>JAWNNW010000442.1:7352530-9803374 GCA_035044465.1 Scaptomyza tumidula | reverse complement strand
CAAGTAAGAAGGCTCTAGTCGAGAAATCCCGACTAGACGATACCCTGATCCCTATACTTTCCGCGTACAGTCAGTGCTTGCAAGTATGTGTGTGTGTGTGTGTGTGCGCGCATACTGCATAGTGCATACAAAACTTCAATGTCCCATATCTCCGGTGGTTATTATCCGATTTCAATAAAAACTTCACAGATTTTCATTATTTTGTTTTATAATTCAAATTGCATCTCAAAGTTTTCAAAATTCAAGATTTTGTTGTTATCGATCCCATGTGTATATCGGAAACGGGAAGAGTTATCGAAAATCGGAAACAAACTTGTACTGCCTAGGGATTAGGCGATCTTAAGTTCCAAATCTGGAGTCTCTAGCTCTTATAGTCTCTGAGATCGACGCGTTCATACATACGGACAGACGGACGGACAGACGGACAGACGGACGGACAGACGGACATGGCTATATCGACTCGACTGTTGATGCTGATCATGAATATATATACTTTATAGGGTCGGAGATGCTTCCTTCTGCCTGTTACATACTTTTGCACAACTTCATTATACCCTTTTTTCCCATTTTTAATGGGATCAGGGTATAATAAATAATATAATACCACAAAACGTAAGGGGAGGGGGTACAACAACTTGCACTTGTATTCCTTCAAGTCTATCTACCCTTCTTCAACGCTCGACTTCGACTCGAACTCGCACTCGAACTCGCACTCGAATTTTGCAAACTAGGGCTGAACTGAACGAAATAACAGCATGGAAGAGAAATTAAAAGGTTAACAGCTTAGTGATGTGTTGACGTAAAGAAAAAGGAAGAACTAGTTACATGTGTACCAACAAATCGTCAGTGAGGAACTCATAGAAAGATATTTTATACATATTGAAACTTTATCGTTAAAGAATGAGAAGGAACTAGTTACATTTGTACTTATAAATCATCAGTGAGGAACTCATAGAAATATATTTAGATATTAAATACAAATTGAAACTTGAACTCAATTATATATTTTTTTAATTTCTATGCATTTAAATCAATTAATTAAAAACTCTCAACAGGAAATAAACAACTTTCCAAAAAAAAAAAAAACAAACTAAAATAAATTAATTCAAATGTAAGCCACAAGCATTAATTTAAATGAAATAAGTGCTTATAAACTTGAACATCATTTACAGCTTTGATAATCTCTTGACCCCAACGAACTCAACAAAGGCTATCTGTTAGGTTGATTCTCAAATACTCTTTCTACAGTCGGTTATCATATTTATTTCTTGACACGCTCACGTTGCCATCTCTAAGGGCGCTTAGTTGCAACATTGCAATGCTGCAATGTGTTTCTGTTTATTATAGTTGTTTTATATTTACTTAAAGCTATTATTGTTGTTGTTATTGTTGTTGTTCTCAACTGTCGTTATTGTTGTTTGCTTGCTGCGTGTTGTCGTTGTTGTTGGTAATTGCAACGTTTTTTTTTTTGTGTTTCTCCCTCGCCTGGTCTGTTTTTTGTGTTAGCCACATTTGATGGCGCCTCACTTATTGTTGTTGCTGTTGCTGCTGCTGCTGCTGTTTGTTTCGTAGTAAAAATTAACCTTTTGCAAATAGTAATTTATTGTTTTTAGCATGCGGGATAATGAGGATATACGGTCGACAGTTGGCGCTGGCAACCTCCCTTTCCCCCCCCCCCCTTTCCCCACACGCAGTTAGTTTAAGCTGCATGCTTAAAGCTTACACATTGTAATGGCTAGAACCTTGCGTGTCCTTTCAGCTGATTGCAAAAGTAAAATAGTATAGAGAAAGGAAGAGGGAAAGGGAAGGGGGGAGAGCTAGCCAGTTGATGAGCTGTCTACAAAGTGTTAAAAACGCCTGCACACAAACATTAAATATTAATTCAATATGTAAGTATGCGCCCCAGACTAAAGGGGAAAAAATAACACAAAAAAAAATATATATATATAAATGTAGGTCCCTTTTTTTCGCTATATGTATGCACCGCCTAGATAAATATCAACATTAGGTCGCCTTTTTAAATCTCACAAGTTTAAATAATACAAAGAACGTGCCTTCACCAGGCATACACACATATATATATATAGTGTTTTCGCGCTATGAATAAGCGAGCGCAAATGTAAATACCATGGCAGACAAAGGACATAGAAGACAAAGGCGAAATGCCAAAGCAGGAAGACGGTTGCATTTCGGTCAAGCGCACAAATGTATGCTATGCCATTTAAGACATGATCTCACGCATTCACACACACACACCCAAACACACACACTCACGCATAGCTAATGCATATTTGAAAGGCTTGCCTGCCTACAGGCATTGCCGCCAATCGAATACACCAAACGCCAAGACCCAAGCAAAAACTGCATATGCATGTGTATTAGTAACACACACACACACAGTGGCACACACACTCGCATACACACACAGTGAATGTGCAATCGCATAAAGCCTTGAAATAATATTTAATATTTAGAGAGATATAAATATTAAATGAATGCCGCTATGTTACTTAGCAAAATCCAATGCTATGCAAAAAGGTAACACAACTTTGTTGCATACCACCCCCCCCCCCCCCCTCCCTACACCCATTTTAACACCCTGCCTCCTGCCAGCCCTCCATTCAAACCCAATCCACACACATATTGTATAAAACAAGAATTACAGCCAACACATTATTATTATTTCTTTTCTTTTCTATTTGTGCACTAAGAAAAAGATGTTAAAATTTGAGTAAACTAAACAAACATTCATACTAAAAAGAAGAAATATATATATCGTTTTGTTTGATGTGAATCCTTGTTGAATTGGTTTCTAGAAACATTTTCACTTTTGCTACTTTTCTTTAGCAACTTTTCTTTAAGTGTACATACTATATTGCCTAACTGGCAGCTGTAGGCGGCAAAGAACATATAAAAAAAATAAATAGAAACTGCCGCCCAACTGCATTATATAGAGTATTTTATAGCCATGGCACGATTCTCTATCCTTTTCGTTGTGGAGAGAAATCGCGCACACACACACACACACACACACACACATTTTTAGTTTCTGATTCTCTATTGCTGTTGCCTTTACTGTTGTTGTTGCTGTTGGTGTTTCAGTGTTTCAGTTTCTGTTTCAGTTTTCAGTTTGAGTTGCTGTTTTGTATTTGATACCTTTGGGAAAGTCCTGGGCGAGGCGAGTCGGTTCGAGTCGGTTCGAGTCGAGTCGAGTCAGAGTCGAACACTCAGCCGCCATGTCGAACATTTGTGCTGGGGCCCCATACGAAAATCTTATGAAATATGCACGGCCTCTGTAATTTCTTATTTAAAATGCCATTAAATTTTTTGAATAGCATAGAAAGAGAGAAGGTAACAGAAAGAGAGAGAGGTTGTACAGAGGGGTGAGGGAGAGGGGAATGGGGTGAGCCTGTTCTCTAAAACAGAGCGCAGCTTGCAACTCGGGCCCTGGGTAAATAGAGGCGCGCACCTGGACACCGTGAAACATATGTGTGTGTGTGTGTGTGTGTGTGTGTGTGTTAGTGCGACGAGGTTAGACAAATATGGTTGGTCTGCTGCTGCTGCTGCTGCCGCTTGTGTTTGAGGTGCATGCCACATGGGGGGCACACCAGAGTCACATTTCGACTCGAGCCTCAACTCGACTCGACTCGCCAACTTTTAAAATGCATATTTGATTGTTTTTGTTCGTTTTGTAGTTGTGCGCCTAAATGCATGCAATAGCTAAGTGACCGCCCCCCGTCCCCCATGTCCCACTCAATGCGTATGTGGCTCATTAAAGTGCGTTGCAAAGCGCCGCATGCATCTTTAATACGCACTCACAACAATCTCTCTCTCTCTCTCTCTCTCTATCGCTTTGTCTATCTCTGTTGCATACAGATACATATGTATCTTGTTTCTGGGCAAGTTAATATTGATTTGGTCAAGCGAATGTTGCGCTCGCGCGCTTTGCTTAAGCTAATTAATACACACACACACATATGTGTATAAACGTACATAAACCCTCTCTAAATACATACATATACATATAGATATATATTGTAAATGCATGTCTAGCCACAAAGCTCGATTGTCTCTGTGTGTGTGTGTGTCTCGGAGCCTGTCAGTTTGATTTGCCATGCGGATTTCGAAAATAATTACAAATACACATGAATTAAATTTGCATTAGAGCCGCAGCCAATTAGCCATTGGTAGCAATGCTTTTGGCCCCAGCTAAACTAACTAAGCAGCCAACTTAACAGTGGGCAGGGCTTACGTTTACGTTTTAGCCCAGTTGCTAAGTGTTGTGATTGGAGCTAAAGAGCTTCAAAACTTAACCAAAGTATACTAAAGGATTTGTTTAATATATTAGTTTAACTAAGTTTATTTACTTAGTTAGTTTTATTTGTTTACTTTTGAGTCTCTATGATCTTGCAACATTGTAGCCTGCCTCATAAACAATCTCGCATACATTTTAATTTCTTTTTTTTTTAAGGCAATTAAAAATATAAATTGCGATAAAATAATTTTCACAACGCTTCGCTTTATACTATTATGGCATTAGCTGATGTTTGCATTTCAATAAAGATTTGTGCCTCAATATATATAGTGGAGGCAGGCATATACTACATAGTATCTGTATCTGTATCTGTACACACACAGCAACAAGGTTGTAGAATCAACAACAACAACAACAAGAAAAGGCTGCGTCATTTTTATTTGTTTCGCTTCAAGTGCAGGAAATTGTCTGTAGCCCATTTAAAAATAAACAATAATAAAATAAATAATTAAGAAATACGCTTTTTTGTGCTTAATTATAAACACAAAACTGCCGATGAGAAGGGCGTGCGTGTGTGTTTGTGTGTGTGTGTGTGTGTGTGTGCGTGTATTGAGAAACATTAGTTTCCAACACAGCATTACATAAACGCTCGAAATAAATGTATAAATAATAAATTTAATAATAAATGGCAGCATTTAATAACTGATTCACACAATGAACAGCAAAAACAACAACAACGACAACAACAATAAAGACTTCAACACGCGCGCAGCTCAAAATTAATAATATCAATATATAAATGCCAAAAATAAGTTGGTAATTTCGATCGTTTTGTGTTTGCGTTTTTTATTTTTGGCCACGCACGAAATAAATCAAATACAGTTTTGCTTTATTCAATTTGTTGTTGTTGTTGTTGCAAGATCACAAATTAGGCAAGCACAAATGTTATATATATACATTAAAAATAGTACGTATTGTGTTCAAGTGGGCGTGGCGCGTTTAAAGGCTCTTTTCGTTAGCTTTAGAAATTTACAAATATCTTTCGCCTTTTCCCCTCTCTATATTTGCTTCGACGCGCCTTTAAAGTGTTGTACTTAATATATATGAGCGTAGTATCGTTTATATATATATAGTATATACTCTCTCATACATTATATCTTTATTGACTTAACATTGTTATTTCAACAAACAAAATGCTCGATTGTTTTTTAGTCTGGCTTTTTATTTATTTTTAATGAGCCCCAAAGAGGCACAAGGCGATACTGTTGTAATAGTGTTTACTATTGCTATTGCTGTTGCTTTTGTTGTTGCTGTTGTTGTTGCTGTTGTTTAAATATCTTTTAGTATCTATTTGTCTAAGAAACAAAAAAACAACAACACACAACACAATGTGTGTATTGTCTATCTATCTACTTATATACTATATATCTATCCCTAACAAAACTCAGACGTATTTTATTTTATTATATGGATTTGCTTATATCTCTTCTCTCTGTCTCTCTCTCATTCTCTTTATTCTTTTCTTTATAAAATTGTATTTTTTATGGCACACCAATTACAGAGAATGCGTCAAAGGCATTCGTTTTAAAAAAGTTTTGCAAAGTAATAAACAGTATAGTAAAATGGTGCTTTTACTCAAGTTGGCCATTAAAGTCGTAAACATTTATTGTAAATAACGGATTGTATCAAGCTAATATATTCCCATAATTATATTTTTATACCCTGAACCCATTTACAATGGTTAAAAAGGGTATAATGGTTTTGTGCAAAAGTATGTTACAGGCAGAAGGAAGCATATCCGACCCTAACTCTCACTTACGACTCTAGATTTGGAACATAGGCTTGCAATTGGCACGGTTTTCGATAACTCTTTCCATTTCCGATAAATACATTTGATCGATAACAACGAAATCATTAATTTGGAGAACTTTGAGACGGAAACATTAGACAACATAAAGACAATCTGTGATTTTTTATTGAAATCGCTTGAGAAACACCGGAGATATGGAAAATTGAAGTTAAATCTTGCATTCTACTTGACTTTAAGTATTCCTTTTCATAATTAAAATCCTTTGATTGATTATCCTTTAAGTTAATCCAACTTATACAAAATGTTAACATATTTCGCATATCGATAAGATTAAAGCAAAAATGGTAATACAAAAACAAATAAAACCTGAATACATTTTTTGTAGCTTTGTTTTGTTAACGTTAACGTTTCGTTTCGTTTTTGTTTCTTTCGCGTTTGCCTTCGTATTGAGATTCGAATTTGAAATTGACTTATTAATTAATTTATGCAGACACGTTTTAGTTTTATTATTTATAAATTTGTGTAATTTGCTCTTTATGTCTATTATTTGTTTCACAATCACGAAACGATGACGCTGACGACGCTAATGTGATATAGAAGAAGAAGTATTTAAACAATTTATATTTCATGTCTCTTTTAGGCCATTTGTTTGTTTGGGGCATAAATTATTTATTGCTTGCGGTTTGAATTTATGTTAAGCTGTATCTGTATGTAGGTTTGTTTTTTTTTTATTATTTTTAATTTAAATAAATTAAATTTTATTAGTAAACATTGACAAAAATATGCCAACAACAAATATAACAATAATAAAATACATACAATAACAAGATAGTGTTTTTTTTTTATTAATAAAAACGATTGGCGACAACAGTATTAGATACATTTTATGTGCCAGCTGTCTCTACAGCTTGAGGGATCTTTTTATATAATTTTTAATATTTTCTCGCTTTTATTATTATTTTTTATTAATATTTTTATTGTGGCCCATAAAAAAGTGCCTTTTGTTGCAACGTTTATAGTTTTTTAGAGTTATGCGAGAGATAGATAAAAACAATTGAAAAGCTTTCATATCAAAACAAAGGAAGAACTCTCTGGCTTGAAAGTTTGTTGCTGTTGTTGTAGTTTGGATTATAAATAGATCTCTGATGGCTCATTAGGTCAGTGCGCACCCCCTGAAGTTATATAATTAGCTCAACACTCGACAACAATTCCCCAAAAGCGTATCAATCAAAATGCCGCTATTTCTGTAAGCTTCACAAAGTTTGATTTGATTAGACAGCCGCCACACGCCGTCGTCAATGCAAATTTACACACACACACACGCACACACACACAACCATCAACGAGCACAACAATACAACTAATTCTCGCTAATAGAAGTGAATAGCAACATTCCCATTCTCTCTCTCTCGCTCTCATTCTCTTTTCGCTAGCCACGGGCATCAGTCGATGTAGTATATTAAAATAAATTTTTTTTAACTTTTCGTTTGCCGTTTCTCATGTTATTTTTGGTTTCTTTTATAACATTTGCGCATGCGCGCGAACTGCCAAACGAGCAAATAAATAATTAATGCAAATAAAGGCAGATAAAAACAAGTTAATGCGACTAAACAATATCCTGTAACATGTTAAATGAATACAGCCAACTTTATTTGTACAAATTGATTAGATGATTTCATTCTATCATTAAGTTATTCCCATGCTTAAGGGAAATTTAACTTTGTTTGCAAAGCATCTATGTACAACAATATACCCTTTGTCAAACAACTTTCAAAGGGATATGAAAACGTGCCGCAAATAAGCATTAATACATATAAACAGCGAGAGGCGATAAATAGAATAAGATCGAAATGTGATGAACAACATCGAGTTGTAGATGAATTGTATATTAATAACCTCGGTAAACGATAAGAAAAAAAAAACTATAATTGAAAATTATCATTAATAAGGAATAATATGGAAGAGTCAATTCTTTCCATTTGCTATTAACACAAATATAAAACTAATACAAATAATTATCTCAGTGTTCAAAATGGATTAAAAACCAAGCTAGAACAGCATCTAAAAACGCCAAGTCAGCATGACAGAGAACAAAAAGAAAATACCCAAACTTAATATATATATAGAGAAAAGTGCTCATATGCATAAGTACAATGAAAGTAATTACAAATGTAATTCAGCTGACCGACAAAAAAGAACAAGTTGAGAGGGAAAATTGGAAAACACATTAGAAACACTCACCCAGACGTATCACGTACATGTGTGTGTGTGTGTGAGTGACGCACCCTCAAGAAAAAAGGAAATTTCAACAACAATAAAACCATTAATTAAAACCATAAAAATTACACCACTACAAAGAAAAACTTATGTTATGTTATAAATATATATTGTTGTAGTTGGTATTATATATATATTTATATGTATACATATATACTGGCTATAGAGTATTTAATTACAGTAAAAGAGCAGCCTTCAAAAGTTTTTCCCACTTTATATTATTATTAAAATGTTGGTCTTGTCTTTGTCTTTTTATCTTTTTATACCCTGATCCCATTAAAAATGGGAAAAAGGGGTATAATGAATTTGTGCAAAAGTATGTAACAGGCAGAAGGAAGCATCTCCGACCCCATAAAGTATATATATTCTTGATCAGCATCAACAGTCGAGTCGATATAGCCATGTCCGTCTGTCCGTCTGTCTGTCCGTCTGTCCGTCTGTCCGTCTGTCTGTCCGTCTGTGTGTATGTATGAACGCGTCGATCTCAGAGACTATAAAAGCTAGAGACTCCAGATTTGGAACTTAAGCTCGCCTAATCCCTAGGCAGTACAAGTTTGTTTCCGATTTTCGATAACTCTTCCCGTTTCCGATATACACATGGGATCGATAACAACAAAATCTTGAATTTGGAAAACTTTGAGATGCAATTTGAATTATAAAACAAAATAATGACAATCTGTGAAATTTTTATCGAAATCGGATAATAAACACCGGAGATATGGGACATTGAAGTTTTGTATGCACTATGCTGTATGCGCGTACACACACACACACATACTTGCAAGCACTGACTGTACGCGTAAAGTATAGGGATCAGGGTATCGTCTAGTCGGGATTTCTCGACTAGAGCCTTCTTTCTTGTTCTTTGTTGGGGGGGAGGAAATAGCTCACTTTTAATGACTCTGCAGGCAAGCGTTGGCTTTTTTAATTGAACACACATACTAAAAGTATATTAAAGATACTTAATTATACGTGTACTTGGTCTTTCTTTCATTTCTGTTTTTTTTTTATAATTAAATTATATATCTTAACTTTCCACTTTGGGGCTTAACATTATAATGACAAGTTGTGTATGTGATTTTTGGTTTTTTTTTTATGGGTCAACTACAAACATATATATCAAATCGTATTTACGCCTTGTCCGACAATTTATTACCGCTTCTTAAGTTCTTAACCTGACTCACAATACCAAAAAAAAAAAAAAAAAATAATACCACACCCCGATGCATTTAATTCGTTCATATTTATCACTAATAAACCAAATTCATTATAAGCTGATGACATGAATCAGCAACAGCATCGCAAAACAGAAATTTACAAACAATCATTGAATTTATGTGTTCTCCTCCATTCTTCACCTCCCCCAACAACAACTACAACAACAGTATCGAGTCGCTTAGTCAACAGAGATACATTTGTATCTCGCATTGTATTTGTATTCATATTCATTTTTCATTCGTCTCATTGCAAACTATAAATTTAGAATACAATTTGAAATAATTATGCACATTTACATAAAACTTTAATAACTCGTCCGTGCAAATAGAGCGAGAGAGCGAGAGGGAGAGCGAGAGAGAGAGACAGATACAAATCTATAGCAGCTGAAGGTGGCTTGCTTTGGATTTTGTATCTTGTATCTTGTATCTGGCGCACATGCAAATACAGTTCAAAGACCTGTTCGCTGCCGACAAGCGAGCCGACAAATTTTGAAATAAAAAACAAAAGCAAAGAATAATTAAAAATGCTATTTGAAAAACAAAATTGCTAAAGACTCGTTGTATATTTCACTTAGTATAATATAAGTTTATGTTTTTTAATACGAAAAATAGAATAAATAAATATATACATATAAAGCTTAGTCATGTGCTGTGCTGTGCTGTGCGCTGTGTTAAGCATTAAAAAGATGTGAATTAAAAATAAATACTATTAATTACGCTGCCCGCCTCAAGATACATTTGTATATATATTAACAGCGACAGCTAAATTACACCACACTGACGCAGCGCATTCTCTTAAACGACTTCATTGCATAGATATATATATATATATATATATATATATATTAATATGAATTAATGATTTATATATATAGTAAATGACATAGACATAGAAAGATAGATAGATACAATAATAAACCATTGACCAACTTGGCGTCAATTCCGAACGAATTTCTTTCACATTTCTCGCTGCCATTCGAAAGTGTGACTCAGGCATATAAATTTAATTATAGCTTTTAACATATATTTATTTAGTTTTACTCAGTCCGTTATTAATCAGCGCACACATACCACATATATGTACGAATCGGTTGTGTATATATATATTTAATAAATATTTAATTAATTATAGACAGAAAATGAACAACTACAAATTTGTTCCTGGAAACTATTACGCTCTAAACAAATTACGCCAGCTTTGGCAAAAATTACTAAGAAAACATGTGTGTAATCTGAAGTGTGTGTGAGTGTGTTGGTGTGTGTGAATACACTGCAAGAAAAAGTTAAGCATTAACACTTAACTTTATGTTTGGCATCAACATCTTTGCGTACGTTTTGATTTTTAAGATAAGTTTTGAGTTCAAAACTTTTTACTTTAAAACTCTTCTCATGCTTGAATTTCATGTTCTTAACTTCTCTAAGCTCTAAGACACCTTTTTATCAGTGTATGAGTGTCTCATTCATTGGTTTGTGTCAAAAAATTGAATTATACGCCAGACTCTGTGTGATATACGTACCGAAAATAATCTTAAAACTCATATACATATATTTTAAGTATTTTTAAAATACCATTTATTATGAATATGTTTGTAGTTTGGTGTTTGGGGGATTTTGAAAAGCGATTTGTGCGTGTGGCAGAAAACACACACAATTAAGTTTATGTGTGTGTGTGTGTGTGTGAAAGAGATATATGTTTGTATCTTTGCAATAGATTTGAATTTATCGTCTAGTTGGCTGGCTGGCTGTTGTTTGAAATTAATAAAGTAAATTTGACCTCACATATTAGAGAGACACTCGAAGAGAACACGCGACAATATAATGAATGAATAGCGAATGCCATACACAAAAACAACAACAAGAACAAAAAGCAGAAGCAGATGAAGATACATTTGTATCTTTTATACATGGCACATAGTCAGCCAAATAGGCGCAAATGACAAACGGCAGCGGCTGCAATTAGCACGCGGCTAATGCAAAAAAAAAAAGTGCACTAAGTGCAACAGCAACAACGGCAGCAACAACAGCAGGCAGGCAGAGTTGTCTTGATAAATGTCTTTGGCAGCGGACTAAAACAAACTGTGCAAATATTTGACAAAATACAACTATAAATATTGCCAAAGAATTAATGCGGCACGTCGCACGTTGCCGCCAGACAAATAGTCTCACTCGAGACACACTCACACATACACACACACATACAGTGACACCAAAAAGTGCGTTGACAGTTGGCTGAGCTGAGCAACTGTTGTTGAACCCTCCTTCCCCTTCGCCCTTTCCGATCTCTTTCACTCAATGGTTGGCCATGTTAACAGCATCTCAGAAGCAGCAACGGCAACAACAACAACAAGCAGCTGGCTTCAAGAATTCATCATTTCTATTAACGGTGTCAATTCAGCAACGAGGCGTGGTCAAGTTGTTGTTGGTGTTGGGTTCGTTTATCTCTTGTTTTGAGCATTTTCCTTATTGACTTTGGCGTTACAGTTAAATAAATAACTGTGTAGAAAATGTATTCGTTAAGCAAATATTGTAAATACTACAGATAGTTTTTTCTTTCTTTCTCGGTTTTTGTTTTTGTTTACCTCAACGAAGACGACGACAACGATGGTGAAGTGTATTTAGTCTTTGCATTTGCATTTTTGTGCACAGGTGAAGTGCAAGAGGTATTACCTGGGCAGGGGGGAGAGGGGAAGGTGCAGCGCAGGTGCAGCGGTGTTCAGGTCTTGTGTAGATAGATCTTACAAATATTTAGCAGTCGACCCACTTAATGTGTGAGGGTGGTCTTTCTAACATTTACTTGACAAATAAGAGAGTAGAGAGAAAAGTTAGATGCAAGTAAAGCATTTTTATGATTTCCGGGAAGCAGTTTTCGGAAAGTCTACTCAAATACTAGTGATTTGAACCATCTTAAAACCCTTAGAGTCAAGACTTCCATTTAATCTAAAGTGATTCTTCTGATTGCCTGGAAGGAGTTATCAAAACCTTTACTAAAGTACTAAAGATTTGTGCGAAACTATCTTAAAACCTTAAGACTGAAGACTTATACTTCATCTAAAGGGATTTTTAGAGGTAGAAACAGCTATTTTTAAAAAGCTGCATATGCAACTTAAAGATACAGAAGGAGATAGGAAAAACCTTATGAATAAAATTCGACTTTTTAAATTATTTTCTAAACAATTTTCGAGTACTGAAAGAACAACTAACTTCACGACCAAGAAAATGAGAGTCATAAAAATTGCTCCCACACACACACAAAGGCAAAACTAATACATAAAATACATAAATCACAATAACAACAAAATGCAGCAAAATGCAGCAGCAGAAGAAGCAAACGAAACGAAATGAAAACAAATCGAAACGAAACAAAACGAAAGCAAGATGATGGCAAAAAGGCATTAAAGACCAAATAGGAACATATGTTTCGTTTTACAAATTATATATCCAGAGATCGGTAATAATTACACGCAGCGAAGTAAACTCTTCAAATGAACCCATATGTAAGTGTATATTTGTGTGTGTGTGTGTGTCTCACAGATGATTCGATTTATTTAACAGATCTTCGCCAGATCACAGTGCAATGCGGGGGTGCTAAAAGACTCACAGAGAGAGCGTGAGAGAGGGAGAGAGGATGAGAGGGAGAGGGGCAGCCTAAATAAAGAAATGCATTCACAAAAGTCAGCGCGAAAGGCAAAAGAATTAAAAACAAAGAGCAAGCGGCAAAAGTAAAAGAAATAAATAATGAAAACAGAATTTTACTAAGGCAAACGGTTCGTTCGTTCGTTCGTTCATTCGTTCGTTTGAACGAATTGTTGTTGTTGTAGCGCAATAAATATTGATACACAGATACAAAGATACTTTGGGCGCAAACATGTGTTTGTTTTAATGTATGCTGGAACTGTGCCTGCCTGCCTGCCTGCTGGCCTGCTGCCTGCCTTTTCGTTGCTGACTGGCTGCAAGATGCATTTAATAATTTACACAAAATGCATTTGCAGCAGATGTGTTAAAATTCGTAAAGTAATAAAATAACAAATCAAACACACAAACACACACACACACACACAGACACAGAGGAAATCCAACAAACATGCATCAAACGAAACTTCAAAGGCCAAACAAAACGGACGTCCAACAACAACATAAAAAAAAATTGAAGAAAGATTGTAAATGAAGAAAATTGTATTTACAGATGCGACTAAACATGCATAGATAAATAAACAAGTCAAACATTCCAATAGAGTCATAAGAAGTTGAAGAATTTTCTCTCTCTGTCTCGCTCGCTCTCTCATTCTTTGAAGTCTGCACTTAAGCTTTTCAGTTGGGCAAACAGCAAACGTAGCTGGATTCAAGTTAATCTTAATGCCGAATTATACGCATACTTGGGCGCCAGGCGAACGATACACACAAAAGGATATATAGGCTTAGGGTACAGGTACAGGTACATTCACACACACACACTCTCACACACGCTCAACTGTATGGGTATGAGTGTAAACTCTCGACCGCAGCGCGTCGAAAAAGCCCTCTTTGAGTGTGGCGCGCTCTGGCGCTCAAATCGAACATTTCCAGCAAATTGCTTTTGCATAAAGACTGCACTACGACTACAACTGCTATAGAAACTCCCCTCTCTTGCCACACACACACATCACCTACACTTTACGCCCAGCTAAGCACCTAAAGAAATTGCACAGAGTTTAGTTCTAAAAAGGTTTTAGTACATATGATGGCGAGTAAAAAGAGTTATGTGCTTAGGAATCTAAAGTACCGAAAGCTAAAAATTGTGAGTGTACAATTATGTGTGTCTGTGTGTGTGTGTGTGTGTTTGCTTGACGCATTTTGGCTAATATGATGCCTAAGTGCTACTCTCATTTTTTTTTTTGCCTAGTTAACGCCAAATTAGAAACGTTTACATTGCACGTTGTCCTTTTTTACGCAGTGCGCGCTGTTTGTACTACCAAAGGGATAGGTAGATATATGTGGATAGGATAGGTGTATATGTATGTGATGAAAGGGGAAAAAAGACATTTCGAGAGTGCCACTTGTGTGTGTATGTGTGTGAGTGTGCAAATGGGCCAAAATCGTGCTTAGCTACTTTAAAAACCTATCATAGGAATACATTAAGACATAATGCAACATTGAGATATATCTTAATTTTAACAACAATTTCAAGTCATTCAAAATCAAGTTGAAGATAAATCTGCAAGACCACACCTCAGTTTCAGTTAAGAGAAAACTGCACGTGAAAAAGTGCGCAACAACAACAAAAAAACAGCAAAGAGCAATTTTCCATCGTTGCTTTCATTTGAAGGCGCTGTCTTCGTTTTGTTTTTACTTTGGGCGAGTGTATCTTTAATTGTGCGATGCAGCCAAAAAGATACATGAGACGAAGCACGCGCTTCAAGATTGTCCGTGTGTCTGTGTGTGTGTCTGTGTGTGTGCGTGTGTGTAACTGTACCCGGCAAGCGTCACCTGCTCCTTTGCTACTGCTACTGCTGTCAGTTATTAATATTGTATTGCCAGAGACGCTCCTTCAGCAACAGCAACAACAACGATGCGACTCTTTTTTCTTTAGCGGCAGTTGCAGGCGTTCCTTCAGCTCAGGGTTTATATATATATCTGAATGTGTGTGTGTGTGTATGAGTACTGTTGATCTGTTTGTCTGTTTGTACGTTTGTTTGTAATTGCGTAAACATACTCGTACATATTTTATTTTATATTTTATTGTTTCGCTTCGCTGCGCTGCGCCATAAGGGCAGATACCTATAATTTTCTTATGTCTTTCTCGTACAATGAAAACTACAGCAACAACAACGGCAATAATAATAATAATCATCATCATCATCATCGTCGTCGTCGTCGTCATAAAGACAACAAACGGGCAACAACAGCAACAGTTACCGACGACGACGACGTCGCCAACTGAACTAACGACATAGAAATGTGTGTACCCTACAATAAATGTGGAATAAATAAATAAAATGTAATGCAAGCAGAAGGCAGTCAAATAATAAATGAAAATGAAAATATATTAAACACAACAAAAACACACCAACAAAAACCTTAACAGCAGCAGCCGTCGCCGAATGACGCGAAAGAATTGAAGAGGAAGAGAGCGAAAGAGCGAGTAAGATGTAAATGAATGAATATGCCTTTGAAAATGTGAATGTTTTATTATTATTGTGTTGTTGTTGTTGGTGTTGGCTTCAATTTGCTGCCAATGGAAATAGTCTTTGTTGTGTTTTGCGGCCAACGACCCAAAAACAAAAAAAAACACCAAAAAATATCTCAAACTTATCGAGGGAAGTTTTGAGTTACAATAAAGGGAAAAGGAAGGAATCGAATCTCAACTTCCTCTTCTTCTCAAGTAAACAACAAGTTTAAAGCTCAAATAAACCAAACATAATAAGCTTATAAATATTATTGGGATCTATTAAAGATCTATTTCTTTGAAATGATTTTATTTCCAGCTCAAAAATAGCTCTCACTTATTATTTTCCTTTGCATTTATTGTGTAGATAATGTATTTGTAGCTTTTTCTAGCTATTTGCAGTACAACATTGACGTAAAAGCCAACCAGAAATAAAGACTTTGTATTTATATAACTTTTTATAGTACACATAGTATAGTGTATATAATGTTTAATCGATTTTTATTTAAACACAATCACCGTTCAGCTATAAATTTGTTACGCTCTGAAGATAAATTCTTTCAAGTCATTCGCGTCGCAGTCGTCGTTTATTTTGGAATCTATGACAATCGAAATGTTTAAATTGACTCTGTTTTTTTTTTTAATGACTTCTGATTAGCGTTGTGTATCGTGTTCCTTTTCTTTCGATCGTACATACATTTTTATAAGTGTATAATTATAAAGCGTTTTTTTCTTTCTTTCTTCGTTTTTCATTTTGGAATCTTATCAACAAATTACTTTTCAAAATCGACACAAAAACCCGAAAGATTACAGAAATGTTATTATTTTTATATTATTGTGTATTAGTTTTGCTGCGTTCGGCGATAAGATCTGAATACGTTCTGGGGCTTAAAATACTCTGTTTCATATATATAAAGTTTGTTTTTTTTTTTTATTATATTTTCGCCTTGGCCCGTTGGCCCCTCAATAAAATAAGTTAGTTATTTATTTTCAAGTGCTGGCGACAACAAAAGCGCTTTATAATATCGCATTTTATGGTGGAGAGGGGCATAATAATGTCGATATTGTGCCATAAGTTATAGTAGGGGTACTATATGTTTATACATTTCCTGTTCGGTATTCGATGTTGTAAGATTTCGACTTTGAAAATGCTTTTAAGTTTATTAAGCCGATAAGATGATGGAGCTTAAAGATTTAAAACCCTACTAAACGGCTTTTTTCGCACTGCCAGACGCGGTGGTCCCTTGAGCGGAATGGATCTTAGGGTTTTTCCTTTTATGTTGCTTATGTAAATATATACCCGAAAAGAAACATAAATGTGATTTATTTGACTCTGAGACTGAAATCAATCAATAAGACGGCCTAATGAGAAACAAACACACACAAATTTCTTCGACAGTCCGGAAACACTTGACATCTTTTACTAAAAAAAAAAAACACAACAGGCTAGTTTCACACGATCCCCAAAACCACAAAATCGGGGTCTTTAGAGATAACATGCGCCGTTGTATTAAGCTAATGACCTCCGCTCTCAGCACTTGTCTCTGTCTCTGTCTCTGTTTCTGTTTCTCTGGACTCTTGGAGTTCAAGCAACCTGCTTTGCATAAATCGACGTCTTAGATGAAGAAGACGATGAGGATGTATTTAACGATAACTTTGCAGACTCTCTGTACACATTACAATTATGACTAATGCTCAAACAAAGACTTGGCTGTTTGAGCTCTTTCTCTCTCTCTCTCTCTATCTCTTTCTTTCTTGAAGTAGCAAAACTTTTTCGCACTTGGCCATTTTTAGTAATTTCCTTGCAATAATAATTGTTAAGCATAAAAGAAAATCCCAAAAAATAAGCGGACAGGCTTTAAGTTAGCCTGTAAACCTTGTAATTTATATATTTATCAAACAAATTAACCTAAAAAAAATACTAAACTTAATGTCTTAATATAGTGTACTTAACTAGTCCCACAAGAAATATTTTTATATGAGAAAAGAAACTTAAAAAGTAACAAAATGTTTCACGGTGTGATAATAGATTCGCTTTTTCTAACACTTATTAATCGAACCTTTATTAAATCGTTGCATATAATATAAGCATAACTTCTATTTATCCTATATACCCTGTAATAATTGTCCTCCCAAGGAACCAAGTCAAAGAACTCAAAATTGAGCATAAGACACATAAAATAATGCGAAAAGCACACGAAAAGAGTGCAAACTAAGAGAGATAGGAGAGAGAGTCTCAAGAACTGACTAGCCAAAAAGCACAGAAGCAGATGCCACACACACACACACACACCCACGCCACACCACTCCCCCCTTGACCGACAAGCATCTACTTAGCTTGCACAGCAGCCGCCTTGTTGTCGACTTTTTTGAGACCTTGCGCGTAGCTTTTGCTGAATGCTTGGTATTCAAGCGCTCTCAGCACTCAATGAGTGTGTGTGTGTGTGTGTATTTCTATGAATGAAAAACCTCAACTAAAAACACGCGCTCCCCAAGAGAGTTCCATCGTAGACAGACGGACAGGGAGAGTGAGTGTGAGAGTGAGAGAGTACTTGGTGCCGGCTTTTATGCTCAATGTGGTAAAGTTGCGACTCTATTAAGTATTAGGCGCTCAGTATTTTTGGCCAACACTCAACAACTTGATGACTTTTTTCCCACCTACTTACATATTAAGACTCACGCATTTCCGCAACGTCTCTCTGTCTGTCTGTCTATCTATATATATAGATATATGTTGGGTGGGGCGGGTGCTTGGGGCTTTCCCCAATGACGACGACGACAACGACGACGCTGCTTTTGCTTCTGATGACGACAACAACAAAAACAAAAGCATTTGTGTTTTTTGACTTCTGCAACAAAAACTTTAGCAGCTTCTTCTTTTGGCTTTGTGTGTGTTTTTATTACAATTTTCTCTTGATTTCATTTCAATAAATTAACAAAGCAACAGTAAATTGCGCTAAGCAAAATCCAGCAAGCAAAAAAAAAAACAGATACAAAACGAAGTCAGAAAGATAATTAAGCGCAAAAATCAAGAAAATGGTTGCCATCGTTTTGTCTTCTTTTTTTCGCAGCAGCAGCAGCAGCTGCTGCTACATATTGAATACTTTGTATCTATCTAGTATCTATGAATATCTATCTACAGCTTCACAGCATTCATATTCATAAGCCAAACACACTCACACACACATAGTTGTACACACTTAAAGATACAACAGCACTCGTCGAGCAGCGACGACGACGCATTTATGCATTATTTATGCCACAAATAATACGAATAGATATATACATAAAAACTTACAACAAAACTGCATACAAATATTTCTTAAGAGCAAAAATAATATGAGAAATAATAATGCATAAACATATAGCATATATACATATCTGTGCATACATTCGAAACTCAATGTCAAGAGTTAAATATAAAAAAAAAAATCTTAACTACCTCAAATATTATTAATAATAATGACAGTCGACAGCAGGCAGTATGTACATACACTAAAAAAATAAAAAACTTTATTCAAATTGTCGCTGCTTGAATCAAGTTAGAATATCTATTAAGTTCATATAGAGATCATTATGAAACCAAGCTAAGATTGTCGTAAATTGAGCAATAAAGTTTACAACTTTTCTTGCAGTGTTCGTGCACAGTTGGGTAATGCAATCAAAGTTGAATCAAAGCCGCATTAGTTTGAAATTATTGAAAGAAAAACAAAACGCAACTGCTGCAAGCAAAACTACTTGAGATAAATGAAAAATAATGAAAAACCGAGACACGAGACAAATATTTGCGCACTTTTGTTTGCATTGCCATCAATTTTTGTGTCATTTGTTTAACTAATTTATTTTGTAAAGCTAAGTTTTCTGTGCCTATTAAATTTTGAATTTTCTGATTGTTTTCTTTGCGTGTGTGTGTGTGTGTGTTATCATTGTATGCGTGCGTTGCGCAATTTGGCGTCATTAGCATTAAGAAATGAAATGTTGAATTATTTTACAAGTCGCTGACGCAGTTAATGTCAGCAGACCCCTTTCCGAAACGACGACCCCTTTTGGCCTTCTTAAACAAATAGTAGGGAAAATCGACTTTAATACAAATAACAATCACACAAACACACAGAAATGCATTAAGCTAAATACAACACTTAACATTTGTTGTTGGTTGTGTAAATTTAGTTAGTAATAGACATGCATTTATGCACTTTTCCTGATTTTTTCGTTGTTTTGTTGTTTTTTAGTTACACGCAACAAATTATGTAAAAATAATTCAACTCGATCTGATGGCCTTTTGGGGCCAAAAACTAAACTGAAATTTCCAATATGCTAATAAATATATGTATATATGTACAACCATGAAAGAAAACAACTATTACACATTAAAGTACATATGTTCAAAGTTATTGTAGATTGGTTCTTGAACTAGTTGAAGTCATATTAATTAGCCAATTAGTTAGTTATAATCTTAATATAATAATCGAACAACTGATACGAACGAAGTTCAACGTTTTGCTCAAGTAGCAATAACAATATAAATTCTACCATCTAGATTATGTTTAATTTAAGCAATTATTACTTTTTTTCGTACTTTCCAACCGCTAATCAATAATAATAAAAAAAAATCGATTTGAACTTTGTACAAATTAAAACTTAAGATGGTAAGAAACGAAATAGTTAGTAGAAAATTCTAGTCAAAAAGAAAGGAATATATATTTTGACCTACTTTTCTCCTAAACACTTCAATTCTTTGGATTATCTATGGTCTTTTGTAGATGTTTCAATCAGAGATATTTTTCTCTCCCTTCGGATGATTCGAAGCTATCTTTTCGTATTGGAATCTCATTACAATACTTAAGGAAGAAGTTAGTTAGATTGAAACTCACCCTCTCCTCTTCGCGTATCATCTCAGCGATTTCGGGTTTGATTTCCATGTCATCGTGATGTCCGCCCACCGAGGATGAACCAGAGTTGCCAGCTCCTCCACTGCCTGGCGCTGAAGCTCCACCGGCCGCTGCGGCTGCTAGGGAAGCGCCCAAGGCGCTGGCCATGGCGGCATGGGAGTGAGCGAGTTGATGCTGGGCAGCCAGTTGTTGGGCTGCGGCAGCTGCCGCATGATGATGCAACGAGGAGGCGCTTTGACTGGGTGGTGGCACCACCGAGCCAGAGCCAGAGTGGTGGGCAGCGGCAGCAACGGCAGCAGCCATATGTGGAGGCAGCTGCGATTGTGCGGATCCCGAAGTTTTGCCAGTGGGTGAGCTTAGGGATGCACTGGATCCATTGTGGGATTGTTGATGATGGCTTGATGGTGGTGGCGGTGGTGGTGGAGAGCAGCTGTGTGCATTGGAACGATAGGCATTCGAAGCAGTAGCTGGGGCAGCAGAGGAGGAGCCAGAGCTGGAGGAGCAGCTGCTGGTGCCGGCTGTGGATCCGCCTGAACTGCTGCTGGATGCCGAGGAGCCGGATTGAAGTGTCTGGGGATTGGGTGAGGCGAAGGGATTGCGGACTATGGTGGAGGTGGTCATTACCAGTGGTTGCTGACTGCTGGAGGAGTTGGGCGTGGCCACGCCCCGCTGCGGTGACTCTGCTCGCAGTGGCAGGGGAAGGGGCAGAGGACTGGGCGTGGCATAGCTGCCATCGCGAGAACGTTTTCTCTGTCGCTGATTCAAATCTAGAGCGGATTCTGGCTGAAGCTTCTCCGAGTGCCGAGCACGTTTGGGCTTCAGCAGCGACGATTGCTCGTCCTCATCATTGTCCCGCAGTATGGCCAGCTCCTCCTCATCGTCCTCATCGTAGACGGTCATGCGTTGCTCCGGCAACAGCGAGGCGCCACCAATGCCACCAGACCCGGAACTCGATCCAGCACTCACCTCAGCCAATCCACGGATCTTCAGGGTTTCTGCCACTTTGAGCAGTGGATTGATCTGATCCTGGCACACATTTATCTCGCCCTTATACATGAACTCCACCAAGGCTTTCAGATCGCCAAAGTTAACATCGCGCATTATGATTATGGGATGCTGGCAGGGATTATCATAGAAGAGCGCTTGGAAGTAGGGTGAGCAGGCGGAGAGGACCATCTTGTGTGCCTTGATCGAGTGTCCCTCGCAGGCTAGTGTCACATCCACAAAGGATTCACTCTGCAGCAGTTCATCGAAGACATTCGTCAGATTCGATTGATAATTGTTCCAGCGCAGGCAAAACTGTTGATTATCCCCCCCAGCTCCTCCTGCTCCTGCATGGGAGAATTGTGGCTTGCGTTGTCTGGCCGAAGGTGACGAGGAGAGCCCTTCAACCTTCTGTGCCAGCTTTGGCTTGTGTTCGTTAATGATTTGTTTGCTCGTTTGACCAAACTCAAAGAGTCCAATGGCTGTCAAATTGTGTGCAACCAGAGGTTGTGGTGACACTGGCAAGGAACGTGACTTTTTAGCTGTTAACTGTACTCTTAGCTCCGGTTCATCGGGTTCGGTGTGACCAACAACCTCACTGGAGGTCAATGGGCGTGGCGGAGGCGTCAATGGATCTTCATTTAATACAACTTGAACATTTGAATGTTTCTTTGTTTCTTCAACTCCTGTCTCCGGCAGTTCCTCCTCCTTAACTGAATGTTTCGGTTCCGACTCCGACTTGGACTCTGCTTGCTGCTCAATTGGAGGAGTGGGTTCATTGATTTCTGCCTCTGTTTTAACCATTTCATAGGCCATTTCGGTATGTGCTTCGGGATTATTCTGCTGTTTGCTTGGCGGCATCTCCTCAACATTCATCATTGTATAATCATTGGGCTCATATTGCTCGCTGTCCAGTTTCCTATCGAAATCCATTATATCCTTGGTCATATCCATTTCTCTTCACACTTGACTTTTCTCTCTTTCTCTTAAGTTGCTTTAGCGTGATTTTTGATTAAATGTTTGATTTTTTAGCACATTTTATAGCTGGTTTTTGGTTAAGTTGACTTTGGAGCAGAAAAATTTACTCTCTCCTAGCTGAAAATGAAAGAGGAATCAAAATTAGGAACTTCAAAATCGATTGTGGAAATATTCTTATAAGCTTTGCTGTTAGATTTAAATATAATAAACAGCCAAATACTATTTATAATTTATTTATAATTGTGATAGATTTGTAGTATAGATTTTTTCATGCCCCCCTTCCCCTCCCCGTGGGTCATAACTCTTCGAAATATGACTATTAATCTCGAAGCGAAGCATTTTGTATTTATTCAGTTCATTTGTTTAGCTAAACTTTCGCACATCGAATATGATTATTATTTTATTAGCTAAGCGCACGATTTTTGTTTTATTTATGTTTCATTTTCGCCTTATTTATTATACTCGAAATTCGCCTCTGTGGTCATATATATTTGTGAATATATTTATATATATATATATATATATATATTATCTTTTCATTTAATTTTTTGGTTCTGCTCTCTTTTTGTTGTGCTGTTCGGCCGAAAGCTTTATAAATATATACTATGTGAAAATACAATTTATATTTAATTAAAATATTATTATTTATGGCTGACGCTCAACGTTTCAGCAACATTTTGCGTAATTATATTTATTTAAATATATACACCCAGCTGTATATATATGTATATTTATATATATATTTGTTGTTGTTGCGGCTGGTTTTGTTTTTGGGGTCTAACGGCAAATTTTTATTGCGGGCGGTCTCTGCACAAACTTATTTTCTCTCTCTCTGTGTCTGTGTGTGTTTGGGTGGTGGGGGTGTAAGGGGGTGTAATGCAAACACATTCAGCCATTAAATTAATTTATTTTTATTATTATTGTTATTATATTTCTTGTGCTTCTGCTTTGTTTTTCAGCTTTTGTTGTGTTTATTATTTCATTTCCAATTAAATCTTGTGTCTGAATGAAGCTCGGCTATTATTATTATTATTATTATTTGTATTCAGAGAAGTTCATAGCAACAACAACAACAATTGCTTCATGACAAATTGTGCTCTACATTGTTTTAAGGGCTATTCTTTTAAGTATTGCAAAAGAAGACATTTCTGATTGAACAAGATGACATGAAAATATTATGAATATGTCATTAAACATGAAAATATTATGTATGATATACATTATTAAAAACGTCATCTACTATCTGTCGAACTGAATACGATTCTTGCTTGTTACTCTAGATTTTTGAACAAAAGTTGATTTGCTTTCGTTTTTAGTTAAACTCTAATCGAAGGGTATCAAAACTTCACCATGCCAGCTCCAAGTTAAACGTTTCTTTTATCCCTATTTTTTGGAAACTTTTTTGGTTTATTTTCTCAGTTATAACTTGCATTTATTGGTGTTGTTTTTGTTGTTCTTGTTTAGATGGGGGAACGCATTAAATTTTATGCTTCTTTGGAAGTATAAAAGTAACAAAAACAAAAACAAAAACAAAGCAAAACCAAAGCAAAACAAAAATTAAACTCAAAGCTTGCGCGCTATAAAATAAATAAATAAACGTGCAAAAATATTTATGTCATTTTTTTTTTATATTATATTTTTGTTGTTTTTGTATATATTTTGTTTCTTTGGCCATTTCCTGTTTGAGGTTTTATTTTTTTGTTTTTGTTTCAGGTTTTTCGCTGAAACCTTTTGAGGCTCTCGAATTGAAAACTGGGAAACAGCTTCAGGCCACAAAGGCAGAGTGAGAGAGAGATGGAAGGAGAGAGCCTTATATATTTTTGTTTCCTTATCGTTGTTGTTGTTGTTCTTTTTGATTAATTATTTATAATGCGCGCAGCTGTTGCGCAAGGCATTAAAAAATATATATATATATAAATAATTAAAATTGAAAGCAAGCAAAAAAAAAAAAATATTTCACATTCAAAATATATACGTATATATATGTTTAAAAAAGGCCGGCTGCGGCAACAACAAAAACAGCAACAAGAACACACACACACACACAACACACACACACACACACACATAAAGCACGCTTGTGCTGGCAAAAAGTTGAAAGCGCGCTTCGTTTGCTGTTGTTGTTTTTATTATTTTAATATTTATTATTTTTATTTATTTAATTTACGAGTCCTTCGAAGTTTGCACAGCAACACAGCAAGTATGTATATATGTGTGTGTGTGTGTGTGTTTGTATATATTTGTGTATATTTATTTATTTATTTACGCTTATTTATTATTTATGCTGCCCAGCAATAAATTATACAAGTTCTTTTCCCCGTTGTTGTTTTTGTTGTTGTTGTTGTTGTTGTCTGACATTTTATGGCACTCTCTCTCCCTCACTGTTTATGTGTGTGTGTGTGTTTACAAGAGTGTTTTTGGCGCGCCAGGACGAAGACGCCAAACAAGCAAAGAAGGGGGGAGAAGTGGGGGCGGGGGGAGGGGCAGCGCACAAGACGTCGTCGCGTAAGTTTTGCTGGGCGCCCAAAAAAGTAAAGAAAAGGCAAACAACAAAAACAACAAGAACAACTTTTTACGACCTAGACGGGCAAAGGTAGTGGGTGGGTGGGTGGATTGATAGGGGGGAGGGGGAGGGGTGGTTCTGTGTGCACACGTTATAAATTTATAAATTACAATTTTTGGTGCGCAAGAAGAAGACGAAGAAGAAGAAGAAGAAAACGAAATGAAATGCTTGTGCGAAAAGGCAACTTCTGTTAAATTATATATATATATATATATATATATATCTGTGTGTTGAATCGATTTTAATGCGGCAATTAAATGCAAGCTTAAGTACTGTTATTTCTTGCCAAACACACACACCCACACACACACACACAGCTGTCTCACACACACACACACACAGTGCTAGTAAAATTGTCATTTGTCATTTATAACAAAAGCTTACGAACAGCACAGACACTGCAATTATTATAATAATCATAATTATTTATTATTAAATATTTTTTCGTTTTTACACATACACAAATTAAGCGAGTTTTCCACGTTGAGTTTTCCAAGGTTTTTGTTTTTGTTGTTTGTTTAGTTTTTTGTGCAACACATGATGCCGCGTTGTTATTTATGAAGTTTCTTATTTTGTTTGTTTGTTTGTTGTTTCATTCGCACACATACGCACATTCACTCACATACGCATACACATACGCATAGCACACACACATACACGACGGCGATGTTTACAGTTTGTTGTTGTTGTTGTTGTGCGGTTTACGCTATTGATATATATATATATATATGTATATATATATCGAAATGTACGCTACTGTGTACACAAACGTTGCGTTGCATTCACGACGAAAGTTAAATACGAACTGATTGCTCGGCAAAAGTATCTAACAGATACAATGAATGAAACTCGAAACTCAGCTGCGACCGACCAGCAGCAGCAGCAGCACACATCGCTGCCAGCGTCGCAGTCGCTGCGAGAGCGCAAGCAGCGCCAGCGTGAGAGCGCGCGTTGAGTACGAAGAGAGCGCAAGCTATTTAATATACCGGTTTTTGCGGCGAATTCAAACGCTGCGAGCACACTACTTAACAAGAGAGAGTCCTAAGAGAGCGAACAACTTTTATGCTCTTTTATTTAATTTTTTTTGGCTCAAGCCAATTGTATTTGCTTGATCTTGCGAACTTAATATGCAGTTGGTAAACAAAATACGTATGTTAAAACATACAACTAAGTTTGACGTAATAAACTTTTTTAAAGGTTGGTTTTTGGTGTTCAATTATCAATGAATCAATTATTCAATTTGTATGATCCCACTTCATCTTCTTCTTCTTACTCTTTCACATTCTTTAGCAAAAGAGTGCAACAAGGAAGTGTGGTGGGTTTCGGTAGTTAATTCTGGCCAACTGCCATTAAGGCCAAATACATACAAATCGCGAATAACGTCAAGACGCACACACACAACCAACAACAACAAGGAAAAACCCAACGCATAACGAGGCCTATTGCAATCAAAAACAACAACAACAAATGCAATATTCTTGGAAGCCGGAAAGAAAAAGAGAGGTGCTGCTGCTGCTTCTGCTGCTGCAATCGTCCAGTAAGAATATAGTTTTTCTAGTATAGTGCAACCCCTGGACGACAGGCAAGGCATCTTTAGCTTATATTGCAGCCATTCATTGCTGTTGTTCTTGTTGTTGCTGCTGCTTAGCTAACAACAACAACAACTACTACCACTGCTATACGGTGAAAAGAGCACAGAAAAACTACAGCACTTGGCCACGCCCAGCAAAAATACGAACCAACTACAGGCCATCGGCATGAGTGTAAGCGAGAGCGCAAGCTTGGCGGCTCAGCTCCCTACGAACAAGCAAGAGCAAGAGCAGCAGCAGCCAAGGTAAGAGTTGTCCCCCCCTCTCAAAACGAACGACCAAGTGACTGAGTGAGTGAGTGAGTGAGCGAGAGAGAGCGAGCGAGCGAGCGCACGTTCGTTTTGTATGTTGCTGTGGCGCTCTCTTTGACGGCGCTCATTGGGACTGACAAAAAAGAGCAAAAACTTTTGTGCGCAACGAGCAAAAAAGAAAAAAAAAACAGAAAAAAAACAACAAGAAGAAAAGCAAAAGCAATAAGCAAGAAAGATTTGCAGCGAGGAAATGCAAAATGCGAGCGAGGCGGTGTTGTTGTTGTTGCTGTTGCTGCTGGTGACGTCACACAGTAGGCGGCGCTACGAAAACGCATTTTTAATATGCGAGAAGCCTTTATGTTGTTGTAGGCCTTTACTTGTTGTTGTTGGCTCCCTCCATGAATTGAGAAAAAAAAACGCCAGCCCGAGTGGTTGTTGTTGTTGCTGTTGCTGGTAGTTGACATGTGTGCGCAGCCAATAACAACAACTAAACTAAATCCCCCATCTCTGTATGTGTGTGTGTGTGAGTTTGTTTTTGTATATTTTGCATATTTTATTTGATTTGCTTTCTCGTTTTTTGGCCTTTTTTGTGCTTCGTGCGATTTTGCGAGCACGGCCTCGCTTCGTATTCAACGCTCATTGGCTGTCATTTTAAATATCTATATATATGTATATATATATATATATGAATTACATACATATATATATATATTTATTCGATGTGTAGAAAAAAGCGTAGCCTCGTAAATATATTTAGTATAAGCGGCTTAGCAACTTCGGATTTTACGAATCGTAATGCAAATGTTAAAGCGAATCAAATCTGATGACTGAATATATTGATAAACTAATGAATAAAATAGTAAAAATAAATATGTTAATAATATATATAATATATTATATTTTGTATCATAATTCACATTTTTAGCGGCTTTCTGCCTTTTTTTGTATGTTACTTAATTCCTATGAAGATCTTTCTTGTTTCTTTCCTAGGTAATACTAATCTATATACACAAAAACGGATCACAGACTTCAGAGCGGAAAACTCCTCTTCTTTCGCGAGCTAACTTTTAAGATCCGTTCAAAGGATTGTACAGGTGATTTTCACTGTTTCTTAAGATAAGTTAACCATCTCATCTCAAACCAACCCAACTTAGGTTTCTTAAGATTCAAGATCATAGAAAGGTTTTCCTACAAGATGCATGTCAAGTTTTAGGAAGTATTATATAACCTTAAAGACCTTCAACGTATAAATTGATATCTTCTATGTCTAAAAACGCACTTTTGAAGTCTTTTCGTAGTCTTAAAAACTTCAATTAAGTTGAAACGATTTTTTTGCATTGATTTTAATCACTTTCGGCTGTGCGCGTTGCGCGGCGGAAATGAAAGCCCTTTCCGCTTGGACAAGCTCAAAGATGGCAGCTCCGAAGAAATGAAAGCTAAAAGCAAAACTAGCGAATATTGGCTTCCGTTTCACAAGAGACGAGTAGAAAATTTCAAAGTGAAATTATTGAAATTGCGTGACAAAAAAACGCAAGAAGAGAAGAAGTGTGTGTGTGTGTGTGTGTGTGTGGGCAGCGGTCTGGAAACCACGTTAAAGGACATCCGCTAGCAAAGCGAAAGAGTTTATATTGGCAGCAACAGCAAACAGCAGCAGCAGCAGCAGCGACAGAGTCAAAGAAATGGCGACAGGAAATGGACATTGCCACTGCAAAAAAATGGAAAAAAACCTGAC
Source organism: Scaptomyza tumidula (assembly GCA_035044465.1). Classification (NCBI taxonomy): domain Eukaryota; kingdom Metazoa; phylum Arthropoda; class Insecta; order Diptera; family Drosophilidae; genus Scaptomyza; species Scaptomyza tumidula. Next base: position 9,774,684 of record JAWNNW010000442.1, on the reverse strand, counting down.
TAAAAATGGGAGTCCAAGCCAATGTCCTTAGAGATAGAGTTTGAGACCGGGCTTCAAATAGGCAAATAGGAAAATTGAAAAAAAAAAAATGCTAACCTACAAATCGAAGTGGACAACAAACCACTCAAACTTTTTGGCAGCTTCGCACTCTTTCTCACACTCTCTATCTACCTCTCTCTCTCTCTCTCTCTCTAGTTCTTTGAAGTGCTCTTGAAGCTTTCAAGAATGCCGGAGTTTCTAATATCTTTTATCATAGCTTACGCAAAAGAATAACAGCAAAGCGAAGAGAGAAAGCAAAAGAGAAGCGCAAAGAGTGCCAAAAAAAAAAACTTAACTGAGACTTAAACGTTTTAAAACTTTGATTAAATTGCATTCAAGTGCGTAACTATTTATGTTTGTTAAACTGTAAAGGTTTGAAATAGTTCTAAAAGTTAAACTTCCGCAATGCTGGTGAAGAGAATGCAATTTCGATCATTTTTACTTTGAGATCAGGAATCTAAACGCTCAGTAGAGCTAAAAACTTACTTATTAACATATTATATCTAACATAAGGAAGCTTAAGTTGCTTTGTCAAGATCACAAGTTCTTGTTAACATAAAGACAGTTTAACTTAGCTCAAGTTGAATGCAAAGTTTTCATAAACTTATGGAAATACTCATAAATGAACAAAGATAGTAGAGAATAAATCAAAACGATATATTAAGGATACTTTTTCTTGATTTGTAATGTTTTTAATTATTGTTGCAAATCAACAAGCGCTTATGTTTTTCATACTGAGTAGAAAGATCTTTGTCCTTTGTTGCTCTGAAGTAAAATATAATTAAACTATTAAAGGAATGAGTAAATATACTGAATATCACTTGGGTATAATGGTTTTGTGCAAAAGTATGTAACAGGCAGAAGGAAGCAGCTCCGACCCCATAAAGTATATATAAGTTCTTGATCAGCATTAACAGTCGAGTCGATATAACAGAGATATGTCTGCCTGTCCGTATGAACGCGCCGATCTCAGAGACTATAAGAGCTAGAGACTCCAGATTTAGAATATACAAGTTAGTTTTCGATTTTCAATAACTCTTCCCGCTTCATTATTCAAAACTACAAATTATTTTGCTTGCTAAACTCAATGCAGATTCGAAAGATAGTTTAAGGAAAACCTTCAATTCTTTGCACAAACAAATAGAAAGAAATAACCTCAAGGTTTAACCCTCTTTCTCTATCTCTCTCTTTCTCTCTCTTTCTCTTTCTCCATCTCTCTCCTGCTCTCTCTCTCTCTCTCGCTTTGTGTCTCATGCTTCAATCAATTGAATACAATCGAGTGTGTAACATTGCGAAAGACAACTCAAATTATCCTTAGGTGCAAACGCATCCTTTGGACCAACCATTTTCTATTTTTTTTTTTTTTGCATTTGCATTGTTGCTGTTGTTTCTATTGCTGTTTGTCAGTGGCGTAACATTTTGCGTCTATACCGAATACCTTGGTCAAAAGCAATGCATTTTTTTTTTCTTCTCGCTTTTCCTCTCTGCTGCATTTTCATGGAGGTCCTGCTTAAAGTGTAGATCACGCAAAGTCCACGAAAGCTAGCAAAAAAGAAAAAAACAAAAAACAGAGGGAATAAAAATAATGAAACGAGGAATGCGAGCATAACAACAACAACAAACGTTAGACAACAACATTGTAAGGACCAAGTGGGAGTTTCACTTGAGGGATGGTTAAAGCGGGGAGCGGGAAAGTTCAACAAGTAGCCACATCAGCAGCAAGAGCAGCAAGAGCATCCAACAGCAGCGTAAAGTTTGGTGGGGGCGGGGGGATTGTCTAAAGGGGGCCAGTCTGCTTTAGGCCTAGAGTCCTTGGTCAATTGGGTAGCTGTTGCTGTTGTTAGAAAAATGCGCATACGCGCCGTCATCCTCGTTCTCGCCCTCGTCCTCATCGTCAAGCCCTGGCAGGATGTTAAAAAAATATACGAAAAGAAAGAGTTAACTATGACGAAGCATGACGAATATATAATATACTCTTTGCAAACTAAACACAACTTTACTTTTCATAAATTCGATTTGTAAAAGTTTTAAAATAGTATATAAGAAATGCTCAACTTAGTTTACAACATCGTTCAACATTCGTTTTCTTAGATATGAAAATCTAAAACCAATCAGATCTTTGTTATACAGAAAGAAAACTTAGTTTAAAACATTCCGCAAACCAACCAAAACAACTTTTTCTTAACAAAAATTATAACTTGTTCCGATAAATCAAAGCTATTTATATTGTTGGTCAAGAACCATAATCCAATATGCTATTATATATCTCTTATCATCTAATTATAAAACCCGACTCTTTGTAGGGTATTGCATAAAGCTAAAAGCCTTCCATCGCTGACCATCGTCATCGTCGTCGTCGTTGCTGTTTTCTCCAGTTTTATTTCCCAAACGAACGTGCGCTCCCTAACAAAAGAGTTTCTAATGATTTTTGCGCCATGTTTGTGCGGTGTTTCCCCCCATTCCCACCCACCCTCTCTCTCTCTCTCTTCGCCATCCACCCACCTTCGCCTTATGCAATTGTTGTTGTTGCTGTTGTTGTTGCTGTTAGAGACGGAAATGAAAATCGAAAGAATTGTTAACCAGCCTCCACAAGGCAGAGGCCTAACTACTATTAACTCCCTTTCCTCCCAGCTCATTCTTTCTTTCCAGTTCCTGTTCCTGTTCTCTCTTCACTTGCTCGCACAATGCAAATAAATTCAATCGATGCTTTGGAGCCCCAAGTCGCCGTTGCTCGTCGTTGTCCTTGTTAAACACCCCAACCCCTCCCTCTCTCTCTCGTCGGTTTTGTGTACTACTGCATGCATATGCGTCGGCTGCATTGCATGGAAGTAGTAGATGGGGTTTGGTGGTGGACGGAAAGGAGGAGGCTTTTGTTGCTTCAGCCGCTTTTGAAGTCGTTTGGCGTCCTGCGCGGCGATTCCTGCTGTTTATGTATATGTGTGTGCGAGTGTGTGCATGTGTGTGTGTGTCCAGCAGCCCGCATCGTTGCTAAGCTGCCAAATGGAAATCCTTGCATTGCAAGCAATGGATACACTGTGAGGTGCAGCTGAGGTAAGGCTCAAGCCCAGAAACCAACACAATCTCCCTCTCTCCACCTCTCTCTCTCTTGGCCAGTTTTCGAATTTTCCATGCGATTTGCAAGCGCAAAATTTCCGCCAAAAACCAAACAAACAAAAACTAACACACACACACACACACTAGCATACACTCTCGCATGTCTGTGTGTGTGTGTGTGTGGCCACAAAGGCGCTGCAGGATGCCAAAGGATGGCCAGGATCACTGCTGCTGCTACAGCTGAAAAGGAAATGCGCTGTCGCCGTTCTTGCTCTGCCTCTTCTATGTTTTTTTTTTGAGAGGGGCCTAGTGTTCCTGGAGCGGAAACGCAATTTCCAAGCACAGGAGGCCAAAACACAGGACGAACTAGAAGCAGGAACCTGGACGTTGCTCCAGTTGTTTTGCACCCAGGCCCCTAAAGACAACAAACAACATTGGCCAAAAGCAACAAACCAAAAATTGTGTTTGAGAGCCAAAGCAAAATTCGAAACGCTATTTGCCTATTTGACCAGGAAGCAACTGATGGTCAGGAAGATGCCGCAAGAAGAGCAGCAAGAGGGGGGGGAGGGGGGGGTCGTAGGGCTCGTAAGCTAGGAATAGGTTCCTTTTTGCTATTTTGGTGTTTGATTATGCGTTCGCCAGCTCGATGCAAAGCAGGCAAACTACAAACTACACAGGCAACAACAAAAAAAACAAAACCAACAAAGTAAGAATCAAGAAACTATTCACGTTGTCAGCGTGGCTTGGAACGAGTATAATCCTTTAACCTTACACTCCAATTAAATCGTTGTATTCAAGACTGAATAAGTTGGAAACAAGTCCAAGTCGTTTTTTTATACCCAGCACCCAAAATGTGACTCTAGATTTGGAATATAAGCTAGCACAAGCCGAAGTTTACATATGTCATCGATAGCAAGAAAATCTTTAACTTGAAACTTAACACAAAATAATAAACGTCTGTGAAATTTCTGTTTAAATCGATTGAGAAACACCGAAGATATCAAAGATTGCAGTCAAACAGTGGCAAGCACTGACTTTACGCGTTAGGTGTAGGGTTCAGGGTATCTCCTAGTCGGGGTTCCTTTACCAGAGCCTTCTTACATGTTACTTTAAGCTTTCTTGTTCTTAATCTTCAATGAAAGTTCTAGATTTTATGTTAATGTTCTTATAATCTGAAAACTTTTAAAGATTCCTGTTTAACTAACCCTAAATCTGCTGATCATAAACCTCCTAACCCAAAACCTTCAAATCCCATACACTCCACATTCACATAACCATCTCGTGATATTATTTAACTTATAATTCTGCTTAAGCTCATTAACTGCATTTAATCTATTAAAAACTCAACTTGAGTTTATTTATGCCCCAAAAAAGTATGCAACAATTGAATACAAACATCAACTGCCACACCAACAACTACAACAATCAACAAAACAAACAAAAAATGCTTTAAAGCCAGCCGCAAATTGTCTTCAACAGCTGACAAAGGCACTCATTAAAATCACATTTAACAGCAACTCGTCGCTGCTCGGAGTCTTGTTGTTGGCCAACAACGAAAGCCGCAAAGATGCCACCACACTAGCCAACAATTATCTGGCTTTGACCCTCAACTTATTGTTGTTGTTGCTCTGGCATTGTGGCATGCCACTCTGAATGTTCACTCGCCTCTAACATAAATAAATCTGCTAGCTGAACTTAACTCCAACTACAAAACTCAGACAAACAAACAAAAAAAGGAAAAAAAAAGTCGCAGCGCAAATAAAATACACTAAGAAATACTTTTGAGCAATATTTGAATTAATTAAAGAGTTTTCTGCATTTTAAAGTAATTTGGTTTTAGGTTTATGATAAACAGAAAGTGCATAAGAACAGTTAATACAATTCATTTGATAACATTGAACGGAAAGTACAGCTAAGAATTATTGTTCCATATGTAAAATATGTGCAAACTTTTCATGGCCAGAACTTTCTCAAAACGAAAGGACTCCTTCCAGCTCAGAAACGTTTTGGTCATGGTTCTGCTTCCACATTTCAATGTAAAACTTGCTCTCATATAAAAAAATCTCAAAATTAAATAATTCTTAACATAAAGTCTTCATATAAACATATTATGCCCAATTAGTTAGGGCATACATATAACAAACAACAAGCGTTGTCGCACACTTACACACATTGTTCTGCTATGTTAACCAGATGTTATTCCTCTTTTTTTTGTCACCAGAAAAAAAAGGTTTAAAAGCACGCCATGACCGCCAGGACTTCATCCAGGCAGTCAGTCGAGGCATTGTCAAATATATATATATATATATATACAAAAAAAATATATATATATGTTTTTTTTGATGCCAGTTCATGCCGTGAAGCTTGCCACAGCGGATGTTTGCTGTCCTTAGAATAAAAATTCCTTTTTAAATATATATATATATATATTTTTATCTCACTTGTGTGTGTGTGTGTGTGCGTTAAAATGTGAGTAAAAAAAGGATTCGTCGTTGTTGTCCTTGTGCGAGGTTGCAGCTGAGTGGCTTTTGACTGGAAATCTCTGTCTGTGCATGTGTATGTGTTTGTTTGTGTGTATGGTTGTGGCACGCGCGATTTTCTGTGGCGCGTGCCTTTTGGGTAGAAGCAGCAGGAGCAACAACACTTCCTTTTGGCCGTGTGAAGACCCATGGAATCCACTGTTGGCATATCGCTCTTAAGTGTTATTTGTCTACGTTTACAAGAGTCCTTTCTCTTTCTCTCTCTCTCTCTCTCTCTGTCTTTGTGTGTGTCCTGGGCGTGTGCTCTGGTAATTGTGCCGCTCATATGTGTGAATTAAATGTGCCGTAAAGGATCCCAATTTTCCGGTCACTTAACTGCAAACCGAGAATGTGCCAAAAACAGCACAAGCAGGACTACAAGGAGCAGTATGAGCAGGATTCGCCACAAGTAACGTTTTGGGGTCTAGGTTTTTGTGTGTGTGTGTTTGGGGTTTTTTTTTTGGCCTATCCTTAACCCGCCAACTTTGCTTATTCACGGATCATGTCCCGATTGTTCATTAACCCAAGCACATTTTATCTGCACAGTTGACAAAGCTAAAAGGACATGCGATTTAAGCACTTCGAATGTCAAAGAGCAAGGGAAACTTGAAGGTAATGTTTAAGGTAAATGGAGTTAACCTGGTATAATTTGTACTATAGAAAAACAAAGATGGGATATACAGATATACAAAAAAAAGATTTGAAGATCACAAGGATAAGTTTTTCAATGCCAAATTATTCATTAAATGTTTAATCAATTGATAGAAGAGTGCAAAAAAAAGTTTAATTCAATCGAACATCAAAAAGCAATAAACAAAATCTTAATAATCTGAGCTGACTCAACACAACTATATCCTTTTTTGATGCTAATGGGCATTATCTTGAAACGATATATATATATATATATATATCAAGCATACAAAATGTATTTATAAGCTATGTGGATTCAAACGGGAAGCTGAATGTGTCGAATGTTAAACTTTTTGTACCCATAACTTTGTCAAAACTGAACAGATTTTCAAGCAGAAAGACGTTTTAGTCATGGCTTGCTGTCGATAATAATACTGCATTCTAAGTTGGTGCCAAGAAAGTTAAATTCAATCATACAACAAGTAAGATACAAAATCTTAAGTTGATTGTTTATCAACTCTGTTATTCAATAACCTTACTGATTGTCTTGAAGTCATATATTTCAATGACCTGATTAAACACAACTTTCTATCCTTTCCTAATGCTAATGACCATTATCCTGAATGTATATATATATATAATGCATTTATAAGCTATGTGGATTAAAACAGGAAGCTGAATGAGAAAAGCCTTTTGGCATTTGAAGCATTTGAAGCATTTATGCGTAGCTCTTAAGCTCATTAATGTTTTCCACTGTTCAACTGCACGAAAGATGATAGTATGATTGTTCAACTGTTGTTGTCGCCAGACACCACAAGAATTAACCGCCAACGGGTTCGTCATGATAAGCCAGCATCTTGAAGCCCGGGCAACGTGTGTGGCCAGTGTCCTGGGCAAATGTGCAACTGAGAAACTGAGATCCCGACTGGCCGCACACTTCGCTGGCAGTCAAAACCGAGTTACCGCATAATTACCTTGCTATAAGGGGACTCGCCTTGTATGACAATTTAACTGCCTCACACAATGTGACATGCCACACACATACACACACACCAAGATACTGCAAGGGACACAGACATACGAGAAACATCTCTCCGACAGGCAGCGCGGCCGTAAGGTGTCCGGCAAATGTTATCCTTTGCGGTTTACATATCTCCATCTGTCCCTGCCTGCCTGCCTGCCCGACTGTGTGGGAGGTGTGCGGAAGTCCGGATATCCGACAGCCAAACATTGTTTTTAATATAAACAAAGTAAAACAAATTAGCGTCAACAAGCCAAATGACAAAAAAAAAGGGCAAGCTACGTAGTAGAAAAACCCTTAAACAAAGCTGTCAACGGACAATGTGGACGATTTTGTGTGAAATGCCTTTTATATATATAGTTAATACCCTAACCGGTTGTATATTTGTGTTAACTTGACCCGTTAGTTGCTCTTAGCTCAAGGGGATATCCTATCGATTGATGTTATGTTTAATTAACAGACACTAAAAAGATATTTTTCTTTCCAATCACATAATCAGCTTAACGTAAATGCACAAGTCAGAGTATTAAAGTTTCGTCGAACCAAAAAAAGAAAACGAACAACAGCTTTCGCTTCCTGTTTATTCATGTGTTATCCTTTGGCAGACACTTCATTATGCGGTTAGGCGTCGAGCGAAATAAAAGGTTCATTTTTTCAATGCACACATACAAAAAAAAAAAATATATATATATAAAAAATAACAAGAGGAGACAATTATTGTGTCCTGTGTGTGGACATATTCACTCCCCACCACCAACGGTTGGTAATTGTTTTGAGTTAATTTAATGCCCAAACAAGGATCATCAGTAGCGGTTGGTTGTGTGTTGAAGGACTAACGTGTGTCACTAATCACCAGCGGCCAAACTCAAGGACGCAAAGGACATGCATCGAAATGTGTATGTATGTGTGTGTATGTGTGTGTTTGAGTAAAGGTGACCAAACGCACAGTAATGAACTGTAAGGAGTGATAGAAGCTTTCACGGACAGGACATCTCGTGCCGCAGTTAATTAGCAAAATTAAATTGAGTAAAGTGCTTGAACGTTTTGCATGTTTGCCTTGGATTTTAACTAACATGTCGCTGTGTATGTGTGTGTGTGTGTGTGTTGGAAATAAGTTAGAAAAAGTGAAGTGAAGAAAAACAATGAATCGTCAGCTATGCGCTTTAGCTTGTCTCGCTATCTCGCTCTGTCACGCAACCCATGATTGATCTGTGGAATGGTTTTTTCGCCAAAGCAAACAGCTTCTTGAGCCGCCAACTCGAGTGGCTGGCAACCGAAGGGGTTGGGGGGGGGACACCCTACACAGTCTTCTCTTCACTATCTCATTTTACTCTTTGCTTGTTGTTGGTGTTGTTTGTCCTGGCTGCTGCTGGTCGCTCGGCAAGCCGACACCCACTTTTTGCTACTTGCCTCTTGCCTCTTGTGCCCTCTGTGGACTTATGTACAAGTGCGTTGCCTACTTTTAGGCGCTCGCCACTCATTTTCCATTTGCCGAATGCCTCTTTCGCCGCTGGCAATCGCCATGATTGGAAATGGATGGAAGAAAGGGAAGTGGAGAAGAGGGAAGAGGAGAGCGGTGAGGAGATGTGGGTCTTCAGTGGTTCGTCTTCATGGCAATTGCTCTTATCGCCATGTCCGTGTTTGTGTGTGTGTGTGTGTGTGTGTGCGTGTTTTGCCCCGTTAGTTTTTTGGTATATAAACGCGTGCAACGAGAACGACGCACCAACTGGCAACGAACGGCTTGGTTGAAGGCGGAGCCAATGTGGTTGCTTCTAGTAGTAGTAGCTTCCTGATATTTTGTAGGCTCTTTTCATTCTTTCTTTCGTTGTATCTTTGCTTCTTGGCTACTGCTTCAGCTCCTCCTTCTCACACATTCTCCCTATCTCCCTCTCGTGTGTTCGATTTGGCCAAGTATAAAAATTCAGTGCCATTAATTATAATGGATATGCATATACACAAACATAGATACATTTGTAGTTGTTGCATATCCGAATAGCTCGATTTTTTTTCAGCTCAGGCTTATATCAACTTTATGTGTGACAACAACAACAACAACACACAATTTAGTGCATCAATCAAACTGCAAATCATGCTAAATTATATCAGACACAGACGACGGTCGCATCAAGTTTAAATTACGACCAAAAATTCAATAAAGCCAGACCCCACAACAACAAAAAGAAAAGTTATGCTCCTAATCAGATCGAGAAATAAACTATGAAGAAGTTGATATACTCTAGCTGGAATAGATGAAGATGTTGTAAGGTTGGAAAAGTCTTTAGGTTAAGTTAAAGGTTAAGAAAAAGGTTGGAAGGAAGGAATTAAGTCGAAACATTTTAAAGCTCACAAACTGTACGTTCTTTATTTTAAATCCTATGATCCCCGAAACACAAACAAGTCTCCACTCAGACTCAGACTTTTTTCAACCAAGCTTGATTTTAATCTCAACTACAAAAGGACGACTCAGAAATTGATTTGAATATAAATTGAATGTTCTTTTTTTTTGGCCATTCGTTAAGAAAGAAAGAGTTTGTCCTCTTGGTTCTATGCTCCTTTATACTCTAGCTATAAAAGAGGATATTTTGCATTTTTGTTTTATGCTACAAATGGAAAATAGAAAATGTTTTAGCGGAAATTTGATTTGGAAAAGCGTTTTGCCGGCAAATAAATGAGATTATGTGCTGCCAAAATGTACAGGACACTAACGTGTCCAGAAAGAGTTCACTTTTCCTCACACACACATACTTATGTAGATATTATGTATGCAACTCCTTTACCTAGCCTTTGCCTCCCCTCCCCTTCGCTTTCTACCTTTGCTGCATGTCCTTTAGCTTGGGGCAATCGAGGCATTAAAAAATGCAAAAAATTATATATATCAAAGCAGCCGAGAAAGCAATGGAAGGATGTTGTCGACGACGACGAGCCCGGACAGGACCGCTGCACGTCATATGAAATTATTATATCGCACACACACACACATATTCGAGCAGGACATTGAGGATATAGCTACGTGCTCTGTGTACAAAATGGGAAACCTTGCCAGGCGAAAAAAATAAAATAGCTTAATGCACAAAAAATTGAGAAATTTCGTTAGAAAATAGCAAAAAATTACATACGTCATGTCTGTATGTGTATGTGCAACAGCCACAGTTACAGCAACAAAAGCAAATCAAACAATATGCAAAAAACAAGAAACAAAAAACAAACTTAAGCTAAAGACACATCAACTGAAGCGAACACTAACACGATATCGACGACATCCCCAGAGACAATCAACCACCAATGAGAGGGTGCAAGAGTGGAGCTAGAGAGCTCTTCGATAGCTTTGGTTAATGCACAATGCCGCCAAAGTGGCACGACTTCATTCAGAGAGTAGAGCTTGAGGCAAGTGTAGATTGTAGCTACAAGACGTATACTTGATTTGGTTAAATATTCATTTGTGCACATGAAGAATCGAAGATCATTGCTATAGCATATGTAATGGGTTAAGTTTTGTTAAAGTAAAGACTCTTTGAGAATGTTTTTAAACGATTTTGTTAAAGTAAAGACTCTTTGAGAATCTTTTTAAACGATTTTAAGCAGCTTACTCTGGCAACTTAGTTGAATCTTCAAATTATTTGTAAGCTCTTTCAATTAAAGACACTTCCTTTGAACTGGTTTGAATACAATAATGATACAACTGCATTTTATTTTGACTAAACATTCGTTTTGGGTTCTTAAGTTCTTTCGCTTGCTGTTTTGGTTTGGTATAATTAACATTTATGGCCAGTTTGATATCCACATTTGAAATTAACGCCAATAAAAAGATCTTAATAAATCAACTTTCAGCTTTAATCATTTTCGAGTGCCCCTTAGTTGTCAAGCCCCACCTTAACCCTAGCGTTACTCCCTGTCCACTGATTGAATTCTCTCTTTCCCCTCATATATAGTCACCCACCGCTAATAAGCGCGAACAATGCGCGTCCCTCAAGTTCATATATCAAAAGCAAAATGTTTTCCCATACCTCGAACTGTCTGCAATTTTCAAGTGTTTTACACATTTCTTTTTTGTTGTACGAGTATATATATTTAGATATATATGTGTATACAACTCTTTACAGATGTATATATGTTGGAGGTGGGGGGGGGAAGGTGTGTGTGTGTTCAATCTAAAAAACCAGCTAGACAGATCCTTCGAACACTTATCGCATTCAACATCATTTGCATGCCGCGTTTGTGTTTGAAAACGTGCAAAATTCAAAAATAAAAATCGTCAAACAAATAAAATCATGAAATAAATTAGAGAAATAAAAGCAGCAGCAGCAGCAACAACATCGTCATAAGCACAGCCGGAAATGTTAGACTCCAGTCACCAAAACAGCCAAAAAAAAACAATCCTTATACGTATATATATCTATATATATATTTTGAGGCAACAAATATGCGGGAAGCAGACAGTTTTCTAGTTGATTTTTTGCAATCTGCAGTTTTTGGCCAGCTGCTTTTGTATGAAACGTCGGAAATGTTGCTACAACAAGTCCCAAACCCTTCCCCCCTCCCCCCCTAAAACAACCAAGTCTGCAGTCAGTCTGGAGCTGTCTGGAGCTGAAGCTGCACCCGAGACTCTAACTTCCACCAAAAAACAAATCTCTTTCTCTCTCTCTCTCTTTCTCTACCTCTAAACTGAGGTCCAGTCACAAAGCTCCTCACTTGACTGCAGCAACATCATTTTTGTGCCGCTCTCTCTTTCCATGTGTGTGTGTGTGTGTGGCTGGACACGTGTGTCGTCCTCTCGCCTTGTGCTTGCAGAGTTTGTTGGCTTGACCAACACCTCGACGCTGGACGCATTCGCGGCATTCCGTGTGGCAAACAGCCACCACCGCGTGCTTTTAATCAGCGACAGCAGTAAACTCCGCTTCTTCTTCTTCTTCTACTTGTTCTTTTGGGCCATCATCATTTATTGTTAGAGTCCTCTGCTGGCGTCCTCTGCTAACGTCGCTGGCGTCGCTGCTGTTGTTGTTTAGATTTCTTTGTCCCTCCATAGCACAAACCAACATACTACATATTTTTGGCTGCTTTCGGTGGCTCCCCAAATTCAATATTTGCACAAACTCTTCGCCGCCTCCTCGTTCCCATCACAATATCGCTTTAGACGCCGCCTCAGTGGTTGGAATTATTTCCTGCTGTGTCCTGTTTGTGCAATAACCAGTTACTTTCCCTTCAGCCCTTCTCCTACTTCTCCTTCTGTTGTGCTTCGCCTCTTTCCTTCGTTGCGGTTCTATCATATATCATGTTCAGGCGCAACACCTTGCAACCCCCAACTCCCCTTCGCTATTCAATTCTACCGCACACTTTTGCCTAAGCTTGAACAAGAAAGCAAAGTAATTGTTGGTAAGCCGAAGATTTGAATACCCTTATAAACTAAAGGATAACCTCTTACAATATTTCCAATAATTCCATTTATTGTAAAGTTGTCGAAACAATCATTTCTTATTTAATAAATTATTGATCCGATTTTTGGGAGTATATTAAAACACTAATAGGACTTTTTTCATACCACTTATTAAGCTATAAATCCTTAAGAAACACTGAAGAAGAGTAGTTCCTTTAACAATCATTTGGTAATGCCTTCTTCTCCTGGTTACATATTCATTGAGCAAATAGTAATACCCTTACTAGTGGATCTGCCCTTAAAACTCGAAGCTTCTTTCGCCCAAATGCTTTTTATGCATTTTCCATTATTTCGTATTTCAATTTTCAATTTACCAATTTGGTTTTTTTTATTTGCTTTTGCCAATTTATTAAGAGCTTTATTTTTTCCCCATTTTTAATCATTACTTTTTCCAATTTGGTTGCTTTAAGCTCATGGGTGTGTGGGAAAAATAACTTTAAGCTGCAATTAAAATGAGTTTTTGTATGTGTGGCCGGTGTGCAACAAGTGGCAAGAAGCAGTGGAGTAGCAAGGGTGTCTTGTGTGTGAAAACTCTTAACATATCTTCAAGCCATAAACAGCTACAAACAACAACAACAAGAACAGCAACAAGGATTGCAACTTGGGATTAGCATGTGGCATGTGGCATCATCCATTCAAACCCTCTTGCTGAATGCTGCATGCTGCAATAAACATGCACAAGTGCCAAGTAGCAAGTGGCAAGGCAAAGAAACAAACATGAGCAGCAGCAGCAAGGACCTTGCCTGCCTGCCTGGCTGGCTGCCTGGACCTGAAACTCCTTTTAAGAGCTCAGACAACAAATTTGTAAGCCAACAACACAGCCAATTAACCAACACGACGACAACAACAACAACAACAATGAAGAAGAAGAAGCTGCTGGCCAGCACTCTCTATCTCAAACTGTGACTTTTTGAGAACACACACACATACAAACACACACACACAGATGGAGATAGAGATAGATGGACAGACATACTTGGCTTGTGGCAGAGAAGTGCTGCCATGATTTTTAGCAAGCACTATGAATGGAGCGGAGGAAGCTGGCGGTGGGGGGGTGGGGAAGGAGTGTGGACACTTGAATGAGCATTTTGCTTATCTCTGCTCTTACTCTCTGCCTCTCATTGTGGTAACTGCCACAAGCATTGTGTGTCAAGGTCGTTCCTTCCGCCTTCTGCTTTCTGCTTTGCTTGTTTTCTGTTTCCTGCTCCAAGACGATGCTCAATGTCTCCCAACTCTCTGAGGCGCCATCCTGGCAAAATCGTTTTGGCTCTAAGTGGACTTAACTGTTACTATTGTTGTTGCTGTTGTGTGTGTGTGTGTGTGTGCAGAGGATGTGTATTGTGTTGTGTTGCTATTGTTAAGGAGCTGGGGGTTGAGGCAAGAAGAAACGAGCATTGGATGGCAGGACTTTGCTTGTGCGCTGTCTGCCTTTCGACATTCTTGGGGAATACCTTTTCAGCAAGCAGCTCAGACTTGTCTGCCTCTTGCCCCTTGTGTGTGTGTGTATGTGTGTGTGTGTGTGTGCTGCTTATTGCCAAACCAGTTGTTGTTGTTGCTTTCTTTGTTTACATTTATATTGCCTGTCTGTGTGTTGGCCACAAATCTCAGCACTCTCTCTCTCTCTCTCTTTCACTTTATTTCTGTTGCAAATTGTGTGAAAATTGTATTTCTTGTAGTTGTTATTGTTGCTGCTGTTGTCTGGTTGGCCTTTTGGCTTTTCTTGTTTAAGATTCTGTGGTTTTTGTGTATTTGTAAATAATCTTGTTTTACACAAACACTCAGAGAGTGAGAGAGATAGAGGGAGAGAGTGTGAAAAGGACCCGACATTGTGTGTCTTTTCTGTCCATATATAACAGGGACATGCCTTACGTACTTGTCGTTTCCGGTCAACTTGACCGGACCGTACAAGGCTACATACATAATTTATGTGTGAAAAGTCTTTCTCACACTCTTTTTTCACTTTAGGGCTTAAGAATTTTGGTCAAACTTACAAATTGTGTGTGAATGAATGTTTGTGCTTCAACTTGAGAGTCAATTATGTTGAAAGTATATCAAGTTAACAAATTAAATGACTTTTGACATTGATTGGACTTAAAGAAACATTTTAATTACTTGGTAGGTTCCAAAACTTATTTTTTTGTGTTTATTTATCTGGCAAAGGTAAATATTGACATAATTATATATGTTTGTTGGATAATAACACTGGGCTTGTTAATGTTTTTGAACTTTTTTTATCAGTTAATTTAATTTAGTAAATATATATATATTTATATTATTTTTAAAACGAACCAAATTAATTTAAAAATTAAATTTATGCACTGACTTTAAAATAACGCCTATGCCGTATGCAATGATTTTAGTTAATACAAATTTTTTTGTATACTTTTGTAACATACTTTCTTGCGTGGTTTTTATTATGTGTTGGCTAGCGCCATCTTATTGTCAACTTTAAAATTTTCCATAGATAGCGCCACTCTTCAATTCAACATGACAATATCTTATGTTTATACTAAATGTTTTAGTACGCTTTTTTTATAGCATAGACAAACACCAGTTTTAAAAGGCAATTGGGTCGCACTGTAATAACACTGCTTGATTGTTTGCTTCAGCAGTGGAATAACTGCTTTGCTAGCTAAAAAAAAGCAGTTCGTTAGAGTCTTAGATAAATTATGAGATCCAGATTAACAGGCATTTTAATCTATTAAGGTGACCAGTTGTGGACTTTTAATATTTTTTATGAAACTGTATGTACAATTATGTTCCGAAAAATACAAAAACAAATGTTTTAGCTGAAAGCTAACCAAAACAGCGATAATCGAAAGCAAAGCGTTGATTGTTATGGGAATTTTTAATCACTTTCATTTATTTATTATTGATTGTTTCATTATTTAAGTATTAAAATTTCTGACTTAATCGTACATAAACATTGCAATATGACTAGCGATAATTGATGTCTAGACATTGATAAGACGACATTGAAAAATCACTTAAATAATAAATCCCTAGCATTAATTTGTTATCTGAGCATCGGCCTCGAAAACATAGATATCACAAAACATACTATTATATATATTATATATATAGAGCATGTGGTCTCGCCTGATCAGCACACGCATTTTAGCTGTGACTATCAGCACACACAAACACACACACAAGACCAACATTAAAAAACTAAATGCAAAGTATAAATAAAGGCAGATTACAATCATAATCATTTCCCTGAGCAATGAGCAATGTGCTAAGTAATTTTATAAAAGACAGCTCATGCCGTGTTTGAACGATGTTCCAAAGTGCACCCCACGGAACAGACGACAATTACGTAGTTTCTAAGCGTTTCAGAGAGTCGACACAGAAAACCCATTAGAAAAATTATCACGAGAGAGCGAGAGAAAGAGATATAAGAAGAGAAAGTTATTGTTTGTGTTTGTATTTGAGAGAAAGAGAGAGGGCAAGCACCAGGCTGATCTTAGTGAAAAAACAGACGTACATAAAACAGCATTAAACCTTATATGCAAACATGTTGAACATTCTCAGCACGAATCCAATCCAAATCCAAACCGGTCTTATCTTTCGTTTGCCTGTTATCAGCCCTAACAAAATACGTTGAGCGACTGAAAAATCGTGGCATCCGAAAAAAAACGTTTGTTTAGTTCAGTTTTAACAGCAGTCTAGTGAGGTCTATGTAGTACAAAAGAAAACTCGATTGAATAAAACTTTGTTCGAAGAGAAACTGAACTAAACTGAACTGAAAGTGAATAAAAGTTTAAAACTAATCAAAATATTATAAAATATATATATAAAAAATATTTAAAAAAAAAAAAATATACATACATATATATATAGAGACAGCACACACATACTTTGTGTGCCTGATAAGCCTAATACTAAGTGCAAACAACACCAACAACAGCAACAAGCAACAACTTTTGAACTCAACACAGCTGCAACAATGATTTCCCATACAGTGAGGTGAGTGTCATAAAGAAAGCAGCATGTGCTGAGAGTGTGAGAGAGAGACTTATACAATCCTCTATCTCTCCATCTCCCTTAGAATGTTCAAACTGATGTATATCGTTGCTGGCATACTGATTAGCAATGAAGAAATCTGCGATACTGTCGATCGCATACAAATCGCGCCACGCGTCGAAATGAAGCCAGCAGAACTACAGGAACTGAAACGAGGAGCAGGATCAGTTGCTGATCGTGGTGAATTGAAGCAGGAAAAAGACTCACCACGATCGAAGCGAAGACGCAAAGTGAGCGTCACTGGCTTGGCTGGAGGTGTGGTTCGTGGCGTCACTAACACGGTCACCAGCAAGGTCACACGACGTGTGGGAACTCGATTTAGCTGGCTTACTACTCTGCCTCTAATATTGAAACAGTGGCGCGCTCTAGCGCTCAGTTTTACAGTGTGGACAATTCCCAACTATCTAATAGAATATACGTCCAGTTACATCAGCAAAAAGTTCTTTATAAACAGTGACTGTGATATGATCTACAAATAGTGTAGAAATATTTCCTGTAGATAGAAATCCCATTGTTGCTGGTATATCAGCAGTATAACAACACTTAAAAATGGTTCTAGAGCTATTGTGATCAAGCTTACCAATCATGAAACCATCGGGAATGGTGCCTCAATAGTTCCCACACTAAGTAAGCTGGACTTAACTTGATCTTACTATGTAAACATAGGTTACGAAGAGCTTAACTTTCATTTAAAAACATGTAAGAGTGTTTAGTTTCTCCTTTACAACTTTGACTAAGACACACAAAGAAGTGAAATTTATTTAAGTTTGTTTTTAAGAATTAAGACGCGTATTTAGGCATAAGTTGAAATAAAGTTAAAGTTTGCCAACGAGTAGACATCAAATCTATATAAATATTAGTTTTTATCTATGTAACTTTGTTAATATCGTAGTATATATTCGTGTCGTATTAAGTAGCATATGGTCCCAACAAGTATTCCTATCAATCCATCCATCTCTCTCTGATTTTGACGTTTCCTTCCCACTTTTTAGTCACCTTCGGTTATGGCAAAGTGCTCGCCGTTCTCAGGACTATTGCCTGAGCCGGCTCCACGCACGTTGAGACTATTGTGCAGCATATTCGCTATGCTATCCACATCGAGATTCTCATCCGTTGCTGAGATCTTGCGCAGAGCGGAGCAAACGATGCTCAGATCACCCCTCAGCTCGCTCACCACAGCTGTAATCTTCTGAGCATTCGAGAGGACTTCCACGCTGCTCGTATACGGATTGTAGCGGACACCAAACGGTCGTTGAATGCTTTCAGCAAAGGAGCTAAGAATAACAGTTAATAAGAAGTTGGAAAAAGCAGCTGCTCGTTTTTTTCATACCGCATTTGCTCTTTGGCCTCCTCGAACGAATCCGTATAGTAGTAGGCATTCTGATAGGATGTTATGATGCATTCCTCCTTGCATGTCAGCTCGGGATCGAACTTCTTTATCTTATCCTTGGCTGTTATCGCATGCTGCAACTCAGCCACAGAGCTTAGCAAACCCGCACCATAAACCTTAAAGCTGCTATCCGATTGCTTGCATAAGCCAAATTCCACAGTGAAGAAGTAGAGCTAAAATAAATAGCTGTACATTAAATCTTTCTTTTCGTTACTAAAAAGTAGGTATTAAACTCACGGTTGCCAGCTTCTCAATATCTGCATCGCAGGCGCCAAGGGAAGCCAAGCCAATCTCCTGTGAGAACTGAGCAAAGCTCGAGTTGGCCAAGAGCGGCATGTGGCCCAAAAGTTCATGACAGCAATCACTGTATGTAAACCAATTAACAAACTAATCGAATACAAACTCTCAACTTACGGTTCGGGTGTGTAGAAGGGATCGGAGGAATGGCGTATATACTGAGTGCAATGGAACACTCGAAAAGCCAGGCCAGAAAGGAAATCTCGAGGTGAAAGATAACCAGCAACTGGACGCAGCTGAAAGCCTGTTTTGCGCTTAAGATACGAGCTGACATCCTGAAGCTGGGGCACATTGTCCTCGCGATAGCCACAAAACTTGACCAGCTCCGGCCAGTTCTCCATGTACTCCGGCACCGCATATATCTGATACAAGCGATGCAGCTCCAAGAAAACTGTGCCCCTGCAACAGCAACACCCAACAATAAACAAACAACTTTTACAAACCACAACACACAAGAAGAAAATGTAATTTCCACTTACCAAGTTTTTACCTCCTCCGGTGTATATTGCACACGTGGAATGGGATTGCCACTGGAGAGGGAGGGAGGGATTTATTGAAGGGTGAAACTGTTCATTTTGAGGCTTGTCAAACTTACTGCTTAAAGTTGTTGGCTATGGCTGAGAACTGTTCGCGACGCTTGCGATAAACGGGATCCTTAAAGCCAGGATGATCTGCATCCAGTTCAGAGCCATACATCAAAACATTTTGGGCCTGATCTATATCCGATATCTTGCGCGGAAACCAAACCATGTCGCCAAAATCTGACCAAAGCGAATTAGTTGGAGTTAACATTTCGGCACATTAATAATAAAGGAATAAAATATTTTATTTTTTATGCTTTCTTTTCAAAAGGAACGTGAATATGTTTATGTACCGTGAGGTACCAAGTAAGTAGTTATAGGTCAACTAATTAGACTGCAAATGGATAATTTTAATATTAAAAGCTTGTTTTTATAAGTTCGGGCTCAGGTACTCATTGCAAATCTTATTCTACAGGTATTTTGCTTTAGCATTTTAAAATGTTAAGCTCACCAAAGCTGGAGCAGGCGGATAGAGATGGAGCCCGGGCCAAGGTGTGCGCATTGACGGATGTATAGTTGACCGAGGCGACTTCGCGATTAAGCATCTTCACCACTTGATCCAAGCGACGGGGATCGCACTCCACATCCACAAGGACATCGGCCTGATTGGTGGCTGCCTCCAGCTCGGACAGCTCCAGATGGAGCACATTGATGCCCAGCTCCTGAAACACTTGCAATGCACGTGCCAGATTACCTACCTGATTCTTGAGCGTAAACAAAATGGAGATGCGCTCCCCGCCAGGCACAACGGCATGACGCACAGCATCCGAACGTGGCGCCTCTGAGATACTGCGATCCTGCGGTTTTTTGGAGGAGAACAATAGAATATTGTCGCTGGGCGCCGAGGCATGTCGAGAGAGACTTGCATGCGTGGATGATGATGACGATGAGGTTGATTCCTTTTTGGGCGTATGCAATGGACTGCCCTGCTTGACCGCCCATTCCTGCTCCCCGCTGCGATACAACCACAATCCCAATAGACTTTTACCCGATCCACTCATGACAAATCTTTAAAGTTGGAATATTTCAATTTTATTCTACACTTTTTCACTTTTTGCTTAACACACGCGTCGTATGCGCAACGTAAACGAAATGGCAACTGCAAGATCCATCCACAGGACGAGCTCCTTTTATAGCCAGCAGCCAAAACACACACACACATACACACACACCACACAGTTGTAGAACCATTAGGCCATACATACATATTCAATTGTATTTATTAAGTGTGCGTAGCCAAGAGAGATAAATTTGTTCAAGGATATAAAAGCTACAAGTGACTTTTCACACAAACACACACACAGACTCCACCCACTATCTTTCTGTGCATGTGTGTGTGTATGCTGCGAGGGATGCGCTCGTTTTGATTGGCCAAATCATGTTGAAATCAGGCAAACGACTCGAACGCATGACGTCATTTCACTTTCTCATCAGTAACAGCAGCAGAAAGTAGCATCATTTAATGCGTTCCTTCGTTCAACTTTTAGTTAGACTTTCTCCCACTTCTCGCTCGTTATCTGCGTGTGCTGTCAGCGCTTGACTTTGAAATGCGTTTGCTTAATTTATGCGGGCATGAAAATACCGTAAAAGCGAAAAGTTGCTTACTTAACAGTTTTAGCTTTTCAAATGTGAAAAATTACACAAAATTGAAACTTTTTGGGAAAAAAACTGTTTAAAAAATAGGACAGAAGTTAAGTATAATTGAAAAGAAGAGAAGAAATCATATTGCAAATACCCTTTATAGTAATATATCTTCCACATATCATACCCTTATTCGATAGTCAAAAGTTAGACTTTCACTTTACGGTATGCGGCATGACGCGGGGCATCAGGCAATCAGGCAACCACTTGATGCTCTTGCCTCTAAGGCACTGCTGACAATGTGCTTTGAAAGTTGAAGAGTTTGGGGCGCCCAAAGCGAAGCAGAGTCAATAATAGATAAATGGCAATTTCTTTTGCGGTTCTGCGTTTGGGTTTCCGCTGCTTTCCATTGTTTGCGCTTAGAGGACAGCAAATAGCACAGCCCGAGCCGAGTAAACCAGAGCAGAGCTACTTGACTATTAAAATATATGCAGGCACAGCTAACATACATACACACACGTTTGTGTGTGTGTGTGTGTGGAATGCGGTGATGTGATAAATGTAATGGCTACTACTACTCCTTTGTTTATTCCTCTTGACAAGGAATTCAAAGTGATTGCTGCTGCTTACGAGCGCATTGCAAGCGCTTGATGGATTTATTGCACAAAGATTCTTAAAGTCATGTCAGAGAGAGATAGAGAGAGATTTCATTCCTTAAAGACGGACTCTTAAGAGCTGCCAGTTGAGAGGAACGAGGCAGCTAGGAAAACTTAAGTGAATAAATGAATGAATGAACGAATGAATGGCGCTTGTTATTTCTTGTTGACTTCCGTCTAATTAAGTTACGGCAACTGCAAGGATACAAACACTCTACGCAAGGGATGTTAAATATTCAACTGATATGCAGCATATCCTTATATACGTATTAAATGCCCGATTGTTTGTATAAGTGGATAAATAAATGTATTTGCTTTATTCAATCTTCATTTATTTTGTCTTTGAGTTCTTGGCTTGAATTGAACTACATTTTATTTTATTTCAGCTTCTGTTTAATATGTAGACATTTTTCCTGGTAATTTCAGTCACAGAACAGCTGAATTTTAGCCAAATGAAATCGAAAATAAAATACTGCAGCTGCAGGAAATTAACATTTAAATCCTGCAAAATTACGAGCGCCAAATCAAAAATGTTGCTGTTATCTGACTGAAAGTACCAGGCGAACAGAAATGGGCAGCTGAATGCTGCAGCATTAATTTTCTTTTTTCTTTGTCTGTTTGGGTATGCAACGTTTTTTCTATGATAAAAGTATGCAGCACAATTAATTGTCATGAAATAAGATCAGCCTAAACGTATGCTATGCGCTATGCAATATGAAAATTTTCTTAGTTGCCTCCTGCTGATTCTGTTCGCCTGGTAATTTCAGTCAGAGAACAGCTGTATTTTGGCCAAACTCAAATGAAATCGAAATTAAAATACTGCAGCTGCAGGAAATTCGCATTAAAATCCTGCACGAAAAAAGCCAGCATTATTTTACGAGCGCCAAATCAAAAATGTTGCTGTTATCTGACTACAAGTACCAGGCGAACAGAAATAGGTAGCTGAATGCTGCAGCATTTATTTTCGCTCGTTCAATTGAGCGAGAGAGAGCGCGCATGCTTTATGCACCACTCCAACAACGAAAGTTTGAGAGCGACTTAACTAAAAGCTCAGAACAAATTACAGCTCTCAGCAAATTACTCAACTTGCAGTTGAACTTTGAATAACTCGGGCAAATGAAGTCCAATTGCTTAGTGGCATACTTTTTCGAGCTCGTACGAATCCCAACTTTCGCTAAATTAACCTCTAAAAATAATAAGGCAGATCTTTTATTCTTTCTTTCTTTATTGCTGAAAAAAAAAGCTGAAAAGCTGCTACATTTTTAAACTAGAACAATTGTATATATATTTTATAACTAAAAAGGCTGAACAAAAAAGTAAAATAGCTGAAAAAGATGAAATTTACCCAATTTGGGATAGTTTACACAGGTTCCCTGACCGCTGCATTAACACAACGGATGTGCAAGTCAACAATTTGAAATTCGAATAGGCTTAAGAGCTTTTTAAAATGCGCTCGCTGGCAAGCTAAAGCAACAGTAATGCAATTCGCAACTCACCCCCAACAAACAACAACATATCTTTAGGGGATGCGCAGGCGCGATAAATTGTCAACCCCCAAAAAAAACAAGCAATCGGAAGAAGCAAACGGATGCAGCTCTAGAACCTCAGTTTGGTTGTAAACAAAAACAAGTTCTAAAGCTCTCAGAGAGCCAAAAAGTAAGATAGAGAGAGAGAGTTAGTTATCAAGAGAGCAATGGAGCATGCTCCTGACAGCTGAAGCTCAAAATTTCCCTACTATAAACGGGCTGAAAGCATTTAGCAGTCAAGTGGACGGCAAGCTGGGCTGAAGTACGCCTACGAGACGTTAAGGAAATTATCGATTTTTGGTATCTGATGTGAAAAGTGTTTCGCCTGCATTTGGCCATGTAGAAAAATTGCAAATCTCTAGCAAATTAACGAACAGATAGTTTAATTAATCAGTGCAACTAACAGTTGGCCACAATAAGTGGGCGTGGCAGCTGGAACGTGACAGCGTAATGGCCGACAGCGAATTTGAGGAATTCCGCAGGCCCATATTTGAGCCACATGCAATAGCCAACACATTTGGCAAGAAGAAAACCACACATGCATTTTACTCGTAAGTATCAACCACTTGAGATGTGAAAAATCAATGATTCTGTACCTATCTAACTAGTTAGTGTTCATGTGTGTGTGAATGTGTTAGGAGAACACGTGTTCTCCCTAATCTTTACTTTAGCAGCTTCAGTGACGCAGTTAGTCCTTGGCCGTCAGCTGATGCTAATATTCCCTTAAGATATTTTTGACCTTTAAAGGGAAAACTGATGTTTAAAGTAATTTCTGGTTTTCCTTTTTACATCCATTATAATATTCATCACTTTCCCTTCCCATTCTCATTCCTTCCACTTAATTTTCTGCAGTCTTATACCCAACGATGATTTAGAGGATTCGCATTCCTCGAAAAGCGATGGCTCCGACCAGGAGGATGGCATTGCCGAGAGCAAGCTGCAGCGTCAGGTGGAGGATGATGAGCTGGGCGATGGTCTGAAGGTCACACTCTCCTCGGATGGATCACTCGATACGAACGATTCATTCAATTCGCATTGTCATCATCCATTGAATCATCAGGACGCAATTGGTGGCTTTTTAGGCATTAATAGTAATGCTTCGGCTGCTGCGAATGTTGGTCCTGTGACCATTGGAGCTAGCACAGAGCTGTTGACACCCGGTTCGGCGGCAACACGACGTCGCCGCAAGTTGCCCGAGATACCCAAAAACAAGAAATGTAAGTAACACCTTGAGATTTAGAGTTAATCTCCCGCATGAACTAGGTCCCCTCCTTGTAGTTAAAGCTAATCTGCTGATGGGTTTTTTGCAGCTTCCATTCTCCATATTCTAGGTGGTTCCACAGTCAACTCTCTGGCGGATGAGATACGCATGGGAAATGGTGGAGCTGGTGCTGTTGGTGTTCCTGCTCCACGATCGAATCAGCAGCGTTCATTCCTAACGCTCAAATGTGGCTATTTGCTGGATGAGGATTCTAGCCCGGATTCGGAACGATTGCAGAGTCTTGGTGATGTGGATAGCGGCCATAGTACAGCGCATTCTCCAAATGATTTCAAGAGCATGTCACCACAGATAACATCGCCCGTATCCCAATCACCTTTTCCTCCTCCATTTGGTGGCGTACCTTTCGGCCAGCTAGAGATGCTGGAGGCGACACATCGTGGTCTGCACAAGTTCGTGCCACGGCATCACGATGAGATCGAGCTGGAGATCGGCGATGCTGTCTATGTGCAAAAGGAGGCTGAGGATTTGTGGTGCGAGGGTGTGAATCTGCGCACAGGTCGTCAGGGCATCTTTCCCTCGGCCTATGCTGTGGATCTGGACTACAATGAGTTCGATCCCACTGTGCAGCTAGTCAAAAAAGAACGCTATCTTCTGGGCTACCTGGGTTCCGTGGAGACACTCGCTCACAAGGGCACCGGTGTCGTTTGCCAGGCTGTGCGCAAAATAGTCGGCGAATATGGCAACTCCCCGACGGGACAAACGTGCATTCTGGAAGTATCCGATCAGGGTTTACGCATGGTCGATCGCTCGGCTCCAAATGTAAGTTGATAAGGATCTTCGAAAAGGATATTCCTTAAAGGCATTTTTGTTATTTTCCTGCAGAACAAAAAAGAGAAGAAACCTTGCATCGATTATTTCTACTCGCTAAAGAATGTTTCCTTCTGTGCATTTCATCCGAGAGATCATCGCTTCATTGGGTTCATCACCAAGCATCCGACAGTGCAACGATTCGCTTGTCACGTCTTCAAGGGCACCGAGTCAACTCGACCCGTTGCCGAAGCAGTCGGGTAAGTGCAAGGAATGAATTCATCATATCTCAAAAGTTATTGGTAGAATTCTTTCTCTCTCCTTACAGTCGCGCCTTTCAACGTTTCTATCAAAAGTTTATTGAAACTGCTTATCCCATCGAGGACATCTACATTGAGTAGAGCGCAAACTTACAAATACAAAATTAACTCAAAAGATTATTTACAAAATTACCGCATATATAAAGTAATATATAGTATATTTTTTGTGTGATTATAAGTGAGAAATCTTCACAAATGTTTGGTCTTCGTCAACAAGAAAATAGAAACAATACAGAAAATTATAATAGGCTCCACAATCGAATACTTTTTTCTTAAATCTTCAAAATGTAAATAGTTCATTTTTGGTTCGTAAAAAAGGACACAAAACACAATTAAAGTGTATAACTCATAGAGAATCGCGATTATCCAGTTAATAAAACAAAGAAGTGTATATCAATTCCTGAATATAAACATGCACAAGTCGCTCTTAAATCAAGTCGAACTTCATAGCTACCATACTTACTTAGTTGTGAGGCCAAGGTAGCATAAATATTTATACAAATCTTTCATCCGGCTAGTGCTCTCTAATAACATTTAATTTATCCAGAAAAACTTAAACAAAACATAAAAAAACAAAAGCTCACACTTCACACGCAAATTTTCTAGTATTACTTAATATTGAAAGCCCAACTCTAAGATGTATAAAAAGAAAATTAAAATAAAGACGAATACATATGTACTCATACAGAAAACATAAGGAAAAAAAATATATATATATAAATATCTGTGTACAAATATAAAATTTGGTTTTTTCTTAACATCTTCGAGGTAAGTAAAAGTCTTTAGTTTTTTTTCACAGTTTATGTATAATTTCTTCTATATTTTCATATTTATGATACAACTTAGCTTTACTAGTTGGTTGGTTTGTTTCTTATTTTGTTTTGTTTAATTTTTACAGCAGTATTTGTTTTATACATGTATATATATATATATATATTTCGATTTTTGCAAGTGTATATTGAATGTATCATCATAATTATTTAACGTACAAAAAAGATTTGTATTTTGTTGTTGTATGTTACACAATATTTATATATTTGGATTTATTAAAGATTGTTATTTTCATTATATTTTTTTTTGTCTTGAATCGCTAGTTGCTGTTGATGTGGTTGTTGTTGTTTCTTTTTTGTTATCCATACATACACACATAAGATGTCCAAATCTAAATGTTCTAGCACTATATATTTCCCTATGTAGCCCCTACGTCGCGACGTACTTCTTAATGCCTAATTGTTGCCAACAACACTTACACTTTTATAATAATAATCATAATAATAATAATATATAATAATATAATTTCATTAGTAATACTATTTGCCTATTTGTTGCTTATATATATATATATATATATAAACTTGATGTGTTGTTCGCTTAAGTAAACTTGGTAATTCAATTTTAGGTATATTTTAAGAGGTTGCTCGGCTTACATCAATTATTTATTACGTTATTGTTTAACTTTGCAGTGAACGATTGGCATTCTAATCCTTACTATCTTACTATTGTTATAAGTTGATACAAAAAACTTGGTCTGTCTGTTGTTCTTTTTGTTGTTTCGCAAAAGAAAACTCTCAAGCGAAACAAACTCAAATATCTCTAGTATCTCAACAAGTTCGGAGAATATTGCTTTATTTGTACAAAACGGCACCAAAATATATTCAAGTCCTTAAACTGTTTATTAGTTGGTAATTATTAATTAATAAACTGTCCAGTATTCAATCAATTCTATCTGATCTTTCAACTTTTGGTTTCTTTTGGTAATTAATTGACAATTCTTTTAAAGTTCAAGTTTGTTCCACGTTCTACGAATGGCGGTATCATATCATATCGTATATATTTTGGATAGTGTGATTGTTAACCTGAATTTGATGAAAAGTAATTAATTGGTTGTGCTGAGAGAGAGATTTGAGTGTAATGTTTTTTTTTTTTAAATAAGGCTTTTTTGTTTTTTTTTTATTTAAATTTTTGCTAAAAACTACAATTTAAAATTAGTAATCAGTAATTAATTAATAATTAGATTAGAACGTAATAATAAAAACATTTTGCGCACACATACAGGCATGCATACACAGACACACACGCACACATAATTATTTACAATTTAACTTCACAAATCGATCTAAAAGTACAATTGTTTTCTGAATATTTGCTTTGTGTTGGAATAAATATTTGTTTTATGTGTATTAATTTTGTTTTCTTTTATTTATAATAGTTTGTCGTGTCAAAAAACATTGGCTGATTCTCAATATATATATAAATATAGCATATATACAGTTACGATCGATGTGATTGAAATTTATTAAGATGCAAAACAAAATTTTAGATATTTATTAATTTCGATTAAAAAAAAGAAAGTTAATTTGTTTGGAGATTTTTTTCAAAACTGGAATGCGCAAACACATCGAGCGATAATTGTGATAATTTTGACAACGATTTTAATAAAAAATTTGCAATTTGCTATTGAATAACCAAAAAAAAAAATATATAATTAAATAATATGACAGAAACTATAAAAACAATAACTGAGAACAATTTGCTGTAACTTTTATGTTTTTTGGAGTTCAACACGTTCGACACTTACACGCTAAAAATACAAACATTTCCCACACGCACGGGAATTACAATTTTGTGTTTTTTCTTTTAGGTTTTTTTTTTTATTATTTATGTCTAGGTATATGTTGCTGGTTTGTATATATATGCACTTAGTTTGCGGCCACGCCCCGCTGGCAGCCGACTTTGATTTTCGCTAAGAACTACAATTAATGACTACAGGCTACAACTGTTAAGTGTTCTCCTTTCTATTTTCATTTTTTGTTTTACTTTTTTTTTCAGTTTTTTTTTTAACAAATTTTTTGCTATGTTTTACGATTAATATGAATATGCATTTCTCATTGTTGTTGTTTGCTTTTGTTTTTTTTTTTGTCATTTTAAATAGTTGTTAATAAATAATTAAAATATATATATATATATAATTATATATATATTACTTGATTTACGTTAATGAGTAGGTATTCTCTTTATGGAAGTGGGTTAACTAGCAGGCTAACGGTTCAACTATTATTGACACACGTTATAACCGAGCATTATCTTCATCATCTATATCTTTGCTGTTATTAAGGCTAGATATATGTATATATATATATATATATTATGCGAATTATTCTTTTTAACTTTAATACAATATTTTTACATATTCTAGACTAACCTGCTACGTATATAAAAACATTCGCATTTATTTAAAATGTACAGTTATTCATGTTTG
Source organism: Scaptomyza tumidula (assembly GCA_035044465.1). Taxonomy (NCBI): domain Eukaryota; kingdom Metazoa; phylum Arthropoda; class Insecta; order Diptera; family Drosophilidae; genus Scaptomyza; species Scaptomyza tumidula. The sequence continues at coordinate 9,746,325 of JAWNNW010000442.1, read as the reverse complement.
TGTTGTGTTTTGCATTTGCTTTTGCTTTTTAGTTCGTTAATCCTGCTATAAATATGATATATATAGTTATTATATATATATATATATATATATATATGGTGTATAATATCTTGTTTTGTGTATAGAACAAAGCAGGGAACGACAGATAGAGAGATAGATTTTGGGTTAACTTATAAACTAACTGTACAATTTTTAAGTTTGCGGATTGCTTCGAGTGCTGTACAAATAGAAATGGATAAAGGACATAAGATATAGGTGAATGGGAGTTGGATAAAGGATTTGAGGGGGTTTTAGGACACTTGTTGCTGATGGAAGTAAACGATCTTTGGATTGATCGATTTAACGCTTGGTCGCTCGTTCGCTGATTATCATCTAACCTCACAGTCTTTTTTCAATGGAAGTAAACCGCCGGATCCTCCACGGCTGCTGCTGCTGTTGTTATTATTGTTATTGTTGCTGTTGGTATTGTTGTTGTTGTTGTTGTTATTGCTATTATTGTTGTTGTTGTTCGAGTTGCTGTTGCAGGAATTGCTTGAACCAGAACCAGAACCGGAACCACTGGCCGATGGCAGCGAATTGTTGCTATTATCATAGTTGCCAACATTGACGCACAGCGGCGAGGTGAATCCAATGCCAGCAACCCCAACAGAATTGCCAGCCCCACCAGTTGTCATTGCCGAGGCACTAGCACCACTCACACCACTCTCCGGCAACGAGGTAGAATCATGCACATCGGCACTCTTGCTCGAGTCAATCACAAGGCACGGTGGCGATGGGGTGCTCGTGTCCTTGCCGAGCATCGCCGGTGAAGCATTCGCATTTTGAGAGTGTGGTGTAAAGCTATTGGGCATTAAGCCACCGGGTGAGGCATCAACCAAGGGCAGCGACAATTCTGCAACTGAAGCTGCTGGTGAGGCAACAATTTTTGGTGCTGGTGGTTCCTTTGAGTCCGTTTTGTTACCTATAACATACGCACCACCGGCGGATACACGCGCTATTTTAAATCGTAGTGGTGGCTCCACTTGTGGCTCCTGAGGAGGAGTTGTTTTTGCTGTCGTCGTCGTTGTCGTCTCCGTTTTGCGTTTGTTTATCCTCAAGATTAGTTTAGGTTTCTCACCGGGAGAGTTGCTGATGGTGTTCTCAATCAGTGTGGTTGTCATATGATTGGTGCTTTTCAGTAGCAACTGCAACTGTTGCTTGTGACGTTTCTTCTCCTTTTTGTCGCGCTTGTTCTTTTTAGGTTTTACTAGCAAAGTCTCATTGTCGCCGACAAGTTCACGCTTGTTGTTGCTGCTGTCATCGCCCTTGTCAAAGTCCTGCATCACTTTTTTGCGATAGTTCATCGAATCACGCTTGATCTCCTCTAGCGTCGGCGTGCTGTACTTGCTTGTCAGCCGCTTTTTGGGCGGACAGGCGCGTCGCGTCATCTCATAGCTATAGCTTTTGCTACCCTCAGCACCCAAATTGAAGCCAGCACCCAGATTCGCATTGGTTTCAGTTGCTGCAGGAAGTCCTCTTAACTTCAGCTTCAGCTTGGGATGATCATCTTCGCTGCTCTCCAATGTTTTACTACGTCCACGTCGCTTTCCAGCACTGCTTGCTGCTCCAGTCTTACCATTATCCGCACTACCCGTGCTGCACGCACTGCGCCGCCTTCCCTCGTTGCCAGCCGCAGGCGGAGGAACCACTCCTCCAGCCGTCAGTGGCAATTGCTCATCCAATGCAGCATTGGCAGCGTCCAGCGCACGTAGCTCCCTGCTGGTCGAGTTCTTCTTGAATCGCTTTGAGTTAGATGCAACGACAGCGACAGCGGCAGCAGCTGTGATCTGCTCCTCATCCAGTTCACTGGCGTCGGACTTGCGCAAATTCTCCAGAGGCATGGAATCCGATGCCGCTGGCAAACCACACGAACTATCATCATTCAGCGTATCCTTTTGCACCACATACAAACTGAGCAGTTCCTTCTTCCGCATTCTTCGGGAATTTCCACTAACGGACGCCGTGCTGGCCACCGTTGCACTCAGTTGTGTAGTAATTGTTGTCTGCACAACCTGGGTTTGCACTAAGGAGCTGCTAGACAAGCCACTGCTATTCGTGGCGCTGCCGCAGTGGAGATCCGGATACGCCAATGGTCCCTTAATCTTCAGTTTCAGCTGATTACGTGCATCCGACAACGATGCCTTGGTCAGCGTGGTAGTGTCGGAATCTATGGATACTTCCTCTGAGGTTGCCTCCAGCGATGCCTCCATATTGGGCAGCAGCTCGGGCACAATGAGTGTTTGACTAATTGGTGCCGCTTGATTCGCTTCCGTAGAGTGAAGTGCACCACTACTCAGTAAACTGCTTGCAGCTGGTGGCAAAACTGTTGCTGCAACCGGAATGACACTTGGAACAACTGCACCAACCAATTGTTTAGCGGGTGATAAGTTATTGCTGGTGGTGTTGATGTTGCTACTGTTGTTGGTGTTGTTACTAATAGTTGTATTGGTGGTGCCCGTAGCACGCAATGCAGATTGAAACTGTCGCTCATCCTCCTCATCGAATTCGCTGAGCGTCTGATCCGCCGTACCCGAATCAAAGGCACCCAATAGATTGTTTTGGTATGCCTCCTGTGAGGCAGTGCTGTGTGGTGCCTCAAATCCGAGATTATAGGTACGCATGTCCACAGGTCCGGGCAGCACAGGTTGCAGCAACGGCGGTTGAGTCTTGTTCTGTCCACGCAACTTGCAGCTTGAGTAGCTAGTGGTGGGTGCAACATTGCCACCCGCTGCTGCTGCCGCATTGGGTGCACGCAATTCGAAGCTGCGTCGGCGATCCCGCAACGATTGCAGGTTCTCTGCACCGGGTCCGGTCAGCTCATCATCAAAGTTGTTGAATTCAAAGGGTGTTCCAATCAGACTGTTGCTGCCATAATCCGATATGGCTGGCATAGGCAGCATTTGACTTGCCGTACTTCCACCTCGACCACGACCTCTGCCTCGGCCACGTCCACGATTGCCTGCTGAGGCGCCACTGCCACGTGGTGCACGCTGTCTCAACTTGCCCGTGAGCGTGTGCGTCAATGGATCGTACTTGGGCGTTGGCGTTGCTATACTCGGTGTGGGCGTGACAGGTGCAGGTGGCGGTTGCAGTGCTGGCGACTTCCCTGGAGATTTTCCCTGTGGCAGCTGTGGTGATTTATGCTGATGTTGTTGCTGCTGCTTGTGTTGCTGCTTGGAGCTGGAACTACGTTTGTTCGGAGATATGTTGTCCTTGTTGATGGGCAGGGGCGGTAGAGGCGTTGGCCCAGGCACTGTGACAGGTAACGTTAGAGACTCCAATGGCACTGGATGCACCATTGGCGTCAACTGTTGCTGCTGCTGCTGCTCCGCACAACTACTGAGCATGCCACCTGGATACGGTGGGTCCACTGGCGAAGTCAACTGATACTGATGATTGGGCGTTGTTGTCAGCGTCAGATTGGGCGTGGCATATGGTGTGCTCACATAAGGCGTGGCTGGCTGTGAACCATACAAAGCTTGACTGGAGGAAGATTCACCCACAGTTTGCTGTTGTTGTTGCATCAGTGCTGCCAACTGTGGATAAATGCTGCCATTGAATTGTGCATTGGGCGTCCTTTGCTGATTTTGTGTTGGCGTTGTCTGCTGGTGTTGGTGTTGAGGATTACTGTTGTACATGGACATAGCATCTATGCCATTGACCAACGGTGTATGGCTACCAAACGGAGTGACACCTCCACTATTGTTGTTGTTGCTGCTGTTGGTGTTGGAGTTTCCAGCTGCTGGAACAGTTACTCCTGTGGGTGCAGGTGCACTTACCGCCGCTGCTCCATAGCTATTGTAATAGCTCTTGTCCAGCTGCTGTGCCAGTTGACTTGGCGGCTGATCATTGGACTCGGACACGGAACTGGGCGAACTACTCCGACGAGCTGCTATCAAATCATTCTCATTCCAGCGTTGCATGCGACCAAACGGTGATTGCATTCGCGTATTATCATCATAGTCACTCAACTTGTTGCCGCCGGGCAACTGTGATGGCGTCTGCGGGGGCATAGCACCACCAGCACCACCTGGAGCTGTGCTCACATAACTATTGAGATTATGCTGCTTCACTGCTGCCGCTGCCAGATCCACAAAGTCGGGCGTTGGAGTTGCTGCCTGATTACCATTGCTAGCTTTAAGGAGTTGCTGTTGTCGATTAGGCGTCTGTGGTGAGGATTTGTTGAGATAACAGCTTAGAGCTGCCTGCGTTGCCTGATAGTTCACATTGCTGTAGCCCAAATTGTTGTTCGTTGCATTAGTTGTGGGCGTGGCATTGGGTGTATTGGTCAAACTGTTCGCATAGCTGCCACCACTATTAGCTGTGAGCGGGGAATCCTTGATAGTCATCTGACTGGCCACCGAATTGGGCGCCGAGCTATTAAACAAACAACTTTGCACTTGCTGCTGTTGTTGTAGCTGTTGCTGTTGTTGTTGCTGCTGGAGTTCCTTTTGAGCGAGAATGATATCCTCGGGGTCGGCGGCATTGTGAAAGGGAAACACTGATGGAATGGCGGGTGTGGGCGGAAGCAGATCCATCTGTTGCTCCTTGCACTCATCGAGTACCGCTTTGCGTTTGGTCTTTCGCAGCTTCTCGACGAGGTTACGCGTGGCTAGCGTGCTATCCTCTTCGATGCAGCTACTTGTGTTGACTGCGGCATGAAGCAATCTGTTTATTGGACCCGAATTCGGAGGATTAAGCACCTGAGCAACGCTGGACATGTTGGAAGCATAGTTGTTCGCATATTTGCTGTCCTCCATCTCAAGGATGGCATCTACAATTGGGTGATGCGCTGCGTCCAGTTCCAGGGAGGCACAGCTTAGATGCGGTGGCGGAAGACGGGGCGATGGAGCAACTGACGGAGCCGAAAGCACAATGGGAGGCTCCTGCACAGGCAGCTGCAGTTCTTTTTGTAGCTCCTTCGGCGTCGGCTGCTCTGCCGAATTGGAACTTGAGTCCACCTCTATAATCTCTGGCGGCTCGGGTGGTATCAACGTGACCGCTGGCGAGGATGTGGATGTTGAGTATTTGCTTGCATTTGCTAACAACTCATTCTTGCGCTCCTCCTCCAGTTCGCGCACCATCTCCATCTCATTGAGCAGATGCTGAGTGTGATGCGTGTGCTCCTCCTCCCCATCCTCGTCGCGCGTCCTTCTTCTCCGCCGTCGCGAACGCCAACGACTGCTGCGTCTGCGTTGCTCACTGTGATCACTGCCCGCCTCCTCGTCGTCATCATCGGACAGCTCATCGTTGGAGGGTGTGGGAGTAGGCGAGGCAGGTAATGGCGCCGCCGGCGGTCGCTCATCGATGTCCGCGGAGAGTTCGGCCAGTTTGCTAGCATTCGCCGATAGCTGTGTGTGTGTAAGTGCGGTAGTAAGCTCCTCATCGATATCCATGGGCTGTTCGCCGGCTTCGATTGCAGTCGCTGGAGGGATTAGTGAGGCAGGAGCAGGCGCTGGCTCGGGAAGGACCTCTGGTAATGGTGCAGGTGCTTGCATTGGAGTAGGCGGCGTTGGTTCTGGTGTTGGTGCTGCTGCTGGCATTGCCTGTTTGGGCTGTGTGATTGTGGCGTTGTTCAACTGCTGCTGCTTCTTATCCAACATCTTGTCCAGTGCACTTGTCGTCCTACCCGTTGCCGCCTTGCGCTGCGCTATCTCATGCTCTAGATTTGGTGGCGTCTTCTTTGGTGATTCATCTGCTCGGGACTTGCGCCTGTTAACTGCGGCAGGCTTGTCTGGCGTCACCTTGGGTAAAGGTGCTGCTGCTGGTGCAATGGGTGAAGGTGGTCGGGATTTTGAATTACGCGTTGCACGCTTGCTCAGCTCCGGCGTTTGATGCTTGGCCACATCATCTAGCGAGGATTTGCGTCGCTGTGCTGCAGTTATTGCCTTGGGTGTAACTACAAGAGGAGCAGCTGCTGGAGCTACTTCTGCCGCAGCTTTAACCGGTGTTGTCTTTGGCGATTTCTGATTTGTAGAATTCTGACGCGTTCGGCTTGCCAATGGTGCAGCTGGCTGCGGTTTATCCAGTGATTTGCGCGGTGAACGCTTTGCCACTGTGACCGCAACAGAGGTGGAGCTAGAACTGGGTGGAGCTGGTGCGGAGGTAATTGGTGTTGATGCTGCTGTTGCTGAGGGCTTGCGCTTCTCCTGCGTTCCAGCTGCCCCATCGCTATCACTGTCCGAATCACTGCCGCTACCGCTGCCGCTGGAGGTTTCGCTATTGCTGCTTGAATTGCTACTGCTGCTGTCGTCACTGTCGCCGGAGCTCGCGCTGGACAGATTTGGTGCTGCAATGCGTCGCTTTACTGGCGTTGGTGGTTCCTCCTTGGTGCGACGTCGTGGCGCCTCCTTTAGCAACGAGGCGCGTCTGACAGGAGCCTCTTTTGGCAATGAGGCGCGTTGCACAGGCGTCGTTGTTTGTTGTTTAGCAGCTGATCCTTTAGGCGGTGTTGTTGCTGTTACGGATGTTGTTGAGGGTGCTGCTGTTGCAATTGCTGCACCTGTTGGTGGCGTCTCCTCGCTTGTTGTGTCCTGTGTGCATTTGCCTAACGTTGCAACGCTCTTCAACTGTTCGGCAGCCTTCTTGGCTGCCTGTCGCTGTGGCACATAGGAGACGGCAAAGTTTTGCAACTTGGCCACTTCCTTATTCTTGGATGCAGAAGGAGGAGGAGGCGTGGAACTAGTTGTTGTTGCAGCTGGTTTGTCTTTCTCTTTATCCTTAGCTGTCTCCTTTTCCTTCTCCTTTTCTTTGTCCTTTTGCAGCTTGGGCGGTCGACCGCGTTTTCCACGCTCTGCCGTTGTCTCCGCTCCAGCTGTCTTCCCAGGTGCCTTCTGCAGCTCCTTGGGTCGAGGCGTTGCCTTATCCTCTGCAGCCAGCCGGGAGGCAGTTTCCTTTGTTTTATTCTTCGCACCGCTTCCACTGCTGCTGGCATTGGCGCTGGCACTTGGCTCTGGGTCACGTAGACGCTCACTGGCATCGGGCAGCGTCGCTGTTGCGAGATTCGTGGAGATACGCATGTTCTCGGATGCTTTTTTGGCTGCTTGCCGTTGTGGCACCACCAGTAGATCCACGGCTGAGAAAGTTGTTGCACTTGTCTTCTTACTGCTGGCTTTGGATTTGCTTGTGGCAACAACTGTTGCTGGTGTCGATTTTGTTGCGGTGGCTGTTGGAGCAGGAGTAGCGGCTGTTGTGCCTGGCACAAACTCCTTCATGGCTGCCTTGGTGCGTATGGTCTGTTGATTCTGTGAATCGCTTACATTGCTCTCCACAGCCGTCTGTTCCATTTCCTCCTCCTCCTCTTCGGAATCATCCTTCGAGTCTGAATCCAACTGCTTTTTGTTAGGCTTCTCATCTTGCGACACTGTCGTCGTCGAGCTATCCGAATCGGAGTATATGTGCTGGGCCATTTTACGAATTGTTGCTGTTGCTGAGGATGCACCCGTTGTTGCTGATGTTGTTTTTGTTGCTCCTGTTGTTCGGGCATTGTTGTGGGTGGCGCTTGATGGATGACTTCGTGGATGTCGCGATTCGGCTAGCTTTACCGGCAGCAGCTCCTCACTTTCATCGCTGGAGAGACTGCCTGGATCTTGTTGACGCATTTCCTTGTCCATCTGAGCAAGGCCACGTTTCGCTGTAGGCGCTGTGGATGCTGCACTTGCTCCATTACTACTGGCAAGCTTTCTTTTTGCTTTTGCCGTTGTTGTTGCGCTGTGCTTTGACTTAGTTGCTTGGACTTTGGCAGGTACTGCTGACTGCTTGTTATTGAGACGCTTCCGTTCGACTGGCTGAGGCCGCCGCTGTTCCACATCACCTTCATCGTCGCTGGAGGAACTGCTACTGCTGCAAGCTGCAGAACGCGCATCGGCAGACGCCGCAGACGCACGCGCAGCTGCTTCACTTTGACGCCGTTGTCGCTGTTTCTGTCGCTGCTCAACGCTGCGGGCATAGGATTGCTTTCGATTTGTTTTACCAGCTCCAACAGCTGCGGTAGCTGTTGCTCCCGTTCCGGCTCCCCTTTTAGCTTTGTTTCTATAACTATTGCTGTCGCTGGCGGAATCGCTATTACTGTTTGATCCGGAGGAGCTACTGCTGCTGGCACCGTTACGACTTTGGCTCCGACTTCGACTCCGGCTGCTACTGCTACTGCGCGCCGAGCTGGAATCAGCCGATGATGAACTGCCGCTTGACGTTGGGGCGGACGGTAGCGCAGCTGCTGATTTAAGAGGATGCGATTTATTATGGTGGCTCGACGTCGCCGTCGCCGCCTGTCCGCTCTTTGAGGCACGCCTCCCCGCACACGGCATCGCCGTGGACGCCGATAGAATCGGCGCCCTTGGCGAGCCACGTGGCTTGGCGGCCTTATTGGCCATTTTTGTATTTGTATTTGTTGTTTTTATTGCACCATTGTTGAGTTTCTTTTTGGGCGAACCCTTGGCACCCGTTGTGGCAGCCGCCTGCAGTTGCTGCTGCTTCCGCTTGGTGGGAGACTGTGAGGCTCGTCCACGTGCCTGCACCCTGCCCATCAGCTGCTCCAGTATGTAATCCAAGCTCTTGCACTGCGCCGGCACAGTAAGCTGATCCGTTGAGCTGTAGAACTGATCGTACAACGTCGGTCCATCGTTCGCAAAGATAATGGCATCCGTATTTATTGCGGGCCGTTGTTGTTGGTCCTTCTGCTGCTCAGTCTTGCCCTGCTGCACTGCCTCATCTAGCACACCCAACTGCTTGTAGAAGACCTGTTCACGCAGCTTAAACAATGAACGGGATAGCTTTTCGCGCCGACTGACCATATAGCAGAGATTGCGTACACGCTCTAGATCCTGACGTAGATGCACAACAAGTTTGTGATTCTCCATATCTTGTTGCTCCTGCTTGCGTGCCAGCATCTCCACATCTTCTGACTTGGGCGGTATGAGTTCGCGATTATGTCGCGACTTACGCTTCAGCTTCCAGTAGTTATAGATGGCCTCGATCGCATCCTCATCCACATCGAACAAATGGCAGCTTATGTCATTGATATTAACATGCTTATCAAATTCTGCCTCCACCTCCTGCATAATTGTAAATTTTAAATAAATATATATATAATCACTATAAACCTAACGACCATAACATAATCGAAAATAAGCAATAGTTTGCAATATTGTTTGTAACAACTTACCTGCAAACGAAGAGCACGCGCCTGATTGCGTTCCTCGGATGTCATATCGTTCTTGCGATGTTGCTTGCGTCTTCGGTGATCCTCACCCTTGGCACCAGCCGTGTGTTGGTCATCACCCATGGCCGAATGGCTTGACAATTTGTTGTTCTTCTGCATGCAACTGGAGGCCGATGTGTGACTGGAGGCACCCTCCTTTTTGCCCTTGCTCATGCTGTGCTTTTGGCAATAGGAGCGCAGCTTAACACCATCCTCAGCGTTGCCTTCCTCGATGATGGCGCGCATCTCGAGGCCATGCTGGAACGCACAGGTTACATGGTAGGCAGTCTTGCACGTCTTTACCGAGCATTGAATGCAGCTACCGACACGCTCCCGGCACAGCACACATATCAGAGCCCAGCGACTTTGCGGAATGCTTGAGATTTTTGTTATCGGCTCCATGCGATCCACACAGCCAATGCTCACTTCCGGTATCCATAGCGCGCACGAGACATGCGCCCAATGTTTGCCCGATTTGTTGGATTTCATAGCGCCTCCTTTATTTGGACAGAGCACACAGTCCGGCTTGATGCCCATCGAGCAGGTGCGACAAAGCCATTGGCCTGCAAAACATATTTAAGTGAGTTGTGAATTGTGATTGTTGAGGTTGAAGCTTATTTCTCTTACCTGATGGAATCGCTGTAATGCCGTAACAAGCCTGATGCACGCAGATATTGCAATTATCACAGAATACCATTTCGTTGGCCTCCTCGGAGTCGGGTGAGCGACAGACATCACATATAACATTCTCATCAAACTCAATACCCAGACCCTCCTCCTGTTTAAGTATGACCTGAATCTGTTCCCAGCAACGCACCTATTGACGAATTAATGAAGATGATTCGCATTAGCTTTGATACAAGTTATGTAATTCGATTTGAAATTCGATTTACCTCCAGCTCTTCAATGACGCGCTCAAATTGCGTTTCATTGATGGGAAAAGCGCCGCATTGGGCACGATCGCCATTGTAGAGACGCAGCCACGACTCGTCGATGGGATCAATGTCATAGGCACATGTGTTCTCCGCCAGGGCAACAACATTCGTCAGACAATGCAGATCCGGCGAGTAATGTTCGTCTTTGGTGATGCGCAGGAATCGATTTTTTGGACTGTTAAATAAATGAAAGAGCACAAATTATATAAATATACGTATATGAATTACATTTTTTCACTCACAGTTTAAAGTCATGCGCTGGTGACACAATCGGCTCAGACAGCACATAGACACACGGCTCGGGCAGCGAATCAGGATTGACGGGCACCTGTACACCCTTCTCCCATTCCTGCTTCCATTGATCGGTTACAACTAGATACTCAAAGTTGGCCAACGGCTCTGAGTCTGGCAATTTCATTGCGCTAATGAGATCCTTGCTGTAAATCGAATATGCATATAAATCAAAGATCACGACACAAGGATTTATATAAACACTCACCGATAGAGTTCCGCTGGCGCCTCTGTTGAGCTACGATTGTAGATGCTCGACATTTTAATATCCGCAACGGAGCGCGCTTGCCACGCGCTGTTGTTAGTGTTGTTGCTATTACTGTTGTTGTTGTTGCTATTGCTATTGCTATTGCTGCTGTTGCTGCTGTTGCTCTGTGATTTGCTTTTGCTGGACATCTTGGTCTTACCCGGCAGCTTCGATGTTGACTTAGCCTGCTGACTACTGTACTGCTCTTGGGGCTCCAGCGCAGGTCCTTTTGCAGCGACAACTGCTGTTGATGCCGTTGTTGTTGGTGCTGTTGCAGTTGTGGATGCAGCAGCTGAGGCTGCTGGTGCGGGTGTTGCTGCTGCGGATGCTGCTGCTGTTGACGGCGCTCCATTGGGCGGACGACCTTTACGTCGCTTGGTGGGCGGCGGTTGCGGTTCAACATCTTGACGCTGCTGCTGCTGCGGCGGCTGCAGCTGTTGTTGCTGCGGCTGCTGCTGCTGATTACCGCGTTTACCTCTTTGTGACATTTTTCATTGGTGTTGTGTTTTGTGTGTACGATTTTCTTTGTGTATGTATATATGTACGTATGCGTTTGTATGTGTGTGTGTGTTGATTGGTTTTTCCGTCGAGGAACTGTTGGGGTTCCCTTGTGCTACTTTGACCTCCCACGTGCCAAGTGCGACCTGTAGACAGGATATGTCATGGTGAGGGTTGGAGAGAGAGGGGGAGTTTTGAATTAATTAAGTGATTCAGAATTATTTATTGATTTCTTACTACATGCTTAAGGCCACAACTGGCGACACCACAACCACACAGCCGGTTGTTGTTGCTCTTGTTGCTGTTGTTGTTGCTGCTGCTGCTGATGATGATGATGATGATTCTGCTCGTTGTTGTTGTTGTGATTTATATTCGGGGTATTACAATAGCAATAAATATTATAACTGTTATTTTTGTTGTTGTTTATAGTTTGGTGATTGTGCTGCTGCTGCTGCCACCCGTTGAACATGGGAGCCGCTGCCGCTGCACCAGCACTAATCCCGAGTAGCGCCGCCACTTTGCAGTCTGTGCCGTGCACTGCAATATAAGCAATAATGCCGCGCTACCGCTCCCCTCCCTTGCTTTTTGTTTTCGTTTGTTCTTCTCTTTTGCTGCTTGAATTTTTTTCTTTTTGTTGTTTCTCACAGTTTTGCAGTCACTCCGCAATTTTTTGTATATTGTACACGCCTAAACGAAATGCAATGTTAAATTTATGTTTGCAACTATCAATTAAAGTTTGGGAATTTGCGAAATTTTTTGTGTTGTACATTTTCTATGCATTTTTCGTCACAAAAAATACACAAAAAAACTGAAACTGACGGTCAAAAGGAAAATAGAAAATCGCGTTTGCCAAACAGAAGCTGGCCACTGTGGAACGAACAACATTAAATGCCATCCCAAAAAAATCCATCTATCTCGCACGCTCGTTTTAAGGGCGCGCGCATTGGCGCCATAGGTGCGAGCGAGATGCAGGTGGCGTGAGTATTACAGCTGCCAGCTTTTGTGCAAACGTCTCTTCCGCTCCTCAGCGCACTGCTCCCCCTTCATTCATACACACACATTCGATTCGACGTTTTTGCACCTTTTTTTCTTACTTTTTATTGTAGTAATATTATTTGTTTTGGGAAATTGCACATTATGATAATGTTTTTTAAATGATGCCCGTGTCCGCTAGTTGGCATTGTCCCGACATTTGTTGCTTTGTATGCCTGTTTTGATTGTCGCGTACGAGCGAATTTTGATTGGATATATTACTCTGGGCTTTGCTTTTGCCGCCGCAGACACACACGCGAGCACTTGCTGCTGGGCGAAATGGATGCAGCAAAAAAACTTAACGTTACGTTTAATTTGCACTCGCGTTTCGCGCAATTGGCATAATGTTTTCGACAAATATGAAATTTTTACGGATTATTTACAAGATTTTCTTCTCGGTTTCCTTTTCTACGTCTGCCATTTTGCTTTTTGGCTTATCGATTATTAGAGCTGTACCGGAATCGATTATCGATATAGGCTCTTACCAATGCACTAGTTCCAGTTCGTTCTCTGCGACTCACGACTATCGGAACCGATATACCTAACAAATATTATTCATTGCCACAATTTAAATAAGAAAAGTCAGTTTTAGTAAAAATTAATTTATTTTTCATAATTTTGAGTTCCCTTTTGTGTAAGTACTGATTTGTGGCATATCTTAAACATAGCAGTGAACCCGCCAAGGGTCATGCTGATGTTCACTAACAATTGGTTATCGAATGCGCGACAAACACCAACATAAAAAAAAACAGCAGTAAAGAGCAAAGAACATAGAAAAACAAGCGCAAATAAGTTTCGCACAAAATTTTTTACATCATAAAATAATGTAAGTCAGCAAATAGTAGCAATTGCGACTTATAGATTAAACAAACGATAAGCTTATAGCGCGGCGTCTCACCCCGACACACCCGCAATCGTAAACGAACGAAACGGAAAAAACGCATATGCAAATGCATTTCTTTGTCTGCAGTTTGCTGGAATAATCTTCGAACGAGTGTTATAATCCAAAAAATTGCGAAAAATGTCAACAACTCCAAATTCGAATAGTAGTGGTAGCAATAGCAATAGCAATACCAACAACAATAGCACTGGCACAAATACAGGTCAAAAGCAAAAACAACAGCAGCAGCAACAACAACAGGACACATACAGCGACAGTAGCAGCATCGAGGAGAATCTTGAAGCTGCCGAGGAGCGCCGGCGGCGAATATTAAAAAATCGCAGCCGCAGCAGCACCTATATGCAACGCCAACAACAACAACAACTACAAACTAACATTATGAGCGTCTCAAGCGGCGCCATTTCAAAGCATCATGACAAATCCTTAAATCCCTCAACAAGCAGCGCTGCTGCCGCGGCTGCAGCAGCAGCATCAATTCGCTTGGGTCCACCGGAGCGCATTTCCATGTTGGTGGATGGTGTGCGTTTCACTGTGGAACAATCACTACTTACCGCACATCCCAACACAATGCTGGGCACCATGTTCGGGACCGGCTTCCAGTTTGTGCATCCCAATGAGCGTGGCGAATACGAGTTGGCTGACGGCATCTCTCATTTGGTTTTCCGCTCCATACTGGAGTACTATAAGAGCGGAGTGATACGCTGTCCGCCCACTGTCTCGGTGCCGGAGCTGAAGGAAGCCTGCGATTATCTGTTAATACCCTTTGATGCGACCACTGTTCGCTGCCAAAATTTAAGTGAGTATGTTGTTCAACTTGCAGGCGGCGTCTCTTAGTTTGTGCCGTTCGCTGTGCTCTTCTCTCTTTTCGCCCGCTCTCTGTTTCTTTATTCGCCATGCTGACAAACACGCCTCTGTTGATTTTCAAAGGAGGCCTGCTTCATGAGCTCAGTAACGAGGGTGCTCGCCAGCAATTTGAGGTCTTTCTCGAGGATCTGATCTTGCCACTGATGGTTGCATCCGCTCAGCGTGGCGATCGCGAATGTCATGTTGTTGTCCTGCTCGACGACGACATGGTCGACTGGGATGAAGAGTTCCCACCGCAAATGGGCGAGGAGTATTGTCAGAGTAAGTTTCAATCAAATATTGCGAAATTTCATTTTATTTAATCCACCATACATCTTGCTCCTCCAGCTGTTCATTCGACTGCAATGCATCGCTTCTTCAAGTACATTGAGAATCGTGATGTGGCCAAGCAGGTAATGAAGGATCGCGGACTGAAGAAGATACGCTGTGGCATTGAGGGTTATCCCACGCACAAAGAGAAGATACGAAGACGTCCTGGTGGACGCGCCGAGGTCATTTACAGCTATGTGCAACGTCCGTTCATACACATGTCTTGGGAGAAGGAGGAGGCAAAGAGTCGTCATGTCGATTTCCAGTGTGTCAAGTCCAAGTCTGTTACGAATCTCGCCGAAGCGAATGCTGATCCCCCTCTCGAACTGGATGCAAGTAAGTTAAGATCACTTCCTTTCGTTATGCTCGCGTCTATAACAATTTATTGTAATTCCTTTCAGGTGGCAATCCCATACCGCCGCCAGCTGTAGCCGTGGTCAATGCTCAGGCAAACAACGCTGCTGATCCTGGAGCTGCTGTGATTGTTGCTGCGGATGCTGTTGCTGCTGTAGTAAACGTGGACGAAGCCGCCGGCGGCCTTGTAATGCTTAACGAAGTGGATCAAGCGGCTGCCTCGGGCATCGTTGACGAGCATGTGTAGAGACGAGAAATAAAGCCCCAAGGGCATTTCATACACTGCCATGTTAGCTGCGCGCACCCCAAAAATAAACAAACGCTTTCTACGTTTTTAATCCAAAATTTTGTACAACAATTTATCCAAAATAAAAAACGAAAACACTGAATATAATCAGTTACTTGATCCGTATCAGTACCTGATCCTTATCACACCATTTCAGCTTGCACCATATTTAAACAAATGAAAACAAAATTTATTGAATGAAATATGTATTGTCATGGATTAAGTACTGCCGCCACTTTTAAGCGCCATCAAGGAAGTCACGTTCGCCTTGTGCCAGTGAGGATGTTTCCCAGTTTAGGGAACGATCAATGGCCATTTTCCATTTCTGATAGCGTAGATTACGCTCTTGGGAATTGATTTTCGGCTTGATGGCCTTACGTTCGTCGGCCTTGGAGAGAGGTCCCTCCATGTTGTAGTTTGGAGCGATTGTCTTATATGCTGCCATAGCAGCACCCTAAAAAATCAAATGGAAACTTTAATGGACACTCATGGAGAGGAAGAAATAATTTACTTACGAGCGCTGTAGTCTCGGCAATCTTGGCACGCAGCACATGGATACCAACGAGATCGGCCTGCAGCTGAAGGAATAGATTATTAACTGTCATGCCTCCATCAACCATCAGTTTGGCCAGAGGAATTTTGCAGTCCTTGTGCATGGAATCCAGAATATCGCGCACTTGGAAGCACACTGCCTCCAATGTGGCACGTACAATATGCTCACTGGTAGTCTCTTCGCTGAGGCCACAAAGGACGCCACGTGCATCCTGGTTCCAGTAAGGTGCATAAAGGCCATTAAACGCAGGCACAAAATAAACATCCAAAGAGTTATCCACAGTGCTGGCCATGGATTCGATCTGGCCTGTATTCTGAATCAGGCCAAGATTATCGCGTAGCCAATTAAATGCAGCTCCTGCAATGGAAACGCTTCCTTCTAGCGCATAATACGGCGTTGCTTTGCGTCCCAGTTGATATCCAACTGTGGTGAGGAGACCGTGCTGGGAGTGAACAATCGATGGACCTGTATTGTAGAGTAGGAAGCACCCAGTACCATAGGTAGCCTTGGCTTGTCCCTTAACCAAACACTGCTGACCCACAAGCGCCGCCTGCTGATCGCCCAGATCCGCTGTAATGCTGATCCCCTTAAGAGCACCCGAAGCAATAATGCCAAAGTGCTCTGCACTGGAGCAGATCTCGGGCAAAATGCTATTAGGCAGGCCAAAGAACTTCAGCAAAGTGGGATCCCATTGCAGAGTTTCAATGTTCATCAGCATCGTTCGAGAAGCATTCGTGACATCTGTCTTGTGGACGCCACCTTTAGCGCCACCCGTCAGATTGTACATCAGCCAGGTGTCTATGGTGCCGAACATGGCATCACCCGCATCCATAGCCTTCTTCACGCTCACCACATTGTCACGCAGCCAGCGCAACTTTACGCCGGAGAAGTACGGTGAGAGCGGAAGTCCGCAAAGAGGTCGCAAGTAGTTAATGTTGCGGGCATTGTTCGGTATCGACTCCAGCAGATCCTCAACGGTGCTAGTTGTGCGATTATCCAGCCAAATAATCGCATTCGCTAAAGCTTGACCTGTATTCCGATCCCAAACTAGCGTCGACTCCCGCTGATTGGTAATACCAATAGCTTGAATGTCCTAAAAGGCATTCAAAATAATGAATGTGTTATTTAAAATTTAATCAAAGTAGCTCTGCAAAAGTTATAGAAAATAATTATATTATATTTGCTTGACCTTAATATTGCAATTTTTAAATAAAAAGTATTTGGCGCCTCGCTAAAAGCTTCAATTTCTTTGTGTCACTAATTTTTGCGTATTTTTGTGGTATGGTAACACTGTTGCAGCTGCGAACAGTAAACAAAAAAGAAACTTCCTGATAACACAAAATAACACTTAGACAAAGACACAACAACGCAAAAGCCGACGTAACAGGCTGTGGATAAAGTAATAACCTCATGTCAAACGCAGTTAAAATTCTTTGTCGAACTGTTGTCGCTCACGTCGGCCGTAAACAACAACAACAACAGCTGCGTAAAATGTCAAGTGAAAGCAAAGGTAAAACAATTGTGGCCGTTGGGCAAATGCGGGCGACAAACGACAAAGCCGGCAACTTGCAGCAGGTGGAACAGCTGGTGGAAAAGGCAAAAGCGAAGCAGGCCCAGATACTCTTCCTACCCGAGTGCTGTGACTTTGTTGGCGAGAATCGCGCAGAGACTTTGCAGTTAGCGGAGCCGCTCAACGGTCAGCTAATGGAAAAGTATCGGGAGCTGGCTAAGTGCCATCAGATTTGGTTATCCCTAGGCGGCGTTCATGAGCTTAAGTGCGGGGAATCCAGCAAAATCTACAATGCTCATGTCCTGCTCGATGACAGGGGTGAAATGGCTGGAGTCTATCGCAAACTGCATCTGTTCGATGCAACGACAAAGGAGTTCCGTCTTCGTGAATCGGACACTGTGGCGCCGGGTGAGCGACTTGAGAAACCAGTGAAGACACCTGCCGGACAGGTTGGTCTACAGATCTGCTATGATTTACGCTTTGCGGAGCCGGCTCTGCTGCTAAGGAAGCAGGGTGCAGAGCTATTAACCTATCCGGCGGCTTTTACGTACACCACCGGCAAGGCGCACTGGGAGATTCTACTCCGAGCACGTGCCATAGAAACTCAGTGCTTTGTCGTGGCTGCAGCCCAACAGGGCTGGCATAACCCCAAGCGGCAGAGCTGGGGCCACAGCATGATTATTAGTCCCTGGGGCAAGGTGCTGGCGGATTGCGGTGGTGAACAGGAGCTGGGCGTGGCCACAGCCGAGGTGAATCTGTCGAGTTTGGAAGGCATCTACCAGAGCATGCCCTGCTTTGAGCATCGTCGCAACGATATCTACAGCCTGACGGGTTACAATTTGGGAGCACCCTGCACGGCAGTTGAAGAGGATCGTTCATTTGCTGAACACATTGTGGATAAACGCACAATCTTCTACGAGTCGGAGCACTGTTTTGCCTTCACCAATCTCCGATGTGTCGTCAAGGGTCATGTGCTAGTCTCCACCAAACGGGTCACGCCACGCCTCAATGGACTCAACTGTGCCGAGATTACAGATCTGTTTGCCACCGTTTGCATGGTGCAGCGCATGCTGGAGACGATCTATGAGACGACCTCTGCCACGGTTACAGTCCAAGATGGTAGCCACGCCGGTCAAACTGTACCCCATGTTCACTTTCATGTTATGCCACGACGCACCGGAGATTTCGGGCACAACGATCAGATCTATGTGAAGCTGGAGGATTGCACCGAGAAGCAGCCACCAAGAACTTTGCAGGAACGCATTGATGAGGCGCAAATCTATCGTCAGCAACTTCAAACATGTCACAGTTAACCGTATACAAGTGTCCTTGTTAATTGTTATGAAGCAAGTCAAATTATTCAAGTAGCGATTGACCGACTATGAGATACCATGCTCAAGGCTGCGAGTTGCCAAACAGATAAAAATCATAGAAGATAACACTTGAGTTTGTAGCTTCCAGAAATTAGAATTTTATATAAACTAGACACGTAACTATTAATAAATTGATTATCATAAAATAACGTAGAATGTGTTATACAGCGAAGAAACTCAGTATTACCAATTACCTTGCAGGGCAAAAGATAACTTTACATAACCGTTTACAATTGGTAACAGGTTCAATTGAACTGACTCACCTTGATTTTGCCACCCAGTGCGACCAGCTTTTGGCAGGCGCCTTCGATGCACTCGTTGACAGTGTTGATAATGACACGCGGATCCTGTTCACACCAGCCCTCCTTGACAAAAATCGAAGGCACCTCAATTTGATGATAGCAGACAATATCATCGGTACCCGCACGAAAAATCATAAAGCGCGCCGACGTGGTGCCTTCATCAATGGCGCCAATAAATGGACCAGCCACGCTGGCAGCTCCCGTCTCACTTTCCAAGTTATCCATTTGCTAAGAAGGTTTGCTTATGGTTCACGGATTACGTATGCATGCGCAGGACCGGATACAAGTCCAACAAACAATTTTGCGACACTAGCGAATATCAGTTTGAATTTGTTGCTGGCATGTTCGTCCGCCGATTGCGATAAGAGATAATGCCCGGCCCCTCAGACGGAAAAGCTTTTTAGCTTGAACTATGCTCCCTCTGCGATACCTCTTGAAACCCGTTCCGAAAACGTAAATATTTATTGCGAACATGCGTGTAAAGACATAAAATGAAATACTTGTTTATGCGGCAACGAATTCATGATTTCTTGGAAGTTGAGCAGATAAGAATAAGCACATAAACATTTCGCCAGTGTGTCCACAAGAAGTTGTAAATTTGGTCATTTTAACATTTGCCACGCACGGTCACACTTTAGCCGATGTTGCTGTTTTACTTTCTTGCACCTGGAAATGGTTTGATTCGTTTGCACAGTTTGACCACAAACAAAAGTTATGTCCATATCGGAACAACACGTTATTGGACTTCGCGATCTGTTATTTACTGAAAGAAATATACCCGTGTTAATCCAATTGGCTAAAAGCGTCACAAAAAATGTCTGCAGTATTGAAGAGCCTGAAGGTAAGCAAAAACTAAATTAGCGAAAAACAACAACCATAACTCTTTAATATGCTTACACAGAGGCTTTGGGCTACCTCACAGCACACATGGATGATATACACAAGCTCCTACATAAGCGCCACATTACTAGGGATCTGCTCTTTAAATATCTCCACGCACGCTTGCCGAGAACCTCCACAGATTTCACCAAAGCTGACTTGGTCATGAGAGTGATTAAATATTGGGATCAGCAGCTTAACACAAGCACAGCGCAGATCGTAGCGGCAACAGTTTTAACAACAAAAGATCTAGTTCATAATGTAGAGGAACAATCGTTTCCCATTCACTTAATTGCGCGCAAATTTGGCGAGTGGTTTTTTCACAAATATAATGCCAACAGTTTAACCCTTACGGATTTGTGGAGCGACGCGGCACTGCATCTAAAAGTGATTGCAGATGACGGGGCCAGTGAGCTGGAGTGTGTCGGCGATGCGGATGTCCTTGATTCACTAGTCAAAGCAAAGCAAGCATTTGGCTTTTACTTCAATCCCAATTTGTCGCATTCGGGTGTTCAGGGTCGCATGGATCCCTATGGTCAGGTCGTGGTGCTCTGTTGCGGCACACTGCACTCCGAGGATAGATGCGTAGGCATTTTTGAAAGCTGCTTTGGACTCTTGCGTGATCCGCACGCGTGCAACAACTGGAAGCCCAAGAAGTTCAAGTGTCTCTTACGCAGTGAGCTAAGTCCACCGACTTTGCATACTCTAACCGATAGCGACACACTGCAAGAGGCTCTGGCGTTGCCAACGCCCAGCGACACTTTGGATTAGTGTTAATAAAATCCTAACTTAACAAGCTCGTTAATGGATTATTTATTTCTTTAGAATGTATATATACAACTAGTTTGTTAATAAGGAAATTTATTTTCCACTTCAAAGAAAAAAAATAGTCTGTTTCAACTGTTGGAAAAAACGTAAAACTTTGACTTGATTTTTTAAAAATAGTTTTAAGGAATAAAACATATAAACCGAAAATTCTAGCTAAAAGAAGTTGCCTTGATTTCTTTCAAATAATAATAAAATAATAGTTCCTTTGGTATTTTAGAATTTTACGAAATAAAAATAGCACAAAAACTATATAATTGTCTATTATAGCTATTTAATGTAAATAAAAAAGTAAATGAAAGAAACTGACTCAAAAACAGTTTTAACGACTATAAGTTTACATTACCTGTTTCTTGATTTAAGGTGTGATCAGTTTGCTTCAGGGTATCTGTGAAAAAAAAGAGAATACACGAGAAAAAGGATTTCTCAGTAAAACACGCAATTTAAAAAGATCAGACAACTTACGCCCGATTTGGAATTGTGTCAGGTTTAAGACGCGCATTCGACTTTTCACATTTCAAGTGGCTGCAAGGTTCAGAGAAAACAACAACAATTAAAGTTTGAGGATTAGAATAATCCAGAGTTTGGATTTTTAGAATGGAAAAAAAATAATAGAGAGATAATAATAGCTGGCCTGTTATTTTGTTTTATAATGGTTTATGTAAACTGATTTACGCCCAAAAATAAATTATTACCAGTTGTGCTGGACGAGGCTCCTTTCTTTAGACGTTAATTTCTATCAGCAGAGTCCCCACTGAAATTGTAGCAAATATTAATACAAATTTCTGTAGACTGGCGACTGCAATTGCAACTAGTTGTAGTTAGATATAACTATATATATATTGCAAGTGTAAGTGTGTGTGACTCAAAAATTGGTAATGGTGGGAGGTTTTGTTCTGTTATACATACGTACATGCATATATATATATATATATTATGTATTACTTAAACTCTATATAAAATGTGGTAACAATCTTATTCGCTTTTGCTCAACTTTGTTTGGAGTTCAACTTACAAAAACCACTAAACTTATGTACATTTGCTTAAACTTGTAATAATAGTTTATAGTATTTATATATAGTTGAGTTGAATTATATATATTATAGAAGATGTGTGTCTGGGGTGAGTGGTCTTTAAAGTTTTGTTGATAACGATTAACTTGATAACTAACATCGGCTAATCAAATTTAGCTTAGTGTCTAGCAAAATATTGAATTACGTTTATTTGCTGTTGTCTCTCCGTCCCCCGTTCTTTGGGTACTACATTTTCTCCTGTATAAACGGATGCATAAGCGCCTGATTAAGAGAAATACGCTTGCCGGGATCCAGTGCGAACATATTCTCCAACAGATCCTTGAGCTGTGTCACCTTGCGCAATTGATCATCGGGCAAGTTCTGATCAGCAATCAGCTCTTGTTGCAAATTGCGCGACGGCTTTATTACCGGCATCACAACGATCTTTTCCTATAAATCATGCATTACAGTAAGCAAAGAATTGAGATGTATTTTACTATTTTACATACCCTCTCTGTCAGCTTGTCAATCTCGTGGTAGAGAAAACTGCAACTTTGGTCAAAATGCTGATCTTTAAATTGTCCCTTGCGCACAATACGATTTGGTATCTTGCCCTTAACATCCATAAAGAACTTAAGCATTTGATTGTTGCTCTTGCCACTGAACAATATTTTGCCCGTGTACAGCTCATAAATGGTGCAGCCGGCAGACCAGGTATCAATGCCATAATCATAGGGTATGCCCATTATGATCTCAGGTGCGCGATAGAAACGTGACACAAGATACGGCGTGATCTCATTCTCACTGATACCCGACGCAGAGCCAAAATCGCACAGCTTCAATATCAGATTATTTTCATTGACCAGAATATTGTCAGGCTTGATGTCCGCATGCAAGATGCCTGTCTTCTTCAGCAGCTTGAGTGCCAGGAACAGCTGTTGTGTATAGCTGCGCACCGCCTTAATGTGCAAACCCACATTCTTGCCATACTTTTTGAGTACTTCACGCAGATTCATCGCAAGCGGCTCGAACACCATGCAAAGATGCTAAAAGAGGTTATAAAAGTTATAAGGTCTGCAAATCAATATGGAGTATGGTTTAGAAACGCACCTGCTTGTGAAAGAAGTGACGATATAAACGCAGGCAGTGGAAACGATCGTCGGGATCAGCATCGTTCAGCTTCTTCAGGATCTCCAGTTCGCGCAGTCCTGTTTTGTGCCTGTTGTTTTTTGATATGTGAAAAGATTTAAGTTCAAGAAAATAAATTATTTACTTTTGTAAACCAACTTACATTATTTCATTGTTGCGTATAATTTTAATGGCGACATTGGCAGACCCACGCGCCTGATCACGACCACGAACTACGTTACTGAATACACCCTGGCCAGTGTAGCTGCTAACAAGGTAACGATTGTCGAGGACTTCTCCTATGCGTACGCGATAATAACCTTCAGCATCGTCCCAGTTGTCGGTCAGAGCAGGATTCTCAATTTGATTCTTACTGTGTACAATTGTACTTGGTGACTGATGAAACAGTAGGAGAATAGAATAACATTAGTTGGGTTTGCTTTGATTAAAAGAAATTGAAAGGCCGACATTTACAAGCCTGCGACTCACATCGAAATTCGAATCAACATCCTGATCGGCAAACATATCCCACTCATTGCGTTTTTCCTTAACAGCGCTATTCTTTGATGAGTTTACATCGAGCGGCTCTGTCTTATCAAGCTCCTTTTCAGCTTCTATTTGCTTCTTTTGCTCCTCTTCTTCCGCCTTCTTCACTATCTCTTCTGGAGCAGGTGAAGCAGTGCGGTCCCGTTCTGGTCTCGATGACACAGGCGATACACTTGCTGACTCGTACGAGTTGGACTTGCGTGGCATTGGACTAGTGGTACGCGATTCCTGTTCATTGGTGCCCAATTTCTGCGTGAATAACAAAGATAAAAGTCAGCAAAGGCTTCAGTTAAATATATGAAAAACTGAAACGCCTTACCTTTACAAGCTCCTCACGCTGCTTGCGACGCTGCTCAATGATACGTTCCTCGTCATCCTCGTCCTCGTTGATGTCAATATCGAGGCTGACCTCCTCATCGCTGCTCTCCTTCTCATGCACTTTTTGACCCTCGCTTAGAGAACCCTTGTATCGATCGCGTTCCCCAACACCATTACCAGTGCCACGCACACCGCGTCCACCACGATCCCCACCACGCTCCTGATCCTTGTCACGTTCACGTTCGCGACGCCTGTCTGACTCAAACTTACTGCGACTGTGAGAACGTGGACGATTCCAGCGTGCATCACGCTCTCGTTCACGCTCTCTCATACGACCGCCACGCTCCTGTAGCTGTTGCTGTCGACCGTCCCTATTGGGACGTTGATCACGATCACGGCTATGATCACGACGTTCCCGCTGCTTATCACGGTTGATCTCCTGTCGCAAATCTTCCATGTTCCTGTTGTTCTCATGATGACGCCTCTGCTCGGGCCGCTGTTGTTGTTGTTGCTCTAGGCGCCGGCGGGGCGAGCGACTGCGATGATCCCTTTGCCCACGATCACGTGAGCGTCGATCACGTGAATCCCGACGCTGGTGACGTCCCGCTGCTGATGGGGCCCTGTGCCGTGCCGGCGGTGGGGAGGCATGACGTCGTCGCTTCTCCGGTGTGGGCGAGGGCGTGCGTTCACCGCTAGAATCATCCAATAATATAACATCGGATTCGTTTGAGTTATGGATGTTAGTTAGTTTATTATTAACATGTTTACTAGTTGCAGTTGCCAGCGGCGCTGCAGACTGCGAGGAGTTCGCCATGCGCTTTGGCTGCGCCTCAGTAGCTGCTGCTGACTTGGACTCTTGATGCATGTGCTGCGGTGGGCGCTGCTGCTGCTGTCGCTGCAAGAGTCGTCGACGTTCGGTGCTGTCATCACGCTGACGCTTGACTAGTTGCACCGGATTGGATCGAGCTCCGTCGCCTTCAGTGTCCGAATAATAAGCGCCGAGTCGCGCCTGCAGCAGCGCCTTTTGCCTCATCAGTTCTTCCAAGTTAAGCTCATCGTCGTCTAGTTTCGGTGGCAATACCGGACTGTCAATATCAATGGGGCTAGAAAGTTTTTAGGCGGTATCAGTATACAAAAATATTAAGCCCAATGAAACGTAATTTATCATCCAGATTAGACATAATACATTATTATTGCAGTTTGTTGCTCTTACATGTAAAGTAAAGTAAAGGAAACTTTTGATATTGATTTTCGTTTTCATGGCAACAAACTGGATTGTAAACGTATAGCGGCCTTTCTGAACTAGTTTTGTATTCACTTACACTTCACTTTCACTGCCGGAGGACGCAACCTCCAGCACTGGAAGAACTTTGTTTTGAATAGTTTTGGTGATCTCTTCGACAAGGCTACAAGGATCGGTTTGAATATTTGGTTTAATGATGCGAAAGTCGGCACCATTTGGCGCCAGAATTCCGCTGCGTTCACGGCTGGCATTCATGATCTCAGTGAATTTGCTGCTGAGGCCGCCACCGCCGCCGCCAGAGGAGGTGCGGCGATTCTTATCAGATGCATTTGAGGATTCGCTTGGGCGATGTGTGCGCTTCTTGCACTTTTTATGCTTCTTGTGCACTTTATCACATTTGCTTGGTGATGATGTCTTGTGTTTGTGTTTCTTGTGCTTTTTCGACTTTTTGTGCTTGGCGCGACGTTCATCCATTTCGCTGGTGTCGCTGGAGTTGTAGCTGCTTGGAGCGCACATCAAAAAAATTAATATACATACACACAAGAAATAGAAAATATACACACACACAAACTCATAACCTCACAATGCTTTGGTTTGCTATTTTTCTTATAGACACTTACCTTTTATTGTCACTTGGCATTGTGCACGACACTTAGAGCATATATAAATATATGCATAGAAACGTTATTAAAAAAATGATATTATATTATTTAGCTTAGGTGTCTAGTTTTACAATAGCAAAGAAAACCGTATCAAAACGTTTTGGCGACGACTCAATGAATGACTGTCGTTAGCAGAGAGTTATGTTATGTTATGTTATTTAACATTTGGCATAACAGCAGAGAGGAAATAATATCGATTACCATTACAATGAATCGATATATGTTTATCACAAACAGCTGCACGCCGGCAATGGAATGCAACGAGTATATAAGACATGAGTAGAAAATAGCCGCCTCTTTAAAACAATTACTAATAATTTATTCTGATCGAAATTAACTCAAATGAAATAATTAATTTTGATTTTGTATACGTACATACGATTTCAGCCACCCAAGCAATGCAAAGCGAGTTAAATAGCTCCACATTACTCAAATCAACACAAACCATTTCAAACATGAGTAGGGAAAATACATTGGTATGAGCTGTGATACATACATACATATTAGGTTTTCAGCAAACAGACAGTGCCAAATACATACGACAAAACAATCCATAATGAAAACAGAAACAAATTCAAATATGGTGGCAGGCCCAAATGTTTAAGCAGAGAAGCAATAATCAAAACATTAACATCTGACTGGCTGCTGACTGCAGCCAACTCAACACGAGCCTTAGCCCATTCATGGCATGGAGAGAGGTTATCGATAGTGGGCGTGCCGCTTTCGTCTCATGTATTATATACTCGTAGAGGGAATGCTAGCAAAATTTCATCAGTTGTTTTTGCCACGATTAGTCCAGCCACTTTCGAAACTCCTACATTGGAATTGTTTACAATCCCTACGGCCGTATAGAACAGCCATCGACATGGACAAAGTGTATCTGCGCAATGCACAGGACACAGATGAACTGCACATCACGTTCCGTTATGCAAACGAAGCTCTGAAAGTTGATCGGGACTTCAATTTCTGTCGGAAAATGGATGAGCGTGTGGACGAAGCACTTACTCGTATACGCAACAATGTCGAGAAAGAGTTGAAAAAACGTACCAATAAGAAGAAAAAGACATCCGCAGCAGCCCCACCAACAGATGAAAGTACACTTCTGGAAAGACCCAGCGAAATTACTGTGGAGCTGCAGCGGAAAGGCTGTGGAGATCGTATCTCGGGCCTAACTTTTTCCGAGTTGCTGTCTGAGATTGAAAACGGACTGCACCTGTGTGTTTTGGACACTAAATTTGATGTGGTTCTTAATCAGCCTTGGACCGGAGCACTTCAGCTTCCAAATACTATAATAGCCGGATGCTTGGTTTATCCACTTAAATTGGAACTTCAGTTTGCCAGTCGGGAGTACAGCTTAGGTCAATGGTATAGAACACCCAAAACACCATCAGGCATACTCACTGTGAAAACCGTATGGGAGCCGTGCGGAGCTGGTTTGATTTATCAAGTCACGCCAGATGATATTGACCACCATTTAAAATTGGTAGTTAGGCCAGGAAACGTAAAGGGATTGATTGGACCACCTACAGAATGTGTAAGTAAATCTCCGGTAGAGCAAGGACCCACTAATTTTCCCTTTGAGCAACGCCAGCAACACACAAAGGAGCGACTAACCAATCCACTTGAAATGCGTGTGGTCACCTATAATCTGTTAGCAGATCTCTATGCAGATGGAGATTATGCAAGGAAAACACTGTTTCCCTACTGTCCTCCAAATGCTCTTAAAATTGAGTACCGCAAACAGTTGTTCATCAAGGAGCTTATTGGCTATAATGCAGATCTGATGTGTCTGCAGGAGGTTGATCTTAAGATCTTTGAACATGACTTAAAGCCAGTGCTGGAGCAGACACCATATAGCTACGATGGCATCATGACACCCAAAGGAATCTGTGCCGAGGGCCTTGCTACTTTCTATCGCACATCCCGATTTAAACTGCTCAACAGTTATACCCTTCATCTAGGTGACAACATCAGCACTTTGCCCATCCTTGCTGGACTCTGGAACAAGATAAAGCATAACGAGAAGTTGGCAAAGCGCATTTGTGAACGATCCACAACGCTGCAGTTGAGTGTGTTTCAGATAAAGGATACAGATCGTTATGTCTTGGTGGCCAACACGCATTTATATTTCCATCCAGATGCAGATCACATACGACTGCTACAGATTGCCTTCTCAATCATCTTTGTGGATCACATCTATAGAACGGCCATAAGAGAGCACAGAACCGATGCCAAAAACTTTGGACTTATATTTTGTGGTGATTTTAATAGCGTGCCAGAATGTGGCATTTATAAGCTGATGACGGAACAGTTTGTGGGAAGCGATTTCGTTGATTGGAGCAGCAACGAAGAGGAAGCAGTCAAGGATGTGGAGTTAAGGCAACCATTTAATATGATCTCTGCTTGTGGCACACCACCTTATACCAATTACACCACGCTCTTTGCTGCCTGCCTGGATTATATATTCTATCAGAGTGATCGTTTCGATTTATTGCAATCTGTGCCGTTGCCCAGCGTGGAGCAGCTCAGCGAGCATGAGGCTATACCTTCAGTCACATTTCCTTCGGATCATGTGTCCCTTATTGCTGATCTTAAATTTAAATCAAACTAATTCAAATCTTTTTGTATGTAATTTAGTGTAAATAAATTGTTTTTTTTTTAATTTTCTTCAAAAAGAAGTTCTGTGTTTAACTGGCTACGGGGATATCTCCTACATGATCATATTTTTCAATGCTCAGTTCGAGCACAGCATCCTCGTCCACAGACATCGACATGGGTTCCTTGGAGTTTTCTGTGGATGTTGAGTTTTCTTTGAGCTGACCGCGTGAGCCATCGAATTTGGATGGTCCATCCATGTTATTCAGCTCATCGTCATCGTCGTCGCTGACCTCCATTATACCATTGTTATCATTAAAATCCGATGCGGCGTCACTTTCACTGGATGATGAAGATGACCCGGAGCTGTTTTCGTCCTCCAGCTGCTGCTCCAGCTCGTGTATGGTGTACATAAGCAGTGTGAAGTCGTTGCGACGTTTCTGGAACTTCTGCTCCATTTTCTGTTGCTTCTGTGTTAATTTATCAATTTCCTTTGCAATGACTTCAATTTGTTTCTCGGTGCCCTTACGATCAGGCTGCTCTTCAATCAATGAAGCGAGCAAATCGTATTCCATTTTATTCTTGCGCAGTTCCTTTGCGATTATAAGCTCCTTCTTGCTTTCCTCAATCTGCTCCTTGGCAATTTCGATACTCTCCTGATGCCGTTCAGTCAATTGTTTGTAGTTTTCATGCTCCTCTTTGATCATCCTCAGCGTTTGCACATTTTTCAGGGCGGCAAATTGGCATTGAGCCAGTTGCGCCATCAGACGGTCGTACATTATTTGACTGCAAGTTCAGACTGTTAGTTGAATAGTTTAGAAGGAACTTATTTGTACTCACTTGGTCTCCGGGGAATCGTTCTTGGAGTTTGCCCATTTCAGAAACTGCTTCAGCAACACATTCATTCTGCGGTCTTCGCCTGTGCCGTCGCCATCGATAAGCAGACGCTGTTTTATAATCTCCTCTAAAAGTAGAAACAATTAGTATGATTTTGTTACAATTTGATGTATCAACAAACGTGTTACCGTCGTTCATGGTAGATTCCTTATATTATATTTTTAGCTCAAACAAAACACCGGCTGTTTACGTTGTTTGCACGCTCGCTCAGTAAGATATATCGATACCTTAAAAGTTTAACACGTCCAGGGTATGTTATCGATGCTATGTCTATTCGATTTGTGGTAAACACTTCATGCGGTGTTTTGTTGCCTCTTCAATTTAGTTTTTGATAGATAAATACGCACAATGACTGCTGTACCACCGCCTGCTAATATCTCCACGCTGATGCCATTGGGTAAGCAATACATTACTTTAATTTGCAAAGAACAAGAACCTTATGCCTTTCGGTCGGCAGAATTGGTGGACAAATGCATCGGTTCGCGAATTCACATTATTATGAAGAACGACAAGGAAATGGTGGGCACACTGCTGGGGTTTGATGACTTTGTTAACATGCTCCTGGACGATGTTACGGAATATGAAAACACCCCGGATGGGCGCCGCATTACAAAGTTAGATCAGATTCTGCTAAACGGCAACAACATAACAATGGTGGGTGTGAGCTTTTTTAAACTTAACTCTGATTATTTATTCTTCTGTTTAATTACAGTTGGTGCCTGGTGGAGAGCTGGCTGAATAACAATATTCCATATACTGTACAATCATAAACAACATTAATAAATCAACGAATCCTCTTCTATTTCTTTGGTTGCACTCAATAGCGATGCCAACTTATTCTGTTTTTTTTTGGTTAGATGGCAACACCGCGCATGTGTCGTTTAAAATTGAGCGCTCTCTGCGTTTCCTTCTACCGCTTTCTGACTACTATGCAACGGCTGACAGTCAACATGTGCCATAAATATAAGCACTAACGGTTATATTCTGGGAGCATGTTCTCCCATTGTCCGACTCGACTCTTCAGTACGGCACCAAACTCGAACGGAAGTAGAACAAACGAAGCGGAAACACACACGACGGCCGCCGTACCGAGTATGAAAAACTTTTCAACAACAGAATAATAATAATAGCAGCAATTTGTTTGTCAACGTTTTGACTAATTATAATTAATAAGCGACTAATACTTGTAGTGAGCGAACGAAAAATTTTAACTGGTGTCCAATTTTTAATACAGTTATGTATATGTATAGAAAACTTTTAGTGCAATTTTTGTCGGTATCTGTCGGTCTTTTTTTTTGTGTTTAGTCGTGGCTTAGACGTTGTCAAAGAAATTTAAACCACAAAAGGCATTTGGATAAATATGATTATTGCTTGGTAAGAAATCAATAGAGACGCCCGCCCATATGAGCAGCAGCTGCCAGAGCATCGTGACGGCGGCGAGCAGTGCGGCAACAACAGCAGCCGCCGTCTCCATGTCCGTCTCAAATGCCACCTCCGTGGGATCCCTAATTGCTGCCGCCTGCATGCAGCAGCAGTCGACTCCAGCATCCCACTATGTGAATGGAACGGGCAGCCTTGGTCGCTTGAAGTTTCATCACAAGAGTCTCGATGCCAGCGACGACGAGCTCGAATATGCGCAGGTATGTGTGTCTAACATTATTAATTGACATATAGTATATGGTAAAGTATAGCTATATGAGGTGGTCCCGGGTGGGTTGCTGCTTATTGAGTCATAATATGAATGTCCTGCAGCGTTGGCTCAATTGAAATTGCCTTGCGGTGGCGGGTGGTTCAAAAAGCTGCTGAGTGGAGGGTGGTGGTAGGTGGGTGGACAACGCTCTCTATACACACACCCTGAGAATCATTGGTGGTGGTGGCTTTTGATATACTAAAGGGCGTGCGAGCTCGGCTAAATGACGCCTCAGCTGTTTAACCTCAGACTCGCCCCAATGGACAAGATGTGAAGTTCATGCTTGGCCAAACACTTGACCAACACAGCAACAATCAGACGTCAAAAAACACAAAACAACCAAAGTTTCGCCTCACCAAATCAACTTTAAATAATTCAATGCCCCGGAAGTATACAAATAGCACAAAATCACCCCAAAACCTTATTTCCCTCACTCTCATTTTTGCCCAAGAAATTAATTGAGTAATATTTTTTTATGGCATTTTTGTGCGTATTGCATGAGTAATGGAAATTGTATCCAATACCGAAACTTTATATATTATAATAAACGTTTTGGTTGCCATATGGATTAAAGTATACTTGTACAAGGGAGCCGAGTATTTTCAAGTCATTTGCTTTAGTTCAAGTGAACGTTGTATAAATTGAATTCCGTCCCTTTCTAAACTTAAAGCTGGCTACACAAAATTCCTGTTAGGAATTCCATTGGGCGCCTGACCCAAGAGTCCTATTTCATTTAATATTTATACATTTAATATTTACCTGTGCAGAATCTATTTATAAATATTTAATGATATGAATACAAAAAAAAACATACTTTTTATACCCTGATCCCATTAAAAATGGGAGAAAAGGGTATAATGAAGTTGTGCAAAAGTATGTAACAGGTAGAAGGAAGCATCTCCGACCCTATAAAGTATATATATTCTTGATCAGCATCGACAGCCGAGTCGATATAGCCATGTCCGTCTGTCCGTCTGTCCGTCTGTCCGTCTGTCTGTCTGTGTGTATGTATGAGCGCGTCGATCTCAGAGACTATAAGAGCTAGAGACTCCAGATTTGGAACTTAAGCTCGCCTAATCCCTAGGCAGTACAAGTTTGTTTCCGATTTTCGATAACTCTTCCCGTTTCCGATATACACATGGGATCGATAACAAAAAAATCTGGAATTTGGAAAACTTTGAGATGCAATTTGAATTATAAAACAAAATAATGACAATCTGTGAAATTTTTATCGAAATCGGATAATAAACACCGGAGATATGGGACATTGAAGTTTTGTATGCACTATGCTGTATGGGCATACACACACACACTTACTTGCAAGCACTGACTGTACGCGGAAAGTATAGGGATCAGGGTATCGTCTAGTCGGGATTTCTCGACTAGAGCCTTCTTACTTGTTTCTTTTGTTATACTGTATAAGTGTTAATTCTTTGACGGGTTTTCATTAAGCTGTTGCCAGTCGTTATATGTTTGAATAGCTTTAAAGAACCGCAATGGACCGCCACAAATGTCCTGCTGTTTTCTCTCTTCTTTTGCCCTGTTGAGCAATAAAGGTTTTAATGAAAGGCTGTCTATAAAACTATGTGTGTGTTGATGTGTGTGTTTGTGTCTTGTGTTTGTGTGCCCCATCCTTAGGTCTTTCAGTCTGCTGTTGAGTGAAAGTGTTGCCTCATAGCGTATTCATGGAAAACTTTTTTTTTTTGAATTAAGTTGAAAACGTGCAAATGGGACCGAATGAACGTATAGACGAATAACGTATAAAAGTGTTGGCCAACAGTTGGACAAACATCATTTTCCAAATGATGGCTCGTTTTATTCGCCTGCGGCTATTTGGTGTGCCACATTTGTGGTTAGATAAAATATGGCTTATGCACTTTTATTATGCTCGAAACTAAAACATTCTTTCACTACATGCGCAGCTATCGCGTTCCACACACATCTTGGGGCGCTACAAGTCAGAGCGTTTGCTGGCCGCCAAGCCGGATGAGGATCGCAGGCGTCGCACCATTATTGTGGAGAAGAAGAACGACTCCTATGGATTCACGCTTCAAAGTTATGGCATTCATTACAAGTGCGATGAGGAACTGGAGATGATCACCTATGTGGACTATGTGGAATATGGTGGGCCCGCATTTCGTGCTGGGATGCGTGAGGGTGACGTTATTCTCGCCATCAATGGCAATGACCTGGAGAAAGCGGATCACAAGACCATTGTGGAGTTCATCAAGAAATGCGATATGCGCATGCGAATGGTTGTTCTCTTTGAGGATTGTGTCAGAAAGGTGAGTAGAACAATGAAATTGGCTACAATCGTTGATTCATATACCTTTGTTCCTGCCCAGGTGGATCTTCACATGCGCTACATACAGCTGCAGAGTCTGTTACAGCAAAAGATGAACGAGTTGGAGCGTGTGCATCTGCGGGAACGGGAACTACTCGAGGGCAAGTGGAAGACACACAGTTTGCCGGCAAGGAAGAAGGCAACTCCGAGCACCAGCTTACCTAGTGGTGGGGAAGGTATCTCACCCACCAACGAAGCAAATCACAATGAGACAACGGCGGGTTTTTATCGTCCCGTTGCACTCTCCACGGAGGATGTGGGAAACATGGCGTTGAGGCCGCAACCGATCATAATACCACCACCAGCACAATTTATGCTCACCTATCACTATTTGGATCCCACATATCGGTATGTGCTAAGGCCCGATAACAGCTATTTGGATGGTGGTGGATTACAACGCAGCAGCAGCAGTGGAGATCAAGAGCAGAAGCAACAACAACAGCAACGATACATACTGCAAAGAACGGAATCGGTGGACACGAACAGTGTAAGTCAGGCAACTGCAAGCACAACACAGCAGTATCATAGTGCCACGGGTGGTGTTGGAGCAAGTGCTGCAACGGTTAAGCCACCTGCTCCGGTGCCACCTCCACGTACCTGCGAGAAACACAAGCCACCGGAGAAGTCGAAACACTGTCATGTTGGTCACTCCTGTAATCCTTGCTTGGGTCACTTTCGCTGGAAGTCCGCCGATAAGACAACCACTCAAAGCAATGGTGGTAACGGTGATAATGTCAGCTTGGATGCCTATGATCTGGCCAGTCCCTGCTGCGATACACAGTGTGTGCCGACAAGGAGACGTCATCGCCAGCACAAGGAGCACGTGCACAAGCACAAGCATCGGGAGCGTGAACGGGAACGCTCTGAGACCAAGGAGAAACATCCAAGTTCGACACGAACTAAATCTCAGACACATGCCTCACCAGGAGGAGACCAGCGCGCTGCTATAGCTGGAACTGAGCGTCAGGTGAATCCACATCATCATCATCACCATCATCATCATCATCGTCAGCATGGACAGCAGGAGCAGCAAACACCGCCACAGCAACCGCATCATCATCACTATCATCAGCAACAGCAGCAACCGCAACAGCATCAGCAATCACAATCCCAGGCGGGCAGCATTCGTTCCCGTTACTTTGACTTGGCTTCCGGTCTGGCCAGTCATTGCAGCCTTCACTCCTGTACTTCCAGTGAATTTGCGCCAGCGGATTCCGCATCATATACCACCTCCATTAGCACGGATACCCTCTTCTGGGATCCAAAGAGCGAGGCGGCACAAGCATCTCGACAGCATTCAACCAAGTCAAGGCAATCCTACGAACAGCCACCCCAAACTCAATCCCAGCAGCCACATGTCCACGTGCCACATCATCATCATCATCATCCACACCAGCATTATCACGTGACGGCGACGCAGGTGCAGCCGTCACAGATCTATCCCAACACCATGTCCTATGTGCAGAAGCCCAAATCCTGGGATAACCTAGCCGGACAAGCCTTTGGCTATGGCTATTTGGATACAGTAGCCATGAAGCCACCAGTCAAGCTGCAGATTGCCCAACAGCGTCATTCGATGCCCCGCAGAAATCCCTACGGTCGCTTCTCCACCTATGGCGATGTGGAGAACTATGCCCCGCCACCCACCGAATTTGTGGGTGAGCTAACAACCACAACGACAACGACCATAACAGCCAAATCCACGGAGGAGCTGCTGGCAGCCTGTGATTGCCTGACGCCCCAACAGCAACAGGCCCTAAAAGCCGCCCAATATCAACTAAGTCAAACACAGAAGTTGTCCCATCAGAACTCCTGCCAAATGGGTTACTATTCCCATCTGCCCAGGCCAACAGCAGATGTGGGCATCTCCACAGGGCAACCACATGAGCAACAGCAGGCGAATAATGGTTGCGATGTGGCAACCGTATCGGAGGCAACACGTTTGTAAAAGGTGGGGTGCTTGAAAACCGTCTTTCTAAGTAGGAAAATGTTTTGAATGCATTTATAAAAGATTTTAATATTTGAAGGCTAGAAAAGAAGCTCAAGTTAATGTAAAACAATAGTCTAAAAAGTACTTTTTAAATGTAAGTTGTATAACACTCAAAAGCGCATTCAATTGTCAGCTGCATACCATTCATGAGTGCATTCTTTCAGTTGCCCCACATTGCGAACGAGAGAACATCGAAACAATTAGCAAAAAAATATTTTGATTGCAGCTGTAACTAAGCCAAATTTTTAAAATTTTAAACTAGCACATGAAACACAAATAGAAAACAATTAGAAACGAAATTATATGATAACTAAGATGTATTCCAGTATATGAATTTTTAGGGTTCTTTAAAGACTGAAAGATGATAGTAAAGAGATTGAGAGAGAGATAGGTTCAAGAACTGGATTCTAAAGTGCTTAAGTAGAGAGTTAAATTGAATAGTAATACATATGATAAATACATATTATATTTATGCATGTAGCTATTGTTTTATCGAATAAAATATATTGTAGATAAAATTAATACATTTATAATGGGTCTGCATTGCTGATACAAAACAATGAATGATGAGTAAAACATTGTGATAATGCAGACACTCAAAAATCAGACACAATTCTAACTTACTTTATTTATATTTATATATATATATATATATAGAATACATAATAGCATTTATGTATTTGATCAAATCGCGCTTTTGATGTAATGCAATATGTAAATGTTATTGTACTTTATATAAAACAATAAAATTCAATGTGTGTTCATGTAGTATAACTCAAAAAAAGGTAATTTCCTTGTCTTTTCTCTTCACACAATACTCTCAAGTTTAAAGTTCAGTTATTTTTTGAAAGTGCAACGGCAACTCTACACTGAATCAGCTGTTCAAACTACCCCCGAACGCTTGTCAAAATACATAAGGTGCGCCCTCTGGCGGCTTTTGTTTGGCACTAACTAATGTCAGTTTTGGGCAAAAAAAATCAATACCAACCCCCAACCCCAACCCCCTTCGTTAAAAATGTAAATGCGAAAAATTCAATACTGTGCAGCAGCCAAGTACTCACAACTCGCTCGTCGTAAACGCGTTTCCTCAATATTCACACACAATACTTGTGTCCCCTAAAATAAATTCGGAAATTCGATTTAAATACACGCTATCAAGCTGATAGACACAGTTTAGAAAAGTTCTTAGCCAGCGCCAAAAAGAAAAGAAAACCAAAGACGGCAGAGAGCAAAAGTAACGTGAAGCAAAAGCAAAGGCGGAAAAGTGCGTGAAACGTAAAGCGAATTTCGCGAAACAAAAAAAAAAAAAGAAGGCGACCGGCAAAAGGGATACAAAGAAAGAAAAAAAAACGCTTAAACGAAAACCTTATCTAAGTGAAAGTGGTGATATGAAAAATCAACTCAAGCAATTTTCCGACAACAAAATATGCTAGGTGTGGCTATGACTTTGGATTGCTGCTGCTAGCAGACAAAACGGCACGGCACCAATATCGGCACCGGCGGATCGAAAACGGCAGCAACAACGGCGCAGAGGCAGGTACAAGCGGAGAAAGCAGTAGCAGCAGCAGCAGGAGACAGAGAACAGAAACAGGAAAGAGATCAACAGCAGCAACAACATTTCAGATTTCGCCAGCGGCCGCCGCGGTGACAAACGGAAAACGGCAACAGCAACGGCGACGGCAATCGTTGCTGCAACGGCTGCGCTGGCGGCTTCTGTTAGTTGTAGTGCGTGTAGTGTGTGTGTTGTTGTTGTTATTGTTGGTAACGGTGGTGTTGGTGGTGGAAGTGGAGCCAGTGCGAACAGCAGCAGCAGCAGCAGCAGTAGAGGCAGAAGCAGGTTCAACAATGATAAGGTAAGTATTTACTTTTATTTTATTATTATTGTGGTGTAGTTTTGCAAAATCTCACAAGAAAATCGTTTGGTTGCGTGGTTTATTTTGTATGACCTTTAAATGAAAAACCAGAAGGAGAAAATAATTCCTGAGTAACTGTTGATATGAACTTCTTTCGCAAAACTGGTTTTTTAGAACTTATCGAACTTTTGTTCAGTAAGACAACTTAATTTTATCAATTCGATATGCCATTATTGCCCAACAAATGTTCTAAGTGCCTGCAGTCAGATAGAGAATGAGCATCAAGCAAAACATCAGCACAACAACAAAGTTTATCATTGCCAGTCAGCGAAAAACCGAAAAATATATTTAATTGTAATGGAAGTTGTTATAAGGAGTTCATTTCGTCCTTTCAACTACAGCAATGCAAAAAATGTTTGATTTTTGAGGCCTCTGAACTTGGAAATGCAAAAATGACAGCATCATTATCAGTGTCAAAATGCTATTAAATGCGCACACACACAATTGACTTTGAAGGATTACACACACACACATACACAACATACAAAATGAAAATAAGGATGAAAACTCTGAAAATATGTATTAAAAAAGCAGTGAAAGAAATGTGCAAGCTTTGTCAAATAGCAAAGAGCACAGAGTTGCATGCGAGTAGTATTTGCTAGAGTGCTGGCGGGCATTGAAAACACACACGCACACACACACTCATCGAGACATGCACCGACATGTGTGTTTGTGTGTGACGCTTGGCAGTTAGTCAAAAAGCGTCTGGCGATGAGCGCCAAAGTGCGTTGCATACTTTTTAGCGCGCTTTGTTTGGACAGGGGTTTGGGATTTTCCAGCAGTTGTCGTCATCATCATCATGATTGTGCACACACACTGCAACAAGAAAAACAGCAAGAACAAGCACAAGCAACACGCAACAACAACAACTAGTTGAAACATCAAGCTAGCAAAAAAAAGAGAGTCAGAACTTTTCTCGTTTTTTTTTTTTTGCCTCGCTGACAAACATGCAGGCAGCCAGGCGACAAAAATGTCCTTGTACATTTGTTTTTTGCTCAAAGGAAATAAAAAGTAAATGTTAATGATAAGACATTATCAAATATAAGTTCTAGAAACTTCTGGCTGTTATTCAATTGATACCATATGCCAGAAGTTTTGTTTATTAAAAAACCCTTCTATTATGTTTTTGATACGACGAAAACAATTGAAGGCAAAGTAAGCTTGTCGTATTTTGTTGTGTGTCCTTGCGTTGACTGCACTTGCTCTATGTGTAATTGTGTGTGTGTGTGTTAGTTAATAAGCATTGGCGCAGTGGCAACGACTTTTGCCTAGTATTTGTGTTTTTTTCATTTCCGGTTTCCACATGTTGACATCAGGCTGCTGATGTTGCTTAAGTCCTGCTCCTGCTGATACTAATGATAATGATGTTAATCATCATCATGATGAAGTCGACATCTAGGGGCGCGCATTAGTGAGTCAGTTTGCTAGTTTATCAGCATTTCTTCTTCTGTCTTCTCCCTCCCTCATTTATCCGTTAACTACGTTGCGTATGCGTAAATTTTATATTATGTGATTTGCACTTGTTAAATGGACTCTTAATTTGATTAGGAGGCGCCATAAATATGAAGTGGCCACAACATCGACGGCATCGACAACATCATCGAACGTTTCTATCATAAAATTCCAAAAGTGACGCGTGTCCTTTTCTGCCAGATTCCTAAAAACCATATTTACCAAACCCTCACCCCAACCCCCTACTAAATTGCCCCTTCTTTCCATCTTCTCATCTTTCTTCTATCAGCTTTTAGATGTGACTGCTGCTGATGAGCTCATATTGAAAGTTTTTGTGCCAGCGACCTAGTTTGGCGCAACCCAAATCAATGTGGTCGCTGTGGCGCCATTTGCACTACTACCCGACCCTATCTGAACCTTTTGTGCACTATCCTTCTCCTCCCTTCTCTCCTCTTCGCTGTTCTGCTCTCTTGCTCTGGCGATTTCATGCGCTCCGCTATTAAATGATGATATAAATACCCTTTCATTGTGCAATAGACAGAGGTTAACATCCCACAAAGTATATAAGAAACAGTTTAATATAGCTAGTTATACTCAACATTATCTTTCGATTTATAATACACATTCTACAATCTAATGTAAGCCGAAACAAAGTGTAAGCTTAAAGAGTGTTTGTCAGTCTAGCAACCTTCGTCTTGAGCACTCTGAAACTTCTTTCCAATTTGACTTAGTTACCTGATTGGGCGTTATTAATTGAGGTTTTGATGCCATCAGAGAAGCATTGATCGTTTCCGTATATTTCTCTCTTTCCTCTTGCTCTAATGACAATTTAAGTATGAAATAAAGTTCTTCTTTTCTTGTTGAATGTTGCATCATCGAAATATTTTTATTGCTTGACTAAAATGGCATTCAAATTAAAAATTTAACAAGGCAGCAATTGAGCGAACGGCCATTAAGCATATGTCGCATTGTCTTTATTATTGTAGCTGCGAATATTGATGGCATGATGATGTGACTATTACAAATGTGAATCGATAAAAGATAATATTTATTTTCTTTCGTGTACGTTTACAGCAAATCCGATTCGCAGACATAACACATTGGGGCGGCAGAGAACGGCATGGTGAAAATGGAGTCCACTGAGGAACAGGATAGAAAGCTTGTTTTGGAGTTTTGCCATCTGCTCGAGAAATCCAAACAGCTCTTCAATGGACTCAGGTATGATCAGATTCGAACATTTAATAGCTATGTGCATTGATTATCTTGGTACCGATCCCATCCAGTAGAGATCTGCCGCAGTATGGTCATCGCCAGTGGCAAGCATATTTTGGACGCACATTCGATGTGTACACAAAGCTGTGGAAATTTCAGCAGCAACATCGTTTGATCCTTGACTCGAAATACGGACTGAAGCGCTGGCAAATTGGCGAAATAGCCAGCAAAATCGGACAGCTTTATTATCACTATTAGTGAGTAAATATATCAAACTAACTAAGTTTATGTGACCCAAACTCTCTACTCCATTTTCTCTAACAGTTTAAGAACCAGCGAAACGAACTACCTGAATGAGGCGTATCAGTTTTATGCGGCAATACGTGGCAGGGCGTATTATTCGCGTGCCGCGAAGGAGGATCGACCGGATTTGATGGTGAAGAAGTTGCGTTATTATGCACGCTTCATTGTCGTTTGTCTGCTGCTGAAGAAGATGAAGCTGGTTCGGGAGCTGGTAACGGAGCTGGAAAAGCAAATAACGGAGTACACAAACACGTAACTTTAAGCAAAACGACAGTCGCTGATTTAAGTTTTAACTTTCTTATCGCACCTGTGTTGCAGTTACGAGCCGGAGGATCATATGGAATGGTCAATGGTGCTAGAGGAGATCAAGGGCTTCATTAAGGCAGAGGCAGCGGTGGCAGTGCTGCATGCCGATTCCAATCCCATCATATTAACACATAGGTGAGTCGTTGGCACAATCGGTCTACGATTCTGGATACACTTTGCCCGTGCTTTCGTCGGCGGAGTAAGGGAGTATGGAGAGCTTGTGGGGCGGCTTGTCGGGGTGGCTCTTGTTTTGGTTCCTTCTTTTTTATATTATTTTTGATTTTTGGCTCAGGTATACGAGTTTTGCTTCTGTTTTGCTCTTGCTATCCAATTATGTTTATCAATCATTTTATGTGCTTATCACAGAAGACTTGAAAACACCAAAGAAACACTCACCGTTGCCATTTCATGTCATGCACTTTTCCATTGATTTATCCTACCCAAAACCCTCAACACATACCCACAAACACACACATGTACAAACCACACTGAGAATATCCTCTATCTGGAATAAAAGTTGATATCTTTAACGTCAAGACTGGAAGCTTTATAAAGGTATTATTATCTTATCTAGCGACTATCTTAGCAAAACTGATGTCAGCAAGTGTAAAAGATGCTTCATTCAACAAACATGAAAAGATTTTTGCAAAATACCTTCAAAAGATACCTTTAAAATTTCAAAATCCCTAGATGATTTCTCAATGAGTGTATAACACTTTCTTCACCGCACACACAACTACCCACACTCTTTTCATTTATAATTTTTTTATGTTCTCCCCCTCTTTAAAAAATCCTTGAATACATACACACACACACACACACACACACGCCACACAAACAACAAACCCGTTTCCCCAACACACCTCGAAAAAAATTTCACCTCATTAGTGCGCCACATTCTCAATTCTTCTGTGAAAGCACGGGCCTCCGCAACTTGCTTGTGGACTAGCACAACTACAACGACTGATGTGGCAGTGGTTCCGGTTCTAGGTTATCGCCGTTGACGACGCCACCGTGCGAGAGATCGCCACATATGACGTTGAGCCTGCAGGAGATCCTAATTGTGGGCTCGGCATGCGAACAGGCCAAGTTCTCCGAGCTCACAGTGGACATGTTTAGGTAAGTGTCCATAACTCCGACTGACCCGTATGGAGAAATATTAATTTTTTCCTTCAATTACAGAATGCTACAATCGTTGGAACGTGAACCGACGGAGTCGGCAACGAATCCTCTGAGTATGGCACATGGTCTGCATGGACACGATGCGAGTCCGGCGGCCAGTCGGATACCACCATATGGAGTGCCGGGATCCAAGGGTTATATGGAGAACGGACGTCCCTATCGAGAGAATCCTCATAAATATCTACTATACAAGCCTTCGATTAGTCAGCTTATGGTCTTTCTGGCCAGCGGCACCAAGGAACTACCCATTGGTGGTGCCCTACTTCTGTACATGTCAGCCGATGGCTGTTTCTCTACCACAAAGCATCCAGAGGACTGTAAGTGATACAACGGCTGAAGTCGAATTCCAAGTTTCCAACTTATTAACTCTTTCTTATTCTATTCTGCAGATGGCTATGAGTTGGGTGGCTTGACTACCAGTGTGAAACGAGACAGTGTGGATGGCGGTGGTGGTCTATCGTGTCGTGGGAAATCGTATAAGGAGAACCACTGCCTTTATCCGGGCGATCTGTATCCATTTACGCGTCGTCCGTTATTCATCATCATCGATTCGGATAATTCGTTTGTCTTTCAGCACATACCCCGCTATTTTGGCCAACCGCTGGTCATTCTCATGTCAATGCAGGATGTGCCACCCGCATTTCAAGGTATTCTTTCCGAAATCACCAGTGATTAGTGATCCATACTTACCCCTTTGCATTCCTATTACTTCCAGCTGATGTACAGCATCATGGTTCACTGTTTACATTGTTCCTGCACTCCCCGCTCACGGCACTCTGCTACATCTGTAATGTGGGAGATGTGCCGATTCATCATTGGGAACGCTGTCAAACCTACGTGGATCGTTTCATAACGGAAGCATCGCGCCTTGTCACACGTTGTCGCATTGATGAGATCGAACAGGGCATTGGCTTTATAGGTAGGTCATCTACTATCTCTCCTTATAGCTTGAAGATCTGATTTAATGCTTCTCCCCTTCAGACTCATCGTATGTTCAGTTCTTTGGTGATGACTTTCTGCGCACACTCATCTTACGTTTTGTGTTCTGTGATGTGGTTTTGCGTTTGCATCGCGGTTTCCGTGGACGTCATATGCGACCGCGTTGTGAGCCACCTCTGCCGGCAAATGAACTGCTCGAGCATCCCTCGCTGTCGCATATTGTATTCCAGCTGGCATCGGCTTTAGATGTGCGAGGGCATTTCTCGGAGGGACCCGAGTGCGACTGATGACTCTTTTTGGGTGTAGTCTTAGTTCTAGTCGTAATTATCTGTCTAAGGCAGCAGCTTTTTCAGCTATTGACCCTTCTCGATGGACAGTTTTCGTTGATGCATTTTTTGTATAATACTTTATTGCTAGATTGGAGCTGGACTATTGCTACAAATAATGATCCATAATGTGAGTTGGTTTTTTTTTTTCAGCCGCTTATCGTCGAAATTGCATATTAAATTTTTTATAACATAAACAAGATTATATATAACATATAAATATAAATACATATATATATAAATATATTATACGCGAAATATATATTACAAAAATAATATTAATAATAATCAAGTAGCTAGTTTTCTTATATAGTGCGTCGCGCAATGGAAAGGTCCAATGTTAGTTGCTTAGCATATACATATTTATAATAATAATAATAATAATGAAAAACGAAACGATAAAATTAAAAAACGAAAAAAACGCAGAAAACAAGCAAATCATGAGACACTAACAAAACGATAACTGCCAAACGATGAAGAACAGAAGATGATGAAAAATGAAATCAAATTTTAATTTTAAAAAAATTGAGAACTTTTTTTGTTTTTAATAAATGAAGTTTAGAGCAGAAAAAAAAAACAGAAAACATTTTTCATACGCAGCGATTAACGTTTAGCTTTTATACAGTGAAACAATGAATGGAGAAGAATAAAATCGTAACTTTAAAATCTATAAAAAAAACACGACACACTATATAAGAAATGCGTTTTTTTATTGTACACAACGCTTACAAAAACAACAACAAATACAGCAACAGAAATTATTTATTAACATAAGAATGAAAATATTGTACGTATGTAATATTGCATATAGGTATTATTATGATTACAAGATGACTGAAAGTTACTGTTTCAAAAAGCAAAAATTTAGCAAAAAATAATAATTACTTATACATAAATATATATATTATATATATAGATAAGCGAAACAAAAACAAAACAAATAATAAATATATACAAAATATATTTTGCGTATGTTAATAAAATAAAGTTTAAAACAATCCCAGCAAAAAAACAAAAAAAAATATAAGAATTTTATACGAAAAACTATTACAAAATCTATACTTGAGCATAAAACTCGAATACAAAACGAATCATGTTTCGGCATTCACAACAATCACATTGAAAAATCCCAATATCATATCGCAGTGTTCCAAGAAAAAAAAAAAACAAACAAACAAAAGATTTAGCTACATACGAGAGATTTTTGGTTATTTGTATATCGGAAAATGGCTCGATAATAATAAATCATAAGAAGACACGTAATATATACATATATGGATTCATAGGCAAATGATAAACGCAATACAAAATATATTTCATATATGAAAAACAACATAATACTAGTTGAACGCATAGTTAATACATAAATATAAATAAATATATATTTGACAGGCCCACAAAACTAAAAAATAACGCAAAACAATTTAAATTACTTTCAAGTTGAAAACTTATGTGCATTTCTTTATAAAATAAAAACAACAAACAAAAACAAATGTCAGCTAAGTAGCTACAAACAAATTTTCCAAAGTCTCAAGCAAACATTTATTTTCCAAAGTTCTTTAATACTCTTTATTAAAAACAAATTGTATAGACTTTTTGAAAACAAATTTGTTTAAATCTTGTGTATATACAGAAATATGTAATTCTAAAAATCGAATATTAAAATTAAATGCTCCTGAAACGATGATGAAAAATATTATCAAGTATTGTAAGCACCATTATCTATAATTTCCATTAGATTTTGTACATTTGAAAATTGCATTTACATAAGCATTAAACACAAAGAAAAAATATAATAAACTGCAAAGAAATAATATACAAATTAATTCATGATTAATCAGCAACATTAGCCACACCTAAGCGATACAACAACAAATCCCACAAAAGAGTACATTCAAACATTATCATAAGCGAATTGTTCAACACACACTATCAAAACCATAAAACAAACGATAAACAAATTTAGTAAAGCCACAAAAAACAAACAAAAATCATAAAAAAAATGAAAGTATGGGAAAGACGTGAAGAGTGTATGGAGTTTGTATGAGTAATAAGAATAAAGCACATGTTTGAAAAGAAAAAAATATTATAAAAGTATGTTTCTATACACTACTTTCATACTTTGTTTAGTACATCTCAAGCTTTTATAGACGACCTGTATATTTCTCAATCCAATCAACATGGAAGGAAACGCGTGTAAATATATCTGGCATTCGGATCTTACATTTGGGATCAAACCCATGTGAGACTACCCCGACTACAGTTAATGAACC
Source organism: Scaptomyza tumidula (assembly GCA_035044465.1). Taxonomy (NCBI): domain Eukaryota; kingdom Metazoa; phylum Arthropoda; class Insecta; order Diptera; family Drosophilidae; genus Scaptomyza; species Scaptomyza tumidula. The sequence continues at coordinate 9,701,596 of JAWNNW010000442.1, read as the reverse complement.
ATCGGTCAGCACTAAGGGACCTCCAGAGTCACCTCGACAAGGCAGACCGCCTTTGGAATCGATGCACAGAAAGGAATCCAAAATAAGTTTGCGTTGGCCTTTAAGCTGATTGTTCCACATTCGTTCGCACAGCTTATTGGAAATGATTTTGACATAGATATACTGTAAAATATTTGTGGGTTGTCCCTTGGCAGTTACACCCCAACCCGAGGTGATTGCCGAGCGACCACTCAAGTTGTTTTTATCCTTTGATTTTGGCAACTTTGCAGCCTGCACATCTTTATTTAGTTCCAGATCTTTCCACAGCCGAATCAGTCCAATATCATTGGCCACTGTATTCCGATCAAACAGATGATGCACAATGGTGTCATTTTTTTTTACTACCATCTCCACGTGGCTCCGCTTATTGCTGTTTGTCTTATTAACGGAACCCACAGTAACAACCACTTTAACACTGTAAAAACAAACTCATTAGTCGACCTTCACTTTTAAGGTTTACTGGTTTTATACTCACAGATCTGTATCCGGCTCCTGCAGACAGTGGGCTGCTGTTAGTATCCAACGATTCGAGATAATGGTGCCACCACATATGCTGGGCTCCTCGCCAGAGTTGCCAAAGTAGGAGTACAGGGCCACCTGATAAGGCAACAGCTTGGGTTTCGCTGCGGAACCATTGATAATCCTTGAATATCCTTGACTGAGTATTAAGCTTGGACTTAGCAGCAGAAAACAGAGTGTGATTACGAGCAGCCTCATTTCTTTTACATGTATATTACGTTTGGAGTCCAACAACTGCCTCTTATATAGCCTTTGGCAATTGCTCAATTTTTAAGTGCTAAAACGTGCAGTTCAATTATCGCTTATCATAAAATATACTAAAACATATTTTCCAGCGTGCTTGCAATTTATTTGTTATAATAAGAAAACAACTGATGTCTTATTGCAAGAAATTACTTGCATACATGGCATTCTCTGAGGGATTACATATGTAGATGTTAATAGTTAACGCTGCTTACCAAACTTATAGATTACTTCATGATGGTACTTCTCTTCGGGTCGCAGTATGCTAGAGGGGAAGTTCTCATGATTAACAGAGTCGGGAAACTTTTGTGTCTCCAAACAGAATGCTCCATGCTTAATATAACCAGCGCCTGCTTTGCCCGCCAGCGGAGTCTCACCCTTCTTTTTATCGGGCAAGAAATTGGAGGTGTAGAGCTGTACTCCCGGCTGATTGCTCGCAATCTCAAGCCAGCGTCCACTTGGAGGATGTGTTATCATGGCAATGTTTGCAATGCTCGCGGGTGGTGTGAATGTCACACAGAAGTTGTCATCGTAGCCTAGAGCTGGTTCCAGTTGCTTCAAACGATCACCCAAGTTGCTAGCCACGCGGAGATCAAATTTCCCCCCATCTACAGGCAGTATTTTGCCCGTTGGTATTGAGTTTGCATCCGTTTCGGTTATTCCGTAGGCATTTAATTCAATGGTGTGTTCGTAGAGTCCAGTTGCACCTGCCTTATGACCAGCCAGGTTAAAGTAGGAGTGATTCGTTAGATTTACGGGCGTCGGCTTTGTGGTCACTGCATCCATGCGCACATGCAGGCAATTATCCTCGGTTAGGAGAAACGTAGTGGTTGCTGTGACTTCGCCGGGAAAGCCTTCGTGGCCGTCAGGATTAGTGTGCGACATAATGACGCCATCGGGCAACACCTTAACCACATCCCAGTGCGCCTTGTTGAACCCTACAAAGCCACCGTGCAGTTGGAACTCTCCTCGATTGCGGGACACTTCAATTGTTTTCCCGTCCAGCACAAACCGACCATTTGCAATGCGATTGCAAACACGTCCTACAGTGGCACCCATATATGGATTGGAGTCACTTGCAAAACCTTCCAAATCGTCAAATCCAAGCGTCACATCCTCTACTTGACCTTGGGCATCCGGCACTTTAATGCTGCTTATCGTCGCTCCCAGTGTTAATATCTGTACCGACATTTGCTCATCATTTCTCAGTGTGAAGCGTCGAATTGGCTCCGTTTTCTTAGAGAATGGATTCACTGCAGCACTGGCAAAAGTATCTTCCGTGACGTTAACCATTTTGAAGTGTGATTTCTACTGAGCCTATCGCACCAAATCACGCACTTAAATACGGCAAATGCCTAAACCGCAAACACTGTTGAAATACATAAGTATGTATACAAAATATCTTATCACCACAAAGATACCCTCTAAGCCTTAGCCAAGGGTAGCAAAAACACATACATATTTAAAGCTCGTATCTTTATCAACACATATGTTTTTTTACAAAACAATTATTTACATTGCATTTTGTTTACTTGCAATTGAAATCGCTTGCAAACATTTCGAGCTGTGTTGCAATCGATAGCGGTCTCTAAGCCATCGATACCTTTAGTTCACTGGCCGACTTGTTGCGCATCTAAAAGTATCGAGCTAGTTCTCATCTGTTGTTGTCTAGTTGAAATGAACTAAATGAGCGAAAGTCTGCAGACTAGTTTCTCATTCAGCTCATTCGTCGCTCAGACGAACTAATCTGGAACAAATTGATACAACTCTATTTGTTTATAAAATCAAAATGGGATTGACGTGGCAGCGGTTGAGATTTAGTACATTGGTGTCTCTTGCTCTAATATTCTTATGTGTGCTAGTTAGGACAAGCAACGCACAGGAAGCACAGCAGCCATGGTACGAAAATCTACCAGCAGTCGCCATGGATTATAAGGTAAAGTCTTTAATTTTAAGAACTGAAGTGAAGTGAACGAATAACAACAACAATAAATATTGACACATGTTTTTTCAACAACAGGTGCATATAGACGCCGGCAAGGAGGATTGTTATCACCAATATGTGCAGGCTGGTGCCACTTTCTATGTATCCTTCAGTGTAAGTCTGAGACTTTACCAACCCACGCATATATAGATACTTTCCATTTTAGATACTTTCAATTTTTCTTTTAAACAGGTGGTGCGCGGCGGTGATGGCATGGCTGGATTCGCCGTACGCAATCCAGCTGGAGAAGTTGTAAAACCATATCAATGGCAGGCAACTGCTGACTACACAGATCAAGTCTCACCGGGTGGATATTATTCTGTCTGCATAGACAATCAGTTCTCACGTTTTGCGGGTAAACTAGTTAATATTTATATCACTGTGGTGAAATATGACGCGTGGGATAAGTATGCCAAGGAGATTGAGGAGCTGCAACTGAATATGCAAAACTTTACATCCACAATTGGCACCGTTGAGCGTAACATTAATGATATGCTCGACTTTCAAGCCCATAGCAGGCATAGGGAGTCGAGAGATTATGCTCTGCTGCTGGACAACAATTCGTATATACAAATGTTCTCCCTTAGCCAAATTGGTATCATTCTGATCACGTGCTCTATACAGGTGAGATGGGTTACGCTGTTTGTTCTGTATATAGTTACTTTAATCATAAATCTGTTTCTCTTTCAGGTCTACTTCGTTCGCAAACTGTTCGAAGTTAAGTCGGCCAGCAAGGGTCGTATATAGAGATGCTCAAGATGTTCCATCGGATTACATGCCAATTTGTGGCATTTGATGCACATTAAGCTGAATAGAAGAAACTTAAACTTTCCCCTCCTTTTTATATACTTACACATAAATGATTTCCTCACTTAAACACATACACACCAGAAGACATTCATCATGAAACATCAATATATATTTTACTATTGTAATTATTTTAATGTTGGCAAACAGATCAAGTGCAAAAACAAAAAACTTAACAGACTTCAAAACTATATATGTATGTACTACAACTATATATTTATCATTTGTATCATATATATAACTTATGTGATAAAATGAAAATGTGTGAGTTCTTTTTTAAATTAAATTAAAGTTTTATATTGTATGTATGTATGTATGTATATGAGCATTCCTTTTTGTTAAGCTTCTGTTGGTGGTTTGTGTCTGGACTAAGTGCTTCCTTGTTAGCCTTGCGAGCTTTTCTTTTGAGTAAAAGTGATTTACGTTGATGAACTTAATGATATTTTTTGTTGTTGAGGAATCTTAACTATAGATATTGTATCTGCCATCGTTAGGTGGTAAGAAACTAGGCGCATCTAGCTCGGAAAAAGAGCCTTCGCCCGTATCGCTGCCGGGTCTTAAAACGCCCTCACTATGAATATAGGGTGGTTAGGTTTTATAAAATATTATATGGTTTATCTAATCACTTACCCAAACGTGTTGCCCGTAAAGCGAACCAAGTTACTCCTCCTGTAATAATCATATGGCTGTGCATTAATCCAGTCAACAAGCACAAAAACGCACAGCAGAAATACACAAACATTAACGTACTGCATTTTCGAAAACAGATTATTTCCTTTTCACAGATTCTTATCCACGGTAAGTATCACGATTTTGCTACCGAATTAGTCGAGGCGCTATCGAGCTATGCGGATTTAATTAAAAAGATTGTCAGCTATTTATACTAGAGACTCGATTCTGACCAGTCTATTTACATATCTGACAGTTCAAAACGTGTTTCGTACAATAGAAATGTGAATTAAAAATAAATTAATCGTTTTAAGACATTTAAATGATATAAAAAATTTATATATTTATCTAACCAAAGTGCTTTGTTTAAAAGCATGATTCAATAAGATGATACATTGCCCTTTGTGTTAAGCAATTAAAAGTTTCATTGAAATATTTTTGGCACTTTTAAATATTTCTCAAGTATTTGATCGTGCGTCAAACTTTAAATTAGTCATTAAGATTAAATAACACACGAAATTCAAAACAAAACATGTTTACATATTTTTTTTGCAGGTAAAATGTTCTTAATTTTGTTGACGCTTTGACAACTAGATTCAAGACGTCATTTGTCATTATACTTTAAAGTTCCGTTAAGTGATTAGAAACAAAATTAATTATGTAGATTCGCGTGTTAGAGCTTAATTGGATTTAAATCTGCTTTAGCGTGTGGTATATTTAAAGATAAGTTTGTAAATGTAATGTAAGGGGCGCTTAATAATTCTGACAATATATTGCATAATATTTTATTTGTATAAAGTTGCAAATTTATTTCATCCATTAAAGAGATTCATTATACATTCAAGCTTCCATTTAACAAAGTTTTCTATATAAAAATTTACTGCAAACAAAGCAAATATATATTAAAACGATTATAATGAAATTGTTCTAGTCCCCTTAAATTTTTGTTATATTACTCAAGAGCAAAACAATAAAAGTTCGCTTCTTAAAAAAAACTTTACTAAAAGCTACTAAGTTCAAGTTTATCTAAAATCTTTTCGGTTGCTTATCGAGGTATACTCCTTAACTATATTGCACTAAGTTTTCGACTACTATATTCGTTATCTATTTTATTTATAGCCGTATACTTGCTTTATCAAAATACTCTTATCTGTACTCAGCTCCCCAGATTGATTCAAGTTAAGTTATCTATTCCTTATATGAAAATATACTTAAATGCTTCACTATGTCAAAGCAGTATTTTCTAGATTGAATTTAACACAAGAAAAAAAAAACATCACATACTTAGACACACACACTCGTGTTAATTACTTCCTTTTTTGAGTGTCATTTTCACTAAAATTAAAAAGATATTGTGTGGCGCTTATCTCTGTTTGCGGCAACTTCTTGGCTTCCATTCGAGGCGGAGAGCTCTTAAAGTTGTGTGTGCATTTTCAAATTGTAGCCGCAAATGATGCGAGTTGGCCTCAAACTAAGCGCCTAATGGCTCACACACACACACACACACACACACATAAAGAGATAAGGATAGCAACTGTGTGTGTGTGTGTGTGTTGGCTCTTTAACTGTTTTAAACGCCATTGTTAAAATATTGCTCATACGCACTTCCGCCCAAAATGGGGTCTTTGCTTGGACTAATGATGCCACCGCCTGATGCCACCGATTCCCACAGCTGCCCAAGAACATAGAGCCAAGTCGAGTCGAGTCGAGTCGATTCGAGCCAAGTCAAGCAGCCAGTCTGTGATGATACCATGAGATAGCTCCGCCCTCAGATGCCAGATAAATGAATGAGCCCACACACATACACACACACACACACACACAGAGAGACATGAGCGCGCGTGCGCTGTTTGGATTTTGTGTCTGTTGCGTTGTGGGGGGTGGAATGAAGCGGCTGCTGCTGCTGGCTGTTGGCATCCTTCTGATATGCCCGGCTGATTACAGCGCCAAAAATGTGGGAGGAGTATGTTGTATTTAAGTCGCCATCTTGAGAGCGCGCGCAGGAGATGATTTGTGGTATGTTTGTGTCTGTGTCTGTGTGTGTGTCTGTGTGTGTGGCACTAACAGCCAGCTGCAGCGAGCAGGCAGGCAGGCAGCTGGCCAGGATCTATACATTAACTTGGAGTGCGCGTTACCGTTACGACACGTCGCGGAGCAAGCAACAGTAATAACGGTACTTTGCGGTTAAGATTCGTCGGCCACATACACGGTTGACACCCAGCCCAACAACACAGGAAACATCCTCTGACCAACTGAACTGTGTGCGAAAGCGGCCAAAGAGTGAAGAAAAGAAGAATATATATACAAAATAAATATAAAGAAAAACACAACACAAAAAAAGTCGCTTGTTGCGCGTTTCCAAACTAGGAAGTAGGCGTGGCACTTCAACGTGTGTGTTTCCACACATATCACACAGAGACACACACACACAAACTCACTCGAACACACGCCGTGTTTTTGTTGTGCGGAAATTATTGAAATTTTACTTTTGATTTTGTTTTTAACGCGGTACGCGAAAATGTTCAAAGGACGCGTCGTTGTCGTTGTCGTCTCGTTTCTGCCACCGACGGCATTACGTTTGCTACTGACAAATTTCCTTGCATATCCGTTGCAACAACAACAACAAGAACACTCAAATAAGCAGTAAAAACTAAACAAACAATTTGCGTGGCGCGTTGTCGTCGGATTCTAAAACACCCCGCAAAAACTCTCTCTTACTTGTCGCACATCCGTCGCCATTTTGAACAATAATTTTGCATCCGGTTTGCCAATTGCTACGGCATACAAGTAAAAAATGCCGTAACACTTGAAAGAGTTATTAAGTGAATAAGTGATGAGTGCAAATAGCTAAGAATACAATTTAATCAAAGTGAAAAGCTTACTTAAAACTTTAATTGAACTTTACACTTTTTGGATAAGCTCAAACACCGAAACCAGCATAATCCTGAGGTGAGCTCAAAAAGAATTAATAAGTTTAGCTCTAACACTGATTACAAATTTTAAAGTTCCATTGGAGAAGTATGTTTTCCTAAGCTATGTAAAAGCTTAAGCATACTATCAAGTATTTGGATTCATTTTTTCTGAGTTAACAAACCAAAGCCGTTAACTTTAACAAAAGAAAAGATTAGTAAGGAATATAAGTAAAGTTAACATCATTCTATGGCTATAATCCATAACCACCATAATATTGAGTATGAAAATCTAAAAAGTCTTTGTTCTTGAAGCAAAAGTTTTACACAATGTTAACTGTATGATTCTAAAGCTAAATCTCTCACATAGTATTTCATTCGCAATCGATTCAGTTTAGTCAAAGTTATAGCTGTAAACTGTTTTGACATGCCACTAAGACCGGTGTTATGCCACTATAATGAGCCAAGATTTCAAAACTATTTGCAATAATATGTTTAAGGGCAATGGAATTTCGAAATCTGAACAATTTTTGAACGATTGTGATTATTAAAAAGTTGTAAAGTCGGCTTAATATCATAGAGACAACAATAAATTTAAGTGCGTGTGAAAGGGCCACGCCCTCACAGTCACCCGCTGCCGTCATTACCACCCCCTACCCCTGTCCTTGCCCTAGCATAAAAAAGAAAAAACATTAACGAGCCAACTGATAGGTAAATCTTACAAGCCATTAACGTTGCCTCAGTTTGCGCGATGTGGCGCGTGCCACCTCATCCTGTTAATTAAAAGACTTACGGCTCGTACATACATCTAATATCATTAGCCAGTTACCAAGTACTATCGAAGTATGCAAAATCTTCCCTGTTTTTTTAGACCTAAGCACACATATATTCATTCAACTTGGCAAAAGGCACGCGTCATGCAATCTTTCGCTCTTTCTCGTTTTGGTTAAGGCATTCACATCTATATCCACATCCACATCCAAGCCGTAGCATCCTGGCACATCCTGCGCGTATATCCGGTGTGCGCGCGTTCAACTCAAATGCGATAGCTTCAAAATGGCTGCTTGTCCTTCGGTGCGTCCTTGTGCCTGCCTGCCTGCCAGTCAGTTAGTCAGGCAAGCAGCCTATTTGTTTGTTTGGTCCAGGCTGACAGCTCACAGCTCGCAATTTGCTATTTGCGATTCGTTTGCCGAATAACACAATGATAAATAATCATAAATAAGGCGTGTGCTGGCCGTTTATAATGTCAGCTCTCTCAGATGAGAAACTGATAAGTAAATGTAGCAACTGTTGTGTCTACAACATTTAATGCTGCCACGAAGCGCGTCCGAGAATTTAACAAAATCACACTTCGAGACGTTCAAACGTATTCAGACCTTTTATGAAAACGTTTTTACCTACAAACTAAGTTTGACAACCTTACCGTTTCACTTAACACAGTCCAAGTTAAACTTCCTTATGAAAAGCTCATCGTTTTTCTCTAAGTGTACAACTGAATAGTGAGTGCTGCTGTTGCTGTTGCTTGTGGCATAAATTTCGTTGGCATAAATCAAAATCCAGCAACTTCCGATAAAGGCACAGTGCAAAAATTTGCATGGCATGCAACACGCACACACACATACAGACAATAAACAATAGCTGCTGCTGCTGGCCATTAGAAATGCACGCTCAAATGGCTGTCGCCCACGCATAACGCTCATACGCAACGTTTGCCTCTTCGGACAGAAAAGAGACACAATAAATAACCCAAACAGTGAGAGATAATTATGCATGTCGGCTATGTGTGTGTGTGTGTGCGTGTGTGTGTCTTAGGCACCCTTTATTTTAGCCACTGCTGCTGCTTTTACTAATTATGTTTTGTTAAACAACACGACAGTATACGAGTAGTATGCAATTGGAGCGCCATTTTCAACAGCATAGAACAGAAATAGAACATTTTTGCTAAAATTGCAGTCATTAATTGTGAAGCTTCTATTCTTGTCGGTGATTTATGAATATTGTCTAAAATGGTAGCTAAATACTCAGATATTTTAAATGCATGCAAACGACTACACTGCGGATAAAACGAGTAAGCTACACCATTATTATTATGGTTAGAGTGTTAGATCTATTATACCTCTCCGTTTCCTGAATGAACTAAGGTTTTTGAATGAAGCTCAAAACAGTCTTTCTAACAACACTTCACTTTCACTTTTTTTGACAGAGTCAAGTGGAATCCATTGCTTAACCAACACGTAGCCGTAGACGGTTCGGACGGTCGCACCATGTACGAGAATTCGTGTTCGTATCAAACGGCGCTAGACTTGAAGCGCGTGACGCCGCCAACGTTGGCGCAAGTGAAGACCGAGGATTGTCTGACATTGGGACAATGCTCGCCCGACTGGACATCGTATCGTTTCCATCAGTCCACGTTCGAGCAACTCAAACAGAGTGTGGAGAAGGCCAAGGCAGCTTTGCAGGATCGCAGCAGTTTCTTTGGAGCAAGCAGCGCCTTCAGGTGGGCAGAATATAACCAGAATTACTGTCAATATATCCATAACAATCCGCATTATATCTTCATTAACAGCGATATTTACTCGAGTCAACGATTAAGCGACTCACTCGATACTCTGCCTGCCATGCAAAATGGAAGTGGAGCTAGCAACTGCCTCGGCCTAACACACAATGCTGGTGGAGGCGTTGGGGTCGGCGCGGGCGTTGGTGTTGGTGTACTCAACTACAACACTGTGAGCAGCAGCAGTGCAGGTGTACTCGGTGGCAGCGTGCAACGACATCGCTTGGACACCTTGCAACCACCTTCGGGTTGCTCACCGGTTGGCACTCAGCATGGTGTCATTACGTCCAGTGCTGGCCAGCTTCCCGTTTCGTCATTGGATGCCGTCAGCTCGCCTTCAGTACCATCATCACATTCCGGATCGACAACAGCGCATGTGGATCACAAAGTGCGATCAGGTAGGAGTTGTACAAAGTCAAATTCTGATTTGGGTATATTTATTCTAGTCTTAATCTTCATTTCTTAAAATATTCGATTGGGTTTTCACGAAGTAAAGATAGTTAGCATTATCTAAATGAAACCCAAGTGATGGAAGGATTCGCAGGGATACCTGTGTGTGCTATGTAAAAATTCACTTCGTTGATTTTTAGTATCAGATAAAGAATACAAACATATTTCTGTCCAAAGAATGACCACAATTGTATACCTGAATTTATATACAAAAGATTATCGTTTTTGGCAATTGTTAAAAAGAATATGTTTAAACATATGATATGATGACTCTCCGCCTACACCAAAATACCGTTGTAGCAGCTTGTTTTAACAATTCGTATCTCGTTTTTTTTTTGCACAGCCCCACCAACAATAAGAATCAACCAACCAACCCACTGACCTTCTCAATGGCTTTGGGTCTTTTCACAAAATGTCAGCGAAATGGCGGAAAAACAAATCCTGCGCTTCCGGCAAAAGCAAAGCTACAAACAGCTAGGCAAAAAAAGAAACCATTTGGCTACGTTTTTACGAAAGTGGCAAATTTCGCGTATTTATTTAAACACATCCAAACAGCATATGTTGACCACTGGCCACAACCCAACTAACAAAATGCCGAAAAATGTTCGCTACATTTTTATGGGCCAAAAAAAAAAAAGAAACTCGAGCGTTGGTTAGCAAAGCGCTTTTAGCCATGTACATACATAATTCTTTTCTTGTTGTTGTTGTAAATGTAAACAACCAAAAAAGCGAAAAAATTATAAAAAGCCAAATTGAATTATCCATATAAACGTCAAGGTCCTTGGGGTTAGCCTCCAAACTGCCACATTTTTTTTTTTGAATTGTTTTTGCCTTTCTTTCTGTATTTATCAATTTAAGCCGACACAACGGATGTGGCTTATAATGCGACCAGTACGAGGGGAGACGAAGGGTAAGAGCGTACTCGATAGAAACATCAAAAATGCAGTGTCCACAGAAATATCCATCGCGTGCCTGGCAAGAATTTGTTATGCCGCCTCCGTCATTTTGTTCTCTTTGCTTATAAACAAATATATATATTTTGTTTTTCTCCTTCAGCTTGTTTTGACTTTTCAATCGAGTTGTTCAGGCAAAATGTTTGGGTTTTCTTAAGCCGGAATTCAATATGACAAGCAAAGCAGACGAGTCCTTTTTCTATGCTTCTTCTTCTTATTTTTTGCTGCCTTTCAAAATGGCCGCCAGCTTTGATTCAACTCAAACACAGCTCCAACGCGCTGAAGATAAAGTATAAGCGAATCCTTTCAAACTGGGATTCTGTGTAAAGCATTATTCTCCTTTCTCTTTTTTCTCTCTCTCTCTCTCACCTCTCACCCTCTGTTTAGCATTTGCTTTCTTTATGAGTTTTTGCTGGCTGTCAACTGCTTTTCTGCTTTTTTCTTTAGCCTTCTGCTCTGCTGCTGTTGCATAAAAGGATTTTGTCATGCGTAACTCATTATTATTATTATTTTCTTTGCTCAAAAACGGTTTGGCTCACAAAAGCATATAAAAGATAATTACACTGCTCAAGACGACATATAGGCTATGGATATATATATTGCAATACAACTTGAAAGAAATTCGAAATTAACATTAATTGGGATAGAAGGCTATATATACTTTATGATAACAAGGATAAAGATTGCCAAATGTGCTTCATTGAGATTATTTTACAGTATAAAAATGTCAAAATATTTTATTCTCATGGCTTTTTTAAAGGTTATTTTTTATAGGTTCTTTGAAAGAGTTTCCCTTTCATGAGAGTTTCAATTATGACACAGTCACAGTTCCCAAGCACAAATCATCAACTCAATTCATGTGTCTCCACTTCATGGTATTTTATGATGCATGGATATCATGATGATCATATCCATTGACATTTCAATTGGTAGCGTTGCGAATTGTGACGATGCGCTTATTGTTGTTTACATCAAACAAAGATTTACGGCAATTAAACATTGCCATGCTTTCAGGTTGTTGTTGTTGCTGGTGCTGGTCTACTGTTGCTGTTGCTGAAGTGACAACCCTCGCGATTATATCCTTTGCGGTTCACAGGCTCTGTCCGGAGGGTTGGCTGCTGAGCGGCGTTGCGTGACAGTCTCGGACGACGGCACCAGCAACAACAACCGAACAGCAAGGACTACAACAGCACAACAGCCATAATTTGGGCAATAAATAAACGGGGCAGTTACGTTCTTGATGCCGACGCCGCCAACGTTGCTGACAATTATCTATGTTTGAGATTTATGACTTGGCCCATTTAGTTTTAGGTCCTGCTTGTCTGCGGTCTAGGACTAAATATTCCATACCGAATGGCAAAACGTGTCGCGCTGAGTGTGCAAATTTTTCGTATTGCAATTAATATTCGGTTTGGTTTTTGCCCTTTTGTTTTCGCTTTGTTGCAGAGAAATCATCGCTGGATTGCGCTCCAACATCCTCGTCGCATGCCGTCGTCGCCTCATCTTCCTCCGCTTCTGCCGCCGCATCCGTATCCAGCAGCGATCTGGGCAGGCACAGCTCGTTGGGCAAGAGCAGCAGCAGCAGCGGCAGCAATGGCGGTGTCTCCAACAATGCCAGCAATGCACTCTGTAAGTATAAATAAAGTTTCCTTAAGTAAGTCGCAATATAGTGTATTTTAAGTTTCAATACATTTGTCAACCCTGTGTGCTTTGACAGCTTTCAGTCATGACAGCAACCAATGTGTCAAAAGCCGCAGCAGTTGTAGTCCACACAACAAAAGATGGCGCTGCTGTCGACGAAAATGCAGAAAAATGTCAAGTGTGCTTTGTGGTCGAGTACAAGTTAGGATGATATATCATTGCAACGGCTATGATAGTGTTTGAAGAAGAATATAACAATATGACTGTTTAAACTGAGTTTTATATATATATATATCTATCTTAAGGCAGATCTTAAGTCCGTTTAATATTTGATAAAAAGATTGTTGCAATAAATAATTCCTTGAACACTCAGCAAAAGGTCAATAAACAAGCTCCATTTAAACTTCAAGGGTATAAGAACTATCAAAATCTTTTCGTGAACAGGCTAAATGTCTCAATCATCACTTGACTTTTGATGGCTTGGACTAGTTCACATCATAATCTGGTACTTTAACACCTCGCCCCTTCGTATATGTAAGGTACTGTAAGGACAGTGAGAAAGTTGGCAAACAATCGTAAGGCTTTATATGACTGTGATGTGTCCTTTAATGCGGCTACTTCTACTGTAAACATACAAAACGCAACAGTCAAAACAATTGTGAAAGGCAGCGTTGATAATTTGACTCTTAAGTGCTCTTCAGCGGTAATCCTATTAAGCGTGTTGCTCCCATACTCACACACGCACACACACACACGAGACAGTCACAGTCACACGCGCTGCAAGGACTTACACATACAGTTCACAGAAGGATAACCCTCCTTGGTTTGAGAGATAGCTCTCATCCTCAGCCATCAGAAGAGGCAACAGTCTTTGTTCGAGCAATCCAAACAACAATGAGGCTAATCGACAGATCATAAAATGATCAAAATGTTATGTGAAGCGCATTAGGGCGCACGCGTCGTTGACAGCGTAGCTGACAGACAGTTAAAGGGATGGTAGGGTGGGGGTTGGAGGTCTTTAAATTATTATTGAAGGGTAGCTGGTAGCTGTCTCTGTGTGTGGTAGTTTGTTGAGAGTGTGAGAGTTAAGTCGTAGTACACTTTAGACATGGACAATTGAGCGGTCGCACTATGTGTGTGTGTGTGTGTGTGAGTTTAGATAAAATAAACAAGATGTGATTATATGTTTATGTACTTGGGATTATTGCTTAATTAATTAACATATTTATTGACTAGATGAAGAGTTCAGAGGTTTTTGTTTGCTTAGATTGTGATTTGTTAGATAAACTGTTTGTTTTTTTTCGTTAGATAGGTCATACAGTTAACTATCTCTCTATATAGAGTTTGTAATCGCTTAAAAGATGCATTAGTCCTCTAAAAATCATTTATTACTTGATTTGTGAAAGTTGAAGTACTGAAGCAAAGTGTGGTGTAAACAGTCTTTGCTTGAGCTAAGATGGAAATGGTCTCAAAAACTATTTGTCTAACTATGAGTAATGAAGACTTTGCTCTATACATACACAAATATATAACACATTCTTCTTCTTTTCGGCTGTAAGAATAATAACACATTCTCTTAATGCCTTTAAATTTTTAATTATAATTTAAGACATTTTAAATGTCACATTTTGACATTCGCTTATCATCTTTCTCATCATCATCAAACTGTGTTCCAACATTAATCGCATAATCTGTGAACTTTTTGTTAAGGGCCCCATCCACCAATAGAAATTCGCAGCGGGTGTTTAACTTGTGCCACACCCACACACACACACAACATACAAATCCTGCGCCACGTTGTCCACATTGTGCCAATGTTGTTCTTATGTACCACCGTAACCGCTCCCCACCCCTACCCTTCCTCACTCCACCCCACCCCACCCCACCCCTAACTTTTGCTGGTTGCGCCGTATGTTTTGCTCACTTCAAATTTAATTTCTGATTTCATTTGCGCACAGTTTGTATTTCTCGTTATTTCTCGTTTTATATTTTCATTTTTTTTTTCTTTCACTCTGGCTGTCGTAATTGTTTCAGGCTGTGAAAATAAATTGAAAATTGTGTAGCTGCTGATGCTGCTGCCAACTGGCGCACATTGGGCAACACTGGCGCCAGTACCAGTAGCTCTTCTTCTTCTCGGTTTTTTTCTTTTTTGCCGCGTCCTTTTTGACAGCTTCGCGCGCTGACGCGTTTTGCTTTCAATTTATGCGCTCATATTTTAAATGCTTAAAATTCCAACAATTCTTTTTTTTTGCTTCGTAGCTGGTAACAATAAAAAAAAATATATATTTTGGCAAGACTTGGCCTGGTTCAGAGAAGTTTAAGCGCTTTGTGAAAAACTTTTTCCCATGCCAAGCCATGTGTGTGTGTGTGTGTGTGATTCCTATTGATGTCCAAATATTTTTATTCATGGCCCTTTTTCGCGGTTCACTTAACTTCCAGTCGTTGTCGTCATTATGGCCAACCCCCTGAGATTTGTGCACGAGTTGCTCATAAATCAATTCATTGTTGTTATTGTTATTGGCCGCCCCTCTCACTATAATGAATAAGAATCAGTATGTTGATAATGTTGATGATGACGGCAACAAGCTGGAAAATGTTGCTAATTTAGTTTGTTGCATTCGTTGATCTTGGGGCATGAGATAACGGCAACAAATTTGCCCAAACTAACAAACAGAACTGCGAGCAATTAAAAGGTATGGAAAAATTACACAAAATAGTCAAAGATAAAACTGAGAGAGTAAAAGAGAGAGAGAGAGAGAAATAGAGTAAGAAAGAGTGATGGAGTAGGGCTTGCAACAGGTGGCTTCCGGTTTGTTGGGGCATTGTGATTTATGCCGCTGAAAATGACCCGCTTCCGACATGAAATATCAAAAATCACGCGCACTTTGCAAAAGTTTTAGAAATGGCAAACGACAACAACAACAAACTCTCTTTTGCTGGCCAACATTGTTGCTGCGTTGTTGTTGTTGTTGTCGTTTGCACCTCTACGACGGAAACGGAGCGCAACCAGAGTCGGAGGTGGCCGTGTCGAAGCGTCTCCGGTGGCCAAAGCGAATGCAATTTAGTTGTCAATTGAATTTATGAGGCTCTCCCCTCTCTTTCTCACTCTTTCTCTTTTGTAGTTTCTCCAGTTCTTTGGACCTCTCAATTTATTGTGTTGTAGTTATTTGATTGCTTCGACAGCTTCTGCTTCTGTTCATATACTCTGTCTGAAGGAGTTTGGTGAAGCGAATTTTAATTTTTTGCAACAATAAAAATACACCTAGGAATATTTTTATTGGCATGAGGAATGCCAGATACTCTTGATTGCAACAATTGAGCAATTCATTAAAACCTTTCCACATTAAATCATAAAAGACTTTGCCAAACATGAAAAGATGTAATATCATACCCAACACCCAACACTTCAACTGCAAATCTCTAAACACAATATCTCCTACACTTCAAAAGCTGGAGTTCTTACGGTTCACGAACCAAAAACTTTTAACCAACTAGTTTAAGAGTCCTGAACCTTACAAGTTGTCGACATACTCATACTCTTCACAGAGTAATGCACATTCGTTGACATGTAACGAAAAAAACCTTGTTTTTTCACGACTATCTCAAGTCACACAACTCACCCAGGAGACAGTTCAAAATGGTAGTGGGAGAGAGCGTGAGAGTTGCACTGTTTCAAAAAAAAAATCGCCAAAAAGTCAATCGGGCCAATTGACAAACTGAGCGAGCGAGGGTCGCACAAGTCAAACCGACGCTATAATTTATGGCTTCGGGCACGTGAACCTCAACTTTGCTACCTCAACTTTCAAACTCAACCCCTTGGACCTGCTGTAGTTTGTCTGTTAATTGTTTGTTTGCTGTTTGTTGTCAATTCGGCCCTCGAGTTCACAGTTTCATTTTGAGCGTGTGAATATGTTAGCTTTCAAATTGTTAAGGTTTTTTTTTTATTCATTTTGGAAGTAAGTCAAATGCTCAGTTAACCGACGGTAATCGGAGTCGTGAATCGCGCCACGCATACCACGCGTACCACTCACCCTTCACAACACCAGTCACCACTCCCCCTCCCCCATCCCAATAGTTCACTTCCCAGCCGACTCAATTGCGCAATTATAGCGCCCATTGTTTAGATAGACACCATACCAAAAACAGGGACACTAACAATATGCTTTTTGCTTCTTTGCGTTGTTGTTGTCGTGTTTGTAATTTGTTTTTATTACAATTTTCACTTCAGCTATTTGATTTGTATGTTTGCTTTTAATGTTTGTTGTGCCTGAGAATATTGGTGTGAATTGTGGTTTTTTTTTGTCACTGGGAATATTAGTTGATAACTTTATCAGATAGTTTTATGTTTTAAGTAATTATAACAACTTGCGAAGGTAAATTATTGTTTGCTTCACATTGAAACTTAACTAAATCAAGTCTTTTTTATATAACTTATCTTCTTAACAATAGAATGCTTATAATCATCTTAAAGATAGGTCAGAACTTTCCGAAGTCATAACTCCCTCAAAACTCAACTGATTATCAATACCCCATAAGGCAATTAGATTTATACTACATTTTTAGTTTACTTTACTTTACTCTAGTTAGTTATATTTCCATTGAAAAACAAGAAAGTTTTACCCATTATTGCTGCATTATTTATGTCTCCTTATGAAGGTTGCCGCCCATTTGATTAACAATTTTTTGAACCAACCAAAAGTCTTGAATACTATCAGCTAAGTCGATTGGGTATTATAACTTTGCTATAAATTATGTAACAGCAAGTTAAGTTGTATCAGATATCTCAGATCTCGAACTATTGCTGAGTTAAGGTTGTTTAGGGAAGAAAGTGTTGAAAAGTAATAATGTCATATCTTAGGACTTTTCTCTACTTTATTTAATCATTTATCCGGGTAAGGGTATTCCATGCTCGTCATACTAAAAAAATCTAAAGCTCTTACTTTCTGCATATAGTTTTTGGTATTAAAATAATACGCATTATTTCATCGCTCACAAAAAAAGCACAACACGCATTAAAAAAATCGCTGCAGGCCAAATGAGCAGTCCGACGGGTCATTGGAACGAGAGAGGCGGGAAGAGTCGTATTGGGTAACAGGGGAGTGGTAGTATATATTAAAGAGCCGGTAACGGGTGTTAAGAAAAGGAGCAATCACTACTACCAAAGACTCTCGATACACACACACACCGTATAGTAGTCGAATGCGCCTGTCATTCGCCCTGTGGCAGGCCAGTCGGCCAGTTGGCCACGTGCCGTCTTCATCCCCCCTCCTCTTTATGTCGCTCTCCCCTCTCAACTCTACGCGTCGCGTGTTATATCATTCATACGTCATTAATGGCCACGTGTACGAGTGCAGAGAGTGAGAGGGGTGGGGGGCGACCTTCTTGTTGTTGTTGTTTCGCTCAGTTCTACTGTGTTGTGTTATGTTGTTATTGTAGGCAGAGTTTGTTTTTGTTGCATAGACACAGGCGCGTGTAATATTAGCAACATTCTCACTCACTCACACACTTTCCATCTCTCTCTCTATTTCGCTCTATACTACGCTGCTTTATTGAGCTTGAGAAAACAAATCGCAGTGTTGATTGCGTTTCTTATTAACAACTGCAAATGTTGGTGGTTGCCCAACAGCTCTAGACAATATGCTCCCTGTCTGAAACCCTGCTCCCCTCCCCTCCCCACTCCCCGTCTGTTATCCTTGATTCGTGTCATGTTTGTCTTGACGCTCCGTTGACTTCTTTGACTGCACACACACACACACACACACACACACACACACACAACAACAATAGAACGGACCTTACTTGCAATGGGTTTTGTTGTTGGGGGGAATCAGATTGTGGATGACGCATTTGTTGTTTGAGAACCAAGTTCACTGTTTTGGGTATTTGTTGTAGGTGTGGCTCGGCGACTTACTAACCGCGGCTTAAATAGCTTCAACCTCGACCCCCCCCCCGCCAAGTCGGAAATGCTGTAGCTTCTAGGAGGCGCTTGGCAAAATGGCGGAAACAGGGCAACAAAAGAAATTAATTTAAAGTTTCGCCACAAGCGTGAAAATGAAATTACATAATGAATGCAATTAAAATACCAACTAAAATTTCGCACACCCAAACACATTGAGAGCGAGAGAGAGAGAGAGAGCAAACATTTTAGCCAAGTTAACTTAGTTTAACCCTCTTCCCCAAACACCTAAAAGCTGCTGCTGCTGCTCTAGAACCTTCTGCGATTTGCCTCTTCGCTTCTTCACTTCTTTGCCTTTTGCCACCAAGCCAAGAAAACAGCAAATTGCTATTTAGCCATTTTAGATTCCATTAGCACTGGCTCACACATACACAACTCACACACATACACGCTCGTACACTCCATTCATCTACACAAATGCTGGTGCAGAGGGTCGTTTTAGGAGTTTCTTCTTTGGTGTTTGCATGTTGTTTTGCATAAAGTAACTTACATAGACTTGGCTTAAATCATATTAACCGACTTCTATTGTGATAGTCAACATACTTTTCCTTTGTGAACCTTATGTCCTCATGTCTTAAGGCTAAACTTCTGTAACACACACGCATTTGGATCAAAGCTATGCCTGTCGATTAATGTGCTATTATGATTTAAGATCAAAATCTTAAGCATAAAGTTTCATCACAATATATTTTTAATGCAACAACTTTGACAAACTTCTTTCTCGAGTCAAGTGCGTTTTGACCTTAGTTAAGCTTAAGGCTTTAAGTGAGCGTCAACCCAGAAACAGGACTTAAACCTTACCCATTTCTAGGGTTACCCTCGTTTGGCTATAACTGCATGTGAGTTGGGTAAATGGCTGCCGTCAAACTCAAGTTGAAGTCGCCCTCCAGATAACTTTTATTAAATAACTGCTTGTCAAAGCAAGGCAATACGAACCAACACACACACACACACACACTCCCACACAAACATTGCTTTGAGTTGTAAAGTTTTTTGCGAAAAGCGAAATTTGTGATCCAGCAAAAACTAGTCGCATAAAAAGCTTTCGCTTTGTGCATACGTGAGTGAGCAGCTGCAATTTGTAAGTTGACGCCTGTGAATTAGAATCAACCAGAACCCCCAAAAAGAGAAAGAGAGAGAGAGAGAAACACCCAAACACACACACATACACTAACACAGAGCCAGCAGCTATATTTGTCTAAAAGTGTTAAATGAGTTTTGTAGTTGGGCAAAAAAAAAGAGAAACAACAAAAAACTATTTTCAATGATCTCAAAAATTAATTAAGCCAGGCAACGAGTGCAGATGTATGTGTGTGTGTGTGTTTGTGTAGGTGTGTATGTATTTGCTATTTTGCATAGCCTTGCAACAGAGCTTAGAGCGTAGAGTGAAGAGAGACGAGGGAAAGAGAGAAAGGAGGCAGCAAGCTGAAATTGCACTTGAGGAAAGTGACGCCAACTGCGACGCTGCAACGTGGACTGAGACTGCGACTGCAAAGCAGCTCCTTTTTGCAATCAGCGGGGCAACAACTATTGTCGATTTGAGCCACCCAACCACACAACCACTTCGCACACATCTCGCAACAAGCAGCTTTGAATGGAACTCCCCCAAAACCCCTTTGCTCAAGCTCTCAGCCATTGTTTTCAGGTGTTTACCCCTAACCTCTAGAGGAGTCAGTCACACATACATAGAACCACCCACGCACCACACACACACACTCACATATATATATTTATTTTGCGCTGGCGTACGGCGCTAACGTTTTGTGGGTGTAGCTTTTGAAAATGTAGGCGAGCGACGAAACGGTAATATCCTTGTGTTTGGTGGAAGGAAAAAGGAAGTGGATAATACATCCGTCCTTGTTGCTTCGTGTCACCCACTAAAAAGGCAACGCCACTTCTCTTAGCGCTGCTGCTGCGATGCCAGCTACGCAACAACGTTGCCAGCTACGAAAACAACGAGTGCCTACCATGTGAAACAGCAATAGCCACACAGTCAGAGTAAGAGTAAAAGGGAGAGGGAGAGAACGAGAGAGCTCAAAAGTTTTGCAATAAAAGCTGCGGCATGATTTCAAGTGGAAACGGTAACCTCCTACAAAATGAAAGAGGGAGCGAAAAGCAAAGAGAGAGTGTTAGACATGTGAATGTTGAAAGTGATCGATACTTTATTGGGTATCAATTTCGATAACGATTGTGCAACTTTTAGTAAAAGTGAAATGTGTTTTGTTTTTGTCGCTGTTTGCTTAGTGAAGGCTGCCAAGCTAAAAGCCATTTGCAATAAAAGCTTTCGCACTGAGAGAGAGAGAGAGACAGAGTGTGAGAGAGAGAGCGAGCAGTGTGTGTGTGTGTGAAATGCTAGGCCACACCTTGTCTCAATGCTGATTGGTGTTTCAGTGAACATACAAAAAGGGGTGGTTGTGTGGATTATGAACCTAAGTATATCCTGGCGCGCATAAAGGACAACAGCAGCGACGTCGTCGTCGACCGACGTCAAACAGAGCTAGCAGCAGCAGCAGCAACAGCAGCAGCAACAGCAGCAACAGTACCCAGACAGATAGATATACAAAAGGCAGCAGCACCACCCACTCAAAGCAGAGCAACCACCATCAGTGGGAACCACCCTCAACCTCTTCCGCCCGTGTCAGCCACTGGCTGAGCCTGCGCCTTCTCTGACGAGGGGTTGGTGTTGCTGCTGCTGTGTTGTTGCTGCTGTTGGGTTGCTGGGTAGTCAGCTCAGCTTGAACGGTAGCTTGTCCAGGATATGCGCGATTTGACGACGGAATGAAATCAATTGTTACGCTGCCGTGCCACAGATCGGACGCAATCCGGTGTCACTTCATTTCGACCAACAACCAACAACAAAAAAACAATAACCAAACCCAATCTTTCTCTCACTGCAACAACAACATCTTCTTGTGCACAGTTTGTGAAAGTGATTTACGCTGCGTATACGCGATTTAGACATACATATAGAGATTGACACATATAAATCAGTTGGAGTCCAAAGTGCATTGGTTAGCTGTCGTACTCTCCGGAAGTGAAGGTGTCCGGTAAACGGTAACCGGTTCCGATCGTCACTTTTCCCGTTCTCGTTCCCGTTCCCGTTTCCATTCCCGTTCCGGTTTTCCGGCCGCTGACTTTTTTAAACAATTCTCAATTGAGTGGGCAACCGGTTTTTGTGCGAATTGCTTTGGTTTTTGGTTAGGAGCAGTTCTCCTAGAACCCATTCGTGTGTCTGTGTGTGTGTGTGTGCTTGTGTGTGTTTATCGTTTATTAGTTTCCGACGCAAACGAACAGTTCATAGTGTGTTGCGCCTTGGCTGAAAGAAACAGCGGCGGCTTTAAAAACTATTTTTGCACCGCCGGCGGCTGCCGACGTTGCCTGCCTGCCGACACAATGCTCGACATCAAATCGTCCGCTGATTATTTGTCACGCTCCACGGGCAGCTTTAGCAATTTCTCAATGCTCTTGGCAGGTGAGTGGGCAATGTGTGAATCCAGCCGGCCAACGGTGATTGGCAATCCCACGTGGAATCCAAGTAAATAAATATTAAAATCATACTAATATTTATAACATATTTCCGCTCCTTATGTTATTCTCTTTCAAAAAAAAACCTTCTTTTTAATTTTTTGACAATATTTCTAACATTTTGCCGTGCTTTTTTCTTTTTGCTTGCAGATTCCTCGTACAAATCGTCGTGGGGCTCCCACAGCTCCACACAATCTCAAGGTGAGTGAAAACGTCAAAATTAAATTTCATATTATAAATTGTGTTTATGGAAAAGGCGGTTTTAATATGATCAGTAAAGGAATATCTTTGTCGGTTTGTTCCCAAAGTCATTTCTGTGTGTTGAATAATATACAAACTAAGGGAAATTGATGTTAATCCTAGAGAATCATGTTATAAGTGTCGTTTGGCGGTGATTTTGTTTTAAGACAGAACTAAGAATAAGCTTGAAGCAGTCAGTATCTTATAGTGTCAAATGCATTTCTTGTTATTTTACTTCAGATGTCAGCTCAAACTTATAAGAATAAAACAAAGTTTAGTTTACTTAGTTGTTTAAGATTATCTTTTATGTAATTCTTACGCAAATACATTCACAACTATTAGTTGAACTAAATACTTTCATCTATTTGCTAATAAGGAAATTAATCAAATCCCATTTATAATCTGCTCCTTACAATTCATAATGCATGCCTCTCAAAACTGATAAATGCAGTTGTTCTTTTTTAATTCAATCGAATGTAAATCACAAAAAACAACTTTTAAATTTACAAAACTTTGAATGATGGCTTATCTGAAAAGACATGCTTAAAAAGTTTTAAGCGACACCTCTCGATAAGCCAAAAATTACATTTAAATGGTTAACCACAAGTTGTAAAGAAAACCTCACTTGAAAAGCCAATAAATAAATATGTATGCACACTGATTAGCATGAAAAGGAAAGAAAGTGCCACACACACACACACGAGAGGATGCTCAATGAAGCATGCAAAATGGCATTCAATTTATCGAATAGAAAGGAGGGAAAATTGAAAAGGTGTTGCCTACACGTGTTTTGTTGTCAGTTCAGCAGGCGACAAGCGACAGGAGTCAAAAGTTAGCAGTTGAAAAAGGGTTCTTCTCTCTTCTCAATGTTCGATGTTAAATGAAGCGTATAGACACGAACATAGGGGCTATTGAATAGTTATGACTAACCTGCTCATTAGTGTAGTAATGTTAAGAGCACTTAATTGTTATTATTCATAAAACACCCTCAAACCTCTGAGATCGCTTGGGGATTTTGTTTTATAGTTAATATATAATCTCGGCTACAAATTGTAAAGCGTTTATAACATAAAGTTTCAGCTTGGTTGAAACTCAAAACACAATAACACTTCTCCCAACACTTTCCCTATCCCCCCTAACCCACAACTGCTCACAAAATGCAATCGGGCATCCTTTGTGCTCTTCGCAGTTGAGTGGCCACGCAAAAGCGTAAAACCCAAAAATGTCATATTGAAAAAAGTTCACTCCCCGCCCTCGACTCTCGTTTTCGCACAATGAGTGACAACGAAAACAACAGCGGGCGGTGCATAACCACTCAGCCATGCCCAAGCAACGAGAGTTGCCCGAGAGTCCTTTGGCTGTTGCCTGCGGCTTTAATTTGGTATGGAGCGTGAAGTTTGCCGCAACTTTCAATGCTTTTTGACACTGCTCACCTCTCCACGCCACGCCACGCCTCGCCTCAGTTTCCTCCATCAGTAGATCTCATCACATTTTAAATTGAATTGCCAACGGCATTGTTTTGCTTCCATACAATCATATTCCATTAAAAATGAAAGAGCCTGGTTTCTGTTTGTGGTCCTGGCGCATTGCTCATATCACAGTCTCAGTTGCACAACGAGAGAGAGAGAGAGAGAGAGAGAGAGAAGTGTCTTCTTCATAGGCGCCTTTGGCTGTGATTTGCTTTGATGACTGAACTATGATAATGTTTTGTTGTCTGTCCTGTCCCTGTGTGTGTGTGTGTGTTCTGCGGTTGAGTTGATGCCTTTGATTGTGACAAGTGTCCGCAGGGAGGTTTGACAAGGATAACAGACAGAGCCAACTCGTTGGCTTTACACTCGGTTGCATCAAAATGAGATTTATTCAATCTAACACTTGTCAGATAAAAATTAGCTGACTGATCCCTGCAGGTACTGAGCCGGGAATCATGCTGCTAGAAGAGATAAGCGTAAGAGCTTAAAGGGACGAGGAGTTTAGGATTCGAAAATGTTGAAGTTGGAGCTCGCAAAGTGAGAATTCCCTAGTTAAGAGAGATCTGAAACCGAACAGAGAAACATGGCTTATTAAGATGTAGAGGAGTAGACTCTATAAGGTCAAAGATGCTTTCCTCTGCCAGCTACAGACTTTTGTTAGGTTCAGTATCTTATAAGTTTTTAAAACATGAACATTTTATGATATTTAAAATATTTGTTTCGTTTTATCTTATATTCATAGGCTACAGCTCGAACGCCTTGAGTATCAAACATGATCCGCACACACAACTACGTCAACCTGGTGAGTTTAATATTCATTTAATCTACTATATACTTTTAAGTGGCAAGCAGTGTTCAGTGCTAGCTGTTGTTGCATCCATTAGTGGCATATTAAGAGGGAAGGTGCTTGAAGCTCACGTGCCTCACATTGTTTAGCCCAAATCCAAACATAAACAGAGCGCAAACGAACGTGGCGATGCTGTTTGCCTGTTTACCAACACTACTAATAAAGTTTGTGTGCCATTGAAAAGTGCGCACGTTGCAGGAGTGGCACTTGAGTTTTGGGTTCTGTTTTTTGTTTTGTATGTATTTGAAACAAATACCACCACTCAAATGCAGTCCACTCAAAAGTCAGAGTGCCAGCTCGTCGTGCGTCATGTCCTTGCCACATTCATGCGACCTCGCGTCCTTGTTGTCCTCTCGTCTGCTGCTTTAAAATTTTTTGCAATAAATCCCCTTCTTATTCGTAATAATACTGTCGCAAATCAAAACCCTAAATACGCCACTTCAAATGTAATGGAAACAAAAGTGCGCCACATTCACAATAACATTCGTATTCGTACTCGCATTCGCATTCGTTGCATTCGAATTGAAGCGTAATGGAAACAATTGAAATACCATAAAGGATTCTCAATTAGAGCGTTTGCCCAGACTCTGCTGCTGCTGTTGTGCACTCCATATCGCAGCCGAGAACTTGGCTTGGTTTTCTCTTGAGTTCTGTTTTCTGTTTTTCGGTTTTTTGTTTTCTGTATTTTTTGCTGCTGTCAAATTTGACAGCCGTGAATGAATAAGACGCGTGCCAGGCAGGAAAGCTATTTGCCGTCGCTCCTATTTACTCGGCGCATTAAAGAGTAAAAGAACAATGCACAGAGTTAGCCAGGAGAAAAAACAATGCTTACTGATGCGGCAGATACACAATGAAAATATTATATACACGCCCAAATAAATAAGAAAAGTCTTTTTGTGACATTGCATATTATACAGTAATACTTATTGTGTTGTTCAAAAAGTTGTTAAAATTATTAACACTTAAAATACCTTGAAGCTCAGATTTAATACCTATAGATTCATTGAAAAAGTATCTGTCCAACTCCAGAACATCTCCGTAACACTTAGTGTGCCATATATTCTTGAAATATATTATGTGTTTTAGAGAATTATGCCACAGCTGCATCTGCTGCACAGCCCAGGGAGATTTTTGTAGCGTATATAACCTTAAGCTGTTGGTGCAGCGGCTGAGAGCCGTGCTAAGCTTTTTGCCGCATGCAGGAAACGCGCGCCGGATAATAAGTGAAATGGATATTCGACTGGAGCTCCGTATGCGTTGTGTATGTGTGTGTGTGAGTGTGTGCTTGACAATTGAGCGCAAATGAACCACATTTGTTGTTGCAAGTGCAGTTTTCGGTAATGCATTTCATTTCATCAACGGTAACGTAACTTGCACACGTATATAAATATGTATATATGAATGTTTTTATACCCTTGCACATAGTACTAGTATAATGTATTCCGTTTTGGCAGGTCCTTCATTAACATTTGCATACATAAAATATACTATATGAAACGAAAATGGGAAAACTAATGTTGTTTACCACCCTTTGTTCTCTCTCCCTCTCTCCCTTTCTTAACAGATCCATATCAAATGTTCGGAGCCACCAGCAGCAGGCTAGCCACCTCAGGTAAGTGTATGTTGCGAGTAGTTTTTGTTGAGAAATCACAAAAGCATAAAGATACAGGTGCTTAGATTAAGAATGATTAAAGAAACCCCCCTGTCTGACTCACAACCCCAATCGGCTTGTGCTGCATTTCATTATCATATCAGTTTCTGGCCGAGATTCGGCTGTGTTGACCGTTAGTCACCCGCTGCCACCGCCGCAATACAGAGAGACCGAGAGAACTGCGCCCTAACAAATTAACCCATTGCATGCGAATCGGGAAAAAGTTAAACACCCTGCACGAGGGGGCAAATTTTATCTAATTTATGCGAAAGGTGTTTTTTTTTCGGAAATTTATTACGACTATTCGCGCATATCGCACGCGTGCGCCCAAAAGCGACTGCCAAAAGTGGGCGTGGCCAGGCAATTATTTTCCCGGCTCTGTTCCTTGACTTTAAGCGATTGCATTTGTCTGTGCTCAGCTCAGCACGCGCCCAAAAACAATGAACTTTACAATATTTTTCAAAATAACAGGAATCACAAGCTGTGCTGGGTTTTTTTTTCATTCAAAATAGAAAGGGTTAAAAGTAGGTGTGTGAACTTATCACTTATGATTAATTGTCTTAAGTTGAACTCATAAATGTTCCCATTCATAAACGAGAAAAGGATTGTTGATAGATAGTGAAAGCTTAACTGAGAACTTGTAAAGTTTTCTAATCGAAACTCAACGATTTCAACTTAAATTTCCAGAAGCTCGAAATGTTGCCACAATGAACTTAAATTTGTTACCCATGCGGCAATGAAAGTTTTGTTTGAACAAAATCAATAATTTTTATTGATCCTGCGGCAGGATGAGCTTTGCCGCCATTGTTGACCAATGTTGGCGAGCCTCCTCTCCTCCATTTGAATATAACTTGAAACCCCGGTTCTGCCCTGGCTCTCTCTCTCCCCCCCCTCTCCCACACTGCCATCGTTAAAGCGGCGCCCAAACATGGCGTTTGAACGGAATTAGCATAAAAACCCAGACGCCCAACATTTTCCGGCGCGACATTTACACGACCCGAGCGCCATTGCTTTTCCCCTCTCTCTTTCTCTACTTGAGTATTTGTTGCTCTTTCGCTCGCACAGCGCAACTGTCTCTTTCGTTGTTGTGTGTGTTTGTTGTTAGCTGTTTAGTTTAGGCCGTTGCCAAGTTGGGCGCTTGACTTCAACTTCAAGTTAATCGTAAAAGCTCACTGAGAAACACATACATACACACAGACACACATGCAATCCACACACTCACACACATGTGGAGGTGCGCTTTCGCTTTTTGGGTGGCAAAAATGCTGTTTTTGATTAATTATGGCTTCCTTTGGACACGGAACCGCTTTGTTAGCCAAGTCCGGTCTCAAGCTGCAGGCGTTGGGCAATATACTCTACTCTTTACCTCGTTTACTCACCTATTCCATCCCCTCGGACGTGTGCCTCATTTGAATTTGCAGGTGCAACCTGTGCATGCAACCGAAAAAAGTAGTACAAAAAAGGCCCTCAAAACTAGCTAACGGTCTCTCTAGTCTCGTGACATAATTGCCAGGCACAAACAGAAACAGAAAACTTGTTTGTAATTAAATACAAAAAAAGTTCCTGCAGCCTCAGTCGGCAGGACATCAAAGCAAAAAACCTCCTCGAGCTAATTACTCTGGCTTTTGGATTGTTCATTTTTTTTCAACACCATATTAAATTAACGTTTTTTAAGAACAACCTCAACGCCTTTGAGACCAAATTGCCTGCCAGAAGTAAGGAGCTTACTCGACTAGAAATAGAATAGAATAGTTAGTAGTAGGAGATATTTTATAAGCAACAGCAAAGTCAAATAGTTGAACCAAATATTATCTTGCCTCTATACAGACACAACACACCACACACATATAGAGTAAACAAGAAACTTGACTGCCTGCTTAGCTTCATGTCCATTAAGCTGTTTCGTATCCTGTGTAAAAGGACACCTTTGTCTATTGTTTTGACTTAATAGCATGTCAATTGTTTTGCCACGCCTTTAACGGCACACACACACACACACACGAAGTTATCATTCATTCTTGTCATCGCTGAACATCATCGTCGTGTTGGCACTTAACACATTCTCTTGACCATGATTTGCAATTAACGCAATATTCATGACGTTTCTCACACATGAACAAACATCAGCGAGCGCTCAACTGAGCTTAGCCACCACTAAAAAGAAAATTCAACTTCAACTTCCCAGGACTGTCAAGGTTTTTCAACCCTCGCGAAGCCAGCTCTCCCTCCCTCCCGTGTATGTGTTCTTTTTTTCGCTTGACAGCGAACAGAGAGTAAGAGAAACAGAGAGAGTTTTTATACTGGGGCTGGGCCTAATTGCCAAATGATTAAGCGATTTATGATGTCTGCGTTGAATGCGTGCCGAATCCTTCGTACAATACACAATAATAATTTTGTAAATGTTTTAGCACGCACAAAAGAAAAATCAAAGTATTCTCATATTGTATATTATTATATAATGACCGTGACGACATTTTGGGCTTTGATTTGTGCTGCTAAAAAGTCAAAGGCCAACTGAAGATGTGCACATATGAAATGGTTCAGCGATTCCCTAAATTGAATTTAATGTTATCTAATTGTCGCTTTATGTTTCGGATCGTTGCTAACTCATCTCCTTTATGTTAATATGAACTTGTGTGTCTGTAAACAGGATTCACTTCATAAGTATTAACAGCGTTCTGTTAAACTGCTCACCAGATTAAATGCTAACATTCATTGCAGTTTACCTTGTTTGTCTTGAGTGAATAAGCAACACAGGAACACAGAAACTCAAGCAAGATCTTGTTTACTTTACAACTCCAGCACACAACTTAAAGCTTGGATCCCCCTGTGTTCAGCAAGAACCAAAGCTTTGCATGGAACCAGATCAGTGACCGGCAAAGAGAGCGAGAGCTAAGCTTAGATTGCGTGGGCAACAACAAAGCATTAGCGTGGAACGATTTAAAAAAAAACCCAAAATAAATAGCATTTACTATATAAAATCAGTTGTACATATCACTTACTTGCAGTTATATGTCTCTCGGGTCGTTGTCTCACTTGTAGCCTGTTAATTTATTGTAATGTTATATTGCATATAAATATATCGGCCAGCTTGCCGTTGCCAAAAAGTATTAAGTAGAGATGCCCCCTCTCGCGGTCAAGTTGATGGATGGCGAGGCGGAGCGCAGCGGCGTGTCGGAAGTGTTTTATGGCACTTTTGCATGCCACAAAATGCTTACTTTGAGGCTTATAACCAGCAGTCAAAGTTACATAATTCCATGCTTGCTTGCTTGCTTGCCTCGTGGCAGTACTAAAGGATATGCTCTTTTGACGGACATTTAGGCAGGCAAAATACTACCATTAAAAATGCTTTTATATTTCTATTATACTTCTATACGCCATACAATATTACAGTTTTATTTATATATATATTTGTTATGTTTGCAGGCTCTGGACAGATACAATTATGGCAGTTCCTGCTCGAGCTGCTATCGGACTCCAACAATGCCGCCTGCATTACCTGGGAGGGCACCAACGGCGAATTCAAGCTCACAGATCCGGACGAAGTAGCTCGTCGCTGGGGCGAACGTAAATCCAAACCGAATATGAATTACGACAAACTAAGTCGCGCCTTAAGGTAGGTTTTTATTTATTTTTTGTTGGTTTTTTCTTGACAGCTGACAGATTTGTATTTAATTGGGGTTGTTTCGGGCTAAGCCTGGTTAATTAGTCAAAAGTACGAGCATTTATCTACACACAACAGAAATGTGAGCATGTGTGCAATTTGTACGAATGTTCATCATTATCGATTGACTCAATTCGATTTGGTTGCTGATTAGCCGCCTTGATGACAAAATGCGCAGAAAATCACCCAAAAACTAGTTGATTGAATAAAAAAAAGTACAACATAAGCGAGCATTTATCAACACTGGCATTGTACAGTGTACACTTATGTCACTTTTGGCCGGTAGGCGTGTCTGCAACATGAAATTGTTTTCTGCCTCATAAATGAAATCAAAAAATCCAATAATACTGAAATCTGGTCAATCGAATTGCTCAAAATATGATTGCCTAAAAGAGAAGCGAACGGTTTCCCGCCCCTTCCCCCTCGCATTTTCGTCCTTGCTGGACGACTGTTAAATGTTTGCTCTAAAGCTGCCAAAAACATATGCACAACTATTTAAATATTAGCAAAACGGTCAATTTGCTAAGCAAACAGACGTCAACAAGCAGGATTTAAAGGATAATTCAACCCTTTTTTTTGGCTTGTTTGCTTGTTCCTCGAAAACTGTCAATTGCAATCAGTACAGTGAGTATTGGCCAATGAGTGCCAATGAAGGAGAAGAAGCTGAGCAATTCAAGTGTAAAAATCCTGACAGCCAATTTGCAATAGACACAAAAACACACACATACATAGATACACACAGATGAATGAATCAACATGTAAATAAATGTAAAAAAGAAAGAATTTGTGTGTGTGACAACAAAGAAAAACCTTTTTTTCATGTTTTTTGTGTTGGTGTTGATGATGATGTGCGGAAACGTCGACACGTCCTATGACTGCCTCCCTGGCTGCCTATCTGTCTATCTGCGTGTGTGTGTGTTATCCTTTTTTTCTTTTTTGCTGCCACACTCAATTGAACGTCGTTTCTGCTTTCATGTGTGTGCTAAGAAATGTGAAGCGCCTGAAAGTATGCTACACTTATGTTGACGTAAGTGTAAATTAAAACCGTGCAGCCTTATATATAGAGATCCTTTGGCAAGCAAGAACAAGTGCTTTAATGCTTCATTTGCCTTGTTTACTTACAGCCAGCTGCCCTTTTGTTGGCCGCACACACACACATACACATATAGATAGGTTAAATGGCTTTTACTTTAATCCTTTATTGTCCCGCTTCTGTTTGTCCTTGCTGATTGTGTGCTTTCATTCAACCAGCCATTGATTGGTTCTGATTGTGTGTCCAACGCAGAAAGAGAGTCCAAAAGAGAGAAAAACAATTCGCAACGCTTTTGTCTCTGGCTGCTATCCTTTTTTTATTTCTGCCATTAATTGGCATAATTTATGTCCAGTTGCACAAATAATAAAACTCATGTACTGTAAGCATTGTAATTTTAATTAGCTGACTTTCCTTTTTTGTTGTATATGCTCTCAAAAGGGTAAAAAAAACTCGATATGTTCGAAAATAAATAAATATATTTTAAACAAAACCTATGCATTTTGTGTATTTTTAATTTTCCTATTTCACCAACCCTCAAGATAAGAATCATCAGGAGTTTAGATCAAAAAATATTCTGTATTGAACCTTTTGCCCCATTGACCCATGCAATGGTCACAAAAGTATGCAGGACAATTGATTCTATTAAAAATGAGAGTCAGCGTAAATATAAAAAATGATCATGAAAATTTATCACATCACTTGCTGCTGATTCTGTGCGCCTAGTAATTTGGGTCAAATAGTAGCAAAAACTCGACAAAAGCTTGGCAGTATATTTTATTTGGCGATCTCATCGAGATTTTTAGTTTTTTCGACGCCAAGTACCAGGCGAACAGAAAGCAAGAGCTGGCTGAACTTGTACTCGAACTCAAGAAATTACTATCTCGGCCAGCCTAAAAGTATGCAACTAAATGTAATAAAAAATTTTACACTTGCTGCATTTTAAAGATAAAGCCTAAGGTTATGCTAGACTTTCGCTGAATTGGCAGGCAAATAAAAAATCTGCTGGAAGAAATGCAAATGGGCAAATGAGTATAAAATCGATAAGGAGGGGGTCCCAATTTCTGTAGATCCTTAAAAATACCTAAAAAAAAAAATAAAAGGTAAAAAAAAATAAGCAGACAGACAATTTTCCATAAATTGAAATAATTTAAAGCGCTGTAGCATATTTTATTTATATAGATATAGGAAAGATACGATGGACTTATGAAAAGTTAAACAGTCCTTAAGGTTAAATATTTAATCATTGTATATGCACATTGAAACCATGTTTTCTGAATGATTTCTCTATGCTTTTCGCTTTGATTTCTACAAACTTAATGAGTTTTCTGTAATGCCCAAGCGGTAGTTGAGTCAACACTAATAAAATTTCAGATAGTCGTCTGTCTTGCTCACTGTTTGTCAGTAAAGAAAGGAAGCACCACACCCCTACAGACCGCCCCCCAAGTCAAGGCCCGCCTGCTGACTTGGCTTTCTGCCCAAAACAAATTTGGTTTTTCGGGCTGTGCCACAAAATTTTGTGTGTTGCTGTATTCTGTGTGCCACAAGGCGTTTGCCATTTAATTGCAGGGTCACAGAGATTCAGGGCAAAGTTCGGCAGGGGGGGAAGACAGGGCTAAGGAAGCGGTGGGAGATGTGTTGGCAAGACGTAACATTAAAATCGCTTAATGTCCGCAAATTAACTTAAAACGCATAAAGCGCGCATTATTTTGTAATTATTTATAGCACGGTCTCTTTGTTTGCCATTCCCACAATAATAAACAAACACTGTATCTAAAGGCAACCCTCATTTCTAACTTTATTTGCAGATACTACTATGACAAGAACATCATGACCAAGGTCCATGGCAAACGTTATGCGTACAAGTTTGATTTCCAGGGCCTTGCAACAGCCACACAGCCAGCGGCTCACGATCCCACCTACAAGTATCAGAGCGACCTCTTTATGACCCCATATCATCATAGCGCCAAGCTCAGCTCATTTATGAGTCCGCATCATGGCATGACGTCGTCATCAGGTAGGAAAAAGTGTTGACCTAAGTAGAAAAGATTTGAGTCTGAACCAAATCATCTTAGATATTTTAATTACGATTTCTAGGTATATTAGATATCGGTGATAAGGTTAACCAATATTTTTCTGTGCTTTCAACAACTGCTGATCTTTGAATGTTATTTTGTTATTTTCTCATAGCTTCGATCTTTCCAACTGCTGCATCTTGGGGCAACTGGGGCAGTCCGGCAACGAACCTGTATCAGCCGCACTCGATGAGCCATGTGACGCCATCGCATGTGGCGCCACACCTCAGCTCGTATCCGCACTACGCATGACCATCATAATATGAGAGCAATGCCGGTGTCAGCAGCGCAGGCAGCGCAGTTAGCGTTGGCGTTGGCGTTGGCAGCGGCGCGGGCTTAATGAGCGGCTTTGGCACCACCACCAGCAGTAACACCACCAGCAGCAGCGGCGGTGGCGGCGGCAGCAATCATACAACCACCGGCAATGGCAATGGCACTGGCACCAGCGGTGGCACCACCACCAACAACAGCAACAACAACAATAGTAATAGTAATTTAAATGGATCACAATCGCATCTTGCGAGTAATACATCACTTGAGACGAGTCTCGGCCAGAGCCTGACAGCTCCGTCGCATGCGAGCGCCGGCTTCGGACTTGGGGTGCATGGCATGAGCATGGGCGTTGGGGTGGGAGTTGGTGTGGGCGTGGGCGTCGGAGTGGGTGGCAGCAATTCAACACTCAACTCCCTGGTCGTTGGTAATCGCTTGATGAACAGCAGTCTGCCCACACTGCTCAAATGATGCCACTTGGAGAAGTTCGGTTTGAGTCTGGGTGCTGGACCGCCCCCACCAGCGGCCACGCCCGCCGACTCAGCTGGACTCGACGCAAGTGGATTGGCCTATGCTCCGAGCAACTATGGCGCCAGTGCGGCGGAGCGTTCGCTATACGATTATCTGGACATGAAGCAGGGCGAGCAGCAGGCAACATTTTTATTGTAAACATTAAACCAAGAACCACCAGAAACGATTGCAAAAAGCAAACTCTAGACAAAAGTTCTAAAGTTGATCAGATTTTAATCTTAGCGAAAAGAACCATTCCAAAAAGCGGCAAAAACTCAAAGCCCATTAATGAAAAAAATTACTTGTATATGTATGTGAGTGAGTATGAGTGTATGCGTGTTAGCTTGTGTGTGTGTGTTAGTGTGCTTGTTTAGATTAGCATATATATTTATATATATTGATTTTAGTTATCGTTGTTGCTGTAAGTTTAACTCTTAACTTTTCAAAACAAAAACCTCTATACATATGAGAATCAAACAACAAATAGTTTTCCAGAAACATTTTTATGCGAAATTTGTCCCAAAGAAAATTGTTCTAGTATAAAATGCATGTATTTTGTCAAATAATCGATTATATTTATGGGTATATGGCGATAACTTTGAATTGTTGTTAGCATTTTGCCACACTTGTTAATAGAAAGTGATAAGCAAATGGTCTTAATGGATCATTCTTAATTCGATGTATTTCTCTTCTAACAACTAAAACCATAGATAATATGTTCGAGATAAATCGATAAATATCGATAGTTTTTCGCTTCTTTAGCGTTTGTTGGCAGCGAACTGTAAATACCAAAAACGTAATAAGTACACAGATTTAAGCATATTATAAAGGACGATTGTTTATAAATCGAAAATATACCCTGTACATTTCAAGAACTTGAAACTTGTACAGAGTTTCTGGTAGTCAAGCATTTTCGCCTAGAGAACTTTTACTTGTTTA
This sequence comes from Scaptomyza tumidula, assembly GCA_035044465.1. Lineage (NCBI taxonomy): Eukaryota > Metazoa > Arthropoda > Insecta > Diptera > Drosophilidae > Scaptomyza > Scaptomyza tumidula. The sequence goes on along the minus strand of JAWNNW010000442.1, from coordinate 9,666,652 downwards.
CTCTTCGATAGATTTTTTTTAAATATGTTCCTTATTATTTTTTTTTATGGTTGACTGTGATAGTTGATTGTACAGTTAAAACTCTTGAATACTTTTTAAAAAACAACTTAAATACGCATTCGAAAATATTTACTACAAAAATAATCTGAATAGTAGTCATTAAATAACTGATAAAAAACTTCTGTGTGTATAAAAAAAATATTTAGAAATTTTAGACGCAAGTTTAACACAAAAAAAATAAAAATATATATATATATATATATAAAAAAATCTTATAAATGTACTTATGTAATTTTTAAATGTGTGTGTGTAATTTGAGATAAGCAACTTTATGCAACATCTAAGTGTATACAATTTTTAAATTCTGAATGTAACTTTACAACAAATATTATATATATATTATATAACTAAGTAAATTAGATAACAACCACCACGCCCACATTGTGTGTCCTGCCCCCCTCCCCTTTAAGAGTTAAGTTGAATTTAAGTCAAAATACCTTCAACAACAAAAAAATCAAATAAAAAAAGAACCCAATTCAAGAACAACAACAAAAGCTAACTTCACTTTTATTACTCGATATGGCTTTTATTTATTTACAGCAGTTATTAATTGTACTAGAACATTTATTATTCACTCTTTATTAAACCACTTGAACTCGTAGTGCTTCAGAGAGTTCTCTTTGGGCAGTACGGCCTCGTTACCCTCCAGTTTTCGCCAGCTTATATGGGGCTGGAATCCAAATTCATTGGCAATATACTCAACTGTACGCGCAATGGCATCATCGCCAATAGCAAAGTAATTGCCTTGCTTATCGCCATTGCGGCTGCCAGTTTCCTCATGTCCGTTGTAGTCCAAAAGATATTTGAATTTGTACAAATCGCCTGTAAGTCCGGGAGTACCAGAAATACCTCCAGCCGCTACTGCTTTGGTTGGTGCACTCGATGGCTTACTTGGCGTGTAACTGTTGCTGCTAGGTTGTTGTCCTGACAAAGTTGGCAGCCCTGTGCCGGTAGCACTGCCAGCAGCTGTAAAAGAGAACGAACGAACAGATTGGTGTCTAGATACTTGGTGTTGATGTCTTAGCTAAGTGCGCTTCTTTAAGTTCGTAAAGAAGCTAAAGAAATGCTGAGTAACGGCAGTTTGCACTGCTTAGCAAAAATTTGCTTAAGCAGTGAAATAACTGCCTTGCCATGTAAAGCAGTTTGTTTCAGTCTTGTTGTAAATTATTTCTTTTTGTGGTTTCTTTCATTAAATAATATATTAAAGGAACATATTGGTATCTAGGCTTACATGGCTTGATACTTGGATTGCTGTTGCTGCTGGTTTTTTGCTCAGGCGCCAACGACTGCAGCGTGTTGGTAGCTGTAACGGCTGTAATCCATCCAAAGTTAATAACATTTTACTAATATTGTTATCATCTAAGCTTACATGGCTTCAAACTTGGTGAGCTGTTGACTGCTGGTTGCTGCCCTGCGTTGCCAACTGCTGGGAAACCTGGTGAGCTGCTGCCTGGTTGTTGCTTCGGCTGTTGTCTCTCTGATCCGATGCTTGGTTGTTGACCTGGCTGAACGACTGCTAAACGGTATCATTAGAAATTTCAATTATTCGAAATTAACAAAAAATGAAATTGATTAATGTGTTTACTTTGTGGCCGTGTGTGACTTGCGCTTTGTGTGTGTGCTGGTATTATTGTTTGTATGTGTAGTGCTTGTGTAGCGGGTTGTGTGTTGTAAACAAACACAGGAAACTGACTTGGAGACGCAGCCGTTATACGATTCGATCTGGGGGGTGTGGGAGTGAGTGCATTATCCTCTACCCGACGATTGATAACACCTGCTACAGCTTGTGCTACAGGCAAGGCTACTTTATTCATCGTGGTAATCACTTCACCATTAATACGATCGGCAGTGGTTAAACTGGTGGGACGAAGGGGAGAAGATAATTCCTGAGGCGCGAAGAAAGTAAACTCTTTCAGATCTTTTTGGCCTACTGTTGCTGGTGGTATCCTTGTCAGTGCTGCCAAATTGCTAGCTGCTGCAATTGGTTTCGCGGGGGACACGGTAGGTGGCGCTGTAGTTGGTATCGTTGGTCGCATAGCATTCACCCTGATAATTGCTTGAGCCAAGGCAACAGCTTTGTGATTCCTCACAACTTCCGGCTCCTCGGTAGTAGTAGTAGGAGCTGGAGTGGTAGTTGTGGGATTGCCAGGAACTGTTTGTGAATTCAAGATAGGTGCATCAAAAATATATTCGTTCTCGGCTCGTATGCTTGGCAGGGCAATGAGGTTCGCAGAGGGCGCGATAGGTGGCGTAGTTGTTGGTCTCGTTGGTCGCAGAGCATTCACCTTGATGATTTCTCGAGCCAAGGCAACAGCTTTGTGATTTCTCACTACGGCCGGCTCCACAGTTGTGGCAGGAGCTGGTGTCGTCGCTATAGGAACTGCTGGTAAAGCTGCATCCAGAAAGTATTGATTCTCGGCTCGAATGCTTGGCAGCGTTGCCAGATCAATGGAAGCCTGCTGCAACGCCCCCACAGAGTTAAAAGTCTGGGGCAAGCTGCCCTGGCTGTGTGTTAGTGTCTGTGCTTGTGTGCTGGGTATAATAGTGTGCCTATGTCCAGTTGCGGCTGCAACTAAAGGTAACTGTTCCTGAAACTTACCTGCCGGCAGAGAGGGAGCCAGCGGCTGAGCGAGCGGACGTATCACAGTTTTGTGACTACGATTGCCATGAGAAGGAAGAGCCGGGACCGATTCCTTTTCAACCGGTTGGACTTTGTGTAGGAAACAGCCGGAACAGGCAGCTGTATTGAAGTTATGTTTGGGTAACGCTGAAGTTGTTTTTTGTGTAGTTGTTGTGGGTGCAGCTGCAGATTGGAGCTCTGGGATAAGAGTGTGTACAATAATTTCTTTTGTTATTTCCTATTGAAAATACTTACTGGGTGTTACCGGACCTGCATATGGATAGTTCTTCATCGATATTATGCGAAATTTGCCATTTTCATCTGTGGCATAGACCGTTACATGATAAATGCCATCGGCAGTGATAAAACCAAACTCGCCCATAACAATGCCATTTTCATCTGAAGAAGAAGATAATGATTAGTAGGGTATACGTATATCACAATCATTATTAAAACTAGCTTCCTAACTGGTTCAATCTTAAAACTAGCCAAACATGCGCTCGTTTCAACGGCCATAAAGATTATTATCTAATAAACTGTCGCGATAATCATATGTAAAACAATTTTGATAATCTTTTGTCTACGCACGCTTTTGTTTGTGTGGGGGAACCTATGAGATTTTTTTAACATATTTATGTTTGGTACATAAAGTTTATATCATTTAAATGTTCTTCATAACAACATCCTGATACAACCACCCACCTGTGTGTAGCACCTGACTCGATCTACGAATCAGTTTCATGTTTCATGTTCTGTGCTGGCATTTAAGTGTGATTTTTAAAACAAGTTTCGAATTCAGACTTATCACAACGATCGCGATTGTTTAAATGTTTTGATGACTGTTTTTGGATTTTTTGTTTTTAATATTATTTGTTTAATGCTAATAATCCGATGTCATTTCTTTATATCTGAATATTTGTATTAAATGTTATATTTTGTTGAATACACAGATTATATTTTTATGTATTAAAAATGCTAAAAGTGAAAACCTCAAATATAAATCATAATTAATGTGTTTATCTTAACCCATAACTTAGACTTCCGTTATGCAAACATAACTATCAAATAATTGCATATGCATAAAAGCAATAATTAAGCACACACAACGAGTGTGCACAACAAGTTAACCACAACTCAACTCTGGCATTTTATATTAACCATATAAAGCAAGCTGAAATTAAAACCGTAATCGAAACCGAGAAATATTTATACTTATAAATATTGAAATTTTTGTTGGTCGTTTCGTTTATACGACATTTGAATTGATCTTAAAGACTCAAGAATCATAAATAATCAAAGAACAAGAAGAAGAAGAAGGAGAAGAAGACTGTTCCTACATGTTATGCTAATCAAGTGCGCTCTTTTAGTATTCTGAAAACTTTATTACCAAGAACGAGGCGAGTCAGCCTCCATTGTTAAATATCTCTGTCCAAGATATCTTTAATTATAGCCGCCAACTGGTAGAATCTAAAAAATGCTCAATTGATATTGACCCGCAGTTGATGGGTGTCAACAGCTGCGCCAGCAATCATAGAAAAACCTACAAACGTGTATTTGTGAACAATTGCAAAAGCAGTTGGGGCACTTGTGGCAGCAGCACATTGCACAAAAGTCAAATGTTATTGCCTTTTTTGTCGCTGTTTTATTCGCCTGTTGCAAGTCCAATACACAACTGCTAATGATGTCGACAATGACGCATCTCGATTTGCATTTTATACGCAACGGCTATCAAATTGCACAACAACAACAGGAATTTATAGAAAAATAAAATGGTGAAGTCCTTAACCATACTCTGCTTAAAGTTATTGAACGGTGGTTCGGTTAATGGTTTGATGCAGCGAAGGTCTTATGCTTTTTTTTGGCTTTTGTTTGCTTTGGTAGCTAGCTTGTTTAGAGGTAATTTTAATGGTGGCCAAAGGTTCAACGGTTTTAAGTTAAGGTTTGGTTCATTGATGTATACAAAATCTAAATAAACAAGGTTGAGGGTAACACATGAGTTCAGTGCACGTTTCGGTTCCGCTTTTGGTTTGTGGCTTGGATTAACAAACTGTACAGATGGCTGTGTATCCTGTATTGGTTTGAGACTCGGCTCATAGTTTATGGCTTGTAGTTTTGAATCAAAGATTGTTGGGTTGTTAGGTTCGGCATTTGACCGTTACAATTAGTTTGTTTTTAGGTTCGTTTCGCGACTTGTAACCTTCCCGGACTAAATCGAATGTTCCAAAAATAGTCCTCACTTCTTAGACTCACCTCGCTTTTCGGCGCGATGTTGCTGCTCCTCAATGGTAAAGCCAAACTTGTATGGACGAACCGTGGCCGAAAGGACACTTTGTAAGCACAACACCACCAATAGCTTAAATAAATTATAAAACGATTAACACACACCCACAGGCACTTAAGAAACACACTTTGTTAAGCAACTTACAACACAGTTCACAGTCAAAACGGATTGACGCATTTTTGATAATTTTCTTTTGATATTAAAATTTGCTAATTTATTTGATTAGCACGCGCCTTGTGCTATTATTAAAGTTATTTATTATACTTTGATAAATGGCGTCACATTAAAGCGTTGACAAATTTGTAGCAGCAGCAGCAACAAAGAACAGTTAAAGAATTCGTTACGCGTCTCTCAGCAAAAAGAATCGTTTAAGTGCTGAGCAAGCGTCGAGTTGAAACACACCCCACGATGTTCGTCGACCAATTGACAAACTTAATAATATTTGGTTAACATTATAAAACATTAGCCACAGCTGGGATGAGCCAGCTACCCACCTAGCAAGCCAGCTAGACAGCCAGACTGACCAGCCTTTGTCATCGTTTATGTGTGTGTGTACGTGTATGTGTGTTTTATCTGTGTATGTATGCGTGTTTGAGTTAGCATCTCGGCTACTTGGCATATGACAGAAATAACTTGATACCCTTTAGCTGGAGAAAAAGAAGAAGAAGGGATAAGCAAACAGGCTAATCTCAGGTTGCTGCACAGCTTTTGTTTATTTATTTATTTTAATTAGCTGTCAGACAACAAATATTTTCTAGAACTTATCTGCGGGCATATTGGCTGTGGAGTCCTTTAACATTATTTACACTTTTATAGATGTTTTCTGGTTATTATTTTAGTTTGAAAATAAACATAATCGATGGTAAATTTGTCATATTGAATCTAAAACTTAAAAGTGGTTTTGAATACTTAAGTCATAAATTATACCTCTTATGTTAACTTTCCAAGAGTCTTGAAATTATTTATCATTGAACTTTTTTCTAAGCATTTCCTTTCTAGGGTATATCTCAAACATCTACCTTAACATACTAAAACTACTCTAGTATAAATATTATTTAATTTTTCACAAACTTGTCATTATGCTGTTAATTTGCATAGCCCGTGGCAATAAGAGAAATACATGAATCAAGCAGCATATACTATACGTTTATTGACACCTACAAAAGAAATAAATATATAAACGTGTGTTGACGTCTCGCTTATTGGTTGCTCATCGCAAATTATGAGAATATCCCAAGAACAGTTGTTTCTTTATTAATTGAACATCTATCTCGAACATGAAATATTAGCGTGTATCGATTGATCTATGCTGCTGTCAGTCCAAACATTGTAACTACCGTTGCATCACCCGGAGTTAACTCAATGCAATGAGGAAGAATTGTCTTAACATAATCATTAATCAGCTGTCCTGAGATATGCGTTTTGCTAGCCGGATGTTTCTTCAGTGACAGGTGTTGTTATTTTTTCTTGCACACATTTAATACTTGCTGTCAATGTCAAGGAATATATTCGCGTGTACTGCATTTGCATATTAATTGCTTTATGCTAAAATCAACTACTAACTTTTTATTCAAACAAAAAAGGCGACGCTGTGTTTGTTGTTTGGTTAAGTTGCGAATACCTGAAAGTATGCTATGAAATATTGAATACTGCTTGTCAAGTTCGTTGCCTAAGTCTTTTGATATGCTTTCGCTTAAGCTGTTGTGCCTAAAAGTATAAAAGTGTTTGTTACTTTGGCGTTGCATTTTGGGTTTTAGTAACATACTTATAGTTATTCTTAGAGATATACTGGACCTAAACTGTAATCGGTGAAGTAAGACATTTCTTCCTAAATCCTTCTGAGTTGCTTTGTAAAAGTGTATTATCTGTATTATCTGTCGTCAATGACATTGATAATTAGTTCATGCAGGATATATATAATAAGCATGAATTCTTGAAAACAGATAAATTTATATTATATCAACGTCTATTGTTCGGTAGGTACACATATTGTCGCCTACTATCAGGTTCTACTCACAGCAACACTTGAAAGCAGATCGTACCCTAAGTACAGCAAGCGTAATCAAGTCAGCGTATTATGCGCAGCTGGTCATCATATCGAGTAAAGGCAGCTTAAAGCGTACAAATCAACATATCCAAGTTTAAAGTTGAAGCAAACCCTTTAAACTAAGCTGCAGTTTGTAATATACGAACAGTTGCAGACTTAACTTTTGTCTTTTGAATGACTCGTATATAAAATAATAACTTAAAAAAGTATATAGTTGAGATTTTTATAAGATAAGTTAATAAGTTAATACATAATTTTAAATGACACTGCCAAATACTAAAAATAATTTTTTAATTAGTTCGCAACAAGTTTTTTTTAATATGTATGTCACGAGTACTTCCTATTTATATATCAACCTAGTTAGACAATAAACATATCATATAGGTTGTTGATCTTTGCTTAAATTGAACGAGTCTGGCTTTAATTTATGCGTCTGGGTATTCGATTAACACGCCACATTGACCGAGCATAAAAATATCAGTTTTGTGCGCATATATATGTTCGGCTTAGGTAGTTCATATTCAAATTTTCCTTGTATGTAACAGCTCGGAAATATTTACGACAGCAATGCAAATTAGAACAAGTCTTCGTCTTTTATCATATACATATGAATTTAGGTATTTCTATCCGATGAGATGTTTGCTTGTATGTACGTTTGTTTGTTATAAATAAATAAGCATCACATAAAAAAATCATATTACAATAGAAACAGACTCTCAAACAAAAAAGTCTCCCACTTATGTGTAAGAAAATAACCTTCAACGATTGATTTTCGATTTTCCATTTTGATTCGTGCTCGCTAATTGTTCGGAGGCAAAAATTGATTGTCGATGACCAGCTTTCATTATGTACCTATTAATTACAAAGAAAACAAAACAGCAACAGCAGCAGCGATAATAATACCAACAACAAATACAATATATAATACAATACAACAACAAAAAAAACACGTTTATTCACACAAAAATTTTGCAAATTTCGTTGATGATGCAAAATGATCGCGAAGGTCGTGCCAGCCAAAAACTACGATGCGTATTCAAAAAAAAAAAAAAAAAGAAGACAGAAGAAGCCCACGGAAAAAATACATATATATTAATTAAATATGTACACATATACAACACAAAACTGGGATCCAGTTTGAGCAGCTGTAGCTAAAGTTAAAGCAGAAGCAGGAGCAGCGGCAATCAGCATTTAGCAGTAGCCAGATCTTGCGTCATACTTTTCATTTCGTTTTGGACCTAGAACGCGTTATGCAAATAATCTTTCGTAACATATCTTTTAGTAGCTTTTTTTGTATCTTTTTATACTGTGAACATTTAAGCTAGAAACCAAAAGTTTTTGTTTAAGGTTTGTTTATAGGGATCCGGGTTATGTATTACTTTCTTTTTTTTTATTACTTTTCTATATAGTGTTTGAGGGGAACTCTTTTAACTCTTCTAACTCGTTTTAAGCGACTAGTTTAAAGGTGGGATGATATCCGGTGCCATCAGCTGTGAAACTAATCTCATACTTCTTGCCATCGGGCGCTATCCAGCTGGTTGAGCCCTTCACCTCTAAGGTGCCATCATCTTCACCTGCTCCCGGAGTATGGACACCCTCCTCACTGCGAATAATGCCATTGCTTGTCTCATAGCTTAAATATCGGGAGATAATATATATATATAGATGCAAATTAGCGTTGATTCCTGCTCAACTGACCTGAAAGAGTATTTATCGCCGGTATTCTCGCTCTCCAGACGCACTGTCTCCGCTTTGGCATCATCGGCACAGATGACACTACCCACCAGACACACCACCAATAACACTATTAACAGGGTATTACGCTGCATGTTTTAGTTACACTTGACTGCACTTTACTGGCCCGTTGACCGTAACGCAAATGGCTTTTATACTAGTAGCGAGTCTTGGGTGCTAAAAGTTCTAAAACTATTATCGTAAAAGGTACAAAAAATAATAATAATATCTAAGTACATAAACAAATAATTACTTAATTCAATAAACTGCCTTTTAATTGAAGATTAGCACATTTCAATCGTATTGTTTTGTTTTCTCAGTTTGATGCATGTATAAAAAACAACTGATTTATTGCCATTCCTCAAACGATTGCCGACAACACCAACACCAACAACAACCACAAAACAAGCAAAAATAAAAATATCACTCCTCTGTAATTATTCATCTTAGATGCTAATACAGAAAGCAAAAAAAAAGTAACTTTGACTTTCTACGACGCAAACATCAATTTGATCTTGAGAATAGGCTTTTAATTGCCCAGAGAAGGAGGGAAACATAAATAAAAATTTTAATAGATTACTAACACACTTCATTTTAGTTCAACATAACTTTTATTTTACACAAAAAAAATACTGATTCGTATTAAGCCCTAGAATGTACTCCTTAGTTATGTGGCAAGTGTTCGCCCTGTGGCTGGAAACCATTCTCATCGGCAATATAGGTTAGTGTGTAGGTCTGCCCATCGGGTGCGACCCAGCTATAGGAACCACGCACACTCAGTGCCTCCTGTTCCGTTCCAGCATTCTTAAGCTCCGCCTGCTCCTGACGCGTTACTCCATCGCTTGTCTCGTAACTGTAAATGTATGAATATATATATTTATTGTAAGATGTTTATCCTTTGTTGTTATCCTTTAGATCCAGTTTTGTACGCACCCAAAGTTATAGCCATCGGTGCCGATGTTTTCATTATCATAACGCAATATGGTTGCCTGTTGGGAATCATCCAAAGGTGCTGCACTGATCGAGGACACGAGCACAAAGGCGCACAATGCAAGGACACAGGTTTTGATTGAATGCATTTTGTTATAAGTTGTTGTTAAGGATTTTCCTTTTTTATTCAGATCACGACACGCTACCGTACTTGTCACAATTGAACGCTAACGATTTATGTGGCGCCCGCTAATGAGCTTCGAGCTATTTATACTAGTTCAAGCCCAAAAAAAAAACCCATCACAAAATGCTCCCACACACACATACACACACACACTCGCAATAGTACTATAAGGTAGCCGTAACAATCGCCTTTTAATGCACACACAAATTATATAATTGTTGACTTTGACTCTGAATACGCATCTTGTTAACATTGTGTGCATGTGTGTGTACGTGTATGTTTGTTTGTGTTTGTGTGTATGTCTTAAGCTTTTAATTGAACAAGCCACAAAAGCCATTAAGCGTTTGATGTTCACTCAAAAAATCTCATTTCAATTGGCCGCCAAGAGATCTTCTCTGCCTGCTGCCTGCTTCTGCCTAAACTGCCAAATCTATCAACATATCCACCTGCGGTTAATGATAATGAAGATAATGAGCAAGTGATAATGAAATGGGCTTGTGCAAATATTTGCGTAGTCGCGCGTGTTTACCTAACTATGGCAATAGGTCAACGAGCTAACTTACACACTCACACCCAACAATGCACAGAAGTAACAGGAAATAATTGAACATAAATACTTTGCTCTTTAATCTTAACTAACTGTACGATAAGATCTTCATATATTAAGTAATTCACTTCTTAAAAGAAACTAATGATAGTTATTATTTAAGTAAGCGGAAGAAGGTGACACAATTTCTATTTAACACGGCGCAATGTAACCTTCATCTGTTGTTGTTGTTGTTGCCAACGGGCGGGGGCGGGAAACAACTTGTTAAGTGAAGATGCGACACGAGATTGAAGCTTGAGTTGAGCATTAGTGAGTGTATTGGTCTGTGTGTTTGTATGCTGATGACCTTAGTCAATAAAATAGCAAGTAAGTGTGCCCTAAAAGTAAATTGAGAGACTAGACAGATATCCTGTGATTTGATTGCAATCTAAAATACTTTAATAAGCCTGATGAAAGCTTACGAGGCGTCAAATCAAGCCTAGAGCTGATAGAAATTCCCAAATCAAGATTATAGCCTTCAAGCTAACCAAACTTTGTGAAGATTTAATGAAGTTAGACTAATATCCATAGCGAGATCTTTTGCTTGACCAACTTTCTCAAACAAGATGGTTTTTGCCCATAACATAATACAACCCCTTCACTACAGGTTAGGGTATCAAAAATTGAACTACTCGACGCTACGCAATCACTTAATTTTTTAGGTGGTGTATTTGCGTTAAAACGGGGCGTATGCTTAATGTGTGCTGTAGCTCATATAATAGTCGCTGCTGCCTGCTCCCTGCTTCATGCTCGACCTACCCCTCCCATAGCTCCCGCAGCTCATCAATCAGCATTGACTGCCAGTTGGAACGTAATCAGTTTTGAAGTTGTTTGATTGTTTTGCAGTTACCACGATTGATAAATGAGGCGCTTGGCCAAAAACCAAACAAATAGAAGAAGATGCAATACGCGCCGCTAATTGCCCAACAATGAGTTGGCTTTATGAGTTGGATGCACTAGTTTGCCCTTTAGCTTTAATTTGAGTGCGAGTTAACTTTAGCTTCTTCTTCATGACCATCTTTTGATCTTCTCGGAGTGCAGTTCTCACTTTCGTTGTCGTTTTGTTTTTTTTTTTTTGTTGTCGTTTTATTTTTTGGGCGAAGCGTGTTTTATTGAACCGGTTCGACCCTGGCCAGCTGACTTTTTTACCGCACTTAACAACGGGTTCTTATATGTTTTTGTTGCATATATTTAAACGTACGCAAACATATACATATAGTATATTTGTGTATGCTTACCTAATGCTGTGTTAGAATACATTTAAGTAGTGAAAATTTATGGCAAAGACAATATCAAAAATTATTTAAAAATCTTTTAACATTTAAGTTTTGAACGCGCGATTCTCGATATGGATTCCATTGAGTCAAGGCAAATGTTCACCCTGTGGCTGAAATCCATTCTCATCGGCCAGATAGTTCAGTTTGTAGTGTATGCCATCGGGTCCCACCCTCTTGACACTACCCTGCACCGCAATTGCCTCCGATTCGGTGCCGGCATTCTTTAATTCAGCCGTCTCTTGCCTCGAGATGCCATCGCTTGTCTCGAAACTGGAATTATTTGTATTAATTGCATAATTTAATCAATTTTGCTTGAATTACGAATTGAATTTACTAAACCTACAAGAAGGCATAGCCATTGCTCTCCACATTGCTATTTTCGTATTTCAATATTTGTGCCTCGTTCTTGTTGTTGCAACTGCAACGCTGCAAGAGGCAAAGTACAGTCATAACCAGCTCGAAGATCTTAAATCCGTTCATGTTCTATATAGCTAAGGTTTCAACTGTCCTGCAGCGCTGCAAAGCTGCGACTAACATCAAATGTTTGTGCAATCTTTGAATATCAGGTCTTGGTACACAGAGCAAAAAAAAAAAGGCAATAGATTAAAAAGTAATAAGAAAGTGTTGGAATCAAATTGTGATTAGTTGACTCATTCAAAAAGATTACTTAATTTTCATTTTGTTAACTACTTGTTAACGATAGCTTTTAGCTTTTGTTATAGTTTATTTTTCGCTGTGTAAGTACACAAGTACAATAAAGAAATGAACAAGATGAGAACCCGATCCAAACAAGCTTCAAAATGTTTGACAGTCAAACGAAAAAGTTCAAATGGTGCTGAGATGTTAAATGGCAATCAAAACTTGTGAGATGAATTTCATGATTGCGGCATTTCACTTGCACTTGAACTAAAAAACGAAAATACAAGTGACCCCATTTTTTCTCGTAGTTACTCAAAGAGACGATCGATGTTGATAGATATGTGTGTATGTATGTATGTATGTATGTATTCCCAATTCACGCATTGCTCTTTGTTTCTAGCAAATAACGGTTGGGTGAGGTCGGGAAGGTAATCAATCAAAGCCAATTGCCAGCAGCCAACAAGACAACAAGACAAACAGACAGCAGCAACAGCAATCAGCCAAGTTAAGTAATAAAGGTTGGTTACAGGAGAAACGGGTTTACATACATTTTATATCTTGTATCTTTATTGTGCCTTATTTGCCATTTTTTTTTATTTCTTTTCTTTTCTTCAGTTTTGCAGGAGACTTTTTGACTATAAATTGGCTGTGGAGTTTACAATTGGCATGCATTAACCACAAGTTCCTTGAACACACCACAAGTCCACTACAACTACCAACAATTATGAATAACTCCTTTGTTGTTGCCTTCGCTGTTGTTGCCTGCATCTTTGTTGGCGTCCATGGAGCACCGCCGGCATCATCAGCTGCAGCAGAGGCCCAAGTGCTTCGCTACGATTCTGATGTGCAGCCGGAGAGCTATAAGTTTGTGTGAGTTTGCCGACAGACTGTGTCAAGGTCATGCATAATAAAACTGGTTTCTCTCTTTCTCTCTCTCTTTCTCTCTCTCTCTCTGTTCGTATGTGTGTGTGTAGCGTTGAGACAAGCGATGGTAAATCACATCAGGAGGAGGGCCAACTGAAGAACGTGGGCACCGAACACGAGGCAATTGCTGTGCGTGGCTTCTACACTTATGTGGGCGATGATGGACAGACTTATACACTCAACTATATCGCCGATGAGAACGGTTTCCAGCCCGAGGGCGCTCATCTGCCGCGTGCCGTTCAATAAGCCATAATACCAGTCTATATGTTATCTAGGTTTAAGATCTGTTCATTTTATATATCAAAATCAATAATTAAAAACTCTTTCGATGTTCCATTCTAATTTTGATGAGTATTGTTAAGCTCAGGTCAGGAACAAGTTTTTAAAAGTTTAATAAAAAGTCAGGAAAATATATAAATATAAAATATATGCATATGTTTTAATAAAATTTAGTTTATATTATATTATATTAAAAACGCACATAAGACATTGTCAAAAAGAAATTATTCTAGACAGAGTGTGCATTTTTAAAAAACTCATCCAGTTTTGAGTTTAGAGAGTTTAGAATCGCTTAAATTCAAGTGTAGCTTTAGATAGATTGATAGGTGAGTACAACTCAATCTTAACGGATCAAAAGGATGAAAGTTAATACTAAATACTTTCTTAGATTAATAGCTTAGTTTTTAATCTGCTCATAATTTCTTAAAAGCTTTTAGTAGTTGGACATGTACACAAGATAGAATCATTTGCATATGAAAACCCGAAAGAACTTATTAGTTCCATCCCCTCTAAGCTATTTTACTCTAATAATGTTTGTAAAAATAACTTGAAACGATAAATAGACAAGTTTTAACAACAAAATTGAAGATGAAGGAAAAATGTTTTTAATGCATACATCTGCTTTTTGTGATGTACACGAAATATATATTTTATAATAATTATATTGTCGCGGGAATTTTGTTGTTGTTGGCTTTGACACAGATTTAAATTGTGTATTAACTATTTAAGGTGTAGTTTTTGTATTCGATTTCCGGTGAAGCATACCGAAGAAATAACTTAATAAAGATTAAAATTAATAAATATATACCTACTTCTACGTCGGCTTGGGCTTGTTTTCATTGAGTTTTTTTTTGGCTGTAGGGTAAACGAGCTTTGGATATAAGTGTACAAGGGAGTTTAGTATACGATGTATGTGTGTTGTTCAAAATTGAATTGAAATGTTTGATTGATTCACGAAAAATGCAAATGCCATGATGATTATCATGATGATTGAGATAAACGTGGCGATCATAATGATACTGAGGTATTTCCTATGAACATCTTTTGGTTTTTGTTTGCCTTAGAAGTTTTTTTTTTTTTCGTTATTATCGATGATTTCTTTTGTTTTTGTTGTGTTTTTTTTTGGTCGGTGTGTGGAGAGACAGACCTGTTGGTGGTGTTTTTCAAGCCAATTTGTTAGCTTACACGCTTCGATGTGTAATTAGTCATTTTTATTTTGGACAAACTTTTCTTCATTGAACGTATTGTAGTAGATTAGTAGTGGACATCAATGTCTTGGCTCTTTTGTGCCTCTATTCGCCTATAAAAAGCGCCTGGACAACCAAAACAGACATCACAAATCAAGCAGCAGTTCAAACCGTTCGGTCGCAAATCAAATCTTACCAACTCAATCAATATGAAATATACAATTGCTATTGTCTTTGTTGCTTTCCTGTCGTGCATCCTGGCTGCACCACTCGATGAAAGCAAGCTGGCACAGATCGTTCGTCAGGAGTCCGATGTCCAGCCCGATGGCTACAATTTCAGGTAAGCACGCATACTTAAACTGGCCATGGATAAGGAGCTAATAACAATAATGAATGTGTTTTTTTGTTGCAGTTGGGAGACTAGCGATGGACAGAAGCACGCTGAGCAGGGTACTCTGACCAATCCCGGTGCTGAGAACGAGTCGATATCTGTCCGTGGCTCATTCTCCTTCACTGCTGCTGATGGCCAGGTTTACACTGTCAACTATTTGGCCGATGAGAATGGCTTCCAGCCGGAGGGTGCCCATTTGCCCAATGTGCCAATTAGCAACTAATTTGTTAACCTAAAACCAAGAGCTGTTCTATTTTCTCTAGAAGTTGAATTTATATATATACATGTAAATACTTAATAAACGGTATGCAAGCATAATCTGAATATGGATCTTTATTAGTCTAAAACTGGATATATCAAAACAAGAGTTGTTCTTTCTTCCAAGATGTGCATATCATATCTGAACTGGTGTCACAATAAAAGTTTTGATTACCAGTTTGACCAGAAACAGTGAATATATGATAATTATTTAGAAATTCAACCAAAAAAATCAGAATCACATTTCGCAAACTCGTGTCAACTCGTCATCACAAGCATACAACATGAAATTCCTTATCCTTCTCGTCTCTTCTCTCTGGCCTGCGCCAAACGTGGAAGTCGGTCCCGACCACTGATCCTACAATTGGTTATTGTCCGAAGGCTCCAACTGCGAACAGACCAGCCATTTGGACAACGCTAACAGCGACCACGAGTCCATCTCCGTCAAGGGATCGTACGAGCACATTGGTCCCGATTGTGTCAAGTACAGTCCACTATGTTGCCGATGAGAAAGGTTTTCATATTTTGTTTCGACGGTTTTTGATCCTTCTTCAAGTTGAGCTCCTTCAAAATGACAGTAAAGCGGATCAAAATACATATTATATTCGCACACAAACAAGTTAATGGACAGAGCTCGATTAGATGATACCCTGAAATCAAAATTAACATATCCAATGCCGAAAATGTCTGGACATTTAAGTGTGTGATTGTGTGTGTGTGCGTATACAGAACATATCAGCTACTGTTTGCTTGAATAAGTTTAAATCAATAATTACTTTCCTATTCCTTAACTAATCTTGATGATATTTTCGCTGATTTTCATTTGTATCGTTTATATATGAATGTGCAAGAGTTATCGGTATGGTAAGCGAGATTTTCTACTTCAAAACATATTGTTTTTGTGATCGAGGCGTTTATTTAAACAACAGACAGAGAGACAGACCGACACGTCTTTATTGGCTGGGCTGTTGATGCTGATCAAAATATGAGTAAGGTCTTTTGGGGCCGTTAATACTCTATCCATGCCTAGATTATGACATTGATATTGTGTTTAGCACAATAGATTCATATTTTTATTTTTATTTTTTACAGAATAGCGTATAAGCGTTATATTAACATGATTGCATATATTGATAATATTAACGTTTAATGGATGGCATATTACAATTAAATTGGAAGTTTTAACATTAGAAAAAGATATTCCGGAATGTTATATATAAGAAAGTATCGAACTTTTCTCAAGATATTGTACTGTATACGCATTAAATCTATAAAATATGTTCTAGACTAAACTTCTATTCACTTTTAAAATGTTTTTTTAATTTATTAATATTTCTTTTTTGTTTTATTGTGTGACGAACAGAACTGGATATTAAATCTGAGTTTAAGATAACATTTTCAATCTGGGTTGGAAACAATGCTGATTGCAAAAAAAAGGCTTTAAATGATAGTTTTAACATACTATTGTACTTGTTACATGTCTGACACCCTTAAAGCTATGAATTTTAAAGACCAACATTTTTCTGGAAAACAATCTTTTAATTTTTATTTATTTTAAACACAGTATCGTTGCTTAGGGTTGTTGGGGTTTTGGGATGTCAGCACCCTCGGGCTGGAAGCCGTTCTCATCGGCAATGTAGGTGATGGTGTGGGTATTACCATCAGGGTCAACCCACGAAAATGAGCCACGAACAGCAATTGCGGAATCTGCACCATCCTCACTCGTCTTAGCCGCCGGCTGCAATTTACCTTCTGAATAGATTTTGGTACCATCGGATGTCTCCAAGCTGTCGTAGTAAAGTTGAAAGGATCAGCAAATGATAGTCATTTGGCTTAAATTTTGATCACTTACTTAGTTATAAAGCCATCCACGTTGACTTCAGAATCTGAGCGCACAGTCTCCGTCTGCTTCTCTGTGGGTGCTGCCAGGGCGAAGGCGAAGAGGGCAACGAAAACGATGAGGAACTTCATGTTTGGATTTGTGTAGTGCGTTTGAGGTATCAAAGGTAACTATACTTTAAAGAGCAAATCTTTGGCGTATTTATAGTGAATTAGGAAGTTATCATTTAGCATAACAAAAACAAAACAAGGGCTGTCAAACTAGTTTAATTTAAACTTGAAATAATCTTTATGCGATTATATGTATATCTAAACGTGGATGTCCAGCAGTTAACTAGGCCTTCAAACCATAAACGCACACACGCACAAGAAAACATAGGCATAAAAAAAAACAGACGTGAAAAACGTCACAAAAATGTGTTTTGGGCGGCTGCTTTAAAACCTGATCATATATTTGCATATATGCAAAATAATGCTGAAGCAAATACGACACATTTGAAGTATCTAATATGTATATGTGTAGACACATATATACAATTAATATGGCAAGATGTTTTTAATTTGGCAACTATAAATATGCTTAAATCAGTAAAAGAACTAAAATAAACTTTTTCCAACCAAAAAAATGTTTTACACCTTTATAAATTTTGTCTAAACTGGATTCTTATTATTGATTGCCTCTCGACTTAAGCATTTTGTTTAAGTTTCAATTATTTGTTTGCACTTCGGGCTAAAATGAACATTAAACAAAAGCTTGCAGGAACGTCAATTAACATGTTTTGGCTTCAACATAGGGCAACCAACAACATACCATACAAAATTTATAAAAAAAATCAATGTGTTAATTGCTTAATGTGAACTGCGTGTATAAAAGCCATCTCGAACTCAAAAATTTATCAAGTCGTAAGTAACAACATGAAGTGCGCTCTAGTCTTTCTCGGTGTCAGCCTTTGCCTGGCCATCTGCTCAGCTGCACCCTCAGGAGAAGTGGAAACGGTGCACAACGAAGCCGAAGTACTGCCTGATGGCTACAAATTTCTGGTGGAGACAAGCGACGGCACCAAGCACAGTGAAGAAGCCACCCTGAAGAATGCTGGCACAGAGGACGAAGCTATTTCTGTGAAGGGTTCATATTCCTACCTGGGACCCGATGGTGTCACATACACGGTCAACTTTCTTGCCGATGAGAATGGCTTTCAGCCCCAAGGTGATCACATACCAAAAGAGTAAAGCTTTTACCTCCGATTAGTTTAAGTTTATACTTTGTTATATAATAAAAGAGAAGAAGCATTTACTTACCCTGTTGATATTCTATGTCCGTCAAAAAGAAGATCAAGAAAACAAACGATAAGTTCTTAGTGAAGTTCAATTTTAATTTTATTAACAATTAATAATGCACGACACTATCTTCACTGACTGATTGACCGGCTGATTGAATGACTGACTCACTGACTGACTGACTGACTCACTGACTCACTGACTGATGCACAGCACAACACTTAATGGCTAAATATTAGTTAATCCAGTTGAGTTATCCAGAGTTTTAGAGAGAGGGTTTTGCTATTACTTGGGTAGATGCGCACCCTCCGGCTGGAAACCGTTCTCATCGGCCACAAAGTTAATCGTATACGTCTGTCCATCAGGCGCCACCCAGCTAACAGAACCACGCACCGAAAGGGATTCATTCTCAGTGCCCGCATTGTTGACCGTTGCCTCCTCGGTGCGAGTGGTGCCATCGCTGAGCTTGTAGCTGAACTTGTACCCACCAATGCCAATGTTATCCGATTCGTATTCCACCACCTCGACATCATTCTGGGGACGGGCATTGCAGCAGGCAGCGGCCAGCACCAGCAAACCAACGACTAGCATCTAAACAAGGAATAATCTCAGTTAATCAGATTGATCATCTTAATCTGTATTTATTTTATGTTATTTTTACCATTTTCATCATCCTGTTGAGTTATGTATTGCGATTTGTTGCGTTTGAATAGACTCTCGATTGTCCAATGGTGCTAATGCAGCGTTTTCGTTGCATTTATATACCGCATTCATAGATTTTGCCATCGTCATAAATTTTGCACAATTGTGGAAGAAGACACATACTAGAAGAGGCATATGCATGCATAACTAGAGACAAAGACATCGACGACGGCCACGAAGACGACTCTCGCAGTCGTCCGGTAATGTATTTAATTTACCAACAGTTCACCAATAGCCGTCAGCCAGCCTCAAAGTCGCTGCGACAAGTAACATTTAAAGCGAATCTCTGCCGCGACAATACCAAATCCACATGCTGGCTATACAACTATCTCGGGCACTTGGCAAAGAACTTAAAAAAGAATCAAGAAACTATATAATATAGTAACTAGTATAAAATCAAAATAAACTTTAACCGTTTAAAAAGATTTGTTTAATTCTTCAATTAAGTGTTAGCAATTTACTTACCAAACTTTGCATTTTAACTTTAGGCCTAGTTCTAACAGCATTTTAATAAACCTTTCGTAGTGCATACGAAATTCGTTTTGAAAACTCATTTTTAGCCGAATGTCAGTCTAATGAATGCGTAAATAGTTTGACTTTTGTACAACATGTAAACGGCATACTAGTTGGTGGTTTATGGCCTAAGTTACTCGTTGTGCTTTGCTTAATGTTTAATATTTTTAGTCAAAATGGCTGACCCATCAACTTTTAGCTTTCTGTTATTGAAGAACAGCAAAAGTGACGACAACAACAACAACTATTAAGTTAAGCCACAAGTTCACACTACAAGTCCGAAATTCTACAATAAGCCGGACTCAACGTTGCCAACTGAAATCGGAAAAACCAGCAATGTGCTTGACTTTTGACATATGCAACGGCCTTTGCAGCTCTAGACGGTTAATGTACACAATACATTGTTGGTAACAACCAATCGCTCTTTGCGTGTGTATGTTTTGAGCAGTTGTCGTATCGTTTTTCCAATTTATTCCACCTTCGTTGACCGCTACGAAGTCGTATCGCAAAGAAGAAGCTGCAAATTGGCAATCCAGTCAATCGAGTTTTTTATTTTTGACGACCTTTTTTCCATAAATGACCCAAAAAACCATCAGGCAAAAAGTCAGATTGTGTCAATTCAGGTTTCGAAGCACAGGATATGCTCTGATCTCACAAGCTGACATTGACAATACATGTGCAATGATTTCTATAAACTGAATTATAGGAGGTCAATTTCTAAAAAGTTGACATCCTAATGTATCTTATGAAACTTTTATGTTCATAGCCAAAGAAGTTTATGCTTGCTAGAAAAACTATTTAAAGAAAAGTCTTAACAGTCAGCAAGCTGAAAGGGGAAACTCTATTGGCAATCACACTTTCATAGTAATACAAAGGTCTTTTCTTTTTTGGTAAAACAATTAATTTTTATTTCATATCTAATATGGCTTTTTAGGCTTTTGGGATGTCACTACCCTGGGGCTGGTAACCGTTCTCATCGGAAATGTAGGTGATGGTGTGGGGACCACCATCTGGGTCAACCCACCAGTAAGAGCCACGAGCGACAATAGCCTTTTCCTCACCAATATTCTTCAGTTCTCCCTCTTCTTGAACTTTGGTACCATCGGATGTCTCCACACTGTTGTAGAGTTTATTAAATAAGATCAGAAAATGCCAGTTAGTTACACTAAATTCTAATCACTTACATATACTTGTAGCTATCAACATTGACTTCAGAGGCTTCGCGCAGAACTGTCGCATCGGGTTGTTTGATGGATGCTGCCAGGGCGAAGGCGAAGAGGGCGACGAAGACGATGAGGAACTTCATGTTTGTGTATGATTGTGTAGTGCGATTGAGGTGTGAAAGGTAACTGTACTTAACATGGTTAATCGTCTGCGTATTTATAGCCAAAAAATATTGATGGTCTCGCAAAAAAAGGGTAAGAAAGGAGAAAAAGCAAAACAAAACTGCCGAAGATTACCAAAAAATGTACAACTTAACTTTATCATGCATATACAGGGATAGGTGTGTGTATACATAAATATGCATATATCTGCTGAGTATATATATATATATATATATTAATACTTCATAGCAATAAAAACTATCAAACCTGGCTTATGCTTGAGAACTAACTAACTTCTCTTATAGTTAATATAGTTGTTCTTAGTTGTTCAAGTGTATTACATAATCGTTATGTTCTTAATACATATTTGCAATATACCCGTTGTAAGTGTGTCAGTTTTACCTTTTTTTGATATATTTTCCACTGTCCCTTTCCAGAGAAACACCAAAGCTAAGTTAAGTTAAGCTGTTGTATCCTCAAAAAATTCAGATTAAGATACTCGACATCTTCAAGGTCAGCGCCACTGTCTGTCCGTTCGTCTGTCTGTTTGTCTGTTTGGCTGGCAACTCGCTCAACACGCATAAGCCCAGACAGACGGACAGAGATATTCAGAGTTAAGTTGGAAGTACCGGTTGTTGGTACAAAATCTTTTTTTTTTGGTTTAGTTTTACTTCTTATTTTAGTATGACTTCGGTATCGTTATCATCATCAGCATCATTACGATGTTCGTCATCATTGTCTTTGGATATGGCCAGGCTAAATTAGCACTTGAGCGTTAATGGCAATGTTTTAAGACCAAGTTTTTTTATTATCTTCTTCACTGTCCATCTCTATAGTTAAAGTTTGCATATGGTTTTTTTTTATCTTATTGTCCAATGCGTACTGCAATTTCAATATGTAAATGTCACTGTGTTATCGGGGGCTTTTATGAATTGTTGTTGCTATTGAATTACCTAACCGAAGACGCGATGAGATCTTTGCAATATTTGCGAATAAATAATTCAATTAACTGAACACCAAACCAGGCTATCAAGCAGTCAAGCAGTCAGGCAATCAGGCAGTCAACACAGTTAGTTCATTTGTTTATGTTAATCTCTTAATTCTATTTTTGACTCCACTGCATACTTTTAGTCGGTTGAACTAAACAGAAACTAAACAGATGACACAAGCGTTGAATATTGAAACAAACATGTTGCATATATCAGCTCTTTGGATCACGTTTGAAACAAGTTTGTGACCTTTTGTCTCAGTTTGTGAAATAAATTTACAAAATCAACTAGAGTTTTGCATCAATTCAAAACAAATTAATTACAACTAGTTATGGAATTCTTATAAGTTGTCCCGATATTATCAATCGCTGATAGAATCTTTTATATATAACTTATATTTTTACCATATTAGTTTACGTTGTTATCGTTTAAAAATATCTTTTTGATATTTGCTTTTTACTTCATTGTTATTTTTCTTTTTCAATATTTTATTGAATTGCATTTAAATGTTGTGTAAAATATACAAATACTTAACGGAAACAAACATAAAACAAACTAAGTCGACGTATAATTAAATAAAAACAGTGGAAAATCCATTTAAAAACACAAACTGCAACTCAACCTGCCAGCGATGAGAGAGATTTGGGTGATAGTTTACGGTTCTTCAGACCCGGACGACGAGAGGGTCGACCATTACGAGCATAGTTATTGGAATTCTTGAGATCCTCAGCCGAAGAGCGATCATTGATCAGTTCACCCATCTCATCGCGATGTGTGCCATTGGGCAGAGTATAACTGAAATAT
Organism: Scaptomyza tumidula; assembly: GCA_035044465.1. Lineage (NCBI taxonomy): Eukaryota > Metazoa > Arthropoda > Insecta > Diptera > Drosophilidae > Scaptomyza > Scaptomyza tumidula. The sequence continues at coordinate 9,643,805 of JAWNNW010000442.1, read as the reverse complement.
TGGGAAAAGTGTCAGCGTTTGCTATTGATGGATTCAATAACGAACTTACCCAAACTCGTAGCCCACTCTAGTGGGTATGTAACTGAATTGTTCGACAACCACATCGCCCAATTGTATATCCAGCACAGTGCCAGGTGCATATGAGGCAGAAGAACTCCACAGAACTCCACTAACCAGCAACAGTAGAAGGCATCTAACGAAGCACCTGTCCAGACTCGTGTTCGAATTATGTTGTTTCATATTGGGCTTGTACCAAAGACGCAACCGTCAGGCCTCACAGCTAACAATGAATTGAAGCCAGCTGCCAAGATTGGGGCACATAATGAGCTACAAGCCAACAAAATCAAAACGTAAAAAAAAAGCGCTGAGTAACCCCAGAGGTGCAGGTAACACGATTGCTTCATTCATCCGTCCAGTTCACTTTTGTATTTGCATAAGGAAAGCAACAAAATGTAAAATACACAAAAAACCGAAACAGAAACAAAAAACAAAAACCAAAAATCTTCAAATCTTTACACATGTGGCGATTTTACATTGCAAACAACATAAATCGAAGCGCATTTAAAAATCAAAACACATAAACGAAAAGCTTTCCCGACTCTTACAATGCCCTACGTAAAACAAAACATTGAGGGATTAGTTAAAAACTATATTTTTAAAGCCTTAAGGCCTAACAAATGTTCAGAGCTTTTTATAAACTTGGCTTTGCAACAAGTTGCACAATATTTGACGCTGTGTTTACGAAGTATTTCTACTTTCTACAAAAGCCGTGTTTGAGAAAGTTAATATGCCCGGCACAAACGTAATACGCTACGGATTCCACTTTGGATTTCGTTATAAGGTTTTGTTATAGGCTCATTAATCAAGTTGTCTCCCAATCAAGCGTTAAGCTTTGAGCCTAGCATAGACAACAACCAAAAAATCGCAGCTTTTAATCCACGCTTTAAAAACTCTACAAAATGTGAATATTTTGTATACCCTGTATACACAGATTTTGTTGAATAGGGTAATTAAGACTCAAGAAGAGTTATTCCTAGTACTTGAATTTATTTGAATATTAATTGATTTAGTTTAAGCCTTATCTTTAGCTGATTTAACTTTATGTGCTGTTACGTAGGGTTGAAAGCCATTCTTGTTGGCCTTATATAGCACTTGGTACTCGTAGCCATCGGCTGATATAAAGCTATAGCCACCACGATATTCCACAGATTTTTGCGTTGACAACTCATTCGGCTTCAAAGTTGTTTCCTGTTCCGGATTCACTTTGACCTTGTATGTAATATCCTCCGAACGACGATAGCCGTTATCTGTCTGAAAACTGTTCAAAAGATGGTTGAGAAAACTCAAGACCTCAACATTTTTAGAGCTTACCCAAAATGCACCTCCTCCTGCCGCTCATCGTCTTCTGCTAGACCCACAGTTATGGCCAGAGATAAAAGCAGTAAGCCAAAAGGAAACTTTAAAGGAAGAACAATAACAGAACAAAGTTAAAGTTTTTATCAATCTTGTTTCTTTTCCCAACAACTCACCAATTTCATTGCACGTGAGTTCGTTGTGAGATTTTAAATTTAAAACAAAATATCTATGGGCTTATTTGGGAGTTGATTTTGTTATTGCGCACTGTTCGTTCTCGTTTCTTGATGGCAACTAATAAAGCGGGCAAAAACCCAAGCAAATTTGCTTTGCCAGCCTCCAAGATGAGCAAATCAGCAGAAATAAGTCTAAAATATAATGAAAACAAATATCTGAGCCGCCGGCAAACCAGCCAGCTAAACAGCCAGCCAGCCCGATTGAGTGAGTGAGTTGGTTCGATTGCGTCATAGTTTATGGCCCAACTTTTGTTCTAAGCCAAAGTCAAAAACAATAACAACATTAACAACAACAACAACAACTTGGCTAATAAAGAAAGGTAACTAACTAGTTAATTCTCAATAATTTGAAGCTATTATTTATAAATTTCGTGGTGATCGCAGCTTTAAACAATCTTTATAAATGCCAAACTGAAATTGTTTTGAGCAAACATATTCATTTTTAGTATAATTCGCTATCATTCGGAATCGCGATTGAATGCATATTAACTGAGATATATGAAGAGTACTTATTTGCACATTTATTAAGGCTGTCAATGTGGGCTGCGCACAATTTATCAAAGTGTCTGCATCTAAATGTTTATTTAGCCGTGATGATAAACCTAATCTGAAGAACCCTTACGGGCGAGCAAGTTTCGGTTAATTTTTGGCTTGGGCAGTCGACACAGCTCGCAATTAGATCGTTTCGCTCTGTCAAAATGCACTTTATGAATTTGAGATTTTTTTTTTTTGGCAAAATGCGGGCGCGAAATATGCGCAATGGGTGCGTAGCGAAACGACCCAAGGGATGAATGACAAGGTATATGTGTAGTTTTGGAGGAGGACCGACAATTGTTGGTTTAAGCAGCCGGTGCAGCGTTTGGTGCTAGCTGCCAAGCCATTGGGAATGGTGGTTAGATGGTTGGTTGTTGTTGGTGGTTGCTCTTGGCAACAGCAACTGGCAACAGCTGACAGGCTGGAACAGGTTCACAAAAATCCGCACAAAGCGCATAGAGCGCCTGGGAAGACGTCAGCTGCGCGCCAGCACATTACAAGTAGGACAAGCTGCAAACAACATTGCCATTAGCTACTCTAGCCACGACAGGGTTGCCACCCTATCCCAGCCCATCCCTCTCTCTCTCTCTCTCTTTTATGAGTTGAGGCAATATTAGCGGCATCACATTCAGTCAGTCACAAGTTGAGCCGACGGGCAATGGCAAAAAGTTAATAGACGATTGACTAAAGCCGACAAACCTTGTCCTCGTGTCCTGATGTCCTGTTAGGCTTAGCACCCCCCTTTTATTCTTTTTCGACAGGCAAAGTGCATTACTATTGCACAGTCGGATGTATGGACGGGGCAGGGTTGCTTTTGCAGGTGTTGCCTGTGCGCCATGCCTGATCCTTATCTGTTCTGCCCTTCCAGCGATTGCCATTGAATTAAAAGTTTTTGTTTGCGGCATGGCCGGTTTTGTTGTTTTTAGCGATTATTATTGCGACAGGGAAAGGAACAGATTTTTGTAAACTAGTTTTAATCATTGAACCACAGTCGATTTGTTAGAATTTTATCATTTGTTGGCATTAACAATTGGAATTGAGTTCTGAGTTATATAAAAGAATTGAATTCGATAATCTGAAAAGCTGATTAATTGAAAAGAAACTCTTTTTAAGCTCAAATCATTTCCAATACAAATACATTGTTGCACTTAGTTTTGTGCAGTGTATTCGCATTGACCGAGTTTTTCGATTTCATTTTCAAATGCAATTTGAGGTTATGCACGTGACTGACCCGCGGGTTCAACAGGTTGTGGTCAAAAGCAATTGTTAGCCAGCTAATATATATATATAGAGCCAGTGTCGGTCGATCAATGGCATCAGTGAGTTATGAATATGAATCGAACAACATTGATACTAATAGCAGTTGGCCTCTTCGCTTTGTGCATGATGGTGCATGCACAGCCACAGGGATATTCAAATGCTCGTCCATCGTCCACATATCTGCCAGCTAAGCCTCCAGCTAAGCCACCAGCACCACCCAAGAACACCTATGTTCCAGCTAAGCCACCAGGACCAGCACCACCGCCCAAGAACACCTACGGTCCGCCTAAGCCAGCACCAAAACCACCAGCTCCGAAACCGCAGAAGCCGAGGCCACCAGCACCACCACGCGATAGTTATGGTCCACCGCCTGGCAAGCCCAATGATCAATATTTGCCTCCAGGCGGAGGAGGTAGCAATGGTGGCGGTGGTAATGGTGGAGGTGGTGGTGGTGGTGGAGGTGGTGAAGTTATACCCATCATCAAGCTGGAATCCAAAGTGAATACTGATGGCTCCTTTATGGTAAGAACAATTGACTAGCTCATGAGATATCCACATTCAACTCACGCACCTTCTCTCAGTACGAATATGAAACTGGCAATGGAATCAAGGCCGAGGAAATGGGTTATCTTAAGAATGCCGGCGTTGAAGGAGAAGAAGCTCAAACCGTAGAGGGTTCCTTCTCCTATAGTAGTCCCGAAGGAGATAACATCTCATTGACCTACATCGCCGATGAGAATGGTTTCCAACCGATGGGCGATCATCTGCCTACACCACCACCCATTCCACCAGAGATACAGGAGGCACTCGATCAAATAGCTGCCGGAGGAGGCTGTCATGGTTGTGACGACAACGAGACAGGCGGAGGCGGTGGCAATGGAGAAGGAGGTGGCAATGGGGGCTATGTTTATCGCAGAAAGTAATTAAACACCAAATGGTAGATGACAATAAAATCAATCTCGACAACAACAGGTTTGGTTTTTGGTCTACTTTTAATTTAAAACAAGCAAACACCAAACACAAAATTGGCTTCAACCAGGTGCCTGTGCTTGTTCCTCTTCCTCCAGTGTCTGCGCGTGTGTGTGTGTGTCTGTCCTTGCCACCAAATTAGCTGGCACACTTAATTCGAGGTCTGTTGAACAGCCCGTTCCCCTTTCCACAACCTCTAACTCCTAACCCCGCCTGTCCAACCGTCCGTCTGCCAGTGACTGTGTGACTGGCAACACATGTTTTTCGCTCTTGTCCTGTTGATCGCATAGAGCATATTTCTATTAGCTAACGGGGAGGTTGATGGCTTTTCAAATGATGAAAACATTAGTGCTGTAGCATATTTTAGCATAGCGAATTCAGGAGCGCATTCAAACCGTGTGCGGATGGGCCCAGAGTGGGGTAATAGTGCGTAAACTAAGAGGATTGCGCTTTAAAAGAAAATATGAGTTTGATAGTACTCCTAAAAGTTATACTACTATGTGTATGAAATCTCAGCATTTGATAAAAACAACACTCTAAACGAACTGAATCAAAAATCTTAACTTGGCTTAGCTGTTCAACTGAGCACAATTCAAACTAGTATAATAAGTATAACACTTATCTAAGACCTTCTGAGATATACAGTAAAAAACCTTAAAAATATAAATTTGCCATCTTTAAAACGCCCTTTTGGGCCCGTTCTTACCCGACTACCACCCGGTGCAAGCAAAAATCACGACCCACCCTAAACCACAAATAGTAAAACGATACACACCAATATATTAAGGCATTATCAAAGAGGAAACGGCTGTGGAAGGGGGTGTGTTGGTAGAGTTGTCAAACAAGGGACAAGGGGGGTTGCAAGCAATGCCGGGGACTGCCGGAAAGCGAATGCGATTTGTATATGGTGGCATTATGGCAACAACAACAACAACGGCAACAAACGATCGTTTAATTTCAATTAAAAACATTTGCCTTGCCACAGCCCAAAAGCCAAACGAAAAAAAGGACCAATCTGATGATGAGTGGGGTTGAGGAGGAAGAGGAGGAGAGGATTAGGCAAAAGGAAAACGCACACTTGCTACAGGGCGCGCTTAGCTTGGCTTAGTGCTTTAGTGCCCATGATGAACATGATGTTGCACTTGCCGCGCACAGTGCGAGCTCTAACCGGGACCGGGACCGGGACCGGTTCAGGACCAAAACTAGGCAAGGGATGATTCAACTGGTTGCGAGCAAGCGAGTGAGTGATTGAGTGAGTGTTAGTGGGAGTGAGATAGTTGCAAAGTGCGTAGCAATGTCAGGCTACGTACGGGTACGTACAGAGCGAGGTCTGAGGCTGGGAATTCTTGCACTTGACGCCCAGTGTTTTGACACTGCAAGCCGTAACAAATCCAAACAATGATACGCATACGGAAAAGGGAAGCTGCTGCCGTTGCCAATGTCGCTGCGTTAGTATAAAAGCCAGACATCACTTCCAATTGGAACACAGAATCGAATTTGAAAGCGAGCGATGCACACGACAGCTCAACTCGATAGCCTGGAGTTGGATGAATCATCAGAGGCACAGGCACAAGGACAGAAGCGATCATCGAACAGTATGATCTTTCGCATCGAGCAACTGCTGCCAGGTGGAACAACATCAACGCCAATGTCTACCTCCACCACCACCCAAACCACACAGGTGGCACAAACGAAGCGACAACGTGCGAACCTGAGGCCAGGTGTCTATGCGGCTCAGTATACGCCAAAGGATACGTGCTCCAGCGGTGTTGCGACTGCGTCATTGCTTAGCTGTATGGCCACCCCCACACCGAGTGATGCTCATGTCCACTGCAACCTAGTCGATGGGGAGTTGCTACTCTCGGCCACACTACTGCGACAGATCAAGCTCTCCGAGGACATTTATAGCTTTAATGCACTCTTCGAACTGCATGGAGGACAATTGCGTATACGCCTGGTGCGCGATGTGGGTCGTGAGGATGAGATTGTCGCGTGGTTTGGAGAGGAGTTGGTGCTTCTAATGGGCATACCGTTCCTGACGCCACTCAACATTCAAGGTGAGTTTGAGAAATATTTTGATTGAGAAACCTAACTAAATAATATGATCCTTTCAGGCAACAATCGTTACACCTGCCACTTGTGCCACCTGACCTTTGAGACGCCGCATCCGCTGAAGATACATCTTGCTCTAGGTTGCGGTCGCAGCGTTATGGATCTGCTCTGGATGCGTTTGCACTATGCTTTGAAGTCGGCGACACGTGCTTCAAATGCCACATCGAGTATAACACTGTCACCCACTCCGGCCACTTCGTCCACATCGTCAGCATCTCCTACCCGCTCGCCGCCACCGTTGCAACCAGTTGTAATTCCCCAAGCAACGCCTTCTGCTCATTTCTCCGCCTTTCGTCCTTTGGCGGCAATGCAATCGCTAACATTGCCCAATCACTCACAGTCCTCATCCTATATGCCCTCCATTCCGATGGGTGCACCACTTTCCGCACATCCCATGAATGCTGCTGCTCAGATCGAGGCCATTGTCAGCAATATGGGTGCCTCAAAGCAGGGCCATCTGTGCATCTATTGTGGCAAGGTCTATTCCCGCAAGTATGGTCTCAAGATTCACATACGCACCCACACTGGCTTCAAGCCCCTCAAGTGCAAATTCTGTCTGCGTCCCTTTGGCGATCCCAGCAATCTCAACAAACACGTTCGTCTTCATCTGCAAACCCAACCGGGAGTCGCCGTTGAACCGGAATTAGAGTCCAGTTACCAGTGTCAGATATGTCATAAGACACTTGCCCGTTCCAGGGATCTGCAGCGACACATGGAGACGCGACATGGTGGTGTATCATCGAGTACCGCAAGTAGCACACCACCACCACCATCGGCAACAACCACATCCACAACAGCAGCACCAGGTACAACAGCAACATCAACAACAACAATGGGCGCTCATAGCTGATGGGGCAGTGTTTGACTTTAAGTTTTAATATTATAGCTACTAGGCATTTGGCTGTGATAAGTGGAAGATAGAATTATAAACGAAATCAGAGATTTAGAATTGAAATATATATTAAATATATGATTCGTAAATTGTACCTTAAAATGATAAGTTAGTTTTGTTATGCTTACAAATTCCTTTTAAATGCAGTTCAAAAGAGTAGATACTTTTTCTTAAACGCATCATGTCTATAAGAAAGTACTCACCCATAACTATATAAATATCACAAACGCAATATGAATCCAATATTATTTGTTTTTAATCAATTTATTCATTTCGATTTCATTACGTGTTCAAAGTGCATTTCTATAATGAACAATGCACAAATCATAATGTATATGGTATATATATATATATATATATATATATATATATATTTAAATATACGATAATTAAACACATACATACATGTGCATCATGTGAGTATAAACATATACACATGTTCAAAAACAAATGTCGAATTTTGAGTTAACTCGCTCATATTCAGGCATATTACAGTTTGGGGGTACAGCAAGCAATCACATGTTGTATTCAAGGTGTGTTTAGAACCAAAAGCAGATCATACTTAACTAATACACATACGTTTGTGTATTTGTGTATGTGTGTGTGTGTGTTGTGATTGTGTGCAGGTAGAAAAAACGTTTGAGCAAACACATTTCTTGCCATCAAAAAACAATCCAAAATACAAGATTTATACATAGAAGAGTGTACAAAATGCGACGGTAAGTTAAGTTATATATAGTATATATATGTATGTAGAATGTAGTTTAGATCGGAGCATAAAGTTAACTATATGTTTTTGGTGTTTCTTTCGATACTGGAACTAGATAGTTTTAAACAAAAGATTTGTTTTCAACACACACATATCTTTCTTTCTTCAATTTTTTTTTTAACAGTTTAAGGCACTACCTCAAGGAATATCTATTCCAGAGTGTCCCTTGGGGGTTGTTTCAAGTAGTTATTTTCTTTTTTTTTCATATGCGATACAAACTTAGTTAGCGGCATGGATGATAATTCAAATACATAATGTTTTGTATGGTTGTGTGTGTGTGTTTATCACTCAAAGCACTTAAATATACTATTTAAACTGTTAGCTATTATTTGTTTTACTTAATATTTTGGATATTTGACGATACGTTTGTGTTGGCATTAAAGTCTCTACTCGTTACATAAGTTTAATATTAATGTTAGACACCGACCGTAAATACTTAATACATTTTATAATTAGGAATACATATGTATGTATACATATAAGTATATCTTCATCTTTAAAGGGAATATTTAAATTTTTTTTTTTGTTTTTTTTTTGTATTATTTTTTATTGCATTTGTAAAAATCGTAACATAAATTCTTACATGAAGCACACTTGGGTTCGGTTAACCATTAATTACTTATCATGATTTATATGGTTTTCTTTCTTTTTTACTCACGCATTAACAAAATATTATTATTCGTATTTTGTTGGGGTCATGTTAACAACATTTATTACAGTTACTTTAATAATGTATGTATGGTTTAAATGTATAATTTACTCGTATATATAATATAGTATCTTTATATATATGAAGTTTTGGTTGTATTACAGTTGCGTCTTGCTCATCTTTGTTGTTCCCACTGTTCTTTAAGTTTAAAGATTTTATATTTTTTATTTCTTAAGCATTTTATAATTTAGCTAACGCATTTATCTTAAACTTTTCAACTTTTTTGTATTGTTTTCAATTTGGTTTTCATTTAGGGGGAAACCATGTGTTTTTAGTACTTATTTTTGGAATTGAATAACTTGGCTTAATTGAAATACTGAACTGCTCTGAACACACACATAGACAAAAATGTACATAAAATTTTTGTTTATTAAAGTACAACATTTGTTTTTATCTTTTCACTCTTAATTTGTCATTTATAATAAGGTATTAATACGTTTATGTATGTATATTGCTTAAATGTATTGTTTAAGAGTATATAAGTGTTGTTGTTGTTAGTTTTAGTAGCAGATCTCAAAAACGTTTTATTTGAAGACTTTAATGTTCACAATTGTTGTTAGTTTTTGTTTTGCATGCAAAACATTGGACGTTTGGTATTTTTTTTTTTTTAATTTTTTTTATTTTTTTCGTTTTCAAACTTATTTCTTATTGTTAAGTTACAATTTGTTTGCACTTTCAACAAATTGCTTAAAGCTGCGCACAAGACTTTGTCTAAATTTTAAATAATTTTCACTTTATTTTTATACATTGTAAATGTGTTAGTAAATCAGCTTGAATTCAAAATAATTTCAATATTTTTTTTTTTTGTTTTTTCTGTTGGTTTGTATTAAAGAGTTTGTCCAAGTTGAATATTGCTTGCTTAATATATAAAAGACACACAGTATGTAGTTAAAACTATCTCTACATATAATGGTTTACAACAATTTTTTATCTTTTGTTTCTTATATCTTTCATGTTAGCCCATTTCCGATTGAATTCGAAATTTCATTCATTTACTCTAGGTATGGCATTATGCACTAGGGAAGGATTCGGTTGCTAATTATTACAAAAAACCATACAACTTATGGAGAAAGACAAAGAACCAGAATAATTTACAATTGGTTTACAAAGGTTGAACACAAAAAAAAAAACTGTTACAAATTGTGAAAGGTATTTTACAATTAATCGACTTTCCTTCAATGAGACTTTGTTGCAGTACTTTTTGCTATTAATTTAAGTATAAGTAGTGGAGCAGTTGTTGTGCGTGTATATGTGTGTGTGTGTGAAAATGCCAACAAAATGGGTTTTTACATTTCACAGTTTGTTGAACTTAAATCTGTTCTTCTTGTGTGTGTGTGTTTTATTTTTTTTATCAAATACCCTGCAACTTCTTTTATTTATCACAGTTTACATCAGAGATAGTTTTTTTTGTTGTTTTTTTCTTTCTTGGTTATTGTTCTATATGCAAAAATAAAAGCAAGCGATTTGAAATTTGTGCAAGCGTTTTGTATCGTGTTTGTTTTTTTTTTTTGTTAGTTTCATACAATAGATTCTTATGATGCCAAGCCTCGTTTTCTTCTGTTAAACAAGATGCGGATCCTTAAACTAAACTTATTATATAAATTTTGTTTTATATTTTTTTAAATCAAATCCCAATGTGTGTGTGTGTGTGTGGACAACAAACTATTGAGCTGATATGTTGATATGTCCTCAACAATCGATCGAGTGTTGTTTTTGTTTGTAATTTTATTTTATAATGTTTTAAGGTAATAACAATTAAAATTAATGTGATGTCTTTATATATATATGTTTAAAATTGTGTGTGAAATAAACATCAATTTTACTTTTCAAGTAATTTTTCTTTTTTATTGTATTTTTGTTTAACATAATTATAATGTAATTATTTGGAAGCAAAAGATGGCATATCTGTTTGTTATTAAGGTTTTTGTTCTTTTTTGTTATGGTTTTTTCATTTTTTTTTTTTTCATTTTTCGATTACTCATAACTTTTACAGAAGACAATTTGAAACAAACACAAAGGCATCAACAACAAAGCTCTATGAAATTACAAAAAACTATAAATACACAAAATATTATAGAATATATAGATAAGTTTAAAAAAATGTCTTCTTGGATTTTGCACATATCATTTTGAATCATTCGATTGCTTTGTTTAAAAATAAAAAAAACATTTATACAAAATGTTTTATACATAATTAGTATTAATCTTGAGTAGGTGTGTGTGTGTGGCAAATGCTGTTGTCGTTTTTTTCTTTCTTTTCTTTTGTACTTTTGACGCAGAATACATTGTTTGTTTGTTTTTTTTGGTGAAACTATTAATTGGTACAACAAATAGAATGGCATATGGTATTAACTTATACCTGCATGTGTTTTTGTGCTTGCAGCATGTGTATAGGTGTGTATGTGTGTGTTTGTGTGTGTGATTTTGATTATTTGGTTTTGCCTTGTTTCACAATAAATACATACAATAAATACAAGTCTCCAATTATATAATACAATAAACAAAAAACGTATCTATATACTATATAGTACAATCTAGCTGAAGAACAAGCTTTAAAAAAAATAACAAACAATTAAAAAAAAATGTTGTTTGATGTCTTGAGAGTATTTGAAAAGTTGAGGAATCGAGTTTACCAACAAATTACAGCTTATATCATTATAAATAGGAAATTGGCAATACGATGAGCGAGGAGAAGTAGAAGGAATCAACAACATACATGCTAATCAATGATATAAATCAGTAATCTATTTTCTTTTCTTGTTGGGCGGGCTTGGGCTTTGCTAATACACAAATCGTCTATATACATATATAGGCGCGTACATATATTAGGTATATCAATGCTATATATATATAGTATGTACGTATTTGTAGTAGTAGTATGTAGTATATATATTCAATTATGTTATGTTAATATGTATGCTTGATTATGTATAAGAAATTACCGAAGAGAAAATCAAAGGCTTTGTTTTATGTTATCAAATTTTCGACACATTTCACGTTATGCTATACACAATTTGCAAATTGTTACTGATGGGGTCTTTTCCGGTGTGCGTGTGTTAATGTGTGAGTGTGCCGACACTCTTATGTTGTCGTTGTTGCGGCAATCTCAGCATTGATTGTTGCACTTGCAGCTTTAGTCTCCGATTTCGGCTGCTCTAACTGCTCCGATCCGGTTGTGTTGCTTTTTTCCTTCTCGCTATCATCGCTAGTTTTGCTGCTGCTGCTGCTGCTCTTTTCATCGTTGTTGGCATGATTGCTGTCAAATGCAAAGTAAATATAAGTCAAAATGAATATATATGCATACATCTGTACTATATATATGTTCTAAGTTAATAAGAAATCGTTGTGGTAATATTATATATTGCACATACAGTTCGTTTCCTTTGCTAGGTCCATTTGAAACTGGGGCAGGCTGTTGTTCTTGTTCCGTTTCCGTTGGTGACTGATCGCTGCCACCTAGCGGCTTGGTCCACATGCCCTCATCATCCTCGTAATCGTCCTCGCCATCGAGCAGCACCGACTGCAATCGACTCACAATCGATGTGGCAGGTGCAACAGTTTCAGCTTTGTTAAGCGCATTGATTTTATCGCTGGCTGCTTTCTCTACATTGGCATTGTTGTCATACTCCGCCTGCCGATCGTTATCTTTTGCGGTTGCATGGTTTGGTACGTGTTGTGGACTGTTTGTTGCCACAGTCATCGACACATCGTCCTCGTGCAACGTTTGATGCACCCCATCCTCCACCTCCTGGCCCTCGCCCTCTCCATCACTTATAGTCGTGGGTTCTGTAATGGGCTGTTGCTCTGCTGTAAGTGTTGCTGGCGGCTGGCTAGTTGGCATGCCAAGATCACTACTAAAAGTACTGAAATGTGCATCAAAATCGGCAAAGTTGTCGCTGTTGAATTCTGTGCCCCAGCTAGCAGTGCCTGTATTGACAACATTCGTATCGCCAACAACGCCCGTTATATCAGCAAATTGGATGTCCATGTCCCAAGGATCTGCAGCCAGATTGTTGAGCGTGGTGGAATTTTTAGTGAACATACCATGCCTGGGACCATCGCCACTGCTGCCGCCATGCTGCGGATCATCATCGTCATCGTCATCGATGTTGCGTCCATAGTCAAACACAGACTGATCATTGTCCATGGTAAAAAAATTATCCAGATCACTGTAGCAGACATTGCTGTACGACTGCGGGCCAGAGTCCCAGTTATTTGTATCACCAAGGAAATCCTTGCTGCCAACACTATACTCATTCTCCTCATGCGGATTGCAATCAGCAAGCAGCTTGTTTTGCTGCAACACCGCTAGCGTGAAATCACCGTGCTCGGCATCAATGAGCGCCTGCCATAGGTGTAGCTCCGATTTGTCGCGAAGGCTGGTGGCAATTAAGGTTCCGATATGTTCCGATTCTGATATACAATTCGTTACATGTCTGAGAATCTTTATCAAATGACCCATGTAGCCCAGTCGTCGACCCTTTTCAGCAGATCTGTGTAAAGGAATGAAACTCTTATATCTGTAACATCTGATTTAATGTTTTTAACTCACTGCACTTCAGCATTATGCCGCCAGTAATTGATCAGTTTAGACACCAGTTGGCAATTGACAATCAGCTGTGAAAAAAACATAAATTTGTCAAGTGCTGGAACAATCTTGAGATTTTTTGCACTCTACTCACATATGTTTGCATCTCAGTGGGCGGGTAATTGGGTGGCGATTTGGTCTTGTCCAGATCATTGAGCACTGGCAGCATTACGTCTGTTATTCCATGCGAATATGCATCATCAACAGAAGGAATTGCAACGGCAGGTGCAGGGGCAATCGCAGCCTCTTCAGGTGTATCACCTTCAGTGTGATTCTCCTCCATGGTGACTACTTCAGTCTCGCTTTCAATTGGAGCTTCGGCATTAAGAGCTGGGAGTGGATCTGCTTCTACTGTGACCTGGTCGCCTGCTGCTTCTGCGGCTGCAGCTGCATCGGCTTCCTGTTGAGCAACGGCAGCTTCAAATTCGTTGCCTGCTGGGCGGTTTTCAATGCCGGGATAGCAGATTTGGTTTGTTATTACAGTTGAGAACATTGGTTGGTATTTATGAAAATCTCCCTTGATCTTCATCATCGAGTCAAAGTTGTAATCATCGTTAAATATATCTGTGCATTCCGTGGAAGTAGTTTTGTTGTTGGACAGTTCACTATAGAACACCAAACGCATTGCCTTCTCCAGTTCGCTGTGCAGAAAATTATTCCAACAATATTCCTTAAAATATTTCAGCAGCAATTGAAAATAGTCGGTGGCACAAATTCTGTGGTAAAGAATATGCAACATTAATTAAAATCATCGCAGTTGGAGGACAATATTTAATTTACGCCTTTTGTATGGTCTCGTGCTTAGTCTCCAGCAGTGCGGTAAAAACACGGCAAACCTGAAGACGAGTCTTCCCAAAAGGCGGCGACAAAACTGCTGCCGTTGTCTCTAGACTTGGTTTCTGCAAAAAATTGACAGGTTATAGCAAAAGCTTGAGAGTTGGGAACGGCAGAACAGCATACCGCGGGCGGATTTTTCAACACATGAACAAATTGCTGTAGGCGTGGCGCTATAACAGTAATCACAGTCTCCTGCACTTCGTGATGAAATTCACGCTCACGCTTCTGCAGTAAACGCTGGCGATCCGAGTTTGGCTCATCACTATCGAGAGAGCGATTAGGTTGTTAAAATTAAATGAATATCTTTATAAAGACAATGACTCACGAGAATGTAATGGGTTTGATAAGCATAAGTACAACCGACATTCCTGATAGGATGGCGCTCTCTACAGCGTTTGGTTCTAAAATCACATTTAACAAGGCTTCTATTGTCTGTGCGGACTCAATAGTACGTAATATGGGATTTGAGCCATCAAATGCAGGCTCAAATGAATCGTTCTCCTGTTCCGTTTGACGCATTAAACGCCCTTGATGAATAAGATCACAAAAGAAGTCCGCAACATTTGAATGTTTATCGGTCTCTTGAGGATTACGCAAGATTGCAATCAGTCTCTCAACAAGTTTATCTTCAGTTAACCACTGCATACGGAAAAATATCATGTTTTATTTAAGTTTAGAACAGTTTCAAGATTTTGTTACCTCGAAAAGGTTGCGCTTTAGTTTACCACCATCGATGTCATTCATCATTTGCATAATTAGATCAGGTATGACCGGTGTCTCAAAGTGTTTACAAATGAAATCCAAAAAGTTCTTTTGCGATTGAATATACTCCAAAAGTTGTAGGCACATGTGTTGATACAAAAACCAATCTTGTTCAGGTTTTTTTGTAAAAAGCATGCTAAACGTTTTACTAAAAAACGATGATAGCAATGGATTTAACGGTGGTTCCTTTTCCAGATATGAATACAGCAACTGCAACGTATCCGCATCAGACAGTAGCTTCTCATCCAGGGACGGCAGGCCACTGTATGATACATATTATAAATTTATACATTCATATGTAAAAGCGGTTGTGATTTTTGGAGGGGGGTGTTACTTACAGAGTGAGTATCTCACATGAAATATTTGCATATCGAAAACGCTGCGCCATGGGCACATCCTCTGATGGTTCCGTTGTGATAAGCTCGACGAGCCGTCTTATGACTTCGGGACGTGTGAAATAGTTAATAAGCTTCTTTTTCGTTTTACATTCCTGCAGTATATCCTCTTCGTCGAGAAATTCCTCCAGCGTTGACCCCTACATATATGTACATATTATTGCAATTGTTGTGGTTTATTTGTTGCACACACAGAATACACAAACACACTCATGGCAAAATATGGGCACACCATAAACAATATACGCACCTCCCACTCCAACAGCGCATCTATGTTCGCTGAGGGCGCATAACCCTTGTCCCAAAACATTTTTCGCACGTACGTCTTGGCGGTGACACTTTCGGGCTTGGGGATAAAAAACGTGTAGCAAGCTTGCTTTGTTTGTTTTGCTTGAAGTAAGTATGTGGTGTTTGAGCACTGAATTATTTTTGTAGCGATTTTGCATGAACAGCACTGCTGTATTTAGCACTTTTAACAACGACTTTAATAATTTTTCACCCAAAAATTGCGTTGCCACGCTGATGTAAAATGGGTTATGTTATACTCAAAATGGCACTGCTGTACTCGATTTGGTCAGTTTAGTGCTGAAAATAGCAAACTTAGAGTTTCAATGCTTACACGCCTTCAGCGGTTAATACGCAGCCACGAGAATTTCAAAAAAACAAAAGTAACCACTTTAATCAAAATTAATTAATACAGAATAAATAAATACAATTTATTTAAAACACATCAGATGGTGTTCTGAAGATCATCCTATGATATTTGCCAAAAACTAGCATTGCGTTCCAGGGCTGCAGTACAGTGGGTATTTTTTTATTGTTGGTATTTTAGCGTTTAAATCGTGCGGTCCCACAAAACAGGTAGCGACACTGTCCATGCACAATTATTTGTCAATGTCGTCTGTTTATTTACGATTTTGGCAATGCGCCAGCATAAAATTCAAATTATTAGTCGAGGGTGTTTGCCGCACGCACATGCATCACCTGCCATAAGATGTACACGGTCAAATCGGAAATATACAGTGAGACAAACTATCAGCCAGAACGTAAAGAAGGAGGAAATATTGTTTCAAAATTCCGATTCCGGTATCCTGACAATGATGAGCATGCTAATGGAGAAGTAACTCTTGATCAAGATGGTGACTTGAATGTGCCGCGTGCAAAGCGTGGCGTCATTGAACTTGAACATTCCGATGCCACCGAACTGAAACTGGTAGGTTTGCAAGTGTGGCGAGGTGCGCTCCTTTTGGCGGATTACTTGTTTCACCAGCGCAGAGAGCTGGCTTCCAAGACCATAATGGAGCTAGGCGCTGGTGTAGGACTCACCAGCATTACTGCTGCTATTCACAGCAGTGGACAAATCTATTGCACGGATGTTAATCTAGGCTGCATTCTCGATCTAATGCGCAGCAATGTCAAACGCAACTCAAAGCTGCTTCAGGGCAAAGTAACTGTCCTGGAGTACGACTTCCTGGCGCCCAAGTCGAAGCTTAGCACAGAGCTACTGGCTGCTATTGATGCCAGCGATGTTATTATGGCTGCCGATGTCATCTATGAGGATACCCTAACCGATGCGTTTGTCTCCGTTATGGATCACATTTTCTCACGCGGCCGGCACAAGTGCATCTATGTCGCGATGGAGAAGCGTTATGTGTTCACTCTCGAAGACTGTGATTCAGTCGCACCCATGTACGAACACTTCCTTCGACAGACGGCACATAAGCCATGGATCATGGAACCGATCCCATTGGATTTTCCACAGTATTTCGAGTACGAGCGTTGTCCCCAACTGATCCTTATGTGCATCAGGTGTCGCTAAACAAATGGCATCCAATCGAATTTGTAAATAATGAACTCCCCATTTACTCCATCGTAAGTCGATATTAAATATATATCTGATAAACATCTTCAAGGATATTTTATAAATAAAAACTTGTTCGATTTATTTTAGTTCCGTATAAAAGAGTGCAATAAATATATACATACAATGTATATATCCATAAAGAAATAAAATACCCAACAACTTGCACCTTAAATACATCACTTTTGATTCCCACATCTGTAAAGACTATTCCAAAAATGGATTCATCGCTCGTCATGATTAATCTACGCTTATTATGCTATTATACCCTTAACCCAATTTGTGCTCTCTGTGTGTTTGTTTGTTTTGTTTTTTGTCATTGTGGTCACAGATCCTGCATGGCCAGGATAATGTTCTCCAGCGCCTGTCGTGCATCCGTCGGTGGAAAATGCTGCAGTACGGTCAGTGCAGCTGCGGTGTGCTTTGTCTGCAATGATTTGGTCCTGGCCAGCGCCGGACCCGCCAAAATAGCCTTATGAATCTGGTCGTAGTCAATGAGTTCCACAGATTTCTTGCCGGCTTCGAGCAGTGCATACATACTGGGATCATGCTCCAGATGGAAGAGAACGGGCGCGCTAACCAAACTGAATGTGGCATCCAGGGGTAAGGTGGGACACTGAAAGCTCTCGGCATCCAGGCACGCTTGCCAGGCCAGAGCCAGATGTTTGCCAAAGCGATACGCATGCCTTTGCATCTCCTCGCTCTGCCCGGCCAGTTTGAGTGAGGCTTGGCAGGATTTGCCGAGAAGGCTGCCAGCGTTAAGGATGTTGCGGCATTCCCATTCCTGCTCGGGGTTGCCTAACACCTGGCCAATGGGCATGGGTGTCATCACATCGTGCTCATTGAAGTCAACCCCTACGGTGAGCGAGGGTCGCTGGAACGTGCCGGGTTTGAATGGCAA
Source organism: Scaptomyza tumidula (assembly GCA_035044465.1). NCBI lineage: Eukaryota > Metazoa > Arthropoda > Insecta > Diptera > Drosophilidae > Scaptomyza > Scaptomyza tumidula. Next base: position 9,625,627 of record JAWNNW010000442.1, on the reverse strand, counting down.
CGCATTGTTCTGCTCATCACGTTCCCCAATGAACTCCGATTCAGAGAAGTCGCGCACCGCTGAGGAGATCAATTCCACTACCTCCTGATTGCGCAGATTCGCTAGCTCCGCGCTAGAGTGTCCGAGCAGATAGTCACCGGTGAGCAGACCGATCTTATTGCCAAATGACATATCATCAAAGGTGTTGACATCCTGTCCAGCATTCGTGCCCGATTGCAAATTAACCACGCTCTGCGGCAGAAGGAAGTGAGTTATTACGACATGCTAACAAATTCTCGAAGAGGAACTTACATTGTGCACAAGATGTGAAATTCTTATCATTTCCGTAACTTCGGCAAGAGCACGCTGAGAGTGAAGTACTCCTGCACTCTTATCCTGCTCCACATCGGGTATATTGGCTGCATGACCAGCTGCTCTGGACACCAGCAGCACAATAAGACCCCAAGCTTGCATTGTGTTCTTGCCATTGTAGAGGAGGTGTCTGTCGGGAGAAGTGTGAAGTGTGATTATAATAATTGCGAATTATCTCAAGCGTTGCGTCGTTTCAATTAGCGAGCATTTACTGTGCTCATTACTCACTTGGCTGTCTTCATGAGCGGATGCGCACTGCCCACCAATTTGCGTAGATGCAAAGCGACATTGGCGATCTCATCGCTGAGCAGCCAGCGTAGACTGAGAAAGGATGTGGGATAGCCAACAATGCGTTCCGCTTCGCTAACAGCACGATTCCAGTCGTGGCGCGGTGGCGGCGTCGCTTGTTTGCTAGCGGCTGTTGACGTTGCTGTCGATCGATGCTGTCGTCGAGTGAAAGTTGGCAGCTGCGTTGATGCAGGTGCGGTACGTTGGATGAAATGTTGCAGCTGAGTTGACATCCTCTGGCGCAACAACTGTTGCATAATCAGCACATTGGCTCTTTGCATCTTTGCTATACAAATTACAAAACTCTATTGGTTAAAGTAACAGTTAGTAGGTTGCAATCGTTGCTTCTCTCTGGTTGAATCTCTCTTCTGTAGTAAGCGTTGCGTTGCGTCCGTTAAATGCTGCTGTTGCTGCCGTTGCTCAGTCGCCAACTGTTGAAAAGTGAAATCACTGCTTGAGCGCGTAGTTCGGGCTTGACGTCGGCTTTGCTGTTGCTTCTTCGTTGGCGGCCCACTTTTACAGTTGGCGACGCGCCGCCAAAGCCAATAAACCGTTTTGTTTGTTTGCTCTTGACTTGCAAACTGGTTTTTGTTTTCGAGTATGCCACCTGCCACCAGACGCCGCACCTCTGCATATTAATTGCTACGCTCATTTGTTTTTGTTTTCCTGCATTCCACAAGATAAACAGCTGTGCTGTATCGATATATCGATAAAGACGTTAATTTGCGATGGCAATGGAGCACTGAAAAAGGTTGATTAAGTTACCGATTCAGATGCTGTTATAACGTCAGACGAAAACATTGGCTTAACATTAACATAGTTATTGTCTGTATAGTAACATAAGAAGTATCGGAATTCCGATAGATAAATTCCTAAAAATTCGGCACTTTTATTACAAACAACAAAAAGCATTGCAAAGCTTTTACTTGTACCGTTGAGCTTATCTATGTTCGAATACCAAAAACATTATCAATTTTGGGGTTTATTGATAGCCAAGCATACTGAAGTACTATCAGTATTCAAAAGGCAAACTAGTTGTGATAGTGCCACGAACGTTATATTTATTGAATAAAATGTTGCAAGTATCAAACATCAGTTGCAAGTGTAAAATTTCTATTATCAATTTCATACTATGCGCATGTGCTAAGTATTTCACTATGAATGAACCTGTTTTGGGCATTCACCCTTAAATTAACCCAAACAGAAAACACACTATGTCTCTCTCTCTCTCTCTCTTGCTCTCGCTCTCTGAATTCCGCGCATCCTAGCTAACGGTGAATGTGTGTGTGGGAAAAACTGTGCTTAAAATCGAAATCGATAAGTACGCCAAGCACATCGCGTTAGTGGGAAAAACGAAAAATACAAAAAAAAGGAATTGCATTTAAATTGTTCCAATAAAAAGTTTGAAAATTTCTAAACTGGGTATCTAACTCGAGACACACACAGACATATCGAACATGTCCAAAAAAAGTGTTAGCTCATAGAATTACTTGAAAACGTAGAGAGAGAAAAGTTCTCTGCTCGGCAACCACACGAATCAATATCAGCAGGGGAGACAGCCTGGGCAACCAGGGCACCCAGGGCTGACTCCAAGTGAAAATTCTTTTCATAGATTTTTAATCATTTTTCTTCTTTGGTTATGTAAAATCGCATTTGCATCTGCTTTGCCTGGCTGCTCAATGGAGCTAATAATGCATGTACTTGCTTATAAACTGATTTTCAGAAACAATCACGCTTTTATATTACATAAGTATTTTTTAATTGTTTGGTAAACCATTACTGTTAACCTTTCCCACCCACTTAAATCCCTCATTTGCAGCAGCTTAAGGTAATGTAACGACATTTTTGATTGGAAGCTCGACAAAACAACAAAACAAAGCTTCTGCTTGATAAGAAACAGTGCTAGTAGCAAAGCTATCAAAATGCAGCCGCCACCGCGCAAGGTAAACCCTTAAATAAACTGATAAGATATTTGACATTATTATGAACACCTTTATGCTAAATACAAAACTAAACTTAAAACAGGGTAACTATGTGAAGTTCCTCAAGAATTTGCACACGGAACAGGTGGCCAAGTTGCAACTGAAGAATCAACATGAATGCGACCTGCTGGAGGATATACGTCAGTTCACAATCAAGCGTTCGGCTATCGAGAAAAATTATAGCGAGAACCTGCTCAAAATCTCATCGCAGTATCTCAATAAGAAAATACCAAATATACCAGATATTAAAATGGATGGCATGGAGGAGCGTTGGTAAGTTATCCATAATGTACATTCCCCAGATATCGAAATTGAACTCTAAATTATTTTTAAGGAACATGTGGAGTGTTTGGCGGACCGTCTTGGAGGAGAACGAGAAGCTGGCACGGGCTCGATTGGCTGCCATTGAGGTGTTCCAGCAACAGATTGCCGATGAGGCGAAAGTGCTTCGGGATTACAAGCTGGCAATTGCCAAGCGAAGCCTCTCGGGCATTGTCAATGTGCAGAAGGAGCTGCATTTGAGCGTTGGCGATGTCGACAAAACCAAAAAGTCTTATTTTGATGAGGAACACTGTGCCCACGATGTTCGCGACAAGGCTAAGGATATTGAAGAGAAGCTTAAGAAGAAAAAGGGTTCCTTCTTCCAGTCCATCACGTCGTTGCAGAAGAACAGTGCCCGAGTCACATCGCGTAAGGAGCTGCTCGAGGAGAAGTCCTCGGGTGCACGTAACGATTATGTTCTTAGCTTGGCGGCTGCCAATGCCCATCAGAACCGTTATTTCACCGTCGACTTGCAGACGACGATGACAACCATGGAGAACTATGTCTTCGAACGTGTCGCCGAGTATCTGATGCTAATGGGGTAAGCAAAATCTTTCAAGCTATCTTATCTTACAAGTGATTGACACGTTTCCTTCTTTAATACTCAGTCGCACAGAGCTGTTGACCTGCTCGGCAACGCAGAACAGCTTTGGCAAGATTCGGGATCAGGCTCAACAATTGACCCGGGAGTACAATCTGCAGTGTTGCTATCTGTTCTATCCGGTGTTGAAGCAGCACATCCAGTATGATTTCGAGGCATGCGACAATGATCCGGTAAGGAAGGTTACCGCGGAGCACGAGTCCGCGGCTGAGACGCTAACTAAGGAAGCAAAGAATCTGGCGGGTCGTGTGGTTAAGGAGAACGCTTCGGTGCGGGAGTACGCCAAGAAGTTAGCTTTGTGTCAGTCTCTGAGAGATGCTGGTCAGCGCACAGACCCCAACGATCCGAATGGACCAGATCTGGATACGAAGATCGATGAGTTCCGCGATCAGATTCGTCGCTCCGAGACGGAAAAAGCCAAGGCAGAAGCGTGTCTTCAATGTTTGCGAGATGGAGGTATAAGTGTGGACGAATGGGTGCAGGAAGCAGAGATCATGGGCGTCCAGGAGTTAACACGCTCAGCCAGCTCCATTTCGATGCGCACCGATGCTTCCGGCCAGGGTGAAAATCCCAGCTCTGATTCATTCTATGACAGCGACAAGGAGGAGGCAGCTGGTACCACTGCCACAACTGCAGCTGCTTCCAAGCCCAAACAGGAGACGCAACTCTCGCGGGATCGTACCTTCAGTGACAGCGACGATGAGCCCGAGGAGCGGGTACGTGCACCTACAACAGCTGCAGCTCCAATCGCTGCCAGCAGCGCCGCTGGTGGATGGGATGATCCGACCGAGGTCAATTGGGAGGAGGCTGAGGAGGACAAGGACGAGCCCATTGTTCCCGAGCCCAAGGAGGCAATTTTCAAGTGCACAGCACTCTACAGCTACACGGTAAGTACTTCAGAATTATGAAGAAGATATCGATGCTAACCATGAAAATATCTTAGGCACAAAACCCAGACGAGTTGACAATCGTTGAGAATGAGCAGTTGGAAGTTGTTGGCGAAGGTGATGGAGATGGCTGGCTGCGTGCCCGTAACTATCGTGGAGAGGAAGGCTATGTGCCACACAATTATCTGGATATTGAGCAGGATGCGGCTGGTAACGGTAGTTCAGGCAATCAATTGCGCTCACAAATCTCATTCTCATCTGTCGATTATACTGTTGACAATGAAGATCAAACGGTGGACTCAATGCAATCGCCCGACCAGGTCTCGGTCATAATGGCACCACAAAAGCGTCTCAAGTCCGACGTCGAGTGGTGCATTGCGCTCTATGACTACGATGCCACTGCCGAGGATGAGCTGACCTTCGAAGAGGGTGACAAGATCAAGATTATTACGAAAACCGCACACGGTGTCGACGATGGCTGGTGGGAGGGCGAACTGGATGGTAAATTTGGCAATTTCCCCTCCCTGGTCGTTGAGGAGTGTGACGAGATGGGTGAACCTCTCAGCGATGGTGGCGACGAATCCCCACCCCCTATGGCAGCACCCAACTTTGCATTGCCCCCCGCTCCAGCATTGCCAGCAGAGTATGCTCATGAGCTAACGGACATAACGGAAGATATGTTCGGTTCGCAGGAGACAGTAGGTAGGTCACAAACCCTATGCATAGCAGGAGCAATAAAGTATTGGTTCACAATTAAAATTTTATTTTAATTCTCTTACCAGATGACGATCGGGATAGCGGCTACATACCGAATGGCAATGCAGTACCCAGCATGCCTCCGCCAGGTAATTGTCCTGGCCCTGGGCATAGTTTCAGTGGCGCAAAACACTTTTGTCTCTTCGTCTCTCTCTCTTTCTCTCTCTCTCTCACTCTATTTTTAACTCCAAAATCTCTTCAATTTACATTCAACCTTTATATTGTACTCAATTCATTATTTCACACACAAAATCTCGAAAGTCCTGTTTTACTACCTGCTTCTATATTCTCTAGAGGTACCTTAACTAATTCTTCCAGTGCAGCTAATACTACTACTACTACTAACCATCACTAACTACCAATCACCAACTACCATCACAACCACGAACCAAAAGTCTACTCCACTACCATCACTGTAACTATTCTCCAAAACACTATCTAATTCTCTCCGTTAATGTTCTAACTTTAATCGATCGAAAAGTTAAAACCAAAATAATTATTTTATGTGTCCTAAGCAAGACAAAAGCGAAGCTAAAAACTAAACTAAAAATTCTTTACAGTTTTACAGTTTACTTTAGGCTGCTTAACAACGTGTCTCCTGTGTGTTGGTGTTTCCTGCTATGCTTAACAATTAATTACGATTACGACGTAATTTTTTTTTCCAAAATTATGTTTTTTTTTTTCGTAGCAAATAATTTTGTGGATTTTTTTTGGCAACAGATTTTTTACTTATTGTGTGAAATATGTATATGAAATATATTATTGATGTCCCCTTCTAACAGTACCAAAAACTTCGTATTTGGAATGATATAAATAAGCTCTATATATAATCGCAGATTTTTCTACTTTCTCTTTCTTGTTAATGTACTTAAGTAATCTAATCTTGATGGGGTTGCTGTCTGTGGCACCAATTTTGAACTGCTTTTGTATCTCTTTTGTAAATATTAATCGAAAACATTATTCTTTAGTAGATTGATTTAATTATTTAAGATTATATGTCTGTCGAAAACTGACCATCATAATATTTAGGTCATTGACTTCAGATGGGAGAGCTTGACCCTTTAACAAAGTCTAATATATTCTACTCTTTTAAATATTACTGTATGTACTTTGTGTGAAGCTCCTTTACAGTTTTACCCTCCCATTATAAGGTTGAGGGGATAAACAAGCAAACTTTCTTCTAATAACAGCTTCAGCTTTAACAGCTTCCTTTTTATATATTGCAACCGACACCTTTATAAAGTTACTTGTTATACCCGATTATCCTCTTTGACTATCCTAAAGATAAACTCTTTTAGTTTTTTGACCATATTGTACAAAGAGCATGTGCATGCGACCCAGTTGAAGCCCCAAAACCCTTAAATGTTATACTTCTTTTGTGTATTAATCTTTTGTGTATATAATTTGTAATCCTCTAAGCTTATTTCAGTTTGCCGTGTGTATTTAGCTCTTGGGCGTGTTCCAAGGTTGAAGATCATGTTCCTTTAATTGAGTCTCCCACCTTATGTATTGATCTTTCACCGCTCTCTAATCACTCGATTGGGTTCTTAAAAAATGCGTATTTATCAAATACTTTAAAGCGTATTATCGAAAACATTTCGTCTTAGTTAATTGTGTTTCTCTACTTTTTACTTAATGCTTACTCAGTGCTTATACAAGAGCCTGGTCTGGAGGTAAATATCCATAAAGACCCATTAGATCTTAGATCTATATAAATATTACCATAAGAAAACGATTAATCTTATAAAATTTCTCCATTGCAGGACGATTTCAGTGACGATGAGAAGCCGCCACCCTCGTTACCGCCACCGCAGTTAACCAAACCGAAGATCGAGGGCAAGGGCAAGATCGGTGCGGGATCAGTCGGTGCGGCGGCTTCAACTTCGAACACTTTGAACTTAGGTATGGCACAAATAATAGTCACCGCTGCAACCCCAATGGTTGAAGACGGTGCCGATAAATCTTTCCCACCAGTAGGAGACACCGACAATTCATCCACATCGACGTCTGGCAAGGATCAGCCCGTGGCTGTGGTAGCAGCGGATAAAAAGCCTGATATTGTATCGCCGAAGCCATCAAAGGCTAAAGTGGCGGCAGCTGCTGTGGCAACTGCCAAAGAAGGTAATCGTATTGATGATAATGATGATGATGTTGGGGAAGAGGTGGATTCCACTGTAGCCATAACACTGACAGAGTATCCATCCATCTGTCCAGCAGAAGATCAACAATCACTTTCGGACGGCACTGACTCGGCCAATGCGGATGTCCCAGTGCTACAGGAGCCCGATGATGATCCTTTTAATGAGAAATCGTCAGCAGAAGCTTCTCAATCCGTTGCCCAAGCTGAAGCCAGTGGCGGCGGTGGTGGATTCGATTTTGACTTTGAGGCCAACTTTGATGCTAACTTCGATGATGCATTCGCCGGAGGAGGCGGTGGTGGTGGTGGTGGTGGAGGTGGCGGAGGCGGGGCGCAGTCTAGCAACCTGGATTGTGAGTCCCCAGCCGAGGATGTTATCGATGCACCCAAACAGGTGGTTGGTGGAAGGGCCAGCATACCCGAGGAATTGGACTCCAATCAATTAGCACGCTTGGAGAATTTGAAAGAGTCAAACGCTTAAGACATAGCCAAATGCCGTATATCTACATAAAACTCCACCACCTGGCCACACTTTTAATGTTGTTCGTAATTGATTTAGACACGCAAGCAATGAGCACGAGATAAATTCCATATATATATGTATATATATATACGTATATATAGACTAACATACACACTCACTCGCTGGACCAATCAAAAACCAGAATGAGAAACAAAACACACTGTATTAAGTATTAAGCCAAAGCACTCTCTTCGCACATACTCTACCACTCAGACAGATCGCTTCGACTTCTATGCAATTACAACGATGCCATATAGTGTATACAAAAACCACCCACAATAGTATACACATTACTTCCAAGTAATGTATTAACTTGTAGTTTGAAAAACATTGGTATTATAGTTTGTAAAAGATTGTAATCTTTGTTCTTGAGCGTCAGTCTTTGGAACGGATCTTCGAATATCAGCTAGTAATCAAGCAATATATAATATATGTATGTGTATATACCAAAGTCAACTACATATTATAATGTATTCTAGTTAAAAACCTATACTTAACATTAATGCTTAATTAAAACAGATAAAAATTAAAAACCAGCCAAACAATTTCAACTCATAGCCAATATTATCGTTCTGTTGCAATAAAAGAACAAAAAATGTATATTATATTATTATTGTTAGCACAAGGAATTGTGCACATCATAGATAAAATAACTTTCATCTAGTTTGCTGTTAATAAAATATTATGTATCGATGTACACAGTTAAGATCTATTAGAACAATGTTTTGCGTGCGAAGTTTAGTTAAAATTTATCTTGGTTAATTATATATATCATTGTACTACCTGAAAATGCCTACTTAATTTTTGCAAATCATATATAAATAGTTAAATAAAAAAAAAACGAAACAAACAAACAAATACTCACAAACCAAACTGATTATAGTATGAACAAGCTCTTAAATGAGAGTACACTTAAATAAATATGATATTAACGAAAATTATTAAAATATACCGCAAATGTATTGTATGTTATTTTTCCGGTGAGGTAATTAAAGTTCATGTCATTAAAAAGACTTCTGTTTAAAGGACTTATTAATAAATTAACACTTTAAAACCGTAACTTACATGACTTATTCTTTTCATTAACAAAAATACGATCGTGTTCAATAACATTTTAATTTTCGCTTCTTTTTTCTTTGTGTAACTCTACAACTTAACATTTGCTCGCATGTTAACTCATATGCGAATGAATATCAAAGTACCGTTATATCCATTCAGTAGCTAAAATCAAAACTGCACGTTCGCCAGTTCTCGCAGTTTATTCTAATGAAAAGAAAAAAAGATTTTCGATTAAAATAAATTATATATTTTCCGGATCAGTCGTTATAAGTGATCGCAGCTTGTGTGCTAAGTGAAATGTGATATAAAGGCAGAAAATTCAATGGCAGCAGCTATTTGCCGCCGGTTAGTCAGTGCATTCGCTTTCCCGCTTTTTTTCCAGTGCATCTCAAACCATTATGTTCGGCAAGCGTTGGAAAAAAGTGTACGCACAAATTGTTCGACATAAAGTTGTAATTAGTAGTCGCAAACTCGTGCTTAAATAATATACAGTGTGTTAACACCAACACGTACGTCTACAGTGACATCAACTTACACATCAAAGGTACATCTGTGGAAGGATTGAGAGTCTCTTTGAACTGCACAGTTTGTAGATACTACGTCACAAAATTAATGTTATACGTATGTTCTGCTTGAAGTAATAAAAAAAATAGAGGTGAGTGACAAAACAAGGTTACCTTTAATGCCCAGATCAGCTCAGTTGCAGAGTATTTAGTATTCCAGTTAAGAAAACACATTGAACATTAATTTTTTACATATCTTTATTCGTATTCGCTTCATTTGCAATTTTATAATAATTATCATTTTGTTTTTGGGTGTTTTTTTTTTTTAATATATTTTTCGGTCTGCCCATTGTCATCATTTTGACGCATTTCATTTAGCATTCGACTCTTAATATTATAGATTTTTTGTTTTTATTTTCTTTCTGTAATATTTATTGCGTATTTGTTATGTGTGTTTTTGTTTTTTACGCTATAGATATTTTATTATATTTTTCTTGTTTTTAGGGTTTTTTTTTTGTTTTTATACAACGAAATTAACACAGTCAAAATTTGTGATCAGTGATCAATCATTACATACGCATTACGTTTTTTTTTTAATTATTTGTTTTTTTGTTTCATTATTAGTTTTAATTTTTGTTTTGATTTTAATCCGTTTTCATACAATGTTTTGCATAATGCTTGCTTATCTACTATTTTGGGATATTTTGATACTGGGTTGAATATTTTGAGCAACGGAACTGTTTATGATTGAAAAAAGATATATGGAAAAAATTGGAACACCTGATGCCTGGATGTGAGAAAGAGAATGAACGAGAGATAGAAGAAAATATAATTGACAAGAGGCTCGTGACAAACTAAATGTCAAATTCAAAACCGAAATGGAAATTATGATAAGAATTGACTGTGCTCCGTGGGAGTTGTTCTTGTTCTTGTTGTTGTTTGTTTTGTGAATGTAATGTGATAGCCATAACAAATATTCATTTATTGTAATTAGGAACTTCTTGAATGGACGGATAAAAACAAAAATTATATAGATGTACTTTACCATTTTTGAAAGCTGTCTATCAAAGAGAAAATAATTCAAAGTTAAGTCGTTTGCAAGCAAGCGATTAGTGCAAAAGGATTATTTCTGTGTATGTGTTTGTGTGTGTGTGTGTTAACAATAATTGAGCAACGAATCAAATTAACAATTAGATAACAAGACTTAAGTTGTAATAATAATTGAAATTCATTTCACTATCATTAAGGATGTTTAATCATTGTGCTCGCCTATGAAAATTGTTTGTTTGCTTTTAACTGAAAAGCGAATCAATGTCAAAAAAGGGTGTACAACCATAAGTATGTATGTATTTGTGTGTGTGGGAGTGTGTTCAATATTCAATTTGATTTTTTCAAAAATTTCTTTGTGCAAGTTTTCCAATTATCTCTTTTCGGGTATTTGGGATTACTGACTATTGTGTTCTATATATATATATATATATATTTTTTTTTTCTCTCAGTAATGTATATTTTTAATAACATTTTTTTTTTGTTTTTTTCATAATATTTCTTGGGTTGCATTTAAAAAATGTTGGGTGCGCCTTTAATGAATTGTGTATATATGTATATGTGTGTGAAGTTGAACTAAATGCCTTAAGTTTTTAACTGGGTTTGTTGCTTATCTAAATACTTTAGAATTTCATTTTGTTGAGACCATCATACATACCATATATAATATATATTGTACATACTCTTATTATACATTTAATATACATACACAATGTAATATTACATCATGTACATAAATGTAACACACACACACACATATATGTCCGCATGTGTACATAACATTTTCTCATACTATTATTATTTTTGAAATTTCTCTTTATATAAAACGCTGGTGTTGATGCCGTCCTATAAATAACGGCACCAAAAATGCTTTTTTTTTTGTTTTTGTTTTGCTTGTATATTTTTTTAGGGCCTTGTGTCATTGCTTGTCCTAAATGCTTTGCCCCTTGTTTCGGTTTTTTGTAATTTTTATAAATATTCCTTAAATATTCCCATTTTAAAAAATTTCACTATAGCCAACTAAATTGTTTGTTTTTCTTGACCAAAATTATACCATTAACTAGGTGTAGAGTAAAAAACGAATATGAAAAGTAAATACGTTAACTTAATTCATTAATTGTTGTTTCATTTTAAAATGCTCAGCTATTTATCTGTTTAACTTCTCGTCCCTTTTTTTATTTTTGTTTTACAACTAAAATGTGTTTTTTTTTTTGGAAATACGCTCCGAAACCGTTGAGCAGCTATTTGTTGTTGTTGTTTTCGTTTTAGCATAGAATTTAATTATATTACGTTTTACAGATAAACCTCATATATCCAATTTTTTTTATTTGTTTTTTTTTTGGGTTTTCTCATTATTTTTTCATTCAATTTATAAACATTTTGATTTAACTATTTTACTTAATTTTTGGTTTTTTGTTTGGTTTTGCATTTTCTTTTCGGTAATATATAATTGAATTCCGACACCTGTATAGCTACAAGATATATACATATAGTATATATGCTTGTTATATACTTATATATATATATTAATGTGTTTTGTTTGTTTTTATCACCGATTTCACTTGATGTCGAGTTTGAGTTTTCTATATATTCCGATCCTGATTCTAACTAAATATATATATATATATATGTATGTATACGCACTGAAAAAGTTTGTGTACCTAAGAATATTCCATTGCTGTTTTTATCCTCTATTGTTTTGTTGGTAAGTAAGTTTAAGGTTTTTTCTGTGTAAATCAATTGCAGTTTCGTTTTTGCATCTCAAATCCATGTTGGTAAGTACTTTGGGCTCAACAGATCGTTCGTTTAGAAAAAAATCGAAGTAAAAGTTTATTTAACTTTATACTCAATTTGTACATGTGTGTTTAAGTGTCTGTGTGTGTTTCTAGAAAGTTAATAAAGTAATTTTCGCTTGTTGTGGTTGTTGCTTTTAGTTTTGTTGGATTATTATTAGAGTTAGGTTATGTTGAGAGAGAGTAGAGTAGTATGTGTGTTTAAGGTTAAGTGTATGTATTTATAGGCCATATTAAGGTATTAAGGGTTGCATTGCTGTCTGTATTCTTGTTGACTGTGTAGATTTAGCTATTTGTTTCCTGCCCCTACATTTTTTTTCTCTATAATATTTTTTTCCTTTCTCTCTTTATGCTCTTAACTTTATTGACAGTCTTAAGCTGTAATTTCCTTAGCTTTAACTGTCTTTGTGTGTTCCACTTATTTATGGGAATAATTTTCTCGTTTTTTTTTTGTTTGTTTGCATATGTATATAAAATTAATTGTTGCTGTTTTATATATATATAAAAAACTCGTGCTACATATAAGGTGCTTTAATACGTCGTTCATTGTTATTGCATACCATACATATATATGTATATATGTGTATATATTTTATAATTTATATATATTATATGCAGATGTATGTGCGTTTTTCCTGCTTCTTCTATATATTGTATTTCTGTATAATTATAATTTTTTTTATTCATATACATATATATACGATATATATATATAAGATATATATATATATAAATGATTAGATGTGGTGTATATAACCTCAGCATTAGCTAACTGTACAAAAAATCTTTAGCCTTAGATATAGTAGCACTTCTGCTAAACTGCTTCTTCCTCATCTTATCTTACCATAATTAGTAAATAAAAATTCATTGATGATATATATGTTTTGTTTTGTTTTGCCTTTTGTCATGGTATATAGTATTTGTGATTTGAATATTTAGTATTGTGCTAGGTTTTGGTATTCAAACTATAAATAAATCTCACCATTTAACTAAATATTCTTGAGGAACTTTACCAAAACTTCAAATATGTATCTATGTTCGTATCAGTGTGTATTTGTATGTGTGTGTTTGTGTTGTGTGTGTATTGTATTGTATATACTAAGCTAGATGGTGCATTGTTTATGTATGTATGTACTTATATATATATTATATATCGCTTTATTGACTGCTTGAACTTGTCTGTCTCGAGTTGAATTTTTTTTTAACTAGTTTAACATTAATTATTAGTTAGCTAATTTAAATTATCTGCTAACTTTTCATATGCGAAGTTTTGCTCCTACTTTGCGTTATTTTGTCCTTCTGTATCTTCTTGTTCAGTTTTATATATACACAAACTAAGCAAACTGATTTAATCTTCAAAATAATCAATAAACTATCAACTAACGTCATTTCACTTTTTAACAACTATTTGTGATGCTTACAAGCTAAGTTCTTTAGGCAGTTTTCATTCAATTTTTTTGTTTTTGTTTTGTGTTCAATTAATCTATTTATTTGTATTTATTCTTCTATTGATTTAGCTATAAGTTTTCAATTTTTCTTTCTTTCTTTTGTTGTTGTTGTTGTGCTATTAAAATATTTGGTTGTGTTATCGTGTAACTAAAATCGTTTATTAACTATTTGTTTTATTTTTTAATTTTCTTTTTGTGTATGCCGCCCGATGCCTTTCGCGCTTACAAAAGGTGCCCTTGAAAGTAATCCATAAGAATTTTGCATTTATTTGTATAATATTCGTGTGCAAATTATTATTTAAAAAACATTTCATTACAGATTATATGGTCGAGTAGTATTAGTTTCTTTTTTTTAGTTTATTCGTTTTAAATTAATTAAATGATTTGATTAATTTGAAAATTTGTTGTTTATTTTTTCCTACAAAATTTGGCCATTTTTCTTGGAAGCGCTAAAAAGTGGTCAGTTTTGAAAAATCAAGAAACTTATATATTTTTGTTTTTTTTTGTTTGTTTGTTAAAATTTAATAAAGTGCACACGTATGTAGTGTATTAATTCAAGGGTGTTTTGGGGTTTTAAAAACCATAAACTTAAATTAAGTTTTTGCCTAAATTAAGGAAGACTGTTTGACTGTCTGCTTAGGGGCAGTAATGGCAAACTAAACATTGATCTCGAAAACAAATTTGGAAACTAGTTGAAAAATAATTGAGTGTTTTTTTTTAAGTTGTTGTTGTTAAACTGGAAACTCTTTATAATCTTATGACAATTGTTGCATCGGGTGTGTTTTAAAGTTGGAATTATGTGAGTCTGAAATTAATTTGTTGACTGTGCTATTTGTTTGGTTTTTTTTTCTTATGTTCTTATTATATATTTTTAGTTTCTTTAATTGCTATGTTGCGTTATCATTTCATTTAATTTTTAATTTTTTTTTTAAATATATTTGCTTAAATTTTGCTTTATTTTCTTTTTCACTTTATTCTCTACTATTTGCTATACTGCTGCTTTTGATTATTCATCGTGAGGTTTATTCTCCTTCTCCTTCTTAATTATGCTATGTACTTTAATTATTTAAGTTTTTTTTTTTGCTTTCACTTTGCGTAAATCTATTTAACAATATTCCTCTTTGCTCTCGCCCATAATATGTTTTTCGTATTTATTTTTTGTTTATTTTTTTTTTAGTATTTAACAATAATATGTTGCCTTTGCATTTTCATATCGCTAGTTAAAATTAGTTTTGCTTAATCTTTTTTTAATCGTTTTTTTTTTTGGTTTTTTTAATTTTGGTTTGTTTTTTAAGCGCCCTGCACAGTTTGACTCTTTTGTGCGCTGTCCTTCTCCTGCTTTTGCTGCATCGCCTGTTTCTCCATAGCCTTCGCCTCCTTGGGGTGCTTGGCTAAATTTATTCCTCGCCCAGCAAGACAAGATCGTCGGCGACGACATCGCTCACGTGCAAATAAATAATCCAGTACATCAGATTGAAGCAGACAAAGCACACGGGAAACACAATGCGCGAGTATTTGTCAATATCCGAGGGTGTAATACCCAGCAATTTGTTAATATCCTGTGTATTATAGAAAACGGAATTTTCACTTAGTAAGATAAGATGTATATCATAAGATGTATATATACTGCATAGGCTTACTGCATAGGATTGCATCGAAAGCGATGCTTAAGCTTTACCTTTTTTACTTTTCCTGGATGCAGAAGATGTGCGGGCACTGCTGCCTCGGGATCACCGCCAGCATCTGGCGGGCCGCCACCACCGCCTCCGCCACCGCCTGGTGGTCCGCCTCCTGGCTGTGGTCCTGGGCCATGTGATTGGGGTCCACCACGGCCGCCATTGACCGTATTCTCCAGGGTGCCACCCTTGGAGTGTGCCTTGGGGTCGTGGACCTTGAATCTCACCTCCTGGAACAAGGGTCCCACTATCGAGCAACCGCGCGTACCAACGTTTTGTTGGATATTTGAAAAGCCGATTGGGCGGTTACTCACTGTTTGTTTGGGCGCATGCGGATGACCATGGCTGTGGGCATGGTGACCATGCCCATGTCCATGCTCAGGACCGGGTCCGCCTCCGACATTCGGATTCGGATTGGCCTGCTGCTGCACACCTTCGAGCTGTTGCTTTTTCTGCTCAGCTATCTTTTGGATCGCCATAAATCTTTGTTTTCGCATTTGAATTCGTTTTGCCATATAGCCGACGGTGGCGTATTCTACGATTGGCGATATGATATTGGATATTGGATACAGTTTTTTTCGAATTGAATTTGATTTGATATGTTTGGTCGGTTCATAATTTATTTTTGAATGCAATTTTGAGAGTTGATTGTTCGATTGATTGATTGATTGATTGATATGGGTGGTTTCAAATCGGACGGTTTGTCGGTACGGAAGAAGGTTTGATTAATGCGGATGCATAAAATTTTGAATCAGGTCGCGTTTCACATGATTTTTTGATGATTTGATTCGATTTGATTTGTTTTTGATTGTTGAATATAAGGTGGTTGTTGTTGTTGTTATTGTTGTAGTTGTTGTTGTTGGTTGTTGTTTTAGTCAGAGGTTGGTTGCACAGTATTTTTTTGTAATTTTGAAGTACGGTTGGTTTTGTTGGAACAGTATGGGGGGAAAATGGAGCGATTTTTGGAAAAATATTAATTTTCATGGCATTCAAATATTTATCATAAATATTTATGCAAATATATATGATATATACATACAAGAATAAAGAAAATCATTTTTGATATATGACAATTTTGGATACTATATATATATATGGTAATAGTATATATGTGTATGTATATGTGTGTATATGATTTGTTGAATATGTCAAAAATTCAAATTAAAAACTTGGAAACGGGGTTTTGGGGTAAAAGCACTACGGGTAATAAGTCAGAATATTGCAGTCGAAGAAAGGTATGCCGACTTGAAGATACCCTGTACCATGATTATTGGTAAAAACAAGCTGTTTGTGAACTTACTGATTGACAGGAACTTTTTTTGATAGATATATACAAACTGCAAGCTATTATTATTGATTTTTATATATAATACAGGTGGTTGATACTTTTTTCCTACTTATGAAAATTCCACAGTAAAAAATATTCAATTAATTTTTTTTTTTAAATTCTCTTTCATGATACAGGGTATAAATAATCAACGTCACTTGTGTGTGTGTTTGTTGTTGTTGTAGTTGTTGGTTGGTTGGTTGGTTTGTTGCTTGTTTGGTTGGTTGATAGTTAAATAAAAATTTAATAAATTCATATTCTGTTCGTTAGCCAAGCAACAGAAAAAATTAATATATGTGAAAAGCAAGTGTAGTGTGTAGTAGGTGTTCGAAAGAGAGAGAGGTAAATACAGATACGAGAGAGATAGAGAGAGAGAGAGCAATAAAGGTGTAACGGCTAAATGGTTGTGTGTGTGTATGTATGTATGTGTCTATAAGTGTTCGGTGTATGTGTGTGTCTATGTGTGTGTGTGTGTGTGTGTGTGCTTGTCAGTATCTGTCTGTCTGCTGGCTGTTGTTGTTATATTTTTGTTTGTATGTTTGTTTGTGAAATGAGTGAACAAAACACAAAAGTAAAAAAAAAAACGTTAATTTGTAAGCCAAATGGTTTATGTAAAAGTTTTTATTTATATATATTTTTATTTTTTTATATATATATTCTGCAGTTGGGACCATCATTCAAGGAAAATGTTTATGTGAGTGCCTCAAATGCAAATTCATTGAACAGTCGCCTGGTGTAGGGGACACATATTTCCAGCTTTTCGTTTCGCCTCGTTTTGAATAAATATATATATATGGAGTATATCTTGGTAGTATGTATATTTAAATGTATTTAATCCTTAAGCAGATATGTATGTAGATAGTATATATAGTATATAACTGGGTCGTGGCTTTGCTTATCATGCACAGAGATCAAATTGAAGGTGGGATAAACAGGATCCTAAGATACAAGACTCATCGTTCTGATTGTTGATGGGGGGTAGTCATTATTAAGGGAGTAAATAGTTAAGTTCTTTTGTTTTTGTTTCTTTTTGGAACGAGTAACAAACGAGTTTACGTTTACTTACCCCTCAATCTGTGAAAAGCGCTGTTGCTGTAAATGCATATAGAATAAAAACGAAAAAGAAAAGGACCAATCTATCATATCTTACCTAACCTCAAACTTGTGTCAAACATTTGGTATTGTCATGTCTGCAGCACACACACATTCGAATGACACACAGACTTGACAAGCCAAATGTTGTGCAATTAATATTTGTTTAGTTTTGAGGTTTGACGCGCTGTCTCTCAGACTGAGTATAATCATCATCATCTATGATGTAATGCCGTCGTCTTCTTCTTGGGAATCTATTTACAGTGTTTTGTCTTCGTTTTCGATTTCGATTTCTTTTTCGTTTTAGTTTTTGCTTTTTTTTTTGTTTTATAAATATATATTTTATTCAATTCAATCGCGACTCAAGCCAGGTGTGACGCAAGGCATGCTGGTATCATATTTTCTTATGCGCTCGGTTTTAGTATGTATTTTTTTTGTTTTTTTTTTTTTTGCTCGTACCCCTGGGCTGGAGATTTGAGGTTCGTTGTGTTTTTCCAGATTTGATTTTTCGATTTTTTATGATGATGTAGTAGTATAATAAAGTAGCTTTTAGTTTTTTTTTTCGTAGGCTTGCGTTTTGAGTGGAAGCTGGGCGTATATTAATATCTGGGTACCATTACAGGTTGATAAATGTGTTCGCTCATGTGCATTTTTGCTATGCATTTATCATGATTAAAGAATTCTTTAAATTTTCATGTATTCATGTTTTCTTTTCTTTTTTTTTGTTTTTTCTTTTTTTTTGGGGTTGCTTGGAACACAATGTCAACCTGAGGCGGCTACAGTAAGTAGTAGTAGTAGTAGTAGTAAATACGAGAGTACGAGAGTAAAGCTAAAAGTCTAAAATAATTTGTAGCGTAATACTTTTTGGTTTTGTTTTTGGCAGAAGCATGCTTCGATTGTTTCAAGTTGTTATTCTAAAAAGCTCTGCATGTGTTTTTTTATGTAACAGTATTCAGTGCACTATCTGTGTGTGTGTGTGTTCGTGTGTGTATAGGTGTAAGGTGTAGGTGTATGTGTGCAAAACTTTTCGCTTGGAAATTTTGTGCCCTTACAAAGGGAAGGCAGCGCGCGTATCTATGAATTTGCATACATTTTCTTTAGATGACAGTTGCATTGTTTCTTTGTATAAGAAAAATTAACAATAACATACAAATACGAAAAAAGAGATTTTTTTTTATATATACTTTTTTTTTTGTTTTTTTGGTTTTTTTCTTTTTGCATTGTTGTTGACCTGAGTTGAGAGTTTTATATTGTAGGTAGTAAAGTGTGAGTTGTTGCTTAAGATGTTAGGATTTTAAGAGAGAAAGTTAAAGTTAGAGCATTGAACTGGACTGTAGTAGTAGTATAATTGTTTGAAATATATTTTGCATAGAATTTTGAATATCATACATGGAATTGATTAACATTTCTGTATTAATGCTCGAACAAATATATATTTCAAACTTGTAAATACATGGTATTATTTATATATATGTATATTTTGTATACTGAATTGTAGATATGTTTTAACAATTTCAGCTACTTTCAGGATTTTTGATTTGATGAATTTGTTGAAATTGATTCGGAAATTGGGAATTGAGTAATTGAGCAATATAAAGACTACTCAAAAAATATATATTCGTGTTTACCAACTTCAAGTAAATCATATCTCTAAGGCTTAATTGAAGTTTCTGTGTATTCGATTGCTGTAAAAATGAAAAAAAGACTGTTGAAAGAAAATTGTGTGTTTTTGTCTCAGTGATTGATAATTGCTGCAAAACGCTAAGCGAAGAACAGTGGCAAGAGTGTATGTGGTTTAAAGTTGGTTTGAGATTGGCATTTACTTTGGCTGGTACTCAAGTGCCCTTTTTGAACGCCAAAAAAAGGTTGAAATGAAATTAAATTTAATGAAATTTAAATATATATATTTATATATATATATTGCGTGTGTTGTATGTAGTTATGTGTTATAAAGCAACACAAATTTAAATACTAGATATGTATTTTTATGTGTTGATTTATAAGTTGAAGTAGTAGTTGATGCTTGTGTGGTGCTGTGTGAAAAGTTATGAAAATATTTGTTTTTGCTACTTGATTGGTTTGGTTTTTGGGTTTTTTTGGTGTTGGTATTGGTATTTTGGATTTGGATATGTTTTCGCTAGATTTTGTTTACCCAGTAGACTGGCAAAGACCATTACGAAGCATGTTCCCAGATAGACGTCAATCGATTTGACGTATGAAATCTTTGGCAGCGCTGCATTTGTTGACGACATCAATGTGGTCATTGTCAACACGGTTGTCACACCGAGCGCCACACGCGCCGGCGTTGCATTGCGATTGAGCCAAAATGATACCCATGATATAATAACGATCAGTCCAGAGGGTATGTAGATTTGTATAAGATAATAGCCCATCGAACGCACAAACTGTATTTCGCAGGCTAAACGCGAATAGTTGCCTATTATTTGTTATCATTATCAGACATTATTATTATTATTATTATGTTCATTTATTATATTTTATTAAATGCGAATTATTAGTTTTCATTGAGTACCGAGCATATATGTAAAAAAAAATGTTGGAAGAGACAGAAAGAGAGAGAGAAAGAGAGAGAGAAAAAAGAGAGCAAAGTGTAATTATATTATTAGTGTATATTCGATAAGATTTTATATGGTTTTCATTTTCTTAAAATTCAACAATATATAAATATAAGTAACAAATATTTGTAAATTTTTCATCACAACAAAAAGAAGGAGTAATAACTTAAAAAAGCAATGAGCGCATTAAACTGAGAGATTTTTTCGATACGAAAGAATCGAAAATATATATAGTATTATAGAATGTGTTAGGTATGCATAAGAAAAATATATTTCAGAATGTATAGTATGTATATATGAACAAAATGATAAATAAAGCGAACCGAACATCATGATCAATATTAGTTGTTATTTGTCATTTGTTAGTACTAATAAGTTTAAATAGTACTTAACGCTGCAGTTTGCCTACTTGCTAGAATGCAAACTGGTTTTCAATTGTTAAAAGTATATGTTAGAAAATAATATTAATGAGTGAACACCTAATGAATTTGACTGTCAAGGACAATAGAGACACTAAAAACAAAATTGTAATGAAAACTAAAACATTTTAACAATGAGCAGACTGAAAAAAAGAGAGAGAGATAGAGATTGAGAGCTAGCCTAAGGCCCAATAAGGCGCAAAAATTGTTGGCCGCGAGAGAGTTTATGAAGTTAATATAAGTATATATATATATATTTTGTTTGTTTGTTTGAAAGGAAACTTTAATGATGAGAGCATGCTTGGGAGGGCGTCTTCTTTTTTTTTTAAATAGTATTTGTTTTATTTTAAATTAATAATATATATTTTAGAGATTTGCTTTCTTCCGCTAATTTTAAAAAAATTGTGTCTATATATTTTGTTTTTATTTTTACAAAAGTTTAAACGTTCTAGGTTTTCGATATTTAATGTATTGCAGTACTTTCTTTTAAATGTGTTTTTTTTTTGGTATTTTTTTATTTTACAATATTAATGTGATTGTTGCTGTTGGGTAAATGCTAATGAAATTTTCGATAGCGTTTTTCAATTTCGGCAATAACTTGTTAATATATATATAGATGTATATGTGACGTGTGTGTGTATGTATGGCAATTTAAAAATATAATTAATATTACTGCCAGGCATAAGTCGAAAAGATGAATGATCTAAGTACATAAGCCATATAAAGTTAAGCATCGCTATTATTATTATTTTTATTTGTGTTCAATAGTAGATATATATATGTAAATAATGTTGAAGATATATGTATTGCGTATATATATAAATATTTTGCTTAATGATTTCATGACACAAATATCACATAAGTCAATTTCTGTAACTTTTGATTGGTGTTTTTTTTCTGTTTGAAAAACTTTTTGATTGATTTTAATAGCTAGATTTGATTTGCTTGGCAATGCCAATTTTTCATTGAATTTTTTTTTTTTTATGAACTAATGAAAAAATCATAAAAGATCCAAATCGAACACAAGCTAAATGTTAATTTGACAACAAATAAATGTGAGCATAAATGAATTTCTAAATGAATATGTTAAGAAATAGTTCAGCTAGCTTAACATGCAGTATTCTTGCGCTTATTTATTTAGTTTATTACTAAATTGCACCTAGGCTTAAAGATTTGATATTTTCATTTCCCATAATATTGGCTAAAAATGCTTTTGTATTGAAATAACCTTGCAGAAGTTTAAAAGTTGGATTGTTCGATATTCTTTTTAATTATACTTAAGGTCTGCTTTCTACAAGGGTATTGAATGTTCGGCATGCCGAACAGACTTATTCGTTCTTTCTTGTTTGCTGTTGAATATTTTGGAGCGTTAGTTAAATGTAAGTTTAAAGAAAGCAAAATAGTTGTAGTATCCTTAAGTACATGCAATTGTCATATTTTTTGCAGCCTTTTTTCTTTTTCAGTTGTAGCCTTGTAGCATGATTTGCACTAGAATTATAGGCGCGATATTTCAGTCGTTTCTAGTTAGGATAAAGAAGTACGAGTGCTTTATAAACATGTTTGGGTTGTAAGGAATGGAAAAAAAATGGTTAAGGTAAAGCAACTAAACGAACTAAAAATGATAACGCAAAAGACACAATATTATATGTATACATATATTTAGATAAACTCTAGATATATGTTTACATATATATATATATGTGTATATAACTATAAGTACAAGTCGTCATCATCATTCATGAACACTGTTTCGCACATACATACGTACATGATGTATGCATACGTATGCGTATGTATGTACGTATATATAAGTTTGTAGGTAGTAAATATATATATGTATATATAAATAAGTAAGTAAGTAATATGTTTAAAGTTAAAAGGTAAAGTTTTGAATAAAATCGGTAACCGTCTACAGGTACCTGTGGTAAGACTGATCTCCATGGCTCTTTGACGATGACCCAAGACCTTAAATTGGGGCAGAGATACCTCACTCGAGACACCAACCGAGTTAGGGCCTTCATTCCATTTATATCGAATGTCACGCATCGTGTAGCCGACTATATATATTTAGTTATTTTTTGGATTCAGTTTATAATTTTATACAGTTTTTATTTGATTGATATTCGGTTTTATATTGTTATATAGTTTTTTTTGTGTTGTTTGTTCGGCGCAGTTCGTTGTGGTTATCGTTGTTGTTGTTGTGGTAGTTGTTGTTGTTCATTTGACGAAAAATATGCACAAAACAAAAAATACATTTCGTGAGACTATTAATGATTGGCAAAAAAGGAATTTCATAGTAGGTTTTTATCAATGTTTTTTTTTGTTTTTTGCATTAAATTACATTTTCTTTCATTTGAATTTTTTTTTGGTTTTTATTTTCTTCTTACGTTAATTAATAGTCTCATTCAGAACTTGTTGCTTAAAGTGTTGTTAAATATATTTTTTGATTCACATTAATACTATTAGTTAAAAAAAAAATATATATATTACATTTGAATACAAAGGGAATTTTAATTCTAGCATAGGACACATTAAAATATTAAAAAAGACTTAAAGCTACTGTTTGTTCTTATTGGCAGTAGTTGTTTTTTTATACTTTATTTACTTTAGCATGTAATAAATTTCTCTTAAGCACTTTAGATGGCAGAAATGGGTGCTCTTGTGTTTTCTGTATGTTTTACTTTTAGATATTTTTGTATTTTATATATATATATTTTAAGAATGTATCTGTTTATTATTGTTGTTGTTGGTTACACATGGTATTTGGTTTATGTTTTTTTTTTTTTTTTGGTTTAGCCTACCCAAGCAAATGCGCTAAGAATGGACGGCAACAGTGGAAGTGGACTCGTATTGTAGGTAAAACAGAAATAGTTAGAAATAAGAAGAGATTACGAATACTCGCAACGCCTAGCAACACTGGCTAACTAATACACACACACACACACTGGACTACAACTTCTGCGTACTGGCTAAAATATTATTAGTTAGTAAACCGTTGATAAATTTGTTAAACTTGATTAGATGATCAATCAAAATGAGGTAGGCACAACAGAGGTTAGTAGAGGGCACTCGAAACACAAAATAAGTATATGCATGTATTTTTTTTTTAGTAGTTAGTTAGTATTAGAACAAGGTTACAGTTAGCACTCGATATAGGTGAAACACAAAACTAAACAAAATGTGCATGTTGTTTGAGTAGTATGTTTAATATAGTAGAAGTAGTAGAGTAGTAGTAGGCGTAGTATATATAGAGTATATGCGCTAAAAACCCTTTTTTTTCTTATTTTAAGAGGAAATCAAAACTAAAGAAATTGATATTACGAAATATGAAAACGAAAACGAGAGAGACAGAGAGAGAGAAAACAATAATAAGTGTTGATTGAGATAGTAAATATGTTTGTCACAACAAAGAAGAAGATGTTTTTGTTTTATTTTATTTGTATTTTTTTTTTACTCTTTTTGTTTTGGTATGAATTTGTAATGTAGTATGGAGGGTACCTGTGGTTAGGTTTATTTCGGTCGCCCTCTGCCTGTGTCCCAAAACTCGGAACTGCGGTAGCTCGACCTCACTGCTCATGCCAACACTACTCAGTCCATCTCTCCAGAAATATCGGATATCTCGCATCGTGTAACCGACTGGTTGTCGTTTTGTTGTTGTTGTTGATTGTTGTAGTTGATTGTTGTAGTTGTTGGTTATTAAGTTGCAAAAAGGGGGGCGGTAGTAGTTGATTAATTATTGTAATTGCTGTTTTTGTTTGTTTTGTTTCAGTTTTGTTTTGCGGTTTTGTTGTTTTGTTTTGTTTTGGTTTAGTTTGTGGAGGTGTATTTCGGATAGTTCGGATAGTAACACCAAGGTATCTGCTCGTTTACAAGTAGCTTAAGATTAGACTTTTAATATAAAACTATGGTGACCGATTATTATTGTGGTGTGTCTTGACATAGGCTTATCATATATATATAGTATAGTATGTATTTACATTTGGATTTGCTTTATTGTGTTGCCACTGGATTAAAAGCGTGCTGCTGGATTTCAACTTTAAAAAGGATTCATTTGTTTTTTTTTTATAATGTACAATTCAATTTGTTGTTCAAATAAAAGTTCACTAAAATTAGGCACATTTCAGTTCAGTATCAGAGTCAATCGATCATAATCAGGAGCCTTCTGCGGTTGCTGTAAATGAGAAGGCGACCGAAAACCAACCAATCTTATGTTTTTGGCATTTTTTTAATTATTTTTTTTTTTGTTTGCTGGGAATATTTTGTTGGGGGCACATGGATGAAACATGAGAGTAAAAGAGTTAAACGGAATGCTGCAGGATAAATCGTAGAAAGAAAAAAAAATTCTATCTGGCTGCTGTGCAAAATGGTTAACATTTAAAAAATGGGAAAGTGTACGCATGAAATATTCTATCCAAAAATGTTTACTATAAAAACATGTTTAACCTAAGAAATAAAAACATTAAGGATCTAGTGTTAAAAGAAACCTCCATCTTTTAAACCATCTAGCTACCAAGATTGTCCCCTCCTGCGATAAGTAGACTGCTTTTTAGTTGCTTGATTTGGTTGGGTGTGTGTACACTGAGTTTTGGTTTTAACTTACAATTACTTGCTTGCTTGCTTGCGTTATTCAACACTCGTTTGATTTTCTTTTAAATTTTCTGCCCACACTGAACAAACAGTGAGCGGCCTTAAGTTAAGTGGCCAAAATTTGGTGCGGATGCAATTAGTTATGGCCTTAAACATTTCTAAATTGGATGACGATTTACATAAGTAGGTAGGCTAGATAGAGCTATAAAAGGTACGAATCGAGTGGTTGGTAATTAAGCGTTAGCCAACCCTAAGCACATCGGCACTTAACTTTGGCCACTTGATTGGGTTCGATTTTAAGGTTAAGTGCTTCATATTCTGAATGAGTTCATTTCTTATCGATAAATATCGATATATAAGTACAATTACAATTTCAGTTTATTTTTTTGTCTGTTTTGTTTTTCTTTCTTTTTCTTTTTGAGAGTTTTAAAGTTATTTTTGAAATAGAGAAAGAAATATTTATATTTCTTTGGTACTTACAGCTTTCGATCTCAATGTGACATAGTTGCCGATCCATTGGGAAATACTGAAGATTCATAGGACACGATGCGGTGATAGTCAATCTGAAAGTTTGTCATATTTTTTGTTTTGGATGGAATTAATGTGGAAGAAAAGATTTCGATTAGTAAGTGTTGCAAGGAGTTTGTGATGAACACAGCTAATGGTTACAACAACTAAATAAGCAGAGGAGGAGCAAATAAGTTACGACATTTATGGGCGTGGGGGGGGGGGGTGGTTAGGGGGTCAAAGTTCATTGTTCTAGTAGTATTAGTTGAAACAGAGCGAGTTCAATTGGATATGAGAGTTAACATTCATTATTAATAATTGATAACAACATTTGTATATTTATTTTGTAAGTGAGAGTTGTTACGAGTGGCGTTTAATTTTAAGTTTGGTTTGGTTTGATTTGATTTGGTTGGTAGTAAGTAGTAGTAATAGTAGTAGTTATATTAGTAGTAGTAGTAGTAGTAGTAGTAATTGATAGTGACTCTTACGCAGGGTAATAAATACTACGCATACTTGAGAGAGATAATAAGTTGGTAAGGTTAGTTAGTTCTGTTGTCAGCTCGTTCATACTCGTTGCTGGTGGCGATTTTGGACAGATTCTTGTTTATAGGTAGTAGAAAATTGTATGCCCAGTAGCTGCTACAGTAGCTACTGCGACCAGTGCAACCTTTTTGCGGTGTAAAAGACACATGAGACAGCAACTGGTACCCTCTATTATTGTTGTTGTTGTTGTTGTTGTTGTGTAGGGAATGGCCGGAGAATGTTTGCACACTTCATAGAGATACTTTCTATGTGTTGAAATGTACAAATAGATTTTGTAACTCTCGGATTATACAGTCGCCAACTTTCTATTGCTTTCACGTCGCCAATTGAACTCACTTGATTGAAAACTGTTTTTTCATTTTGTTGAACTTTTCGTTTCGTTTGATTTTTTGTTTTTTGTATTTTTGGTTTAGTAAATTACAACATCAATTTATACACACACATCAAAAATAGTACATAGTTGCAAAAAGGGTTGAAAAATAATTTGAACATAAAAAAAAAACAAATCTTTAAGATTGTTAGTTAATAGTTTTTTTTTTTCAATATTCATTAAATATTTGTAAAGTTTTTTGTTTTGGTTTTTTGTTTTTAAAGTAGATACACATACACATATAGATGGAAAAAAATTTGAAAATTGCATTTGATTTGTTTTGATTGGAGATAGTTGATTTTTACCTAATACTTCTTGTTATCGATCCAGAATGATGCACTCGAATGAACTCATTACTGGTTGTTGCAATGTGAAAATATGATTGTTTTTCATTTACAAAAAAGGTGTCAGGTACCCAAATATTCTTAATGAATTCTGATCCAACCGATAGTGTTTCTACACCAGGTCGTTTTCTATACGCTAAACGAGGATCGGTCCAAAATTGACGAAAGTAAAAATCCAATGTAAAGTCCTATAACCGGTGTAACACGATTTACGAATATTCGAACACATTTTCGTTATCGTTTTTCAAAATGGGAGCAAAAAGAGATGTTTGTTTCTTATTAGTAAAACTTGAAAGCACTTAGGATTCAATAAGTATTATTTTTATATCAACAAAAAAAAACAAGAAAAAACTAACATGGAAAATAAAAAATTTCTTATACATATTTAGTTCTTATAGTAAATGAAAGTTTTTGAAAATTTTAAAATTGAAAATTAAGGAAATTTTCGCACAGATTGAAATATGTTATTATCACATTAATTTTCATTAACATAAAACAAATGCGTTGTACAATACACACACAAAGAAAACTTGTTGTGATTAGAAACTTAATATTTGAAATTTGTCATAAACATCGTGCAACAATTTTTAAAAAATATAAATAATCACAGGGCTTTGGGGAGATTTTTTGGTTTTTTGGGAAGCTTATAACACATTAAAAATTTTTGGCATGCTAAAACATCAAATATTCGGTAGTTTTTTCTTTTTGGGAGCGTATAATTTTAATAAACGAAAAACTGTGTAAGCTAAAAAGAAACTTCAATAAAATAATGAAAAGAATTGAAAACAAAAAAAAGCTTTTATATATACAGTTAGCAATTTTAGAAACCTCTCACAAATATATGATTTGCTGTGATGTGAAGTATTTTTTTTTTTAGAGATTTTCTGTTTTGCTTGAGAGAAGACATAGTAGTATTTTATAACGACTAACAGCTAAAGAGGTTTTTTTTTACAGAGATAGATAGAGATAAAAAGAGATCTTAACTAGCTTTGGCTTGGCTCTTTGTTGTCCTGCTGCTGCGGCTGTTCATTTTGTTGGCAGTGCCAGTTGTTAAAGCTAGAAGCGCACTAAAGCGTTACTGGTAGTTAAAAAAGGAAGCGGGTTTGTTTTGTTGGGTGGGAGTCGGGGGTATATTTATAGTACAGTTCAGACCCGTTGAGCAGGCTGAATAGTTGTGTGTGAATTCCATGTGTGTGTATGTGGGTTACTATTTGGACTGGATATTAGTTGTTTTCCACACAATTCATAGCTCTGGTGGTGATTCGGTTGAAAGAAACATCAAAATAAATAGGTTTTCTGTTTTGAGTTACTTTTCGAGTACTTTTGCGTACTTTTTAAGCATTATAACTAAAGAAAATTGCCCGTCGCACTCGTGATATACTTTATGCAATTCTCAATGCGGGGTTTTTTTATTATGATAGATTTAGTTACTACAAGTTCATAAATGTATAATCTAAGTTGAAGGCTTAACTAGCAGATTTGGTTTCCACTCGGTACAGGCACGCCAAAAACAAAACTTATAAATTGTATGTGGAAAAAAAAAATACGAAAAGCGCAATTAAAACGGGCTTAAGGACTTTCTTTCTATATTAAATAATAAATTACATATATTTATATGGCATAAAATTACATAACTATACAGTTAACCTCGAACGCGAACGAAGCGGATCTAACAAAGAGTTAAGTTTTTTTTGGTTTGTTTGTTTGTAGTAAATTTCTTTTTAAATACCATTTACACAATTTATATAGCTGCAGGCATATCTGTAGTTGTATCTGTATCTGTAACTGTACCTGAAGCTGCGCATTTGGTATTGGTGTGGCTGTGACGTCACGTTTTGTTGTTGTTCTGTTGACTTTTGCAGTCTCATTTACTGTGGTTGTTTGTTTTTGGGTTTTTGTAACGTTTTCATTTATAATTTGTTTACAATTTTTTGTTTAATATTGGTGGATTTAACTGTAAAATTCGTTTTGGTGTTTATTATTGTTTGACATTTGGGTCTATCGTGTTACTCGTGTAGTACATGTTTCTGTTATGTTATGTTTAACCACGTTTGTTTCGTTCGCATAAATGGATTGCTGTTGACTTGATGCCGAAAAGCGGGCCAAAACAAATGGTGCACGTGTCAATCCGACCAGCATTTTTTTTGTTGTGCTCTACAGTAAATGTAGTGTAGTGTATGTTGTGCAGTTAATTGTGTGTCCGTGTTGACTATAGAAGAATATATATAATATATAAAAACCAGTGACTTCTTTGGGTGCTTACGAAGAGAATACAGAGTGTGAAAAAAGAGAGCCCTACGTGTTAGATTTTTTTTTTGTGATTATTTGGATGGGGGCCAAATCGAATGCTGTTCTTGAGCGACCTCATTCTCATGCGATTTATAGGTGGTGAGAATGAGTACAAAACTGTAGCCAATTCAAATGGAATAAAACTATAAAATTGTCTAGATTCAGGTCAGAGTTAAGCTTCCATGAGATATAGTGGAACTGTTTATCCAATTCTGTATGTGTCTGTTGAACTTAAATATATATTAAATTTGATTTATTAAGCGAAACAAAATTTGACAATTTTAATAAAAAATGTTGTTGCTCTTTGGGACCTCTGTCGAAATAATGATGAAAATAAACACAGAACACAGTACCGTGTACACTTATATAATTTTTGCTATATATATATTTTTGTTTTTTGTTTTTGAATACATATATGTATATCATTACATATGACATTGAGCTTTAATATAAATATATATATATATTGTACGAGTACGAGAGCTATATATTGCGTACATTATTATGATATTCATATTCATTCATAATGTTAACAAAAACACATGCGCGCAGCCGTTGTCGAAGGGACTGCTGTGATTATCTTTTGCCTTTGGCCATAATAAAGTACGATTTGTTCTCCTAAAAAGTGTGTTATTATGATCCAATTGAGTAAAGGAAAAATCTTGTTTTAAGGATGCAATGAAAGGTAAAATAAAAACCAAAGGGAAGTTAAATAGTTGAGCCAAGATTAAGAAGAATATTCAAAGCATTTTTTTTCTTTGATTTTATAGGCTTTTGAAACATTTACGAACACACAGAAATTTATATTTTGACTGTACTTTATTTTGGCTCAAAGTGGCAAATTTGACGGCATTGCAAAAACAATTATGAACACAACATTAAATTGTTAAAATTTGTAGAATATATATATATATATATAAATATATAAATATATATATGTTGTTGATATATAAGTAGATTATTTTTATATATATATTTGTATAATGGATATATATGCATTGAAAATGTTTGCAATTAGCTAAAGAATGTTTTGAAAAACTCAAAAGCATGATTGAAAAATATCAGGTGAATAAAGCCAAATGAAAAATGAACTAATATTGACACATAAATGTGTGTTAAGCAAGATTATAGGCAAGATTTCAAACAGAGATAGAGAAAGAGGGGAGAGAGAGACAGCGAGAAGAGATGAAGAGAGAGAGACAGAGAAAGAGGGGGACAGATAGGGGGAGTTGATAGAGATATTTAAACTAAGAAGTAGAGATATGAATTGTTTTTTATTTTTTTTTTTTTGATTTGTTTAAAGACAACAATATAAAAACGAAAAAAAAAATGAGTTTTTCTCTTATTATTTTGTTTGTTTAAGTTTGGTATATTTGGTTGGTATGTACCATGAGAACTTCCGAAACCGAACTGATACTGAGGACATACATTGTGACGCCGACCTCCACAGGGGGACCTGCAACATATAGTATACACATACACGATTGAGGGGATATTTCTTTTATGCTTTATGATTTTTAATTGATTTTGTTGTTGTTTTGTTTCTTTGTTGTTGTTTTGTTTCGTTGTTGTTATTGTAGTAAACCGTTGCTGTTGTTCTTGTTGTTGTTAGTGTAGAGCCCAAACGTTATTAACTAAAATACACACACATACACACTGTCGCCAAAAAAAAAACAGCGACAGGAAGATAAATAGAGGCAAACTTTTTGCTGTCACTGTCAACTGACGCAAAAGTTAAGTTGAATATTTTTTTTTTAATATTTTTTTTAAGCAAAATTAAACATACAATGTGCGCGATTCGTTCTTTTTTTTTGGTGCTGGCTTTTTTCTTTTTGTTCTACACAAATTTTCTAAAATTGTGCAAAGAGTATTGTATTTGCTGTCTTTGTTGCACGCGCCGAATGAAAACCAAATCAACTTTTTTGTTATTGCTTAATTCCAGCTATATAAAAGCTAAGTATAATTTTTGTAGTGTATTTCGAATACTGAAAAAATCTAGCAAATATGAATATGAAGTCTAAAAATTGTAGCTTATTCTTAAATAAATATATTTTTTATTTTAGTTTTTTTTTTATTATTTTACTGTTTGCTGTGATAGCGGACTTAACACACCATTTGGAAAAGCTTTTTGAATTGATCAGATAAGGGCAGCTGCAAGTTAAGAAAAATGTATCTTAAAGCTTTTTTGTATGATTTTGTGTGTGATCCTATAAAAACAAGAAAAAGAAGTACAAGAAGGAGGAGACGAAAAACAAAATCCATGAAGTGAATATAGCAAATAAGTTTTGCTTTTTATGTGTGGGCGTTATTTAATTTTTAATGAGCGAGAGAGCGAACGAAGCCGAGGAAAGTAAGAAAAAATTAATGTTATGAATTTTTTATGGGATTGGTGGAGATTGTGTGTGTGTGTTCGTGGCGGGAGGAAGGGGAAGAGATAGATAGATTGATATTGCTTGTTTTCTGTGCTGGACCAATTACAAAATGTACTGCTAAATTTTGTCAACGACACATACACACAGAGAAACTCATTGTGGTTTTTAAGTATATAAAGGAAAAAAGCATTGCCAATTATATATAGATAATATATATTGTAAGGTTAGTTTTTGTAGTTGACAGATACTAAAAGAATGATTTTTAATTGTACAGCCTCACTTTAAAATTGTTTGTCTTGAAAGGACCTGTTCTTTATTAGAAAAAGTTCAGTTTTGACTCAAACCTAAATACAAATTAGCACTAACTCGAAAAACCTACGAAAAATGAAACAAAGGTAAGCTTTTTCAGTAAAATATCCATAAAATTAATACACAAAACAAAACCAGAAGATAGAAAAAAAGAAATAAACTTTTAAAATTGTTCTACAAAATTTGTTTTATAACAAAAAAGAAAGTTCGTGTGTTCAAAGATATGTATGTGTGAAAGAAAACAAAAGCATTGTGTTGTACAAAAGTTTTGAACGTTAAGTGAAACATAGTTAAAAATATAAATTCCAACAATAGAGATAGAGAAAAGTATACGCGAGAGAGAAAGAGACAATGCTTAAATGTAAAAAAGTTTTTTTTAGGGTACAAAGGTCATTTATTGTTTGTACCATTTTCACTTCTGAGAGCGAGCTGATTGATAGCACATACATGGTGACTCCGACTTCGACAGGAGGTCCTATAAAGAACACGTTACAGTTGTTTGTTCACATTTGTTATAGTATATATAATTCATTGTATTGGTCAGTTTAATAAGTAAGTATTAAGTTCAGCTAGTTTTTAAGTAGAAATATATTTTTGATTGATTGTGCCCCCAAACTTGCGTTACGTTACGTCGCCTAGTTAGTGTGATTAACTACAATTATCTAGTGAGTATATGCGCATATATGTAGATATTGTGAATACTTACCACCATAATTGGGTCTTACTCTTTTGTCGTAACTAACACTAAAGGAGTCGAGTATAGCGGATATGTTTACGTCACCCAACATGCTGCCGCCTCCAGTTCTGTAAAACGATAGAAAAATATATGAAATGAATGGTTCTATATATCGAGGATTTATAGTATTTGCAATCAGCATAGCCTTATCTGCGAATGTGCAATACTCAGAAATTGCAAACCTATACAAAATTAAGCCATCATTCATGGAAATGCAATTTAAGTCAACATTTTTCGTCGATCAATAGAAATTTGATTATTATTAGACCAAGCATAAGACTTTAAAGTCTCGCAGATTTGTTTAGCCGACTTGGTCTTATACTTTATATAGGCGCAAACGCAGTTATCAACATTTTCACAACTTTATTAAGACCCCATTTTTAGCCATTTTTATAGCTACACATAAAGGGTATAATAAAAACGGATAAAATGGCAAATAGCAACGGCTGCAGCAGGTACTATGTTGTGCCTGCATACATGTATTTTTGTGTGTGTGTGTGTGTGGCACATTTACTTTATTTGGTATCAAGTGCACACACCCACGCAAAGTCAAACAGTCAAATGGAAGGGCGGAACACATACACACACAAACTCACACAGCCACCCTGGCCATGTATGTTTCTACAAACATACACATATATTTATTTATGTGAATGCATGTATGTACTTATGTATATGTTTAGCCATGTGTGTGTGCTTGTTTATGTACACACACACACACATACATATATATATATATATATATATATATATGTTGTATATATTATTTATGGCAAGTCCCTGGCGCTGAAGGCGCTGCTGCCATGACTGTGTGTTTATTTGCGTCTATTCTGCGCTAAACTGTGCTATTAAAGCGCGTTTGTTGGCATTTTAACTGTCTCGCTCCTCGGATATACTCGAGTGTACCATACGTGTGTATGTGTATGTGTGTGTTTGTGTTTGTATATGCTAGTGTGTGTGCGTGAGTGAAATCACAATTTAATAAAAGTTACGCCTGCAAATAAACATACACACACACACACACAATGTGAGCTACTTTGTGTGCGCGCGCAGTATTATTTTTTGGATTTTTATTTAGATTTTATTTTGACTTTATTTTGCGTTTACAGTAACTCAAATTTTGCAATTTTGTATTTTAAGTCAATAATTATTTTGGTTTGAATTTTTGCAGCCAGCTGTAAACTGTAATCAAGCTACAGTTGGCCGGGCCAACACTCGCTCTCTCTCTCTCCCTCTCCTTCTCTCTCTTGGTCTCTCTTTCCTCGCTATGGCACTCTCTTTGTGTCGGCTTTTGTGTTGTATACGAAGCGTTTGGCATTAAATTCAAAGCCGACGAGAAAAAAATGGCAGCCTATTTATAAATACATCTGTATGTACACAAAATGTATACATATATATATATATATATATATATATATATATTTATAGAGGGTTATAGGAATAGGGCTCCTAGCTCTTTCAATTGTTTTTTGTCGTTGTTGTTGGTACGCAATGGCCTGACAACAGTTGATATGCGGTTTGCCTTTGCCTTGTGGATAATGAAAAAGTTTTGATTGCTATTTGATTTGAGTTTAAGATGCCAGGAAGTAAGAGTAAGTTCGTACCGTAACCGCTGCGTATGAGCAATATTTGTATGTGAACGTCGTACTCATTACGATTAAGCCAAAAATAAATTGTCATCAAATTGTTATCTTGCGCCCTGACAGCTTTCCATGCATGCATTACATTACATTACGTTTCGTTTTGGGGAGTGGCCAATGCGGCGTATACGTCACAAATATGCAAATGAGTATCGTGGCAAGCCAGCTGAACTAATTATTATGCCACATTTTATCAAATTATTTATGCAGCTGCGCCAGGCACATTCACAAAACACACATACACACACACACATACACGCACATGTAATAGCTAGTGTGAGCGTAAGTGTGTGTTTGATACTTGTTATTGAGTGCACTAGAGAATATTGAAGAGGCGTCCAAATATTTGCCTATTGAGATATACAAATATGCACATAAGTCGAATTGCTTCGCTGTTATCCTATTGTAAAGCGCTATGATCTGTGTGCGAAACTTTGTAGAAAGACTTTGAGATACTCTCTATGAAATTAAAGGAATTCCCATTATGTTAAGAAAGACTTTAAGACTTTTTATAGGTCAAGTATGCAAATAAGTTCAAAAAGTAAATTTCACAGCGAAACCTTAAGAAAAACTTGACTCATTAGCTGATTTATGCAATTTTTTGTCGGAAAGAAAAACTTTGGCTAACTCTGCAGAAAAACAGAAGAAAAAACTTTACATTTTTTTTCCTTGCATTATGCATTTATGGCATAAAAAGTGTTCATTTCGCCCATGGTTAGCTGTATGCAATAAGTGCGCTTATAAGTAGGCAACACATTTTTTTTTGCTTGCCAACACACAAAATTGCAAAAGTACCTTGCACAAGTTTCAAAACCAGCAGCCGCAGCATCAGCCGCACAATAAAAGTTGTAACGCCAACAACAACCGCAATAACAAATGTTGGTCATAAGAAAGGAACATCATGCGCAGGAAAGAACGAGAGAGTGAGAGTAAGAGAGAGAGGGCCCAAGTCCAAGCCCAAAACGTGTCGCCAAGTGTTATGCCAACGACATCCGCCATATTAACGTTCGCTGGCCACAGTTCTGCTGCTGCTATTGTTGCTGTTGTTGTCTTATCTGACGCTGCTGTTCACATTGAATGTTTGTAATTGTGTATGTGTGGTTGTGTGTGTTTGTGTGTGCGTGCGTGTGCATGCCTGCGGCAACGCCCAGCAACATTGGAGGCTGCGTACCTTATGTTTGTAGTCGAGCAAATGAAAATGTAAGAAATATCTTTGTTATTGTTTGTTGCCACTCTATTGTTGCCGTTGCTGTCGTTGTTTGTTGTTGTTGTTGTCGTTGAACGTTGTCGTTTTTAGTGGCACTTTGAGTGCTGGCCCATTACGTATACGCTGCGTTGGACACGCGCCATTGCATAAATTCAAGTGCTATGTTAAAACAAAGCGGAAATGCGAAAAACTGCTAGCAAAACATTATCTTGCTGCCAGTCAAGCAGCTCCCATCCCCCATCCCCCAGCCGCCTCCCCCTTGGTTTTTCTCATTTTTGTTGTCTTCTTTCTACACATCTTTAGTGAAATCCGGAACACCCATGTCAGACAATGGCCTTCTTTTCTAGCTGGCAAACGCCAACGCCAGCGCCAAGATAAGCACAACTTGGCAAGGGCCTTTATTTTGCGCACTAAAACGCTTTTAGCTTTATAAGTGTGTGTGTGTGTGTGTTTGTGGGTGACTCTGGACTTTACGTAGCAATTCTGTGTGTTTGTGTGTGTGTTTTTCAGCATGTGACTAAGCGTTTTTTAATAAAGTGATAACTTGATGCCTGACGTTTCCTAAAAAAATAAACATATTCCGCAGCTCAAACTCGCAAACGGAAAACAAGGCCGGATAAACATGTTATGAGTCTTGACCACGCCCATGCCACACACACACACACACACATACACAAACAACGCAAACGCATTTACTGCGCCACATAAAAACGGAAGATGGTTTTATTTTTGTGTATGTGTCAACATGTCACATAAAATGATTACACACAAAAATTCTTATGGTGCTGTGATTTTGATCAACATAAACCAACAAATTGAAGGCACTTTTCGTGATTGGGTAGCTTGAAACGAAGTCAAACTTCAAAATGTACAACTTTATTTTCTGACAATCCCAAAGAGTTGTGCTTTGGCTTCAATCTGTGATTAAAACCAAATTTGTTAGTCTCATTTGATGTGGCTGCTAAAAGGTAAATGCATAAGAAATTGCATTTACTCTGAAAAGTCCTTGACATTTTCCAAATGAACATCAACAGACAAACACACACACGTGCACGACCAAAGCAAATATTAGCGAGGCTAGCAAAAAAAAATTTGCTGGTCGAATTGCATTACAAGATACATTTGCACAAGCTAGAAAAGGAGGGAGAGAGAGGGA
This sequence comes from Scaptomyza tumidula, assembly GCA_035044465.1. Taxonomy (NCBI): domain Eukaryota; kingdom Metazoa; phylum Arthropoda; class Insecta; order Diptera; family Drosophilidae; genus Scaptomyza; species Scaptomyza tumidula. Next base: position 9,588,781 of record JAWNNW010000442.1, on the reverse strand, counting down.
AGGCAGTTGAAGTTGCCGTGTCTGCGCTTTATTAAATATTTGAAAAGCGAATAGAAAATGGCAATGGCTGGCTGAACGACGACCCTTTGCTTTCAGGTTGAGAGGATGGTTGGCTGGCTGGGCTGTGCTGTGCTGTGCTGTGCTGGCTTTGGCCCTTTTGTGGATATTCTCAATCATACTCAAAATGTGAAGGAACAACAATTTACGCTCAATGGCACTTGAAAGCTGGGCAAGGAGCTGTTGTCACAGCAGCAGCAGCTGGCAACGTCTCCTTTCATGCACTTTTTTCTTTCGATACTCTTGCAGTGGGGTATAACAATTTAGTTGCTCAGAAGAGCCTATCTTAAATATGCTCACTGTTTCTTTCTACAGAATAGTTTGTACCTTATAGTTGTGGTAAGGGTATCATCGTTAGTTGTTCTTTCTTCACTGCAAATGCAGCTTGCCACACACAAGCACACACACATATACAGTAACAGTGTTGTCGTCATCTGGTCGACGTTGCTTTGTCGCTGCCACTTTGGCATTATCTGCCATCAATAAGTTCCAAGTGAAGTGCGCACTTGTGTGGCAAGTGCTGCACAACGGGGCACACAACGGGGCAGCAACAGCATGAGCTGCCATTTCGAGTCCAAGCTCGAGACCAAGTCCACACAGTTGTGACAGGAAGTTGAAGGGTCTAAAAAGTGAGCAGCAGGCGTTTGTTGTTGTTTTTTTTCCATCCTTTTTCTACTTTTTATTTGTGCGGGCAAATTGTGTCGTTGTGTTGCTTTGGCCTTTAACCTTTGCCTGCAGGCAACTTTGTGTGCGAGTGTGTGTGTGCAAGGCTATCATCTGTCTGTGTGTGTGTGTGTGCCTTGCGGCGCTCTGTGCAATGTTGCATGAAAAAGTGGCGTAAGCTTCAACTTCAAAAAAACAGCGAAATATATACAAAGTGCCGCCTGGCCCAAATAAGCAGCCAACTGTGCTCAAGTCGTGCCACTTTTAGTCACATTTCCACGACATTTGACTTTACCTACGCCTATTTGTTGTTGCTTGTTGTTTGTTGTTGTTGTTGCCACACGCGATCAGCTAAGCCCATAAACGTGCATTTGTACGTCTCAGTTCCAGTTTTTGGTAGTTTGCGGTCCTTGTTCATTTTTGATTTACTTAAATTGCCTGCTTGGCGGCTTATGCAAATGTTTGCAGCCCCCCTCCCTCCCACTATCCCCTACACTTACCGCAACTACCTACCTCACATTCTCACTTCTTCAAATATGCCCTAATGAGCTATAACCCGAAGAGGAGAAAAAAAAAAAAATATTGGCAAATGTGGAAATTTCTTCCGCCAGCCGCTAATCAAATATGTTGCATGCACCTTTCAAAAACCAAATAACCTCCTTCAATCCCTCCCTCTCTTTCTGCCGTCCTCAGTAATTATAAGCTCTGGCACTGCTGGCAGTTGTCATTTTTCAGCCCGTCGCATTTTAATAGCAGCCACATGCAAATGCGACGATGACGAGCTTAATAAATTGCCCGCATTTATATATACAAAAAAAAAAAAAGCCGCCACAGCACTCGACTTTATTTACTGTAGTATTTACTGTTTGTTTGACCAGGTCAAAACAAGCTGTCATTGCACCTAATTAGCCCGCAACAACACTGAAAACTGAACGCTGAACGCCGGACGCTTCACTTTACCAGCCCCAACAAACACAAACAAGCATACACACACTCGGACACATATTTTGTAGGCAACTTATTTTGAATAATCATAAATTATCATGAACTATGACTCCATTGGGGCAACAAACACAAACACACAAAACACACACACACACAAACACATACACGTGTACAAAGAATGCGCACTGAAATTGTGCAATGCAGCAATATGTCACAGCGACAAATTTATTGTTATTAAAATGTCAGGACAAAAGCTTCTTTGCTTAATTACACTTGTTATGGTTTTAGAATTTTTTTTGAAAATTTAGTGTATGTGAAATGTGAATATTAAAAATGTTAAAATGACTATTAGTTTCAAAATCGATTAAATATCAAGTAACTAATTACGCTTGATGCATTTGTTCAAAACAAACGTATTCAAATGAGAAAGTAGAATGATTGTGAAAGCCAAAATCGACAGTTTTGAGATTTTGGAATAAATTTCATGAAAATGAACAGAAAACTTGAAAATACAGCAATAATACCATTCACTTATGATAAGAAAAAGAACTGTTGCAATAAAGATTTGTACCTCAAAGTTATAGACAACTCTGGCTAGAGTTCTTATTCGATGATGCGAGGTGTTCGAATATCGAATGATCTTAACTCTGAGTACAAATCTATGAAATAATCTATAACTAAAGCTAACTAAATTTCTATGGAAGTGTTCAAATAAACAGAATAATCAATCATTTGAAATGAAAACCGAATCATTAACTTACGCAGCTTGCACTGTGGCGGTTCGTCTGGGATCCGTCACCTGTACAATTAGCGCCATGTTAATGGCCAGCCAAATAGTTATCAGGGGTGTTGTTGTACAGGGCGCCAGTTTTATTAATTTGTCCATCGCTGAATCACTCATGGTGGTGCAATTTGTTGTGTTGCGTTTGGTTTGCTTTGTTTGCTTGTTTGTTTGTTTGTTTGTTGGTGCGTGTCAAAAGTCAAAAACTTGTTGGAAGGTTGAGTTATTGGTAGGCGGCGTGGGTGCGACGATAATTGCTTAGTTTAAAAATTGTTTAGTTGTTGCGTGGCATTAAAAACCAGTTTTGCTTCTTCTTCTTGGTTGTTGTTGTTGTTGGTATAAAGTAAGTATTATTTGATGTTTCTTAGTTACAGTTACAGCAGTTAGTTAGTTAAGTAATGCGTTTTCTTCTTGCTCTTCTTCTTCTTTGCGATCTAGTCTCCTCTCAGTCAGTGAGTTAGTTGGTTGTTGTGTGTGTGTTTTTTTTTTAGGCAGCGAGGCATTCAGTCAGTACATCAGTGCATGCATGTGTGTGTGTGTGTGTGTATGTTGTGTGTTTGTGTGTGTTCCGTTTCCTTTCCTTTTCCGTTGCTTTGCTGTCCTTCTTCAATGCATGCGATGCCACTGCGAGATCGTTTGACCGCTCGGCCAGGCAAAACTTAGCCAAAAGAGAGTCAGAACGATGAGCATTAGAAGCTGACACAAGAGCACCGAGTCCGAGATCGCTTCCACTTCAATGGCACTGGGCCGATGCCGTCTGTCAGTTCTTGTTGTTGCTGTGATGCGTACTGATGTCCTCGCCCACATTAATTGCCAGTTTTGCTGCTCAGCCTTTCGCTTTCCTTCTTCTCTTCTCTTCTCTCTCTGACGCTGAGTTTTAATTACTTCTTTACCTTGTTGTTGTTGTCGTTGTTGAGTCTTTTACGCTTGTTTAAAATGCACATTTTATTTGCTGCTTACGCTGCCTAGGTCCATTTCAGTATGCTGCTGCTTGCTGCTCGTCATCATCGTCATTATTATTATTTTATTATTTTTCTTTTTGTTGCTGTCGTTCCGTTCCGTTCCGTTCGTCATCCAAATGGACTCTCCATTTCATTGCCTTGGCTTAATGTCCAGCTGGTTCGTGTTCGTGTTCTTGTTGTTGTTGATGTTCTACCGTGCCTTTATTGTCCGTTGCCTGTTGTAACCTGCCCGTGTTGGTGTTGATGTTGCTGCTGGCCACTTGTCTCATTTTATTTGCTTCGTTTTGGAGATTGTTCGTTTATTTGTTGTTTTGCCTTTTGCTTTAATTTTTGACATCTTTACGACCGTTTTTATGCATTTCTTTTGTGCTATTTATTAAGTTTTTTATTAGTTTATTAACACTGAAAAATTTAAAAATAAAATTTCTTTACTTATAAGTTTATTGCAAACTTTTTTATGTTTCACTTTCTTTCGAGTACTTGGTACTACTTTTTTATTTAAGTGTATATTCAATTCATTTCTTTATTTTTGACATTTTTTTATAATTTAAAATTTTGTATTATTTTTTGTTATATTCCAATAATGCACATATTATTTTTGATTGTTGAAAATATCATCGCGAATTTCTTTGATTAATTTTTTAATAAAATGAATATTCAATTTTTACTATTTATAGTTAAATCGCAACGTTTGTAAATTCTTAACTTTCATCCAAAAACTGTCACAGCAAAAGTTTCAAAATAAATCTATGCACACATGTACATAAGTACACTGACACACATAAACATTCTTACACACAGTCGTTGCCAAAGCACACTGACACACATTAATGCGCACTCACACACCCACACCCATACATACACACACACACACACACAGACACAGGCTCGTTTGTATACTTGTGAATTTGTTTGGTTTTTGCCCACTTTCTGATTCAGTTTTTCGCGAACCATTCGAAAATTGTTCGCTTCTTTTCGTCCGTTACATTTTCTCAGTTGCGCGTTCGAATGCCGTTTAAACGGTGTAAGGCAGCAATCGGGCCTAGCCCGTTGACAGTTGGTTAGTGCCAGGCTTTTGCACAGAGAGAGAGAATAAGAGAGAGAGAGAGCAAGAGAGAGTGCGTGCCAAAAATAGCCTGAGCCTCGAGCATAGAGAATAATGTGAGAGTGTCTGCAAGTTCAGGAATGTCTGCAAAAGGTTTCTCTCTCTCTCTCTCTCTCTCTCTCTCTCCTCCCTTGGTTCTCGCTCTCTGTCAGGTTGTTCGCTGTGTCTGTCTGCTGGTGCTTTGGGCCATGTTTTTGTTCCCTTTTGGACTTGGCTTTTGCAGAAATGTCACTGGCAAAACTGGCAAACTGGCAACCCCAGCAGTTACACTCTGTTTAGCATAAACGCTTGCTACTTGGCTCCTGCCACACTAACTGCCAGTGTGTTAGTGTATATGTGTGTATGTGTGTGTGTTTGTGTAAGGCCTTTATTTTGTATTCGTGTGTGTGTGTGTGTTTGTGTTTTTCTTTTTAATTTTAGGCTTTTTTTTCTAAGCGCATTTGATTTGTATGCCGCTTTGGCTCCTTCCGACCTACCCTGCCCCCCTACCTACACCCTATTGTTGTATGGTCTTGTGTTTTTTTTTTTTTGCACATATCTCGTTAATTGGTTTTGTCGATGTTTGCATGTGTATGTGTATGAGTGTATTTGACTTTCAAAAAATTTTTTGCCAGCGTCGTTAGCTTTGGGATTGCATTTTGTGGGAAAAGGATTTAAACGCTAAAAACAGTTGTTCTTGTTGTTGGTCTTATGTGGGTGAGTGGGGCTAAGAGGGGTTGGGGGGGAGTGTGTATATTGTTGCCATGGCTGTTACTGTTGTTGTTCAAGTTGTCAAAAAGGCAATTCGAGCTAAGCTTAATAAATTACATAAGCACACATAAATGATTCGTTCGCTGTGTGTGTGTGTTTGTGTGTGTCTTGCTGATAAGCATTTGTATATTAATTAAGTTTTGATATGAATACGAATATATATGTACATAGATATTCTATGCACAGTTTATATCTGGGTCTCGTTGCTTTTGTTTTAAATACGTTCGTACAAGCTGAGTGTTGAATGAGATTTATTAATGAGTTTTACATATTTGATGACCTACAAAGAAGAAGAAGCAGAGTGGCGAAAAGGCTTAAATATGCAGGGTCCCCCTCCCCCCACCATTACTTTGGACCGCCTGCATATTTGATGGCTGACACAAAACTCTTGCCAAATTACTTAATCAGACATCTTGCGAATATATATAGATTTTGGCACGTTTATAATGGTGAAAAGCAAAGGACTTTAAATAAAGAATATATATACCAAAAAGAAACGAAACAAAGTTGCAAGTAAGTCAAGTAAAAGATTGAAGTAAAAGTTCTATAATCAAGAAAATGCTTTCTTTTTTCTTTTCTTTCCTCTCTCTCACTAAGTGGCCAAGCATTTAAGGCTATTAAGCTTGAAGGGGCGAGAATCAGTATCATGAGCGCCACTTAACTTCTTTTCTAAGTATCCCTACAGGCTGGCAGGCTATCTGTCTGTCTTTCTGTTTGCCATTGTGTGTGTGTGTGTGTGTTGGCCAAGTTAATATGTGGGTCTGTGCGCTTTTTTGGCAATTAAAAGCATATGCGGGCCGGTTCTTTGCCAGAACAGCCAGCCAGCCAGCTGCCTCATCAGGCTAATCAACGTGCGGCCAACCCAGCAATTTACTTGAAATAAAACAAAGCCAAGGTCTAGAAAGTAGGCGTTAGTTTGGGCTGGGTGGGCAGCGGCTGCGGCAGTGGCAGTGGCAGCAGGACTTGAGCGAAATGTGGCTGCCAAAAACCGACGCACGAAGACGCCGAAACAAAATTTGACGTCGCGGTGCGATGCTCCTAACTTATGCAGAGTGGTCTGCCCCTCCCAAACACCGCACACCCCACAACTATACGCATAAAAAAAAAAACAACAACAAAACGTATACACACACACATACACACACACAGACAAGCGCGCGTTGCAGCAGACTCCTTTTTGTTCCATACAACTTTTGTATTTATTTAGGGTTTCTTTTCTTTGTTGTTGCGGTTATTGTGTGTGTCTGTGTGTGTGTGTGCGAGCCAAAAGTTTTAAGTGCTACGTGTCATGGTGTGTGTGTGTGTGTGTGTGCGTGTATACAATTTAATTTAACAACTCTTTTTTTTTTAGTGTTCTTGTTAGAAATTTATCAAATTAATATAACGATTTTTAAGTATTTGCTGTGTATTTATTTAATCATTTTCCTCTTCAATATTTGAACACGAATTCGCTGCGAGACCTTCGTCTTGCTTTGCTGTAACACACACACACACATACATATATACACACACACTGACACACGCACACGAAGCGCTCTCTACACCAAGAAATATGCATAAAGTTGGCTTCGATTTTTGCAGCAACGCCTCTTTTCGTTTTAACGGTAAATTTTGTAGAGCAGAACTTGATTTCATTTAATACAACACACTATAACAGGTTTATTTATTAAGGTTAATTGTGGTTAATTTTGCATTAATTGTACATTTGATTGCTTATTGAGTTTAGGTACCAGTGGAAAATGTCTCTTTGCTGGCTCGCTTGGACTATTTCTCATTTTCTTCTGCCTGTTTTTTTTTTTTTTTTTTTTTTGTTCTTTTTGCTTTTTGCACACACAGCGCTGACACAGCGAGGACAACGTCTGAACTCAACTCGACACGGACACGGACTCGGACTTGCCACACGCTCGGCACTGGAGTCGACTCTCGCTCAGTGGCAAACTGCTGGCTTCGATTCGTGCGGCAACACGACTCCGATGGCTGCACAGCTTTTCTGGGCGCGACCGAAGCACGAAGCTAACCCAAAACCGAAAGCGAATTGTGCAGCCGAACTCAAAACCGGGCCGAAAAGTTGCACGCTTCAGCTCTCTGTAGCTTGGAGTGAGACAGTGTTGTAGGGGCAGTGGCAGTGGGAGAGGGAGAGGAAGGTGGGTGTGGGAAGGCAAGCTGCTATATAGCTGTTGTAAGTCCTTGTTATTGTTGGCTTTAAGCGCACGCTACTGTTTTTCGCTGCCGGGAAACGTTTTTGGCCTCTGCTTCGACTGCTTTTACTGCTGCTGCTGCTGTTGCTGGCAACTCTCTGGCACTTCTCGCTCACAAATCAACATAAATCAGCTAAATCGTCAGGATACACAGCAATTGCAATAGCAACAGCAACAACAAGTATCACAATGCGCCGGCGGCAGCTCAAAAGCTCTGCATTAGTAAATGTTTGCTGTCATATTTGTTGTTGCTGTTGTTGTTGCTGCTTGCTAAAGTAGTTTTTGCTCTGCTTGTTGAGGATTGTGAGTGCATCTAGTGTGTCTGGTTGTAGTAGTTCATTTACTCAACTCTGGCGCTGGCACACTTGTCGTATGCGTTATGTGCACAATATATATATATATTGACCAAGGCTTGCAAATATATAATACGTGCGTATACGTAATGTGTGCCAAGCTGTTGACAGTCTGTCTAAACACGCTTTACAAATCAGTTTGCATTAAAACTGTTCGCAAAATATCAAGTAACGACGCATTTTTGAAACTCTAATGATCTGGTTAAAGTTTTTTGACTTTAAGTTAAACAAACTTTGTAGATTTATTTGGTATATTCACGGTTTACTAAAAGGTTTCATAACCTTCTTACTATATCCATCTTAACAGCTTATTTATCAATTTAGCTAGCTATAGAAATCTACTTTATAATATTTGCCATCACAATCCGTTGAATTATATAGAGCATAGTTAAACGGTCAGTTTAAGGTCTAAGAATCAGGCAACAACCATCGGGCAGAGGGAGGATGTCAACCAAGTTGACTTTTCAATGCGCAATGCTGATTTTTTAATAAGCATAAATTTTTGGGACAAGCCCCAAGAAACACCCCAACCAACAAAAAACACACGCCCATCTTTACACTAACACACATACATACACACACATACAGACACATACACATATAAATATAGCGTAAATTGATTGAGTTTGCTGTTGTCATTTGTTGCTGTGGCTGCCCAAAATTTATGAAAATGAAATACCAGAGTTTTTACGCCTCGCACGTGTGGGTGTCTATATACATTATATATGTATGTGTGTATGTGTGTGTTTGTGCGCGACAGCGTCAAATTAATGAAACACATGCAGGCTGGCAGGCGGGCTAGCAAGCTGGCAGGGAGGCAGCGACTGTTTGGGTAATTTGTCATTTCGACAAATTTTGAATTATTTAAGCGGAAATCTTAGCGCCCCGGCAAAAAAAAACCGAAAACGAAAACAAAAACCAAACAAAACAAATGCGCAAGTGATTTGTGATTGCGATATTGTGATTGCGACTGTGACTGTGCCAGTGATTGTAAAACTGTGACAGTTATGGATGGCCCAAGAATACGAGAGGTGTCGCCAGAAATTGCCAACATTTGCTTGAGAAATGTGGAATGTGGCTTAAAGTGTGAATGCATCATATGAGGCATTATGTGTAGGCAATTCTTAGCTCAAAAGGTTTTTATTTAACTATTGAGAAATTCATCGTTTTGTAAACTGTCTTAACATAGTTGCAATATTTTCTGTTGTATGTTTAAAACTTGTTTTTCGTCCGTTTTGCTTATGATTATTCTATTATTGTGTTCTGTGTTTTCTCAAGTGTTGTTTGTTGTTTTGTTGTTAGTCGTAGGAAAAGTGTAAGTAAAGCTTCGTGTAGCGTTTTTTAGGTCGCGACGTATGCCATAAGTCGACTACATTTTGCGCTCATTTTTTATGTGGCCCCAAAAGTGTTTGGTGCTAAGTACGAGTTTTGGCAACAAAAAGGTTGTGCGCGTGTGTGTTACCTGAATAGAAATGTAATTGTGTGCAATTGTCAGGCAAGCAGACAAATGGCAAACACGCACACATGTGTGAAGTACATGTGTATAAGTTTATATTCTACGCTGTGCAATTTGTATTTTGGGCATTTGGGTTTCGAGTTAAATGGGGAACACACACAACACACAACGCACAACAAAAAACAAAGAACGAGACGAAAACGTAAATTTATATGTGTACGTAAACGTTTCGTATGCCTATGGCTGCCTTTTGGGCATATGCGCTAAATATTGCGTATACGCCACGCTTAACTCCGCTGCTGCGAATCTGTAAATCTAAATTGCGCAATGTAGCATATTCATAAATGACAAGCAAAAAGGGAGAGCGAACAAAAAAAAAAAGCACAACACACACACAAACAAATTGAGCTAAAAATAAAATGTAAATAAATAATTTGCACTGCGTCATGTCAGAAATTTTAAACACATAATTAACAGCTTATTTAACCCTGTTGTGTGCGGCTGCCGCTGCTGCTGCTGCTACTGCGCCAGATAATTCTACATGGTTGGACTGACAGCAAGGTTCTGATAGAGGGTAACGAAAGGGTTGGTGTACACAGTGGGGGGGGGGGGGGGTGAGGAAAGGGGGGTGTATCTAGGGAGTGACAGGCTTGTTGGGGCTGCAAAATTCATAAAAAGTTTTCTATGCTTGGGGCGCTCGCAGTGACAATCGTGGCGTGCACCAACAGCAACAATGCTGTTGCTAGAGTAGCATGTCGTGGACCCAGCAGGACTTGGGGGCAGCCAGGGCAATGATGACAACGGCACAAAAAACAACAACAGCAACAACAACAACAACAACAGTAACGACAGCAGCAGCAACGACGACAATCTCGAAACAAAAGCAAAACAAAAACAACAGCAACAATAACAACAACATCATGAAGCAATGAAGCAGCAAAAGGACACACACACACACACAAATATACACAGATATATTCACTGCTGAACAGCGGGAGCTGTACTAGAACACTTCTGTCAGACACAACATGAGCGAACAGCGAACAGTGGTAACAACTTTCCAATTTAATAGAGTCAACACAAATTAAAGTTAATGGCAAAAAGCAGTATTCAAGAAAGTGTTTGAGGCATTTGTTTTGGGTTTAAAAGTGATGACATATGAACAACTTTCATTGTTAAAGGTTTTCACTTTCAGTTTTATTGCTTATCAATCAACAAATAAGCTAATCATAGTTTTCTGCTTTCTACTTAATATCGAACAACATTAAAAGAGTTATCTCTCGTTTCGTTTGTATATTAGTTACGATTATGGAAGCCATTCAAAAACTGACAAACATATTAAAAAACGTATCTAAATCAAAGCTCTCTTACGATTTCCTTTCCTATACCCAATCAATACGCTAAGATCCTAATTTACAAATGTTTTTTTTTGGGTGATTTTCCAAGCGATTTAATGTCTCTATTTCCTAAATTGATAAGCTCTTATTGAGCTCACTGTACATACATACAAGAAGCATTTAACAGCATAATGTGCCCCCTAGAACGTAATGTTTGTGTGTGTGTGTGTGTTAGCCAGATGTGTAGGCGTCAATAGGGCGTGTCTGGGCCCTCCCAGTCAGCCAGCCAGCCAGCTAGCGAGTCAGTCAGCGAAGCCAGCAGCATGTGTTGTGCCATCTTTTAATGTTCCATACACTCAACGCCGATACCAATGACACCTCCCCCTCCCCCTCCACGCAACATGGTATGCCATCAGGAACAGGAGCTTGTGTTTGATGGGCTTGTGGGCGTGGCATGGACATGGACATGGCCTAGACGGCACTAAACACTGGACAAATGTGCAATATGCGAGTTGCAATGAGAGCAAAAAAAAGATAGAAAGCTAAAATATATATATATGTATATAGTATAGGCAAGAGGACCATTTTCTCGCTTTGTCAATGAACCAAAAATGGAAAAGCAGCCAAAAGCAAAGAAAACCATTTATTTCGGTTGACACATTTTCCTTTTGGCGTTGCCATTGCTGACCCGCTCAGCGCTCAGAGCAAATTCAATGCTGCAAAGAGGAGCAGCAAAAAATAACATAAAATGAACTGAATGCCAAACATAAACACAGCAACAATATGAACACAGAGTGAGTGAGGGAAGTGGAGGGAAGTTTGTGTTGGTGGAGTCAAAGGAGCAGCTGGAATCGCATTGGAGAGCAGCTATAGAAAAAAACAGAGCAGGAAGTGCAAATGTTTCTTTCACTTTTCGCTTGGCGTTGTCGATGTTTGCTTTTCCCTTCTTTTCCCTTTTGCCTGTTACTAAATTATTAGTGTGCCTCCAAACACACACACACACACACATACAAAGACTGTGTTGAGGTGCTCTCTGTGTAAATTGGCAACTGTTTATTGTTAAACTTTTCTCTAGTTTTGGCTTCCAACTTGCTAGCTGCCTGCCATTTTGAATTTTTAAAGCAACGCGACAAAAGCAAAACAATGCTGCAACCAGCTCACCCCTTCCTCCATCTACGCCACATGCCATTTCTCCCCTTTTAAAATTTTTGACATTTTTCGAGCAGAAGGCGCGGATGTTGTCATTTTTTTTTTTTTTTGGTTGCTTTTTGTGTGTGTGTGTGTGTTGTAAGCGCGCAAATTGGCCAGCGCCTGTCACCCAAAATAAGTTTTCACTCGGCTGGGCAAGGCTGCTGCTGCCGTTCTGCTTCTCTGTGTGAGTGTGTGGCGAACGGGGCGTATACATAATTTTGGTTCGGGCTTCATGAGTTTTTGGACAGCATGAAGTTGTATAGTAGGCGAGGGCCCAGCAGGACCCAGGTAAAGCGGTAGCCCAAGAATGGCAACACTTATTATTGTTTGAGCAGCAGCAATCACAACAACAACAACAACAATCGCAACAACAACAATCGCAACCAGAGCGCAAGCGTTTGCCCGGGCATTTTCCCGTTAAATCTGAGAGCTTCACCAGCTGCTTGGATGCTGCTCCCGCTCTCTCGCTCATCGCTCATCCCTTTTCCTCTCTCTCTCTCTCTCTCTTACACTTTTTGTGAACCTCTCTCTGTATCTCTCGGTGTGTATCGCTCTCTAAATAACGTTTCAGGCGCACGCACAGCCCCGCATTATCGTTCATGTCACCCACAAATCTTGTGCGTTCTGTTTGCATTGTAGATTTTTCCCCCACCCCCCTCCACCACCCACTCACCGTATCTCTCTCTTTCACGGTGTTATCTCTCTTTCTGTGTCTGTGTGTGATTTTTCTTACACCTTATGCGATACCAAACAAATTTTCCAGCGCCACGCACTCAACTTAATTTTTGTTGCAACCAATAAAACCCAAAAAAAAAGAAAAACTCAACATTAACCCCCCCCAAAAAACATTCATACATACGACACCCTTACCCATACAATACAAATGCGTATGTTCTGCGATTAATCTAAAGGTTAAAGCAAAGCGTGAGTTTTGTTTTCTTGTCGGTGGTTAGCGCCTGGAATTGGGTATCCACTTGTTGTTGCTGCACTGAGTTTATCAAATGTTTTTTTCTTTATGATTTTTGGTTGATTTTTGCTTTAATCTAATCAAAAAACAAAGTTTTAAAACAAAGATTTTTACTTTTGATCAGTTTTACAGGTTATCTGTTAGTCGACTCCCCCTCTTACAATATTTAAACTGAGTGTGTGTGTGTGCGTGTGTGTTCCATGTGTGCATTATATTTTATATGCTGCTTAGCTGTTAGTGCGTGACCTTTTCTTTCATTTTGTTTTTGTTTCTGTTCACTGTTTACTGTTCGTTCGTTCACAGTGTGTTCGCTGTGTGTTTTCACTGTGTCTTCCCGTTACGTTTAATACGCATACGTATAAATATATATATATATATAAATGTATGTGTGTGTGTATGTTTATGTGTATTTACATATATAAAGTATGTATGTGTGTGTTTGTTTGTAAGTATTATGTAGCAGACACACCGCAAAGATGCTTGCTTTTGTGTTTGCTGTGTGTTCAGAGCGCCTTTGAAGCTGCTGTTGCCACAAGAAAAACCCAACAATAATAACAATAACATCAGCAACAACAACTACAACAAAAACACCAACAACAGCAACAACCTTGTACAAATTAGCATAATGGATTTTTTGTCAAAGCGTATCCCGCCGTTTTGGCTTCTCGGCTTTTTGTAAAATACTTTGTGTATAGTAAGTATACGCAACGGAATTTTGCGGTTGAAGCTAATCACGAAAATGCATTCACATTTGCCCCAATCTTTTGGCCTAATTAATTGGTTCATATAAGCATGGTGTCGAGGCTGTTTGTGGGTATGGACGCTGGCTGGATGTTGGGGGAGCGTTGGATTGAAATCAAAATCTTTTGAGCTTTCTAATAATTGTAATTTGCATGAGCCTCCCTCACCAATATATATATATACATGTACATAAAGCGCGTGCAGCATACACAAAAGCCAAAGATCTTCAATCTACCGAAAGCTTTTAAGTTAAGTAATTTTCGAATTAACTATAGCAAAAGAAAAAGCCAGATTTCTGTAAAACAAAGTTATTTAAGTATTGCAAATGAATAACAGTTATCAAAGTAATATTCCAAATCTATTTAATTTTTATAAAATGTCAAATTTTCACAAGTTTGAACCAACTTTAATATAATACTTCATACATATCCAATAACCCAATGATTTGCCCCAAAGGAAAAGCTCTTCAATTAATACTAATAACCATTAAGCTAGCTTTTATCTAAGTATTTATCTATTTTCCGTTTGTGGGTCATTCAAATCGTCAACATAAATAATCCTACTCATATAGCAAGATATAAATAACACACACACACACAACTTCCACACTATTATAATCTCATCTAAATATGATACGAGCACTTCTAAATATATATGCAGACACACACATACACACACACTAGACATAGAATTGCAGTTGAACTGTCAGCTATAAATTCTCATTAATGCTTAAATCAAGTAAAAAATCAAAAGTGTCCCCATAATACACACGCACACACACACGCACACAGAACCAATACCAAAATGCCAGTTGCCTTTTGTATATTTGTTGTGCAGGTTTTCAGCTTGATTGCGAGAGAAATCACACACAAAAAGACAGCAACACAGGGATGAGTGCAAGAGTAGAGAGTCTTTTCACCTTTCTCTCTCTCTCTATCTCTCTTTCGCTCTGTTTTCTCTCTATTTGGCTGCACAGCATTTGCTTCGATGCTGTTGTGATAGAGACAAAATTCTCTCTCTCTCTCTTTCGTGGTCTCTCCCTCTCTGTATCTGTTTGAGTTCGGGTCTTTTGCGGGCATTGCACGGCGTTGTGTTTGCTTTGTGTGTGTGTGTGTGTGTGTCTGTATGTCAGTGTGTTGTACTCGTATGACGTCATTAAAGCCACAGCCACAGCCTCACCTTGCCACCATCAAGCAGCAGCAGCAGCAACCCAGTAGAGGCAGTCTGTTTGCGTGTGGCTGACTAACCTGAGCATCGAATCCTATCCATACCCACCTCCCCCCTTTCCATCCAGCTTTCACAATCACTTCCTCTCAACTAACCATGCTTAACCAACGCACGCATCTGTTAGATATCCTTGCCGTGTATATGTATGTATATGTATGTTTGTGTGAAATATTTGCGCGTTTTTATATACAGTTACGAGTTTTTTTTTTGGGGTTTTTGCTTATATTTTTTTTTTTGTGGGGGGTCCCCGATTGTCATGCATTTTTCATACATTGTTGTGTGCAGCGCAAAATGTGAACAACAACAACAACAAACACAACAACAACATTATTCTTGACTACTCAACACACCCAGATTTCCATTGAAATATCTCTCTATGTGCTTGTGCCTGTCATTTTGACATTTGTTTACATATTTATGTCAGGCAGTCAGTCAGTCGGTCGCTAGGTTCTTCCCTATCCTATCCACCCTCCACACACATACACTCACACTGTTTCTCACTCTCTATCGCCTCTTTCCATATATTCATTTTCTTCTATGTTTGCCTGTCATTCACTCTCCGCGCCTCTCAGCCTGTCCCGCCACATTGGCTTGGCCCCTATCGTGGCCCTATCCTGTTATGCCCCATCTGGCTCCATCCTTGTCCTTTGGCTGACTGCTGGCTTTGTGCCACTCTTCACTATCCACTCACACCAGTTAGGCACATTTATTTGCCTACTGCTTGTGCTGCGGCTGTCTTTCACTCCTCGTCGTGTGGATGCTTGTCTGATCTTTCATCATCATCAGTGTCCGAGCGTTGGACAGTTTTATGACTAACTCACACACACACACACACAATGTACACAATTACCCTGCATTAGATGCAGTTCATCCAAAGGGACTTATGCAAAATAAGCAGTTAGTATAACTGTTGGCTTTATGCAGCTTTAGTAAGTTGCATAGCAGATTAAAGATTTTTACCCATTTTCCACTCTTCCGCTTTTGTTGCAACTCCATAGTTTGCATATGCTCCTCACAATATGATCGACATTGCTTCTCTAAGCACTTTATAATACCCCTTTTAGTAATAAGTTTTTCAAAGCACATCAAACAATAAGTAATCTAACCCCGCAGACATCTCCCCCCCCCCCACAACTCTATCACTTTAGTTTTGCAACAGCCCTGAACAATGAAGAACTAGAAGTTCCGGCTTCATAACGCTGCACGAACTGTGCCACACAGTTCAACTAAAACTTATTTTGGCCAACTGCAAACAGCAGCGGGCAGCTAACCTGGGCAGGCAGGCAGGCAGGCAGGCAACCCCTAACCAACAACAACATGGCTTAAATCCAAAATAGTTTGGCATGCAAAACGCACAAGCTGCATAACTCAACGTCCAGCAGCTATTAATAAACCAGTGTCAAAGTTTCTCTAAAGCTCAACTAAACGTAAACATAAATAATATCGCAGCACAGTGTGCCAAAGTTGAAAGTTATGTCAAATATCTCGCAAATCAAGCTTGTGTCTGATCTCTATCTACTCCATGCTAAATCATAATTGTGCATAATTTTGCACCACTGTGCAACAGTTTTTTTTTTCCTTTTTTTTGGCATTTGATTAAACTTTCTCCCTAAGCGGCTTAAAAGTGCAACAAAAAGCCAACGCAAAAGCCACAAAAAAACATCAACAATGCTTCCAAAGTTATGTGCTTCAAATAAATTAAATTCATAAGCGCAAGTTAGGGTGCAAGAGAGGGTGTAATTCAGACAAGGAGGGGTAGTCTCATGCGTTAACCTTTGGTATTTTTAATTAAGCGAACGAACAACACATAAAATATCGACACTTCAATTGCTAAAAAAAAGAAAAACGAAAGGGAGAAGAAAAACAGAGATGGAAAATCGCTGGCAGGCAGGCAGTAAACGAAGACAGAAAGAGAGAGAGAGAGAGGTGAGCGAAGGGGCAGAGGGTTAGGACCTATAGTAGGGCATTCGCCGAGGGGACCTAACGAACCGCACCGAACGCAGCCGAGTGTGTTGTATTGCATTAAAGGTAATACAGGAGTCGAATCCGTAGCAGAAGAGCTGGGAACGACGACGACGGCGATGGCAAATGAACGAGCCTATTAACAGCAACAAGGACGACAACAGCAACAACCAGGCAACAGTAGCAACTCAGCAGCAGGCTCTTAATTAAGAACTCATGTTAATTGTAATTATTTGGCACATGAAATTTTTATTAATTTATGCCGCGCACACAACAACAACAACAGCAGCAACAACAGCAAAGATATAAAGCTCGTAGTTGTTGCTGGTTGGTGTTGGAGTGTTAATGATGATGCTGATGCTGCTGCTGCTGCTGTTTAGTATGCCTCTAAAGGGGTGTCGCCATATAATGGACCCAGTTACCGAGTACAGTTATCAAAGCGGGAAACGGGACGCCCACCACACCTGAACGTCACAGCCACAATTTCAGATATGTATATGTTTATATATATAATATATTAAACGAGAAAATGATGAGTCTCTGACTCGGAGTCAGCCTCAAAGCCATTAGCCCGTGTCTGCTGTTGCTTCTGTTGATGCTGCTGTTGCTCTTATAAGTATGCTACATGTTATGCATACACTACACACACTATTACCACTACCACAGCGACTATCACTGATGTGGATATTAGTTTGTGTATATATATGTGTACTTTTTATATATGCCGTGCACCCTGTGCACATGTGCAAAAACAAAGCAGGCATATACATTTCATACTTGGCAGCTATGGCAGAGAAATATTCGATATGAACTGTAGTTTAATCGTTATTATTAGTTGAGACCAAACCATGATCAAACT
Organism: Scaptomyza tumidula; assembly: GCA_035044465.1. NCBI lineage: Eukaryota > Metazoa > Arthropoda > Insecta > Diptera > Drosophilidae > Scaptomyza > Scaptomyza tumidula. The sequence continues at coordinate 9,571,227 of JAWNNW010000442.1, read as the reverse complement.
AACACTACGTTTGCGAATCGTTGAAGCTTTGAGAAAGTTAAATTCACTTACTTTAGGGTTGCCATGGCTACAGGGTAACTGTTAGTTAATTGTTTCTTCGATTGAGTCATTGGTACGTGCTTTTAATTATTTAGCTTTGGCATTGATTAGCTTTGATACTGTCTATTGTCTATTTACCAATAAATGAGAGATAATTTTGTGTAAATTCCTTCCTTGCCAGCTCCGAGATAGAAAGAGACAGAGAGGGAGAGAGAGCAGGGCATTGCTTGCACTCTGCTTTTACTGTTTGGGTGTCTCGAGCCTGTCCGGAAGTACTTAGATTGACGACACGGATAGCGCCACTAATGGTTTCCTGCAGTAATTGGCTATTTGCAGCCGCGAAAATAACGAAAATAATAATGTGGTTGTCGTTATTATTGTCATGCCCGAAATGTTTGAGGTAGTTAGCAGCGTTTACATAAAGGGGAGCGTGGGGTGTGAATATGTTTTTTTAGGTAAAAGGATCCCAATACCCAAAAAGCTAAGAAGAAATCTTATTAAAGATTTGAAATTGTGTTTGGTTCGGTTTGCGGTCACAGAATGTCATTGTTATAACTAGTGAAGCAGATTTTGAATTGTTCTTTTCCACACACACACACACACACACACATAGTCACTGTCTAGTTGCGGAAATGGAATTTTGTAGTCGTAACACACATACGTTTCCGGTTGGTGTCTGCAGTTTGTGATTTTCACTGTGATTAAACGAACGCGAATGAGGCAAAGTCACTCTTAAAGGATTAGCATTTCACAAGTAAATCAACTGACAAAGGTTGACAGTTGACACAAACGCACAGGCACACACGCACACATCCACACTAACACACATGCTAACAACCAACCAACCCAGTTGGAATCAAATGCCATTTTTCATTTGAAGCTGCTGTTGAAATCTTTATGAGTGTTTTTTCTTCTTGCATTTGTATAGCAAATATTTGATTTTTATAATGATGATATCTCTCTACTCTCACACCCACGAATCTTGCATATTTGATGACATTTTGTCACATTTGTGGAAAATACTAGATTGAATAGAACCTCTCGATTATGCCACACACTCGTACAAATCTTGAATACAGTGTTTGTGTTTTCGACAAAATCAAGGCTGCATTTGAAGATGTCGCCCGACCTGCTGACGGTTGTTTTTTTTTGCTCTGCCATACATTTTAGATGATATTTCCTAAGCGTCAGCTAGACCGAACCGTATTCGTTTTCGTTCATGTTCTATTCGTTGTTGTTGCTTTTGTGCTGTTGCAGTTTCGAATTTCATTACAGTTTTTCTTTTGTTTCGTTGCGCGTCATGTGCTGAGAGGAAATAGCATTGCGACCCCCTCAAACAGCTCCCACTACAGAACAAAAAACAAAAAAAAGCCAGCAGCAGGCAGTAGCAAATAAATGAAAACACAGAATCAGAGCAACGAAATGCGGGGTGAGGCACTGAAAGTCGACTGTTGTTACTGATAGTCGAGGGAGTTGTTGTTAAACAGACAGTGACTGTCAGATAGACAGACAACCTCAACCATCGACGGCGGCATCGATGGCAACTTGATAAATAAAGAATTTCAATTAGTGGCTTGAACCCCAACCAGATCTCTTTCAATGCATTTCGCCCGTACCATTCGTTAAGCTTTTGGACATTTTAAAGCTTTTGGCTTTGTGTACCCGCTACTGTGTAGCTTTTGATTGCTTTTGAGCTTTAAAGTTTCCTGGAAACGAGCTTAGTTCGGAAAAGTTCTCTTTGGTACACTTTATCCAAGCAAGAAGCTTAGCAAAAGTTTGGGACATTTGAGCAGCTGCTCGGATAAGTCATGTTATAAACCACACATGTCAGAAACTGTTATGTTACAGTAGCTTTAAAGCTCTTAAGCATGTTACAGCTCCTTCCAATTAACAGTTAAATACGTGTACACAAACAATATAACACATGTCTGGACAGACGTTTTGGGTCATTTATTACTGTTTTTTCTACCTTTCAACTTATTCTTTCTTTTTTGTAATCAGTACTTGCGATTCAGCTACACAATAATCCATACAATAACCAAGTTCATCAAACATAATTTCGATGCGTTCTTTTAGTTTTTTTTTTTATTTTTCTCTTCCATATTTCTTTATTTTATGTTCCGTGTTCTTTCGGACGCTTGTCTGTGTTGAAGTTCAAATGCTTGCCGTTTGTTTTTATAAAATTAAAAACTTTTTGCGTTCCTGCTGCGCTGTAATCTTTATCGACACAGCGAACAGAGGCAGGATTTGGGGTAACAGAGGGGTGTGGAAGCAACGTGTTTTACCAGCAACAATTGCTTGTTGATTTGGCAGTCGCGCCCAGCGTGTCTTGGACCAAAGTTTTGGCACAGTTGAGTAGAGGAACTTGCCCAGGGCGACGTCGACTCGACTCAGCTCGAAAGGAATCGCTGTGAAAAAGGTCCAGGCAGATTGTTGGCCTGCCAAAGACAATTTACGGGCTGGACGCTGGACTTCAACAAATTACCGAGTGACAAAAAAAAAAAAAAAACGAAATTGCAGATAGAAAACGTTGCAGTTTTGTGTGTGTCTACAGACTTCAGAAAAAAAAATATATATATAAAAAATTGAAGCAAAATAAAATAAAAAGAAACTTTTCTGTGGCCAGTTTGCTCAGTTTGATAAGAAATAATTTATTTCTTATGGCGTGCGGTCGGTTTTAGTTGCAAGGTGAGAAAAGGTTGTGCCACACTTGACAAATTGATTGCTACACCACAGCTTAAAGCTGCCATAAAAGTAAATGTTAAATAAAATCTAAAAGAAATCTCTTTTATCTATGGTTGTTTGAGGTTTGAGACCTTTTATGTATAGAAAATATATAAATACATAACTATATTGCTAAGCATGTATATCTTAAGGGATAACTGCAACTGTCTCCGTCTCTGTCTCGATTGCAGAAAGTCTCTATGTGTACTGTGTCAGATGAATGCCACAAGATTGTGCGCTTGTCGACAGACAGTTTAAAGTCGCAATGACATTTCAAATTTACGATGCATTACAAAAAGTACTCGGATTTGGACAACGGTGAGTTGAGTACCAGAAACATAAAAAGGGTTGATTAAACTTCAACAAGCAGGATTTTTTAATATACCAAACAAATATAATCACAGTGTTCAGAGTATCTTTGAAACGAGAATGCTTTTATAGATCTATTTTCAACATGTTTTTTTTTATCAATATGATCTACATAATTATGCTCTTGAAGGCTACTATTAAGTAGATTTTGAGCTGCATTTTAATTCCATATTAAACACAAAAGATGATGAACAATAGTTAGACTTAAGGCTATGGCGTGGCATTAATACTAGTTTTAGTCGGCTAATACATATGCATGATTTTCAATTTGTGTATGCTTCTTGTCATCATTAAGCTTCAAACTAGTTTTGAATAAATTCATAGTTGACTTCAAAGGCCTTTAGCTTGTTATCAAGACGCACGCTTTATCAGCAGCATTGACCCTGAAAATCGCCCACGAGTCGAACAGCTAAGCGAACCGTCAATGCGTTGGTTGGCCAAAAATGCAAAGAGATTAGAATTCGTATTGAAAATGAAATCTTTCCGCCCGTTAAGCACTTTTGAATAATATTAAGTTATGTTATTTCCTTTATTTTAGCATTTTTGGTAACAAAAAGCAAGTCGAACTATAAATTCTCTTTAACGCTTTTAACTGAAATTTCAAAATATGATCTTTTAACTCACATCAAAACTGATTTCCGAAGGGTTAAGAATCTAATCTCTTATGATTTAAGTCAAGGAAACTAATTTTTTTGCACTCGTTAACCCATAAGCTTATTCATATCAATATCAACATCACGAAAAATATGTAAATGATTTGCTGAATTTGAATTTGTTTTAGTCTGCGCGACTCGCCGACGTAGTGACGTATTTAATCAATCGCTAACTATAGTAAAGCTTAAGATATAACGTGTTTTTATTTTTAACATATTATTAAGTGCCACATTTAGTAGTCGTTCACACAAACTTGTTTTAGCCGAATAGCAATTCTTCTTTAATTTTGATATAAATACGACACAGATCTACTGAGGATAGTATAGTCAACTTTGATACCTCAAACGCACTACACAATATCTCAACATGAAATTCCTGATCGTTTTCGTTGCCCTCTTCGCCATCGCCTTGGCTGCACCCACCGATGATGCAAAGGCAGAAACTCTCCGTTCCGACGCCGAAGTCGGCCCTGAAAGCTACAATTTCGGGTAAGTAATCACCAACATCATAAGGGAAGAGTGACGAACATTTGCTTAACTATTGCCTTTTGTTAATCTTTCTGCAGTTGGGAGACATCGAATGGTATCGCCGCACAAGAAGCAGGACAACTCCAGAATCCTGGATCTGAGAACGAGGCTATTGCCGTTAAAGGATCATTCTCGTTCGTTGCCGACGATGGTCAGACCTACACTGTCAACTATATTGCTGATGAGAACGGTTTCCAGCCCCAGGGTGCTCATTTGCCCACTGCCCCTCCAGCCTAAGATGTGATTTTTAAATAAATTTACTGTTTTCCAAAGTACACTTGAGTTTTGAATCATTGTTTTGAGCAAGGAGTTGATGAACTTGAAGATAGAAAAGTCATTTCTTGAAAAGGTTTTCAAAACAGACTTCAATGTTTAGTTCTCCACCGAAGTTCGCATAGATTAATCTATAAATGCTAAGCATGTCACTGAATATCTTAACGCATATTCTCTGCATTTCTTCCTTTCGGTGGTGCAATGTTTTAGTTTGTTGTTTTGTGTCTGGGAAAAAACATTGCGTAAGTGCAACCGATGTAAAATTAAAATAGCAACAAGAATATAACCCTTGCCTTGTGTGCAAGAAAATATATTTATGTAAAAGTCTTGCCGCACAGCAATGCAATGCAAAAATACAATAAAATATTCATGCAATATTTCTTCAAAATAATCGCCTTTCAACTACATTCATATTGTGTGCCATTCTTCTTGTTGCGCTATGTTATAATCTTTTTTTTAGGAGAGTTTCGTTTAAATATACATCATACATGGTTATTAATGATTGCTACGATTCGTTTATAAATAAAATAAAATAAAAAACAAAACTGCTTTTTAATGTCATGTTAATTAGATTTGAGTTCATGTTTGAACTGATTTCCAACTGGTGCAAAATTCGAATGAAGTTAATGAAAACAAAACAAAAATAGACAAACTTGAACGACAAAAATCGAAGATGCGGCAGACAAGTCAAACAGCTATTAGCAAAGCCATAACCTTGGCCAGTCTACATTTGGGTTTTGGGCTTGAGTCTGGTCAAGATCGGGCAGCGTGTGTGCGGGTTGCTAACCGCATCTGCTTATCAACAACAACAACAATAAGTTGGTCTCGCGTGTATGCATATTTATGTATGCTGAAAGCGATAGTGTGTTCGATCGCATATTCATAACTTAAAGCGGACAATTCGAGATGTAAACTAGATAAACATGTTTCTAGAACTTACCAAAGCTGTTAATTGGCTAGCCAAAAATGCAAAGAGATTAGAATTCGAATTCAAAATTAAATCTTTCCGCCAGTTTCGCACTTTAATGTTTTGAATAATATTAAGTTATGTTATTTCCTTTATTTTAGCATTTTTGGTAACAAAAAGCAAGTCGAACTATAAATTCTCTTTAACGCTTTTAACTGAAATTTCAAAATATGATCTTTTAACTCACATCAAAACTGATTTCCGAAGGGTTAAGAATCTAATCTCTTATGATTTAAGTCAAGGAAACTAATTTTTTTTGCACTCGTTAACCCATAAGTTTATTCATATCAATATCAACATCACGAACAATATGTAAATGATTTGCTGAATTTGAATTTGTTTTAGTCTGCGCGACTCGCCGACGTCGTGACGTATTTAATCAATCGCTAACTATAATAAAGCTTAAGATATAACGTGTTTTTATTTTTAACATATTATTAAGTGCCACATTTAGTAGTCGTTCACACAAACTTGTTTTAGCCGAATAGCAATTCTTCTTTAATTTTGATATAAATACGACACAGATCTACTGAGGATAGTATAGTCAACTTTGATACCTCAAACGCACTACACAATATCTCAACATGAAATTCCTGATCGTTTTCGTTGCCCTCTTCGCCATCGCCTTGGCTGCACCTACCGGTGAAGGAGACGCACAAATTCTCAGTTCCAACGCCGAAGTCGGCCCTGAAAGCTACAGTTTCGGGTAAGTAATCATTATCATCATAAGGGAAGAGTGACGAACATTTGCTTAACTATTGCCTTTTGTTAATCTTTCTGCAGTTCGGAGACATCGAATGGTATCAAGCATGAAGAAGTAGGACAACTTAAGAATGTTGGAACTGAGAACGAGGCTATTGCCGTTAAAGGATCATTCTCGTGGGTTGCCCCTGATGGTGAGACCTACACTGTCAACTATATTGCTGATGAGAACGGTTTCCAGCCCCAGGGTGCTCATTTGCCCGTTGCCCCTCCAGTCTAAGATGTGGTAATAAATTTGTAAATAAATTAAAAGTTTTTCCAAATTTCTTGACCTTATTTGAATAACGAATTCTTAGAGGAGGGTGGGGAGGACAATATCATTACCGTATGGTTTGCCAGACAAATTGCCAAATGTCAAATGTTTATATGAATTTTGCACATACCCCAAAATCGTAATGCTTAAAGTGTAATTAATGCGTCTTTATACACTAGCACACAAAGATAAAACAAGAGAGAGAGAGAGAGAGAGAGCCATTCTCGTTGAAGGCTGAAGGCAACTCTCTGGCTGGACGCTTTTAATATTTTTTTTTTTTTTGGTTTTTTGTTTTTGGGCTAAAATACCAAATTACGGCATAAATAATGCATAGATAACGAAATTTATTACATTTCATGCATCAGCCCAGACTGTAGAGAGAGAGAGAGAGAGAGCAATGGACAGCCAACCAACGACCAACCTATCAGCCGTGTCCGGACACAGCAAATGTTTAACGGATGTCGTTCTGTTCCCATCTAATTTATGGCACATATAAGTTGCTCTGATTAGCCTGGGCCGGGCAATGTTTATCTCCAAGTATTTCTCATGTGTTGCCGAAGGTGTCATTTTTATGGATATAGCGTTTAAATTAAAGTATTATAGCAATAACAAAAGTACCATACAACGATGCTTTTATTTAATGCAATAAAAATTAATTTAACTCAAAACGAAAGATGAAAAAATAAGTATTGGGGAAGTACTTACACGAATTGAATACCCTAGCAGTAATAAGCTTAAAATGATCACTTTTACAGTTGAGTAGACCCTCAGTTAGGGTATAACAATTGACAAATATTATGGTCTGTGTTGTCGAACAGAGTCTGATATCTATATATATATACTTTATCGCTGGGAGTTGCTTATAATTGCATTTGCATATTATTTGCTTATTTTGCACATGTCGTCCTCCGTTTGACATGACTTCAATTCTGCTGCTGCTACTGCTACTGCAAGGGTTGCGAAAGAGTTGGGGAAAAAAAAAAAATGAGCACACGGACACACACACTGACAACTTGGTTCCGCGTCATTTTGGTTACATTCCGCTTTCGCTGCTGCTTTGTGGGGTGTTTATAAAATGACGCATGCTTGCGGCAGTAACAAAAAGAAACCGGGAAAAAAGAAAAAGAACGGAGTTAAAAGAGTTAAAAGTTGAGCGAAGCTGGTGAAAAATTATACCAAAACAATTTGCATATAAATTAGGACTGAGACGAGGTGTCAAACTAAAACCAATCCAGTCAACTGGTTTCTTAAACTAGTTACCCTTTAAATTTAATGCAATACAAACAAAGCGTTAAAAGCAGTTGGCATTTGATAACAACCAATAAAAAACACGTCTCTTTTAATTTAAGTATGCTTTATTTATGTTTTTACAATTGTTTTCCATCCATCAAGATGAAGTTTTTATGCTTAAAGTTTAACTATCCATTTCAAGAGCTGCAATGAAACCGAATATAACCCCAAAAAGCTCAAAAACAAATAGTATGTCAAGTATACAAAATGATTTTGGCAACCATTTTATGACCCTACACACGTATACGGGTTTCCTGTTGACTGCAGTGTCAATACTCGTAAAATGCCGGTAACGGGATTGAGACAAAGCAGCATCAGCAGCAGCAGCAGCAACAGTTAAGCGTAAAAGCCAGAGTCTTGTAATATCCTGCACAATTGTCAGTTTCTCTTATTGGTTTATTGTTATTGCCATACCCATACTCTGTCTATCCCTAACCCTGGCAGGTAAACAATGCTAATGCATACTTTGACTTTCACAAGAAGCGAAGCTACACGCCGAAGCTGCACTCAAATCTTCTTGGCTTGGGATTTGATGATGGAGAGAGTATTCGACTTTTGGATGTCGCTGCTCGTCAGGGATTTTGTCGCCTGTCGATTGGCTTGGGATTATTTCAAGGATAAACGTTTGTTGCACATGTTTTGCCTCTCTCTCTCTCTCTCTCTCTCTATTATTATTTTGTTTGTTGAATCTAAAATGAATTTACCTTTGCCAACGACTTTTGCTTTGGCTTCTGGCTAACACAAACACACACATCACCATGCCTGTTTTTGTTGTGTGTTTCGCTTACACAGATTTCGAATGAGCTTTAGGTAAATGCAAATATATTTTAGGGTTGCCTCAGCTTCGTTCGGTGCCACACTAAGGATATATGTTTATGGTTGCCTCTTATGATGATGAATGATTACGGGTTTCCTTTCGATTTGTTGCCGCTGATAAACTCAATTTATTTCGTTTGCCTTTGCGTGTCAATTTGGCAAGCTACAAAGCTCACTCACTCACATTACGCATACGACGCATTGTACGCTGGATGGCTTTTTATCGTCAAAAGTTTTTTGAGTGTTGCAAACACAGTTTGTAACTTAGTTTTATGTCACTACAGCATTGCACTTCAAGTGCATTTTGATTTAATTTAAGAGCACAACTCTTTGTGCATCAATTTGAATATTTATCGTCTAGCCAAGATAAGCTACATATATATTGATATATACTAAGTAAATCTGCAGTTCATGTTGATGGCTAAATTTTTTTTTATACTTGGCCAAATAAAAAGCTGTAATTACAGTTTGCGCTTTGCATATTGCATTTAAGAATTATTAAGTGCGATTTATCACTTGAGCGAAGACGGAAATATTACTTTGAGACGCACCACGTCAAGCGGGCGGGCGTAATGGGGTGTGGCATATGCTACTTTTTGTCGTTAGAGGAAATTGACTGCGCTTGCTAAGCAATAAGAGTGCTTGATTATTAAATGCCCTTTGTTATTAAAGCTTCTAATTGCTATTAATTTGGTGAGAGAAGAACATTTTCTAGGTATTTGCTTATATCCATTAAAATTCAAATAAAATAAATTGATAATCTTTTTCGTTTGAACTTAAACCCTCTTTATTATCATTTTTATCACAAAGGGTATAAGAGATGCACTTAAGGAAATTAAAAGTTATATTCAAATGCCATGCACGAGCGTAAAAATTAATATCCGCTCAATGCCAGCAGCTTTGCTCTTCAGATAAAATCTCTTCAGGTGAGTGAAAATACGATTCATTTTTCTTATACCTTTATTGCACATAATTGAAAACATAAGATAAGTTAAATTCAACAGTTATGCGTTAAACTATAAGACATTGGTTCTTAGATGATTTTAAAGTAAGCAATTCAGCCATATTTAAGTTGCACTCTCACACGTTTTCTGTTTGGCAGCTAAAAGTATGCTTTTAAATTGTATTGAAGTTTAAAAACCTTGCCTAAAAGTAGGCAACACATGTTATAAAATATCTATTACGTATGCTTGTCTGTATGCGTTTGTGTGTGTTAGCGAGTGTTTGTGTGTGTGTTTGTGTAGGTGTCAATGACATACATAAGGGAAATATGTTGCGGCTGATAACGCCTACCGTGCGGAAATTATAAATATCATATTAATTTAAAAAATTTCGCATCTGATTGCCAGCATCTGATAAATGAGCTAATATATATATATATATATTTGAATATCCTGCCTAGACATATAGCACAAACATGGCAGCAATGGCCGCTGCAAAGGATAAAAATGTCGAAGCATACAAAATGGCACAAGTGGTCTCCATCCAGGCGACAAGTGGACCCATACAGAGCGAAACAATCAATTGGGCAATAAAGACCATACTACTAATAATCGCCACATCGGTGCCCAAGCCACGAGCCTGCTTAAGCGGCACAGTCTCTCCATTGTGCACACGGAACTGTAATGAAAAATGGGTGTTGAATGAATGGATGGACTAAAAGATAAGACACTTGATACATACACAATTCTTGGCATGATAGTTGGCAACCAAAATGAAGGGCATGGTGAAGAGTGTGCCATAGAGTATTCCCGCCGAAGTGCTGAAAACAAGAACGCCCCACTTGGTCGGCCAGAGTCCGAGAATCAGCATGCCAACGCCATAGTATATCATGCCACTGATATAAACTGCTTTCGTACTATTGTTGTTGGAAAGAAGATCGTTACGAACTGTGATCAATTAAAGCCATGCACGATACACTTACCCGAACCACTTCATTAGCTTGGTCACCGACAATGAGTAAACGGAGCAGGAGAATGCATAGATGGACATGCCCCAGCAACCGAAACGCACGCCTTCCTCATACAGCTGCAACTCCGCAGAGTTGGGAGGCGCTGTGGGATCGCCATGAAAGACAGCCTCGCCGACAAAGTCAGTGAAGTACAGGCAATAGGTGACATGACCCATCCAGCAGAAGAGATTCGTGAGTGCCAGCATGCGCATCGAGTGTGGCATTACAAAGATGCTCTTCAGATAGGTACGCAGCGAAACGGGAGTCATATCCTCCGATTGGGTCTCCACATCCAGTGACTTAATCTGACTCTTACCCACATAACTGTTCTGATAACCATTGATTGCAGGATCAACTGCCTTCAGATCACTGGCCATTTGCAGCTCGAGAGTTGTTGTCTCTTGTATATAGTAGACGGCATTGTTGTTTTTCTTTAGTTCCTTTTTGATGGCTGCCTCGGACAGAGGACGCAGTAGCTCATCACTCTCAATGAGCTTGAGGGGAATCTCGCGAAATGTTGTTACCGTTATCAGATAACCAAGGACGAATATAATCGTCACAAGAGTAAACACAGTTGGTATGTTTCCACCTAAAAATGCGCCAATATGCGTCGTCTCCCAATCGATGCCACCAATAGCATATCCAATTGTTCCACCAAATCCAGCAAATAGAGTAAACATAGTTAGAACCTTCGGCTGCTCCTCGGGCACAGTCATGTCCAGCAGATAAGTACGTGCCGGTGTTTGGCATGTATCCGCATCGAAATCCAACAATACCATACCGAGTATGGTTAAGATCACAGCAAATTTAAAATTGGCAGGCGATACATCATATTCCGATTCAGCAGGCAACAGAGCAGCAACCGAACTCTCATTTGCGTACGTATGGATTGGGATGGTGGTATAATTGTAGCCCACATCGCCCAGCCAGATGCCCAGCTGCTTGCCGTACGGCACCAGGATCAAGCCAAAGAGTATGCCCAGGGAGAGAAGTGAGATGATTGGACGTCTTCGACCCCAACGCAACTTGCAGCGATCACTTACACTGCCTAGCAGTGGTGAGACAAAGAAACCAATCAGCGGCGACAAACCCCAAGCCATTGTCATATGCTTGTGATCGACGCCAATCTGTAGCAATATGGGCGATACGAAGCTCGTCTCTGCCGCATACGCAAACTCAATGGCCATCGCGATGGCGGACAGTCGAAACATCTCAAAGCGCGTCTTCCGGCGAAAGACATGCGAATAGTCAGCATCCTGATCTCTGGCATGATTCTCGCGCTGCTTCAGCATATACTTGATCATTGGATTCTTCGCTGAGGAGAGCTGAGCGGCCTGCGCTCTATCGGCGGTAACTCCAACCATGTTGAGCTTTCAATTCGAACTACGAGTAGGCGAGAGTAGACGAGAGATAAAAGATGCAATACTCAATACTGTGTGAAGATCTAGTCTAAAGCTACGACAATGACGACAACACACACACACACAAACAAAATGTTTCAGCCCAAGACATTGAACTCAATTGGAAATTGAGGAATGTTTAATTCGTCACGTCCAAGACACCGAAACAGAAACAGCAGATAGAAGCAATGTGATCTGTTATTAATTGAACTGCATGTACGAATCGTCATTCAATTGGGACGAGGTTGAAGAAACACATTTCCCTGAATCAAATGCTATATTATACTATACTATACTATATTTGTATGCAAAAATACAATCGCTTATCAGACACTGCCTTTGTTTTTAATGAAACCGAAACCGAATCGAACCGAACCGAATCCGCAACTGCAGACTGAACATGAAATCCCAATCCAATCCCAAGCGCAACAATTGATTGTTATGGGAGCGTGTACAGTAATTGATGATTAGCTTTTAAATGGTACCATTTGTCAGACTTATAATCATAGAATTTGCTCTTTATTTGCACAATGAGTTGACAATATAATATACTAAAATTAATATATATGTTTATATATATTGTGCTGTATAAGCACAATTGGGTTTCTCATATCCGACGATCTTTTATGTTGGTGTCAACCTTAAAGACTTATCAGCGACAGCTATAGAATTTTATTAATACACGACAATCTATTATAAAAATAAATCTATTGGCATGAATTAGAACGGTAGTCGGGTGAGAGATACCCTGCAAAAGAAGCAGCAAGAACATTTAAGCAAAATCTGACGATCTCTCATCAATTGTCATACCCCATGCTACAAGTTTTCACTCAACGGGGTATTCAGTTAATTTCTTAAGTGACGATCGCCCATTCACATTCCTATTATAGCCACGAAACTTTAGTAGTATCTATCTATTCAGCTAAGCCGCAGGTCACGCGGTTTGTTCTTATCATGACATCTAAACTATACAAAACTTATAGTATTTATCTTGTATATATATATACATATTGCGTTCAAAGAAATGTGAAGCATGAAACCGCTCTGCTAGACTAGGTCAATAATTTTGATAGTTTTAATTTATGCACGGCAAATAATCAAACTATATGCTAATCACTTGATCAGTTAGTCGCTGATACTAATTGGCAGCTACCCATTGTAGGAAATGAGATGTTTTTTGTTTTTGATTTAAGTTGTAACCGTTGCTATTAATTTGTTGATAGGTTAAGGTTCCGCTCTGAACTGTTCGTTAGCATATTAGCCATATTAGCAGTAGCATAAAGTTTCACACGTATTTCATTTAATGATCCGTTTCAATTTCTTACTGTTGCTGTTGCTGTCGCTGTTTTGTTATTGGTTATTGTAATTAAGATAATCATTTAAGAGCTGTGAGCATCATTTTAATTATTTTTTATGGCTGAGAACATTCGATTGTGTGTGTTTCTTGACAGGATCTTACATATATGCATATATTACCCATTAAAAAACCTCATAAAAAAAGACTTTGTACATATATGCATATTATTTTGCACACATCAGAACTTACCTAATTAATTTGCAAAGTATCAAGTGTGATTTTTGAATATTTTATATGTATTTTATGTCTTATCTGTGCTTTGAGATTAATTGGAGTTTTTCACTTATCGTTCACTCACTTTCCGATTTAATGTTAAGCGTCAATAAATTGTAATTCGTTAATTGTTTTCTTTTGCACAGATTGTTAAACATAAAATAGATTTCATTCTTCTTAAACTTTAATTGTTTCTTTTGACACTTGCAGTTGGGCACTGGCAAAGACTTTTCTATCATAACTTTACCCATGCAGTTGAAGATACAAAACTTGACTTAAACTTTTCACTTTTTTTTTTTATTTCACGCGAGGTCGAAACTTGTCGAATCGCTTATAAATATTATTTTTGTTTTTCTGTTATAGATAGATATGATTTTGGGGTCTTGTTAAAGTGCTGATACTGCCGTTAGTCGAACGGTACAACAGCTGTTCAATCCGTTGGCTAAAACGCTCGGAAATTTTTGGTAATACATGAAAATTGCTTTCGTTTGACAATTTGCGTAAATCAAAGAATAAAACAAATATCACCACGCCGAGCGTCACAAACTAAAAAGCACAAACAAAACACACGTTAACTCAATTTTTAATTTTCCACTTTTTTTTTTTCTTTTCTTAATTTCTGTAGATACATGTATGTATGTATGTATGTGTTGTGGCAAGATGATGGACGTGTTTTCTTCTGGTTTGCTATTTTTGTCTGCTTGCCGATTTGCCGATCTTAGATCAATGATGCCTTCCTTTGGCTTCCGACTAGTTGACTGAAGCGGCTGCTGATCAACGCACACGTATTTATACACAGCATGCAGCAACATAAGCAATCTCTTTTTCGCTCTCAATCGCTCCCTCTCGCGCGGTCAATTTTCGGAGTGTCCACAGAGCGAAAAATATAGCAATAAGACAAACTGACTAAACTACTAAATACTTTCGGATTATCATTTAAATTATGATATCAGTTTAGTTGTTGCTTGTGTGTCCCATTTTCTCTCTATGTACGTTCTCTCTCTCTCTCTCTCTGTCTGTCTTTGCTGTTGTGAGCATCAGTCGCTCTCTGTTGTCCGATCAACGCCTTTGTCGCCTTATCGACAGGGTGGCTTTCATTTCAACTAGTGTGCAGTGATTGCAGTGACGATTGCCATTGGTTTCCTTTGCTTAGCTGTTATGTTTATGCCCTTACATAGGGTATAATGGTATAGTCATAAGTTTTGTAACCTTAGTTTTCCATTTGTTAAATTTGTTGCCTTTTCATGACTGAATAAAACTTAATTGTCATCATTAGAGATATGACCGAATATTATACAATTAAGTAAATAGTGATTTTATCTTCTATACGAACTGGAAAGAGCTTGCAATGAATGAATTTGTAAGCTTGTATGTTTAAAAAACCCCTCAAATCATTGAGCTAATATCTAAAAGTATAATTGGCAATTTGCTTTGTTCGGAAAGAGCATTAATCGTTCAGATTGGCCTACTATATATTTGAGTGTTGTCTTGCGTTTTGTTTGCCAGTTTCGTATGCATCTAAGTTTGCTTGCCCGATTAAGCAATTATTGTTTGTCGAAAACAATCACATGGAATTATTTTTTTTTCGTCCATGGAAAATTTTTTGTTTCTTCCATTAAATGCAGAATTAGAATGAAGAAACGAAAGAAAGCGAAAATGAAGGAAATTCTTAAGATCAACTGATTATCAGTTAAATGTGGCTAGCAAATATTCATATCTGTTCGAAATAAACTGTGTGCTAGTTTTTACCGTTTAGCAATACTTTTGCAATTTATGTTGAGCAGTTAATCAGTTCATAATATTTGCTTTAATATGCACATGTTTATAGCTTAGGCTCTACAACGAGTATTCTAGGAACATGTGTACACAAAACAAGTTTGGCAACGACAACATCCTGCTCTAAAGACCAGTGCAAATATACAAGTATCCAGCATAACTAACATTTTGCCTGCCTACTGCTACACTTGTCTACACTCTGCAACAAGAGTTATCATCCATTCACATGTTATTTAGTTTTGTTTACCTATTAGATATTTATTTTGTAAAGTTAGCTTATCACGGAAGTTAAAACTTGCAAGTCAAGGCTACTATTTTTTAAGTGTAAATTGATTTTGTTGTTAAATGGATTTGAGCTTAATGTTTTTTGGGAAATAATTTTGAGCTAAATGTTGTGTCAATAGAATTATTATTAATTTTTTTTCTTATCTATTGAGCTATTATTAGAAAGTTATTATCTATCATAAATGTAAGAATAATAATATATATTTTTCATATTTTGAAAAAGTCTAAAGCATTGTTTACGTTTCTTGGAGTCAGTACTTATCTTACCTTTAACATTTTTAGAAACACTTCAAAATCCAATTTGATTTCAATTAACTTATCAAAAATGATAATAAAAAAATTAATTCTTTACACTTTCACTCTTTCTTAATTTAGCTTAGTTGTTGTTGGCATTCAATAGATAAACAACTGTTGAAAAGTCTCTCTTTCTCTAAACTTACTCAATACTTATGTATAATTTAGAATCAATTCAAATATTTGCATCTATTGCTAGTTTATAAAATTAGCATTAATCGGATTGTTGCAAACTTGTTACCACAAACAATTAGCACAAATTTGTGACATTTGGCATAAAGTATCAGCTATATATACATATATATATGTATATAAATTCAAATGTTTTGTGGTGTGTACGGTAAGGAAATAAAAGAAACATAACAAGTAAGAAGGCTCTAGTCGAGATATCCCGACTAGACGATACCCTGATCCCTATACTTTACGCGTACAGTCAGTGCTTGCAAGTGTGTGTGTGTCTGTGTACGCGCATACTCCATACTGCATACAAAACTTCAATGTCCCATATCTCCGGTGTTTATTATCCGATTTCAATAAAATTTTCACAGATTATCATTATTTTGCTTTATAATTCAAATTGCATCTCAAAGTTTTACAAATTCAAGATTTTGTTGTTATCGATCCCATGTGTATATCGGAAACGGGAAAAGTTATCGAAAATCGGAAAGAAACTTGTACTGCCTAGGGATTAGGCGAGCTTAAGTTCCAAATCTGGAGTCTCTAGCTCTTATAGTCTCTGAGATCGACGCGTTCATACATACGGACAGACGGACAGACGGACAGACGGACATGGCTATATCGACTCGACTGTTGATGCTGATCAAGAATATATATACTTTATAGGGTCGGAGATGCTTCCTTCTGCCTGTTACATACTTTTGCACAACTTCATTATACCCTTTTTTCCCATTTTTAATGGGATCAGGGTATAAAAAATACAGCAAAAGCAACAGAAATTATGTAAAAAAAAAAAAATCTGCGGTCTTCACACCACAACGATATGTGCCAAGTCATTGACTTGTCTAAGCACTCTCGCTCTCGTTGGGCCAAAAAGCCACTCATATTTGCAATCTGGGGAGGGTTATGTGTGGAGCCTCCATAAACCGGTAGATAGCAGTCATATAGAAAAAAGCCATATTTAAACATTCATTTTTGGTGACAAATTTAAAAGTCAGCGCTGACATTCTTATCGGCCAGTGCAAACAAATACATACATATATATCATATCATAGCATCATATATAAAGGTTGTTGGTTGGTTGGCTGCCTGGGTTTATCTATCTCTCAACGTCTGCAAGCCAGTTATCAGCTGGCATTATCTCTGCTAATCAGTGCAATTTGTGAAGCCTTTTTATCAGCTGTTACTTTTTATTTCTTATCACCCAAAGCTAATATGTGCATAAAGGGATTACAAATAAAATATAAAATAAGCACAACAACAAGCAGTTAAATAGTTAACATAATTCGTTGAATGTTTAATGTAAATGCTGGCTAACAGAAGCTAATTGCCATGAGCTTATTAACCGCATGCCGCTCGAAAGCATGCAGCAAATATTTAATTTGTCTTTTTGACTTACAAAAACAACAAAAACTTTGTAAAATGACAAAAATAAATGTGGTTAAGAACTAGATATTTAAACTAATAATCATATTTCATCAGTCTGTCTTTGTATTCGTCAGTGTCTGGTGTTTTTTGCCGGCTAGTTTACTTGGTTTTCAATCTGTTTTTCACCACTTTGCATTTGCACATTGTTTTATATTGTTGTAGCTGTTGGTTTTCCGTTCTTGTTTCTGCTGTCCATCGAGCAGCCTTCATCTTCATTTGCCAGTTTTGTTTGCGACAGTTGAAAATTAATATGTCGGGATTCTCTGGCCCAGAAAATGTCTTAATTAAAACTTGTTTTTGGCATTTGCTGCTTCTGCAGCAGCAGGAATGCGGCCGCAACATGTTTTGAGTACAGTAAAATAGCAAAGAACACAGCACAACAAATTCTGCGTTTGTCGTACGCAAAAACAATGTAGCTAACATATTTATTTTGGGTATTTAGTCATCCGTCAAGTAACGCATACGCCGTGTGGTGCAGCCAACTAATTTTCAGTGTTCTTTAAACTTTAAGGATGAGTGAAAATAATAAATTTTTTAAGTTTCAGATGAAATCGATGTAATCCAACTGTAAGTGACAACTGCTGCTGATAATGGCGTTTGACAAGCATTATTGGGAACAAGTTTGAAAAGCTTTTTTGGTTTTTAAGCATGGCGACTATTAAAGGTGCTAAAACGAGAGTGGCTGACAATTTGATATGCCGTACGCTCTTGACAAAAAGCCAAAAGACAATGGCCAATAACAAAAAACAAAGACAAGGAAGCAGAAGCAAAAGTTAGGAAGAAAAAGGTTAGCTCAAAGCCAAAACTCGTTTGCCGTCAGCTGCAAAATGCTTCCTTTATTGTAATCTGCATTTAAGTGGCTTTCTTTTGTGCTGACATTTCTGTCTTTCTGTCTGTGTGTGTGTGTAAGTATGTGTGTGTGTGTGTAACCGCTCTTTTTTACACCTTTCAATTTGGCGCACTTTTGCTTTGGCGACCAAAAATGCAGCAATTTTGTTGGCTAACTACCGCTCGCTCGTTTGATATGTTAATATGCGATTCTTTGATGCAATTGACGACGATTCAGGAGAATTTTACCGGCAATTGCCAGACAATTTAATATTCTACTCGATGAAGCCTCGAGGGACCGCCATTTCAGCCATAACAGTAGCTAAATGTTGTACAACAACAACTTTTGTGTTCAAGTCCTCTTTTTGAAGTAGCTTTCAGTTTGCAACAAGTTTCGAGGCCATTTCGATAGAAAAAGTTATTTATTTCATTGTGTTTTTTTTGTTCGTTTCTTCATATTTTTAAAAGTTGATATTTAATAAAATAACAAAAAGAATTTGCTCATTTTTGTTGTTGTTGTTTTTAATGGTCTGTTGATTCGTTCGTTGGCCGTTGACTGACTTTTAAGAGGTGCGCAGGAAGCTTGCTTTCAATGGCCCAAACGGAACGAAACGAAATGCAAAAGTGCCTGCGCTCCACTGTGAGCGATTTACTTACAGCACTTGCAACTCGCAACTTGCAACTCACAACTGGCATTCAGCAAATTGATTGCCACATCGACGCGCCCGAAATGGCGGCATGCAATTTGCCACCGGGCCAGTGGAGACCCAAATGACCCCGTGGCCATACACAGGCCGCATTTTTTCTTTCCCCCGGTATACACTTGCCGGAGGAGTATAACGATATAATGGTTTATTATGCAACGCTTAAAGATTTGCTTTATCTACTTAGTTTGTATGCATTGAAACGAAACATTCATCTTTATTACTGTATAGTGCAACAATTTTGAGTTTATTACTTAATTCAAAGCAATAAAGCTTTATGGAAAACATAATCTGCAAGGGTATTTAATATAACTTATCATGAATAAGGTTGTAAATGTTCTGTTTCTCTTTCTCTCTTTCTTTTATATTTTGCATATTGTAAACGTAAAAAATATTTGCATACAAACTACTGCAGTTACCCTTAACCTCCCCTAGCCACCCCTTGCAACAACCCCTACTGCACCCATTTGGCAACAAGAGGGAGTGCTTTGCATGGCAATTCAAGTGCAAATATGTTGGCAGGCCGCTCTTGAATAACCAAGTTTTGTGAGCATGAAATGCAATTGTTCTGCCCTATCCCCCCACCCCCGCGCAACTACAATAAATGTGTGTGTGTGTGTGTGTGTGTGTGTTCGCTTGGTAACCAAATTGATATATCAAACAAACAGATGCCGCCCCTAACCAACCCCAAAACAAGTTAACAGGCATTTTAACAAAAGCAAACGCAAAAATAAAAAGTACATCAGATAATGTTTATGGTTTAATGACTTTACTTTTGGTTTGTTTTGCGGTATTACTATTAGTTTGTTGTAAAGATACGAGATGCACACTTCAGGTATGATATCTATCTTTTTTTTGGCTAATTGTGCACCACTACAACAGCAACAACAACAGCAGAAACAGTTGTAAAAGTAGCTTGAAATGCATTTGCAAGTTTAACAGTAAGATACAAATGGGAGTTTTCTTCAACGCAGACAGCTGCTGCCACCGGCTTGATGAGCTTGTTATTGTTTGTGACAAGCGAGAGATAGAGATAGAGATGATGTGGGACAGAGACAGGGAGCTTAAAAGTCAAGGCTTAGAGATGTTGGCAGTTTCAACACAAAAACAGCCCGCAGCCAGAAGCAGCAGCAGCTGGGTTTATAGAGAAAGCCATCAAAAGTGATAAGTTGCAACAACAACAATAACAACTGTTACAACAACGGATGTGGCAACAGCTGGTTGTAAGTGTATGTGTTTATATGTGTGTGCTGCACACAGTTGCAAGTGCATGACCTGGTCACACACAGCACGTTGATTGGCCAGAGCCGGAAAAAGAAGTTATAACCATTACGAAGGAAACGGATGTGGCACAGACGTTTCCGCCTTTTCGCCAACTCTCTCACTAACACTAACACACACACATGCAATTTACACCCAGTTAAAGAAACGCTGCATAATTCTCGAGCTGTCTGCTTCGGAACGCCCCCTTCCCCTCTCTCAAATAATTTTATCAAATAAAATTATTTTGCATAGCAAATGCTCATCGAGTCGAGCTTCTTTCCTTTCGTTGCCTTTTGAGTTTGAGTTAAGCGGTTAGCCGCATGCACATCTAATAAAAATATTAAAGAACATTTTCTATTTTCCTATATGTGTGGGTGTGTGTGTGTGTGTTAGCAACATTTGTTCCACTTGCGAGCTCAATTTAATTAAATATATTAAGCTTGAGTCAAAGTGCTTTCGTTCGCAACAATATATATTTTCTAGCTTTGTTGTGTGCTTCGCAATTAGCAACAGGACAAGCCACATAAAAACTACAAACAAACGTCTTTGGTGCTGCTTGAATAAACAACTTGCTTTGATTATTTCTAATTTTACAGTCCAACAGCTGTTAAATGGCATGTTAAACTTAAAAAAACTAACTACATTTGTACACTTTGATATAACTTCTCATTCATAATTAGTTCGAATGTGAGGAAGAACCCTTTTATAACATAGTTTTAAGTTAGGTTTTGAAGCTGCTCTAGAATATTTGACAGAAATGTTAAATACCTGCTTTCAATCATTATTACAAAAATTGCCATTCATTATTCATTCGAATAACCTTTTCATAACATAGTTTTAAGTTTGCTGTTACGCTTTGCTACAAGGTATGTCAAACAGGTGCTTTCAATCATTATAACATAAGTAGGCAGATGTTTATTTATTTAAATACCCTAGAATACATATGTCGAAATGGAAGCTAAAACTGTCTTATATCATAAACGAACATGTATCACAAATCTGATACTCGCTTTAAAATTTTCCCCTTCCCCTACTGTAGAGTTGCATATTTCGTGTTTGACTTAACTAGGGTTGACACACAGACACACGCAGACACAAGTGGGCAAGGTAGGAAGCGGCACAACATGTGGAGGGTGAAAAAAAGTTTTTGTAGCATTTGCCGTTGGCTGCATAGCAGACAGGCAGACAGGGTAACAATGGAGGGGGGAGAGAGAGGGTAACCAGACGCTATGCGGCAAGCCTATGAAAACTAATAAACTGTGCAACGTGCTTATTTGCAAACATTGACAGCCTCTCCCTCGCCCTCTGCGACCAAAGTCTGTACTTGTTATTTGTACTAAGGTATGTGCGTCATTGGGCAGGGAGCTTAGATGGCGCCCCCCCAGAGGTACAACCAACTTTGGCGAAGGTATTAAAGTAAGGGGCAAACCGCTTGCTGCTCCCCAGCGGCTGTCAGTGCCAGCTCTAGTGGCAACTTTTAGTTGTGTTAGTTTTGCTATATACATTATATATATATACCTGTAAATTAAAGTTGAATAGGAGTTTATAGTTAAGAGTCTTTTGTTCATAATGCTAAGTTGACAATTTGTCGATTCAACTACATTTCAAATTGAATTGTCAAAAATATTGCAAGATATTTCTTAACTGAAAACATGATATATATTGACAAGAAATCCCTTTCCCACGCAAGAGTATTTTTCTTCTATATATATATTTATATATATATATGTTCGCATCCGTCGCTGAATCTCCATTATGTTATGCTAACTTGCTTTTGCTTTAAATTGCAATGATCAACATAAAATTGCTTTCATTGGCAGACAAATTAGATCAGAGTCGTTCTCAAAAGCAGCTGTAACAAAAAAAAAAAGCTCTCATCTCTTTGGCTTCATTTCTGCACAATTTAAGACTTGGTTATTATTATTTTTTCTTTGGTTTTTAGTAGTATTTTTTGGCAGCTGCTGTTGGAATTTATGGGCTGAGCCAACCGTTGCCAAAAAGCGACATTTATGCCGTTTGAGATAATTGCATTTTATTGCCTTTTATGCACTGCGCGATGATGAAGAGCAGCCAACCCAAACTTGGTTACTGCTGAGAGAGAACGAACTCTAGCTTTTGGCATGTGCTCGTACTTACATAGTCTGGAGTCAGAAACAAACTATTACTACTATGAAAAGAGCTTGAAGCTGTAGCTGACGCTGTAGCTGTAGCTGAAACTGAACTTGATGCTGAAGTTAATGTGCTTTAAGGGCGACGCTTGTTTCAAGTTTAATGTGTCGTATTTTTCGTAGCGCTTTTATGGGCGCTAAACTTCCAGAAACTAGGAGCGTAAACTAGTTTCGAACCAAAGCCAAAAACTTCCTCCTGTTACACTCACGTCGCCAAGTTGTAAGTTGTTGCGAAAGGTGAAAGGAGCTTAAAAGACAAAGTTGTCCAGTAAACAGCTCTTGAAAGATTTACAAATGTTGGCAAAAGGAATCACAAAAGGTAATTGATTATTTTCTAATAGCAACAATAATGACATCAACTTACAATTTTAAAGTTAATCAAGACGCTAAGAAAATGAAGTCGTGAAAAGTACAAACAATTGTAATTATGTCAATATAATCATACTAAAATATAATTATCATACACACACACAAACACACAAGTAGAAAAACATTTAAACTTAATTTCAAAGAGCTTTTGTGAAATCTTTTCAAACTATTATTCGAATTTTCCAAACACACACTAATGTGCTAACGTACAATTTCCTTTGCAAAATTAGCACCAAAAGCATTTTCATAATCAAAAACTTTTTGGCCACAAACATACAAACACATACACATTCAATGTTTGCTTGTATTAGTTGGGAATTTTGAGTGTGTGCCAAACCTTTGTGTCACGTAGCACAAATCCGCTGTTGCCTCGAAGATTGCAACTAACTGCTGCAGCAGCAGCTAATTACAAATGCTTGCAAAAGAGGAAAAAAAATTTATTGCAAGCCATGCACGTGCCCTTTAGACAATTGCCACAGCCAAGTCATAAGGAAAATGATATTTAAGCGAAGCCTCCTAATCTATCTAATCTATAATACGCAATTGTTTAACCAAATGTGTGCTCGACCTGTTTAGACAGCATATTCTCCCATACAGACAGACCAGCAGAAGAAGTCTGGTGGCCAACAATTGCAAGATGCGACAATCACGAAACATGTCAAGATCTTGCCAACATTACTACAATAGTACTTGGGCAATGTCTTGAGACTTTTGGGTAACAACTTGAGTGCATTTGCTTCAATTGAAAGCTGTCTGGCAACATGTCTATTTGTTGTGCACATTCCTATTGTATGTGCGTGTGTGTGTATGTGTGAGTGTCCAGCTACCTGTCAGTTGGCCTTAATTGATATGGCCTAAATCTATAGTGCATTGTGTTTGTCTAATTATGGCAGATGCATCTAAGACAGGGCCAAACTTCTCAAGCTTGCTTTTTGGCCAGGTTATTTGAAAGCTGTATTGATTCCATCGAATGCAACAATATCAATTACTTATTGGAACTGTGCAGCATTATATATGATTAATTGCTTGCACACACAATATTCGATAACATAATTATTTAAAATGTTAGCATATCAGTTTTTGGCCAACATTAAAGTTGGAAGAAGAATACTTTATACATTGAACGAACAAAGGTTGAGATTTGTGGCTCAAATTCGCTGTGTTTGTCACTTGAGACACATGTGAACAAGGTCGCTGATCCTTAAGCTTTTATCAAGAGCATCTTAAGATAACAACAACAACAGCAGCTTCATTTTTTTCAGAGACTTAAAGCGCCTTCTGCCTGCTTAGGTGTTAAAAATCTGAAAAAAAGAAGTTGAAGTTTGAGCTTCGCAACGCCAAACAATGGCCGTTAAGGTCCTTTGGCCTCACTTTGTAGATATTGCCTAGGCGTTGTGGCTTTGGCTGCATTGTGTGTAATTCATTCCATTTTATTTGCACTGACCGACAAAAGCCGAGCAGCCACAGCCACAGTCACCGGCACTTTTATGTGCCGGGCGATAATTATCAAACAATAAAAACAATAAACTGCGATGACACCATAAAAGGCGCTAGGTAAATGTACCCTTCCACCATCTCATCCACCCCTCTCCCTCTCTCTCTCTCTTTCTCTGTACAAAGCACAAGGTGCGCCAAAGTTTTATCTCTTGCGTTCCGTTGCGTTGCGCTTTTTTCTTAAGTCTACCTTGCTCCTTTATTTTATTATTTTATGCTTATAAGGGGCTGCGCTGAAAGCTGTGTGACCAGCAGCAAGAACAACATCAAAAGGAGCAGCAGCAGCAGGTGGAGGAGAAGGTGAAGAAGGAGGAACGACAAGTGCACTTTGTAAGCACAAGCACAAGCATAAAAGACACAGCATAAGATGGAGAAGAAAAAATGGAAAAAAAAAATAAAAATAAAGAAGGGTTGACGAAGCGATAAGCAGAATTTATTTGTCTGCGGGTATTGACAAGCGCAGAGGTCGCCTTTGCTTCAAGTGCGAAGTGCGAAGGTACAAACGAGGGGAGTTTGAGAACTTTTCACACCTTTTTTGTGTGAGCGGTCAGTCAATTTTGTTGTGTAGGGTCGAGTATGAGAACTACTATTGACTGCTACTGATTAGCGGCGCCACTTAAAATTCAAACGGCACATCGATAATTTATTATGCAACTCTGTTTTGAGTGTGGACAAAGTGAATGAACAGAGAGAACCTTTCGCCTTAGAAGCATTTCGTGCCAATAAAAGATTTACGTTGCTTGAATTTGAAATGGCCTCCAAAAACATAGCCGCATTCAATACACCGGGGAATTTTGTTAATTACGTTGAATAAATGCTTAGGCGAATGGGAATAAGGAAAGGCCCAGCAGGACATAAGAATGTGGCACACAGAAAGTCCCCAAAGATAACGCAACAAGGGGAATTGCAAGAAATATGAATAAAATGTATAAATATATATATCTATATATATATATATATATATGATGATTGAAGTTAACAAGAGACAGTTAAAACTTACCATTAATAACAAACAAGAACTTCTTAAAGTTATGTATGCCAATTATCGCCTAGACTTCAGGTTCAGCTTCAGCTCATCCCTCGTGAAATTATGTTTAAAATTCCTTTCATTTCATATTTCATTAAGAAATTCCAATGCTGTTATCGTTCCAAGGGTCCAAGGGGCCCGACGTCACCTGATTCTCCACTTGCCAAGTGGGCCAAAAGTGAGCGCCTCTCGCGCACCGTCCGTTCACCCTGAAAAAGAAAGCGAGCTCGTATAAGCATACAGAAATCAATCAGGCGGCACAATGCAGGGCGTGGCAAAAACTGGTTGGTTGGGGTGGATGGGGAAAGGAGCGATAAGTTCAATCCCGTCGACCCACCAAAATGACTCGGCAAATCGGCGTTTAATGGTGCGTGAAACGTGAAACACTTTAGCTATCGTCGAGCCCAGCGAGTGAATGTGAAAGAAGAGGGCAAGTGTGGGGCAAGGATAAGAACGAGGAGGCGGATTGGCTTTTTAAAGTGAAGAAGCAAAGATGTTTGAAAGAAGAAGCTCACATGTAAATGGCTGCAAATGGCTGTTAACTTGGCTAAGTCACATATATATATTTTTCGGCCAAGTGGGGGAGAGTAGCCTGCTGCTGCTGCTAAGTCTTGAATTATGCATTTTAATTTTGGGCCGGCACGTCAAAATGAACGGCGTGGCACATTTATTACCGGCTCGGCTATTCTCAACACTTTCATTTAACTTCGTTTTCTTTTTCGTTTTCGGTTTTTGTTGCTGGGACCCTATTGCATTTCCTTGGGCCATTTCTTAGCTTTGCGTGTGCCTGGCTAAAATGGCGCCCAAGATGGCCGACCAGCTGGCTAAGCGTACGCGTACGTGTATGTGTGTGAACGAGTGTGTGTATTTGTATGTGTATGTGTGTGTGTGTGTGTGTGTACGTCTGCGGGCGTAATGGACATGTTAGAAGATTGTGAAAATGATATATGACTTTTTCATTTCCTTAATAAAATTAACTTTTGCTTGCGTCCGTTTCTGCCTTTTGGCCACTTTTCTCTCTCTCTCCCTCTTTCGCTCTCTCTCTCTCTCCCTCTCTCGCTCTCTCATCTTGTGCCCCGTTTGCCCCATGGATGACTCTTTTGATGCTTTTTTCGGCGTCTGTCTTTACATAATGTGCGCCAAATTGCGTTGATTTTTGATATATTAACAATTCATTTTAGCTCATTAGTCAGCAGGTCAGCATACTGCTCGCTGTCTATATATCATTAGCTCGATCAAATGTGCGCTGCCTGCTTCTATGATTAAAGCTGATGTGCAAAAACAATCTGATTGGTATATTTGAGTAAAGTTTATATGATAGAAAGGAACATAATATTCATAATATTCTTCATCTTTTTTCTTGACAAGCTTTCAATTTCTCTGTTGGCCTTTCCAACATCATTTTTTCATTAATAAAAGTGAATTACCTCTCATCACTTGGATACACTTTAATTGGACTTAAATACTCTGCACAAATTCCAAATGTTAAAATATTTTATATAAATAATGCTGCTCATACTTTGCTTTGTCCCCGAACACAAAGAGTTCGCCTACAGTGGTGCAAAAACATCTAAAAACAGTTTAAACCCGTCTATGGGTACTTTGACTACTTCAACCCATTGTGTTGCCTGGGCGTTAAAATAAAAAAAAAAATAACCAGCCATTTATTTAATTGAAAATTGTCTTCGCTGTCAACAGCAGCAACACAGGAGCAGAGGCAGTGGTAGTGGCAGAGGCAACTGAATGCAGCAACTTTAGCGGCATACACTTAAGTGTCATCTGCAATGCACTGTGGGAGAAGGAGAGGAGATAGAAAAAAAGTGGGATATGTTTAGTCTGAGAAAGTTAACTTAAGTGTAGATATTGTATTTAGATTCGTCGCTAAGCAATTGCGGTTAGAATATGACAAACTAACAAAATTAAAGAGATTTTGAACTATCTTACGACCTCCACTTCCTTACGAAAGTGCTTACCGCATATGTTATTATCATTTTATGTCGTAGAATACGTAACATCGTTACATTATGCAACTATGGCATGATGTGCCATTGCACTTGAGCTGCACTTTTTGTTTTTTTAATTCTAGCGCCCCTGTCGTCGGCAAAATGAAGTTGTAGTGAAATGAGTATAGAGGTGAGGGTGAGAGATGTGGTGAGGGTGGTGACGGTTGAAGAGGCTGGCATCGTCTTGACAGAACTGCAGCTATTAGTTGTTTATATGCGTATGGCAAAAGCAGACGCGAGACATTGTCAGGTTGCTTCTCGAGCTGCTGAAGCTCCTGACGTTGCTGCTGCTACTGCACGTGGCTGGTTTATTATGCCCGGAAGTAATCATAAATTCCGGACACACACGCACACACACACCTATGCACCTAGTGTGTCAGTTAGTGGGCTAACAGTAGCTATAGCTACCTTTTATACAGGCAGCGAGTAGCGCTGAGAGTGTTGGGTGTCTAATTTATTGCCCGGGAATTGAAAGTGATAGAGCTGAAAGCAGCAGTCGTCATTGCTGGTTACTTCGGTTGGGTTGTGTTGGGTTGGGTGCTGTCCAGGAGCGGCTAGCCAATGATTTGCATGGCGACGACATCCTACTGCTGTTGGCCAGAAAGTGCGCAGCTTGACAACTGAAGACAGTAACAAATTAGTTTACTACGTGGCTCCCTGCACAATTTGCATAATGAGCAACTGACAAAGATGTCTCTCTTTCTGTGTGTGTGTGTGTGTGTGGAGTATGTGTTTTAGTCAGTTAGACGTTATGATGCTCACCAGCATCTACTGCTCGGATTTCACACGGCCAAAAACCAACAGACAGGCAACACCTTTTGGCCAACCAACCGCACACACAAAATGAGAACAGTCAGCAGCTGGCAATTGCCAAAACCTATATAAACACACCAACAAACACAATAAATCCTTAACACATACAATTTTAGTTGATACGTAAAAAAAGGCTTTGCTCAACTGCTCAACTTATGAGTCGTTTTATATGCCGAGTGGCAGGAAACGAGCGTCGTAAAGTGTCACAGCCATAAGAGAGAAGTTTTTTATAGAAATGCTGTGGTAGTCAGTTAGTCGACCTTTTACTTGGTACCTTGTATTTTTATTGATGCCACTTAAAGTCGCTTAACTATTGCTCATAAAATGCCGTCAATCAAACAGCTCAAAAGTGTTGCAAGGAGCAAAACGTTTCAGATTTATATTATTATTTTTTACCTTGATGTATGCCAGGTCTAAAGGCAATTTAACTTTCTTTTGAATAAATAATTAAGTAGCTAGTTTTGAAAAGTGAGGAAGGTGATTAACCTTCAGTATTTGTTGAAGTCTGCTTTAAAAACAACTATTGCTAAATATCTTTTAGTCAAATCAACAAATGATTTTAATTTGATTGAGTTTGTTTGCCTGCAATTCGATTGCAATTGTTAGCTAGTATTTGGTTGTGGCCACAAAAGTATGTGAACTATTCGAGCATTTTAGTTCATTAGTCGAATGCACACGTTGCGTATACGAAATTTACTAAGCACTGCTTAAATTGAAGCAAAAATTAAACGTTCCATATTAAATTCAAGATATAAATGTAGACATTTCTTGGCTGACCCACAATCGCTCTCTCTCGCTCTCTCTTTGTCTGTCTGTCTTTTTTATTTATTTTACTCTGTGCTGTTGGCTGGTGGCCCATATGTGGGCTAGAAACCAGCTTTTGGCCCTCTGCCTACGTTGATGATAATTCTGTATAATCATTTGGCAATCACAAACAACTTGTTTGCCGACTGCAGCATCGGGATTGGAGGCAAAAAACCAAAAAAAAAAAAAACCAATTATTGACCCGACTAACATGACCACGCAACGTGTAAGCAATTGCGTTTGTGGCCATGTTTGTTGGCCTGGTCAAGGCAAGCGACAACTAAAGCCGAAGCTAGAGTCAGAATTCTGGCTAGGCAAACGTGTTAGCCACGTTACAGTTTATTGATTTATACGGCCAAAGAAACTTGGCAAACAATGCGCCACATTTGCTCATTTGGTTTTGTCAATATTTTACACACATGCCATCTCCTTCTCATTCTCATTCTTCTTCCTTCTACTTTGCCGTTCCCTTTGTTTTTTGGGCCAGACACAAATCGTTTGTTAGCAGCTACATATGCCATAAATTCTGCAAAGTGCCAAAAGTTTTCTGACAAACGTTCGTGTGTGTGTGTGTTTGCAATTCATTTAATAATTTGAATTATTTTGCGAACAACATTGTCAAGTTTTTAATGCTACAAACAAATCCAGCATCCCACGCAACAACAACAACAACACAAAATACCTTTGACAAGTCGCATGTGTTTCGAGCAGATCTTTAAAATATGACAGTTTGGCGGCGGGCGCTGTTAACTGAAAGATGCCAAAGTAATTGCCATGATTGACCTCAAGGCCGCAGTTGTGGTGACGCCTTCTTTGAGCCACATGACGCCGCAGTCAAATTCGCGATTCAATGATTCTCCATCGCATCCCCGCTCTCTCTCAAGCATTTATTAGCCCAGTTAGTTACGCTTGTCCTCGTCTTCTTCGTTCTTTGTCAGTCAGACAGACAAACAGACAGACAGACTGACTGTCAGTTAGGTTTTTATGGGCCGAACGGAGTTAAGAGTTTGGGGTTGGGGTGAGGAAGCGAGCTGCTCAAGTGTTTTAGCCACAAGCTGGCGACGAACGAACGCTTTAAGCCCTTAATGATTTGCCAACAACATTTCTGCGGTTCACATTTAAGTTGTGCAAATAAATGCTTGAATATATATTGTTTTGCTTGGTAATTGTGGTTTTTGTGGCCTTTAATAGCTGACGATAACAGACGAAATACTACAAGCCAATAAAATTAGCATATTATTAAGAAAGGAAACAAAAAAAAAACCAAAAAAATTGTCTATGCGAATTATGTGTTTAGTTTGGTTATTTTTGTCTTAACAGCTCATAAGTTTCTATCGACTTGATGGAATTTACTTTTCTACTCGGCATAACTTAATATTATCTCAGTTAATCCGCATCAATCTACTTTAATTAGGTTTACACACACACACACACACACATCAAAGCCAATGAACATCAAATGATAATGATAATTCGTAAACGCACACACATCACGCTCTGGTTAATTATAAGTAAATATGTATATAAACAAAGCTCTCTCACAAACTCTTAAAAGTATCAGTGCTAACAAATTAGCTTTAAGCCAACTTAGCTTCAAGGCAATTAGCCAAGGCAAGCCTCAACTCTTTCAGCCTGGTTAAGGCTTACGACTTTGTGATTAAGAATCTCTAACCAAAGAAACTGAGAAACGGTAAGAACGAAAATGAGCTTATGTTTTTTTTTTTGCTTTTTTTTATCAGTAAGCAGCACAAACAAAACTAAAAACTGGATTCTAGAATGCAAAATGCATCTCAAATTTTGCACAATGTCATCAAAAATGAGCAACTTAATTATGCAACCAGTACATACAAACACATTTACTATATATACAAATAAACTTATATATAAAGTACTTATCAACAATTTTCGCCATTCTTTTTTTCTTTCTTGTCTTGCTTGAAAAGTTTTGCGGAAATTAAAGTTGGCGCGTTCGTGTGGAAAAGTTGAGCTCAAAGCGCATACAAAAAAAAAAAATATGCGTTGCAAATACAAATCGGAGAGAGAGAGGGAGAGGGAGAGAGAAAAGCTGTGGCAAGAGTTGCAGCAAACTAAATTGCATTAACTTTGAAGTTGCAGCGCTTTAATCCTATCACAAAAACGATTGCAAAATTTATTAATTATGTCTTTAATAAATATTGACTCGGCTATCAAAAACGATTTAACGCGCGCAAAGCTACGCCGCGTATACTTAATTTTTGCCAACAATGCAATTAAAAAACACAAACACACACACACACTATTCAGCCCTAAGGGTCAAGTGTCATGACGTTGCGGTTAACATGAAAATGTTCATACATTTTCATTTGCCAGTTTTTTTTTTTGTGGTTCGATTGTATGTTAATTTGAATATCCTGTAGGCAGGTAAAAATTATGAAGGGAATATCAGACAGCAGCATGAGAAAACTTATCATTTTGATAACTGATTTGATTCTACTTATAGGGTATCTTTCAGATTGCATCACACAATTGAAGTGTGGTTCATGGGTTGCGGTTCTGTTGTCTATAAAACAGTATGTTATTAACCGAAACCAATTAAAAATATGGACTCGATGTGCATAAGTGTAAAATGCCTTAATTACTTGTAGTGTAATAACGTAAGTGATAGGTAAAAGGACGCCTCACAGCCCCGAACAGAACACGCCCCCTTATTGCGTGCTGTTTGCGTTCTGTGTGTGTATGTTTGTATGTATATACATATTGTGCTCCTTTGATTTGGTTTGGGTGTCTTGTAATGTGCGTTGCTAAGTGCATTACACAATGCTCCAGATAACTTTATGTACACATCATTAGGTGTCTTGTCAACAGCAATCAGTGTCCTTTGTTGTTAACAACATACGCACTAAAAGCATGCGACTAACTCCGCAATTCGACCGCCCGTCCGCCCGCCCCTCCACCTACCTTTCAAACACCACTGACGGCACGCAAATTGAGTTAGACACACAACGAAGCCGCTTAAATTTACTGTTAATTTCGTTAGTGAATACATTAATGACATCGAATACAACGGTGTGTGTGTGTTGTGTGTGCGTGTGTGTGGGTGACAACTACCTAACATTAAGCCAATAATGCCTTAAATACATGCTTTACACTAATGCCACCTCGTCAAACAAAACGAAAGGTTTAAGTTCTCACTCACTCTCCAACCAACCCCCTCCCAGCGCGCGTGCATAGCATGAATTCGACATTAGTCAGACATTTGCAACTACTAGCTTCAGGTCGCTGCGGTATGTAAGAGACATTTTTGAAAATATACGACAAATGCATTATGCACAATCTTACAAAATTTCTTGTGACAATTTGAGTGGCGCAACTGGCGCAGGATTTGTCCTTGCGTGTGTGTGTGTGTGTTTGCGTGTTAGTTGACATTTATTGACACATGCCACAAACAAATATACAAACACACAAACATAGTTATATTTGAGAAATGCAGTCGCGACACCCCAAAAACTATGCTGCACTTACAGCTCAGTTTCAGCATAAATAATTGAACGCTAGAAAGACACTGTGGAATGCTTTAAAGTAAAGTCTACATAGTACGTGTATATATATACATATCAGATATTGCAAAAGTTGTATGTCAATTAACTATAAACTCAAAATGGAGAAAGTCTCCTTATGCATTTGACAGTTATGTTAAGTAGACGACGACTGAATGTTCTTTCGCAAGAGTAAGTGGAAACTAAGCAATAGATTTACAAGTGAAGAGATAAGTTTTGATTATGTTTTTGTGTATTTGCAGATTGGACTAGCTTCTAGTTGTTAAGCCATGAAGATAAAGTGATGGACCCTGGACCCTTGATAAGTGTATGTTTGTGTGCATGCAATAACGTAAAGTTGGCACACAAAACTATCCGTCCAGTTGCACAAAAACTTTTGTCAATTAAAATATGAAAAATACGCCCTGACAGTCAGCTAACCAAGCAGAGGGTCTCCAAATCTTTCTCTCTTTCTCTCTGTTCGAGAGTGGCAGCTTCAACTAATAAAAGTTTTTGCAGGCCAAGATGCAAAAGGACACTGCAAGTTAGACACTATGCTATACCATAGCATATATCTATATATATATATATATATATATATTTTGGGTATGTTTGGCCAGCTTGGCAGCCAGGACGACTTGCAACTGTTGCCCGCAAATGGGAGAAAACGGACAACGGAAAACAGAAGGAGTTTGCGGAACATTTGCATGCGCCTTGAGTGAAGCAAACTTTTGTAATTAATAAATTATTTATGAAGAATAAATGAAAAGGAGAAGCTGCCACACTGCCAAGCACCGAACCAAAGCGCTAGCCAACTGCAATTCACTTCATTTGAAATAATGAAAAATTACTTTGGCTCTTTCTGTTGCCCAGCGTCATAAATAAACACTCAATAGACGATGTCGTCTCCTCCTACACAATATAAAAAAAAAAAATGAAGCAGATGAAGAAGGAGCAACAACAAAAATTGAGAATAATACTGTTTCCTTCGAATAGATGAAGCAAAGCAGGACTTTCCCACGCTGCAGGCTCTAATCAATGCTGAATGCAGCTCACGATACCGCAGCAATGATGCAGAACGTCGTCCATTCAAAAGTCCGAGCTTCATTTTTCCTCCCTTTTGATGTGCTAATCCATGCGGAATTGTGCGTCGCTCCAAGGGGCATCTCTCGGCTCTCTGTGGATTCCGATTTGGATTCCGATTCCCGGCCTTTGTGTAGTGTGGTAACGCTCAAAGGCACAAATTAATACACAAAAAAAAAAGAATGAAAGAATAAAAGTGAAAATCACCCTGAACCAACCCATCGCCAGAGAAAGAGAAAATTTGGCATTTGAATTGATTGAATGCGGTGCGCGGAAGCGAAACGACGAGACGCGAAGCGACGCTCAATATCAATTTCAATTTCGATAATTTATAGCGCACATCAAATCGCAAATGCGGTAAATTGAACTTTGAAGTGATTGACATTGAAAATTGTTTCATAACCAGAAATCAAATCAAAGTTCGACAATATATATTTTTGTATTTTTAATTTAATACTTGATGGGATGGGATAATCTGAAAGCAAAGCTAAAACTCGAAATAGACACATGTACATGAATCAAAAGGGATTATCCACTATATAAATTGATGCTAAATTGATATTAAACCCAATCACTTTATACTTTCTTTCGACTTATTTCTTCTTCTGTATAGATACTGTGTACATATTTTTGGAACAAGCGCCAAGCTGCAGCTTACACTTTGTTCAACTCTGTTTGATTTAACTAAGAAGTAAAATAAACAAGAGAAGAAAACTCTTCGCTGACTTTTGTTAGTTTATGAAAAGAGAACTTTAAAGCTGACGGCCATGCCATGATTATGACAGCGATAAAGTATGCAGGAGGATGCAATTGCAGTTGAGAAATTTGTGTGCTTTTATGCACTCAACTGATGTGAGATAAAAGTGTATGCATTTCTGTGTACTAATGACGCAATAATTGCCTTTGTTTCGGCCAGCTTGGTAAACGATACCTGAGCTATCATCATTGTTGACGGGGGATGGTATGGATAAATGCTATCGCCGCTTAACGTAGTGCATAATTGCAATGGCAGACAAAAGCAATGTGCTATTAAAGCATTGTTGTATGTACTGTAACTATGCTCAGCAGGCAACATCGGAAAACGAAAGTATCGCATTACGACACAAAAGAGAACTCGAACAAGAACCAGAACGAAAAACGATAACGACAAGAACGATAACGATAACAGCAATACACTGGCATTGGTGAGTAAGTAAAAAGTTGGGAGCAAAGTTGAGAGCGGGGAGAGTAACTAACGCATCTGTCGCATAAAAGTCAAAAAGTGTTGCCAAGGCACAAAATAGACGGCAGTGCGTGAAATTAAATGTCAGCAGGACATTGAAAGCAAAACTGCTTCGAGCATCAGGCTACTAGTTTGAACCATGACTCTCTCTCTCTCTCTTTCTCTCTCTGTCTATCTATCTTCTTCACTCTTGTGCTCTCTGTCTGTGGGTTTTGGGTTTTTTGGCTTTGGCTCACCAAAAAACTTGGCAACAATTTCAGTTGCATAAAATTCACGCACAATTATTTTGCAACGACAAAAGTCATTAAGGCTTGTTCCAGTTTTACTTTTTGTGTTTGTGGCAAATGCTTATGTTGAATTTATTTTCGTTTCCGCTTAACATATATATACTGTACGTACAGAAGAGTATATATATTCAGAAAATCAGAAAAGTAGACTTAATAAAATGAAAGCAAAAACTCTCAAAACCGCAATAAAATTGCATTGCCAAATGCTTTAATAGTTGATATAAATTGCTGTACAACATATTAAATGTAAATATTTGTTTTAAATATGTTTTTTAAAGCATTTCATTCGGATTCGGATTGAAGGTTCATAAGCTAAACTAGGCGAAACGTAACGTATGTTCTTTCCATAAGTGTTTTGCTTTAATGTATTTGTACATTGATTTATTATTGCCTGTCACAAAATGGCAAAGCTTTGGCGTCTGTTGGGCCGTCAAAAACAAACACAATTCCCAGCGTCTATTAACTTATGACAACGGACAAGTGATTTCCCAGCGGCATACTTGCAACAAATTTACTTTACACACAAATTCAAATTATTATATTTATCTAATTTTCAACTAAACACGCAGTATGTATTGTATGTCTTAAGCCAGGACGACAGTTAGTAGACAGTAAGGATTTAGTTGCAGGCAAGGCAAGACAACTGAGACATTGCTGCATTTGATTTTTATTCACATATTGTAGATGTTTGTATGATTTCCCTAGTGTATATGTTTGGCATCTTACTTTGGGAAGGGATCATCAAATATTTCATGAAAACTGATAAGTTAGTTTAAAAAGAAAATCTTTTAGTTATAATTACTAGGAAGACAAGTATAAAAGTTTGGTATGGAAACGGGACAAGCTCAAAAGTAGGCTACGTTTTCTTGCATCTAAACATTTTGTTGTTTAGTACTCACAAAAACTCACTTTAAATGCAAGAGTCATTAGCACTAATTGTAAGCCCGTTGGATTTAAATGAGTCTGGATGCAGCATAATCAATTTAATGCGAAATGCTAATTAAACTGCAGCTGTCAGAGATAGCATTTGAATCATCATTTAAACACAAACACAAACACTATCGATCATTTAGAAAACATTTGTTGCTTGCTATAAAATGCTGGCATATCCAACATTAGTTCGTCATTGTTCTTGTATTGTGCCTTTTACCTGAAAACACACACACACATACACACACAGTCATGGATAGACAATGATACCAATTCAAACGGGAAAACGTATTGATTTCCATGGCCTTGTGACTATAACACTGGGATAAAGTAGTACATCAATGGTGCAATAGCAATTCCGCGGTGCTGTACAACTTTTGCAGCTCGTACATTTCAATTTCAATACAAATATGCCTAGTTGAGCGGGAGGAACAAGGGAGAGTCGGTTGGGATTTGCTTCACTCATTTGATACGTGTACGAGGCGCTCCAATTCCTGTTTCCTGTGTGTGTGTGTGTGTGTGTGTGGCCATGGAAAAAAGTGAGAAAACAGAGATGCTGGAAAACAATGAGGTATTGCAAATTACAATGACACCCTTGACTAGAAAATAGTACAATAGAAAACACAGACACACACACACATTGAATATAATTGTGTAAAACAAGCAAGTTCATAAAGAAAAATATTCACAGTTGCATTTTGATAAAAACTAAACTGCATACTTTTTGGTTTGACATTCAACAATAAAATAAAAAATAAAACACAATTTTGTCAACTATAGATCTGGGCAAAGTTATAGATGGCCATCTCTATTCCAATTTCTGCATGCCAGCTAAACTTTTGGTTCCTAACATTTCAGCAGTCATATCACCTTGATCTTTCTCAATGTCGTTCTCTATATTCATCTCCTTTAGATTCTTGGTTATGTCGATGCCACAACGACGTGGAAACCAGCCACGTATAGGTGCCCCCTTGCGTTGAATCTTTTTAGAATCCTTATTATTGACAACGCGCTCCCCAAATAACCAATGCTTGCGAATGCGTGTTACTCGCACGAGATCATTGGGCTGAAGGCTAATGCGAGGATCATCCGACCAGGGCATGCATATGGATACCCACAGACCCTGCGAACAAACGGGTAGCCAGTATCCTGTGACCTCTCGAATACACTTGTAGATGCGAGTCCGCTTACGCTTTTCAATCTTCTGAGCTAGCTGCTCGCAGGTCAGAGCATATTTATCACAGCCCGGTCGTAATGGCCAATCGATGCCTTTGCTGCGTAACTGGGAGTTCATGTTGAACACCTGACCCAGGTTTGCATACCAGCCAAGATCGTATGGGAAGACGAAGGGTTTCTGTTTTTTCAAGTTGCGACGAGCTTTGGCCTTTTGCAGTATCAAATACTCAATATCCGTGCGATTCTTCAGTATGCCCCAGATTTGTATGAAGAGCAATTTAAGCATACAGAGCACAACGCCAATAGCGAGTACAAAACTAAAGATGCCAATGGCAATGCTGTAGAAATGAGCTCGCAGCACCTCCAAATCGACTGGATATCGCAAATGGCTGCGATGGTAGTTGCCGTTAAGGAAACGAGAGCCGGCACACCAAAGAACGACAGCAGCATGCAGATTACTCAACATATAAAAGAACAGAAAGTAGACAAAGTAGCCGTGATTGGCCCAACCCACACAGCAGTTGATCCACGGGCAATGATGATCCATCTTCTTGATACAGCGATTGCATTGGCGACAATGATGTGTACGTGGCGCCTTATAACCTTCACATATCTTGCAGTATTGCATAACCTTGACCTCGCGATAGTGCACTGGCCTCCACTTCTTGGGCAACAGTCCCGGCCCCACCAATATAGCCATGACAAAGTTATAGATGGCCAGCAAGTTGAGCAGCACAAAGAGTCCAAAATGTGCACTGGTTGAGAATGTTAGATCTGGTGGCCACCATCTCCATGTGGTCAGTGTAACGGTTGATGTTATCATCAACATGCTAACTGGACCCCAGTGCAAAAAGAGCAGAAGCTCATTGGGTTCGTCATTCGCTAGCATTTCTTCACTTTTAACGTTTTTTTTTCTTACATAAAGTTTGTAAATAAATTTTTTTTTTCTTTTATGTTTGCTTTGTTTGTATACTGTTTCTGACTGAATTGACTTTAACCACTAAATTCTTATTTAAGTGTAACATTAATATCAAATTTAAGTTCCCTTTTGACAAACTTTCAAATAGCAGCGTTATTAATTTATGAAATTTAAAGGATTTTCATTATTGGTAACAACAAACAAAGTACAAAGTACATAGCATATAAATTTTGTACTTAAGCTGCGATATCAAATGAAATATATAGATGAAAATGCAAAATAGTTTTCGTTTCGCACGCATTGTATTCAATTCAATAATAATTCAGGGTGTGTTGCAATTCCGGGTGGTATTATTGCAAAAAGCTGTTGTTAAAAATTAATAGCAAAGATAGAACAAAGCGATGCAAAACATCATCAATTGAATTGCATTGAATGAACGAGCCATGAACGGGCAATAAATCGAAATGCATTTGCTATATGACAGAGGAATCTTGTTTTTATTTATGGTGCAACATTTTATACACACACAAAGATTGTGGTTGCATGAGCATTTTTGCCATACACACATAAAAGCATTCACTAATGCAATTAAATGTTGAAAACTCTTTTTAAAGGGTTTGGTTATTACATTAATTAGTTGCCGTGCATAAAAAGTGCTTTTTAATTAAATTTCTCTGCACAATTTGAGCAAAAATAAATAACATGTTATTTAAGACAAGTTACGTCTCCCCCCACCATCCCTCTGACATAACTTTTCTGCTCTAATGCGCAGCACTACAAAAAGGAGTAGGATGTTAAAACATACACAGATACAGCAATACAGTAATGAGTGTATCTGTGTGTGACTTGTGACTCTTGTTAGCCTGCACTATTCGTGTTGTTGTTGCCACCTAACAAGCGCTCTCATTTATTTATGTGCAACATTTGAGCCTAACAAGCGAAAGTGCCAAACGACGATACGTAACTGGACAAAGGACAACAGTACATTGTGTCTTTGTGTGTGTGAAATGGGCATAAATAAAGTTGGCATCGCACATTGCACAATTGGAATTTAAAATACCAAACACTCTCCGGACCCCCTTTACGGATATCTTCATCTATTTTTCTGATTGTGTGCCCTTAGAAATGAGCCCGTTAGGCAAGGCAATCTATTTTCTAAATTGGTATACAATTGATTGAAACCTAATTGCAAATCGATACACTGACAAAGTAGAAAAACCCCATGAACCAGAAGTACTCCAAAGCCATTTACTTAGTATTTAACATTAATAAAGGAATTTCGAACTTATTTTGTAATAACTCTTGATTGAATGTTGCATTATTGAACAAATCTCTTACTGAAATAGTCAAGTTAGTAGTTAATAGTTAACTATTTTGATCTTTACTGCTTTCTCTTCTTATTCGTTTCATATATATTCTTTAGCTTAAATGCATACTTTCTGACAAAGTTGTTTGCTTTTAAGTTGTTCTCTTCCGTCTACACAATGATGAGTAAAGTTTATGAAAACAGTTTATGGATTTGGTCGCGCAGCTAAATACTATATATATATATATATATAGTTTACATATACTATTCAGTTAAAAAACCACACACACACACACAGATCTTAAGTTAATTTGAAAATTAAATTCCCAACATTAAAACGCATAAATGACACTTAAGCTTGTATGTGCCGCAGCTTTGCAGCAACCTCACACACTCTGACGGTCTCTCACTCTCTCTCTCTCTGCCTCTGTTACACTTTGTATGACTAAAGCGCGCTGTTTGTTTTTCTTATCAAAATGCCTGCGGCAGAGTGCTAGCAAACACACATACACAGTGACACACACACTCATATGTAGACAGGGATAGCTCTGGCGCACACACATATCCCTTAAGACAAACAACGCACAACGAAAACGAGCTCATGCTGACGAGGCAGCAACGAGGCGGGGCAAGAAGGTTGAGCTGCTCTGCTCTGCTCTGCCTGACTGGCCAAGTGCACGCTTAAGAGTCAAGAGTGCAGAAAAATGCATAGCATACAAAGCAGCGCTGCGAAGGATGTGAAAGATGTGTAGACGGAGAGGCCAGAAGAAGGCAGCCAAAGACGCTGCCAAGGCAAACAAGAAGCTACGAAGGAAAAAGTGAGCGAAGTAGAAGAAAAGATCAGGCAGCGGAAGGCATATAAATTGCGTTGCTTTTGCTACAGCTGGTGGTGGTGGTGGAAGTGAGTTGGGGGAGGCAGAAGGGGATGTAAACGTTTTTGGTGTTTGACATACGACGTGCATTAGCAGCAAAGTCAAGGATTAGCGCCACTTGTCTTGAGAGCAGCAAGCAGCCAGCAGCCAGCAGCGTCGAGGCAAACCTCAAACTGAGTAACTGAAATTTAAAAAGAACGAGTCAGTTAATCCATTAAATTCAACTGTAAAGCCATTTGCATACCATAAACAGTGAAGAGATGCAGAGATGTGGAGATGCACATATGCAAACAATTCAATTTGCAAGACAGTAAAAACGAAATTATTTAAGGAGGGCTCTTTAACTGTATTGAACAGACCAGAACTGAACTAAAAAACCAGGGAATGAGAGAATGCTGAAATGAAAGCGCACAGAGAAAAAAAAAGAAAAAAAAAAACGTGGACAGCAAAAATATGTAGAAATGCGAAAAGCGGAAAACGGAAAGGCGTCAAGGAAATGCCAAAGCTATCGCAAACGCGTTTCGCAATTTTTGAAGGATGTGTTAAGTCAAAAAATATGCAAATTTAAGGCACACACAAACACACACACAGACACACAGGCCTGTTAGACAGAGAGAGAGTTAATACGCCAAAAAGGTATAGCCAGTACCATCTATGCGTGTTCTATGTATAGCTGGCCATATACTCTATTTGTGTGAGTGTGTGTGTGTGTTACGTACGTGTTATGCATACGAAAGTAGTGAAAATATCATCAATGGCAAAATATGAATATCTAAAAAGCATAACACAAATGGAGCAAAAATTGAAGCTACTGTCTCTTAGAGACACCCGCAACCCACACACCTACACCAAACCTTACTTGTGTGTGTGTTTGATGGTGCAAGTCTTGGAAACTAGCACAGATGTCGATTTGAAGTTTACGCGTCTGACTCTTGAGCTCAAGAGCTCAATTTGATAGAAAACAAGAGTGTTTTTTTCCAAGAGCAAGCTCAACAAATACTCTAGATTTTACTTTTTAAACATACATTTATGTGTTGTGTATCTTGTTTGGAGTAAGTTTATTTTTTAGAACAGAACATTCAGTTATTACTTACAAATAAGTCAAGAAATCATTAAAGGATAGGAAATTATTACTTTGATGCCCAACAAAGTTTTCTAAAAATGTAACAATGTAGCACATTCCTACCAAGCCACAAATGTAAAGAGTTTGTCCCATTTGCTAGCAGCATTGAAATCAACCTTGAAATGTTAGAGTATTTGCTTGTAAATAATGTAAGTGTGGAACAGCTACAGATGAGTTGTTTCCGCGTTTCCATAACTCTTCGTGATCCTTGTGTTTAATGCAACGCAGGCAAGGTTGCGAGGCGAGGCTCCTAGGCACAACAGCAACAACAACAACAACGCACATGCATTAATCTGTAATTTCTTATTCAGTTGCAACGTGAATTTCATGCTTGGAAAACTTTTTTTATTAGCATTTTTTCCCATTTTATGTCTAATCTATAGTCTCGAACGACTTTGCAATATTTATAGATGCTAGCTTCTTTTAAAATGCGCCGCCAAATGCGGGAGGATTTATTGGTTAAATGTATGTTCTGAATCTGCTGTGAAATTGATTTTTACACAAGCTTTATTCGATAAGTTGTATATATATATATATATATATTTGTGTATGTGCATATTCATTTTAGTATATGAATTTAATTGTTGAAGTGTTTGGCGCTCAGTCGACATAAATTCTCATAGCGACTGCTGTAAATTACAGTTGAAGCAGCAGCAGCAGCAACTGGCACATAAATCTTTACTCGCAACGATGGACAGTGTACAAAGAATGCAGGCTATGCAAAAATACACACACATACATACATACATACATACTGTGAGTGCGACAGAAAACTAAAACATTCGCAATTCACAACTCACAACTCACGCTTTTGCTTTTGCTTTTGGTTTTTACTGCTTTCGCATCCGTGTCCCAATGCCATCTGAGCCACTTGAATTACGTACGCCACAAGTGAAGTAATGAGGAAGTTGCACAGCGCAAAACGGCAACAACGAAACAAGCAACAACTGCGTAAATGCCGACAAGCAGGAAACGGAAATAAATATTAAAGCTTAAGGCCATATAACATATACTACCATCTACTATATACTATATTTGTGTTTATTTTTAAAAGTCTAACTAATAAATAAACGTTTCCAGCTGCCCGCATTTTAAAGCATGTGCAGAGCAAACGAATTTTTACAACAACAACAACAATAAACTGGGTGACTGATAAACGATGCTAAGTAAATAAAAAATGCTGCGCAATTTATGTGGTCTCAAAAGTTTTATTATGCCAACAACTACAGTCCAACAACAACGTCCAATAAAAGTAAAGACAACAAAAAATTATAAAAAAGTAAGTCCTATAAAGGAAATGAAATAAAAAGAAAAAAGTAATCGGAGCGAAAGAGAAAGCAAACGATTGATGTATTTGCCCAATTACTTGACAAAGTTGATAGAAAAACACATTAATATACACATCTTTTGAGTAATTTGGTGAAAAGAGAAACGCGAAACGAAAAGCTGCACAAACGATAAAAAATAATTTGTTAAATGTGAAACTTTAGGTAAACAGTTTTCTTAACAACATTATTAACATAATGAAATGCAACAACTTTAAGGAAGCCGCATC
The DNA here is from genome assembly GCA_035044465.1 of Scaptomyza tumidula. NCBI lineage: Eukaryota > Metazoa > Arthropoda > Insecta > Diptera > Drosophilidae > Scaptomyza > Scaptomyza tumidula. The sequence continues at coordinate 9,528,211 of JAWNNW010000442.1, read as the reverse complement.
CTTTCGTATCTGTCTGCCTGCTCAGGGTCCAATCATAATTGAATCATATTCCTTCGCATGAGATGCGAGTAATAATATTGTGATGGACTATAAAGCCAATTATAATTGAGCTATTGCCATATGAGGCAGTTTTATGGCCAATTTTACGACAGGTTGGGAAATGGCTTTGTTTCGTTTTGGTTCTAGGTTTTTTTCTCCTCTTCTTCTTCTTCTTTTGTGTTCCAGGTTGATGTTTTTACTCGTTGCTTTTGTTATTGTTGTTGTTGGCATTGCCATTCGTATGACTTGAATTATTGAAATTGACTAGCAGCACTCACTCAGCACAAACACACACATACACATACACAAGTGTGTGTGTGTGTGGAGAGGATATGCGAGAAACGAATAACGAATAACAAAAACATTTCGAATCGAGTTTACTTCCATTTGTTGTTTGCAAGCAATGTGTGTGTATGGCAGGTGTGTTGCATGCAGCATTTGAGATGCCAGACTAAATGAACTGCAAGTCAAACTAGTTAAGTGCGGCTGCCAAGGCAACTGGAGGCTCTCTTCCCATCGCTTCCCTTCCGTTGTAATCGGAGGCAAAGGAATGAACAAACTCGTTCAAATTGCTTAAAGCCAAATTGATGCCAGGCCAGGGGCGCCCCAAGGCGTTGACTTAAATGCAAAAGACATGCCAACCAACAAGTAAAAATAGGAACACAAAAAGGAAAACTGTTGACTACTGAGGCGACAACAACAACAAGAAAAACTATATGCAACAACTACGAAGAGAAAAGAAAGTTTACCATCATTACTTAAGTATTATTGTTAATAAGCTGTTTTCTCACAGTGTATGCATATTGGCAAGCAAAATGCTGCGCTTGTATGCGTTGTCGCTATTGGAGCATATCGGGGCGCCGCCAATGAGCTCAAGACCCTGCCACTCGCTCCTACATAGAAGCGTAGGACCCCCAACCCCCCGCAATGCTATGAACCCACCCTGTTGTCGGCAACATCGTCGTCATCTTTTCAGAGTGCTTAAGGGCTGCATAAAAGCATTTATTATTAGATTTGATTCAATTTTCTATTCACTTACGTTATGAAAATGTGGTGCTAGTCTTTAGATAGTAGCATACCACAACCCACCCATCCACCCACCCACCCACTCACTACACCACTAACAGTCGCCATTTCTCTTCCTCTGTCTGTCAACCAGCTGTTTGTCTGTATGTGTGTGTGTGTGTGTATTGCACTTAATTCACACAGCGGTAAATAAAAATCAATGTTTTGCTCTTTACCAAACCGGCAAACGAGAGCAATCACATTATTTTATTTGCATAAAAGTCAATTGGGTTTTTTTTGTGGCGCAATAAAACTGTTTCAATATAGTGAAACATACAATATATACATATATATATATAGTTGCATACAAAAACACACTCCAGGCCATACATTAACAACACACGCCCTGTGTATGCAACATTATACATACATACATATATATAGTACATACATATAGTAGTAGCATGTTCCTGTTTCTGAACACAGTTTTTGGCTTCGGTTCAGTTCAGTTCAGTTAGTGACGCCGCTGTGGCGCACGCCCACTAAACAGCAAAGTTTTTCTGGCCAACACACACACACACACGAACATACATAGACATAGACAACAAAATAAAGCTAAGGGCGACATCCATAAACTGTAATCAAAAGCTATTATATCTGCTTGGCGTTGCTTCCAACTAACGGACACAATCCAGTCCCCCACAACCCTCCCCTCCACTCCACACCGTCCCGCATCGCTTTGCCACGCTTTGTGTGTTTTTTTGGCAACACACAATTCCTTTTTTTTGCTTTCCTTGAGATAAATTCAGTAAATTCAATGGAAATTGTTTGCCAAAAATCACAAGCTTTCTAGATATTCGTTTTAACCACTTATTATACCCTGTAGCCATTATCATATATTAAAGGGCATAATAAAGAGAGACTTGACTATGGTTTTTTTCCTATTGATTTCTTTATTAGTGGAGCATGGTCTCAGATTACGGCTATCATTACTTAGAGAAGCCCAATGAAGACACAAATATTTTTGCTACATGCTTAATTATTCATGGAAATCAGGATTTTACTTTAATTCGTACATTTTTATACAAAAAGAAATACAAACTTAAGAAGTTCTCATTTGTTCTGTTTGTAGATACATCTCATAAAGATTTATTGATTAAAGACTTAATCACTTACTTTCAAATTATTTCTGAGTTCATTTTACAATATTTTCTTGCATTAATTAATCTACAAATTCTTATCTCACTGAATATTTTCATTGTCATTTCCGAATTAATGACATTATATATTTTCTAATGACTCGGTGTCAACGGCAAGTTTAATAATTCATTATGAAAACGCTGAGACCAAATTAAATATATTTATAGCCAAGGAATTTGCGTATCTTAAGTATTATTATTAAGTATTTTTGGCGACCAACAACCTACGTGCATACGTATATGCATATTAAGCCATAAATATTAGACATACAACGACGGAGAGAGAGAAGGAAGGTGGGGCAATAAGGCAACATATGGTAAATGGAGTGAATTCTTAGATGAGCTATGTGAGCAGCACTAAAAGAGACAGAGAGAGAGAGGGAGAGAGAGATGTATTGAGTTGAACATTTGCCAAAAATTACAGTTATTACTGCAGACAGTCGTCTTGTAATGTCCTCATACACGTCTTAGGCTCCCTTCCTTTCCCTTCCCATCCACTTCGCCACCCCCTGTCAAGACGCATTGGAAATTTAATTCAATTGTCAGGCGGCCAGGCACATAAATTCTGCAGTTTATTGCATCCGCAGTACAGAAATGTCCACGTACGAACAAGTCCTGGCCAAGGACTACGACACTACTATTAGAGGGTGAGGCGAAACATTTGCTTTGACTGCAATTTTAATGAGGCAACCAAAAATGTGTTTTATTCGACTCGATTTTAGTGGGCGTGGCAAGGCATTTCATGCATTAAACAATATTTCGACTGAACGGAAGTGAGATGCGTTAAAGAACATCCGGTTGAACCTTACATTGGCCTTGAGTTGTCTTCGTGTAGCTGGCTTTGTGTTAATTTTTGATTCGCCCTAATACGACAGTCTGCAACGACCAAGTCCTTGGTGCTTAGTGTCCTGTGTTCGCTGAGCTAGCTGAGCATTTCAAAGGGCTTAAAGTGAGGCGCTTAGTCTAAGTCGCCAACAAAACGACGACGAAGCGAAATATCATAGCGTCCACCAGAGCACCATTGCTCTCCTCAGCAATTAGACTTAAATGTAAAAGGTCCTTGCCGGACGGACCTGCGCCAGACAACCAACCAACCAACCTACCAGACCAAAAAGAACACAAAGCACAGAGATGCAAAAGAATGGTGGAAAAATATGAGAAACTCGCCAACTGCGCGTCGTCGTTTAATTGAAAACGAACAAAAAAAAATGAAAAACTAGCCGCGAGCAAAAAAAAAACATCAGCAGGCAGATTTAAATTACAAAACGCCGAATACCCTGTAAATGTTTAGAGATAAGGTAAGGAGGCTTACAAGCAAACATAACTGAAGGCTGTGAAGAATATCACAAAGACACGAAGAAGATTGTTAAATACTCATTGAACACTTTGTGCCTATTGAAACTGTTACTTAGAAAGGAAACCTACACGGAACATCATTGAAACACCTTTCATCAAGTATATAATTTTCGAGCAAGCCATAATCACTCCAGTAACGCATGAATTGTGTATTAAAAGCTGCAAAAGGTCAAAGGTACGAATAGTAATTTTATTTTTATTTCATTTATGTGCCACATTCACATAAACTTTTAATGCACTTCTTAGGCCAAAGTAAATGTTAATTGGGTCACAATAAGTGGCAGGCAATAAATGCCGGCAATCAACACACAACATAACTATGCCTACTGTGTATTAAACTGTCACAAATATTAAATTAATTTTGCATATGCATTTTCAATGCGAATTATAATAACAAATCATCAATTTCAAACGCAGACAACAAACAGGCGCTGAGCTTATCTATTTGACCATTTTTTTGCTTCTCTGTCTCTTTCTCTCTCTCTCTCTCTCTCTATTGTTATTTTAGCTTATCTATGCGATGCTGCGGCATTTGGTCTTTCACACGTCTCAAGTGTCCGTCAGTGCTTGGGCTTAGTTAAGTTAAGTTCAGGAATCTTTTGGCCATAATGAACACTTGACTGCTTTTGGCTTATGGCTTTTGGTTAACTCTTCTTTTAGTGGCGGAAACACTTTGCCAAAAGTCTCAAACAGCCAAAAAGTTTTCAACAACTTTTTACTACTTATCATAATTTGGTTGAAAACTCAACTTGATTTCAATGCTGGAATGTTTTACTAATTGTTTTAGCTTTTGGTATTCAAAATTGGCTGAAGAAATACAAATGTTATTTTTGACTATTGATAAATTAACAAACAAAACAAACTATATTAAAGAAATTTTCTTTAAGAACTTTTCCCCAACTATCAATAGAACATTATCAAGTAAAAGTTATATTACTTGAACCTTGATGCCAAACTATTTCAATATATATATTCTTTGCAATTCTTTTCGGTTAGGCAAATTTGGCGTGCCACGTGCAAAGGTTTAAAGGCAATTGCTACAGCCTTGTTTCTATTCTTGTTGTTGTTGCGAGGGGGGTGAAAGTTGAAGAGTGTAAGCTGCTTAGCAGTCGCTTTATTGCTATGCCTAACTTTTAGCGTTTCGACGCCTTACAACAAACACACACACACACACACATACATCCCCCGAACACACACACCTGCTCCCCCCATCCCTTAGCTCTGAGCACTACCTACCTTGTGTGTGATATCCACATACATATCTTACTTAACGTGCCTGCAAGACTTTTTTCATTAGGATAAGTCTATTTTATGCCAAATACACACACACACACACATAAACCCAGTTGGAAGTTTGTTGTTTTTTTTGTTGTTCAGGTCTGAGTTACACCAAAAAAAAAAGGAAGAAAATGTTTATTTGGTTTCTTATGTTATTTATTTTATGGCACCTTTTGCCTTACTTTATTTTTTTGTGTGCTATTTATTTTTCGGCGACGGTGACGCATTCTCTACACTCTCCGCTTCCCCCCCCCCTCCACCACCTGCTCCTTGGCGTTGTGGCCTCATCGATATAACAATATCCTTTTGATGTCATTTCCGCTTATGGCTTATTTTCAAAATGGCAGGTGTAAAGGTAATCGTTGATTGTAAGTGCCTGCCAAGACAAGCCAGCCAGGATTTTATCAGTGTGTGTGGGAATCATGTGTGTGTGTTTATTTAGCTTTTATGTCAATTCTCAATTATATTTCAATCATTTTTATTACATCATCTAATGCCTAAAGAAGATTACTTTCTGTCATAAATAAGTTATAAATTTAATTGGAAAAGCTTTTTGGCAGAACCAAAACGATGCCTAGGATGCCTAGGATGCCTTGCCTATGTGTATATTGTTACAGTCATTCCCTCTCCCCCCAACCCTCCTCACACTCTCTTGGTGTGTCCATTTCCAGTTGGTTAATTAGCTGGTCAATAATTTGCATTCAGGCGCTGAGCTCAAAAGTGACAGGCTTCAAATAGACAACAACAATTGTTTTTGAAGGGTCCCTCAACAGATTTCGATTGATATGACAAAAACAAGGCCCAATCATGTTGAGCGACATTTAGGTTAATTTCCACCAGGAATATCAACAACAATTCACAATTGCGTCAACTTCGGGCTAAGCGGACAAAATTCGGTGGCATACGCAACATTAGACCCGAACATACATAATGACCCCACCCCCCCACCACAACCCCTTTATAACAACAAATGCGACACCTTTTGCAATTATAATAAAGTAGACCAAAGTGCTTGTACTCTACTATATCTTATGTATATAAACACAGAGTCAAGCTGCAGTCGGTCGGTAAGGAATTGTAATTAAGAATTGTTAATTAGCATATAAATTGCGGCACCTTATGATACTGCGGATGTTCCTAAATGACTTTAACACCAACATGCCCCCTCTGTAAGTAATAAGGATGAGCTGTGATTGTTGTAACGGAAATGTTGACAATGTTTAAGTAATTCGTTGGGAAGTATATTATTAATGACAATCTTATCTTATAGTGATAATTAACTTTGAATTATTGAACTATTGAATCATTTCACTCTCACTTTTTTTGAACAGTTTGATAACATTTTGTTGTTTAACATTTTGTTAAATACGCTATATCATGGGGTTAATCACATTTTCTGTGTTCGCGTTTGACGTTAAATAAAAACACATGTAGCAGGCACACACACACACATGTACACACATATGCAAACACACATACTTTTTGGCGCAGCTGCGCAACGTTGCCAAGGTGCTGATTGCAATTACTTCAATGCGACGACAGGGTAGGTACGGCGGGTAGATGTCAGAATGCTGAATGTTAAATGTGAGAATGAGTATGTGGCAATGCGAATGATGAGGGGTTTCCTAGCAAACACACACAGGCGGAAAGGTGAGAGAAAGAGTATTTGTTCGAGCATGTGGGAGTAGGCCGACCACATCACCTGCTGCTGCTGCTGCTGTGGTAAGTGAGTACATGTTTGGGGGGGGGGGGGAGTATGGCTGGCACCTCTGTATTATTGGCACCCACTTCATGTTTGCCCATTGAGCCAGCGACCGCCCATTAGCAAGGTAAAAAGCAACAGGCAATAATGCACAGACTCAACTGAACCTGAGCGTTGGAGTTGGGGTAGCATTGCGTGACTGTGCATCGGTAGTCGTGGATATATACATATATATGCATATATATATGTGTATATAATAAAAGTAATTAACAAGTGTTTGCTCTGCATGTTGCGGAATTTCAGGCGCGGATAAGCAAGCAACAACCTGTATGCCTTATGTCAGATGTTGAGTCGAGTTGAGTTCAGTTGGGAAATGGGTCGAGGCGAGACGAGGATAACAATCAGATACACACCTGGGCCCACCTAATATCGAATAAAAAATGTGTGTGTGTGTGTGTGTGTGTGTGGGGCAGGCGAAAAAGGAATACTTGAAAATCTCTCGACAAATACTTTTGACAGCTCCGGATATTTGATGCTAAGAAACAAAACGTAAATTGAAAAGTTTTACACTTAATACGGCTCCAACCCATCCGAATACGAATGCGTAGGTGTGTTCTTGTTCGTATTAGTGTGTGTGTGTGTTGAAATCAATTTGTGTGCATTTACTGAAAATTGAATTTCCAATAAGTATCGACGCGTGCACACATGTTGCTCACATGATTGAGTTTTTTCTGTGTATTTTTTCTTTTCTTTATATTTTTTTATTTGTGTTATATATTTTTTATTCTCTGTTGCTATTGCTATTATTGTTACTGGTTCTTATTTCCGTTTCCGTTAGCAATGCTTTTGCACGTTAAAAGTGCTGAAGTGATTGTTCAGAGTGTTGCGCACATACACGAATTTGCATGCCCATTAAAGCTGAAAATCGTTGCTGCACGTTGGAGGATGAAATGAGATGAGATGAAGAAGGGGAAGGGGAAGGGTAAGAGGCATAAACGTAAGCGTTGCGCTGGGCAACTAATTGAGTTGCAGCTTTGAATCGCATTTGATTAGTAGTCAGTTTTAAGCGCCGAGCATATGGCATTTGCTACGTGTAGCATATCGAATTCAATTGCCAATCAAAAGTGAGCATAAAAAAATCAATCAAATCGAAATCGAGTTGGCAAATGAATTACGTTTTCGATTTGTTAAGTGTTAGTTACAAAAAACAAATACACGAATTACCTGCGAGTTATTACAAACACAATATCCGAAAATTTGTAACACTTGATGCGCATATTAGCACAGCTCTTTGTTCGTTTATGTTGAGTGCTTTAGCTTGTTTATTATAACGCTCTGAATATTTCTTTCATAGATTGCAATGCCATTGATCTATCTAGGCATAAACATAAGCTGCCTTGTTTAGATAGGTATACCCTGCAATTGAATTTCGCTTCAATATTCGACTTGTAGATTATCCTCTTATCCTTTTCCTAGAAATCCTTATCAAATCTTAAAGCTGCCATCAATTATCAGGGTATTGAAGATCTAACATCATTCTATCGTTGTTGTCTGCTGTTGTTCTTGTTGTTGTTGTGTTCGTGTATTTTGTTGCTGTTGTTGTTGCCTAGTTTTTTTTTGCAGCAGCAGCAGCCACAACGAATAAACTTGAAAAACGGTTACTAGGTCAGTAACACCCGACAGTTAGTGTGCCGTAAGTCGTCCATTTTGTACTTTGCAGACACGCTCGCTCTCTCTCTCTCTCGTCGAATCGCTCTCTCTCTCGGAGTAAGCCGCCCTTTTTTAGTACACTGAGAGCGCTAGAGATTTTGTAGCTTTGTCGCCGAGTCTCGAGTTGTGTGTGTTGCGAAGGAGGACTTGGGCAACTCGTGGATGCTGCCGACAGCATCAGTTGACAGTCGTGCGCGCGTCGAACAGGACGAAAACGGCGGATGGCAGTTAAAGCGTAGAGCGTATTTAAAACGTACAACAAATTCAACCAAAAAATGCGCACACCGAACGAGTGCTGACGAGTGCCGAGCGAATGAATACAATCAAACCAAACCAAACCAAACAAATGATATATAAAAACGGCGATTTTCATCATCAGCATTTGGAAATCGGAGTGATAAAAAGTGCGTTGCGTGTTTTGTTAGTGTGCTCGGCGGTTCCAACTGCTCTCGGGCATTACGTGATAATAAAGAAAGCGGCAAATAATTTGTTGGTGCTTCTTTGGGTTCTTTCGTTGTTCGTTCGTTGTTGTTTTCTTTGCATTCGCACAAATCGCGAGCAACTTATGCAAATGTAAAAGTCGCTCAAGAGCCAATTTGGCCCAAAAATCATTTTGCGAGCTGTGTGCCAAAGCTAAAGCCGGCCAAAATGTGGCTTTACAATCGTTAAATGTGTGTGTGTGTGAAAAAAAAAACAACTTCATACTATACATAACAACAACAACAAATGCTACGATAAATTGCTGTTAAAATTTTGTTGTAAGTCTTAAGAAAAAGCGTCTGGCTGTTGAATTTCTATAGATTTGATGAGCTGTAATATTAGAAACGGAATTTGTGCTCATTATTTTGATTATTTCTCTTGTTGAGGCAGGCAACTAAGAAGCAGAAGCACAAAAACACTAAGAAGTAGCAAAAAGAGTGTGCAAAGAATTACAATAAGCCGAGTTACACGAAAAGCGGAAGCGAAAAGAAGAAAAACGAATTTTGAGTTTTTTAAAGTGGAAATACGCAAATTTCTTATGAGTAAATGTTTAGGCAGCAATGTAGAAACAAATTTGAATTTGTCAACCCATTTTAAGGAAGAATCTAAAAATGTATTAAACAAAGTTTCTCCGGCAATTAAACAAACTTCACTCGAGTCAAATCTAATTTCAATAAACAAAATTAAGAGTATTTTAATTTTAAACTTGAAACGAAAAACATTTTAAACTGCTTATTGAATTGACAATTTGGTTCTTTAAACCCGTAAGCCTCTAAGTGAATTTCTACAAATTTATTTATAAATTTCCCATTTATTTTTTGTTGCACGTCGCACGTCGCAGGTTTTGGATCGTCAGGACAGACATACGCATACAAAGCAACACATTAAAATTCTAATGAGCAGATTTTACATTTTTTTGCAAGCAGCTGAAGCTGCAAATATATCCATAAGGCTAAATATTTTAGTAGGTATTTAAGGATGTAATTTAAGGGCAACTGATTGTTATCCGAGTCGAGCGGGTGGATGGCACAACAATACAAAAGGCAGCAGGTCCCGCTTAAATGTGGCAAGTGGCAAATAAATGAATAGGGCAGCAAAAGCAAAGTCAAAGTCGGCTTTTTAAAGTCCAAAAGAGTAAAATGTAATTAGCAAGTAGCTACAAAATAATTATTTAATTAACAAAAGTGGGCTGCTTGTAAGGCAAAGTATGCAGCTTGCTCCTCTCTCTCTTTGTATCTGTAGCATCCTTGGCATTCTTCTAGTCTAAAATGTTCATTCATTCGTTTCATTTATCTAACTGGGCTCTGACTCTGTGTTTGGAGTTTTTTTTTTTGTTGTTTGCCATATAGAAAGGATCTCCACCACGCCCTCTCCTACCAAACGTAAAAGCCCATCGTGACGTGCAACTTTAGGCCTCTAATTTAAATTTAATTAAGTGGGCCTAAGAGTTCTCAACTGTATCGTTGTTCACGGCATTAGTTTTGAAGTCATTATAATGAATAAAGTTTCGAGTGCTTAAAATGGCTTGCGTCTCGGTCTAGAACTTATGAATATTAAGCAAGCCGTTAATCTATTTTCCAAATGCGGCTAACTAAGGTCCATGACACTCTTTGCTCAATTTAAGGACTCTTGTCGCCGTTGTGGCCCACTCAAAACAGTTAAGCAGCGTCATGCATTTAAGCTACAGTTAAATATTTGACTAATGATTAAATGTGCTTCTAATATTAAAAGCTTCTTTTTCATGGTCTAATAAAATCTTGCATTTAACGAGGATAACTCACAAACACTTAAATACACTTTTTGAGTGTTCATAAAATAAAGCAAACGATTTACCATTTAATAATCCTATCAATTTTATATATATGCCAGTTTGTTGAAATGTTTTTTACTCTTTCACGTTAAAACAACTGAATACATTTTGATAAAACCTTAAAATTATTTAAGCTAAAAGTTTTAAAATATATTTTGTGATTGGCAACAAAATAATATCATATGATAGAATTACATTGTTTGGAAGACATTGTGTTTTTAACGTGCAACTAAAGACTTTTAAGGGCAAAGTTGCTGGCAAATTTTAAGTAGATTCGAACAAGGTTAAAAGCTTTTCAGTCAATAACTTCTTCAAACATTGTTTACTTAACATATTTGAAAGTAAATTCCTCTTTTTTTCGTCTCCAAAAACAAATATTCTTTTTAAAGATTTCGATAACGAGCGGAGGGAAAAATTGTCCTTTCATTAAAAACCAGCTTTTTTTGGCCAAATGGGCCGATGTAAGCGGCTTAAAATACAATTTGACCAACAAATTTAAAAGCAGCTGTCAAAAACCAAAATCAAAAATAAAATATTTAAGAATTGAACCTACAAAAAGAGTTTTGTGGTTTATAAAAAGAGCGGATTTAAGCAGTTGGTCAGTTAAAACTATGCTTTAAATAATTAAAAAGCAAGCAGCAAAAACTGACAACAAAAGACATTTTAAAATATATATACAAGCGCAAAATCAGCACAAAAACATTCAGCGAACCGAAAGGATAACGACAGCCAGCAGCAATGAGAAGGTTGGGGCGGTTGGGGCAGAAGGTGGAGGTTTGACAGGACGTACGGCAACAATAACGGGTACAAGTTGTTGCACGCACACTGTTTGACACACTAACAATCACACACACACACACACACACAAAAAGGGATTGATGGAGAAAAGGGAGGCGGCTTGGCCAGATGATAGGCAGAAACTGAAAGCCAGCCGCCAGACTTGCCAGATAGCCGACTCTATATGTACATATTTACATACAGTTCACTGAGTGCAGAAACACACACACACACGCATACACACACAGATAGTCGCGAACAGAGTGAAGCAGGCTCATAAATGTGAACATAAGACAGGACAAGTGAAAGCTGGGGTAAACTGTTGCCAACAAAGAGAAAATCGAAGGGTGTCAGAGACACGTGCAAGTCCAACGCGTGAATCCAAACACACACACACACCCACACAGTGTATGTATGTGTGTGTGTGTAACAGAGTGTGCAACAGAGTTTAACTGGTTGTGTGTGTGGAAAAACATTGAAATTAAGCAGCTTAAAATGTATGCTAAATGCGTCCCAATCATACCTGAGTCATATTAAAGTAGGCCAAAATAAACGAAAAATTTCCAAAATAAACAAAGGCAAAATCGATTTTCCATGGCAGGAAATTGAATATTTTTAAGCTTTTCAACGATTTATATAAACAAGGCCTATATACGCTTATAGATTATCTTGAAGAGCTTAAATTCAGGATATAAGCTGATGATTCTTTCCAACTGTATCCTCTCTTCGAATCGAATTGAAAATATTTAAAACTAATGCATATTCCAATTACAAATAACAGCAACAACGCATAAAAAACGCAGCTATCATAAATGTCAATATTTGTTTTGAATGAGAAATGACGAAAAGGACACCGATCTATTACAAACTGTCAACAACAACAACAGCAACAAAGTACGAATACAAATAATGCAAATGCTCAAATAAGTGCAACAAAAAATATATTTTCAATATGCCAAAAACCGGCACAAACCAAATCAACAACAACAACAAATAAGTAAACCCTATGTACAACAAGAGATTAACAAAATAAACAAAAACGACGTATAACAATAATAATAATAATAACGTGCAAACAACAAAAGCTGCTGCAAAATGCGCATTGGCCAAAAGCTGCGTTGCCTTTGGCCGCATTTTGCCATAACATGGCTAACATGGACATGGACAACAACAACCTGGAACGTTAATGCACAGCCATCGTTAACCGAGAAAATACCGTTAGGTAAGTGAGTGGATAACTTGAGACCAATTGGTAATTGATAGGCACGCTTTAGGGCTTGGCAATCGTTTGCTGCCACAACGGCTGCTGCCGATTGCTGCAGTTATTGCTGCAATTTGAGTTCAAGCGAGGACATTCACTTTTTGAGTGGGTGGCCCTCTTTTCAAACTGAAACGGCACGCTTATTAACTTGAACAAAATTGCCAACGACAACAGCAACAAGCAAACCAAGTTTTCTACTCAGTGAAAAAAGCGCTCAAATAAAATTTCAAGCGCAAAAGCAATTACAAAGTTTAAAGTGCCTTTTGCTTTTGCTTTTGAACCTAATTGACAATTTCACTCAGCGCCAGCAGCAAGCAGCTCGAAAGTTAGCCGCCGTCAGTAGCAACGGCAAGCCAAACTGTAGACTGCTGTTACTAACTATTATTTACTTTTACTACTACTACTACTGGACAGGTGCCATCTTTGAACAGGGCACTGATGAGGTACAATCGGCCTTTAAGTATGCAATGCTCAATCATAATCTGAATGTGAGTTCGCGTCGTTTCGAGCTACAAGCGTATGTGGATGTTATCAATACGGCAGATGCATTCAAATTATCTCGACTAAGTGAGTATTATGTTGTTAACTTATTACCAATTGCATAAATTAAAATGTTAACTGAGTTTTTGCACTTATTAGGCATGCAAAACATTTTTCACAATTATGCACATCACAAATAATTAAAACTAGTTTCAAAAGCTAATCAAATCTCGTCAAAAAATGAATGAAATAAATATAAACTAAGCTCTTTTTTTGATCTAACAGTTTGTAATCAGTTCTCAAGGGGTGTCTACTCGATGCTGGGCGCAGTGTCTCCCGACTCCTTTGATACCCTGCACTCCTACTCGAACACATTTCAGATGCCCTTTGTGACGCCCTGGTTTCCGGAGAAGGTAAGTTCCGGGCGCTTAAAGCCTAATAAATATTAAAGTTCACACAGAGCGCAGAGAGAGAGTCGAATCGAGTCGAGTCGAGCGTGTTGCCTATTTTAATATGAAATATTAATCATACGCAACGTTGACTCAGCCAAACAAAAATTTGATAACCTTGAAAATGGTGAAGGCAAACTTTATGAAAACGCGCCAACTAGAACGAATTTATGGGGCAACGTTGTTTTTGGGGTCCAAATCATTATAAATACAAAGCTCCCTCTGCGTCGTTCTTCTCTTCGTATTTTGCCTATTGAAATAATGATGTTCTATGGCGGCTGGTATTTAAAAATTTATAACACATTTTTGGCCCTCGATGGGTTGCTGTTGCTATAAATCAAGCAGGCGCAAGTGCCCAAAACGAAACCAGAAACAATGGGGCTCAACAGCAACAGCAACAACAACAACAATAACATGGAACAACAAAGGCTCAATAATGATTCATGTTTACTAACTTGCCATGCTTCGCTCTCTCTCTTTCTCTCTGTGTGTGTGTCTCTGTTGCTTTTCAATGGTTTGTTTATATGTGTATGTATGACCGCTGTTTACCATAATTTGCGCGTTTTTAGGTGCTTACGCCATCGTCTGGCTTCCTGGACTTTGCCCTCAGCATGCGACCGGATTATCATCAGGCCATCATTGATACAATACAGTTTTATGGCTGGCGCAAAATAATTTATCTCTACGATTCCCACGATGGTAAGTATACTATATAAACAACAACTATATATATAATGCTTCGTTACTATACTACCTATACAGAAACACAGAAACACATAAACATACTTAATATAGTGCGAGATTGAACGTTTGCCCAGGAGAGAACTCAATAATCTTTTGCAAACTTTCACATCAACATTAATATGAAAGATGAGTTTTTGCCTGCACTTGAAATAAACAACAGATATGAGCAATAAAGAATGTGTTATAAGCTACACAACTAGTTTTTTTGCTCAGTGTATGCTACTTTCTCTGGCAGCTGTCAATTTGCTTTGTTATAAGTTTCCGCGAGGATTTTCCATTTAGCTTCTTTATAAATAAAACTAAATGACACAGCCGTCTGCCGTCTACGCTGACAGACAATTGGCTTATATGATGGACAGTCAGACTGAAAGCTAAACCCACAAAAAGACAGACCCAGACATATATAGGGAAGAGTGAATGAGAGATGAGGAAGAGGAACGACAGGCCAGACACTGTGTGTGCTTTGGACAACCGACAACTGGACGACAGCGTCTGCATTATTATTATTAATGAATGCCACGTGAAAATCTTCGGTTTTTTTTTTCGTACAGCACTCAATCAATTTACAAGCAGAGTGCAGAGAGTGCTTTAGGACGTTCTTGTTTGTTTGTTTTAAGCTATTTGACTAGGCTTCATGAAAATATTGTCCACTCAATCAAAATTCACCACAGCATCAAACAAACAAACAAACCAACAAACAAAGACAATTTTTCAGTTAGCCCAGGTGTGAGAAATGAATATTCATTGCATTCATTTTTGTGGCGAAGCAAACTTGAAGTTTTCAATACTGTGTGTGTGCAGCTGGCAAATATTTACTTTATTTCTATATGCTGTTTAAACATGCTTTAAACTCATTTGAGAAGCGTAAAGGGAATATTTTCAAAAAACTAATAACCACTTAATAACTTCAAATATATATATAAGTCGCTATTATAAATCAGCAACACACAATAAACGTGAATTCGCCTGAATTTGAAAGTAGTTCAACATGAATTGTGTTTTTTTTTTTAATCAACTTATCATCTTTGTTTTCTTTCATTCTGAAAAACAACAAAACGAAAACAAAACGAAACCAAATATAATAACTACAATCGAGATTTTGCTATTTTGAGCCAAAAAGCGCCAAACGCCTTTCATTTTACGCCAATAATTGTAGCTGTTGAGTTTATGGTCATGTTTACACAGCCGGCGTTTATATAAGTGTAAGTCTGTACGTGTACGTGTGTGTGTGTGTGTGTGTGTGTGTACGCAGGGTATTGGTATCCTCATCTTGACTTGGCCTGGGCACGTCCAACGTTCAAGTTAACGGCTTTTGTTTTTGGCTGACTGGCGCGCATGTGGCATGCTCTTACTTTCTTTCTCTGTGTGTGTGTGTGTGTGTGTGTGTGTTGGCCACTGTTTCCTTTTTCTTCTGCTTTTGTGCTGCTATTGTGTTTATTTGCGCCACGCAAACGAGTTTATTACATCGAAATTGGAGAAACATTTTTCGCCTAGTGCTGACCCCATCTCCCCATCTCTCCCTCCCCCTCGCTCTATAACCACCACCAACTCTAACCTAGCCGAAAAGAAAACTATTTATGGCCATTGGCAGCGCTAAAGCAATCACCACAACAACAACAGCAACAACAACAAATACTAATAGCTACTCTCTTTATATATATTGAGCACAAGCTTCGCCCACAATATTTTGTATATTTTCTTTATTCCTTTTCGTTTTTTCGTTATTTTTGGGGTGGCAGATCGCGCCCTTTAATTCATGCGGATATGCCCGCCAGCTTATGGGTTTATTGTCGCTTGTATTTACGACTTGGACTTGCGAAATTGGCGTACACCCATTTTAATTTTAGCTATAAGATTATGGCTTTTGTATTGTAAGACCATGAACCCAACACAGACACACACATGTGTGTGTGTGTGTGTTTTTTTCGTTCAAGTATCTTTAGTGTTATTTCTCTATTTTTCAAGTGTTTGCTATTTTGTTATAGTTTCAGGCTCTTTGCTGTTTAGAATCGTTTTTCAATGTCGAGTTTACATTTTTCGCTTTATAAGCAACTTTTTTTCACATTTTTTTCTATTTTCCATTTAGTTAAAAGTCATTTCAACTATTTATTACATTTTTCACATTTTTCCTTTCATTCATGTGAATCTAAATATCCCACGCAACAAAAATTTGTCTCATCGAGTATTTTATTACAATTGCTTCATTAATTTCACAAGTACATATTTCATTTGCATTTGTATTTTATTTAGCTTTGCTTTTCAACAGAGAGAAAGAGACAAAAATGAAACATTTTATATTTAATACATATATATTGTTCATATATGTATGTATTATGTTGCGGAATATGTATTTGATATTTGAATAGGAGCAGGGGCAACGATCCGAAAATAACTTGAATTAGAGACACATTTTGCATGAGTTATTTTTGGCATTGCTGATTCGATATCAAAAACATGCAATCAAGAGGCAGAGAGAGAGAAAGATTCCTGCAATGAAAGTAAATGTCTCACTTATTTCTAAGCACACTCACACACACACACTCTCATAATAAATGTATGTACTTACACACACAAATACACAATTTGAAAGCAGCAGGAGAGGAGCAGGCACAAGCAACAAAAGGTGGACAGAATGGAAGGCAAAAAGAAAAGAATGAATGCTGTCAGAGCGTAGAAGGCACAGTTGGAACGAACATTGTTGTTGCACACACACATACATAGGGATTTATTACGAAGGACACCAGGAAATGTGAGGTGTAAGCACTGTACGGGGCGGGGAGGGAGTTCCCACTTTTGCATTTTGTCGCCTTGACTAGGAAAGGATATCCGAAAAATTGCCAGATCATCCTTTGTCATTTGGGAATGTAATGAGTTTTTGTTTTTCTTTTCGTTCGTTCGTTCGTTCCCGTTCGTTCCTGTCCAGACTTGATAAATATTTTATTAAACATCCGAGCCAACAGGTACTAAATCCCCAAAACTCGGTAGCTAATCAATGTGGGATTGGGCGAAACAAAAAAAGGAATTTAAGTCGGCCAAAAGTTGAGATTTATGCAAATGGTTTTATTTAAAGATTGATTGTCATTGATTGCCTTTGATTGTCTTTGCATATATTTGTTACAGAAAATCAAATCTATACAAATTTTATTTGCATACCTATTGCCTATAAAGTGTAGGGCAAAAGGGTATGCTTAACTTGGCCAAGTAGTATGCTATAATAATAAAAGTATGCTTGATAGTCAAACAAACAAATAAATTTTTGTGGGTTTCTGATTGTTGTTCATGAATAATAATAGAATGCGTTTGCATTGCATGTCGAATGACTCGAAATGGTTGAACAATAATAAAAATACACTAAAAAAATTTGCATAAATTGTGTCATGTAAAAAGGATTCGAGCAGAAAACACTGCTACGACTCTCTGGCAGTCTTGGCCTGTCTTTTTAGCCATTAATTTAACCATAATGGGTTCTTTGCAGCGATTTCACTTTCATGTTATTGGATACTTTTCGGAGAGTCTACGCCTGCTGCCAAAGTCATTGAAAACATATGCGCCTCTGTCTCTTTCTTTGTAGCCCTGTTTAAGTAATTAAACCAACAAAGTTTCTGATAACATAAACAAGTGAAGGCCATAACAAGCAAAACAGTTACAATTACTATGAATGTTGGGTGGTGGGTTGGTGGTTTGTTGTTGTTGGAGTGCTTTTTTAAGAGTTAAGCATCTAAGATTTCGTTGAAGGATAGTCTTTGCCTTTGCTCCTTAAACATTCATAAATAAACGGTTTCCGTTTCTAGGTTACAACTCAAGCATGCTCAAGGGACGAGGGTTTAAATAAATATGCAAAAAACAAACTGAGATGGTTTTGGCGTATGCCTTTCTATACATATACATATATATATAATGTATGCTTGTAGGTTCTTAAAATAATAAAAAGAAATTTAGTTTCAAAGGGCATAGAAGTTTATTAATCATTAAAGGAGATTAGATATCAAGATTTCCAAACTCATCTTTGCAACGTTTAATTAAAGTTTTAAATAATCTTTGCTTTAACTTTGAGATACCAAAAGTGTAAACAGTGAAACAAATTAATTATATGCACAGCTCAACATTTCAAGGCTTCTCCTTGCATATACATACACATATATCCTTACAAGGCTGCCTTGTTTATAATAATTCCATTATCTTTCTCATTTGTTAAGGCATAAAATATGTACACAAATGTTTCACTTGTTAGACGAGACGAGACGAGACGAGCTCCTCAACTTGTGTGCTTTATAGTGCATATCTTTCTGACACTCCTTGCCTGAGTGTGAGTGTGTGTGCGTGCGTGTGTGTTTAAGTGTGAGTGTCACTACCGATGGAAGGCAAAACTTCATTTCCGCAAAACTAACTTTTGTTTAACATAACAAATTGTCTTGTTTACTTTTCGCATGTGAGTGCAAATCGAGCAAGTTTTCTGAGCTCAGCCTTTCCTCACCATCAAATAAACAAGCCAAAAAAGGTTAAGATATATGCCAGCTGCTTTTATTCAACAATTTGCATAGGAAGCCACAACACACACATACAGATATTTAAGATAACTGTAAATTGTAGTTGATGTTTGGATATGTTTTAAAAATTCAATTTTCAATGAATTTCCCATTACGAAAATAATTGAATTTGCTCAACAAAAAACACACAAAAAATAAATTTAATTGTAGATTAAATTCGTTACATAAACAACAAAAAAAACTCGTACAAATAAAGATAAAACAATAAACTCAAAACCCAAATCGGAAATACGCCACATACGTACAAAGAAAAACGATACGAAAGAGGAGAGGAATCCGAATCCGAATCAAAACGGAAGCCAATTTCGAGCCATCAATTCGGGGACATACATATTAAAGGCGGTTGGATGAGCGATCGATGGATGAGGTGGGGTGGGGGTGAGAAGGGGAATGCGTTGCAAATGTTTTCATATCAAAAATGAAATAAAACAAAAGCCCAAGTTCACAACACACTGAAACGCTACTCAATTACACTTCTCACACACACACACACGCACACACACATGAGAAATCCGAAACGACAAATCTCAAATCGAAAAACACAAAAACCCAAAACTCAAACTCAAATCCAAAGACAAGTCAAGCATGAGGACTATAGAAATATACACAAGCAGGAGGGGAGCTGCGGGTAGCGGGCGGCAGCGATTGACTTTGGAGTGAGTATTGATAGTATAGCGCGGTGTGGGGGAGAGGTGAGGCGAAACAGCAAATGAAATTGTATAAAAGGCAAAGCAACAAAATTTATTACCGCTAGTACAACGGCAAAAAAAACAGAAAAATCGCACAAAGAGAGGCGGGCAAAAAATTGCGAAAGTGTGCACCTCACGGATACCCCGTAAAAAATGTATGTTAGATTAAGCTTATACTTTTTTATACAAAAATTGACAACTTATCGTTATGTAAACACCCTGTAAAAGTTATCTAGTTAGACAGGATTAGGAATAATATTAAGGAACCATGCCTCCCCATTCCCACTATATTTACAGGGTATACTAAATACTAACTACACCATGCCTGCTTTTACGGATAGTGTAAATCAAAACAACAACAAATTGGTTGGAGGAGTACGAAGACTTTTAGCCGTGGGAATCAGAGAAGCAGCTAAAGCAAAAGCAATGGGCGTGTATGTTCTGGGCCCATAACGCCTGATAGAGTAGTCATTGCCTGTGCCGCCCCTGCACCCCCCCTCCTTCATGACCTGTCCTGCCAGCCATTGCGAAAGCCAGAGGCAAATCCTATTTTATCCGCAAACATAAATTGAAGGCGCATTCAAGCTGCAGCGACATTCAAAACAAGCAGATGAAGAGCACACAACAAGAAGAAAACAAAGAGGGTGTGCGAGAGAGAGAGAGAGCGAGAGGAGGATTTGTTCCTACGTTGCGTAGCTGTCATACAAATCATCTGCCCATCTATCCGACTGTCTCTCTCGTGTTGTTATGTTCACTCCCCAGTGCATTGAATCGTCAAGTTTGTAAAAGGCAAAATAAGTGAGACAGAGAAAGGCAGGCTGCTCCGTGCATATCTGTTTAAGTGCGAATGAAAGCTGCATGCACATAGTACAGTTAGTTTCCAGAGAGCGGGAGATAACTCAATAAGCACAAATGCAAATTGCGCTCGCAATGAAATCTCAGGCCGCATAACACACGCAAACACATACAAAATGCCAATGCTAATTTCACTACTCAGTTAGCATGAAGAGCGGGGGAGTGGGTGGAGGAGACCTTAGTGTGTTTCGCTTAGCATTGCTGTAGGCATGAAATTTTGCTAGTTTTTTGTCTTGTTTCTCTTCCTGTGCAAACTGTACAGATGTAAGAAACACGTTGCATATGTTTTTTCTTTGCTCCTTGTTTATTGTGTTCGCTTTTCCAGCGCTCTTTGCTCTTTTCGAGACTTACAATACAATACAATTTGGTGAATAGTTGGCAGATTTTCATATGGAAAAGAATGACAATTCGCCCGTTACTAAACCTTTAATCGATTTTTGCTGCAATCATTTACTATATTAAGTTGATTTATGACACATTTTTGTGTTCTAATTGCATTTTCTGTGCATTTCTAAAGATAATATATTGTACACAAAGAACTTATCTCTAAGCTTTGAGTTTGACCGGACATAATATCCTTCCCTTGCAAAAACCCAATGATGGCTATAATTTGTGTATTGTCCTAGTTAACTGAAGTTGCGTGTGTGTGTACCCCTCTCTCCCCCCGCAAAATGCAGTTAATTAACACGCACACCCACACATTACACACTTAATCTCTTTTCACATTCGGTTTTTCTATCTCTCTCACTCTCTCGTTGTCTGAAATGCTTTTGTCACATTCGCATTGTTCTATTTGCAGGTTTATTGCGTCTGCAACAAATCTACCAAGGCTTGAAGCCAGGCAACGAGTCCTTTCAAGTGGAGCTGGTCAAGCGCATCTCGAATGTCAGCATGGCCATTGAGTTCCTGCACACACTCGAGCAAATCGGCCGATTCACCAACAAGCATATCGTTCTCGACTGCCCCACCGAGATGGCCAAACAAATACTGATACAACATGTACGCGATTTGCGTTTGGGTCGTCGCACCTATCACTATTTACTGAGTGGATTGGTAAGTGTTATCCCTTCTTGTTGTTGTTGTTGCAAACTGTTGTTGGTAATTGTCCATTTTGTTGTTGGATGTAAACAGGTCATGGACGATCGCTGGGAGAGCGAGATAATCGAATTTGGTGCCATTAACATAACCGGATTTCGCATTGTCGACACAAATCGTCGTCTTGTGCGCGAATTCTACGACAGCTGGAAACGACTCGATCCACAAACGAGCGTCGGAGCTGGCAGGGAATCGATTTCGGTAAGAACTTTACGAATACTTACAAATATATACGAAATGTTTTAAAAATATTGATTTGAATAAAAGCGAACGTTCCTTATATTGAGCAACCACTGTAGTGCAAGCTAAAGCAATTTCATTGCTACTAGCTGTTAAATATTTGCTGGCATTTAATGTTTACCGTTAGGTCTCTCTAGCTCTCTTTCTCCCTTTCGTACGCTCACTGCCTGTAGTCAAATAGCAACACAAACAGGCACAATGGGCGACAGATTTCACTTTTCACATACATACATGCATACATAGTTCTTCAGTACAGCAGCAACTTTCAGTCAAAGGCATACACATGCATATGTGCCCTTGCTACCGTTGTCCTTGTCATGCTTAGCACACATAGAGGGATAAAGAGACAGCGAGCGAGAGAGAGGGTTAGATGGGGGCAAAGACTACTCGACTACTGTTGGCGAGTTGGTTTAGTTTGCGTGCTGTTTATATTTGTATTTCCTTGGCATTATCCTTGTTGACAAAGATTTCACTTTGTGGCGCTTAAATGTTAGTTGTATTTTGCTTCAGGACTTCAATGTTACGCTACAAAGTTCCCCAGACCCCTCTTCTATACCTCTTTCACTCTTTCTAAACATTCTATTTTTGCTGCTGCTGCTGCTGTTGCTCTCTTTGACAATGCTTAGTTGTTTATTTGACTTGTGCGAGTCTGTTCTACATTTACACATGCATACAAAATATATTTACACACACGCATACTTGTGCAGATTTTCACTTTTCAAAGGCTGTGCAAATTCGTTTCATTTACTTACGTTTTAAGCACATTTGTAATGTTTGCATTACTTATTATTTCTTGCATTATAGCATTGCACAAAATTATCACTTAACAACATACAACACTCAAAAACATTTCGCGAACTACTTTTCATCAGTGCAGACTTTTTACTACTCAAATTGAATTCCTTTGATCGCAACTACTGTTAACGAACAGCCCTTTTTGAGCTTAACAGCAGCAATCGATCAGAATAGTTTCGATTAATTGGTTGCTTTACAGCACTGTTACTGTTAAAGCTTGCGTGGGAAGCATCTCGTCCATTTTCACAGACTCGCGCCAAAATCTCATGCAAACAAATTGTTTTTAGAAACTTAAAACCAGCATTTACACGCTCTGAAATAAATAATGACGGGGAACGAATTGTGAAAGCAGCGTGTCATACGCTCATTAAGTGCCAGTGCAAATATAATGTGAGAGAGTGTGATAGAGGCCACCCCAAAAAAGAACATTTTAAACGCATAACCTTTTTTTTCGCAGGCTCAGGCAGCCCTGATGTACGATGCGGTCTTTGTTCTCGTGGAGGCGTTCAACAAAATTCTGCGCAAGAAGCCGGATCAATTCCGGAATAATGTACAGCGACGCAGTCAAACGTTGATGGTTGCGGCCCAAGCAGCCGCATCCACATCCAATGATGGCTCCAACAACGTCAACAGCAACAACAACAACAATAATAATAACAACAACAACGATGGAAACTCTGGTTCCGGTTCGAGTTTTGGTTCCGCACCTCCGCGCGCCTTGGACTGTAATACGGCCAAGGGCTGGGTGAATGCATGGGAGCATGGCGATAAAATATCACGTTATTTGAGAAAGGTGCGTTTTAGAGCATTAATGTCATGATCAGAATGATGGTGTTGATGATGGCGATGGGAGCAAGAACGGCTTGCTTGCTTCCAGGCGCTGACAAAGCAATTAAAAACAACGACATATTTTTAACACCCTCTCTCTCTCTCTCTCTCTCGTTCCGTTCTTGGTTGGCAGGTTGAAATCGAGGGACTCACCGGGGATATCAAATTCAACGATGATGGCAGACGAGTCAATTACACGCTGCACGTTGTCGAGATGACCGTAAACAGTGCCATGGTATATAACGATTGTATATATAAATATATATATGTATATAGTATGTGTGTGAAGGAGTTAGAGAGTGTCGAGTGTCTTGAGCTCATTTTGCTTTAAGACAAAATTTATGCAACTGGTGTAATTAAAACGTGAGAAAAAGAAAGAATGTAGTAAGGCTTATACCCTAACAAATACCATCTAGATACCCAACACATACTCTCCCTTAAGGCATATAAATTCTAATTGGTAACTTCATTCTCTCTTCGTTTAGGTAAAAGTCGCTGAATGGAATGATGATGCTGGATTACAACCGCTGAATGCGAAATATGTGCGTTTGCGTCCGCATGTAGAGTTCGAGAAGAATCGCACGTACATTGTCACCACGGTGCTGGAGGAGCCGTATATAATGATTAAGCAGCCAGCATTCGGGGAACAATTGCATGGCAATGAACGTTTCGAGGGCTATTGCAAGGATCTAGCCGATTTACTATCCAAGAAACTAGGACTTGAATGTGAGTGAGAGTGGCTGGCATTGGAAGCGAATAGGTTTAATCATCACATCACCATATATTCTTAATTACAGATGAACTGCGTCTGGTTAAGGATGGCAATTACGGCTCTGAGAATCCATCTATTCACGGTGGCTGGGATGGCATGGTGGGAGAATTAGTGCGAAAGGTGAGACTACAGACTTAATCAATATACACACACCTGATACAACTCTCTCGCACTCTCTCCCTCTCTCTCTCTCTCTTCGCATATGCACATACTGTATTTGGATTGGCATACAGGAAGCGGATATTGCGATTGCCGCGATGACGATTACCGCTGAACGGGAACGTGTCATTGACTTTAGCAAGCCGTTCATGTCGTTGGGCATTTCCATCATGATTAAGAAGCCAGTGAAGCAAACGCCCGGCTTGTTCAGCTTCATGAATCCTTTATCACAGGAAATTTGGGTGCGTATATATATAGATATATATATATAGTATGGTACTATGTACCATGTATCAGTGTAGCTAGAAACTTTACGTTCCAGTTAGGTGAGCTCTGGCAGCAACTTTGACTTTGAACGCTGCGGAGCATTCCTGACAACGTTGCATGCTGCAAGCTACTAGCTGCAAGCTGCTGTCATAACGTTGGTGAAACACGTGCCCTACTTTACAGTACATACCTATCTATCTATTTAGTATATGTATATATATATATAGTACGCTTGGCTGGCATATTTACTCATGTTTAGCATCTAAAATGTTTGTTAAGGAAATTTTACTTATCAAACTTTGGGACATACCAAAAACTATAGAAATTGAGTATACGTTAAGAAAAGAAAAATCAATTTGAACTCCGATTTATTTCACTCTCTTAAAACGTGGTCTAGACACAAAATGTGTTTATTTTGGAGTCTGTAGATTTTATTTTGGTAACGAGTTAAAATATTGCAAGTATTTTACGCTGCATACAAATGAGTAAAGTTTATTTATTTTTTAAAAACATTTCTTTTCTCTTTTATCCCTTTTTTTTTTGTTCTTGTTGGCGCCATTGCTTGGTAATTTTTGGCCATCTTATTTTATTTGCTCCTGTGAAAAACTTTGCCGCAAACTTCGAACGTTCTTTTGACTATATATATACATATATATATATATATATGTATTTATTTCGTTTGGTTTTTGGGGGGCTTCAAGTTGGGCTACCTCGTAAGCTCCTCAAAAAGTTTAATAGAGTAAACGACAAACTTTTTTCTTTTCTCTTTTTTTTACTACTCTTTGCCGTTTTGCAACTGTTTTTGTTTTTGGTTTTTATTCTTTTTGTACATTATAAACAACAACTACAAGCGCTGCGAGCACTAAAAATTACGTTGCCGTCAAGCAGAAGTCTTAAATTTTGGTTCTTTTTGGCCCTAGTCCAAAAGTTGGCCGCTAGACGCTTGTTTAAATAATGGCCAAGCCATCAGAATTATATGAGCATTTACTTGATGATGTTGATATTCGAGTCGAAACTTTCAACACGCACTCACAGCATCAAAGCTGCAATGTTGCATTGAAATAACTAACTTACTGGAACGAATGCCAGTCTTTGGCTATCTTTTGTGTAAGTTGAGTTGTGAAGTGACTCTTAAAGCAAATAGCAGCGAAAAACGCAACTAAGTAAATAAAAAAGTTAAGGAAAAATACTAATATAGGAAAATATTGGGTAAAGAGGCATTAAGAACAAAGTGAAGAAAGCGTAGAAGAAAGGTTTGTATAAAAAATGGCAGATTATCAATATGATAAGATTAAGATATGCCTTTATTGGAATAAAATATCTTCTCGATATGACTTTCCTCTTTGGATAAACACATAAACAAATCATATTTCATACTTTTATGCCCTGAACCCATTCAAAATAGGTAAAGAAGGAAGTATCTTCGAACCCTATATATATTCCTGATCATAATCAACATCAAAGTCGATTAAGCCATGTTCTTCTGTCCTTCCGTATGTATGAACAGAGCTTTCTGACTTGTTCAAAGATATTTTTGAACCACAAATCAAATGTGTATTTTAAGCCCAGCTTTTCTGCAGTCTTAAACAAAAAAACTTAAAGCTCCAACACACATACGCTGCCTAGAACTAATCCCCTAGCATATACTTATAACAGTGTTGACATCCGCGACAAAAAGTCAAATTAGACACGCCTCCATTTTCTACATTTTGTACGACTCTATATATAGAAAGTAAAGTCAGTGAGCAGTGCTGTGAAATCTTACGCTTATTTTGACATGAGCTCAAACGAATTACAAAATATGCAAATTGCTTGCGCGCAAAGAGCAAAGGTGCCGCCTGCTCAAAAAAAAAAAAAACAACAAAATATATAAGGAACAATGAAACAACAAGAAGAAGAAAAAAGGCTAAACGATGGAGAAAATAAAAAGTCAAGCCGCCAACTGACGGCGACGACGACAGCAAAGTTAGCATATATAAAAAGATTTTAACAACGAAAAAAAAACAAAAAATTCATCATAAATTAAATGACGCATTCTTGCTGAAAACACACACACACACACACATGAGGTGGCAGGATATAGCCAGGATGGCAGCAACAAGGCGCCTCAATAAAAAGCTGGCTACTGACAAGCAGGCCTATATGGTGTGTGTGTGTGTGTGTATAAAGCAACTATGACAACGACACCTTTGAAATGTTTTTTTTTTTTCTGTGTTGATGCTGTGCACAAAAGGCTCGCCTCCGTGGCAGCCATTGAAGCATTGATAACGACAACGCCAGCGACAACAATGTGAACAACAACAACAACAACAATAGGCAACAGTTGGCTGTTGAGAGACAGAGGTATGGAAGGCAGGCAAAAGGCAACAGGCGACACATCAAGCAGTTTTGTCTCCTGTCGAAGTCCTCGACACCAAGCCAAGCATCGTCCCTTAACTGGCATTGGTTTTTAATACCCTGTTCGCTAGTTAAAGCGTGTTAATTGGGCAGCTATGAGTTGTGATTTCCGTAACAGATATCTGACGATATATTCATATCCATCAGGAACCTAGTCTAAGTGCATTTTTCCGTTCGTCTAGTTTGGTTTTCAGATTATTATGGAGAGTGTTTTAAGCTATCCAAAGACATAACTTTGTCAGTCCTTTTTCGGCTGCACGTTAAGATTAAATACTACAACCAAGATTGAAAACTTAACTCGGACAAATGTCTTCAAAAACATCAGAGACAAAGTGAATACACATGTGTCATAGCTCTGCAATTTAAAGGCAATAACTATCTAATCATTGATATAAAAACAGAAAATTATCAAAGGATTTATGTTAAAGTTATATATACTCAATCGAAACTTATACTTCATTGAAAGTTTGAAAACATTTCTTCTGACTAAATACAGAGCATTTAGTAGCCGTTCATTCTTGATCTTAAATACATCTTTCTCGACTCCTTTCCCGACTTATTCCATTAGGCTAATGTTGTGCTGGGTTTTTTTTTTTTTGCTAGGAAGCCATTTTGCAGCTTCCGCTTCAATTAGTTTAAGCAAAAAATGTAATGAAACAATTTTTGGGTACAAGTTATGCAGAAGCTCGGATAAAGCAGGCAGACATCTTCCTATCGCATGAACATACTATATTGTATCTTTTGCAGCTATTCATTCATTTTTCTCTTCTTCGTTCTTTTCTTCCTTCTTTTTTTTTTTTGTTGTGTTTTGTGGGCCATCAGGTGAGCGTCATCTTTAGCTATGTTGGTGTCAGCATCGTTCTGTTCTTTGTGTCGCGCTTCTCGCCCCAAGAATGGCGTCGTGTGCAACAGCAGCAGCTACAACAATCCCAGCTTCAAGGTAAATATACAACTACTTACTTATGTATTTCTTACCCCTTTTCAGTGCCCGCCCTCTTCACTCTTCTAACATTCTTGAGAGCAGATTAAATAGATATTAGCTTAAACTAGCTTTAGAAATAGAAATTTTGTATTAGTTAGTTTTCTTTGTAGGTTTTCAAGAGAAAAACAGAAAAGTTGAACCAAAGACTATGAAGATTACTTTTTAGAGTTTTTCGTCTTAGATACACTTAAGTAGGTTTTAAATCTGAATTAAGTGACTGCTTATCAGTAAAACAGTTTAATATCCAGGCTCCATGTCATTCAACGCTTGGAAAAGCACAATAAAAACCTTTAGAAAGTTAAGTTAAAGTCTTGTACGATAGATTATATTCAAAGTAACACCAACAAAGTATTTAAAATTTATCGTATAGACATAAAAATGTTCTTTTGTCACATTTATTGCCTGAATTTATGTATTTTGTGGCTTTACAACTTAGAATACACACCACAAGAGAAGGAAGGAAGAGGTTGACTGATTTTCTGCATTTAAACTTAGTTTTGCATGCGTTCACATTTAATTCAATTATATGATTCGATATTTGTTCGTTCCGAGAGAGATAGAGAGAGAGAGAGGGAGGGAGAATATTGTAAAGTGAGGTCACATATGAAAGAGGGAAACAATTGGCGCTCATAACAATCTCTTTGGCATCCTTAAAAACATCCATAATGTAATTTTAGCGGGAAAGTAAACAACATTTTGTGTGCAAGCAACGTGTTGCCAACATGAAGAACAAAAAAACAAGTTCATACGTGGCACAAGGGAAAGAATTAGTAGTAGACGCGGGGAGAAAGGAACAGTGAAAAGCGAGTGCATGAAAATGTTTCGATATGAATAGCTAAAGGGATAAAAAAGAAGAACTTCTTCTTCTGAAGCATTTGCAAAGCGAAAAAGAAAGAGAGGGAAAGGGTTAGTCAATGCTTTTGCAATTGAAGCGAATAGCAATGGGAGAGAGAGAGGAAATGGGAGAACCCGTTTTGGCTTTGCGCTTGATTGCATATCAATTAGAGCAGGCGCAAAAAGTCAAGCCAAACGAAATGATTGACAGTTGCCAGTTGGACATGCAGCAACAGCCAAAGGATATAACTGTACTTCATACATATGTGTGTGTGTGTGTAGAAAGAAGAAATGGAAAAACTAGTACACAAAGAAAAAAACTATTGAACAGTTCGAATTGAAAAGTCAAGCAATAAGCAATTAGATCTTTTATGTGATATTTTGAACTAACTCATTACTCATTATGGTACAATGATCTTTGATTAAATTTAAAAATTCCCCATAAAGTTGAAGGTATGTTTTTCTATGTTTAATAATATCGAAAGAGAAGATAAGAAATCCCTATTTGATATCGTTAGGTGGATAAGATATCAAAACTAAGATTTTAAAATATTTAATGAGTTTCTTCATTTAACTTACTTTCACATCACTCTTTTCCCCGAGTGTACAAATACGTGCATGCATAAGTTTGTTGCGTTCTGTCTCCCTCTCTCGCTTTGGCACTGCACACAGCTTGAGTTTGCTGTCTGCGGTTACACATTTTGTGTGGTTGCCCTTTCCATTAACTTTTCTATCTATATTCGCATTCCCTCTGCTCTTACAGATCCACATGCACATCACGAACAGCTTGCCAATCAGCAGCCACCCGGCATCATTGGCGGTGCACAGTTGCCACCACCACAACCGCCTGGACCACCCACACCGGGCGTACAGTCGGCTGCTTGTG
The DNA here is from genome assembly GCA_035044465.1 of Scaptomyza tumidula. Lineage (NCBI taxonomy): Eukaryota > Metazoa > Arthropoda > Insecta > Diptera > Drosophilidae > Scaptomyza > Scaptomyza tumidula. The sequence goes on along the minus strand of JAWNNW010000442.1, from coordinate 9,498,575 downwards.
CCGCCGCGCTGCAGGCCTCAATGTCGGGCGGCAGTCTTGCATCTGGCTCAACATCGAGCAGCTCCATGGGCACGGCAACTGTCAATGAGTTTAGCATTTGGAACTCGTTCTGGTATTCGTTGTCTGCATTTATGCAGCAGGGTTGTGATCTGTCGCCTCGTTCGCTTTCGGGTCGTATTGCTGCCGCATCCTGGTTCTTCTTTACGCTCATCCTCATCTCCTCGTATACGGCTAATTTGGCCGCCTTCCTGACCGTTGAGCGCATGGTAACGCCCATCAATTCGCCCGAGGATTTGGCCATGCAAACGGAGGTACAATATGGAACATTGTTGCATGGCTCCACATGGGATTTCTTTCGGGTGAGTCTTGCAAAAACCTTTGACATGCGATAATGCTAAATTATTCAAGTAACAAGCGTTTAAAGAGTGATAGACGAGAAGTTACTCTGCAATATGTACCTTTTTGTATTAAAGGTACATTGTACCAAAAAGGTAAAGCTATTGTACATTTGGTACCAGCCGATACGAGTTGCTTGCTCACTTTGGCAGTCATCGATCTGCGCTCACATTGCCATCGATATATTTTAACAGAGCTCAGACTGTTAGTTTGTTCGCTGCTGTTAAGTGAAAGTGCGCGACGCGACCTCGGTTTTGTTAATTTTGCGCGAAAAACACATTAGAAATTGTAATTAAATTAATATAATAGCAGTAATTGTACTTTAGCTTAAATATGTGATTAGAATAACACAATAAACCCGCATTACTTACCCTTGTGCAACGTTTCGTGTGCTTGTGTGTTTTTTTTTTTGTCTTCTCTTTGTGTTTGCGTTTGCAGCGCTCTCCAACTGGACTGCACAATAAGATGTGGGAGTATATGAACTCGAGAAAGCACGTCTTTGTTAATACCTACGACGAGGGCATTAGGAGAGTGCGCACCTCGAAGGGCAAGTATGCTCTGCTGGTTGAATCGCCGAAAAATGAATATGTAAATGCACGCGAGCCCTGCGACACAATGAAAGTGGGTCCCAACATGGATACCAAGGGATTTGGCATCGCGACGCCGCTTGGCTCGGCACTCAAGTGAGTACAGTTACACAAATATACAGTTAGGATTTGGCATAAGAGCCATTTTAAATGTATTGCAAAGGCACGGAATGAATGGAATTAGAAAATACAGAAAATACAGTGGTGGCATGCACAATTAGTATGGCATTTGTGTAGAGTTTACATGAAAGATGAAAAAAACTATTAAGTAATTAAAACTGAATGGATTGGTGATTTGAAACAAACTCACTTAAATTTAAGAAAGTTATTTTTATTGTTCCACTACTGTATTTTGCAATGCCATAGCTCTGAAGCTAGACTAACATACGTTTAATAACCGTTATGGCATCTTTCAGGGATCCCATTAATTTGGCCGTGCTGTCGTTGAAGGAGAACGGCGAACTTATTAAGCTACGCAACAAATGGTGGTACGACAAAACCGAATGCAATCCCAACAAGGAAAATCGCGATGCCTCACACAATGCGCTCTCGCTGAGCAATGTGGCTGGCATCTTCTATATACTCATCGGCGGACTGCTACTTGCTGTCTTTGTGGCAATTATTGAGTTTTGCTTCCGCAAGAAGGCAAACAGTTCGGGCAGTTCCGGTTCGAACCTTGTTGGCATTGGTAACGCGGCCGGTAAAGCCAACGGTTCCATGATGCTGCGTCCACCCAGCTCCGTTCCGGGCGTTCTGCCCTCCACACATCATCAAAGGAACGCGATGACCGACACAATGCACGCCAAAACCAAATTGACCATTCAAGCGTCTCGCGACTACGACAACGGCCGTGTGGGGGTGAGTAAATATTTATGTGTGTATTTAGCTTTAAGCTACAACTAATTCAGTCGAAGCATCCGAAGGGGGAGTGTTGTTCCTTGTCTCTTTTGTGTTTACCCATTAAATTTGTTTGTTGGCTTAGAATTAAATGGTGTACACAGATATTGTAACGAGCGAGAAAGACAGGTTCTTAACGAACTTAATGAATTTATTATTTAGATAAACTAAGTGATTTTACTTGTACCAAAGGCAATACATCGGAATCACCTGGAATCACATGCCCTAAAGAGAAATAACGCTTATAATAGTTATTTTCGTTGTTAAGAACTGAATCTTGTTACTAGAAACATTATTTTTATATGAGGGATAGAAAGCAGAGTATCTAAAAGTCAACTCAACTTTTACTCATAAACTTATTCTGTGTTAATTATGTGATTACTTGAAGCTAACCGACGCACAGTATCTCAATTGCACCTCGTTGCAGTATTATCCACCGGCGCAACTGTCCGGCGCACCCTCAGATGCTGGGGAGGCGTTGCACATGAATGCACATGGTCAGGTTTGACACGAGCACGTGCAGGAGTCGCGTCTCTGACGCACACCCTGCGCGCCCACGATCCGTAGAATAATGGCAAATAGCCGCCAGGAGACGGAGAAAATTATGGCTGGTGGCAACGGTGGAGGAGGTGGTGGAGGCGGAGGAGGAGGAGTTAGCGGGTTGGCGGGCAGCCAGCATGATGGTGTTGTTGGTGTTGGTGGCGGCGGCAGTTTAAATCTTTCACCCGTTAACGGGCAAAATGCGACGCTGATGCGCCACTCACCGGACATAAAGAAACAGCCGCATGCTCTCCCCCACCCCCACACTCACCCCTACGACAAGTAAGTGAATTAGTTTCTCTACATTAAGCGAATTTTAGATAATAAGTTCGAGGGCAGCAGCAAACTCATTAAGCTCCAACCCCAACTACATATAGAGAGAGACTTGAATATATAACAATATGCGCAATAATTATACACAATTTATGCAAATTGTAACATTGTTGTTGTTGTTTGTGTGTGTTTGTGTTCCGGGTGTGTGTTTAGAACTATTTCATTATAATCAAATTGACTATCAATATGCATAAATAATTGAAACTGAACTTGTGCTTGCGACTATGATCATCAATTAACGCACTTTAATTGAATATATCAATTATAGCAGGCTATAAATATTTTTTTGTCACCCCTTTTTAATATGTGCGAAAAGCATTTGTTTTTTTATGTTTTTAATAAATTTGCTTTTTAAAATGAAAAAGTGGTTCAAAGCCGACGAAGCACAAAAGTAGGCAACACATTATTTATGTGAACACATTACTGCTAGAGATGGTAACGTGACACGATTATATTATATAAACAAACTATCTTCATGTTATAGAAGTAGATCTACCTCAGTGGCCGGCGAACTTTTTGAACCATTACCCCAAATTTCTCTTGTCAAGCTTGACGTTACCCCCGACGACCTAAAAAAAAAAAAAAAGGTCCACAAAATGTGAAAAATGGTCACCAGAATTGAAAATGAGAAATATATACTCTTTTTCACGAATATGCTCACTTTAACCCAGTGATGACAAAAAAAAAAAGGTCCCCCAAACACAAAATGCTGAAATACCTTTTCAGAATCATGTCCGTTACCCCCAGAAATTTCACTTTTACCCCATTTGGGGTAATTTACACCGGTTCGCCGACCACTGATCTACCTGGAATAAAGTGCTGTAAAATGTTACTTAACGTTCAGAGTATCGGTGTCGATAATGTTTTTGTACCATCTCTAAAGTGAATTAATTTCTGTGTGTGCAATCATTTGGCCAACGTTTTATTTAGCCTGTCAACAGCGACGCAATGCAATGCAAATGAATGGTATAAATTATTGCACTATTGTTAACACTCGAAAGGGGTATAAATAAATGGGTAAGCGAGTGTGTGTGTGTGTGTGTGTGTGTGAAATGGAAACCTTAAATACCCATTCAAACTATAGTATAAATATATATAAATATATATATAAAGCAAATAGCATTGCATTCAAATGACTGATTAATATTTTTAATAAACAAACAAACGTAAAAACAACGTAAAGAAAAAACAAATATGAACATTACATGAGCTCAATAGTGAAAATACAAAAAATAATATGAAAAGAATAAAGGGGTAAAAAACGAGTTGAAAATAAAAACAAATAATAAAAAAAAAACCTAGCTGAAATGGGCTCATAATGGAAATTTGTTGTTGCATATTTGTTTATAATTAAATTACAAAATAAAAGCCAAGCCGAGGCGAGGCTTAATACAAAAATATTGTAATAAATTAATTAGTGCAAGGTAAACAATTTAAACTGTAGTCAAACAAACAAAAACATATAAAATAGAATAATACAAAATACGATTTGAAAAAAAAAAAATATTAATAATAATGCAGCAGGTTAGCAAAATTTAATTAAAAACATTTGAATTGAAAACGTTTTGATTTCATTCTTTATTAACACGATTTGCATTTATTTATTTAAATTCAATGAATTCGATTCAACTTTGACCTTGCTGCTGTAAGCTAAGAAACAATTCAAACGATTTGACTTTTTTATATAGCAAATCAAACAACAACAATTGCAAACTTCCGTAAGACAAAATGTATAAAAATAACTACTATATATACATAAATGTCGATTAGTTCATAACTGTATATATAAATCAAAATATATATATATATATTATGTATATATATATAAATGTGAATCGAGTTGCCAAAGAATGAAAAAATTACCATTAAATTGCTTAAGTCATATCAAAAGACATTTAAATGGTACTGAGATAAACCTTATAAAGAAAAAAAAATTACTCATCTATATAAAAACCAACTATTGTAAACTATTTATTATTAACTGTTGCTAGCTAAAAATTCTTTAAAAATTTTCGATTCTTTTTATTTACATAGCATAAATATACCATTTTTATTTTTGTTGTTTTTCAATATATATATTGAAAGTGAAAACGAGTTGCAGGTAATTTGCATTTAGAGTTCAGTTCGAAATGTCATCAAATATTCAAAACCAAATAAAAAATAAATCAAAAACTGAAATCAAATAGAAAATACTACATGCTAAACATATATATATATATATGTATATGTGCAAAGATAAATAATTACTAATATGAGTGGAATAACAAAAATCAAATGAACAAAAATATAACAAAACTCGAGCATATATATATAAAATATTATAAATAAATCAAAAGCCTAGATTTACTATTGACTAGAGAGTATCATATATGCATAAGCGACTAACTAAAAGCCAACTTCAATTCCCAGTTTATACGAAAAAAAACGTATTTTGTTCATAGATTTCCATTAAACCCATTTTTACCGCATAGTTTGTACTGTTCAATTTTTATACGTATTTGTATATGTATTTTAATTTAAATATACAAATATATATATGATAAAAATATGTCAAAGAGCATTTGATATATTTATTAACATTAAGTAAACATATTGTTATAACACACTGCATTTAAATACCAAAAACCAGAACAACACAAACAGAAAATCAAAGTTAAAAGATAGAAACAAATAAATGCGTAAAAAGGTAAATACAACTATTAATAATAAACATTTTAAATGCGATTGTGTTCATTTCTTTTTTGGTCGCTTTCCCTAATACTCTTTCTGTGTGTGCGTGTGCGTGTGTTGCAACAATTTTAGTTTTGGTAAGTCGTATTTGACTTATTTTCGGGTTTGTTGTAAGCCAAATGAATTAAGAGCAATTTGTGCTGAGTAAATAAGCTGCTGCTTTCGAGTCGCTGGCAAATTTTAGAAACTCTGCACAAATTGTCGGTTAACCGCATTTGCCACATGCTGAAACTACTGTTGCCACACAGTGTGTATGTGTGTGTGTGTGTGTTTGTGTGTATTGTGCTTTGTTGCAAGACGGCTTCATTATGGTGCTGTCTTAATCCTGCTCCCTTTGTTCTTCACCTTGATTTCCGCCTTTCCGCAACTATTTGAACTTAACTTTGTCGCGTTTGGGGTTTTGCCGTTGTTATTGTTGTTGTATTCATTCATAATTAGAGAGAGAGAAAGGCAAACGGAACGGAAGTCATGATTCATGACTCATGAACCACTCGGTGGCACTAGCCACAGTAATTAACACAGCTGCGGCCGCATTTTCACTCGTGCAAATTAAGTTTGTTCCGTGTTCACACACACACACACACATACAGTTTAACTTTTGCGCCTCACATTTGCATAAAGAGCTGAAAACTGCGCCTTGCCACACAACTTAACCGAACGAAGAACGAAGAACGTTTTGAGCCCCTTTGGTGTACTTTACGTTTGACGAGTGCCAAAGTTGAAGCCGTCATAAAATTAGCGCCGTTTTCAACTTTATTCAGGCACAACAAAGGCAAACCCACAACCTACTCATCTTTGTTATGATACACACACACACACACACAAAAACTTAACCAAAAGTCATAAAAAGTAAATAAAGTTCACCAAAAAAAAAGAAAAAAAGGCAGTTGAACTTATGTTGGTTGTTATTTTTATTTGTTTTTGGGAGGCTTGTGTATCGTTTCGTCTATTAAATTAATATGTGAAGACCCAAAATTTATTATTTAAATATACTTTTTATTGTACTTTTATTTTTTTATACATATTTTCATTGTTTGACTTTCATTTTTGATTATTTTTTTTTAGATAATTGGATTCTATGTTTTTGATTAACAACTTCTTCTAATGGTAAGTACAAAAAAAAAAACATTTTTTTCTCTTTCTTAATCAAATGGCAAAAAAAAACATATTTGAATAAATTGAAAAATGTGATTGCATCAATCGATCGAACAGAGAACATTCACATATCAATCAGATTACAAAAGCGACAACATGATGTGGGCAGTTCCTAAAATAAAACTAAAACGAAAATGAAAATGAAAAGATTCTTTTGCCTTAACGTCAATTTAAGACAGTTTTCTACTTGTTTTCTACTTGGGGCTAGGATTGGTAGCTAGCTAGTTGAGTGGGCCACATCAAGCTGCATTAATGGCTCTAATCAATCAAATAGGGAGCCAAATGCCAAATCAATTTGTAGACGCTTCAAAATGAAACATGGCCAGCATAAAGCGACGAAATCACTTACCAAAATGAATAGCCAATTGACATTCGTGGATATATGGCTAATAAATCGGTTTAAAATTGAATTCGATTAATATTACTTTTAGCTTCTTTTTTTTTGATGACTTCTCAAAGAAATCAACATTAACAGATATAGTTGAGCACTATTTGGATATTCGCTTCTTATTTCATGCACATTGTTTCGGATCCACTTAAATTTTATGAAACTCTCTCTACGTGATGTTGTTATATATATATATATATATAAAGATATTCATGTGTAACTTGCATATTTTATTCGAAATCCATACTCACAGATGCGTTTAGTGTTACTGTTAGCAAAAATCCAAGTAATTTGGCAATTACGTTGCCAGCATTTCAAATTCATTTCGCTGACGTCCAGTCCAGCGAGAGAACCTGAGCGTTATTCCCACTGGAATCCACTGTGGCAAGAAGACGTACGCGCTCCTTAATTACACGTAATATTAGACGTAGAAGCCTACATTCAACAGACACACACACACACTCATACACGCTCACATAATTTAGTACAGTAGGGAACGTATCATATTTTCCGGAGCGTATAATTGATTTTTGGGCTAAAATGTGTGTGTTTGGCCCAAAAACGCAACATGAATATTAAATGCCACACCATCTAACACAGAAAGAGAGAGCGAGTCAGATGAGTTGGCAAACAATAGACGGGCTTTAAGGCGTGTTTTAGTTTTAACCAGTGTTGAGTAACGTTTGCTACCGAGTAGCACTTTAACTGCATAACTTATTCTGCCTGCAGTTTTAAGAGCAGTTATAGAAATATGCAAAAACAGTCTTAAATATTCAATACACCCCATTTATACAGCTTATACAGGGTACCAGAAAGCACAAGGACTGAATAATTCCCAGCACTTTCGAAACTCGATACTTTGTGCCTCAACAAGCAAAAGTATTGCAAATTCTTCTACAAATTGTTGTTGCAAGTTCCCTTCCTCTCTCTCTCTCTCTCTCTCTCTCTCTTACACACTTTTTCGATAGTCCTTTTGTGCGGTGCTGTGCCTGTTGTCCATTATTAAATGCTTTGCGGTTTTGCTGTTAACCAATTTGCTTGATTTTCGATTTTGCCAACCCAAAATATATACATATGTATACATATATATTTTATGTACAAATGCAATAAAATGGTAGATTGAAAACTCTTGTGCGGTTTGTTGTTGTCGATTCTTTTTTTTTAACAATTCCAAAATGCATTTTCGCAATTATCAATTAAAAGTATTACGTTCGACAGAGACGAAGCACGAAGAGCATCCAAACAAGTTTATGTGGCATGTAAAATCAATCAGAAAACCAACAACAACGACGAGGACGACGATGAGGAGCACGACGATTGGCAACCGCATTAGCTGGCCAACTAGGCAACAAGGATTGAGGTTGAGTTGGGACTTAAAACCGCATTCAACTTTCCTTTTGCAAATGCGCTTTTGGCCATACGCCTATAATCCTACAGGACGTCATTCTCGTCCTCGTCATCGTTCACGTCTTCTTTTGTGGCCATTGCGGCTGTGGTTTCCTTACTTTTGTGATCAATTTAGTTGCGCAACTTTTCGACATCGACTCGTCTCAACTCGTGCTGCCAATACAAGAGTAATTATCGGAAATGCGGTCTAGACGACAGTTTCATATAGGCCACACACACACTCATACACTGAACATAATCGCGGCTAATGAGCTGCTCCTTCAGCGACTGTTGACTCAATAAACAACTCAGCAAAAACTTGTACCCGCCCTGTCAAAATATAAGTGGGCGTGCCGCTGCAGTTGACAGACGACACGCAGACAAACGTAACATCCTGCTATATATATATATATATATATATGTGCTGGTTTTTTGTCGAGTATCGGGACCCTGACAGCTGATTGATGCATTTAGCAATTATTTCTGACGCCATGACTTCATGTCGAGATTGAAAAATTGTCAGTTGCATTGACGTAACTGGCGAAAAAGAAAAAAATTCATATACTACAGTATACCGAAAAAATGTGTGAAAATTGGGAATGCATAGGGGAAAAGCGCTGCTGTTGTTAAACGATATATAAACTGGCCCATTTGTGTCCTATGCGTTGCATGCTGCTTACGGACGAGGTATGCAACATCGATTTAGTGAACAACTTAACAGCACTTAACTATTACAATGCTAGACTATTTTCTCTATGTTGTCTTAAGAAGAGTTCCAAATTTAGTAACAGGTGATCAAATGAAAAGTGGCAACAGCGCAATACAGCAATCAGCTGTTCCTTAATAGAATCTCTTAAGTGCTTGGAGAATATAAAAGTGAAACCATCAGCTTTGTTCCGACACAGCATGAAGATAAAGACGGAACGTAACAAAAATGGGAAAACTCTACAGCTTTTATATTCTTGATGATATTCTAAGCTTGCTTAAAAAAATGCATAAAAAATGGCATAAAGATTTAAAATCTCTCTTCATTCCTCCCTCACCTTAAAACATTGTGTAAAAGTAGGAGACTTAAAATTATAGTAACAACTACTCAATATTGTTGCACTAGTATACTTTAATCACACCAATTTTCTTGTGCTTGACCGCATCGTCAAAAGACTTTAGAACTTTTATCAAAATTTGAAAGTTTTTTATAACAAAATATTACCAAAGTTATGGCAAAGAAGCCAAATTTTTGTTTCTTACCTTTAACTTTGTCTTATTACTTTGACTTTGCCTTTGCCATCTACCTTTACCTGAAAATGCATAGAATTCAACTAATTAGGACGTTGTGGAAGCAGCTCTTGGCTTCGTGCAAGAGTTCTTATCGCTTGTGTTGAGGTGCTAAAAAATATTAGAAAGTTTTACTACTGCTTCTCACTTTCTTCACTGCCGCCTGTCCTGTCCTGCCCTGGCCTGTCCTGCTGCTCCAGGTTTTCTATCTGCAACGCAATCGCCCTTTGCCCAGCTTCATCAGTTCCACACGCAAACTTTTGCGTTTGACAGCTCGACAGCCTGGGAATAGAGATAGGTCTTAGGGTTTAACACGGGGGAGAGGGCATACAAAAGCCAGAACGCAAATGACAGCCAATCCTCATGGCATCGAGCAATGTGCGACAACAGCGCAACTAAAGCTAAAGAAAAAGAGCTCCAGCTGCAACTGCAACTGCCAAGCGTATCGCAGATTGCAGCATTAAAACAAATTGTCAGGGATCAGCTTTAAAAATTTAACAAAAAACGGCTTTAGTCAACCGAGTTTTATAACTCTCGAGTTTATGGTGATAGTTAAGCAAGTAATAAAACTAGTATCTATTATCATTGGATAGATTAAATCTGGAATGATAGCTAAAGCTCACTTTATAGATGTTAATGGAATTGTTTTAATTCTTATCTTGAGCATACTTTTTTTTTATTCATTATAATCGTTTTGTGTGACTTAGGTTTTATAACAAAAATGTAAGCTTACTTGCCTCACCCCCTTTCGTAAAGGGATTCACAAAATGAAAGCCGCTTGTAAGCTTAGAACTTAGAAGCATAAGATAACGAAAACGACGAAGAAGAAGATGAGATGTGCTCAGTATGCATTTTTGGTATATATACTAATTAAGTATGCAGTTACAAGGCAAGTAAAAGCGAAGCGGACGGTAATCGGAGAATGCAGAAGGGACAGAAGATCCTCTCCTCTCTTTCTAACGCAAAGTGAATGAAACTAAGTGAAAAACCAATTTTTGCTAAACAATGCACGATTCTTGATGCGGGTTGTTGACGGAACGAAGAAGACTTCTGAGCAGAGCTCAGAGCTGTCGCTGCAAGTTAAAGTTACGTGGGGAATGCTGAAGCTGAAATGAATGAAAACTGGCAACAAAAAAAACGAAAGAAAGGGTGGAGATGGATGGAGAGGTTGTTGGAGGGGTGGATGCGGCTCAGGAATGTCAAAAGCGAAGCCAACTGGCAATAAAAGTGACGCGCATATTTCAAGTTGGCAAGTGCAACAGAAAAGCATTCAACAAATGCCAGACACAGTCTATATCTGTGTGTGTGTACGTGTGTGTGTTTGTGTGTGTGGCAAGTGTAGCAGAAACAAATGCAGAAAACACAAGCAGCAGTTGGGGGGAAGGGCAGAAGAACAAGTTGCCACTGGCTGCGACACATGATTTTGTGCTGCTCGCTGCTCGCAGATAAGTGCGATGAGTGACATGTTATATAAGTTGTAATTTGATATGAATTCGCAAATTACACTGACAATTGGCATATAAGATGTGAATCTGTGTGTGTGTTGTCATGCTTGTGTGCACGTATAATAGCGGGGTATGTACATGTGTTCTTATACCCTGTTAACTAAATTCTTCAAAGCAATGCCATTTTGATCATGATTTGGTCTCTGAAAACAGGATCGAACTAGAAGTTAGCTTTCTCAAAACTCATCCGAGTTTTTGATAAGGTTAAAGAATCTACAAATTATTGTATAGGTGTCTCTTCGTCTAGTATACTTACACTTAGCAAATTCTCATTTGGTTGTCTTTGTCACTTGTCACATGGCGTATGCGTAATTTTAGTAACGCTCGCGGCATTTTGCACTCAAAAATAGCAATTTCTGTACCAACCAAAGTCAAAGGAAACAGCAGCAGCGGCAGCAGCTAAACTGCCTCAGGTGAACCGAACTTTGATTATCCCTTTGCAGGGCAATGCAACCAATGCCACTGCAACTGCAACGTCAAAACTTGTATCAACAGACAATGCAACAAGGTGGTGCACGGTGGCAGGAGGTTGTATAGAGGTTACTATCGACATTACCAAGCGTTTAAAGTTGCGAACTCAGTTGGTTTCCTATCAAAGACTAATTAAAAACTTTGCCGAGTACCCAAAAGCGCCCAAAAGATTCGAAAACACCGAGATACAGATACCTAACAAACGTGCGGGGAAGCGCGGGAGAGTGGTGGGTGAAAGCCACGTGCAAAGTTTTGTCATTTTGCGTGAAATTTCAACAAAAAGTCAAAGCAACAACTGCAGCTTATGCAATGCGCCTCCTTCCCGCCCTTCAAAAGTGGTTTTGCCGAAAGATAAAGGAAAGGCAACGCGTGCCAGAAATTGGCAACAGTTGAAGGCCCCGGTCAAAATCAATGTAAATCGTTTGTGCATTGTTTTTACTGACTTCAATTGAAATTGTCTCTGTTTTTTTTACAACAGTCTGGCAACACTGATCATACAGTGCACATCAGTTGGATATAACAATCAGAACGCGCCGTTGAGCAGCATAATAGTCAACTTATTGACTTGTCTCGAACTCAAAAAGTTTTTACAAGCAAAACACAAACAATTTTTTGTGTGATAAAAAGAGTTGAATGTTAAATAAGTAATCCTTTTGAAGTATTACATATTTTCTGAGAATTGCGTGGTATTAAAATTCAAATGTGTCATAAAAGGCAATCAGCGAGTTTAATAAATATACAAATCCTTGCTCCTTTGTCAACTGTCAGCCAACAAAAAAAAATTCCACAATTATGAACAGAGCTCAGACAGATTAAGCACGAAAGCAGACACCAAAAAAAAACAACAAAGGACAGAAATTATTATTATAATAAAGATAAAAAAAACAAGTAAGAAGGCTCTAGTCGAGATATCCCGACTAGACGATACCCTGATCCCTATGTTTTACGCGTACAGTCAGTGCTTGCAAGTATGTGTGTGTGTGTCTACGCACATACTGCATACAAAACTTCAATGTCCCATATCTCCGGTGTTTATTATCCGATTTCAATAAAAATTTCACAGATTGTCATTATTTTGTTTTATAATTCAAATTGCATCTCAAAGTTTTCAAAATTCAAGATACGGACAGACAGACAGACCGACGGACAGACGGACATGGCTATATCGACTCGACTGTTGATGCTGATCAAGAATATATATACTTTATAGGGTCGGAGATGCTTCCTTCTGCCTGTTACATACTTTTGCACAACTTCATTATACCCTTATTTCCCATTTTTAATGGGATCAGGGTATAAAAAATAATGAAATGGCCAAACAATAAGTTGAATAAAACAATTTATAAATCAAGTCATCTTTTCTACTTAAAATTGAAAGTTTTTTCCGCACTCTCTTTCACAGTTTTTGCTTGTTTGTTTGCTGTGTGCTTTTTGTCTGCCTGTCTGCACTTGTTGAAGCCAAAAGTTCAGTTTTGTTCGCGGCGTATGCGTAACGTAAAAGCAAACATTTCAATATAACAAAAGCCGACGCTAAGTTTTATAGTGCGGCACTGCGGCTAACCAAGCTGTTCCACCTTCTTCAACTCAAATTCTCTCTCTCTCTCTCGGTATCTTCGCACTTGCTGTTTGTCAAACAAATTAGCCAGTTGGCCTAGACGAACTTTGGGCTCAAGAAGCCGCCGTTACACTTTACAGTTAGAGCCAACTATTGCTGTTTTTGTTATTTTTATTGCTGCTGCTGCAACGCCAGCAATTTGTGAGAATTTAATTAAAGTTTCGCCATCCTGTTTAAAGACCACTCCGCAAAAAAAACAACAACAACAACAACAGCAAAGATAAGAAGAATATGTCAATCTCAAGTAAATTCCACTTGCCAAAGTGCACAGTGGGTCAAAGAGGATGAAAAGTGTAAGAAATAACTTCATTTGGGAAAAGAATATATTGATGTTTGTTTTGTTTAGACTTTTCCATAGTGTTTCTGTGAACTTTTACCAGTTATTTACCCACAAAAGAATACTTTCATTCCACTGTTATGTTGATTGTGTCGCCAGTCAAGTTGATCGAGTGACTTGTCGTTGCCGGTTTGCCCAAATTGTTGGCAACATTCTGTTTTCTTGTTTTTATAACTTTTTATTGTTGCTGTCAGCGATAGGCAATGCTGCCGGTGCCGGTGCAGTGGCACCGCGTAGAAGAAGAAGTAAGGTTTCGAAGGGCGGAGGGAGGCAAGCATTTCTCTGCATTGAGTTGTCTCATTCGCACTGGCTGCTCATCAATTTCGCCTTTGCTCCGACTCTGCGACAAACGAAGATAAAGATGGAGACGATGCAATGGTTGCTGATGCAACGGATGCTGATGTTGATGCAACTGATGCGGTGGAGAAAGGCAGTTGACCGGCAAAAATGATGGCAGCTCATTTGCAAACAAGTCACTCGGACTGCGACTCGGACTCGATTCGAGTTGTTGTTGTTGTTGTTGCAGTTGCTCAATCAAATGCAATTTGTTGCAGCATTGCGGCACAAAGGGACTTACTACCAACTCATTGGCACCCTGATGGAAAACAGTGCATTAAACGCAACCTCAACTCACACACACACACAATCATCTGTGAGCTTGTGAGCCAAAGTCATTCACACTCAAAAACACACACCTGCATACAATGGCAAGCTCATTATTTGCTAGATTTAGTCTACATTTGCTCATTTGCGTGCAACATGCATGTGGCATGTGTGGCAATCAATAAAGCTTATGAATTATTTAGCCATTTATTGATTGCTTCACACACAGCGATTTGTGGCCGAAAAGCATCAGTCTAAACACGTTATGGCATCTATCTAGTTTTGTTATTCAAGCAGCGAATGCATATTTTGATATGATTTTCGACAGTTACATTTACCTCTCTCATCACTATTAGCTCTAATCATTTACGATTTCTCGTTTACCAATTTTAATTGATTCCAACCAAACTTAAATTGTTCATTTTATTGCTCACTTCAAATTCGTGTTGGATAATCCATTAACGCAACTCTTTCCAAAAGTAAATGCCCTGCAAAACGATGAATATTAAATCACATTTTCTCATATTAACTTTGCGTGTTTTTTCTCTCTTTTGTTCAGCGTATAAATCACAAAAGTTTTATTATATTTTTGGCAAAAGTGTTGATGTAACGGCTTTTACTGCATATGGTAAGTAAAAAAGGCAAATTTTTATTTGTTTGTGATTGACCCTTTTTTGGGGTTATATAGCTTCTTTTTTTTTTTCTTTTCTTGACTACATACTATATACATACAACTATAACATTAACATGGTCATGTTCAGTTCATATTTAAATCCCAAGCTTTTTTCTGTTCCTTCTTTGCCTTCAAGCACCCAGCTATTGCTGTCTCTACCTCAAAATCACATATGTTACAACCACACACACACACACACACACACACTCACAATACACAATACTTATGTGAGTTGTCTTTGTCTTGTTTCCGGCTCTACATCGTTCAATGAACATTTGCTGTCCATTCGGCCATTTTGTCAGAGCCATTGTCACCTTTTTTTGCCCATGCATACAAATCGAGGAAAAAAACCATACGCCCACTCTCTGGCAGTGTGGCTTGTTGGTGTCCTTTTATTATTCCATTTACATTCCCCTCTTCAACGCACTTTGATTTTGATTTCTGCAGAGGTAAGACTGGCAGTATCTTATATATGCTATGCCAAAAACCAACTGTCAACTCAGCAGTTTTTGTTTCTTCTCCTTTTCGAAATCATTTTTTTTGTTCATTCTCTTGAAAGCCTTGGTTGGCTTTTGATTTTGTGCGTATCCTTTTCAAGTGTGTGTGGCAACTTCAGGCTGTCAGTTGTCCGCTTGCCGCTTCTTGTTGCATCTAATCGCATAAATATGCTGCCAATGCCAATGTGTATATGTGTGTGTGTTTGTGTTGTTGTTGTATATGTTGGCTCCTGCATATTTTATATGCAAACAGGCCATGTTCTTGATGTTGTTCCACCTGTTTCACCTGGGCAAACTGATTTTACAGGATTAGCAAATGCAGTTGGGCCTTAGGATTGCATCATCGTTACATGATCGTTGAAGTTAAAAATTAAAAGGTACATAGAGAGCATACTTTGCAGCTTAAACCTTAAATCCAACAAACCAAAAATTAAAGAATTTCATTAAATTTTTGTGTATTTTCACTTAAACTAGACACTCGACATTGTTTCTGGCTTGATGATAGTCTCAATTAAGGGCCCAGAGAGCATCTGCACAGCTTCAACATGTATTGGGGCAATGCGTTTTTGGCTCTGAGATGTGAAAATGGTTGCACTACTAGCTGACTGGGCTGTGGTTCTGGGTATTGGCCTGGTTTACTCAATATGGCCCAGCGCCAGCCAGTTGGCCACGCCTTTGTGTGTCTAACTGCAAACAATTTGCATGTGTGCGTAAATATATATAAATATATATATATGGGTGCGTGCGTGTGTTTGTGTTTGCGACAAAATGGCAACTTATAGCCATTGTGCAAATGGCCTCTAAAACGAGCCAATTTAAAGCAATTCGCTTGAATTTTGGTACCATTCTTTGCTTTCTCTCTTGCTCTTTTTAATCATTTATTTAACTTCCACTTAAAAAAGCAGAAAGCGTGCAATATAAAATCGAAAAACATTGAAATTTGTTTTACTCTTTGTACTTTCACTTTATTTTCCATTACTTTACACAGCGAAAGTTTGCTCTGCAAAAATATTGCAATAAAAAGTTTTTCGTTAAAGCTGTGAATATTAATATATATATACATATTAAGACTTAAACTTGCTTTAGTATTTATTGCACTAAAACTTTTTAAATATTAATTTTAATTTGTTGTGTTCATTAATGAACTAATTAAAGTGTGGATAACAGCTAATAACTTTAGAACCATTATTAAAAGATATATTATGTTAAAGGTAAGAAGAAATTTTGTCAATGCTCTTTTTTCCCATAGTTTAATATGTCTTCACCTAAGTACTTTAATCCCCAATATCATTCTCTGTCTCTTCGTTAGATTTTGGGCTCATCTTACCCCTAATTGAAATTCAATAAATATTCCAATGTAATTTTTTTCTTTCTTTCTTTCTTTTCGTATGCTACGTACTATTATCAAAGCTATTGCCAACTTTTACAAAGTGTTTCTCATTCTTTTGTGCGCGTGTGTGTGTGCAGGAAACTTCTAAGAACTGAGTTTGGGGCAGGGTTGGTAAGTGTGTGTTGGTTTGGGTTGGCTTATTGTACCATCGACGACTTTTGGCTGTTTGAGTTTACATTTTCATTTTTATGATATTGTAATATATTTGCTTTCAGCGCATAATTGACATGGGTCGTTTATTCAGGCAGCAGGCGTCGATATTTCTTGTTCTTCCTGCTCTTTTGATTCGTGAATTTCTTGATTTTTGTGCTTTTTTATGTTGCCCCTCCTTGTTACTTACTTGATGATCCCAAAGTTGACTGCCTTTTCCTCCTGTTTCATTCTTTTGCGCATTTTCTTAAACAAATTGGCCACGCTCAGGTTACTTTTGGCAGGGCATTGGCAACAAAAAAAAAAAAGGTTAAGCTAAGTACTCAGCGGTCGGTATCGGTATCGGTATCTGAGCTTCGGTTTGTGTTTGAGTTTGGCGTTCAGGTTAAGGTTTGAGGATTTGGTTTGGTTGTTTGGACAGCTGCCACTTCATTGGCCGTTTGCTAGGTTATTAAATTTTGTGCGATCCAACTTTTTGATGGCTTCATTTTAAATCTGCTGTAGCAATTCATAATTATTTTTTTTCTTTTGGTATTCCGCTCTTCTTTATGTGTTTTCTGTTTCCTGTTGATGGTTAGCAATTTGCATTTTCAACTATAGTTAAAGTCACAAATCTCAGCTATAAATTCATAATCACACCCCAAAGTGTCATTTAGCTAAATGAAGCAGCTCTTCGTGAGTTGTAAGTTGGTATGGGTGTTAACTGGGTGGACTGTATGTGTGTGTGCTTAAGAGACAGTTGTAAAACACTTAAAATATATTCTGTTTGTGACATTTAACAAAGGCATTCATAAGAAATATTAAAAAAAAATACACCTTTAAGTAAAATACAGGACATTTTTAGCTGGTTAAGCTGCCAGATGGTAAAGTATATGCAACTTTGATAACGTATGTTTGTCTTGTGTGTGTGTGTGTGAAAGTAATTCATTTCTCTTTACAAAGATTTGAGTGATTTTTCAAGACGAAAATATATACGTACGCCCACAATTTGGAGCCATTTGAACGCAACTTGCCAAACAAATATAAAAATAAATTGTTGTTAGAACCACACACACACATACATATACATATAGCTACATGGACACAGTTGGATGGCTTCGTACTAGCTGTGTCTGTATCTTTTCTATTGCCACATTGTTAAAATCTATTAGCCACATTAAGTGTGGCTCGTAAAATTCGATTGCATCATTTGTTTCGCTCTCACTGGTTCGTCCTGCTTCTTTCATGAGAGAGAGAGAGAGGGGTTGGGGCGGGGCTGGGTAGGTACACATTTGGCTTCTATCATTTTAGGGCTGTGCAAAAGTATTTCAAAACAAGTTTCGTCTATTAAAATAATATGGCTTTTTTTTTGTTGTTGGCCAAAACTGATACGCACGCCTCTTGCCAATAAGCAAATAGGTTAATCGACACCAGCCAAAAATTGGGCTGTGGATTGAATACTTTCATTCCTATGTCTTTCGACTCTAATACATTGCACAGTACAAGGTTTTATTTTACCTTTTACACGCTTCGTGTGGCAACACTTAGCGAGCGAGAAAGTATCATGATTCAAGCAAATAAAAACATTCCGCAAACTTTTCGTCACGCTTAAAAAAACACAATTCGCAGCTCGAAATCGTTTTATTTTTTGACCAACTGAACATTATTTTTGTTTTGACTTCGTTAGTGTGGAAACGAACACACACACAGAGAGAGAGAGAGAGAGAACGATTTGCTTGCAACGCGTTGGGGTTTATGCAACACGCTCTTTTCGTACATCGTTGAACGTTAAAGTGCTTATCGCGTTAATGCGTTGCCAAAAGTATGCAACAGCACGCAGAATAAGTGACTGAATGTTGTTGTTGTTGTTGCATGCATAAAGCTAAAGCTATGGCTATAGCTACGCTTATATGGTCAATTACAATTGTCATAGATTTGCATTTAAGCACCCGAAACGAAAACGGTTTGCTGCTGGCTGCTGACTGTAGGTTGCTGGGCTGCCAACTCATTTTGCTGTGGCATGTGGCATGTGCCAAATGTCAATCATTCTGGCAATGTAGTCAAATCAACTGTCAAATAAGCGTTGCAGCATGCGTTTGCGTTTACCCATGTATGTTCGTGTATGTGTGTGTGTGTGTTTGTGTGTTTGTGTGCAGCACTCAACAGCAATTCAATTCACAATTCAAACATGGAACTGCAATCGAGTTACTGACTTCTCTCTAGGTGTATGCCAATGTGTATGTGTATGTTTGCATATGTGTGTCACAGTCAAAAGGGGCACCTAACAGAACTAATAGGAACTGCAACCCGGGAGCCTCAAACAGTTATAACTGTATGTGTTAACACAGCAACAACAACAACCAGAACGTTTTCTTGTACAACAACACAACTCGAAAGTGTGTCAAAACACCAGTCAAATAATTCCTGGCTTCACATTTTCGGGCAAATCTTAAGAGTTTAATTGAATGCAGCATGAGTTAAGCAATTGTGTGAGAAAATGGAATGTGAAATAGTTTTTGCTCAGATTGACATTTGCAAATGGTAATCGGAAATGACACTCCAAACCAGGAACGAAAACGTAATAAATGAATGGATAACTTGATGATAAGATGTCAAACTTGTTATTGTCTTACAAAAAGATAATCTGAAGTACAATTTAAAGCTAAGGTTAACCGGAAACGGAACTCGGAACACTATGCAAAAAGTTTTGTTATTCCAAGAAATGCAACAAAAAATTTTGGATTTTTAGGATCTTCTTGGCTTCCTGCTGCTTTTGTTGGACTGCAAAACCTTTTTTCCATCCTAATTAAAAGTTTATTACACACTGACGCCGACGGAATCAGTAAGGAAGTCAGTCGAAGTCCGTACAAAAGTGAAAATTAATATGTACCCTGTAGGTGTTTATATGCTCATAAAGACTGGCCAAATCTTTTAGCACTTTCGACCCTTAAACACCCTCCCACACCGGCCTTCCCATCACATCGCATTTGGAATGTTTGAGCCCTTTTTTTTTTGTCTTTGTCTTAAACTGCCAGCAGGCTTTCAAAAATCCACAATCATTTTGCCTTTCAGCACGCACACAGTACACAACAAACACACACACACACAACAAAGAGGTTCGTTGTTGGCCATTCGTTTGGGCTATTTTGTGCCACCTTCCTGGCCGGTGGCAAGAGCTATAACGATGTCCATGACAAAATAGTCGCACCTTTTGCTGATTCTTATTTCTTTTCCATTTCCAATTTCATTTCCATTGGCATTTTATTGACTGACCACGCCCCATTTACGCCTCCAACCTTTTGTGAGCCTCAATGCTTATTACAACAAACAAACAGCAAAGCAAAAGCAACGCAGTCATAAACGCCGAAATGAGCTTTTGAACGCAGTAAAACGCATTTAAGTATAGAGGCTTTCTTTTACTCTTAGCAGCCCTCCGTCTACTATATAATCACAATTATTTGGCCATCAATATTATGACGTCAATAAATTGGCCATAAATAATGCTTACAATAAATGTCAATGCGCCTAGCGTCCTTGAAAAACTTTCTCTCTCTCTCTGTGTGTGTGTGTGTGTGTGTATTTAATGTAATTTAAATTTATGTTTGTAATTTAAGCTTTCCAAAAAAAAAATAAAATAAAAATAATAAGGGAAGCAAGCGGATAAGAAAATAGTAGTAGAAAATGGGGCCAAGTCGAGTAAAATCGCTGCACAGGCGTCCTTTAAGCCCCAAGGGACTCGTTAATCAACATTTTTATGCTTGCCTTGCTAATGATGTGTCTGGGTTCGTCGTTTTGTTTTTCGTGAGTCCGCCTTGTTTTATTTTTTCATTCTTTTTTTTCTCACCTGGCAGACAACGTTTGTCGCTGTTTTACACCTAAATTAAGTTAAGTTATCCTTAGGGCTTATAGAGTTGGACACAACGTAGAGGATAGGGATGAGAATTTTAGACTAGATATGTTTTTTTTTTTTTTTGGGCAGTGCCAATTGAAATGCTGTCAGCAGAAAACCTATTAGAAAATTTACAAGCTGTGAAAATGGTTAGATTTTGTAGCAAAGATATGAAAGGTTTGTAGTTAAGTTTTTAATTAACAAAAATATATTTTGTTGTCCTTGTTTATAGGTCAGATAAAAGATAACCTTAACCTTTTGCTGATTACAAATGTGTTTGTTGAACGAAAAGTTACGTTAAGTATACGAAATGTTGTTCATACAAAATAAGCTGCCTCTTGTTCTTGTTTGTTTCTGATTTTCGTAACATCTAGACTTTAGAGGGTATATCCTGACCAACACAACCTTTGAATAAAATACGCTTTAACCAGTTAAGAACTCTTTTTTTGATGATTCCTGTTTGTAAGCCCCAAACCAAATGTCAACGACAGTACTTCTTGGGTATTAGCGCTAGGGATTGACTTTAAAATGTCACGACAATAAATAGACTATATATGTATGTACCTATAAAATGTATATGTATGTGTATGTGTGTGTGTGAAGTAGCTGACTTTGTGACTAGACGTTAGGTACTCGATGTGACTGCTTAGGAAGTTACCTTTGCCAGGCATAAATTTCAAGTTTATTGCATAAATTGTCGTATTTTGAGAAATCTTATTGCCTTTATAATGTTGCCAGCCAGCCAGAAAAGGGAGAGGAGAGGTAGCTGAACCTAGCCAAGTGGCCAGGTATCCTGTGGCACCCACTCTGTCTTGGCCGTAAAAGGAATGCTAAGGCTCAGTTTACGCTATGGCTGGCACAGAGCTTGGTTTGTAACGATATCATTTGCTGCTTGTCTACGCGACGACTTGACGTTCTTTTCTGCTGCTGCTGCTCTTCTCTAGAGTAGAGTTTTTTTATATTTTTTATTGCGATAATAATCATAAAACATGCACTTAACAAGCAGCTTGAAATATGAGCTTGAAATGCCTGGCATCTAACTTAAATTTTGCACATTTTATTGAGGTTGATTTATATACTCGTCTTTCTCTCTCTCTCTCTCTCTCTCTTTCATTCTCTGCCCCTTCTGCTGGCTGCTTTTGCCATGCACCATGAAGTTTTGGCCAAAAAATCAACGAGCACTTAATTGATGCAAAAACACACTACCTCTCTCTCTCTCTCTGGGCTTAGCTAATTCATTTGTTGGCACAAACAAATTTGTTAACAAATTTGCGTTAATACCATAAGAAATATTTATACCCATACCCAACACACACACACACACACACACCCAACCAACCCACCCAAACTGCCCTCGCTTGCCAACGAGTTATGTGTACATGTGCTGTCATTAATTCAATTCTGGGGCAGTCCCAAAAGCGTTCCCATCTTTTCATCGTAAGCCTTTCGACCTTCAATGAGGCATGTGCCAGCAGCAACAGCAGCTCATTAACTTAGAGGCGGGGTGCCGAGAGAGAGAGAGATTGGGTTCGTTTCAGTTTCAGAGGGGTTGAGTTTCTCACACTCGGATTGCTACTGCGGTTTATTTTTGCCTGTTATTATTTGTGTAATGAAATAAACGCACGACTTTCATCTTCATAAAATGGTATTATGGCATTAGCGGCACAAATTTATGGCCGCACCCGCGCTACCAAAGCAAGTTACAACAACAACTGAGACTGAGACTGAGAGTATCTTTTTTGCAGATTTAAAGCACTATGCTGATATCTTAATTAATTTGTTTCTACGCTAACTGATTAAATATTACACAGAAGGTAGAGAGAGTATAAAAGTTGTTGTGATAAACTAAACAAATTTGAGCTGTTAGCGCTGCGGCTAAAAATGAAATGATATTCTGGTTATATCACAAATTGTAAATTGACTTTATAAGTATTGTTTTACAACATTTTTATATCGAAACTATCATCAATGTATTTTTATTTAACTATAAATATAAAACAAAACCTTCTTTTATAAACATAAAATTTTACTGTCTCTGCCTTTCCTAGAAAAGGTGTGTTAAAGTGTCCTTCGTATGTATAAATCTTTTTATTTCTTGCCCAAAACTTTATATTTGCGTTAGGTGAATGTTCGTTTTTTATGACCTTCGCGGCGTTTGAGACTTACTGTGGCATACTTTTCAGCGCTAGCAGGGAGAAAGACCTTAAGTAAGTTATAAGGCGCCACTTAATTGTGTGTGTGTGTGTGTGTATTTCGTGGTTGGTAGCTGAATGTGATAAACGATTGTCGCTAAAGTTGCTGCAAGCTAAAAATAAACATATTTTCATAGTTGTTATGTGTATACTCTTTCTACTTGATTATCATTCAACCAACTTCGTCTTCTCCTTGCTTGTGCAATGATGTGTCATTGGGTTAAATTTTTGAGCGTCATGCAACCATTTTTACAATTATTCAGCAAAAAATTGTGCCACAGATATATGTACCTAGTTTATATGGCATACATATACTTAGAAAATGAAAATTTTATGTATGACAAAAAATAAAGCAAAAACTGCAGGCGACAAAACCCAAAATAAAAAAAATAAAACATGAACGAAAAAAGTTTTTCTCGTTTGATGTATGGCTGGCTGCTTACCAAGTTCACAAGGCGCTGATATGTACCAAAAAAAATGTGTGTGCCTGTGTGTGTGTGTGTGTAAGATACTTGCGGCATTAACAATTGATCAAGACGATGCTAGGCGAAAAAGTATTATGTGTGGTGTAGATGAGGAGCAAAAATTGCAAAAGCGAAATAATCGCAGGTGCCGAATTACATGAAAAATCACTTAGGAAAATTAAATTTCACATATTTTTTACTTTAACGCCACACTCACACACATACACACACACACACACACAGAGTTGGCATTCGGTTCGAAGTTGTTGTTCTTTGCCAATGTTATTGTTGTTGTTGTTGTTGTTCAACGTCTTCGTCTCGTCCTTTTTACTTGTACGCTTGTGCTGTTGCCAGCAGCTGTGTTCAGCTACCACAAACATGAGTTATGTGATGTTTTCGGTTGAGTTACTACCCCTCCCTCCCTCTCTCTCTCGAGAAGAAGTTGAAGTGTAAGAAGCAGCCATTAGAACTCACTGCCAGGTGCGCGGATAAAGTGTTAATGCATTATACAATAAGTTTGGTTTCTTTTTATATGCACAGCAACGAAGTTCGAATCAATCGAACAATAATATCAATGATTTATTTAAAGACCACCAAAATCAATCGCTAACTATCAACAGTTAATAGCCAATTCACTTAATGCTTAAGCAACAAGTACAAAGTTGAAGGGAGAGATGATTTTCGAAATTTAAGATAAAGACAGTTTTTTTCTATAATAATTACAATGTAATTTATGCGATTCAACTTGTATGCTTTCAAATATTCCTTGAAATTCCGTTCTTTTCTCTTGTTCTTCCCATCCCCCCTTGATTCTGAATGCTCGTCATTTCTCGCGTCTCAATCGAAGTTCAGCTTTTGCAGCTTTTTACATAAATTTCTTTGCGAGAAAGTTTTGTACAAGTTATTCCCTAAGTTTGATGAGCTCTGTACAAATTTATTAAAACCCCCAACAAAAATATTAATGTAAAAAGCGAAAGTAGCAAAAAATAAGACAAAAGAAACACAAAAAGAACAAACGAATTTAAGAAAGTGCAGACAATAATTTAATAACAAGTTCGAATAGATACAAAGTTAACTGTTAGCCTCTTTTCATATAAACTTAATCTTTTTTCTCATCCAACATTGAAATTCAATAAGTTAATATTCGCATACATTAATCCTAAATAGATAAGAGAAAGAAACAGATATATATAACGGTTCAAGGACATTCGTTAAAAAATAATATTTTTTTCGTTTATATCAATTTACAATTTTCATGTGAGGCAGAAGTTTAATGCAACTGAGTTTCCTCCCCATAAACATTGATTGATGAAAATTGAAAATTCTTTAAATTGTGATTTCCGCAAAAGCAGCAATAACAACAATAACTGCAACTAATTGTGTGCGGATTGCGTATACGCCACATGTGTCGCATTTTCTAACGCCCTTTTATATTTTGTTAGTTGCACTTAAAGCTCAGTGGCAGACAACTTTTGTGGCTGTTGCGGGTTTTGTTGCTGCAAGTTGAGTGTTAGCTTGAAATTGCAATTTATGTGTGGCAATGAAACATTTTTACAACTATTTTTCATGCAACTAGCAGCAGCAACGAATGTCAACAGCAGGCGATCAAATTGTAAAACTCTTGCACATAAATCTTAAGTCTGCTTTTTTTCATCATCACATCCCCTCTCTCTCTCTCTCTCTTTCACATTCGCTTCCTCTTACTTTTTTATGTGTGCTGTCATAACTTACACACACACACACCTGTATGCGCAAAACTCAAAGTTTTTTGGTTCGTTTCTTTATTTTTTTGTGTGTGTGAAATGCGTGACGCATTCTCCATGGCTTTACTTCACCCGCACGCAGTTTTTGTAACGGCCAAACAGACTTACACACAAAAACGTAAACATTTATAGCAACAAAAAACATTTTAAGCGCGAAAAAAGTCGCTGCTAAAATTAGTGCAAATAAAAAATACGCTCAAGTTAACACAAAACTTTAAACCAAATGCCAGCAACAGCTGCCCCAAAACAAAAAGTTTAAAATAAGCACTTGGAGAAAAAGTTGCTAAGGTTAGATATATAGCATACACGTTAATGTATCAAAGAAAAAGTACCTAAAGCTTTAAACAATATAATTTTAAAGATCTTGCCTAATATTAACATTCAAAAGTTTGATTTTTCGTTAAAGAATACAAAAAATGTTTCTTTAAGAAATAAATTTTCTTTAACTACACACAAATTTATAATCAAATCTCAGCTCAATAAATTGTTCGTATATATCCAAGTCTAGCTAGCATTATTTTTAGCTTTTATTCGTTATGCTCATGTTACCGTTGTTATTTGTGCAAAACAAAAGCCGACAAACACAAATATTTTGATTGATTTCATTTGGAATTGGGTGCCAGGTAATTGGCCCAAATGTGCCGCATAATGCAAATGCTGGTCATTGCCGATGTGGACGCCGACGCCAACAAAACTAACCGTACAACAGACAACTGGCTTTAGCGCTCTGCTTTGGTTTATTATTATGCAAATTTTTCGGTGGCTGGCGTTGCCGGACTTATCAAGTCATTTCCGTGCAAAAACGCGATGTTGTTCATCCCTTCTTCATCCCTCCCCCATCCTCTCGTGCTGTGTGCTGTGGCACATTTCCGTCGCAATTGCCGCCATTTATAAAAGACCACATCGTCGATCACAATAAGCGAGCGAGCGAGCTAGAGAGAGTGGGGAAAAGAGAGAAAATTGTGTTTGCGGCTCTGCAATTGGGCGAACAATGATGGCCAACCGTCAACTAATTGGTTAGCTTCATAATAAGCTCGACACAAATTGTGCCAATATACCAAGCAGAATGAATAGAATAATGGGTGATAAGATGAATTAGTTTGGATTAATAAAATGCTCGTGAAATTCTTTTGGGAGGCTTTACAACAATGCCCTTACATTAAGTTGAGACAACCTTCAAACATTCTCAAACCGTTTATTTTAAAGCTTTTCTTGATTTTTGACTAGACCCCAAAAAAGCGATGCAAAGAAAATTTTTCAAATTCGAAAAATGCTCGTAAATCATTTGACATAGACGACTCTATTGGAACGCAGGAACCTCAGCAACCATCACACACACACACAATCACAACCGTGGCGTTGAAAGGGGATTGGAGTTGGTTGTGGGGGTTTGTGTGTGTAGTCTCGTTTGCGGCTGCCAGTTTGCCATTTCGCCGTGCTAATTGTTACGCCTGACAGGTGCGTTTGACAGTTAAATTTGACAAGCTTTTGCCTGGAATGGTCGCCTGCCCGGAGGGGGTCTGCCAAACTTTGCAAATAGTAAGGCAGGCCATAAAAAGAATGAATTGTGTTGCCTTCAACTTGTGTAAATGTTTTTCGAAAATGTTTGCTTTGCGTTGCTTTTGCGACAAATGTTCAACTTGTCGAACTAAAGTTGAATCGTTTGATGTTTCTCAAAGCCAGACATTTGTCGTCAGACAGTAGACATTTTGTCTTAAAGAGTATTTGAATAAAAGATATCCTAGAAGAATGCATGATGAATGATATTGTACCTTCATTTTTAAACTCTCTACGCTATAGTAAGGTTTCTCAAGATCGTCACTGCCAGTTCCACGACGACATATGCAGGGTATATATATACGTAAACCATATACCTTTTTCCTATGTACACTTGTGCTTTGTGCCCACTCAAACAAGCAAAGCAGCGCAGTGCTGGTTTGAGAGGGTGGGGTGAGGTGGTTGGCATTGCACAATCATGCCGCATGCTTCATGCTGCATGCTGCTGTTGTTGTTGCTGCTGCCCATAATTTCACTAATTAGTGCAAAAATGCGCTTTGGGTGCGACGGCACGACGGTAATTACATAAATTGAATACTGCGCCCAGAAAAGTATGCAACGTTTAATTATGTTGCCCATAGAACCCTCACTCACGTTCCATCTCACTCTTTCGTTGTACGTTGCTCACGTTTTTTCTCTATTTAATTATTGCAGCCAACACAAAAGCCGCGCTAAGCAATCAATATTAACGATATTTTTGGATGATTATTACAGCATTTGGCAAACTAAGTAGTTCGATTGCTTTTATTACAGCTTATATATATATATATGTTAGTGTGCATGTGTGTGTTTGTTTGTCGGTTGTGAAAAGTTTATGAAGTTGTTAGCGTTGTTTTTCGTGTGTTTGTCTCTCTGCGCATGAGTTTATCAGCAAACAGCAGGACTTTGTCTGTCTGTCCCACAGAGTGATAAAAATGTAAGCCACAAAAGCGTGGCCCAAAACACACACACACACACTCGACACACGCACATACACACACATACACATAGTTGACACAATTTCTTGCTTCTGCTGTTGCTGTCCGTTCGTTCGTTCGTTCGTTTGACTAACAAGCAAAAGACAGTGACAAATTAGTTTTGGGTGAGCTGCTTATGTGAATTTTCACAATTTGCATAATGAGAGCTTTCCACCAGAAAAAAAAGAAAAACTACCATATACGAGAGTGTGCGTATGTGTGAGTGGTTGAGCCAGATAGCCACACATAAATATATATTAAAATAAAATGATATTATTTTTGACAGTTTTTTTTTTTTTTGATTTGAAAGCGTTTCACAACTTGATGAATTGTTGCCCAGAGATCGAGAGACTGGCAAAAAATACATACACAAGAATCTAAAGCAGACATTAAGTTGCACTTGAATGGATTTACGAGTTCATCGCATGCTCAAAGACAATTTCCAAGGTTTGCAAATGCTTTGCTCGTTTAATAGATCATCTATTTGAATGATGTTTCGCAGGGGCTGCTAATTTAAATTTTATTTCCGGCAATTTGCTAAATTCGTTGCGATTTCTGATGACACGCTCATTTTATAGCCATAAGAAGTGGCTTAAAAGTGGAGAGAGGGTGCAAAAGAGGGTAGCAGCAGTTGCTTTTACTTACTTTGTTGACATTCATTGATATTCATGTCATGTAGCCGTTCAATAATAAAACGCAAATATATCAATAAAAAATAAAGGTAAATAAAATAAACGCAAAAAGGGTTTTTGCTAATGGTGGCATATATATGTACATCCCCCCCCCCCTCTCTCTCTCTCTCTCTCTCTAGCCATCTCAGACATTCCGACGATGTCAGCCATAAAAATGCGTTGATGGCTCTGACGTGCCGGCATGAACTTACTCAGCAACAACAGCAACAACGACAACAACACAAACAACATGAGCTTAAGTTTTACATTAAAGCCACGAAACATTGACAGCATGCAATGTGTCCTGTTTTAAAGCCAGGAGTCAAGTCGGCGCAACCAGGAGTAGTCCCTGTCGCATGCATTTCAATTAGACGCCGCTCGTCGTCATCGTCGTCGTTGTTGTTGTTGCAACCCCGTTTGCAAAATGTGCAACAAAATTAAAATGCGCACTTATGCAGATTTGCACATTGAAACTGTCACTGCAGAAGCTGTAGCTGTACAGCTATAGCTATAGCTGCTATGGCAACCGGTGCTCCGAACCTAACGGCATGGTAGTGGGCGTTGTGGGCATGGTTATGGGGTCCTCTGCAAACAATGATGGCTGGGCATAGTGCGTTACAGCAGCCAGGTTGGCAGGCTCTAATTATTTTTCTGCCGCTGCCAACGATCCACCTGCAAAAACGCTATGCTCTACACACTCTGTGTGTGTGTGTTTGTGTGTGTGTGTCTATTATACTCGGAATGCATCTCTGCATCCGCAAGTCCCTTGTCTTTGTGCCTGCGCACAATAAACGGAGCTAAAAATAAAGCACATTGTACAGGCAGGCAGTCAAGCAGTCGACCTTATATATATAGATATATAGCGGAACGTTAGCTTACTTACTTTGCATTTGCATACAAATAAATGAGTTGAGTATTATAATCTGTATTAAACAAGTTGGGAGCAGCTTTAACTTGAGATTTTATTTAACTCTGTCCAATCAGTTCAAACGATATATATATGTAGGTCATGTACAAATTCTTAAAAAAAACTTAAGGATTGACACTAAAATTAACATTTTTGTATGGCAAGACGTAAAATGAAGCTTTTTTAGTTAGTTGCATGCAACATAAAAGAACAACAAGAAGAAGCAGTGATATCCATTGTCGGCAATTCCCATTTGCCATTCTCAATATTTATTTTGCCATTACAATAACAGCAACACAAAAATTGACAAAAAAAAAAAAAACGAAGAAGAAATGGAATGAAAGAAAGTGGAAAGGAAATGCCAAAGAATTGAGAAAGCGATGGGACTCTCGAGCTGTGAGCCAGGGCAACAGATACAACATGGCATATAATAAAAGTAATATGCTGGCGCAAATGCATTCGCATCCAAGAAAATCAATTTCAATAAAATACAAGAGTATCCCAACACACACACACATACAGAAAGTGAAAAACATAGCGACAGAGATAGAGAGAGAGAGGGAAAAGAATTTCTCATATTTTTTTAACGCAACGAGCTTCATTTTTTGTTGTTTGTTTTTTACTTTTCTTTTGGCCATAGTTTTTTGTCGAATCTGTCAATGCTGTCAGGGGAGGAAAAACAAAGCAGCGCTCGCTGCACTTTTGGGACACTTTCCTTGCCACACCCACCCCCTTTCTACTTCTTACCTTACACACCACCTCTTCACACCCCTTAGGACGCACTCCACTTACACATTGTGCTGCTTATACACCACACTCACACTCACACACATATTTGCTCTGTATTTTTTAAGGATTATAAAAACGATTGTATATGTATGTAATTCAAACCGAAACAACCGAACAAACACACAAAGCCAAACGAACACATAAAAAAAGAGAACTAAAATGAAAACACAAAACGAGCAAGTGGACAAAAAGGAAACCAAGACAAACCAATCCAAATCTAAAATCCAAGTACAATTCTTGGACTTTTCCCGCTGCTGTTGCTGCTTTTTGTTTTTGGGTTTGTAATTTTATACGTCTTTGTGATTCATTGCAACAGCATCTCAGCATTTGAGCACACAGGGTGACACAATCCAGACTTTTGGGAGTTAAAACTGAGATAATAGTCATGAGATTTGAATTTTGTTCCTTTTTATTTGTATACCCTGATCCCATTAAAAATGGGAAAAAGGGTATAATGGTTTAGTGCAAAAGTATGTAACAGGCAGAAGGAAGCATCTCCGACCCCATAAAGTATATATATTCTTGATCAGCATCAATAACCGAGCCGATATAGCCTTGTTCGTCCGTCTGTCCGTATGTATGAACGCGTCGATCTCAGAGACTATAAGACTCCAGATTTGGAACTTAAGCTCGCCTAATCCCTAGGCAGAACAAGTTTCTTTCCGATTTTCGATAACTCTTCCCGTTTCCGAAATACACATGGGGTCGATAGCAACAAAATCTTGAATTTGAAACATTTTCAGTTGGCGTTTGAAACATTAAATGAAATAATAATCCATGATTGAAATCGGTTGACAAACAACGGAGATATGGAACATTAGGTAAAGTATGCAGTATATGCGCTCTCACACACGCACACGCACCCACATACAGACACACACACACGCACCCACATACAGACACACACACACGCACCCACATACAGACACACACACACGCATACTAGCAAGCACTGACTGTACGCGTTAAGTATTGGGTTCAGGATGTCTTGTTTACAATATATAGCATACACCGTTTATAGTAGCCAGTATTTTTGACTTGTCCTGCCTTAGAATTCCCAACTAGTTCTAGCTTTGAGTGGTATGGGGCTTTGCTAACTTTTCTTAAGACCTGTTTAATTTTTTTATTTTTTTTTCACTAACTGTGAACGTGTAGTAGTGAAGAAGTACACACACCCACACCAACACACCCACACCAACACACCCACACCAACACACCCACACCAACACACCCACACCAACACACCCACACCAACACACCCACACCAACACACCCACACCAACACACCCACACATACACTCACACATACACACACATACCCATAAACACACACATAAACACACATACCCATAAACACACATACCCATAAACACACACAGACACACACAGACACACACATATACACATAAACACACACACATACACACATGAACACACACACACACACAGATTTACTTTCAAGCACTGAGTGTGGGCGTAAAGTATACGGTTCAGGGTATCGTCTAGTCGGGTTATTTCGACTTGTTTTCTAATTTTTTTTTTTTTGCTCAGCTCAAGTGCGTTTTTTACATCGCCTTTCACAGCTGCATTCTTTGAATTCCTAACAAATTCCACAAGCTCGCACTTAAAATACAACAAGGGACAAGTATTTGAAGCAAGAGCAGAAAAGATTGACTTTGCCAACTTCGAAAGATCACTGAAGAAAATCGTATTATAATGTATTAGTTTTTCAGTTTTCATTTAAGGCCCACATGGTAAATTTTGCGAAAAAACTCAAATCGTTATGCTTTATCATTTCAGCTGTGCGTTGATAGCAGTCAGTCAATTATGAACTTGCTATATTGCTAAATGGTAAGTCCAGAATGTTATTTATTTTCTAATACCACGAATATGTATAACGAATATGGGATAACGTCACTTAAACAAACTAAAGGATAAAATCAAATAATCTATTTGTCTTTATTTTCATTGCAACATAAAGTTGTAAAACAACCTTCAATGAAAATATATCGAAAAGATATACAAGTTTCACATTTCACACAGTTTAATAACTATATTCATCTTTTAAAAAAGCCATTTTTGATACTATGTTTCACAATTGGCATGAATCGAATCGAAACCGACAATTTTTGCCGCACTGCAATTATTTATTTTTGTGATGCCATTTTATTGCTGTTGGAAATTGAATTTTCATTGCCGGTTGCCATATCAAACCGGTGCTTAGCAGTTGATATAGCCAGGATACAAAATGTGTTGCAAGCTGCTTGCAGCTATTCAACACTAGCAACAACAACAACAATTTCCCATGCTTAATAAACCCTGTGAGCTCCGGCTGAGACTGTTGATTGCGTTTGATTTATTTGGCAAAAGACATGATACAAATCATAAACGCATTTGGCCTTTCATACACACACACACACACACACACACACACACACGTATAAACGAATATTTGTATCTACATATACACATTTTAGCCATGTCCTGAATCCACCTGACTCCCAACTGTGCTGCAACAACATGCCACATTTGTTATACTAGACATTCATGTAAGCTGCGGCTGCAGGTGAAAATTGGCAACATGAGTTGACAACAACACAATGCACGGAGAGTGGCAGCAGGGAGAGGGAAAATAATAGGAAATGACCAAAAGGCGATACCCAAAAAAAAAAAAAAAAAGAAAGTATTTTCGATGTCATGTACTTTGGCTGGCACTTTTGAGCTGGCAAGCAACCGGCCTGACAGACTGGGCTGCATTTTTTAGTGTTACAGTCACGTCCTTCTCTACACTGCATCACACCAATACCAACACCAACATTCACAGCAGCAGCAACAACAAGAACAACAATGACACATAATACATCAGACAACAACAGCAAGTGCTCCACTTTGGGCGTGTCAACTGTCCGTCCGGGGTGGGCCATTTCATTATTATGATGCTCAAATTGAGCGGTAAGCTTGTGGCCAAAATAATAATATAGCCAGGCATTCAAGGACAATGGATGTTGTTGCTGCTTGTGTTGTTGCCTCTGCTGGTGTTAACCATGCTCATAAGCCATCTATTGTATGACACAATCACAATAACTATCTATCTATCTATATATATATATTTGTGTTCAGCTATAAAATATGTTTAGGCTGCTTGCTGTGCTTGCTGCTTGCCTTTGTCAACTGACTCAAAATGCATTTAATTAAAATCAAAGAGAATCGACAGATATTCAACTCAATATTGTAAATCAATAGGGCAAATTGTTGATTAAAAATGCATTTAATTAAAAAATGTTTTCAATATTTTAAAATTATTTGTTGAATGTTTGTCAACTACTGAAGCATAAAAAGTCGTTTGATATTAGATTTTTATTATGGTGTCATATCGAATATTATTATGAATTTATGTATTTTAAATGCCATTAAAATTGTTAGATAAATAATCAATTTGTTATTGCCGATGGCGTTGCGTGATAAATGCAATTAACAAGGTATACAAATTGATATGCCCTATAAAATGAAAATCAATGTGGTATATATACGAAGAGAGAACACTCAGATTGCAATAGGTTTAAATCCGTTTGCTCTTCATATCGAATCTCTCCCTGATTTCAGTTCCTTTAAACTTTCTGCAGTTATTTGAGACAATATTTCTTTAAGTTTTACTACAGGGCATCCTTTAACCGAGCACTTTGATTGCGTTATCTGAAACGTCTCTCGTTTCACATCTCTCACGCTTTAAATTTGTTGTTTAATTGAAATAACATTTACACTCACTAACACGTACGCATTGAGATATATATATGTACAAATCACAATCAAAAGCTCCGTTACTTTTGACACGGCTTTGCCCACATTGTCATGCCACGCACACATACATTTACACTCTCTAAGGATGTCGAGGAGGTTGGGGGGTAGGCAGACTTCTGACTTATTGGAAGCAGAGACGCTCGCTTGCTCGCTCGCATGTGCGTGTTCAGCTTGACGCAATTAACATGTCCAACTTAATTGATGCAATAAATTCCCTGCGATACGCAACCCCCTCAGGTGTGGGTGTGTGTGTGTGTGTGCGGCCTCTTAGCCTGTGGGCATGTCTAGAGGATTGCATATCTCTTTCTGTGTGAATGCGAATTTCTCACTCGATCTTCTGTGTCTCGGTCTGTTTGAGTGCCTTTTCGGTACGTGCCAGTGACTTTTGCGTGTTGCCAAAACTAAATGCCAGCCTTGCCACCTGGTTGATGATGATTGTGCCGATGTGAAAACGCGTGTGGGTGGTGGGGGCGTGGCATGTTAGATGCTCAAACAACAAATTTGAATCAATCTGTTGAAATTGACTTAAGGCGTCGTCTTGATTAATTGTCTTTGGATCGAAAATGCAAGAAGACAAATTACGCTGACACATGCAATGCCACAAAGTAAGTAAAACAAACTTACTAACTTAGTATGGCATAAATAGTTAATTGGTTTAACTTAATGTTGGCAACACGAAAAGTTCTTTGCTTTCTTCGCAATATACGCAACTGTATCAACAGTTGTTGCTGTCGTCTACTGCTTATTACCAACTCTCTTTCCACATGCCACAATTTTAAGTTACCTACCTGCTGCCCCTCCCTCCCCGCTTGTACATAAATCATTCGCTTAGCGCTCGCATAAACCCACACACACGCAGAAAAACTAAAGCTTGGAAAACTTCTTGGGCGAAAAATGTCCACGCCAAATGTTTCGTTTACGTTGTAACAGCAAAGAGTAAATTTATGACCTGCCCTCAAACAAAATACCAAGTAACCCCAAAAAAAAAGTAAACACAAAATAACAACAAAATATTGTTGAGCACTGCTTAAGCGCGACATTAAAGTTAAGAGAGCGAAGAAAAAAACACACGAAAATAATTGTTGTTAACGTTGAACTCAAAATTTATTCACTTGCAGATGCAATTCACTTGCATTCGATTGCGATAGCTATGTCCTAGCGTTTGAACTGTGCCTTGATAGCAATCAGTCAGTCAGTAAAGCTTATAGTTTCAGCTTATGATCGATTTCACATATCATTTATTACTACCCAAATTATCTAGCATTTTTCCTCATATCGTTTTCAATATTTTGTCTAAAATATTTGATTAGCACTAATTTGACAATAAATAACATTTAAAGTGTTAAACATTACGTTTTTATAAGCAAACACACACAGAATGTATATCAATAAAGCAATAATGAAACCTAATAGGGCTTTATATCAATATCTCTGTTCGGTAAATACACGTATTTGTTTCTGTGCATTTTTTTTTCGTAATTAATTTGACTATATAGTATTACCTAGCGGGCCCTAAAACAAAGGCGCCACAGATGTGAAATGCATTTTCATAATATTAATTAATTTTACATACATACAAACAAATATATGTATATATGGGCAATATTTTAGCAACGGAATTTGGCCCAGCGGCATTTCGGTTAGCGGTCGCCAAACAATAGTTTTGGTCAGCGATTTCTGATATGCAATTACACTATATATACATATATATATTTATATGCTTTTTACATACAAACATGTTAACTGGCAGACACCAGATGTAGCAATATATACACACAAACAAACATTGTATTATTTTGTATTGCGTTGTGTTATATTTAATGGCCTCGCGGCGATAGTTAAACGGAATTTAATATAAACAAATTCCGTGGTTTGCCATGACTTTGAGGTTTCATATTTCAGTTAATTGATTGCATTAGAATGTCAAGCTTCAATATACATAAACATTATATTTAATTTGAATTTAATTTAAGTTACAAATTGAATTGCTGCGCAAAGCATTAAACGAGCGACAAAAAAAAACAACCAAAACAAATTTCACTGTAATGCGCTTGCGGCAAAAATCAAATAAAAATAACAAACTACATTTTATGGTGTGATATTAAATTTAAAATAAATTGTTTTAAATATTTCTAACTTGTTCATATAAGTTCATAGAATATATAAAATGCATATTATACTTCCTTGAACTGTTAAACGTGTGACACAATCGAACTACCCAATTTAGTTTGACTTAAACCTTTTAAGAAAGATATAATTCCCGTTAAAAGTATTTACATTTGGCTGCACGTGTAATCATGCCCACAGGTTGCATGCAACACAGCCTCATGAATCACCCGATGGCCGCGACTTCAAACTCTCTTTCTCTCACCCTCTCGCTAAAGGGTGCTAATGATTTATGACCAGGCGGGAGAGAGGGAGAGAGAGGGTGAAGCCAAATGTAGGCAAGCGTTGCTAAATACAAAACTCAATCATTTAATTAGCGCAAAAAAAAAAAAACCAATAGACAATTAATTACACTTGCGAACTTGTGCAGAGGTCAAGGAGACTGTGTTGAAGTTTGAAGCAAAATTTAATTCAATTTATGTCACGCCTTTCACCTATTTACCCCTTTTACCCCACCACCCTTACACTCAAGCTCATCATCAGTCTTCTATAGGTCTATTTGTAGGGCTCTGTGACATTTGCATTATAAATTGTGGCTGCTCAATTTTCATACATAAGACACAACGAAAAAGCGTCGCCTCTGACATTTTGTTATGAGAACACGTAAAAAATTGCACAGCGCTCTTGTCAGAGCTGAGAACCAACTACATGAAAATTCATGATGCTCAACGCGCACTTTGACACTTTTCTTTCTTTTTTTTTTTTTGCCACTCGTCCTCCCTTCTAATGCGGTCCAAAATTAGTGACAGGAGCGCGCGCGATACATTGCCAGAGTTGCCAGCCTTCCTGCCTGCCTGCCTGCCTATGTGTCTAGAAAAATGTCGCTTTGGTTAACGGCAAAAATCTGTGCCACGGCATTTTAAAGCCAAATTTGATTTACATTTCAATGCACGAAATACGTTAAAAACGCTAAAAAAAAAAATGAAATGTTGTTAGACAAGGGGTCAAAAGGGTTGGGCGACAGGTGGAGACGTCCAGTCGCCATTGAAAACAGTGTGTTCTACTTTTTTACATATAATATTCGAGTGTGTGTGTGTGAGCTTGTGTTAAAGTGTCTGTGTCATACACAGTATGCGTGTATGCGAGAGATTTGAATTTTTTATTTATTTTCGGTTTTGAACTTTTGCATAACTGCTCCAAATTCAATTACACAACACAAATTCAAAAGAATTTACAACATCAACACAAAGAATATAACTGAAAATACTCTATACTATACAAAAAATAAAAATAAAAAAATAAATAAATAAAAATAGCTATGAATCAATTCAATGAAAAATCCAGGAAATGTGTGTGTACTTCAACAGCTGTTAAGAATTAAAGCAATTATTGATGTTAATAATAATACAGACAGATACAGATTTATACGCACAAATATATATTTATATTCATACTTGATGGGTTTGTCATCCGGTACAGGGTATGCAAAAAAAAAATACGTTCAAAATGTATGCAAGTACACGCATCATGCATAAAGTGAATCAAAACAAGTAAGAAGGCTCTAGTCGAGATATCCCGACTAGATGATACCCTGATCCCTATACTTCACGCGTACAGTCAGTGCTTGCAAGTATGTGTGTGTGTATGTATGCGCTTACTGCATAGTGCATACAAAACTTCAATGTCCCATATCTCCGGTGTTTCTTAACCGATTTCAATAATATTTTCACAGATTGTCATTATTTTGTTTTAAATTTCAAATGGCATCTCAAAATTTTCCAAATTCAAGATTTTGATGTTATCGATCCCATGTGTATATCGGAAACGGGAAGAGTTATCGAAAATCGAAAACAAACTTGTACTGCCTAGGGATTAGGCGAGCTTAAGTTCCAAATCTGGAGTCTCTAGCTCTTATAGTCTCTGAGATCGACGCATTCATACATACGGACGGACGGACGGACGGACAGACGGACGGACGGACGGACAGACGGACATGGCTATATCGACTCGACTATTGATGCTGATCAAGAATATATATACTTTATGGGGTCGGAGATGCTTCCTTCTGCCTGTTACATACTTTTGCACAAATTCATTATACCCTTTTTCCCATTTTTAATGGGATCAGGGTATAACAAATATATGTATAGTAAAATTGAGCAAATGATCGACTACAAGATGACCCCTAAAGTTAACAATCGGAAGATATAGATATATATATGAAATTTTGTTTTTGTTACAAGATTTTGGAAAACATTAACATTTAAAATATTCTTTTATCATATCATACTCTGTTACCTTCTACAGGGTATACTATAAAAAAAATCCATAAAATAAATTAAAAAGAAAACTGAAAACTGCCAAAAATTGCAACGAACTGCAGAAAAACATTTGCATTTTTATTGAATTGCAAAAGTTTTATAGGGTCACTGCTGTAACTCGTGTCAAAGAGAAAGGGAAGAGATTGCACAGAAACAGAGAGTAAGCGGGAAAGAGAGGGAGAGCGAGAGAGAGCAACAGAGAATCGCGACAAGGCAGGCAACTGGAAAATTGTATTGAATTTTGGCTATTAAGTCGTTAAAACTTGCATTTGTTGCCATAAACCAATTGACCTCGTAGCCTTGCTAAACCAACAACAAACAAAAAAGACGCAACGAAAACGAAACGTAACGAATTTAATATAAATAAATGCTAATCCCAACGAAAAATTTGAGCCATGGATCATAAAACGCTGCTGTTCGAGAATTACAAGTAAGGTCACACTTATTTTTTTTATGATGGCCGCCCATTGATTGGCTATTTGTCAGGCACACGTGACTGGCAAGAAGTCTTCTTCTTCTCTTTCTCGCTTTGCTAAATGGCCGACAGTTAAACGGGAGCATAAAACTAAAGTTTGGCCCTGAACACCCCTCTGAAAAACTAGGGAGAAGAGAGCAACGTGAACATTTTATCGCAAACTTTTACGCTATTTAACCGCTTTAGCGGCACTAAACGCCAAACGGCACACATTAACATGAGATTTCCAGTCCAGAAAATCCAAACTAAAGCTCAAATGTGCTTCAATTCAAGTCTTTGAAATTGATTCATAAAATGTGCTGTGTGCGTAGAGTGCAAAATCCATTCGATCTCTTTCTCATTCTGCGAGTCTGTAAGTGTGTGTGTGTGTGTGTGCAAACATAAATAAATGCGATGTACGTATGTGTGATGTGATTGTTGTCATTGTTGAATTTTAAGTAGATTTTAAAAGGCTTTTACACACACAGTTTTTCGCATCATTTGTTGTTTTATGCCCGCCTGACGAATATTGACGATATCTGCAAAGTAAATGGTTTTATTTATTGACACATGTTTTTCTAATCCAAAAGAACATTTTTGGTTGGGGTTTGGTGGAAATTCTTCTGCTTCATTAAACGCTATTGAAAAGTCCTTTATACGCCCTGTGGTACAACACATGCGAATCTCTCTCTCTCTTATAACAGTTTGTCTGAGAAGTAAAATGTTTCTTTTATCATATATTTTTATAAAACTTTTTTTTAACAAATTTTAAAACTAACATAACATAAATGTTTCGTAAAACCTGCCTTTTAATTAAATAAATATTTTCAACATCCATAAAAATGCTCAATTCAGCTTTGGATTACAGTTTCATACTCGATCTGTGCATTCCTCTTTGGTCCGGAGTTACTCTTAACCAGAAATGAATGCAACTAATTTTGTGCAAAGTTATGAGCTGAGAATTGTACCAACCAACCGCATATTAAACATGCTAAGCCCACAGGGATATTTAAACCAAAAGCTTACTGCATGCAGTTGGATTTAACTTTGGTTCATGCTCACTAGACAGGCCCACTACCAGGGCTTGGCCTGCATACTTCGATGCTAAATTCCATTTATACTTCTGCTTCATCGTTGTTGTACGTACGTATAACTGGGTGCATGGATAATTTCATTTTGAATCTAGCTTCACTCTAATATCCAAGATAAATGCTCATTATGGCATCATATTAATAATGATATGTGAAATGCATCCGTAAGTCGGTTTTAGCGTGTGTGGGTGTGTGTGTGCGTGTGTGTATGTGTTGGAAGAGAGAAAGGGAGAGAGGTAATTATGTCTTTGGCCCAGTTTAATAAGGCTGTGCAAC
Organism: Scaptomyza tumidula; assembly: GCA_035044465.1. Taxonomy (NCBI): domain Eukaryota; kingdom Metazoa; phylum Arthropoda; class Insecta; order Diptera; family Drosophilidae; genus Scaptomyza; species Scaptomyza tumidula. The sequence continues at coordinate 9,458,434 of JAWNNW010000442.1, read as the reverse complement.
TGGTAGGTGTGAGAATTTTCAACTTTATTAAGTATACGCATGTATGAGAAATCATTTCAAAGTTTGTTTTTTTTTACAGAAACATTAAGCTACATATAGCTGGCTTAAGATACATTTAATTTCACTTAAAGCAAAGTTAGTATGTACTGTAGGCATGTATCTGTTAGTGTGTGCATAATGAGCTTATTTAATTTTATTGAATGCCAATCTCAGTCACTTCTGTCGCCTGGCAAGCAATTCAAACGTCCGCCAGTTGAGCACATTCAAGTTAAAGACACATTAGGCTACGCAGCTCGCAAAGGCAGGCAGTGCAAAACTCTTGCCAGCAAAGAAATCTTTTCGCGCCATTAATTTTAAGGTTAATTCTTTTCCCCAAAGTGACACAACAACAGCCAGAGCGGCCAAAATGGAGAAAAAGACAGCACAAACAGACACACAGACACACACTGAGCATCGATTTTATTTGACCTTCGACGCGACGACAAGGTCTGTCTTTAAGCAAGCTAAGTGTCTGTCTGTGTGTGTATGTTTGTGTGTGGGCCACGTGCCATCCCCCAAACCCCAAACGTCGAAAAGCAACAAAAAAAAAGGAGATACACATATTGCGAGTATTTCATCATTATTTCGAAAAGCTGACAAACCCATAAAGTGGCCAACGCCGGCCACATGTCAATTAAACTTTATACAAGGCTCGCTTCTTCTTAAAACGACAAGTGCACTGGCCTGTGAGTTGAGTCGGGCTTGGGATGGAAACGAAAAGGAAAAACAAGAGAAATGAGAAGGTTCTTGAAAGTGACAGCATACCCTATTTATGTATTATTAAATGCTTATGAATCGTTAATAAGTTTAAGTTATTTGAATATTTTTGTAAGCGTTTGTTATGGTTGCAACGAAAGTTCTTTGGAGAGAGGTATATAAAAGGGTATCTGTTAAACGATCAACGCTTCTCTTCTTTCTTTATTATTATTCTGTTGTTTTTACTTTGTTTGGTTTTTCAATTCGTGTTGACTTTAAGAGCATTTAAAATTGTTCATAATTACATTGCTTTCGCATTGATGTTGGCATTTTGAACTTGTCATTTAGCGGTTTGCCTCGGGACGCAACAAAGAACACACACACAAACACACACACTCACACATATATATACATGGACAACAATTAGTCTAATAAACTGCGTGGGCACAACAAAATGACTCAATATACTTTATATATGTACCATGTATGTATATAATGTCAGTGCATAAACAGTGATAACAACAAAAACATCAATGGACAACAAAGTTGATTGTTGTTGTTGTTGCTATTGCGCCGCAGGACATGTAAATGCAATTAAAATGTGGCCCTTTGTATGCCAGTATCAGTATGTGTGTTTTAGCCAAGTTATTGACTGATGCAACACAGCGTTCTATATTCACATCGTTCGATTTGTGGCCCTAATTAACTTAATGATTGCTTTTCAGAAAAGTTTTTAGCTTTTATCATCATTTTTCTTTTCATCTCTATGCATACTATTTTGCATGCTTAATTCCAAATATTTTTTTTTCTTCTTTTGTGTGCTTAAAACAATTGACGCGTTATTGTGTGTGTGTGTGTAGGTGTGTGTGTATATATGAATGTGTGTGTGTGTGTGTGTTGCGTAATTGAGCTTTCAAGCGGCACTTTAGGTGACGCCTCGTGGCGACACTAATTAACTCAACACTAAAAGCCTCGTTCAATATTCAATTATATATCTAACACACACACACACACATACACACAGACATGTAGCTGGTGACATTTTTAAGCTGTGCCATTGACATTTCCGTTTCCGGCGTCGCGACGCGTTCTGAGATTCAATTAGCAGCAAACGGCGCCATTGTCAAAAGTGTTGCACATAAAGCGCTAAAGTGACGCCCTCCCTACCTTCGACCCAACCATATATATTTTTTGACCTAGGTGCGGTGCGACAACAGGTGTGGCAACGTTACCAAAAATGGCTTCTTTAAACGGCGGTTCTTGTAGTTTTTCAGCATGTCGAATGCGTGACAACTACTATAAAGGGTTATGTCATTTTGTGTGTGTGGCAGTTGTAGAAATGCAATATTGTTGCCAGCAGGTGGCTCAAATTGTTTGCTTAAGTTTCAACTCGATAGTTATTTCTAATAGAGAAGTTGGTTAAAGTTAAGCTTATAAGTATTTAATCTTAAAGACGGATTTCTGTCTATCTAACTCAAAGTAGAACACTTAAGCTTACGAAATTCTAGATTGTTTATTGCATTGAAAGTTGTTTTAATTATATACAAAAATGCAATTTTTAAAGATTACAAAGTGAGTAAAATGGTGTGTCCGCTACTCCTCGAGCGCTGCAATGGCAATTACTTAAAGGCTAAAATGACTGAAATGTGAAAAGTGAAAGTTTTGCCAGGCGCGCTGGCATTTTGGATAAAAAATCAGTTCAATCAATCAACTTGCAACACTGGCAAAACAGCAAAATCAATTGAAATTAAAAGATGATTTCAATGCCTCGGTACGTTTTAGATGTTGCTCCTTTCATACCATTACCTAACCGTTAACACGCCCACTAAGCGAACGCCCGCAAGAAAAATCACTTACATTAATGAGTTCAACTTGTTGTTTTTTTTTTTGCCGTGTGGAATTGGTGGCTGCTTCACTTGCTGCATGCTTCTTAAGCTTCTTCTTCTTCTTGTTGCTTTTAGCTGTTTGCTCTCGCTCTCTCTCTCTCTCTGTGTGTCTCTCTCTGTGCTTTGCTCGACACATCTCTGGTGATTTATAATGTCAGCAGCCAGAGGCAGAAGTTACATTTCCATGCACAATTTACACCAATCCACAAGCAGCAACAAAAACAATCAGCACACACACACGCAGAGAGTCACCCACACATACACACTCTCGCATCTCTCGCACACACATATGTATCCTGTTGAACGGTGAAGCAAAGGCGCCCAACTGTGGACTGAGCTAATCAATCTCGTGGCATGTCAGACAGTCAATTTGTGTGTATGTGTCTATTATTCGTTTGTAAGAAGTTAGTCTAATTAAATAAATAAGTGCACGTGATTTATTTGCCAGCCAAAACATACACACCAGCAACAACACCATAATGTACAAAAAAGGGCATGCTCGAGTATTTAGATACCCTGTTAACACTCGACTTAAAATGAGCTTAAACAACTGTAGAAAACTATGTCCTGTTTTTGTACCTTCTTTAGCTTTTACTCTTAAATACATACTCATTATACTTACATACTTACTCGCTTACTCGCACAACATAATTTGTGTCCAGGGTATTTTGAAAATCTCTGGCTTTTCTCACGGTTTCGTTTTGATTCGTTTTATTTTAAACTTGAAATGAGTTTTACATACATTCAATTTATTAAAGCCGCACGCATTGCCGCATGGGATCTCAAAAGTGTGGCAGGCAACGAACGAAAAAATTTAATTAATTGCAGGCGGCGTCAGTAAATTGCTGCATTGCCTCAGCATCAGTGACGTCAGTGTTTTAATGTTGGCATCCTGATTGCTTCTTGATGCTCGGGGTGCTCGAGGGGTGCTCGAGGGGTGCTGGGTTCGAGTGGAATGCAATCAGTGCGCCAAATCGGCGTGGCCTAATGATTTTCCTGTAATGCCCCAGAACCGAAAAGAAAACATAATGAAGCAAGACAGGACAGCGACAACGACAGCGACATCGACAAGGACAAGGAAAAAAGGATGAACAGGACGAGAGAAAGGACAAAAATGACGATGAGGACTTCATTACCAAATTGAGCGGCTGCCGCCATTGCTATTGCTATTGCAGACTGTGCTTCCGTTTCCGTTTGCTGCTGATGCTGATGCTGTTGCAGTCAATGTGTCCAAGCCAGGCCAACAAATCGAAGAAGCTGCACAAATACAAGGGGTTACGGGGAATACGACCCTCTCTCGTCTTTTTCTTCTTCGTCCGATATATATAAAGATACTAACGTGGCGCAAGCAATCAAGCCAAAGACCAACGCTGGCAATGATTTCCTTTGGATTCCCAATACTTAACCAATGGCAATCGCAATTCGCAATTCGCAATAGCCTGCTTCTTAGGGATAAGAGGTGGGAGAGTGGGTCCTGGGGCAGCCCTGGGGCTACTCCTGAACAACTTTGCCTCGAAAATCCATCAAATCTTTTTCTTACCCCTGACTTTTGAGGCCATAAACTTTTGATTGATACTGAATTTAATCAACACGACCGCCTTTCAGCTCTGGCTCTGAATATCTAACTCTCTCTCTCTCTCTCTCTCTGATTCTCTCTCTTCTGCTTAGAGGATAATATTTTTTTATCTGCTTCTTGTGCCTTCTCTTATCGTGCTTTTTAGGAGGCTTCTTATATTTTTTTAATTTACGCCTGAAAGTATGATTCTGCATGGTTTATCACAGAGATTGGCAAACGGTTCTGCTTCGCTGCACTTCAATTAGTTTCGTTATAGTCAACAACATAGGGAGCGACCCCTCCAAATCCCTCTCAAAATCCAGCAACAACAAGAACACAACAAGAAGAGGCTTATAACAATAATATGAAGTATATACTAACACATATATATATATATATATAGACTGTGTAATGTATTATTATTTGTATGATGACTTGTCGATTCGGGTCTTTGTTATGGCTTCAATGTGCAAAAAGAGGCAAACAGCGACGATGTTCATCTGGCAAATGAGACATTAACTAACAGAAGCAGAGCAGTATGTGTGCATGACTAGCAGTTACCCTATACTACAAAAGTCTTAACTTGATTCAAGTACTAAACATGGAAAAAGTTAGATTTTGTTACTATCAAGTTTTTTTGTCTTTCTTTGTGCATTTTCTAAGTTATATACTCAATCAGCACTTCACATGAATTACAGGGTATACATGTCGCCCTTATTTCATGCCCTGTCTCTTAGCATTTGACCTGAGTCTGGGTCCGGGTCGAGAAGGTCGACGCTTACAATTTCAATTTCACTAAAATTGGTTGACACACATTGCATTTCCTGCATTACATACAAACACACACACACACACGTACGATATACAAATGGTCGTCTATGTGTGCATCTCTACCCCAAAATATTCATGCAAATGCACTTAAAACATTTTAAAAGCGCTTTTGCGGTTCAATTTGCATAATTCCAGCACACTATAAAAATGCACAACATTTTACCACTAATGGTGCACACATTGCAAGAACAAACACACACACATATATATATTTATATATATATATATATACATGTGCACACACCCTTCCATTGCATACATTTAATTATCGAAATGGCAACGACGCGACTCTCGTTTTGCTTTTACAGCCCCATTTCGTTGTCGTTGTTGTTGTTGTTGGTATTGTTGTTGACGTTGTCAATGCTTGAACTACATTTCTGTAAATTGACCAGACCCAGCGCAGACTTCAAAATTGTAACTGAACAGGCGCCAGTCGACAAAGATACTTTCAGGCCCGTTTTCAACACAAGCATTGCAATTGGCATCTCCATAATACATCTCCATAATACATGCTCAAGTTGAATTAATTGTTATTTATTTTTAGAAGTCTGCATTTAAGAATTTAATTTTAGAAAGGATGATGACAGCATAAAATAGAAAGAAAACAATTTACAGATTGTTCCTATCGCAACTATATTGATAGAACTTGTTTCTTTCTCTTTCTCATAAGTAAAAACAACATTCTTACAAGCATTCAACATAACAAGGAACATCTATGAGCGACTTTGCCTCTGTTCTTAATATAACATTTTCAGTGTTAAAGTAACTCCCTTACAATGCCTCCTGCTGCCATCCAATGACTATGTAAACTAGCTACCATAAAACTGTTAAAAACCCCTGTACATTTACAGCAAACAGATACTGTTAGACCCTAACAGACGTCAGCCCCTGTGAACTGGGAACAGTTGCTGTTAAGTGGGGCAAAATGCGATACACAAAACAGGGGTTGACTTAAATTAACAGCCAGCTGTTAAACTAACAGCACTGTGAGCTGTTAAGCAAGCACGTCCACCTTACACTGGCATACATTATTAATTTCAAGGACACAAATGAGACTGCTCATCAGCAGCAGCTGGGTTGGCCTATTGAAATGGTCCAAATTGCTTGGGCAATTGACAAAATCAATGAGAATTATTGTTAAGCAAGCTGAAAGCCTTTTGGGACTGTCTAGTCTTTTATCAAAACCGAACAGAACCGAAACTAAATCCCTGAATACTGATTAGCTACAGATGTGCTTGCATTGTATTGATAAAAGTTGTCAATAGTTAGTCGATTATAATGCCTTATTTATATAATGTGTTCAATAAGGGTAAAAGCAGTCGTAAGCAGATTTTAATAGCTCGCGTTGAAAGCTACTTTTGCATTGGCAATTCAACCGATTGCTCTAATAACTCTTAATCCTTTTCCTCTCGTTGGCTGTGAGTGCTCCATTAAATTAATGTGTAATCACTTATTGATGTTGTACTTGCCACTTGCCACATGTACTTTTCCGTTTATTTATGTGTGTGCCTCGAGTGTTTACTTTCAGTTTATTGACTTTAAAAAAGTAGCAATATAAGATTTAGCGCACAGTTCATAAGTTCAAACTTGGAGATGTTGCGAGATTCTTACTAAAAGTAAATATATTTGTGCTTTGACTAGAAACCTAATTTGTATTAGCATTTTTCCTAATAACGCTTAAAATAGCTGAATAATCATACTTAGACCCAATTACCAACAGCATTTAAGTTTTGAGCGATTCGTTTTGATCAACAAAACATCAAAGCAAAAGCATTTTAACTAAGGCAACTTGGTAAAGTCTAGCCAAGAAAAAAACCAAATGAAATCAAAATTATAATGAAAAGAAGAAAAATATATAAAGATATGTTGGCAGTTGCTGTGAAACAAAAGAGAAACGCGAATGCCGCTTGACCATCTCTGTTTAGCTTGACAACTTCTTATGCGGGGCCAAGGGTCAAAGATCGCCCTTGCCATCGGATTTGAACCTGCTGACTTGTGACTAGTGCCGCGGGGCTCTTTGCTTGCGACCTTGGCAAGTTTTGCATGCCACTTGATGCAAATTATTTGCTTAGTTGTACTTTTCCGGGTACGGTTCAATTTCTTCCACACGAGTTGTTATTTGAATAATTTTCTTGACTACTCAAATAGGCTTTTGCATTATTTATTTTTCCCTATTCAGCCGGAAATTAAAGACACATCCCTCGAAAGCATATGGAGTCGCTAAAAAAATGTTGTTTTACAGCCTCAGGCTAAAATAAATTGAAAAATTTTCATTGCAAAATTAAATGAAACAGAAACAGCTAGTTCCATCCCTTTGCGAACTTTGCGTGTGAATCTCGATGCAGTTCACATGTTGTGTTTAGGATTAATTTCCTGCTATACGGATATATTGCCCAAGGCAACATACGTGACAATGATTTGATTAAGTGTTTGAGCAGCCCTCAAAGGCATATCTAGAAAATACACAAAAATAGAATACCAAACGCATATATGGAGAAAGAGAATATTTGATTAAAATAAGGCTGCTAATCAAAGTTGTTATATGTAAATGAAGAGTTAACGAATATTTTTAACTTTTCATTTCATTTCATTCATATTATTAATTGTTTCCCTTAGGTTCAGTAAGTGTTAAAAACAACTTAGAACTGCGCTTAATTAAAAGGAAAAACATTCTTCCACTCTTTGTTGCGTTTATTAATCAGTATCTTCAGTTATTTTGTACATAGTTACAGAACGTAAAGTTGCAAGTTGAAAAATTGCGTAAAGGGGAAAAATCTCAATTCTATTTACTGTACGCCACTTAAACCAGTTAATTTCTGTTGTTTCTGTTCAATTCAGCTGGTTGTTACACCTTTTGTTGTTACTATTGTTGTTTTATGCTGTCAGTAGCAGCAACGGTTTGGTTCAAGCCACGGCCAAAAGAACATGGGCAGTTGAGTAGTATACTGCGACTCGCTACCTGTGTGTGAACTTTGCTTCATTAACTGAGCAGCGGCGCTAACCGAACACAAAGAGTAAAACTGAAGGACATCAGACAGCTGGGGCAACTGAGCAACAAATGCTGTCACCAGTCGTCCTCGTCATCGTCTTCGTCCTTAGACTCGTCGCAACTCAATGGGCTGACTCAAGCTGTTGCTGATGCTGATGCTGTTGGTGCCAGGAGCATCCTCAGACGAGGTAAGTAGACTACTCAAAGACGTCGCTGGTTATAGCTGCTGTTGCTGCTGTTGCTGATTACGATAGACATCTCTCTCTTTCGCTCTTTCTCTCGCTGTCTCTGTCTTTGTCTGTAGTTAGGGGACCCGAAGTACTTAAGTGTGTTTTCAAAATTAAAGCCTGTTAATGAGATTGGCTTTACTGACTCATGTTAAGTGGCTTAGAGTGTATTGTAAGTAAGCACTTTCGTCGACAAGCCCCGTCCGACCAGCAGGACGAGCAATCTCTCCTATGCGACTCCTTATTAAAAATAATGTTCACAATAGTAACAAAATTTAACGACTATTCCATTTTGCTTCCTGCACATCCTTCCTGCATGATTGCTTACACAGTTCATTGTGTGGCCAGTTGAACAACGTTTCTCTATCGACTAATGAATATGAACCCCTTAATGCTGGCACAGATTTCTGTCGCCTTATCCGATTTGCGCTTTGGTCAGCAAAGTTCGAAATTCACAAATTGTGTCGTATCCGAATGGCTCATTAAAAATTCAGTAACATTTAAGAATAGTTACATTAAAATAGTTGCAAAGTGTTTTAAGCATTCATAACCAATTGACAGGCTACAAAATTAGCCACAGATTATGTTTTCAATCAATACCCAGGATTTTCTATTTGTTTTCCATATTACAACTTATCATCTGCAGGGTATCTTCTTGTCACACAAACTCTCTCTCTCTCTCACTCTACCTCTGCTTAAATATTCAAACAAATTAAAGTTCCAAGCTTATTTATACAACAAATTGACGCGCTTTAATATTTTGCATTTAATTGTTTTGTCAAAGTCAGTTTTGATACAAAAAAAAAAATGAAAAAAAAAATTACATTTGAAATTGGAAAGTTTAAATATTCCAATTGCGTTTGACATTTGGAAACACAAATACAAAAACACACACACGCCCAACCTAGTGCAAATATCTGTGGACACACCTAGGCAACATAACAAAATGTTAAAAAAAGGGCACAAACAAAAAAAAGAAAGGGAGCCAATAAAAACGTTTACAGTTTTCAGGTCGGTGAAGGGAAGCAGCCCCTAACAAAATAAATGATGTTCGCTCACGTGTTTCGAATGTGACAGATTTGAGCCCTTTGTCACGGAATGATGCCTGATGATGAGTTAACAAACAGCAAACGGTGCTGCAATGCATAGAAATACGAGAATACAATGTATAATATATACCAACATATATATATATTAAGGTAAAATGGTTGCTAATTTGTCAACATCAGTTTTTCTTGAACGGATAAGACCAAGTTAAGGCGCTGTTGATGGTTTTCTTTTCCGATTCCGCCTGATAAATGAAGATAAAATACTTGAACCAGAAACGTTTCAACTTCAAACAAATATGAAAACAAATAAAAAATAATTTATATGCTAAGTACTTGTTGGTTTGACTATAATATTCACAAAACTTGAACTTTAGTTACGTAACTAAGATCTTTTATTGTCAGATTTATTCGTTTGGCTTTTAAAGTTAACTCAAGCTCCTTACTCTCTTAACCCTTTATCTTATGTATCGCTTTTTTGGGTTAAAGTTCAAAGAGTTGATTATTATGAACATCATCATTATCATCAGAAGACATAAGAAGAAACGTGTTGGAACCTGCTCAACACATTTTACAAGTGCCTCGTGCCACTTTCGACATTCGTGTCACGCAGCAAAGTTGTTACTCAAAAATGTTTCGTTGCGCCTACAAACGTGCCAAAAGCTGTGGGCGTAATGCCTCCTTCTTTGCTTGGGTGTTGCCATATAGTGTTTTTTTGTAGCAAATTATAGTCACAGTTTCAAACTCGTTGAACTTAATCTCAGACTTTTCAAACTATATATGAATTATATTTGTCGCCTTGGCCCAGTCCTTGCGCCGTTTCTTGGTATGAACCAAATTTAAATTGACCAGGCTTATAACTTTATTATGAAATTAACAGTTGATAGCTTTCATTGATCTGCTGTGCAGCTTGTGAAAACTTAATCATACGCAACGCAGCACATGTTTATGTTTTATATCTTCAAGAAAGCTGTTTAATAAGCATCGAAACATGTTTTTCTTTAAAGTCACTAACTAAAACACGTTTGCAACAATTAATTTGGTGTAATGCTTGCGCTTTAAAGTTAAAGCCAACGACATTGTTGATTTTGTTGAACAATTTTAGAGAGTTGGCAACTGCAGTGCAGCTTTGTTATGCAAATAATTGTCAACACCTTTTGAGGATTTTGCAAATTTCATTTCGCCAGCTTGGTGTTAGTGTGTGTATAGTTTGAATGTTGGCCAACGGGGCGTGGCACTTGAATTCGCATGTCTGTGTGTATGTATATTTTGTGCGCGGCACAAATGTTGCCAATTATTTACACACATAGGGAAACCAAAATGGGTAGAGAAGGGGGATGGGGATGGGATTGGTGCAGTTTTGGCGTTTACACAATGTCGCTGGGAACGGAGCGTATCACAAAATCGCTACAATAGTCAGGCAGCCGGCAGTTAGGCAACAACGCCAAACCGCAAACGTGCCCAAAAAGGCGTGGCACATACAGAACAAAATGTGAACGTTGCCGTCGCTGTCGCCGTCGCCGCCGCCGTCGCTTCATGCCCAATTGAGAGAGTTGCTGACTGTGGTTGTCGACAGAGAAGGATGAGAGGGACTGGTGTTATGTGAACAGGGGCTTACCGGCCATATTTGCGGCTAATTGGCTTTAAGTAGTGCTGATTACATTGCCCACGGTTCCGATAATGTTCGCGTTGTCGTTGCAGCTGCAGTTGCTGTTGATGTTTGGTATCGTTATCGATGTCGATGTCTATGTTAAAGCCTCCGAAGCCCATTTTCAATTACTAAATACTAATTAGACCTGCATACTTGCAACCTTCGCTATGCAACGCAACGCATCGCATCGGCGGCAATACATTTTTGTTAAGTTATTAAAAACGTCGCGAAACGTGAACACGAATAAGGATTGGAGTTTGTGGGAAAGTTGGAAGTGTGTGGTGGTGGAAAGGATTTTTACTGCTGTGCATATATATTAAGGCCATTAATTTGTGCTTAACGCTGGTTTATCTGTCGTCTGCTATTACCATACATACTTATATATACATATAACGCCGTACACGCATGTGGCACAAAAGTAATGCTGCAGATTCTGCCAAGGTTCTACCCGCAACTTTCTCTCCTCTTACAGTTTGAACCTGCTGTAGTCGTACGTCGTACGCTGACCACAGCAAGGATGTTAACGCCGGTTTTGCTGTGCATTTAAATGTTGCACATTAATTAAAATGTATACACAAAAGCTTTTAGCTTAAGTAAGCGCCACAGCAACCAGAACAACCAGAACCACTCCCAGACAACTGTATATACTATATACACATATATATCTGTTTGTATATATGAATATACAATAGAATAAAAGCATGCATAGGTAGCAAATTATGCGCGCCATGTGCTGTAATTAAGTTGCCATAATGCAAAAGAAGCTATCGTCTTTTTTCTCTGCGTTTTGAATCTTTGTATACTCTTCCTAAAGGAATTTTTATTTTATATTGATTTTTATATATAAGATATAATGTTCAAACATGTTCTGAATATCGTGTTTCTATATTATTTCTGTGTAATATTAGTTATCTAAAAATCATAGAGGATAACTCAATTTGATCTCTTTTCTTTCGAGCATTAAGATTATGGCTTATCTGTAATAACTGTTTTTCACTTCTTTTTCTCTTTTTTGTAATATTTTTGCACATATGCCATAATTGCTTATATATGAAACACGTTAAAAGCTGCTCCCTTCTGCCATACCTCTATCTGGTTCTCTCATAAATAGCTCTTACCTGAATATTGCCAACGTTTTGTGAGTCAAGAAGCAGAGCTTATGGATATGGCACCTGAAACGCTGTCTAGACAAAATATTGGCCAAAATAACAAGAATTTTGTGAACATTTCAGAACAACAAAAGGCCTATTTCACCCAAGAATAAGAAGAAGTAGAAGTTGAAGTAGAAGAGATGAGAAACCCTTGATACAGGAATTTTAGCTTGGCCTTTGGGCATTTGCATACTTATTAAAAAGATGAGCAGCCGTTGCACACACACAAAGCTCAACACAGTTGACAGCTATGCCAAGGCGCTAAGAATTACATATACATACATAAAGATATATACATATATATTTAAATTATGTGAAGACTCAAGTAAATAAGCCAACTCTATGTAGCACACTTTGTGACTAGAATGTTTAATGTATGTGTCTGTGTGTTTGTGTTTGTGTTGAACAAACAAACGAATAAACAAATAAACAAATAATGCGAAAACCTTTTTAGGGTTGCCAGTTGCCTCTTTGATTAGATTATCTGTGCTACCTGGACAACCCTTCAGAGCCGCACATCAAAGCTCTGCTCGTGCGGTTTGTGTTTCTTGTTGTGGCGACCCTTTTCGACACCTCAAATTAGTGCACTTTGTAGTTTCGATTTCATTTCCTGGCCATTCAGCTTAAACCTTGGCCAGTTTGCTCACGTTTTAGGCACCTTAAAAAAATTGAGTTGGTTTTTTTTTGGTAGCAATGATTTGCTCCGTTGAATTAATAAATTAAGTATACGTCTCCCGCTCTTAACACTTTTGACATTATGCAAACTTCTTAACGGCTAGGCTAGAGGTCATTGGGGGCTTTAAGCTGACCCCGTTTGTGGCAACACTTTTGGGGCAATAGGCGTGTCATAAACTATGCATTAGCTGGGGCTATGAACATGTCTGAAATACCAAAATACCAAAACAAAATACCTCTACGCACTGAAAGGCAAGCAGGCAGGCAGGCGAAAAGCAAGCATCATCATCATCCCTTTACTCCTCCTGCTCCTCTTTTGACATTATGTGCATTTCCAATGTCCTGTTGTGTACTACTATACTGCGTGTGGTTTTTCGTTGCTCGTTCGCGCTCCTTTTGTCTTATTGCTCTTTATCTCAGTCCATGTGTGTGAGTGTGTGTGTGTGAGTGCCACAATGACGCGTCGTATGAGTAATGAGTGTGAATCGTTGCTCTCTTTTTCTCATACTCCAAAAGCGTGCGTATGTCTTTCATTGTTTCCCCATCAGACTGGCCTTTATCTACATGGCAAATATTACGTATACGCAGCGCGTAGCATTCAGTGGCTGCCACGCCTCCTACTCTTACACACTCTCTCTCCCACCCTCTCGCTCTTCACATATATATGTGTTTTTGTATGTGTATAATAAAGTGTTTGCGACTTTTTCATTGCTCACGTACGCTTTTCATGACTGACTTCTTATGCTAAGGTTTGCATTTAGCTTTAGCTTTTCGGTTCTCACAGCGTCTGTGTGTGTGTGTGTGTGCGGGTGTGTGTTTTAAGCAAGTGCTTTATTTCATTAAGTTCAGCTTCGTTGCTTGACTCTGATCTAAACTGAACTGTTTCCTCCTCCCCATCGTCGCCATCTAAGAAATCTTTTTCGTGCAACTTTTGTGCTTAATATCCCGTTGTGCGTTTGATGCGGTTTTGTGGCGCTTTTTATTATTATCATAGTTTTGCCGCCTTTCTTCAAACGTTTTCCAGTTCGCTTTCACTCAGCTTACAAAAGATTGTATGTGTTTGCGTGTTTGTGTGTGTTTGTGGCCAAAAACAAGCCCAAAAACGATTGCTTTTCTATTCTGTTGCTGTTATGCCTCTTAGCATATATTTATGTATTTATAAGGCTATCTATATACATATATTATAGATAGCTGGGGCAACATTTTAAGCGTGCTTTTATACCCTGTAAGCATTTAATGTATGTAAACAGGGGTTTTATTCGGTTGATGTAAATGTGTGTGTGTAACAAGCAAATATCACTTAAACCCTTAGATATGTAAATTATTTACCAACAGTTTTTTCAGTTACGAATAATTTCTAGCTGACTAAAATGTTATTGAGTAACGAATAATTCTTAGCTTCCTGGTTTCTCGTCTGATCTTATCTATCTGTTCAAGACTCTCATCTTCACCCTTTCCTATCATATATTAAAGGTCGTACAAGCTTCAATAATGAATATTTCACTTTGAAGCTCGTAGACCAAAAAGTAATTTTGCATATATGTAAGACATCCTTAAGTCGAACCCAACTTTCTCTCTCTTGCTCAACTCGAGCTACTTTCCCTAGCATTCGCTGGGGTCGACATTCCTGCCTTCTTTCTGCACGGCATATAGGGTAGCACAAAAAGAATTTTTAGAGGGAAGCAGCAACAACTCCTACATTATTTCGAAAAGCAATAATATTTTTAGCCAAAAAATATTTTGCAGCAAGTCTTTCGTCTAGCCTTGCTCTATTTCTCACACTCTCTCCGCTAACGCCATCAGTTCTCTCTCTCTCTCTGTTTGAGCATGTATTTTAAGGTAAGGCTAGTCTCTGGTGTCTTGTTGTTGTTGAGGGCGTCATAAATTCCTATTAATTCGTAATGGAAATTTGTTGAAAAGTAAAATTCCCCTCTTGGGTTCTTCTTTTTTGAATGGAATTTGTTTATTAATATTTCATTTGAAATGCTTTGCATTGATGTGGTTTCCTAGTGTTGGTGTTGTTGGTCAAGGTGTGTTTTCTAGCCATATTCAAATAACAATATAATAACAATGCACTATAAGTCAAACATTTCTTTAGTGTGTGTGCAATTGGAGCTAATGAAATTCTATACAGCACCAAAATGTTATCAAATAGATTCCAGACACAGATACAGATACAAAAAAAACACCGACACAAACAAACACAACATAATAACAACAACAACAAAAACGAAACTAAAATACACATTTTGGCTTTCTCCTGTTTCCGGGCTGCCAAAAACGATTAAGATTGCTATAAATTCTAATTACCAGAGAATTACGAGTTGGAAAATTACATTTTATTATATGATAAAAGTTAAGCTTCAACTGGACGACGATAATGTATACTGAAATAGATTTACATGCGTATTCCCAAGCGCGCCAAAAGCGAACCACAAACTCCACTTAATCATGTGTCCGCTGCCGGGTAGAGCTCTGAGCTGACTGCCCACCTCAATCCCCACAGCCCACACTCGTCTGTCCGCCTGCCCGTTCCACTTTTTCAACTGTATTTAAGTGTCAGAAGTACAATTTATTTTTATGTTGTGTTGTGTTGCGTTGCGTTGCTCTTGCTCTTGCCAAAAATAAAAATCCCGACCAAGAGCCACAACAATACACACGAACAACATACAGTCAAAGGTTAGATGTGGGCGTGGCAGTTAGAACTGCTGCTGTTGCTGATGTTGGGTCAGCTGCTGTAGCAATAAAAACCAACTCAAGCTCTCTCTCTCATTCTCTCTCTTTTGTTACATGAAAAGTGTTGATATATGTGTGAGAGATGAGCCAGACGGTTGGTTCTACAACAACAGCAACAACAACAAGAACCCCAACGAAAATAACTAAAGGAGGAAAATAACAAAGAGGAAAATAATTAAACATTTCGCATGGTATTCAGTTAGTTTGTAGACACATTCTAATTGTTGCTGATTATCTAGCAATTTGCCAGTAATGGCATTTTGCCTTCAAATCATTTCTCTGCTACTATGTGATGAGATATTACGTATACGCAGAGTGGTCGTATGTTGCAAAGCTATCATAACATAAAACACACAACTAAGAACAAAGTACTCAGCATAAATTAGCTAAGTTCGAACCAAACCCGAACTGCAAGCAGTACATAAACAAAAACAGAAACTGCAACTAGATTTTGGGTAAACATGCAAAATTAATCGAAATACCGCAAAGTCAATTGATTTGAACGAAGCATAGGAAGCATTTACATTTATTTCACACACACACACACACGCACATATTTACGTACACGCATATTTGTTAACTATAAGAACTTAACTAATTGGAATATAATTTATTTATTTAGTAATTAAGTTGCATGCTGCTAAAGTTGCTGCAACATTTGCAAACGCTTGCGACACGCCAAAAAAACAAACTGCAAACAGTTTTCAAGTCACGTTTCGAGCAACTAATTTGTAAATTTTACAGTGCAGCAAGGTTAGGGTGCAGGTGCGTGATGTTAAGGGTAGATAGGATGGGAGCTGTAGCACAGATAACCTTTACCTGTGCAAATGATAATGATGAGAGTGTGAGTGTGTGTATGCGGGTGTGTAGTTGCGTTTGTAGTTGTGTACATATTTAACAAGCCGGTGCTTGGTATCGTTGGGCCACTTGAATGTACTGTCCGTTAGTACATCTACGTCCAATAAATAAATATGTTTGTGTGTGTGTTAAGGCAATATCTCAACGTTGGTGGCAAGCTAGCTAGCTGCCGCTGCATGACATGTGGCACGTGTGTGGTTTTGATGCCCTTTCAACTGAGCTTAACCCATCAAAACGCGACAGACAGATGCTTGTCCAACAGACAGAGAGACAGTCATAGAGTAAGACAGGTGCAAGTTTGACGATGCTGACGATAGTTTTGTCAAACTTAAGTTGCCTCATAATGAAGTCCCTTGCTGATGCTGTTCGCTGCTCGTGGCACGTGCCGCAAAGCATTCGCTTGAATGTTGATTGAAATGTTAATACACTGTTCTGATGATGAATATGAAGTATGTTGGGTTATCTGTGAGCTTAACAAAAACTATATTTGTATGTTTAAATATGTTATTAAAACGAATGAAGCTAGATATATATTATAATATATATATGATAGAAAGATTGAGATATCCCTCTCAAACCTTTTTAATAACTGTTACCGAAAACGATAGAAAGTTAATTAAAGCAATGTTAAGTTATCAGAGCATTTCTCAGTTTTTATAATCATTCTCTGTCACAGTTCCTACTACACTATTTAACTTGACTTGACGTACGCGTTGAGAGTGCTCATACGCCCTGTGATCCACGTGTCTGCCTCAAAATTTTGTGTGTGTAGTGGGAAGGGACACACAATATTTCAATTGAATGCTGCCACACAGCATATATTTCATCAAAATTCAATTGTTTCAATTTACGATGCTCCACTCGATGCCACTTGCCACTTGCAACCAGTAGCAGTAGCACCAGCACTGAAACTGAAACAAAATTCACACAGCTCGCCTCCATTGTTGACCCTTTTTGTGTGTTTCTTAAGCTTTTCGCTCGGCCAGCCAAGCGCCAAGTGGGAATATATCTTTTGCAGTCACTGTGTATATGCTTGCGCGAGTGCACACACACCCACACTGCTATATGTGTGTGTACTGTGCCCACTTCTAACAAATAATAGTTATGCAGTGAGCACAAATTTTTTGACATTTACTATATATTTATTTTTTGTCTGCGCATTTATTTGCAGCTCTAGTGCTGCATATGTTTGCATAACATTTCACCGTATTTTTAACTGTATTTCTGAACGGGTGAACGGCTGAATGCGTTGTCAGGCGCCTGAAATACGTTTTACAGCTTTCAAGTGGTCTTTTTGTTGTACATGAAATGCTGCAACTAACGAACTTTAAGAGTATTATATTTAATCTGGAATTTTTGCGTAGCTTTTATTGCTTGAAGGTTAATGAATCCCCTTTGAAATATTTGACATAAAGATTCGTCCTTTTTTTTACATTCTTGAAATACACGCACAAAAGCTGCTTAAGGAGAGAAGGGAAATAAAAGTGGTTTGAAGTGAAAGTGAGAGCAGCTAGCATAGACAAACAAAAAAACTAAATAACATTCATGCTGTTAGAGTATGTAAGCGGATTTGACCAGCGATCCTTGCTTAGAAATCGAGTCCCTGTGCAGCTGGTATTGCAGACTGTTTGGGGGCATGCCCAAAAGATTACGCAGCTTGTGTCCAATCTCCATGATGGCCAGCTCGTGCTCCCCATTCGCGGTCCAAATCGCTGCAAGGGATTCAAATTCAAAGTTGGACAACATCGGAAACCACGTTTCCATTAAGTGTACTTACAAATTTTGTTGGTTTTGTTGCGCATGTTGATGACGGCACCACAGATTTCATTGGCATTATAGACAGCCTCTCCAATCAGTATTAGCATCTGCAGGACCACATTACACAGAGATACAGAGAATGATGTCGATAGATGCTGCTGCTGAACCATTACGACGCTACTTACCACATCTAGCCAGATTTTGTCTAGCTCCAGGTTAAAGCAGCGTCCAATGTTAATGACCCAGCGGCCACCATACTTATTGGCAGCATCCTCCCACATGGGTCTGTGTAGAATCGAATGTGAAACAACTTGGAATGCAAATTAGTTTAAGCTTACTGTATGCCCTTCTTGAACAATGAGTAATCGCTGCCAACCCTCAGCTCCGATGGTGGCTTGATGTGATTGTAGAGACTCCAGAAATCCTCGACCATATCGAAGCTAGTGATCTCATTCTGCATCTCCTCCCAGTTCTTGTTGCGATCATTCTCTAGATACCACAGTGTCCAGGTGTGCTCCAATGGATGCTTGTAGCGCACTGAAACCGGATTCAACTGGCTGCTCAACTTTCTTGGTGGTCGCAGCTCATCGTCGGAGGCGTACTTCAGCTGCTCATGACTGGAAGTGGAGTGTGTATCTACGGCTGGGAAATCAGTATCGATGTCTGCCAGCATATGGAAACTATTTCGTGTAGCCAACAACATTGTGATTATTTGTTGAATCGAATGTACAATTTTAAACGCGTCGTTCGAACTGAATTTTGGCGACGTTTGTTTATTTTTTTTTTTTGATGTTTTTTCTCTTACAGCTCGCTTTGAATTATTTTTCCCTCACACATACAAAAACTACGTAACTTTATTTTACTGCCTTCCCCTTACAACTGGAAGCTAGTCTCCAAGCTTACTAACTTAACCAGTTCCCAAAAATTATAATTCCTTATCTCAGCTTATATATATGCGATTAAGGAGCACGTAAATAATAAGCTAGTCATTCAACATGCTTTAGTACTCATCTATCTAATTCAACAATAAACATTTTTATTCCCTTATGAGTGGCACTTTGCCTTCCTGCCTATCGTCACTTGGTTGAGCTTGTTTTGCCTGCCATTCATATCAAAGCGTTAATTTTATGACACTTTGAGTAAGTTCAAGTCCCTAGCTAGGGCGAAAATTTATGCACTTATGTCATTGACCTGGCTTAAACGCAGATACATGGTATCTTTTGCTTATGGGCTCTTAACTGAAGTTCTAGGTAGCCAATTTGTAGACTCACAGTTCGATCAGATTGTATACATTACTGTTGGTAAAGAAAAACCAAAATAAAAAAAAGGATCTCAATTTCAATTAATTGTAGTTGTGCGGCGAAAACACAAAAACACACACACACACACGCATGCACATTTAAAAAAAATACACGGCATTTACGTTAAAATTTTATTGCCTGCGTTATTGAGTCGCCGCGAAGGATGTTGTCCAATGGCTGGCCATTGGAATTGGCAACGATTTAAACTCTGGACTCTGTGGCTCACTCAGCTGTGGTTTCCGTAACACATTTAACGCCATTGTGTGTTGTTGGCCATGGTTCATCGGCCTGATTGTGTGTGAGAGATGTATGTACAATGCACTGAAGCTTTACGATTCCTGCCACTCATCGAGAGGATGCGGGATGCGAACGCATCATTTGAGTTCTGTCGCGTTTCCAATTGTTCTTGCTGTTGTGGTTGTTGTTGTTATTTATTTTGCAAGTATTCAGGCTTAAAAGAAATGACTCTAGCCGAAAAGCTCGTTTGCGTTCGCGTGATATGAAATACTTTTGCGGTGCGAAAGTTCCAAGGCACAAAGCAATCTACATTCTGAAAGCTGTTGCCCATTAACCAAAAATACAGTAAAATGCCTTAACCGAACAAAAAACTCGAAACATTACTTAAGTGCAAAATTGTAACCGGTTTGCCTCAAGAGACAGCAATTCCTGATGCTCTTGCTAAGAGAGTATTACGATTTTGTAACTGAACTTGTAAAGCGTAAAGAAAACCTGTTCAGCTTGGACAGATGTGCTTAATTGCGTATCCTACCCATATGCCCAACATTTTTACTGTGCTGTGTAGCAACATTGACAGTAACACCAGCAACAGCCGCCGCATCAGTTGAATAACAGCAATTGTCAGTTTGTTGCATTATCAGCGCTTTACGGCTCATTTGCGTTTTAAACATGTGTAAATAAGTTAAGACGCCGACAACTCCACATTCATCTCTCATACCCTCACCTCTCTCCCTTTTTCTCTCTCGCTTGACACCTCGGTGTCGCAACCAAACCACACACGTCATGCTCGTGATATCATGGGTCCAGGATATCAACTGACTGTTGCCAGCTGGCTGATCTGACATGGCATGGCATAGTCAACTCATCGTTTTTCACACACACACCCACACACACAGACAAACTGTCTGGCAATGTTTTCGTCCAGTGATTTATGAAATTTTTGCAAAAATAGCTGCCAAACTGTTGCACTTTCATTCGCGCATATTTAATGGACATAAATATCCATATATGTATATTATCACATATGTAAATTATAATGCACAGGAGTTCCCCTTCTACGTCATCCGGTTGTATTGTCCTGTTGGTTGAAAATATTATCAAGATGCTTTATTAAGCGCTCATTACACACACACAAAACCGTTATAACTGTGTAGTCACTATATTTATTATTATTTAAGTGCTAGTTAGCAACAATCGCCGCCTGGTGGGTGCTGCACTGTTGTCAGTTGTCTGTGGTCAGGAAAATGTGGCACAGAGTGCATTTAAACGGTGCACAACACATCCACAACATTGTGGCCAAAAGTATAAGCTGTCCTCTGTGCTCGCTCGCCAGGAGGACATAATAGATAACGAGAGCAAAGAGAGAGAAAAGAAGAGAAAGGCACAGATAAGTTATTAAAAACTCAAATGGGAATCTAAAGTGAAATGAGAATGCGAAATTAACGAGATTTGTAATAGTTAAACAGAAACAGATAATGAAATTAAAGTGAATATACAATTGATTTAAACGCAACACATGTTGTGTATATATAAATATGTGTTGTGTACCTTTGGGACACTCTGCTCGCAGCCATTGAAATCGCATTCACACTTCGTTTGTATATTTTTAAAAGCAGCATTTGCATTGCACACCAAAATATAACACAGGCAACAAAAGAAAAATAAATACATAAAAAAAAACACAAATGCAAACAGACGAAAAAAGAAAACCCACAACACACACTCACCCACATGAAGCACAATAAATTTAAAATCTAATTACGCGCACCATTTAATATCGAAACGTTAGCGGTGCAAACGGAAGTAGATGGGGATGAGAAAATTGGGTGCAATTGAAAGCCAGCACAGTTGAACCAAAACCGAAACGTGAGCAAATAAAAAACAAACACACACACACACAGAGAAAAAGAGAGATACCACAAACATATAAATAGATGAGGCGCGACTGAAAATGTTCCGGACAAAGGTATCAAGGAAAAATCTCATTAAAAATTTTTGATAAGCTTCGCAAGCAAAGAACTGGAAACAAATACATAGTTCTCATTATCAAGGGCCAACAAATTTAATAAAATTGCCTGCGGTTAAGTTTTTGACTAGAATAACTAAAGGGAAGAGGAGGAGATGGTGTGTGTGTGTGTGTGTGTGTTTTGCCGAACACATCACAGCTTTTTTTGGCGCATGTAATTTGCACAAAATAGGGCAACACTGACTACGGCTGAGGGACTAAAAACAGTTCTGACCGCAGCCCACAGACCCAGCAAATGGTCAACATTGCTCAACTTGTGAAAAATACATTATGGTCTAAGTATTTAATTGCACCCCACACACACACACACACTCGCAACTTTTTAGGGAGTATGTGTGTGTGTGTGTTTGGTTTTGAAAATTTAAACAATGCGCCAAAGAGATTTCTGTTGACCCAAAGTTTAAAGACCAAAAACTGGGGCACTTTTTGGCTGACCAAACCAAAACGCAATTAAAACTAATAATTAATACAACTTTGGGGCACATTTGTCAAGCAGTCCAATGATCTATCCAGCGACTCTTGCTTCTTGCCTCCTTGCTCTTCTTGCCAGCAATATAATAAAATTATGCTTCATTTATATGCAGGTTGCGTCATTTGACTGATGCCTACTAATGACTTCCTAACAATTTTTAATATCTATGCAAATGAACGTAAATTGCTGGACTGTTTTACGCCTACGTCTTCCCCTAACACCCAGCCGCTCTGTAAATTGTAATCCCACCCACCCTGACGCGTTGGTTAACCGTTTAGCCAAAGCTAACCGCCAAACCTGGCTAAGAAAACAAAACACACACACACACACAAAAAAGCCAACTGCTTGGCCTGGCTACCAACTGCTCTCAGGCGTTTAATTAAATGACATTATGGCCATTTCGCTGTCGGCCAACGAGCTCTGTGCCTTCGAGCCCTGCGACTAGGCTGTCTCTCTCTGTGTGTGTGTGTGTGTGTGTGTGTGTGTGCGAGTGTGATAAATGTTACAACTTTGCCCACTAGCATCAGTTGCCCGCCCTAGTGGATTGCGCCAGTGGTGGCAACACCAAAAAAAAGTGCCTAAAATTGTACATTGGGAGCCGTATTTCAATTGTTGTTATGCGCCTGCCCAGCGTTGTTGCCTCATCATGATGTTTATGGCCAGAAGTGAAAGAATACAGTGTCAAACCGTCTGTCTGTCTGTCTATGAAGCTTATCACCTCGACAATGTTGAAAGTTCACGAAAGTTCGCTATCATCAATTTTAAGTATGATCTATGCCGAGAGGGGAGCACTTTACCGGAATGTATTAGTACATCTTGTACCAAAAGCTGCTTCCGCTTTAATCAGATTTTAAATAGTGGAACTTTCAAATACTTAATCAACTGCACTTTTACTACATACTAAATAATTAGTTAAACAGTTAATGTAAACAGATTATACGAAGTCTTCGGATTATGTTATTCATAATCTAAGTAAATATCTCTGCTTGTGTTAACGTATTTGTTTTCAATATCAGCTAAGGCCTTAAGGCAATAACTTAATCCAATATATATATATATTTATATATATCTATTATGTTCAAAATTCGCTTCGTTGCGAATATTTGCAATGCAAATATTCAGTTTCATATTGCAAATTAATGGTAAGGCCAGAGGCGGAGAGGAGAACGAAGAGAAAAAGAGAATCAGGCGAAGCAAATTAAATCATTAGTTATGCAATTTAAGATTTTTTGTGACACCAGCAGTGAAAAAATAAAGAACACATCTTAATTGCCAGTCTAGAGGAAAAAAATCAGAAAATATGTTAAGTGCAATTAAAGTCCGGAATATTGTGCGAGGTAATTAAAATATTAATGACAGTGAATTGCATATTAAGGAAGTGCTATTTAATTAATTTTAAATACGTGAATGCAATTGTGGTACCATTAACTGGGCACATTTTGTTGCTGCTGTATTAATATAAATTGCTTTTCAACTAGAAGCCAAATAAGTTTAAAGCAAGCTGCTTAGTTTGAATGCATTTTGCTTTCTTAGATTGGAAATGGAAATAGCTGATTGACTTGGCCGGTCTATCAAAGGGAGCAAAGTTAGCATGCTTCCCTGTTCCCGAGTATTAGGAAAGTTTTTGTTGCAAAGTAGAAAAGAACCGGTAGAACTTTAAAATGTAATCAAGGCTAACAAGGATCAAACTTAAATTGCAGTAAATAGAACTCGTCTCTCGTCTGATGACTGGCAACAGAGAGTTGGAGTTGCAACATTGAGTTGGCAACAGTTCTGCCATCTGGCGATTTTGTAAATCCGTTTGGGGATATTTTGTTGCAGCTGGTACTTAACGGTATTCTGCTGCTGCTACTGCTGCTGCTGCTGAATTGCTAAACTGATGCCAAATTGAATGTGTCAATTTCGAGTCTTGTCATGCATTTAAATATATTATATTTATTTGCCCAAAGCGCCAGCTGTTGTCCATAGCACAAAAGCCAAACAAATAATGACTGTAATCATAGTTAACGAACGCATATAAAATTTGTAATTATTCATCGTGTTCTCGCTAGCGTATCTGTTAAAGAAACAACAATGATATATATGGAAATGATTGTTTTCCAATTGGCTAACAAAGCGATCTTATTTGGTAGCATACGAGACGTAGATTGAACACTAAGATTGAGTTAAAACTTATTAGTTCTCTTGTCGAAATGTTATTGTTTGTATTTTCAAGAATGCTTTTGCATGTAAACAAAAATGAGCAAAAGTAAGTACCATCGTCTGGCTGATTAAAATGCTCATTTATGCATATTTATTTAAATGAAAATGCTCTTAATTAAACTTGCTGCTGTTTTAAACACACACTTACATACATCACTACACACACACACATATATATATATATATATATTTTAATATGAATTAATAATTTAAATGCTATGCAGCATACTTAATGTGTGAATGTTGCATTGCGTTTGTGTTGTGTTATGTAATCTTAGTGAATGGAATGTTCGGAATTATAATATTTATTTAATGAATGCTATCAACTTTTTTTTTTATTCCTGTAATAATTACCATTTGCCACGTTGCACATTTCCACTCCACATACTTATTTAAACTGAACTTAAATATATATGTGCACAAAGTATGTAAATAGTTTTGCTCGAATCTGGCTATATAAACATATATATAATGCTTACTCACATGTGCCATTCTGTGGCTTAAAACTTCAAATACAAACAAAATTTTTGGCTCAACATAAGCGGCTTACAATGTTAACAAACATTCACACACACACATGCATACACTCATAACATCTGGAGTTAGCCAAAAAATACTTCCTGAATTTGTTGTCTGTGGTGTTATATTTTTTATTTGTAAGCTACCTGCAGTTTAATACAAATGTTTGCATTGCCCGAAAGGAGCGTAATATAGCTGTGTGCCTTTAAACTGTATAGTATATCCGAAATATAAATATAAATCAAGAATGCAGATACCCTTGCACATTGTTTTTACTCATTACTTTGGTTTATCATAATTGTACTTAAGCTTATTCATTCCGTTTACTTTTACATTGTCAGGAACTGTTTCGGTAGTATTTTCAAACTTGTTTCAAAGTTAAAGCTTTATAAGGTCTGTTAGCCACAAATCAAACGGTGGAAAAAACACTTTAGCGCTAGGTTGCCCTTGGGACATTCTTAGCATTGACAACTTGGCACTTTTAAATAAATTTTCGATTATCGCGCCCATTAAGGGGCAATAAAAATGTAATAAATTTTCAATCTGTGCTCTCCACGTAGTTTAGTACTAAAGAGAGAGAGAGATTGAGAGGGAGGAAGTCGCCTCCAGTGATAAGTTTCTTTATCAAATTTACTAAATCGTCGATAATATTGAATGGACTACAGAGTTCTCATTCGCACTCATTTTGCTCTTTCCCTTTTTCTCTTTCTATCTCTATCTCTCTGTTACTGCATTTAACAATGAAACTTTGGATTTTGGCCCAGGGGCGTTTGTTTAGTTTACTTTACGCGCAGCAGCCAGTTTAAGGGGTTTGTAAAGGGGTTTGTAAAGGGGTGTGGTGGGATGTGGTGAATGTGGGCGTGTGTGCTGCAATAATAACACAACACGCATACGCCGCGTTACCTTTTCGCCCACACACCACGCCCTGCCTGCCTGCCTGCAATTGGCGTTGGGTAGCTCGTTTCGATTACAAACGGATTTGTTGTTGTTGTTGTTCTGGTTAGGCGTGAATGTGCGTGTGTTTGTATTCGAAGAACTTCGATTTCAATTTTCATACTCGATTACCTTTTGCTGGCCTATTGCCGTTCTCTGTATCAGCTGCTTCTGCTGCTGGTTTTCATTTTTGATTCGAATTCTGATTCTTATTCTGTTACTGCAGGCATTCACAATGTTTTTTCTCGTTTCGTTTACTTCTCTCTCTCTTTTTACTTTTTACACCAAACTTTTGCTCTGTGAAACGCAAACATTTTATTAAAAAACTTTTGTTTCACTTGGCATTGGACGCTTGTTGGGCGGGGTCTAAAAATAGGGGGCGTTAGGCGTTGGCCGTTTGGTATCGAGCCTGCCTGCCTGTTTGCCAGCCTGTTCGTTTG
This sequence comes from Scaptomyza tumidula, assembly GCA_035044465.1. Taxonomy (NCBI): domain Eukaryota; kingdom Metazoa; phylum Arthropoda; class Insecta; order Diptera; family Drosophilidae; genus Scaptomyza; species Scaptomyza tumidula. The sequence continues at coordinate 9,432,206 of JAWNNW010000442.1, read as the reverse complement.
TTTGTGTGCGAACGAAAACCTTCAGGCGAAAGTTTACACATAGAAATATGATTTTACATTTGCTTTTAATTTTAACTCTTGCAATCATTTTTTGGGCCCAACTCAGTCGGGGCCTACCTTGTGTCTTGGAGCACCGACAACTGCGGTCATACTCGACAAAACATGCTCGAGTAGCTGGAGGAAGAAGGTTGGGTGAGAAGTAAGCGCACTTTGCGAAAACATAATAATAAAAATAACTTTTTTTTTTTTTTTGTTTCTTGTGATTCTTTTTTTTTGTTATTTTTGTTATTTTTCTCTGTTTGTGCTGCCAAACAATAACCATAAATGTCGGTGCGCATAAAATGCCAGACTCGTAATTGATTGTTACAGTCGGCCAGCGCATGCAAAAAAAAAACGAAAGGGAATTTAATAAAAAGTTCGAGAAAGTTACACGCGGTGCGAAAAATATTTATGTGCTCACTTTTGCCGCCATCTCATAACTGCAAGAAATGTTCAACAAAGACAAGACAGAGAGAGAGTGAGATAGAAATCAAACTAAACAATGCTTGAATCTTAACAGATTTCCACTCGGGGGGATCATTGTGTTCGTTCACATGCCTGGCACTTGCGCTCTGGGATAATTCAGTGTATGTGTGCTGTGCGAAAGAAATGTTCAAAAGAAATCAAGTCAATAAAATCAGTGCAAAGAATACATTTTGTTTGGTAGATCTTTAATAAGTTAGTTTTAATGGAGTTTCATTTGTACATTATTTACTTTTTAATCGTATAATTAACAAATATTCATTGTTTGAACAATGTGTGAAAATCTTAAGGGTTTCCTGTTGACTTCCTTTTCATTACCCCTTTTTGCATGAACATTGCCAGCAGCTAATGAGCTTTTAATTGCACACTTATGTATGTGTATGTGTGTGTGTCTGTGTGTGTGATCATTTATGGGGAACGCATGTGTGTGTGTGTGTTGTGTAAGAGAATTAATGAAGCTCTTGAGTGTGTTTTAAAGTGCTACAAAGATTAATCATATACATCAATCTTAAACGTCGACAACAGCGCCTCTCAGAGCCTTAATTATGTGCGGGTTTGTATTCGGGAAGCGGGGTTGCTAAGGAGCTGTGCAGTAAAGGAGTCTGGAGCTTAACTGTAATTTGATTTGAATGAGTTTCATGTGGGCTGCTCAAGCAATCTAAATACGAAAAACATTGCAATTGCATTTGCTTCAAGCTTACTCAAAACTTTAAGTTTATCTCCAAAAAAGAAAACTTTCAAGCCAAGTTTTTTTCTTTACTAAAAAAAAAATAAAAACCGAAGGAACAAGCAAAAGTAAGCTGTCCCAAAAACAGACGTAAACTTTTTCTTTGCGTGTTGCCTTTGCACTTGAAACAGAATGTAAACTGGTGGCCGGAGTGTGGGAGGATTGGGAGAAGCTATTGTATATAACTTTTAATTAAATAATTAACAAGAAATTTATTTGCATTTAGAGCAGCACCAACCAGACACCTGTTGTATGTGTGTGTGTGCGTGTGCGAGTGTGTGCGTAATAAATAAATAAATTCCAGCATACTGCAAGCAAAGTTTTCTGAAGAAAAAAAGTCCATTAGAAGTCGAAAAGTGTTAGTAAACAGTAAATAAAATTGCCTGTAACTAGGTCATGTTAGAAACCCTTTATTAAACTTTCATAGCACAAATTTAATCATACAAGTTTTAAGAGTTGCTGTAGGCATTTCACACTCGACCATCATCATCAACAACTTCATCATTATCTTGGTCATTGTGATTGTCATTGCATCGTGTGTCCGAAAACCTCATCAGGCAACTGATTCGCGCAATTTGTTGTTGTTGTTGTATTTAGTGTGTGCGGTGATATGCGTAATAATGCAATAAATACAAATTAAGCACGCTTGAGTGCTATTATGCAAACCACTTTCACACACACACACACACACATACTAAACACTAACTAACTAATGCACACACACACACAGAGAGATAGAGAATTGTCACATGGTCGGGGATTACAAAACGATTTCCATTCGCTAATCTCATTTAATGAACACAAATATGTAGAACACGGCGTTAATCGCTCATACTCGCACTTACTCACACACACACACACACACTCAATACGTATACGCCACAACCCACACACACACCACTATATAGTAGTAGTACTCGCTAAGTACTTGGCTATATAGCGATAGTAAAGTACACAACCAATGAAAATATCGCATCAAGTTTCGTATTCGTTTCTAAATACAGTTTGAACATCTTCTTGTCACATTATATTATAGCATTTATCTGAAACCATTTTCGATTAAGATGCTCTGCTTGTTCTTGTTCTTCATCTTCTTCTTCTTGTTTTTCTTTTATGTTCGTGTTTTGTGTCAACATCAGCTGCTGCTGCTGCTGCCCGTAGTTTTCGGCCGTGGCAATATTCGTCGTCTTCTTCTTAAATTTCTATAATTGCTTGTGATTTGTTAGCCGAAAACGTGCCGGGCAACTGCAATTTGTTGTGCGGCCTTATAGCATGGTCAAACACAAACACACACGTATATGCACTTAAAGAAAAAATGGGAGAGATTCGAATATAAAAGTTCAATGTATGTTGAATGTATTAAATATGTTTTTGATATACTTCACTTATGTTTCTCTCAGTGCTTTAGTATCGCCGAGTTATTGCCATCTATATATTTTTTATTTGTCTCACGCTTTCAATAATTGCCGGCATTACACGTGGCCCTAATAAATTAACAGCCCTGGCTTAAGTGTAAAATAAATAAACAGCCAACTTAACGACAAACCACCCTTAAAGCGCCTCTATTGCTGTTCTGTTTAGCTTTCTATCAATAACTATTCGATGTGTGTTTTTGCTTGCTATGGTCATGTGTACGCATATCAATCATACGCACTGTTGTGCCTGGTGTTTTGTGTTGCGTTGTGTTAGCGTACCAATTATCGAGTGCCGTATGAGCGCAACTCTTGGAAACTATTTGCATAAAAATTAGCCATGCAACGTGTTCAGCTGCGTTACAATGAGGTATTTAAATTAAACCGAGGCTAAAATGATGCATTGTCAAACTGTCAAAAACCGCTGAAACACATCAAAGTGCAACATGGGTTTGATTTTAGAGGAAATTGGCATAGAAAATGTTGCAAATATGAGCTGAATAACATTAAGGCAAAAAATAATTAAAGCTTTGTTTAAATGTTAAATGTTAAACAGATATTGTTAAAGTTTTGCGTTTATGTTTTAACTATAACAAGCATCAAATATGGAAGACTTCTTTTATTTTCATAGTCAATCACCACAATTTTTATTTGAAAACTTTCGGAATGGCACTTAAAACTAGATACTTAAAGTAATGAGCTATGATTCTTCGGCATTTGATGGATTATTCAATTAAATACTAATGTTTGATGTGGCAATTATTAAGTGAAGAAAAAAAAACTGCAATTCGATGACAAGTTCTTTGCGAATCTTAATGCTCAATGATGAGGTAGTGGATTAATAGCGCATTGAGTCATCAAACTACAGAACAACCACAGCAATAACAACACTCTTTCCTAGAAATGATACAAATGTTTACCACCCACACACACTCCCAAGCCCCTCGCTTGAACATTTTAACAGCTGTCAGTTTTATGGTGCGTGACTTTTACGACAGCTGGTTTGGCGCGTGTCGGTGCGTTGTGGTGCGATCTGATGTGGTGCGATGTGTGTGCTTGTGGGTGTGTGATGTGATGATGCCTGGTGCTGGTGGCCTTAGGCGATTTTTGGAAATCGGTTTTAATTGCCAAATAAAACCAAATAGCAGTGCCAACAACAACAACCACAATCAGCGCCAAAAACAGTGCTACATTTCTTTGAGTGGGCGCCGCGCGCACATAGAAATAGTTTTATATGTTTGTTGTATAGAATTTCGTTTGCCGTCGGCAATAACAACAACAACAACAACGAAAGCAATAACTACAATCGCAATCTATTTGACTAAGTTATTGACGTTGCATAAATATTACAGTGTACTGCATTTTATTACAATCCCTAATGCCGACCAAAACACACAAACGCACATATGCAAAAATACAATTTATTTGAATAATAACAATTCGTTGGAAAGTGGGTTTATTTCTTTATGTTGTGTTTTTCAATACACAGCATGAAAAAAAGTGTAAAAAATAATATTCAATTCAAATTAAACAAAACAAAAAGTCCTCTAAGAGGATAATAGGAAATCTAGAATATGTCTTTAAATAAAGTTTTGGGTTGGGATATTGTGTACTGAATTTAAAAAAAGTTACAATAGAAATCTTTTTATAATGCATTTTTAAAGCAAGATATACCTTAGAAACTAAACTTTTCATCTCAATGAATTCCGAGGGCATTTTAATTGATTTCAGGATGATATTGTTACTGTTTTTGACTATGATTAACTTGTGCTTTATGTACTTTTTAATTAAAACTTTATTGCAATCAATTTGTCAAAGAAATTGGCTTTTAAAGTGCTGCAGACACGCCCTTAAAACTTTTGCAGCACAGCCCATTTTTAGCCATTGCTTTGTTATAGTTTTGAGTTTATTTGTGTTGGGTTAGGGAAAAATCATATGCATGCATTTGCAATTTCAAAGGCGAACACGACCGTAAGAATATACTATCAAAAAATAAGAATAAGAACAACAAGCTGAAAGTTCAAAGTGATTGTCGGTTAGGTATGCTTTAAATAAATGATAAAGCAATCCACGTAAAAAATATTTGAAAAACTTGCATATTATATCGAAAAGGGACTGTGTTTAAGATTTTGGTTGTATCTTATACTTAAAACACATCTGCAAAAGTTTCTGCCACAGATCTACCTTAGCTCTAAACATTTGCAATTGTTACAGGGTAATAAAAGCAATTGTGTGCTGTAGTAAATTTTCAAGTGTCAAACTAATGGTCTAAGAAATACTTTATAGCTTAAAATTTTAAACAATATAAAAACCATATAAATCGAATTTCAGGCAGCTCTCAATACAATAAACATACATGGTATACATATATATATATACATATATATCCCATCGTGTGTCGGCTCAGCTGTGAATGTATATTTTTGTGTTGTTGTTGTTGTTAGTAGTAGTTGTATCTTGTTTCTCTCTCTTGTTGTAGTTGTATCTTTGGCTCTCATGTGTGTGTGTGTGTGTGTGTGTGTGGGCATCATTCATCCTGCGGCCATATTGAGGCAACATATCCGGCGACAGGATGCCAAGACAAGAAAATTTCATGCTATGCTTTGTACGTTTCCGCTTATGCCCCTTATCCCAAAAACCCCCGCTCCTGACGCCACACCCTCTCATTCTCACTGACTCTATCTCTCTTTGTCTTTCTCATTCTATCTTTGTTGTTGCTGTTGCCTGTCTGTGCTTATATTTTATTTTATGCCAACAGCATTGTTTAATTACACACAAGAGACAACATACACACACACACACACACACACACATACTTGCATCAAGCAGCTTTGCTTTGCGTGTGTAATGCCCCTATTCGCACACATTCATGTGCATGTGTTTGTGTGTGTGTGTGTGTATGTCAGGTAATGGCTGCCCTGCTCACATGCAATTTATATTTTCAGCTGCAAACTCAGCTACTATTGCTGCTTACCCCACCTCCCAAACTGCTTCGCCTCACTGCCCCTCTTGCATTTGCCTCGCATTGCTGCAATTAAGTTCAAGTGCAAAACAAAAGGCAAGTTGTTTGATATCAGCAACCCTCCCCCTTCAAGTCCTACACACACATTCTGACAACTCAGTTGTTCATTTTTTTTTTTTATATGTGAAACATTTTTACACGATTACAGCAAGGACAACAACAACAGCAAGCAGCTACTCTGATAAATGTTGTCCAACAACAACAAGAACAATAGCACATAACTGCTATACATAGATTTATATATATACATATGTAATAATAACTGATTAAAGTCTGCTGACATATGGGCGAGATTATGGTTGCTTGGATTTTTGATGAATGTGTGTGTGTGTGTCTGCAAGTAAGTGTGTGCGTGTCTGTGTTGAACAGAATCTATCTGGCCAAAATGCGACTGAACTGAACTTAATTGGTTGTTGGCAACAGATTAAATATATATATATATATAAAGAACATTGTTTACTAAAAGTGCTTGAAAACTATATTCGGATTTGCGAGTTTTTCTATCAATGCTGTTGCTGATTCGTTGTCGTTGTTGTTGTTTGTGTCCTTTGCAAAAGTTTTGACCATCAAATTAAATTGAGCATAATTAAATTTAGCTGAGAACCGCAAAAGTTTTGCGTTTTTAATTAAACAAACAACGATTGTGAATGTATCAAAAAGCAAATTCTTTCAAAAGCTTTCAATTTATCTACTTGTCTCTGTTGCACTATCTATCTATAACTCGCTCTCTTTCTCTTTTGTGCTCTGTCTGCATTTCGTTCAGAGAGATTACTGTTAAAAAAAAGAGAAAAACATAAATCATGACGGACGCGTTAAAATTTTTTTTGTTTTTGTTGGAATAATAAGTATTTTTACAGCCATAACTTTGGGATTGTTATTTTTGGTTGGTTGTTTTTATTGTTGTTGGTTGTCGTCATTGTGGTAATTAATCAACATTGCAGGCAGGCAGCAAAGACCTAGACGACGACGACGACGACGATAGCATTATCAATTACAAAATATTTATGATAAATTATTGAGTATGAGTTTCGGTTCTTTAATGAAATTTATTATGGAATTGTTTTAAGCGAGAACATTAATTAAATCATTTCCAATGACAGACCACAATAAAAAACAAAAAACAAACCAACATAAAAACAACATAAAAAGTTATTAAAAAGCTATTAATGTGCGTTAATTACAAATATGTTCATAAATTAAAGCGCTCATTGGATCCTTTAAATTACAGATATATCATTGAGACAACTTATGGAAATGTTCCATAAATATTTTATTATGTGTTTTTTTTTCACACTTCTCTTCAACAAAACGCTTTAAGGGGCATTTAACGGAGCTTCATTGCAATAAGCGGTTGAAGGTAATCGCACTTAAAGCAATTCAAGCTTAACAAAAGTGTCGAATCCGCTTTTCTATCCACCTATTTACATGGCATTTATTGCTAAGCAGCGCTCAACAATAATAATCTATAGCTTAATTGCCACCTTCAACAGCTAACTCGTTTATAGTCCGGAAAAGCGGAGCGGTTTTTTTTTTATTTTTTCATTACACTGCGCTTTTATTGTCATTTTCATTGAATAAAATTCCATTCAATGACAGTATTAAAAAGCCTTTAAGTGTGCATTGGACGCAAATTACGCAACACCATTTCAAATTTAGAGTAGAAGTTAACAGAGTTATTTGGCAAATTGTTTGTTGTTGTTGTTGTTGCTACTGCCATGCTTATGCTTAATTTTTATGCGACTGGCAATAAAAGATAGGAAACTTATTTAATGGCGCTATTTGTACGCTGTTAGCAAAGAGAGATTAGCTGCCAAAGAGAAAGGTATCTTGATTTAATCAGCAAGTGATTCGTTTCAAGTGAAAGACTAGCAGTCAACTTGTGAATTTCACCTAAGAATAGAGCTATAACAGCAATCAAGTCGTTTTCCTTGGGATCTTTAAACTAAGTTTAAAATAATATTCACAACTTTAAAGCAGGGTATTTATCTGATCAATTACACCCTTGTTCAAGTAGTCTTAGCTGCTCTGATTACAATTTTTACGAGGCGATGGCGACAAACGAAAAATGTGCCCAAAAAAAGGGGAAAAAAAAGATAGAAACCGTCGCATAGATGCAGCAACCGAAAAACCTAACTCAATATTCAAAGCCACAGACAAAATACACAGAGCAAAGAGAGATAGAGGGAGGAGTAAGAGTATAACGTAAAAAGGGAGCAGCGAAAAGCAGCGCTGCTAAAGCAATAAAAATGCATTTTTATGAGCAAAACTACCAACAAGCATAAATCTCTATCGAAAGCTGCTATGCAATGGCAATGGCAATGGCAAACGCCAGGTAAAAAGGACTCGTGCCTCGTGACTATGTGACTCTGTGGGTGTATATATACCTACCCCTAGCCCTACCCCTTCACCTCTTTGCTACCTTGTGTAAGTGTGTAGATATAAGATAATGTGGTGACTTCACTAAGGCTTTGACTGCACGAACAATAACAAATGCATGAGAAAACAAATTACAATTCTTTGTGTGTGTGTGTGTGTTTTTTTTTTCTCCTCAGTTCAGTAGTTGTATTTGTAGTTGATGGTTGTGGGGTCCGCTGCAGGTTCTTTAAAATAATCCCATTTGTAAAAATTGATTGCAGTTTGTCGATAAAGAAAAAACGGTGCAGTGCCATAGAGAATGTGAGAGAGGAGAAAGATGAAACACTAAGTGGAATATAGCCAGGACTTTGACCAATGTGCGGGTGATTCACTTGGTGATTCAGTTGTAGATGAAGTATAACGATAGGCGCAGACATGAGCTACATGTGTAAAGCACAAGTCATTAGTGTGCAGGACAGATTTGTGTGGCAATCTGCCAGTCAGCTATGCTTGGTGATGTTGAAATCTGTACACAATCTGTCGCCCAATTATCGTTTGCTCACTGTTGTATTGCTACATAGTTGTTACTCCCTTTGTTATAGTTTTATGGTGCGCGCGCTTTACCGAAATCGGTCACAGGTTTCGCTTGAGTTGCGGTTGCAGCCACACAAAATAAACTTTTTTGCTTACCTCCACACAAATATGTGTATTTGGTTGTTGTTGCATCATTTCGTTTGCTTGCATTCAATGGAAATGGAAATGGAAATGGTTTGGGCGTTGAAACTTTTCTGGCCACAAATGTTTCATATAAGACCAACAACAAAAACAACAATAATGCCAACGCCCTCTCAACATCGTCGGAATCGAAATCAGAATCGTAGCGTAACGCTTTAGTCTGGCATTCTGGCTCTTGGCTCTTGTGTTCTGCTTTTGCGGCCGGAAAACTAAATTTACAGCATTACAACTTCCTGTAAGCTGCTTATCGGAATAGAAACTCTCTCGCTCGTCCAACTGCAAATAAAATCCGACAATCAACTGATTTATAAATAAGCGCTACTTTGCCACATACTCGTATACTATGAATATATATGTTCCTTCTTTTTTTTTTGGTATGTAAACGAATGCTGTTCACACGGACTATTAGCAATGCAAGAGCTTACGTTTTGAGGCAGGTGCCTGACTTTGCGAGTATCCTGTAAGTGGACTTAAATAGTAAATTTCAGTATTAGAACAGTATAAAAACTCGTTTTTCAATCAGATACATCAAAAGATTTCTGTGTTTGATGCAACCTTTGCAGCTGATTATAGAAACTTTCCTTTGGCTTGTCACATACGTAACCAGTTTTTGAATACACTTTCTGTTTGTTTTTGTGACTGCGGCGCAGGGTGTATAAAGCAGCAATGACTGCTCGATTTTTGCAATTGGCTATTGACTGGCTTAACTGTAAATCGTTGATGTTGCTTTTATTTCTGCTGCTGTTATTTGTTGCTATTTGTGGTTATAGAGGTGAAATGCTTGTTTTGTTGGACTCTTGGTGGTTTTGGCTGTGTGATTATTATTGGCAAATATTTGTAATAACAAGCATACGAGCCGAAAACTCTAGAGTAAGAAGTGTAGAAGTAGAGTAGAAGCAGAGCTTTGAACAGTGGTTAAGTGAAACGAATAATATTAAATTATGTATTTGATGGCAATTGAGAGAGAAAGAGATTTCAAGCCACTTGTCTATGATAGTTGAATAGTTGAAATCCTTCAAACATACTTCAAATCGATTTCGAGTGCAACATACACATATATGCAGCACGAGTCAATTACGTGTGTATGTGTGTGTGTTGTAGTATTATCCCTGGGATATATACATTACATTCTAAACAATGACTGAAATCAATTGATGTCGATTTTATCAATGCTCAAAAGGGCTTGAGGCAGCTGCAGTTTCTGCTTTTGGAGCCAAATTGCATTTATGGCTTTCCACTTTTATTTAATTTTGCACATGCAATTTACCTCCTTGCTACTCTTAGCTTCTTCTGCTTCATTCCCGTCATCCTTTAGCTTTGTGCTACACACACACACACCCACACACACCCACACACACACTCACGAAAAATCCTTTCAAACACTTTTCTACACAATTCGCCGATCTGCACAAATGAAGCAACATTTTCTCTCAAGAAAATGCGATTTGTGCGCTTTTGAATGCAAGCGACGTACAACAGCCACACCCACACACACACACATATATATATATATATATATATATATATAGCTTATCCTTTGATGATGAAAATTGCACGGGCAAGCGAAAAACTTGAGGCGGCCAACAGCTAATAAGGAGGCAGAGTGCGTCGTTTGCTGACCGTGCACAACGCGGCGTATGCGCAACGTTTACTAACTATGTGCGAAGTGTCTTCCCTTTAAGTTGAAAGTAGTTGAAATCAATTATAAAGCCAACAATTGTGTATGTGTGTGTGTTGCCGATTAAAGAAAAGTTTAAACACGAATTTAATAAGTTTTAATAAGTTTTTGCTGTTTTCTTTTTATACCCTGATCCCATTAAAAATGGGAAAAAGGGGTATAATGAATTTGTGCAAAAGTATATAACAGGCAGAAGGAAGCATCTCCGACCCCATAAAGTATATATATTCTTGATCAGCATCAACAGTCGAGTCGATATAGCCATGTCCGTCTGTCCGTCCGTCTGTATGTATGAACGCGTCGATCTCAGAGACTATGAGAGCTAGAGACTCCAGATTTCGAACTTAAGCTCGCCTAATCCCTAGGCAGTACAAGTTTGTTTCCGATTTTCGATAACTCTTCCCGTTTCCGATATACACATGGGATCGATAACAAAAAAATCTTGAATTTGGAAAACTTTGAGATGCCATTTGAATTATAAAACGAAATAATGACAATCTGTAAAAGTTTTATTAAAATGGGTTAAGAAACACCGGAGATATGGGACATTGAAGTTGTGTATGCAGTATGCGCGTAGACACACACACACACACATACTGGCAAGCACTGACTGTACGCTTAAAGTATAGGGATCAGGGTATCGTCTAGTCGGGATTTCTCGACTAGAGCCTTCTTACTTGTTATATATATGTATGTGAAGATTTTTTCAAGAAGCTTCTGACAGTTGAGTAATGAGATTTTTGTCGGCAATCTGCTTAATTGGGAGCCAGACGAAAGATGAGCGAATTTATTTATTTATTCATCACAATTTATGAAAAAATATGAAAAGTGGGCAAAATGCATTATCGATTCTTGGAAACGGCTGCACACCGGCAAGGATAAAACAAGGATACGCGTTGCGTTCTCTCATTAATTTCACAAATTAAGAGCAGCTTACCTTCTGTTGCTGTTGTTTTACTCTTTATCTCTTTTTGTATATGCTACTTACATACAATTAAAGAATCAACGCCATTAATTAACAGCCCAGACCGAGAGGCCTAAAGTATTTGAGACAAACACACACACACACACATATACATACGTACATTCATACATGCGTGTGCTTTTGTATACAATTATTTATACGGGTCCTTGTTTACCATTTTTTTTTTCGGGTCCCTACGCGTAGCCTATTTGCTACTTAAACAAACATACAACAAAAACACAAAGAGAACGAAAACAGCAAAAAAAAAAGACAACAAACTTGCACATTGTAAAAATTTTCTCAGTAATTAGCAAAGTTTTACGCCTTACAACAAAGGGCTTCCGCCAAAAGGGGGCGCGACTGCTGTCAACGGCTGCTACCTGAGCCTCTGCTCTGCTCCTCTTTAGCTAACTGCTGCCGGCTGAATTTAATGAAAAACGCTCGACCCAAAAGTAAATGATAGCAAAAACAACAGCAACAACAATCCAAAATAGTCATACTATAACGCTGTTGAGGGGGTGGCTTAGACTCTAATGTTATTAAACACCCTCCCACCCTACGCTAAGGTTAGATCAGAAGGGAACGCGCAATAAAAGCTGTGAAATTTGCATAGCTCTTTGATAAAAGTATTAGAACCTTTCGGTTATGTGTGAGAACTGCCCCAAGCTATGTCTGTGGAGAATTATGAGTGGAAAATAGGGAAAAAAAAGATGGTATTAGTGTTTAACAAGTTAGTTAAAGAAACAAATAAAAATTTGCTTTGGAAACTGTGCTTAGCTTCATCTTTATCAACTTGAAGATTTCATCCATGAGCTCAAGTGTATTTGGTGAAACATTTAATAGCAGCACACATGTCGTATGCGTATTAACGGAAACCACAACATTTATATAGATTTTTATTTTTGGGTTGTCTTCTGGGCTGCCAGTCAAAGTCTTGGCAATTAGGCAAAAGCCTGGAACAAAAAACAAAAGTTTTGACTTGCTTGCCAGAGAGAGTGGGAGGGCGAGATGAAGAGTGAGAAAGACGGAAGCTGAGTAGACAGACAGTGGAGTTATTGTCACTTGGCACCTAGCAGCAGAGACAGCAAGAGCGGAGAAGGAACAGGAGCAGAAGCAGGAAAAGGATGTGGAATAGTCGAAGCGTTGCTGCATTTTGTTAGCGCTTTTGGCCCCTATGAAAAATAGCTGTAATTTGCACAGCATAAAAATATAGGAATATGCACTTGAATGTGGATGGGGGAGGGGAGGGGGTGTATGGTTGCGGAAGAGGAGAGTGGGAATGACGACAGACATACATACAGACTACTAACCATAAGTTAACTGAGATCCACACAACCACATGGCCACATGGTTCCATATGCAGGCGACAACTGGATAAAAGAGTGTCCGGGTGTGAGGGTAGAGTAGCTAGATGGTCTAGGGGTTGGAATTGTGGTAAGGGTTGGAGTCAAAGGGAGCTGGAGGCTGGAGGTTGCGTTGTCGCTTGCAAAGCACTTGTGAAAAATAACTTTGCACATCGTTGGATTTGGTGTGCAATTTTCTCGCTCTCTGCGTTGTCACCCACCCCCTCCATAACCGACCCCCTACTACACCCTATCCAGTTGCTGGCTGGCCTGTTCGTTTTTGCCACAGCGCTTACTTTTAATTTTGTTTGTAAAGAAAACTCATTTTCATCATTTTGAAGTTGCGACTGCGCTTGTCTTTTGTAAGGCTCTATATATGTATGTTTGGCAAGAAAAACGAGTATAAGAATGTAAGAAATTCACATACATACAAACACAAACTGCCGCTTCATGTAATTATTTTGATCATTTGCATGGCTGCCACAGAAAGAGAGAGCCAGACCAGACCGAACGACAACATGCACCAAACACTGCTAACGACTTTGTCCCTACACATGCAACGCTTTAAAAACCCCAAACAACTTTCAAACTTTAACACTCTTTAATATCTAAAAGTTCTTGAAGTTTTAACAGACCAAATCAACCGATTATTGAATCAGATACGCGTTTCACAATGGCTTGGCATCTGGATTAATACTTCATTAAAGTTTGATAATGATCGATCTTATAAATCTAAAGTCATCATTTTCTCAGCTTAAATACTTCACTTAACTCACTCAAGAAAAAGCTCATTCGAAACTATTAGCCCACAAAATTGCAATTAAGAACGGTTCAAGGCTTTTGATTACCATAATCTTGCCAAAAATTTAATCAATTTTCATACCAAAATCAATTTTGGTCAGCCTGATTCTTAGTACTTCTTTTGTGCTTAAGGTTTGTTGAACTTGTGAGCTTTATTGGAATATTTTGTTAAAATCGCTAGTTATTAAAGTAAAGTGCATGTGTGGGAGTTGGGCAGAAAGCTTCACACACACACATAAACACCCTATCTCTCACACACACACACACACATGCAACTACTCATAATTGTGTTGCTGTGAAAATATCAATAAAGAAACTAATAAAATGCGCGCTGTCTTAAGTGGCTTACAGACACTTTAACACAAACACACACTCACACACACAGACTACTCGAGCATGTGAGTGTGTGTATGTGTAATGTCAACTTCGCAGGCGAAGGACTCCCGACGGCATTCAAGCATCCAAGCTAAAGCAAGTTTCGCTTACGCTGTGCGCCGCGGCATTAAATCCGCTCTTTTAACGTAAATAACAAAGTGTGAATATGAGTATGTCTGCGTGTGTGTGTGTTAGTGTGTGTTTATTTACTATCATTTAGCGTTAGCCTTAGAGCCACATTATATCCGAAAGGACAATATTGAATGGCTGCTGCTCTCTTGTCTTTTAAGCTATTAGCAAGCGAACATTATAGGGTCAAGTGGCAATTCTGGCAAACGGCTTAAGTTTCTGTCTGTCTTTTTAACTGTTCGTCCATCACAAGACATCCAAGTGCTGAGTAAATGCCATTCATAAATTGTTAGTCATGGGAAAGATGACAGGCAGCGCATCAAACGTTTCTGAAAGCTGTGTAATGCTGAAATCTAATACTGTGGTTTGTGTCTTAGCTAAGCAATGGAAAACTTTGAGTAGTTGATTAATGTCCGTGCTTATTATGGGTTTTAAAATATTTACATAGATGGCGCTACTTTCTATGCCTAGACATTTGCATTTCATAGTATTTTTATCTTCAATTCAACATTTTTGGCGTTAGTTCTAAGCTAGTCAGCTGGGAGTCGCTTTTCATCGTTTTGATTTGTTCTAGGAAAGACGCTGTTAGATCCTTTCTTGAGGGACTTGTGGAATTAAAAGTTACTTTTGATGTAAAAATGTAATTTCCATGATGAGGTTACGTTATATTGGATTTCTCTAAAAGATTTAAGACTTCTTCAGTAGGAAAATCAAACCAACCCTGTTTAAAGTACAATCAAAAAGAAAATTCAGCGGATGGTTTTTTTCACTTAATTGCAAAACATAAAATTATCATTAATTTTATTTTGGTATAATTACATTTCATTATTTTTGAGTGTTGCTTTATTGTTACATTCATGTTGGAGATTTACCATGTATGTAAGTGCAATTCGTATGCTTAGTAAAATCACGCAAAGGTTATTATTATTATTTTTTTTTTCTTTTCTTTTTTAACTTTTGATGCCTTCAATATGAAACCTTATACAAAATAGATTGACGTGAAGTGTAGGAGCGAAGGGTGGAGGGCGGAGGTGGAAAGGTGGCAGCTTCCTAACTAATTATGTTTGAAGACATTAAATTAATATTACGAACACGCTTAGTTTGCATTAAATAACAAATAAAAGAAATTCTACATGCTTTCATCATTTTGTGCTGTTCGTTCCGAGTGTATACACTTAGCAAAAATAACCCCTAATGGGGAAATACATGTATTAAAAAATCTAAAAAATCTTTATATCGTAGCGTAGCTTGTAAATTATGATTATTATCATAAGCATTTAATATCTAAACTGTCCCTTCTTTCCACGCTCATTGTGGTAAACCCTTAGCGGTGAATAGCTGCCATTTGCATTGCCATTTAGCGCGGCACCAGCACTAGCTCCTCCAGCTGCTGCACCATCAGCTCCCGCTCCATTGCCCGCTCCGTTGCCATTGCTCGTTCCATTTGCGCCAAAGTTCTGCGATGCCGATCCCGAGATCAGCTCCTCGGAATGCTGCGGCTTGGCAGTGCAGCGCGGCGCCAAAATCAGATTGTAGCACACAAAGTAGACGAGGGATATGATGCAAGCAATAATTGCCAGCCATTGATAGCAGCATGTCCAATCCTCCAGCTGATGATGCTTCTCCTCGCGTGCCAAACCAATCATGGCGCCAAAACCCTTGCCTAAAACGAAGAGGGGACGACAAAGAGATATAAGTATGGAAACGAAACGACTTAGATTTAACTTACCTAAACCAAAGAAGGCCAACACAGCAATGGCTTGTCCTGTGGCAGTCAATTTCCTGGGCATTGCATGACGCATATATAGAATGATCGTAATCCAGATCAGACCAATGACAGCTGGCTCAATGGCCTCCATGATGACAGTCAGCCAATTGGTCTGAGCATCACTCAAAGCCGTAAAGCGAATGACAAAGATGGCAAAACCGGCAATAAAGATGTTCGAATGTCCACAATACTCAATGAATTTATCCACATTGAAGAAGAGCACCAAGATGAGTATAATTCCCGAATAGCAAACGGCATAAGCATCCGTGAATGTCCAGTAGAGAAAACTGTGAATGCTGCTCCAGAAGGTGCCAAAGAGAATGGATACCAGTGTGAGCACCACAATCTCTGGACTGTAGCGACGAATGGCGGACATGGGCACCACCAGCATGCCGGTCTTCGTATGCCACCACCACTCGGGTGGGCTGAGTGGCATTTGCGTGGCACAGAGTAGCACCACAGCGCCAAGAACGAAGCATACGATGAATACAATCAAGGCAGCAAAGGCAGCATCCTGATTGGGATGTTGTTGCATGAAGAGTAGATCCAATGGCGAGAAGAGTATCACATAGCCAATAGCTCCCCAAACGTACTGCCGACACACCTCACCGCGACCCTCCGATGTTTCTCTCACAGCAATCACAATCGCCGTATTGAGGAGAGTCAAAGCTGCCAGCGATAGGATATCACCCAATAAACGGATGATCCAATAACCAATCAGTGTATCCTCCACATCGCCAGTCGTCTAAGGAAAGATTGATTGATTGAGTAATTGGATAAGATCGATTGTAGTTCGTTTCATACCTTAACACATTCACTGTCAGCGAGCACACTATCCTTGCCATCGTACGGATCTAGGACCAGACACTCCACAATGGGCATACAATTGGAACTCTTTGTCAGATCTTTCATATATTTCACCTGCTTATCGGGTATGTGACACTGAATGCCCTCTGCAAAGAAGTAGGTGGTACGTGAATGGTAAGGCAAATGAAAAGCTTAGCCCAAACTTACCCAATGGATACTGGCACCAGCCATCGGTCTCGTTGGTAATTGGTCCCTCGAGTGCCGCACCCATATCCGCATGCATCACGATGCTGCGAGTATCTTGGGTATAGACATGACAGCTCTTGACAATATTCTTGCCCTCAGCATTGCGTTCAGTGACGCACAGATGTGGCGGCTCCACATAAACCTTCTCCGGAGTTGCCTTCTTTAACTGACGCTTGGATCTCAACACTTCGGAGCTAATCAGTTCGACACCTGCACTATCTGCAGATATATCTGCTGCCAAGTTCAGTTGTCTCTTTGGTCGATATCTTTCGGTGGTGGCGCTGCCCTGATCCTCCTCGTAATCGAATTCGGAGCTCTGTTCGGTGGAGGGAGCTGCCGTCACCAATTCACCCAACCACACCTGATACATATTCTGATGTAGATTGGGATTCAGGCAACTGTAGGTACAGCGGGTCAAGTTCACATTGCCCGTCTTGTGCTGCCAGCCGTGGCAGGAGTCATTGCTGCAGAGCTTCTGGAATATATAGGCGCCATTGCCATCGCAGCCAAAGCTTACTTGTGGCTTCTGTGCCGGCTGCCTGGCCACATCCGGTACGGCAAACAAGCAGGCATAAATCAAGGCTGCCAGCAGCAGAAACACAGCAGTCAATGTGCGCAGCGTGCGTCCAAATCCATTAGGATTCTTGGCAGCCAAACGATCGGCCCAAGGACCCGCTATCAAGGGACCCAATATGGAGACAAAGGGTGCTACAATTGTAATTGTGCGGTACTCCGAGAAGTTCAAACCCAACAGCAAGGGTTTTGTGGCATGCAAAATGTGCAAAGCTGTGAGACCTGTCGACCATAAAATAGAGCATAAGTAAAGGTACTTTAGATAGTTTCCCTGTACTTACCGCTTATAATCAGGAACACCACAAGCTTCAATGAGATCAACGTTTTGTTGATACGCGGACTGTGGCCAACTTTGAAGCCCATCTTGGCAGTATAATTAAACTAAAAACTATTTAAAATCAGGTATATTCCTTTCGTTCGAGTCTGCAATAAATAAACAAAATCCAAATCAATAAAGTTTTATTAACGCTAATTGCTGCAGTTTCCTGTGTGTTGCGAAATCAAAAGAAAAATCTGCCTTATGTGACGAAACTTTGAGTAGGCAGCAGCCGCTGCACCTTGCAACGTAGTTAAACAATCTGTCAATGTTACCAAATGCACAACCACAATCCAATATAATCAAAACAAGCAGGGAAAAGCGACTTAGAGATACCCTGTAGACATTCAATATTCTCATTTTTCGATCTCTCTATTAACATTTATCGATGCTAATCTATCAACAAAGCTATCAAAATCAATTGAAAACTGTTCCAGTTCTCAGCAGCTAGAGAAGAAAAACAAACACACACACACAAGGAACAACAACAACAAATACACATTGTGTTTGCATATTAACAAATGTTATACACGAATGTAAAACATATCTATAAACAATTCTAACGGGGTGTCAGAAAATAAACAAGTGTCAATAGGCGATAGGCCATTGAAGCCACAAACATTCATACGCACCGTTGAACTGAATATAATATATATCACAACGTAATTGTAGTGTAATAACACGAGTAAATAGATGCCTTTACTACAAATGGAATGGAAGATCGTATACCCTTTCGTTGCATACCTTAGACTCTCAATGATGAGATCATCAAGCAGTTCATAATCAAATTGTATATAGTATGTAAATGTGATGTTCGGTTGCAATAGCCACAATAAAACTAATCATAACGAAATATATATACAAACATAATATTGTGGCTGCCCTAGACATAAATTCAAATTGACTGTCAACGCAATTGTCAATGTTATCGCTTCAATCAAAACGTCGAAATGTCTGAAATATATTCGCAGTTGAAAGCGATAAGCATCCAACCAAACAAATTGTCAGAGGGGAGGAAGGAGTGGGGATAAGTGAGCTTAATGCAACGCCTAAGTAAATCTGCTTAGTGCGTTAAATTCCCTCTTGAATTGCATTCATAATCACTTAATTCATTTCATGGAGGTTGATGGACTTGCTTTGCTGCACCCACGTTAAGTGTAACGTCTCCGTTTGTTGCAGTTGCCATTGATATGGGATGAGTGCAATTTGCAAGAAGCTCTTAAGTGAAGATCTTCCTTGCTTTGTGGTACGTTGACAATAAAATAACTGTCTCTGCTCGCCCAAATGGAAATGGAAAGTAAGATGCACAAAAACGAACACATGCTGTTTTTAAGTTTCTATATACCCTGTAGACATTTCGTTGTTGGAAGTGAATGTTGTAAGTTTTGTTGGAAGTTGGGATGTTATAAGAAAATAACTTCACTATAGATACAGGGCATCTTGTGGACTTATCACAATCTCTTGATATGCAAATGCGCAGAACACAAACACACGATTTGTAGCTGTCTGAATAGTACGATGTTTATGTATTGTGTTTAACAGGCGGTTGGACACAACGCTTAAACCGGTTGTTAAAGTTGTCAGCCAGTATAATTACATCACCACCGAGTGCGACCGACCGACCGACAGATATACCCAACAAACTAAAGAGAGCTAGCTGTCTGCCAGCGAATACAGAATACAGATGACACGATGACGCAGAAACCAACGCTGGGATTACGCCCCCAAAGCGTCGCCGATAACAAGGGCGGGGACTGGGACAGATGTTCAGGCAAAACCATCTGTAAAATTTCAAAATTTAACTTTACACGCTAAATACATCTTTGAAAACAAGAAGGCAAACAATCCGTTTGAAGGCCAAATCTTAAATTTGTTTAAACCAAGCACAATTTATGGACTGTAAATGTAATGTTCCGACGCCAGCTAATCAATAATGTGTGTGAAGAATAGATAGATTAGCGCAAGAGCACACAATGTAAACACAGAGAGAGAGAGTGAGAGTTGGGAACGCGATGAAATAATTCGAATGCCGGCGCATCTAAGAAAGCTGATGGGAAACTGAAAAACATTTAAAGATTGTATTGTGAATATCACGAGTAATCGTTTACTTTATACCCTAGAGAGTATCTCGTTAACATCCCAAATATAGGCAAACCCAGCTTGATTGCTATTTTTAAAAACAAACCTTGCCTGCAGTTAGACGCCAACGACAAAAAAAAAGAAAACAGCTAATCTACAAACTTAATCAGCATAATGATGGCGCACACACACTAAATCTGAGCACTCCCCTGGAACAACTCGGAGTTTGTTATTAAAGCGAACCTAGATATAAAATAGACATTTGATGATGCGATAGGTCCAAAAAGTCAAAGTACAATTATGTTCAAGTCGCTTTTTTTTATGCATTGTCTTAAACAGAATCTTTTGAAGCTTGTGATTATTTGTTTGTTGGTTGCCAAACATCTTTTAACACCTCTGTGGGTTGCCATGCCGAGTAATTGCAATGTTTTTGTTATTGTTTTCTATTTTTTCTAGTTATTTGCTGTCTGTTCGACAACGTTGAGGCGTTCACAATGTGGGTCAATTGGCCTTATTTTTTCAGTTTTATTTTTATTTTGAGGCTTGCCCCCAGACAGCGTGGTGCATGACAAGCCGCTAGTTTAATTATGCGTAACATGTTAAAAAAAAAAAACGAAAATCAATGAAAAGACGCTACTGCAACTGTGTATAAGAGATAATGCAAATGATCTGGTCACACTGTGCGCAGCGAGTGCAGCTTTAATTAGCATTACAAATTGGGCAAACGTTCGATTATTTGTTACTATCTGACTTGAATAACGCCCCTATCTTAAATATTAGACACGTCTACTTTAAATGATCCAAAAATCTACGCATTTCCACTTTCAAATTAATACGTAAATTATATATATTTGTGTACAATCAAGCCCACTTAAGTGCAACAATAGACTAACGAATAATAGTTTCATAGCATGGCAACATTAACCTACAATGAAAATGTTTAATACCCTGCTTAGGAGTGGTCTAATGGGGTATACTAAACTAAAACTACGAAAAAGTTGGATTTGGTACAGATTAGGTGCAATGAAAACTTTTGGTTAACTATAAAATCAACTTTTACAGGGTATCTGTAAGTGGCTCATTCCTTTATCTTGGATTCTTATGCGTACTTGTTTATTGCGTATTCGCGCAAGCGTAAACTAATGCTAATTCTATGCTTAGCACACAATCCAATTCACAAAATTTGTACTTTGATTTACTGGTTGTATAATGTTGTTGCTGTTGCCATCTGACATTTTG
Source organism: Scaptomyza tumidula (assembly GCA_035044465.1). Taxonomy (NCBI): domain Eukaryota; kingdom Metazoa; phylum Arthropoda; class Insecta; order Diptera; family Drosophilidae; genus Scaptomyza; species Scaptomyza tumidula. The sequence continues at coordinate 9,411,115 of JAWNNW010000442.1, read as the reverse complement.
GCGGCAACTTTGACATTTAAATGGGCGCCCGTCACGCCCGAAGGAAACGCAAAAATCATACAAAACAAACGGATAAACACTGTGGCTAATGCCAAATGTAATTTCAAATTACGCATTATCGATTCTTCACCGATTTAGTAACCAAATTCGACGTATTGTACGTGTCATATATATCTATATACTATATATACAGTAGTTTTGTATATCTTTCGTTTGTTTGTTTACATATTGAGCACGTAGCAGTTGTTGTAAGTTTCTTTATTACGTATTTCATTATGCCAGCGACCCACAAAATCAAACGACCCGTCACAAAGCGCAAAGGTGAAAAGAGAAGAGAGAAGGAGAGAAAAAAAACTCGTTACTTTGAGTTATTAATGATTGAGTCGCCCTACCGCGCGTTGCAGTTAATCCAAGTCAAGTTGATGGCAATTTCCTGTAATATTTAATAGTATGCTACTTAAATTTATTACGAATTTTTCCTATCACTTCAACTCTTATACTATTAAAGTTATGCTCAAATCAAGCCATAAACAAATCAGCTATATTTGAATTTTATTGCTTCACTTGACAAGTTATAGAAATATTTAAGCTGTGTTTCTTCTTTTTATGGTATGCATACCTTTTACACACACCCTAAGAAAAAATCACCCACTAAAAATATTAAACATTTTTTTGTGGATGCTTCAAATGCACTCTAAAATACATTTGCCTCGAATTAGAATCATTTGATGTAGCACGCCCCTGGGAGGAGTAAAGCACACGCAATCCCAGTAAGCTATTCCCCTCCCTCTTTCTTCCTTGTTGAATCACCTACACTATGTATAGTGTATTGTATGTGTAGTTGAGGGTTGCTCGTGTTTTTGTTGCCGGCTAATTAATTAGAAGAAATGACCACTAATTGGGTCAAACAACAAAAAAGAGCATGGCAAGTGCATAAATAAAAGGTGATGAGAGAGGGGCGTGGTGGAGAGAAGTGGGGGTGGGTGTGTAGGTCGCAATCATTGCCGGTTTAATGGTTTAAATAATATACAAATTATTCCAAGTTGTCACAGAACAAAAAAAAATCACTTTTTATACATGCAACCTGTTTTAAACATTGGGAAAATAGCTCCAAAAAAGTAATTATTAAAGCAATAAACAAACTAATCAATTGGTTGCATGCCACTTGTTGCATTTTTTTTCCATGGAAATTAAATGTTTATAAATATGCATTTTTGGATCTAGGATGCGACGGCGGTCGGCAAGATGAAAAAGCCAATCGTAAAAACGATTGCAACAAATTCTTTTATTTTTAATTTACAGTGGCAGTGGCAGAGCATTGGGGGTAGCGCCATTAAACTGTCCGAAAATTTATATTTCAACCTCAATTTGCTGGTGGCATGACCCCAAATAGACGACGCACAGTCGCAAACGTATATACTTTTACATATATTAATACATATGTGGACCAATGTGTCGATGACATCATTCGTTTTTGGACCCAGTTGTCTCAACATATATATGTTTATATATATATATTTGACGCAATCTCTTTTCCTTTCAGGGGGGGTGATCTATATTTACATCAAAAACAACAAACAAGCAGGGTGATCATCTCTATAAGACTGTGTGTCAACATAAAAGCAGCACAGTATTTAAGAATGTTTTCTTTTAAATATTATGACGTCTAGAACTTAAGAGTTAACTTAAAGAGTATTTGAATCCTCAAACAAAAACAAATTTAATTTAATTTCTAGCATCGCAATTGGCAATTTCTCAAATTTAATCTCATTGCTTTGCGTCGCAACTGTAAATATTTCACTACATTCCAAGTCATACTAAATAACACCTAACACCTGAGCTATGAGCTCACAATTATGATATCACTACAACCTCAAGGCATTAAGGCAACTATGTACGATGTGTGTATGTGTGAAATTTGCATACGATAACCTCGCTTAAGTCAGCTTCTGTTTGGAACGCAATTGAAACGTGCCGAAAGTGCAGCTTTCTATCGAACCTAACTCCAAAAACACACCAAATATTTCTCAGTAATCGTTAATTGATATATACACATATATATAGTTATATATTCAATTGCTCAATTGCGCATTAATAAGACATTTTTGTTAATTGGCCGAACACCCAAAATGAATATAAAATTTAGCCATTTTTTTTTTTATTATTTTCGACTGCCATAAAAGATAAACGCGTTTTGGGCCTCGAATTGAAATCAAAGTCAAATACAGCGCATAGGCCAAGTTTATAGTTGGCAGCCAAATGGCACTGACACGACAAAGAAACCAAGACTTTGTTGTTGGAGGCAAGTCACGCAGAAGAAACTTGATTACCAATGCAACAACAACAATTGCAATTCGCTTGTCTAACCGGCTCACAAAGTGCGCCAATCTTTCGCTTGAAATGTGCTTGAAAGAACACACAAAAGAAGAAGTTCGCTTAAGATAGAAAGATACATTTGTAGCTACAAGTTAGCTTTGACGTTGACTGTCACTCAACAACAACAACAGCAAATAAACAGGAAATCGTCGAATCGCATGCAACTTCAACATTCAAGCCATTCAAGCATTTGCCATGTTCTCAATAAATGCACAACAGTTGGCAAATAATTCCCAGTTCAGTTGAAGTCACTCAAGTTGACTCCAATTCAAGTTTGTCCAAGCCGATTTGTCTACCACATTAAATGAACACTTTTGTAGGACTCTCTTAGCCTGACTGACATTGAATTCGTCAGCAGTCAGCAGTTAAACTGCCACATAATGGCACACAATTTGATACTTTTGGCGAACCCACGGCGAAGCCATCGAAAGAATCAAAACAGAATCCGCAAAAGTTTGCCCTAGTTTCAGGCCCGCCAAAAAAAAAACGACCGAATCTCTTGTAAGTAGTTGCAGGCATAATTCAAAAGTATCTTTAGCGCTGTATCTGTCACTGTTACAGATTGTTGTTGTTTTGTCTTTTTGCTCTCTGTGCAAATGTTGCGACTCTGACTCATCAAATTCTTAAGCATGAGGCTGCATGACACACAGATAACCAAAATAAAACGAAAAGAAATATATTACAAGAACAAAAACACTGACCGAATTAATCCCACAATCCTATTTTTAGTGGCAACAAAATGTTGTGTGGATTATTACGAAATGAAACCAATGTTTGGGAGTAGGATTTCTAAACAAACAAACCTTGAAAAATACAAGAACTCTTTATACAAATCGTTTTTAAAAGCTTCTGCGCATGTTAATACTTAAAGATTGTTTGATTTATTAAATTAATAATGCCACATCTTTTCTACACAGATTGATAAAGAAATAAGCTAACTGACAGACATGCTAAAAAAGTATGCATACACTTATGTCATAGTATCTTTATACAGCAAACAAAATAACTAGACATATGGTTTCTCAATTTTTTGAAATCGCCAACAGATGTACTGCAGACAGACAGACAGCCAGATAGAAATAAAGTTCATAATAATTTCTCATTTGCCCAATTATAAGTAAATCTGAAACAACGAAACGAGATCAAGTATTATATAGACACTATAGCTGGCCGAAAAGTACATCCAAAAAAAAAGAGGTTGTATTTTATTTTGGGTTCGTTCATTAATGAGACGCGAATGATGTCATATGGAGCGGATACACTCCAACGCTTCTCGTTTTTGTTGCGTCGTCTCGCTTAATTTTTTTTTTTTCTTTTATTTTTATGTGTTTTAAATTTCATTATTATCTTTTATTTTTTGTAGATATATCTTTTGTTGTTCATTTCATTTTATGTCTGCGTTGAAGACTTGCAAAAGTTCACCTTCCCGCACATTGGTATCTCTCTTTCTGTTTCTCTCTCACGCTCGCTCGCTCGCTCTGTCTCTCTCTGTCTGTCTGTCTCTCTGTATTGTTTGGGATTAGAATGAATGTTGCCTGCTGCCGGTTTGTAGCTCTAAAGTTGTTTATCGAGTTTTCTGCCTAACTAACAACGTTTTGTACAAAGCCAATGCGAATTCAAGTTCAAGCTTCAACGTTTCAGAAAAATACCTATATTTTCTAAGGCACGGAATGTGTCTTTGAGTATTTGCTGTGATCTTAGCTGAGGGTGGTTTGTGATTCTATTGTTTGGAGGTATCTAAGGGTGGTTTTTGCCACACTTTGCCTATGGGGTTGATTTCTTTGCTATCCTAGCAAATATTTCGTGTCGCGTTTTTTTTTTTGCCGTGTGCTGCGTTTTATTTATTAATGGCTCGCCTTATGTATGAGTATTTGAATGGAAAGAAGCGACAAAGAGGTCTTAAGAAAAGGGTGGTTGGTTTCTTAAATAACGGCATTTGTTGCCACCTTGTCTCTATATATATTGCCTTTCTTCTACGCAGATAAATTACTCAATTTGTGTATTAGTAATTTGAGCTCCTGAATAAATAATCATTTCCAAGGCATCCTTAAATAAATTCTTTTGTAGTAAGCGTTAAAAACAATGGAGGGCTGAAGACAAAACACCTTCAAAATAAACATCCCTTTGTTATGGTGATGTTCTAGTTACGTTAGACCCAGAAACCCATTTGCATTTTGCATTTTACATTCAAACCACAACCATTAAAGGGGCAATTCGAGGCTCGCCTCATCCAGAAATCTATGTAATCCAACACAACCGTAGTATTATGTGGCGAGGTTACAAGACTACTGCAAAATATGTTCAAAATGCGATGAGGCGACGTCATCGGCGAAATATAAAAATACTATTAAATTCAAATGAAATTATTAAGTTTTGAATGAACGACTTTTAAATACCCTCGAAACAGAACAGTCTTAACAAAACTAAACTTCAAACCTTTGCATTGATCAAACTATCTACAGCTACTGTTTAGTTTGTTTTGCACCCATTCTATTTGTGCAGGATATAATAAAAATACAATTTTATTTGTCCTTGCTAGAATTGCGTAATGCTTTCCCAGTTTGCCAGTTCGTTTACTGACTCTTGCCTGTTGGTTGGGTTCACACGCATTTGTCATTGAATGTTCCCCTGTGCCCCGACCGTTTGCCAGCAATTAGTTACCAAGGTTACTCAACTCCCACTTCCTGCCTCAACATCCTACACCCTATTGTACACCCCCCGCTGCTACTGCTGCTGCTGCTGCTTCCTGGCGGTTATCCTTGCGTCAATTGAGTTTCATTTTGGCGCGCTCGGCTAATTTAATTACTCAAGCAAATGGTGTGGAAAATGTTAAAACTGGCGACAAAATGCGTTTGAGGTGAGTCGGGTAAAAATAGTTGTGGTGCCCGCCAGCCAGTTGCCACTTTCCGGCTGCAGGATGCGCAAATGAGTGTAGGATAAAAGAGTGCATTGGGTAATTGTAACATAAGTGCGGCGCCAGGCAGTCGCCACTTGCTCAAATTGCATTTACTGTGCGTAAAACTGGAAAACTTGTATACTTTGTTCTTGATGTAGGTTTATGAGCTATAAACATACATATAGTATACATTTCATTGATTTTGTGATTCAGAGGAGTTGTTTGCTTGTTTCTAACTATCTCGTTTCGAACCAAAGATTCATGTAAAAAGAAAAGTTACTCCAAGGCGCAGTTTTATAAATTTTAAACCCACTTCAAACTTTTTGCAGGGCACCTTCAAGTCGTTCCCCACACAACAAAAGCATTCTAACTGGTTCGTTTGCTCTGGATTGAGCTGATGACTTCATTCTCATGTCTTTTCACAAACAGCTTTTTCCATTCGTATTTATTTGGTTGTGTTTCAGGGCAAACTTTATGTATACAATATCCTTGAAGCGAGTGCAACATGCGAACAGAACGAAATGGAACCGAATCGATCCTCCCCGACTCCGCAACTCCCTTTACCTCATTCGCGTGCGTGTCCTCAGCACAAATAAACGGGTTTGGGTTAAGGGCAGTGAGATTTCGTCTTTTGCCTGAGTTGCCTTTTAGCTGTGGGTTTTGCTTTGCTTTGGTTTGCTTTAGGTTTGTGCTTTTTGCTTTCAATATCATTCAAAATGACCGCAGCCAAAAAATGACATCACAATTTTTGAGTGGGTTTGATTGTGTTACAGTGAGTGTATGTGTGTGTTTCTGTTTTTCAAATACAAATTGGATACTAAATAGTTTCTGGGAGGGGCCAGCCAGAGTGTTTGGGTAGCCAAAAGTATCTTAAGAGATCAACATGAGTTTAACTCTTATTATTCCGGATAATAAGTATGGCAAGACAGTATACGAGCTCCAAAGGCAAACAGGGTATAGTCTAGCTATATATTCTTGACTAGAACACCAGATTTATATATAATTTCCATAACACTAAAGATTTCAATTTAGCCAAATGGCAATTAAATTCAATTGTTTCCTGCAACTGTTAAAATTCTTTTCATCATTTTCATATGCAAATTTGTTTACATTATTGTTATTCGATTAAAATTAAAATTGCCAGTTCATATTGTAAATGAAATAATATTTATTCTATTTATACGAATCCCATTTAATTTTTTTGATTTACGAACACATGCTCCGAAAAAAACACAAATTAAAACTCACGCACAACGTTTTAAAAGACTTTTTTATTTCGGTATCCGCACAACAACTGTCGCAAGAAATGCGTCTGTTATTTTGTTTCTGGATTTTGTTTTTCAACACAAATATTTTAATCAGCACCATCAAGCACAAGAACTCGCACAAGAAGAAGAAGAAACAAACAACAGCAGCAGCAGCAGTAAGTAACAGCCAACAGCAACAGCATCAATAAAAGCCAAAAACACCGCACATTTCTTTTCTATACATATGAAAAACTACAAAAATAAATTTCGAAAAAACCAAAAACAAAAACAATCGTCAAAACACACACATACTGAAAAACAATCAAGCTAAAACCAACAACAACATCGAAAAAAGCTTTTGTCGCGCTTCGGAAAACGTTTTTTATATACGTTTGTTGTATTTTGGGTTTTTTTGTTTTCTTAATTTTTATATATATACATTTTATTTTGTGTTGGTTTTGTATTTTGGCGGCTGGCTGTAGCCAAAAACGTTGCGTCGTTTCGTCGCGTTGCCAAATTTTCATGCGCGTCTTTCGCGTGCGCTCTCAACGCTTCGCCGTTCGAGTGAAAACTAAATCGAGTCGCACGAGCAGCCAAGCAGACAGAAGCAGAAGCGATTGCGTTCATTCACTGCCTAAAGCACCACCAACAACAGAAGCAGCAGCAGCAACAATCACAGCTGATTTTTTTTTGGTCTTATACTGTGCCTTATATTGGTTCGATGCCAATGTGACTTAAGTTTGCTGCTATTGTATAAGAGAATTTTATCACACGTACAAAGCCGCTCTCTTAAAAAATTAGATGAGTAAATAAAAATACAGCTTGTGCCGCTCGCAGCTAAGATCGCGTTCTTCCCTGGCTCTAATTGCTACAAAGGGTATAATAGATTATCAATGTTTAGGTTAATGTTTAAAGTGTCTGCTTGTTAGATTTCTTATTCAATTTGTATTTATATATATACATATATTTATATTTAAGATGAACTATATTAATTCAAATCTCATTGAACTGCAATGAATTGATTTTAATATACCGCCTATGCCATATGCAATGATTTTAGTTAAAACAAATTATTGAAAAACTGCCGATACTCATGTTAATGTACTTTTGGCTTTCTTAACCTTGTTTGTTTGTTTTTAGTATTTTTAAAGTGCAACAACAATGAGTACTCCCTCCTTAAAAATTTTAACCCTTGTTTTTTTATCGCAATTGAATATGAAAGAATAAGCCATATGCCAAAAAGTATGCTACAAAAATCACTTGACTAGCATAATTTATAAATTTAAAAAATGCTTTAAGAAAAATATATATAATATTATATTTTGTATTATATTTATTATTATGTAAGAAAAGCATGATCTACATAATTCTAAGTTAGAAGTCATTACTACACAAACCAATTTTAACTTATAATTCTCAGGAAGTTCATTCCACTGTGCTAAAGTCACAGTGTGACTGACGCTCAGTTAGATTAGCATACACATACAGTTAAAGCTCTATGTGGAGATAGCATTGAGTGCTTTTGAATTCCAGCTGTCAGTTGTCGCTGGCACAGCAAGTGCAAGTGCAAAGATTTTCCGGCAAACGAAATGTGTTTTCAACCCTTAGCCAGAGGCAGACACACCCCCGCCACACGTCTGGCACACATACACACACAGGAATACTTCTGTGTCCCGAACTCACGTGCAAGCTGCACGTTTTTCGATGAGGGTGTTTTTCCGCAACGTGTGTGTACATAGCATATATATATACATAACACAACATGATTGATATGGATGAACGCAATTTCCCTAATTAACTACGTAAAATGCATAACTAAAAGACATTTAAAACGTTATCCTATAAACGTTTGTTTATTTTTCGGGACGATTGTTTACTTAACTGTAACTTTAGAAGGCAGACCCTTAAAATGATTTTCCCAGCAAACATTTTCGTATAATTATGATAAACAATTTGGATTCTCTTTGTTTTCTTTTGGTTAAGATTTTTCAAATATTCCAATATTTTTCAAAAACCTTGCGATACAACCTTGTTTAAACTGAGCCAATTTATGATTATGGTGCCATTTTGGTCATGGTTTTAGTTTAAGAATTATTAAATTTCTTTATGTTTATATGCAAGCAACTGTTTCAAGGTCTATTTATTGATTGTTTCTATACAGTTGGTTATCTAACAGCTGCTTTTGCCAGATGGGCAAAAGCAGCAATTAAATTTAATTTAAAGCGACTTTTACTGGCCTCAAACGCAATCAGTGCTTCCTCTATGAGATGATCTCGAAGTAACCAACTTTCCACTCCAAATGTGCAGCAGTCAAATTTATCAATCAGCAGGAATTAGCCTTTTGGATTTATTAACCCCATTACGGTACGTTCGGTACTTTTGGATACCCTGTCTCCGTATCGTTCTCTATCTGGCAGCTATTTTTGGACAAAGACAACGCTCGCGAAAATCAAGCAGAAGCTTTCCCACTACGGAGCGTGTGGCATTGTGGGCGATCTCTTCTCTCGATCGGTTTGTTTCGGTTTGGTTGGCGAGGCGCTGTTGTGTTGCTTTCCGGCGTAGAACAGATTTACGCTTTAGTACAAATTCGTTAGTCGTACAAATCGCATGCCGTTTTGCGGATAGTGCCAACAATAACAACAACAATCATACAAATATACAAATACACACAAAAGACACCTTCAGCCCAGGAGATCAGCTGCAAAAATCTTCAATCTCATTAAATAAATAAATGGAATTTCTTGTACCGCATGTGTGGAAAAGTGCACTGCTTTATATATATACAATATAAAGATATAAGAGACTTAAAATAAATGAAACTGCAACCAGAGAGCAAAAGTATCTGACGGATGCGAAACTTAAAACTTTATCTGTAATATTAGGCCGATTTTTAGCGCTTGTTGTGATCGTTTCTGCTGTTGCTGCTGTTGATGCTGCTGCTGCGTACGGCGTATAATTCAACGTGAAACAGACAATAACGGCTAGCGGATATATAGCTACTATTGGCGTAGCCAAAAAGTGCCAGATATATATATACACATACATATATATATATATATATACACCTTCTGTCTGCACGGTGAATACGGTAAACTGGGCCAGTGCAAAATTGTGAGATGACGACGCGCGGCATACGTCGTAAAAAGTCAACGCTGACCGAGTTGAAAATCGCAGTTATTGGCTCGCCCAGTGTTGGAAAGAGTGGTAAGACAGACGGCAGATGGTAGTGTACTTCCCCCTCACACCCCCTAGGGAATATTAAATTGAATGGATGTAGGGTGTAGCTAACAAGAGCGAGCAATAGAAAATTAGTTGAGCAATCGCCGATTCGTATATATTTAGATCGTTGTTTGTTTTGTTTATAAAGTGGCAGCATACAAATACACATACATACATGCATACATATGTATGTATATGGCTGTATCTCTGGGCATGCCGCATGTATCTGTACTTATGTATCTATGTCTATATATACATATATATATATATATATCTGTGTGTATCTGTGTCGGTGCCTTTGAGTAGCTTGCATTTAAGTTTGCTTCTTGTTGTTATCGTTTTCACCGTTCGATTTGACATGCCATGGCACCCTGGAGCATCCACTAATTTATGACGGCCACTGTGTCACACACACGTAGACATGAAGATATATATATATATATGGGACGGGATCATCATATGCCGCATTGCATACTGACTTAGTGCAAATTGATGTTCCCTGTCAGCCATCACGCACAATTCTGTTGACCCCAAAAACAAAAAAATCTTTAAATTTGTTACATTTTGTAGACACAGCTTTCACTCCACCCCCTGCCCGCCCAATGACTTGTTGTCAACTTCAGGTAACACCTAGTAGCTGGAATGCATGATCCGTTGGTGTAGCCGACAAGAAATATGACTAGAGTATCTGACTCTACTAATAAATATCAAATAGAATCAGCTAATTTAGGCTAGACCCATAAATACATATCATACCACAGAAGAAATGGGAAAGACAAGAGAAGAATTTAAAGTATAAAGATTTAAGACCATTGTAGGATGAAACTTTAGCATTTTTGGTAAGAACTTTGACATGTTTTTGATCATTTTTATCATTGCAAATTAAATTTACCTAAAGATAGAACAGGTTAACCCTTAGAGTTAAGTGTATCTGCTTATCGAACCTTCTATTCGAAAGTCTTCTGTTTTGTTTTAGCAATCTTTGAGCCCCTTCTATAAGCTGAATGCCAGTTATGATGTGCAAAAATTGCTATACCTGGCACCTGTTGTAATCAGTAAGAGAAACTAGAGCAAACTTATCTAAGATACTTAAGCTTACTTATACATTTTACTATCAAAACATTGTAAAGTTTCTACCAGTAACAAAAACATTTCAAATGCTAAAAAGCAAACTAGGCACAAGTACAAATAGTTTTGTTTTCATATATATATTTCTTAGGTGCCTGAAAACATTTAAAAAGCAAACACATGATCTTATTTATGATAAATGTTGTTTTTTGTTTTTGCCATATACTATTTGAATATTTTTCTAATGCACCCGACAGTGGTGTCTAGTCTGGACAGCATGGGTTGTGAGGCAATTAAAATGAAAACCGATTAATGCCCATCGGGCAATGCGTCGCCATATTCTTTGTCGTCGTTTAAACAAAAAAGAATTTTAAACATTGATAAAAAAAAAAATGTATAAAACATTTGGAGAAAGATATATAAATTAAAACGCCAGCCAAATGTGCGGCTGCTATGAAAATAAATGATTAAAAATGTCATTAAAAATTGTTAGAGGAACGCGTAGGGGGACGTAGGAGGTAAGGGTTGTGCTTTGGACTGTTTTATGAGCACATAAGGAAAGTAAACCCAACGTGAATTATTAAGCTTTTGCAAGTCTAAGACTTGGTCAGAGTTCAAAGCACTTGCATTTGCAAATGACCAGAGGCGCAGGTCCAACCTCCACCCCCTTCCTCAAACCCTTCTCTCTTGCTTTCTTCACCCTTTTTGTCCTGTTTTCAGCTAACACGCAATGCTAAGGCTCAAATGTGTTGTTGTTGTTGTTGTCATTTGCTGGGTTTATTAACCCCGCAAGGTGGCTTAAAATTGTTTGTGTTGTTGTTTTTTCACCTGCCTTGCGGCGGCTTTTTCTCAGCCGCATTTGAATTTTCCACTGTCGCGCATAAAATAAATATATGTATATGAAGTTTTTCCTGTTCCACGCTCGCTTAAGTGCTGACCCAATACAGTTAGGGGTTTGTTTTGTTCAAGGGGCGTTGCCTGCGTTTACACCTGATCTCAGCGATAGACAACGCCCATAAATTAAGTTTCCGTTATCTAATTTAATTACAGCTTTAATTGTGCGTTTCTTGACAAAACGTTACATAGGCGAATACGATCATCAGACTGAGAATCGCTACAAGCACGAATCCATGGTTGACAATGAGCCGGTGCTCTTTGAAATACTCGACACATGTCCCAAGGTAATTGATAAATATCTTTTCTGCAATACAAAAAACTTTATTAATCAATTTCACTGCCAGGCCGATGATGAATATCCAAATGCTGCAGAGCTTATTCAATGGGCCGATGGCTTGCTGCTTGTTTACTCTATAACGGATCGGAAGAGTTTCAACTATATACGCCGTGCCAAATCTGATCTGCAATCCGATACACCCGTTCAGCTGTGCGCCAATAAAGTGGATATGGTGCATCTGCGTCAAGTAAGCCGCGATGAGGGCGAGATTCTGGCCAAAGACTTTGAGTGCAAGTTCAGTGAGGTGTCTGCAGCGGATCATGTCGATCAGGTGGCCGAAGTATTCAATGAACTATGCAAGGAGGTCCTTGCCTGCAAACGCAAGTCCAAGCAGAGCCTTCTGGAGCGCATGCTCGGCAGCACCCGACCCTATAGCAGAGGAAAGAGCGATAGCAATTTGCCAAAAGACTGAGACTGATATATATCAAAATTTGTTTAAATAAAATTACACTTTATTAAAAATGAAATCTGTGCATAAATTTTATAATTAAATTAAAAATTTAAAAATTATATATTCAAAAGAATATAATTTATAAGATAATTATTACCATTCTACTGTAAAGACTTTTCTTAACATTTCAGTATAACAGACACAGCTACTTATTATTTCTTAGCACTTCAATATAACAGTTATAGCAGTCACGTTTGTGCCTGCACAGACAAGCTTTAACTTGCTTAAATGTTAACCAGTTTTATAGCATTCAGCTTGCACGTGTGAGCTTGTAGAGGCATACAGCCTGTTAAAAGCTATTTAGCGATGCCAATTTAAATTTTGCATCTCTTTCATAGCTAACAGCTTGTGAGCTTATGAGAGCTTTTATATCTGACTTGTTATAGAAATGAACAATAAATGGCTTTAAAGATATTGACATCTTCTTTTAACTAACTTTCTGTTAGTGATTCTTAAATATAAACTAAAAAAGATAAATTTTATAGCTCACTCTGAAATAGTAGGTCATAACATTATTAAATATTCTAGCGTGGAAAAATATGCTTAGCTTTTGAAAAAGCCTTAAAGTATGTTATACTCTAACCAAAAATACCCACAAGTATCAAAAATATATTTATTGTATGCCAGCTGGACCCTTTCTCAAGGGGATTTTATTAATTTTTATTCACATCTATATATATATCTATAAGGTATAATTTAACAACATGAACTTTAAATATTTTTCAAATAGGGAACCACTTAAAATAATCATAGCTGAGATAAAAACACATAAAATAAGAATACAACACGCTTAAAAGTTCTGGGCTCTGTGTATTTGCTGATTAACGTTTTAGCAGTTTAACAGTTTATAGCTTTTACTTAAAACATTGGCATACATTATAACCTAAATAAAATCATAATATTATTCTGTTCTTATAGCAACCTTGGGACGACCTCTCTAATGATCATGCTGACTGTTATGTTTCCCGTTTTGAGAAAACTTTGAACACGTGTGCACGACTTTTAATTAGCCAAAGTCAACAGCCCCATTGGAGCGTGTAAGTCTCTGTATATCTATCTATATACTTACTTGACAAACAACAATAATACAAAAAAAAAAAACTGTCGTTTCATATACTTAACTTAAATTTAAAGTTAGCTTTAACTTTCGGACGACATCCGGAACAGCTGAGCACAGTTAAGTTCAGCTGCTTTATTTTGTGGACATTTCATCATCTTTCACTCTCTCATTCTCAAGATGATTATATTCAATTGTGATGTTTGTTTAACTAAAACCGAAATATTGACATTGACTTGAACAAAACAAAAAAAGGGGCAGAGACAATTAAATGTCACAAATGTAAATAAAACCACCCACAGAACAGAGCGAAAGACACACAGAAAACAAACCACAATTCATACGCCCCGTTGGTCAGCAGACATTGTGGCTTTGTAGCTATGAGTTAATAGTTTTCACCTGTTAACTGCAGCTGTTGACTTATAGGAGGAGAAGGTTGCCGGGTGTTAAATAGTGCTCACCTGAGCAAACCGAGCCGCGATGCAATTGGAAACAATTTTCTTGTAATTGTTCGAGCATGGGGCATGAAATCTCACAGGTTTTTTTTTTTTTTCGCCCAACTGCAACTAGTTATAATTAGTCGCACATTTAAAATTCTAATGTTAATTTATGATTGAAAGTGGTTGTTGCCAACGAACCAACCAACGAAGCTGCTGGCCCTTCTATTTACACCTGGAGTGTGTCTGGGCCAGGTGTTGCTTTTGGCCCAAGCTGTTTTGAACTGATTAGTTGAGCACCTGGTCCTCTGTTTTGCTTTAATGCAATTAGATAACTGCGTGTGCATGAATGTGGTCAATTGGTGCTGTAATAACTTTTAATTATGGACCAATCGGCCAATAATAATGCTCTGAAAGTCACTTTGCATGCAAGCAGTACCCTAATATACATATAGCATCTATGCATCTGTGCTTGAAGGTCAGCTGGGAACAGCTGTCTACTGAAGTTTCTATCTTATCTTTGTTTTGCAATGCGTGTTTGTGATTAAGCAAGGAGAGATTTAAATACATTGATTTATTCAGTAGAGCTTGGTCTATAGTCAATCTGAAAGCAAATGGTGTTCCAGCATGTAAATTATTGTATAAGAGGGGCACAACAAACAACACCCTTTCAACCCCCCCACCCTAACAGGCGCACATGCAGACTGAGTAGAAGCAGCCCCCGCCTAGCCGAACCAGTTCTTGTTCTAATTAGCCTTAGAGCCAAATGGCAATTATATGGATTCGCTGATCATTTAAATTAGAATTTGCAACAGGTGCGCCTCGTTTACGCGACACGGCACAAAGGCGACGGCGGCGGCAAAAGAGCAGTGTACAAAGAACTGGCTAACGGTTTAGCAGCACAAAAACAGCAACGCCCCGTTATCCATATCTTTTGTATATATATTACACCTGGCAGTTGGTATTTTTCTTTATTTTTTTTTGTTCGAAAAGTTCAACACAAGTCCAAGATTAAATACTCTTAAATACGAAAAAAAAACCTCGCAAATAATTGGCCCGAAATGGCGGCAAGCCAATGCCAAGCAAATTGGATAGGCGTAATGAGTGTAAGTCATTGACTTTGATATTCAACTAGCCAAATACCAAGAATGAAAAAAATAAAACACGGTTCTAGCTGGTTCTACTCTACTCTTGGCTACTGTCAAAGCCGTCGTTCGACTCGGCCTTGGCACTTTAACGCGCCTTTAATTAGCCAAATTTGAACAAAATTTTCAAATTGTAAATCTAAAAAGAATTAAATTGAAATTGAAATGGATTTGCACGGCCGGCCACAATAACGAAACGTGTTTCAACTGCCAGCTTAACGTGGCTTAACGTCTCTTTTACAGCTGTTGTTGTGTTTTTTAAATGAAGTTTAGCTTAAGTTTGAAGAAAAAACTAAAAAAAAACAATTAATAAAATACAAATATGTGCTTTTAATTGCAAATGTGCATTGGACTTCCGGCAATTACTTAGGCCAGTCTTAAGCAGTCAAAGCGTAGCACAAGTTCAACAAACTCGAAACTCGAACTCGTCCCAGAGCGTTTCCTGCAACCCTAACCCAAATATTCACTGACTTTGACCAGACACCAAGTTCTAACAGCCAGCTGAGTGCTGGACACTTGGACTGCCAATACAAATCGGCACGTATACCGCTTTTACACCTGACATTTGCAGTCTAAATCTAATTCAATATGTACATAGTATATACATACTTATTAAGTAGAGTCTGACCCAAATCAGTCAAACAATCAATGTGCAAATATAACTTCAATAACTGTCCGACTGACTGAAAGAAACGTAACCTCAACTGTTTGATTCGCTAAACAATTAAAACCCATAATTAAGATTTGTTAATACACGACTTAAGAGATAACTTCACCATATAACAGTGTCGTAAAACACAACATATTTCCCACGTCAAGTATTTTCAAAATGATGTCAAATTAATCAAAACTAAATCTTTAGAATATTCACAAGTCAAGAATTTATGGTATATAAATAAATATAGAAAAATACTCTGTAAAGCAGTTAGTTGTTAGATAGGGTATGACAAGTAGCACAAGGCGTTTCTTAATCAATATAATAATAATCATTCTATAAGATACATCTATTTGCCTTCAGAAGGGCAGCACAAGGCGTTTCTTAAGATAATCATACTATAAGATACATCTATTTGCCTTCGAAAGGGTATCTCTTAGTCAAATTCTTCGACACACTAAACTATTCAAACGGCAGCTGGCACGTTTCATTATATATTTAGTTAGTAGTATTACCCGGACCCGGTTTTTATCGGTTGTGATCGCCCACATCCGATCAGATTATTAATAATTCTGTTGCCCGCAATTAACACATTCGATTTCTATTCAGACAGTAAGTCAATTATCATAACGCCTGAGTTTCTGTTTGTCGTAATTGCCATGTGATAAATCGGCGACACACACACACACAAACACACACACACTGACTGAGGTAGGTCATGTTAACAACAATCAAATCAGCTGGCACAAGATAATTATAATAAAATATAATATATATATAAATATATATTCACGGTTTGCCCATTAACAAAATCCGCCCAACTTAAAGGTAAATCAAGTCACACACATTTATAATAGAGAGGTTCAGGGTTAAAGATTTGCTTAAATATTATGAAGGATTAATCTTATTGTAGATTCTTATTAAAAATATGAAGAGCTGTTATGGGTTTTGTGCTTAAAGTCAGCTTTATTGAAGCAGATTGTCTAAAATTCAGTTTGTATAGCATATAATATCTGTGTTTAAGTATATATATATAGCATATTGCATAAAATTCAATTTGTTTAGCATATAATATCTGTATTTAAGTAAATATGGTATAGTTTATGGTATTTAAAACTTTAATAACATATATTTTCTGAATATTTTTGCAGTTTGCTTTTCTAATAAGCATGGGGACCAACCAGCTGCCATTATTTAAATACTTTTTTATTGGTTAATATATGTAAACTCTTTAAACATTGATATTTGATTGAATGTTAACACTTGTTTTCAATATTGTTCGATATATTTTTAAAATTTTCAACTTGAAACAGCAATAAAATTGATGCTACGATAATTGTGATGCATAATATTGAGATATTTGACACCGAAATTCTAGTTTGTTTATCATATTTCTATATATATATATATTGGTTCTTTATTAAGTTTAAGTAATATAAATATATTTTTTTGTTAAAATTCCTCTTTAAAATTCTATCAAGTTTTCCCTAAATCGTCAATCTTATTTAAAATTCCCGATAAAATAATCTTCACTTTCATATCGTTTTAAGTTTTCCCTAATCAGAATCAGACTTTAGAGTAAATTAATCAGAAATATTATTATGCTGAAATCAAAAAACTTAAGATTAAAAGCAAAATAAAAAATAGTTGAAGGTTATTTTTCAATAGTATTTTTAAACTTTATTAATTAATACACAAAACTTAAGATAAGTAAAATAATAAATTCTACATACCTACAAAATACAATACATAATAGTCATACAAATAATAATAATAGATAATAATAATAGTACACAATTGTAATATTGTCGCTTCCAGTTATTGTACAATATATATAAGAAAATTCATCTCTACTTTTCATTCTAATATTTCTTCTACTACTTTTTGTTGTTGCTTGCCAAAAAAAATAAACAAATATATAAATAAAATACTAACTACACAAGTATAGTATAGCATTATTTATATAGTATAGTATAGTATATATATATGTATTGAGGGCTAAACTGTTTTAAGCTATTGAATGGATATTTTGATCGCGTTCACATATATACATTTTAAGTAAATTAATAATTATACAAAAATAATAATAATACACAAATAAACAATATATGCGGGCTGAGTATACAGCGGTTGTATTGTGCTTCTTTTAGCTAATCTGTGAATTGGATTGTGTGTGTGTGTGTGGTTGTGTGTTGTTTTTCTCTCTTAAAAGTCTAACGATTTTTTGGTCCAATATCATTAAGTGGGGAATAATAAATATGCAATGCACAAAGGAATGTGTGATGTGAGGAAGGGGGTGGGAAACAAAATCAAAAAAAAAACATTAAAGAATCCAAAACGAAACAAAAAATATGTGATCTTTGTAAGAATTGATTCAAAAATTGCGGTGCTTCAATTCATAAGGAAAGAAAGGGTATGTATGTGTATGTATATGTGTGTATGTGTGTGTGGTATGTCAATTTAAAATTAATTTGTAATTAAATGAGACCGTTGCACCTGTATTTTTTTTTTAGGGGTTGGTTTTGGGACAGGGGTTGTTGATGTTCTTTAAGAGTATTTTCTTTTAGAATGGGCGCCTCAGCTTGGAGATGGCATTGGTCAAATGCAAGATCTCCGTATTCATCTGATGCACCAGAGTCTCCAGTTTGTCAACCGAATCCAAGATCTCGACACGTTCGGTGTGTGGATTGAAGCGCACCTCGAAAGGACGCGACATGGTGCTCACCCAGCGACGGAACTTATCCTTGGCATCCTCAAAGCTCTCGGCCACATAATAGATGGGCTGATACTCCTGATCCTGATACGGCTGCACCGCCGTTGCTGCTGGCTCAAAAGCACGATGCTCGCACTTATCGCTAATGGCATGCAAGAGCTCACCATAGGCACTCAAGAGACCAGCACCGTAGGCCTTGACCTGACCGTGTTCCTTGCAGAGACCGAACTCAACAGTGAACCAGTAGACCTGTCAATGGCAAACAGTAATATTTTCACGATTAGAAAACCTGTTCGCGTTCGCTTAAATGGCAAAGTCATGCACTTTGCAAATGGCTGTGATTAAGTGAGATTAACTCAAGTTAAGTGTAATACTAACCGTGGATAGCTTTTCGATTTCTTCATCGGAGGCACCCAGCGAGGCCAGTCCAATCTCCTGGGAGAACTGTGCGAAACTGGAATCCGCCAACAATGGCATATGACCCAAGAGCTCATGAATGGTATCACTAAAGAGGGTAAAGAAGAGACGGAGGGAAAGAACGTGTTAGAAATTGTGTGCGAACATAAAACAATTAGCCCCAACATAATAATAGCCCAGCAAGTGCTAGTTAAACTAATTTGCTAGCACAATCAAAAAGTTGCCCAGCAAAGGAAGGCAAGGAAAAGGAAGACGGAAACGGAAGCTGCTGCTGCTGAAGGCAGCCACATCATAAAATGGCAGGCAAATGCAATTAGAGAGGCGGGCACAGCGCACAAAAGAAGCTGATAAAAAGCTTTTGCCTTTTGAAGTTATTATAATGTTAAAAAAAAGGAAAGAACACTTACGGTTCGGGTGTGTGGTATGGCGAGTTCACGTGACGCACATACTGAGTGCTCTGGAAGATGCGGAAAGCCAACGAGGCAAGGAAGTCGCGAGCTGTCAACAGGCCAGCGGCTGGGCGCAGTGAGAATCCGGTGTTCTTGCGCAGGAAATCGGACATTTCCTGCAACTGGGGCAGACGATGATCGACGAAGATTTGCTCATCTTGCAGCTTCTGGAAGGCGGCGCGATATTCGGCGCACGCATGTTTTGGGGCCAGATCTTGGACACAGCGGAAAACGGCGCGCCAGGTCTTGACCTCAACCTCGGTGTAGTTGATGTGTGGGATTGGATCTCCATACTTGAAGGCGAACGCAATCTCGGCAATCTCCTTGCGACGCTGGCGATAGACCTTGTCGGCGAATCCAGGATGGTTCATGTCCAAATCGGGCTCATACTTGGTCATCAGATGATTGCAGTCATCCAGCTCGGATGCATGCTTGGGGAACCATGGAGCCTTCACGCTAATATTGTTCTCAGCCAGCAGATTCATGCTGCTAAAGCTGCCCGACTGACGCAGCGAACGGATCAACTGCAGCAGATTGCCGCGGGTCATCTTCACCTTGATGAGCACATCATGATCTACGCCCTCGATGCGCGATTGACGCGACTCCACATGCTGTACCTGGCCATGGAACGTCTCGATGGCCTTGAGGATACGGCCCAACGATGAGATGCCCTCCTTGAGGCGCACCACCAATGCGGCTGCCTGCATCGAAGACTCTGCTTCGGGTGACTCTGAGGCGGCATTAGCCAAAAGAATCTCGTCCTCGGTGAGGCCATAATCTGCAATTACATGAAGGTAACGGGAAAAAAAGGCAATCAGCAAAACGTCAAGCTGCTTTCAAAAGTCACGTAAACGAATATATAAGTAAGTAAGTAAGTGAGCTACGTGAGGAAGTCGTATAAGCCACAGTTCCCGCTTTTCATCTCTTTAGTTGTGTCTCGTTGTGTGTGTGATTCCACAGTTGGTTGCCATAACGCTTAAGTCGAGCGTAAAATATGAAAAAAGGAAATGCGCCATTTACCCTGTTGAGCTCTTGGCCACAATGTGTGCGTGTGTGTGTGTGTGTGTGGGTGTAGCCTTTTAGGCGCACAATAGAGTGAGTGAATCGTCGTCGCTTGAGTGCTGAGCACTTTATCATATTAAGCACTTAAGTTCACGTCACACTGTACTTATACTAATACTATATGTATATGTATGTATGCCCACTCTTACCGTTCTTCTTGGGCAGTTCATCGTCGGCGGGCTCAGCATTAATGTCAGACGCTGCTTCAGTTTCAATATCTTCAACTAAACAGTACGAAATCAAAAATAATAAAAACAAATCATAAGTCAAAATGAAATCATAAAAAATTAATTGCTTTTTGGCTTTGGGAACGATAAGCACCTGCAACATATTCATCCTCGACGGGCAGCTCCAAAGTGGGCTGCTCGTCCTGCAGCTCGACATTTTGCTCGGCGGGCACATGCTCGCCCTTTGCCTGCTGAATGCACTCTTCCAACGAGGCGTCTTTAAATAATAATGAGAAATAACACAAAAATGTTAAATAAACTCAAAAAAAAAATAATACCATAAATGATAAATGAAACAAACTGATTTGAACTTTTTAGCTAACGTTGATAGTTTGAATAGTTTTAGTTTAGTTAACTTACCATTTGCCTTGCTGCGCGCCTCCTCGAGGACCGTTTGTTTGTTCTGCTTGACCACCAGGCTCTCGAAGCGTGCATCATCCACAAGACTGCGGCGACGGGATGGATACCCATTCTGCAAATGAGATATTCAATTATAAGTTAAGTTATGCTTGCAGCACACAGGATATGCGACGGAAATAAGCTATTACGACAAGTTTTTTGCCACCCACAAGCACGTACGCACTTTTGTTATGCAATCTTTAGCGCTTATATAACGAAAAGTTTGTGTGTCTGCGAGAAAAATTGAGAGCTGCGTGAAAGCGTCGAGACACAATCAAGCAAGCCTAAAGATCATTGTGACAAACTAAAGCTATTCATAATGGGAGAAGACCGAAATTGAATAGATATTTTATTTTGGCTGTTCAAAGCGGCTATTCTATGCTCAGAGATGCAGCAGACCTTAACTTGAATGTACGGAAATTTTGTTGCTGTTGCAGTTTTTTTTTTTTTTTTGTATATTGGTATTTTGGGTTTTCACAGTTTCTCTTGTGCGTGTGCGTGTTCGTGTGTGTGTGGCTGATGAAAGAGTTGGCAAGCCATTGAATCATCTTTATTGATTTCATATTTTTGTTTTCGGTGTCGGACAACATAAACAACAACAGCAACAATCAACAACAACATAAATATCGACAACGACAGATCAACAATGAGCGGCGTCTGTGTCTCTGTGTGTCTCTGGTGTAAGTAAGTGCAGGCAAGGCAAATGAAGTTAAGTTGAGTTGAATCGGAGACTGAATGAAGCTGAGGCTGAATCTGAGGCGGTGGCCACTTTCACTCTCTCTACCTCAACGGCAAAGTAAAGAGATCTCTTTAAGTCTCGAGTTTTAACTGTTTAAATTTGTTAAATAATAACTTTGTCACATTGCACACTACCGGTATACGTGTGTGTGTGTGTGAAACTTATGATCATAATCATCATAAGCAGCAGCAGGATAGATAGGTCAAACTAAATGGTAGACATTTTGATAGTCACGTAGACCAAGTTTTGAAAAGTATCTCGAACTGAAGTGCTTAATGGATATGATCTTGTTGTTGATCGTTTTGGACACTTACCTCAATACTGTAGGATTTCTTAATGGCGAACATTTCGCGATTCTTTTGAGCTGCTGCAACGGCCATCATTTTTGCTTATTTGTTTTGTGTGTTTAAAACTTGTTGAATTAGATTTTCAAAAATTTATACAAAGTTTCTTTGTATACTATTTTGTTAAGTTATTATTGACTGATTTCTTAAAGCAATAAGCACTCGAAATATTTAACACTTTCACTGCTTATTGGGCTGGGCGAAACGCTCTTGAAACTGAACTGCTTGCGTCTAGAATTTAGCCTTAACGGGTAGAACTCTTCAAATCACAGCGCGCTTAACGTATTTTTTTTGTTTAATCCTTCTTTATTAAACGCGACACTCGAAACTTTTTGGGAAAACTTTTCGAGGGGTGAGCTTTGTGTTGAATCCTTGAATGTTTTGGCTAATATTTTATTACAACAAGCTGAGCAGCAAACTACTTGACCACACAGAGGGCTTGGCAAGTCTTTAGAGCGAATGTTAGCGAATCAATGCATGCCCCAGGTTCAGTTGCCATCGCTTAAATACCCCACAGACCCGAATCAAAACGACGTCGACGTTGACTGCGACTTCGACGACGACCGAGACCGAGACCCAAACCGATAGCCTCAGTAGCAGCACAAGCAGCAACACCAACAACAGTAGCACCAGCAGCAACAGCAGCAGAGACAGCGACAGGTTTTCGCATGACGCGACTGTGACGTATTTTAGACGTATTTTTTTTTTGTATTTGCTAACTGAGCACAGCTCTGATTTACGCTAAAGCTACTGCTGTGGGGTTTCCTCTCACCAAAGCAAAACTACGTTGGCAGTGGGTCGACATCGGGCTGCTGCTGCTGCTGCTGACTCGACCAAGTTCAAGTGCGGCAGCTAGAACGGCGCTTGGCATTGCTGTTGCTGTTGTTGTTGTTGCTGTTGTTGTTGTTGCTGTTGTTAGGTTTGGGCTTAAACACAAGCGCGTGCGCAACGACAACGAACATTTGGAATTGTCGCGGCGCGTCATTAAAAAAGCCTAAACAAGCCATAACGAAAACATACAATAAAGTCCCCAGAATCAAAGCGTCAAACGTTGCGCATACGCCTCGTGTGGCAACCCCCCCTTTAATCTAGTTACGTAAATAGACAACTCATAATTATGTTAAATGAATGTAATCGATATATGCTTACAAGCGGATACTACTTATGTATGAATGACAGAATTGCGCGAAAGTCGAGCAGGAACTCTCGATCATTAGAAGGTGGCTGGCTGCCTACAAATAAATTTAAGTTAAGTTGTTGACAATGGGCACTGCTTAATGCTCTATTAGTAGGTGTACTAGGTTTAGTTGTTTACTTAATTTCAGTTGAAGTTTTTTTGCCAGTTGGCTTTAAAGGAACTTTGTTACGGCCAGAAGGAAATAATTGTGTTGAATATTCAATATTTTGAATGGTTTTGGAATATAATTATCACTAATGCCACATATTAAAATCAAATCCAATATGATCTAGTTTCCCCCTCTCTAGCCCTGGGCTGTAGTCAAGCATATGATTATTATGAAAGCGCATTTAAGTTAATTTGCATGCGTAAGTGTAATACATTATAATTAATATCTTAAACTAGGCATAAACAAATGCCGTCAAAACATCTGGCAAATTGTTTACGCTTTTTAGCATATGCAGCTGTGACAATCCGACTAACTAATTCTAATTCCTGTTAGCTGATAAGAGACAGACTAACACACACAAACACACACACATAAATACTAATAATAACACATACGTGTATGCATGTAAGTCGTTGTTGTTGTTAGCGAGGCTGGCGCCTAATTGGATGCTGGTCTTAGATCATTTGAATGACATTTAGTTGAGAGTTTTAGTTTTTCTCGTATTTAACCAAATTCAGAGTCAGCATTTTAGTCTCGCATTTGCCATTGATCTACATTTGAAGTCGAGCAAATTATTGCACTTGTTGCACTTTTTGCTTGTTGCTGTCCTTGCAACAAAAGTCATAGTAGCTAGCCGTGCCAATGATCAAATTTGTAGATTACAATTTAACTTATCTTCAATAATGAGCTAATAAGTGTTCGATCACATGACTAAGCGCCTTCATATTAAGTTATTAACGAAATGAACAATAACAAATTAGAAGCTAATTGTTTGATTTGTGACTAACGAAAATCGTGTTTTAAGGCTGAAATATACAAAAAAAAAGGGCGTTTGAGTGATTTGTCAGTAAGAGAGATAATTTTGAAGTTCCTTGCATTATCATTATCATCATATGTTACATAATCTAATTGGCAATCATTAAAATCTAACTAGCTGATGAGATAATAAACAGTCAATTGAAACACTATATAATTATATTTGAGAATGTAAGCAGAGAACATTAAATAAGATAAAGATATAAAAAAATACCTTTTTATTATATCAAATCAATGCACGTTGCATACTTAAAGTTTGTTACATATAATTGTTATCATAAAATGTTAAGAATTTAGTTTTAAGTACATGTATAAAGTCCGCCCATGTATAACTTTTTGTGTGTTAACTTTATTACTTAAGCTACAAATCGGTTAAGAAAAAAAACCGTGTCAGTTGTAGTTCTTCCGAGTTGGGTAAGGCTGCATATAATAAAAGGCACAAGCAGCAATTTCAACTCTTATTTAATATATTTAAATTTAATTGTGCACGGCATTTGTTTAGCTCGTTCTTAAGTTATTAAATACATGTAGGTATACTATACTTTATAGAAGAGAACAACAATAACAATAACAATTCAGCGAGTGCTCAAGGTTTTAAAAGTAACAAAATTGTACGCAACGCAAAGCTGACGGAGCTCTAAAGGCGGAGCTAGAAGCCGAGCCAAGTCGAGCCGAGCCAAGCCGGAGTTGGGAGACCTAAGAGAGTTATAGAATCGTGATTCACAGCTAAGCGTTGTCAGTGAGAGAGCGAGAGGGAGAGATTCAGCCATTCACATTCACTGGGATTTCCTTGTCCTTGGCCATGACCCTTTAACGGCTGACTGAGCGCAGCTTCTAACCGCCCCTCCTGGCCACCACTCCTCTCCGTTGGCCGCAACGCCGATCAACCAGTTTGTTTGTTTGAATTGTTTGTTTTATTGAAGTTTCATGATCAAAACCTCAACAACTAAGGTACAACTATGTATTGTTTCTCACTGCCGTCTCTCTTTCTCGTCTCTTCTATAAACAACTGTGAAATGTTTGAAATAGCTCCTTTGAGAAGGTTTTAAGGTTGATTCAAAAGCTCCGCCTTTTGCAATTTTTGACATTTGTTACATAAGACAAATTTACACAACCGAAGCTTTTTGTTTGCCTTTTGCGTAATGATCAATCATCAAAATTAAATTTAATACGAAAAACGCGAAAGAATAAACGTTTTCAAACAAATTAGGTTCTATAATTAACCAGTTGCGGACAGGGCGGCAAACGTTTTTTTTTTATGGCTTTTACTTCTTTTTTTTTTGTTCTAATTAAAGCTACAATAAAATCTACAAATGTTTGTGGCAGTCACGTAGTCCAATTTTTTTATTGAAATGGCCAAGACAAAAGGTTACGGTTTTACCAACAAATACATATAAATGTATATATAAGTTATTGGCTCGACTTGACCATCAATCATAAGTGGCAGGTCTCATAATGAAAGTAGTTCCGTTTAGCCAAATTTTGGCATTGGGAAAGCAAAATGGTTCAGAAAAGATGTCGAAGTACTCTTCAAATGGCCTTCTTAAGAGTTTCCTTCAACTAAAGAAGAAAGAATAAGAATATTTTTTTCCATAACTATCTGAATAATCAAGGGAATTTTGTTTGGGTACAAAAAGTTTCGTTACATTTTACATTACATTCTGGAGTTAGCCATTAAGTGAACCTAGTTCTCATAATAGTATTTTAACCTTGTTTGCTTTCGAGTTCTCAAGTTCCTGAAGTACATAGTTGCCCTTGTTCTGGCAACTTCCTAGAACAATCTGTTTAATTTAATTTCTGTTT
The DNA here is from genome assembly GCA_035044465.1 of Scaptomyza tumidula. NCBI lineage: Eukaryota > Metazoa > Arthropoda > Insecta > Diptera > Drosophilidae > Scaptomyza > Scaptomyza tumidula. The sequence goes on along the minus strand of JAWNNW010000442.1, from coordinate 9,385,015 downwards.
CTCCGTCTGTTTCTGTTTATTTTTTTCTTTTTAGTCTTTTGTTGCAAGCTGCAAGGGCCACATGGCAATGCTTTGTATGCTATGTATGTAAGTGTAAATCGAATATTATTCATAATTGAATAAGGTGCAATTAATAATACAATTAAAAATCCATTTGAAAAACATTTTTATAATTTTTTCCCATTACCCATTTAGCTAGCAATAGCGATTTCTAATCGATCTGGCTTACAATTATGTGCATTAATTACAAAAACGGCAATCATTTTCATTCTTATTGTTTTTTTATTTTTTTGTTGCTAATTATTGTATAATATCATCGCAAGCGAATTTTTGCTTTCCCAAAACGCCACAAGTTCTGTTAACAACTGTCCCGTGAAGGGTGGGGAAGGGAAGCGAAGGGTAGGGAAGTGTCCATCTGACATATCATAATCTGATCTCGCTTACTTTACTCCAATTCAAGCTGATTCACTGGGCTCCGAATGATGACGCCGCTTAAACTGTATTTTGTTTCGCATTTAGCCAACAAATTATTTTATTTGAATATGCAAAATAGCAACGCGCACGCTCGCCTTCTTTTTTTTTATATACGTTTTGTTTTTGTTTATGTTATTTTTGTTTTTGTTTTGTTTTATATGGTTTTTGGCGTCTTGTGATTGTGATTGTGGTTTTTTTGTTTGGTTTTGCGTCACGTGAACCATTCACGAGATCCCCATCCCCAGTCATCGGCAGTTGTTAACCAAATTTGTATGTGTATTTGGCCCAGTTGCAGGGGAAATACTTAGCTGTAACAAACATTTCATCGATCTTATCAATGACGCTTGTGTTTGTTTTGCGTAATCCGTAATGGGGATTCCGATTAAAATTCATACTAAGATAAATCTGCTGTGTGACTTTACTGCAAATTCGCCGTTTATCAAATAATAACGAGTTACCTGAAGAATATTATAATTAACAATTCTCTGGAAACCACAAAATGAGCTCATCTAAATTCTCCGTCAGCTGATCACATTAAATTAAATTATAACAATATTAGGAAAAATACTAAATTCAAATATATATGAACAAGATTCAATTAAAGTAAAGCTATGCAAAAAAAGGTGGGTTTAATTACATGATACTTAAATAAATATCTAATTTATTATATTGCATATTCAATAATAAAATCTATTTTTATCTCTATTTATATACTACCAGTCAATCATACTTATCCTCTCTTATGTAAAACATTACTTATATATAATGTTATTGTTCGAAAAATTACAGTGCCAATGCAAATTTAGCAACAATTACGACAAAAACTGATAAATGGTAACCAAAATGCGGCTTTTCTCAAAATTAATTATATATGATGCATGGTAATTAATATATAATTAACCCATTAAACTTATGACTGCGTAGAATTCCTAGAAAATTGCTCAAACGTAGACAAAATTACCGGCAAAAACTCTTCCTTAGGATACACTACATATCTGAAACCAGAAAGTGATTCTTATAATTTCAGCATGACTGTTTTTCTAAACGATTGCTGAATGTTATTTTCCAAAATAAACTGAGTTGTGGGGACTTTTCTGGCGGTTTCTCAGTATTGTAATGATCTTGTCAACGGAACGGGGAAACATAATATCTTTGCCTTACTTTAATAAAGTGCAGCAAACATTTCCAGGGCGTGTCTTTAAACGTTGATTGCAATACTTTAAAAGCGTCTTAATCACCGGCCAAGTTTAAATATTCGAGCGAGCCCCCAAAAATGTAAACCAATAATTTTTCGAATATTATTTAATCGTTAAATATGCGACTTGTTTAAAAAAAGCCCGGTGGATACTACTTAAAGACTCAATAAATAAACCCGTTCTTCAGACCCAACTACACAAAGAAAGTTAAAATTAAATTCAGTTATATATATTTTTTTTTTTGGTTTTGTACTTGCTATTAACTTTAATGCGCTGCACAATTTTCACATTTATGCCTCTTATTAAGTGGATCGAGCTTTAAATTATTGTTTTGACATGCCCACTTTTCGGTTCAACTTGAACACACAAACATTTTTCACACCTGACCCGATTAGCCATAGGCCAAACAAAACACCATGAAAATCAATGGCAAACATGCAAATGACAGGACAACACACTTCATAATTCTGTATTCACATTCAAACATTTTTCAAGTGTTTGTCAACTGCATGCGGCATTTTTAAGTCACATGTAAAGAGTGTGTGTGTGTGTATGTGTTTGTGTGCGTTGGGTGCGTATTAAATCGCTTGAAAAATCCCCGCTTGCAACGAATTGACGCATAAAGTGTTTATTCATTTGTTGATGCCACAAATTGTTGTGAACTGAACTTGTTTGGTCTTCCCCAACTTGTCGGCTTGGACGTCAGCATCAAGCAAACGCAATACATGCAGAGTCTACCTAACTGAGTCATGGCCAGAGGCTCCAGCCTCGTTCTCTGTCTCTGCGATACTTTCGAAAAAATTTTCCCATTACATGGGGGTTTTTGTTGAATTTTGTTGTATCGTTTTTTGTTGAACGTTCTAAATTTGTTGTCGCCGCTGCCTGCGTGCGTGAGTTTTAATTTTGAGATTTGTTGTATCGGAAATGCTGCGGTTGAATGAGCTTTGAGGTTAAAATAAGAACCAGCTGCTTACTAATTCAAGCCGATAAGTTAATACACTATATAGAATAGATTCTAACTAGTCACATCTACAGTCTTACATGAATGAGCTTTAAGGCAAACCGATAAGCTAATACGCTAATACACTATATACACAAGATTCTAACTAGTCACATCTAAAACTTCTTACAAAGTTAAGGGTATGTTAAGATTTACCTGTTGAGATTGATGGAAATGAGTTTTTCTATTCTGTTGTTTCCTTTTTTTTAACTTTATAACTTATAGAATAACTTCACCAAGAAAGAGTAAGATTCGACTTATCAGTGTGATGGACTGTCATCTGGTTTATAGGGTTTTTTCATTTAGATTTGCATAAACCTTAGCCAAAAGTTTCCTAGGAAATGTTTCAAATATATTCCATTCAATGTGCGGTTGAGGTTTAATGGAAGCCGCAAACATTTTGGTAAACTGTGTCACATATCTTAAATATATACTTTGTTATTATATTCATAATATTTTTTACTTTTTATTATTTGTTTTGAAGCGGCCAAACTGGTTTGCAAGACACACAGAGTCCAAAACAATTATTGCTTGGTTAGTTATCAAGTTTTAGTCATGTTTTTAGCACACTCCACTTAACGCTTAGAATTTTGTTTAGTTTGGTTTTGTGTGTGTTTGATTCCATTTGATAAGCTTCGTTTTGCCTGGGTTAAACATAATATTATGTAAATTGTTTAACTGTCAACTTCTTGTTCGTTGTCTTAGCCGCTGTCAAGGCGATCATCAAACGCGATTTGCGCAGTCAACATCCAACATATAAAATGTAATAATAATATTAAGTATACACATTTATTTGCGTGATCAAAAAAACCTCCTCCAATAACAATATATATGTGGGTTTGTATGTGCTAGACGAAGGTTAGAACTTTCTAAGATCCCAGGCCGCCAAACAGTTAAACATTACACTGCGAAAAACTTCCAGTTTAGTTGAATTCATCGATTTTGGCATATTTGTGTTTAGCATTCATCTTTCTTCTCAGTGTATTGGGTATATATAAGGTAATTATTAATCATGCGGCTGTTGTTGCTACTGTGTAAATTAAAATAAATTAAAATTTTATGGCACAGCTGTTCATAAAGTGAGTTAACAATTTTATTAGACATAGCACTATCTATATCTATATAGTACTCCCCCAGGCCAGCTGCTAAAAAAACTATAACTAGGCTCATACATTGTCTCTAATTAGATGGCAAGTGTCATTTAGTATTGCATTTATTGCAATCACTAAGTAATTGCATTCAAATGTTCAATTATGTGTGTTAACAACTTTACTTTTGGATCAAGTTTGTCGCCTCAGTCTTTAACATTTGCCTCCTGCTGTCGGAAACGGCTCGAGCTTTCTTGTAATACTTATGTAAATGCTGTTGTTGCTGGTGTACGTGACAAATTAAAGATCATATTATATAATCGCTAAAGTCTTGACGGAACAACATAAATTATCCTATGTACAAGTCAAAGAAAACTGTTAAAAGCTTCGAACTTGAATATTTCTTAACTTAATTTAACTAATTATTATCCATCTGATCAGATGTTAGCTTCTTTGAATGGTACTCTTTGGTACCGCAAACAATAGATTAAATTATCTATCGCTCAATCAATCGACAAAAGTCCAAGTTCAACCACACCCGCACCCCAATCACCCTCAACACAAAAAACCACAATATCATATTGAACGGTTAAGGCCGCGAGACAAGATTCGAGAAACAAATTATTTATGGTTAAAAGCAGAGTTCAAAGCCCTGTTCAAAGACCGGGGACCAAGTAAAGTAAAGGGCGCACCTGTGCAAAAAAAAATGATGAAGAGAAAGATCGCCTGGCTATTTTTAAAAGCTGGCTGTCATTTAATTTATTTGCATTAATTGGTTGATATACATAACTCCGCTAATCTGAATCACAAACGGAAGTCACAAAGTTCAACAAATATACAATTATAAGTACAATGTGACTAAATCAATTCTTGTAACCAACCTCCAGACAAGTGCGATCGTTGCCTGCCTGCATGCCTGTATGTAAAAACGGGTAATACAAATTTAGAAAGTAAAAGCATGCCAGTTCATTCTGAATCAACAACAACAATAACAGCAACTTTAATGCCACCCAGTTAAAAAAATAAAATAAATAAACAAACAAACAGACAAAAGTCAAAGACTCGTTGCAATATCATGCGAAATACTATATAGTATATACACTCACTTGATTTATGTCGTAACGAACTAGACACGATTTCTAGTTAGTATAAAAGTCCAACGTTATGCGCCTATTAGAAAATTGTAATGCAATAATTAAGTCATCATTAAAATCTACAATCTATTGCAACTATGGGATGCTCTAGGGCCTAGTATCTTTATTGTGATCTGTGCAAGCTATAGGCAATTCCAATACAAAAACTAACTAACTGCATTTGCTCTAACATATATATATATATATATTTGCTAGTAGAATTATCTTGATATACAGCTGTCACAACAACGTATTGTTTTTGAGACGTATTTCCTATCTGAATGAATTACTATAACGAGGCATTTTTTTAAATGAAAAAGTTTATATTTGTGAAATATTATCAGACATATTGATATAAAATAGAGCTGAGCAAAACATAGAAAGGAACTTGTTTAAAGTATTTAAATTGCATGCAAAATTGAGCAGAAATAATATAAATATTGTGTTTGACCTTTTTAGTTTGCGCACAAAATAAAATTTAACAAACTTAAGTGTTGGCCTTAGCTCGATAATTGTGAAATTATTTGCAATACCTTAATCGAAGCGGAAGACTAATTTATGTTATTTTGTATTTTAGAACGCGAGCCGCACGTGCAAATTGGCTGCGTGACGGTCGTGCGACCATGCTGAGCCACGCCCCTTTGCCACCAAGTAGTAACTAAAAACATATTTGTTTAGAGACAATTAGCATTTTTGAAATTTCTCACACCAGGCGTATAAGTGTTGTGTGTATTGTGTAATTGCCGGCACATTAAGTTCGAATTTAGTAGCTTGCTTAACAGTTTCTGTTCAAGTTTGAAGTTTGTCGCTTAAATTTTGAATTATTGGATGATGCCGCTTGAACTGAATTGATGTCGGTGAATAAACTAATTAACATGCAAATAAAGCGATATATTTTTAAACACCTTTCAACCGGATAACAACGGGGAACAACGAACGGCAACAACAAACAGCAACAAAACTGAACTGAATTGAAACTCCCAACTTTATTCATAGCTGACAACTAGATCATTAATCAATGGTACCGGTACCTTGTTCTTGTAATGCGTCAGTCTTCTAAACGCACGCGGATGATTACCCATGATTCATGTGCTTTTAATAGTTTTCAATAATAATTATAACATTATGGTGCTGTAGAAACAATTTTCTGTTGAATTAACTTTAAAAAGCATAACTTTACATATTAATTAAAATCTTTAAATGATATCACGCACAATTAGCACATTTGAAGTGACTCAAAATCTTAATGATTAAAGACATGTGCGTAAAATTTCCAATCTCAAAAATCTTAGCTACTATAACATTTTTCTTTGCTGATGAGATAACTTAGTTGGATAGAAAAAAAATGCATACGTTGAAGTTGTAACATACGTAACTAAGCACTTTATAATTGATTGATTGATGGAAGGTTTTGAAATGAAGAGGGGAATTGTCTGATTGATGATTAATCTGATACAATAAAAGAAATTACTTAAGCCTGAAGTAGAATGTGTATTCATTTGACGCATACTTGTATATAATCGCGGCATTCTTTCGATCTACATCTAGCTGTTTAATTGTACTAACGCTTTTAATGGGCTTAAACTTTCGTAACCCCGTCTTTATACTATATATGCTTGAAGAATGTTACAAAGCACTTTCCATAGATTCCTTGCAATTAACGAATGTAGACTTTTACCTGGCAAGTTTCGTTGCCGGAGTAACAAGACTCTCCACACGACAGCAACTAGTACGTAATTGGTATATGCATACTATATATAGTATATACATATATATATCTACGTAAATATACATAGTTTGTATCTGCAATGATAATTAAAACTGTTTTAAAACGATTGAACGACCAAATGGCAAAGTGGCCATGCTTGAAGCGTGTAGAAAACCAACAGAACAAAAAAAAAATGATCGCACGAGTTTGTGTGTTTCAGTAGTCATTGCCTGTAATTGTTAAAGGGGTAGCACAACAGGGGGTGAGAGGGAGGTTCGAGGGGCGCCTCTAGCCACAATCTGATCAAGGTGTCTAACCGTGTACAACAATTGTATGCTAATGAACGCGTGCGCTCAACAAAAAATTGCATAATAATTGGAGAGGCTCAAGTTGAAACATTATATGAACTCGTGAATTAACCAAACACTGTTTGCTGTCTTTTTTGTTTTTGTTTTTTGTACAATATGCAGTTTAATTCTTTATTGTTATTTTATTTCTTTTTCCATATAGTATATATATATATAATTTAATGTGCATGCGGCACGCTTTAGCATCTAATATATATATATATATTTGTTGAGTATATGTATGTATTACAAACACATACTATACAGAGAACATGCATGCATTTTTATATACACATAGAGAATTGTTATTAATATAATAATAATAATATTTTGTTTAGCTTGTGGTTCTTTAAATATGTTATTTGTTGTTGCTCTTTATGCTCTAGGTACCGTTTTTTTTTTTAGGTATATTCATTTTAATTTGTTATCAACTATTTTTTTTTTTGCATCATTATGTTTATAAAATTTAAAATTTACCTTTGCAAAAAACATAAGCGTTAACAACTTAATTAAATTTATATATTTATTGTTTCGGTTTTTTGTTGTCGTAATATGTATATATATTTATATATATATATTCGTTAAGGGCTTTTTTTTAGTTCGTATTTTAATTTCGTACATTTCTGATGTGTTTTTTTTTAATAGCGACTAAGACACTTATTTTTCATTTACCATTCATTAATTTTGAATTAAAATTAAATTGAATTTAGTATTTGTTGATTTTTTTACAGCATTTAAAGCTTAAAGTTGAGATGTTCATGTTTAAAAAAACGTAACAGTATTTAATTTCTTTTGATTTTTTTGTTTGTTTCTTTTTTATGTACAGCGAAAAATTGGTGTGGAAAACGGAAAGGATTTTGAAATCATGGCGGAATGTTGCACATGCAATGAGTATATTATATATATATATGTATGTTGTGTTGTTTGTGTTTTAGGTGTTTAGTTTATTTTATGTTTTTTGGATTTAAGTGTAGACCGTACTGTTAAGCTTAGCATATTTAACAAAAGTTTACACAAAACTTTTTTTGGCTTACGGCCAACTAAAAATCTTTTTTGTTTGATTTTATGTTTTGTTTTTGGATTATATTAATAAATATTTCAACAAATTACCCGCTGCACATTCACATAAAAACTAATAATAATAGTCATAATAGTAATAGTTTATAATGATATAATAATAATAATAATAATAGTTAATTTACAATTTTGTTATAAATATACGCTTAGGTAAATTTTGTAAACTAAAGCTTACAAATAGTTGGGAAACGACATTGAAATAATTCTTAGAACCTTTCGTCTTTTGTGGTTTCCCGTTTAAAGTTTGTTTTCTTACATTTAATATGAACAATTACAATTATACATCTATGTATATAGTACGTCAGTTATTAACAAAAAAAAGCTTAAATTTAAAACCATCCTTAAAACTATCCAGTTTTAATTATGCTGTGTGCTAAATTCTCGGCGCTGGGAGAAACTTTCACGAGTTAATTGCACAAAAGTGATTGAAAGAAGGCATGAAGAAACGTTTGAGACTTATCAAGTTAAATTGTGTGAGAAAGCGGAAAGGAAACGAGGTTGCTTAAGCACATAGACTACTTACGACACTCACACATAAAACATTCATCGCGATTCTATTAGACTAGAATTCGAGTCAGCATTTATATATAATAAAAATATATATACATATATAGATAATATCGGGACACATATACATTATGAAATTCTCCCAGTTTGCCATTTTTTGACTGCATATTGTTGTTGTTTAAAAATCCTGTTTTGAAACCAATCGCCATTTTAGCATTGTGTGTTTGCTCCTGCTGTTGCTACTTCTGTTCCAGTTACGTCGACTACGCCCATTGCCGCCGTCGCTGTAGACGATGCATTTAGATCGTCTCCTTGCAGGTCAACGTTGGCGGCACTGGCGTACTGCTAAAACCATGATTGCCTATTGATGTCATATGGCTTGGTCATGCCCAAAGCTGAAGCTCGATAGGCTGCCTGTGGTGGCGGTGGTTGCCCGTAGCCAGCAGCGGCTGCAGCAGCCGCAGGTCCACCCAACTGATTGAATATCATGCGTGCATGGAAATCATCACGGCGTAGATATTGCTGATACAGCTGCGAATTTGGATCCAGCTGTGCGGCGGCGAAAGGATATGCTGCAGCTGCAGCTGCTGCTCGTGTTGAGGGATGTGCTGCAGCCAGGAACGAATACGAACCAGCGGCAGAATTGAGTGGATTTTGGGTCTTATCTGCTGCATTTCCTGCCGGATTACCCGTTGCACCACTATGTGCTGGCGCTGGTGGCATATAGTAGGGATTCGGTGCATCTCGAAACTGATCCAAATAGCTACTAGCTGCCGCCGCCGCTGTCTGGTCGCCGTAGAGTCCCAGTGCACTGGGCGTGGGTGCAAAATTAAAGGCGCTGCCAGGAACCATTCCTCCCGTGGAGGTCTTCAAGGAGATAGCTGCCGCATCTGCTGCCGTTTGATTGCCAGTTGTGTTGCTGGCTGCCGCTGCCGCTGCTGCAGTTCCGGGTACGGGTGAAGACACTCCTCCCGATTTTAGTCCAGCATAGAGCTGGAAGCCCTGATGGAGCACTTGAGCATGCGCCTGGAGTTGATGTGCTGCAGAGCTAGGTGCCGTAGCTGCTGTAGCCATTTGTGGCATATTGTACTGAGGCATTGATTGCTGACTATGTTGCTGTTGCTGCTGTTGTTGTTGTTGCTGCTGCTGTGCTGTCACTAGTTGCTGCTGCTGTTGCTGTTGTTGCTGCTGCTGCTGTTTGGTTGCCTCTGCAGCCACAGTAGTTGCCTTCTTCTTGCGTCCGCGCTTTGCGGGCACCTTAACTTCAGCGGCTGGAGCTGGCGCAGCAGCTGCTTGTTGTTGTTGCTGATGTTGCTGCTGCTGTTGTTGTTGTTGCTGTTGCACCTGCTGTTGCTGTTGTGGCTGTTGCGTTGGTACAGCAACGTTGCTTCCAGGCACATAATTACCAGGCAACTGCTGTGCAGGATTACCATAAGCGGAGGCAGCACTAGTTGCACTATACATATGCGCAGCTGGCGGCATATTCTTGTCGAAATAGTTGACGGGGTAGCCTAACATGGAGTCAGTGAGGGTGTGCATCAGTGGATTGTTGTAGGTCTGTGGTGGTGGTGGTGTTGGCTTATTGTAGGCAGACAAATGATGTGTTTGGCTGAGATGATGCTGATGTGCGATCGTCGGCAGATGTTGCAGCATATTGTTACTGTTGTCGTTATTGCTTGCGCCAGCAACAGCTTGGGCTTGTGTTGCTGTGGGTTTGCCTGCTGTGGGCTGTACGCCAGGAACACTTGCTGGTATATAATTGTGATTTAGCTGCGATTGTTGCTGGTAAGCATTGTGTGATTGCTGTTGCTGTGGATGTTGCTCCTGTGCAGGTTGTGATTGCTGTTGTAGGTTGTTGCCATAGTTAAGTGCTTTGTGCGATGCCTGTTGCTGCTGCTGTTGCTGTATCGGCAACTTTTGCTGCTGTTGTTGTTGTTGTTGCTGTTGCTGCTGATAATTGAGGCTATGCGGAGGCTGCAATTGAGTCAAATGCGGTTGGGTTTGCGGTTGCTGCTGCTGTTGACTGTTTTGTTGTTTGCTAGCAGCCACTTGTTGCTGCTGTTGTTGCTGCATGGTGCATGCGCTGTTGTCCTTGGCAAAGTCCTTTGGGAAACCCATTGCTGCCGCACGGTTATACATCTCAAAGGCCTTATCGGGAGCTATGGTGCCCAACTGTTTGCCATATGCCATCGACCCCAAGAAGCTATTGAACATTTGCTGTTGTTTGCTGAGAAGCGATTGTGGCTGCGACTGCTGTTGTTGCTGCTGGTGTTGTACTTGCTGTTGCTGTTGTTGTGTTCCTGTATGTGGCTGTTGCGTTGCTGTATGCTGCTGTTGCGTTGCTGTATGCTGTTGTTGCGTTGGTGTATGCTGCTGCTGCGGTACTGTGCGCAGTTGCTGCTGCTGCTGTGTGTGATTCTCGTCAATTTTTGTAAGCTTACTGCCAGCAACATTATTATAATCTCCTATAAGATCCTCGCTGGTGCGCTTCAGCGGATTTATTAACGTGTCCGTTTTTGCTGGCTGTTGCATTTGATGCTGCATAAAGGTTGCCATATCGCTCCCATAGCTAGGAGGCACAATTTTCTGTTGCTGCTGCTGTTGTTGTTGCTGTTGACTATCAACAGCATCTACTGCTGCTGCTGCATTGGCTGCCGCGTTTGTTGACTGATATTGCGCATAGGTTGGATATTTAGGTTTCATACCATGTAACTGTTGCTGTTGTTGCTGCTGCTGAAGAGCCATCTGCTGTTGTTGATGTTGCTGCTGCTGTTGTGTCAATTGATTTCCTGTTAGATTGGGTGGCAACAGACTGTGTCCTAGACTCCAATCATTATTGTTGGGTTTAGAAACGGGCGGCACTGTGGGCAGAGCTGCTGGCGCCGCAGCTGGCAGCGGATTAATCAGAGTTGCCGGATTATACAGAGAATGTTGTTGCTGCTGCTGCTGTTGTTGTTGCTGCTGCTGCTGGTAGCTGTCGCGTGTATTCGCATAACCATTGTTGCCCATAGCTGCTTATAAATAGTAAGAATTATTTATATATGAATAATACAAGAGCTATAAAACTTACCTGTTAGTGGAACCACAGGAACAGCAGCTGGAACTGTTGGTGGTGCAACCACTGGAGGCAACACTTGTTGTTGTTGCTGCTGCTGGTAGGGTGATAACGCAGGTTGCTGATAAGGTGAATGTTGCTGCTCCGCTGGGGATTGAGCAATTGGTGTTGGTGGTTGTGTTGCGGCCGAGGATGCAGGTGAATCCACGCTGTGCATCGGACTTAGTGCCTGTTGCTGCTGCTGCGGACTGGGACTATGTAAGGGTTGCTGCTGCTGTGATGGCAACTGTGCCTGCGACTGTTGATGGTAAGGCGACTGAGCGTGATAAGGCGATGGGTGTGTGGAGTGCGGTGTGGTGTAGGGTGAACTCTGTGGCTGTTGGTAGGGTGAATGCGGATTTGGTGTGCTCGGACTCATGGAAGAGTTGTAGTCGGATTCCTGCGAGCGTGGCTGCTTATACTGATCGTAAATTGGCAGTGGCGAGGTAGAGGAATACGCCGGAGTCTTTGATGCCTCTGAGCCTGAGGGATTATAGCTATTGCCGCCGCCATACGGCGAAGTTCCACTTAACTCTGGCGTGGAGACATTCGGCGATGAGGCAGAAGAGTATATATGCTGCGAGTATTGCGGATACGGTGAGTTCATCTCACGCGGACTGCAACTCTTATCCGGACTACTCTTTGTTGTCGTATCTTGATAAAAGCCAACCTTTATAGCTCCATTCAGGGTATAAGGCGATGCTGGTTTACCCACATCATCATTGGGTTTCGGTGAGACCATAATGGGTGAGGCACCAATCGGAGACGCTCCAATGGGCGAGGTATACGAACCCGCCGCATAGGAACCATAACGCTCATCGATAGCAATGCGCGGCGAATCCGGATCTTGACTAAAGGAGCTACGCTCCGAGTTGGTACTGCCTGTGCTCGGTTTCCTGGGGCGCATGACCACCGGCAGGGAGAAGTTGTTCTCCCCGGTGGAGGCGGTTGCTGGTGAATGGGCTGTTGGTGCCACCCGGGCGTCATCCTTACCTAACGACTGGGTCCCCGTTGTTTTCGACTGCTGCTTTTCCTCCTCCTCACTGGACTTAACGAGAGGTCCGCCAAAGGCTTTCAACCACACGCTCAAGTTAGGTTTGTCCAATGACTCTGTTGGAGATGCCTTGGAAGCCAGCTCACTAAGTTTACTGAATTCCAGAAGCGCCTCAAAAGGCTTTGGCGGCAACCTGTCTGCCAGTTCGGCATCACTTAGATCCTTGGAGTCATGCTGTTCTGTGCCTGCCAGCTCATCTAAAGTTTTACCCAGTGCGAAATCCTGCGTTTTGAGCACTGTGCCCAGACTAAGTTTTGGAGCAGAATCGCTGCAATCAATGGTTAGAGCATTTTTGGGCTCCTTGCTTTTGCTGGACTGTGCCGGCGAGTGACGAACCGTGGTCTCTGACTCCTCCGCCTTGGAGGAACCAGCGTGCAGGAGATTACCCTTTGTCTTGCCCGGCTGCAGACGATCAATGGTGCGCATCGTAGCCTTTGCTTTGGCCTGCTGCGCGTGAGCAGTTGCTGCTAGTTTATCCTTCAACGATTTGCGCTTTGCTTCCTTGGCCATTTGTTGCTTGACGTGCGGCGGAGGAGGAGGATTGAGTAGAAGTTGTGTGGTGCTTTTGGACTCTTTGGGCTTGGCGGGCAACGAAGGTGAAGGTGTTGGAGGCGGTGTTGGATTTGGTAGTGAGGGTGGAGTGCTGGCTGCTGTCGTTGCCATCGTCGTTGAGTTCGAATTGGAATTCGAGTTCGAATTGGAATTGGAGTTGGAACAGGTAGAATTGACACTGGCACTGGTGGCTGCCGTTGCCGAAGTGCTGCCAATTGAGTTACTCGAGTGCATCGAATGCGGTGGAGTGCCACAACTGCTACTCACACTACTCGCTGTGGGCAGAGCATCCACTTCCAACTTTGACACCGCAGGCTTATCGCTAACCAAATCGTTTAGTGCTTCTGTCAGCTTGTTGGGCACCAGTTCTGTTTTAGGTGCAGCTAAAGCGACAGGTCGCCGAAAATCGGCTGCATCCATTTTGCTTATGCTCGAATCAAAGTCATCCAAGAGATTATAACGTGAGGGAGAATTACTTGCGGAGCTAAACTCGGAGAAACGAGGCGTATGCTCCAGCCAACGATTGATATCCTTCAGTGTTTGCTCCGTTTCGACATCGAGTGCCTCCAGGTTGGTGTTGCTGCTGGGCGTTGCTTTCTGTGCAGCTGCTGCTGCTGCCGCTGCCTTCTTACCCGTAAGCTTCTTACCCTTTTCCGTTGATTTCTCGGCAGGTTTTGGCGGTGGCGGCATTTGCTTATCTGCTCGTTTCTTGCTGTTGGATTTTGCAGCAGATTCCTTGGGTTTGGCATTACTAGTTACACTACTTGATTTGACTGCATCCTTGCTGGTAACACTGCTGCTCTTGACAGCCACTTCCTTGTTAGCAGTTTCTGCCTTGGCTGGAGCAGTCGCGGCTATTTTAGGCGGCGTCTTCTCGGTCAAAGGTTTCTCCTGCTGCTTGGTCGTCTCCACTACCTTTTTGGTCTTTTCTGTATGCTTGTCCGTATGCTTTTCGGTATGCTTTTCCACGTGTTTTTCCACAGACTTTTCCGCCTTTTCTGGCTTAACTGGTTTCTCTACTTCCTTAACCTGCTTTTGCTCCTTGCTCTTTCGTCCGCGTTTAGGCTCCGGAGCTGATTCCGTGGCATTCGCTCGCTTCTTTTTGTTGTTGGACGAATTCTTCACGCTAGTTGTCTTCGGTTCCTCGAAGCTAGCTTGAGAAATGGATACACGTGTGGCACGACTGCGTCGATACTTGATCACATCGTATTTATCCATAAAGGGCAGCAGCATTTCCAGTTCCGCTTGCTCGGCGGCGGCTGCTGCAGCAGCAGCTGATTCCGCTGAGCTTTTCTTGTGTTTTCCGCTACGTGACTTATCTTTTTCCTTCTCCTTATCCTTCTCTTTGTCCTTGCTCCTGTCCTTTTCTTTGTCTTGGCTGCGCTTCTTGTCCTTCTCCTTTTCTTTCTTTGTAGGTGTCGTTTCGCTTTTCTTGCCACGCTTTACAACTGGCGGCGGCGACGATCGTCGTCTCTTTCGTTCATCGGAACTGCTGTCGCTGTCCAGAGATTTGAAGTCCGTTTCCGAGTCCTGATCAGATTTGTCCTTCAGTTGTTCACCTTCATGACGTGCGCTTAGCTTGGAGGTCTCGACGCTGTTGACCTTTTTGACCGTGGTCAACAGCTCGGAGAGATCATCGTTGAGAGCGCTCTTTGAGTATTTCTTGTGCAGATCCACCTTGAAGGGCGACATGCTTCTTGAACGGGAAGCATCATCGTCATCGTCCTCGTCCTCTTCCAGCTCTGCAGCGGATTCCGCTAAAGCTGCAGCAGCCGTTGGCGGCAGTTGCTTCTTTAACGGTATATCGTCCTCGTCTAAATCATCCTGATCTCGCTCACTCTTGGCTCGACCACGTCCACCTTTTTTGTTCTTTGGCTGACGCTTAGCAGCTGCTGGTGTCTTCACCTTGGACTCTGCCGGCACCATCTTCTTCTTTTGCGCCGCTATCGTGCGTGCTGTCGGCTTCGCTAAGGATTTGACTTTAGCCAGCGCCAAGTCCTCATCACTGGAATCCGTTTGACTCGGTGGCTCACTCCTATCCGATTCTTCTTCCGATTCGTGCTTTGCATTTTTAGCCGCTTTTTTGGTCTTTAGAGTGGGCTTCGTGGATAGCGTGGATTTGCTGCTCCCCGTTTTCCGACTACGCTTGCTTGATGACGCCGTCTCCTTTTCCTTTTCCTTGTCCTTCTTCTTATCTTTGTCTTTATCCCTGTCCTTGTCCCTATCCTTGTCTTTTTCCTTAAGTATTTTGTTACTTTTGCTTTTCATTATTGCCGGTGGCGGTTGTGGAGGCTCTGTTTCGACCATTTCCTCCTCATCTGTGTCCATATCTTCATTGTGGCCACTACTTTTGTCTGCTTTGGTTTTGGTTTTCTTTTTACGCCGTTTATCCTTTTCCTTGCGTTTGCGCTTCTGTGCATGCGTTGTTGTGGTCGTCGCCTCTTCGGGCTCCTCTTCCTCTTCGCTAGGTGGCTCCATAATCTCCTCCTCTTTGTCTTTCTCATCCTTGTCCTCCTCGCCGCTGCTGTCTGGTAGATGCTTGCCATCTGCACTGTTCACCGTAGATTCCTTTTCCTCCTCCTTTGCCTTCTTGCTGAAGTACTTCTCACGAAATACATTCATTTTAGAGTCAGCAGCAGGATAACTTAAATTCGGATCATCATCGTCATCATCCGACTGATTATCATAATATTTCTTTGTCGCCTTTTCGAAGGCATCCTGTAAATTGTTCACCATCTCCGTGTACTCTGCGTGGGAGGGGGGAAGTAGTTCATAATGAAAGATTTGTTTGGTTTATTTTGTATAGTTATGTTTTACCATTATTGTGCCCATTGTACAGTCTACAATTGTTGACAATCAAGCGAAAATCGTTACGAAATTCACTAAATTTATGATACTCCCCACTGTCCAGCTTGTCCTCCATTTTGAGCAGGTCCATGGGTCTAAAGAAGAACATAAATAATTAAATTAGTAGTTGTGTTTGCTTGAATATTAAAGTTAAATCTACCTTCTAATGATGGAGTAATATTGTGGGGCAATATCCTCCTCAACGGGATCCATGAAGGGCCATGCATCCCGATGATTCTTGACATAGACGAGCACCTTATGCATTCCGAT
Organism: Scaptomyza tumidula; assembly: GCA_035044465.1. Classification (NCBI taxonomy): domain Eukaryota; kingdom Metazoa; phylum Arthropoda; class Insecta; order Diptera; family Drosophilidae; genus Scaptomyza; species Scaptomyza tumidula. The sequence continues at coordinate 9,368,668 of JAWNNW010000442.1, read as the reverse complement.
TTGTAGTACCTCCTCCGTTTCGGTAAAGCTAAGAAGATTCGCATGATTTGAGGAGTTTTTGTACGTTGTTGAATTGTTGTTGTTGTTTTTGGTTGCTTTCGATGTGTTTTGTTTTTTTGTTGTGGATTTTGTTGTTAGATGGTTTTGTGTTATGGGTTTAGTTACATGTGTTGTTTGGGGTGCTGACTTATGTTTATTACTGTTAGTATGACTATGATTATTAGTTGTGTGGTTATGATTGTGGGTTTGGTGGTGGGTGTTGTGTGTATTGTTGTTGTTGTGATTATTGTTATGGTGTGAGGAGGAGGATCCGTGAGACGTTGTTGTTGGTGGCGTTGCTTCCGTTGACGTTGAGTGGTTATGATTTTTTTTGCTGTTATTATTGTTGTTGTGATTGTTGTGCGACGCGTGCTTATGGTTGTTGTTGTTGTTGTTAAAGCTGCTGGTGCTACGGTTCGTACTATTTACATGGCTACATTGTTTGGTTTGGTTTGGGGTGTTATGATGAACAGTCAAAATGTTGTTGTTTGGTTTGTTCGGTAGGTACAAAGATTTACAATAACAATGAGTAATAATATGTTAATCAATTGACATATATATATATTATATACAATTTAATGAAGCAGAGAATGTGAACAAATTTTAAATGCATGCAGACTGTTAACCAAAAGGAACTACAACTAAGGGAATGATTAAGGATTCAAAATAATACATGAAAACATATAGAATGTTAGTAAGTAAGTATAAAGGGTTCTTTTTAAGCAACTTAAACTATTTTACAAAAAGTGATAAGCTCAAGTTTGTTAACAGGTATAATGTTTCATAAGCAATGTTTGAGTATAGTTGATTAGTTAAGTTAAGTTTGGGTTAGTTGGATGAACTTACTCATCAGCGCTCTTGTCGGAGCAGGCGCTGCTAAGGCGTTCCGCCTTGCTGGAGGAGGAGGCGCTTGAGGCGGCAGATGAAGGCGTTGTTGCTGACTTTTTTGTTTTAGGTGGCGCCTCCAATTTACTGCTACGTTCCGCTTTGCTGCCAGAGCTGGCGTTCACTGAGCTTGCCGCCTTCTGTTTCTTGGAGCGTACTGTGCTTTCTGTTGTTGCTGTTGTTGTTGTATTTCCGCTCGTATTTTGCTGCTGTTGTTGTTGTTGGTGTGTTGTTGTCGCACTCGCACCGCTTGGTATAAAAATGTTGCCGGTTAGAGAGCTCAATGAGTTGTTGGTTTGCCTGCCGGGCAGCTTAACATTCGCCGCTGGCGCCATCTGCTGCTGCACCTTGCGCGTGGCAGCCACTTGTGGTCGTGCTGCTGCTGAGGCTGTTGCTGCTGGGGCTGTTGTTGCTGCTGCTGCTGCTGCTGCTATTATTGTTGCTGGTGCTTCCGGTTGCAAATCGTCGCCGCTTTCTTGCGCCGCCACGGGTGAGGGCAAGCTTAGATTTGCAATACTTGTGGCGACAGCAATTGCAGCCGAATTTGAATCGAGCAGTTGCAGCTGACGGCAAAAGTTCTCCTTATCCTCGGGACTCAGTGAAGGTGTGGACGTCTCAGGTGTACTTGGTTGCTCCTCTTCTTGTTGCTGATGCTGCTGCTGCTGTTGTTCTTGCGGTTTCTTTTGCTGGTGGCGACTTCGACGTCGCTTGCGGTATTTACGCACAACAGTTGCTGCTGCTGTTGCTGTTGCTCCGACGACTGCAAATGTGCTGCTGTTGCTGCTGTCGCTGTTGTTGTTGTTACTATTGTCGTTGTTATTGTTATTGTTTTTGGTATCCTCGTCTGTCTCAGACGCATGCTTGTTGTGACGCCGCCGTTGATGCTGATGTACCCGTTCCCGTTCCTTTTCCCGTTCCCTTGCACGACGCTCGCGCTTCTTCTGCTTCCTGCTGGACTTTTTTCGCTTGCGATGATGATTATGATGATGGCCCTTGTTCTTGAGTTTCGATGGCGTCTGGGATTTATCACTGGAATCAGCGTTTTGTGCCGACACAGCGTTTAATTCTAGCACTTTTTGAGTTTGTTTTCCTTTCGGTTGTGTTAATTGCTCTGATTGCTGTTTTTGTTGCTCTGATTCTGTTTCTGGTTGCTGTTGTTGATCTGCATTTTTGTTGCTCTCCTCGTCGTCGTCATCATCGTCGTCCTCTTCTTCTTCTGGGGTTAGACAAAATTTTTCCCTGTGACACAGAAATTCGGTCGTATTTGTTGTTGTTGTACGTTTGAAGGAGCTCGAACCGCTAGCCGTCGATGATGATTGAGAGCTGCAAATAGAGAGAGAGAGAAGTAGATAATTATTGCTGATACTAACATATATGCAGGAAGTAGAAATCGCTTAACTACTAATGCTAAATGTAGTTTTAGAAAGTTTTTTATCTTCTGATCAATTTGTCTTGTTGTTTTTCTGGATGAAGTTGGGCGCCACGATGATGATGATAGAAACAAACGAGCTGAAGTTGTTAATAAATGAAGTGCCATAAAATGTTAAATTAAACAAAATAAAAACTAATAAAAAAAAAGAAAATTATAAAATGGAAAATGGAAAATTAATGCCATATCGAATACATATCAAATATAGGAGTAATATATATATAAAGCATGCTTACATAATTGTTCATATTGTGTGTTCATATATTTTTGAAAACGAAATCCAATTGTTATTTTTTTTTAAATTATGGGCAAAACTCAAATAAAGTGCTGATTCTCCAGTTTAGGATCCGCTCTTCTCAGTCTCAGTCACGCTGCTGGCCGTCTTTCTTCAAGCGTCGATGGGGATGTGATAATTGATATATATATATTTTTTTTTAATGACAATTGTTTAAAGAAGCAAATTTCGTTGAAATAAACAAAATAACAAATCAAACGAAATTAAATTGTTAAATCAACTATAAATATGCTTTTTTGTTTTGAGAGATGTGTATGTTTTAGTTTTTGTTTGTTGTTGTCTGAATGTTTTGTGATCTGTTATTGTTGTTGTTTGTTGTTTGTTGCTGATTAAGCGTTTTGTATGATTGTGAAATGTTATCCGCTTTGCTGTGGGCTCTGCTTATAATACTGGACGTGCTAACCGTCTGCGTGCGCGTTGCTGAGCCGCCGTTGCAGCCAAGTTGGTTGCGTTTTGACGCTCTCGGCGTATGCGTTCGCGTTCACGTTCACGCTTCTCACGCTCCGCCTCCTGGCGTGCCTTCAGCTCCGCCAAATTTCGAAGGCGACTCGAGTTGCGCGTTTGCAACAGTCTGTTAAAAAGAGAACAAATCGATTAATCTATAAATCATCTTCGTCGTTGCTTCGTTATTATTTACTTTCTGCGTCTTAGACGTTCGCGTTCACGAAATAGCTGCGGCAGCTTGGGCAAAAAGCTTTCGGCCAGTATATGAAAGAGTTCACGCTCGTTGGCATGCGGTGAGGTTTTGAATTTGGATGCCAAATGCTGCCAATCCTCTTCGGTGAAGCAGATGACCTGCCAAACGGTGTTGTTGTTCCAGAGGATTGTGTTGCCACTGAAAGCTTCGTCACCGTTAAGACTCGCTAATGCAGCAGCAGCTGCAGCTGCAGATTGTTTGACAGAGCCAGTTGTGGTTGTTGGCTTGATCTTATCCTCGCGATAGAGACGCGTGCCGTAGAAATACCAATAGCCGGAGTTTTTGGCGTCGTAACCCAATGGCTCAACACGCAAACTGTCCGCCTCTAGATTGCTAAGTACGAGCTGCACGTCGACGGAGTCAAGACGAAAGTGGCACAGATGATGAAGGATTTGTAGACGCTTGCGTACCGGAAGCGATTGGAAATCAATGTCCGTATCAAAGTGATTCTCAGTCTGATGCAGGCGACACTGTTGGCGCAAATAACGGCGCAAAAACATCTGATAATTGCTGTGTGTTATCTCATTGGCTACCGATTGTAGCGTATCACAGCCGTTAAGCAGGCGAACAATTAATTCCGGCACTAGGGCAACCTGTTCCTCATCGCTGGTACCATCGGACAGCAGCGCCGATTCAAGATCCTTAAAAAAGGTTAAACAGGGCAATGAAAATGACAATTGAAAATCGAAAAACGTTATCGATAATTACCTCTATATCAATGTCGGGCAAATCGAAAGCGGAACTAAACAATGAACAGAAATGCGAAATACACGGTATCTCCCACCATGATTGTATGTCTGCAATAAGAGAATATTCGATTAATAACCAGCGATATATATTTAGTGTAATCGATTAATTACTTACCTAATAGACCTATGAAAGTAGAAACCATTTATGTATGCTTGCGTTTTAGAAACTTGGGCTGTCTTCAAGATTTTATTTATTTAAATACAATTCCTTTTGCTTTTGCTCTCGTCGTCGTTTCGTCTTGTTCTTGTTGCTTTGTTAAAGCGCTTGACAAACTCTGTAAAGAAAAAAACCGATAAAAGCATATTAGTTAACTTTGCTAGAAGTAACTTTATCTGCACTGAATTCGTTTGCTTTAAGTGCAAGCGCAATATCGATTTTTCGATATTCTACAAATTAAATAAATAACCTCAATATGCATCTGATTTATGTATATGGGAAACTAACATCCTGAGAATTTTACGCTCTCAAACACCCTTTGGATTCCACCGCTTTTAGTTAGCCTTGTTGCACTTTTTTATTGGGTATAAATTCACACTAACAGCAACAACAACAATAATAACAACACATATACACACATACGAATGGAGAAGCGCAGTCTTAATGGCGGCAAAAAGAAAAATCAAGAACGCGTGTGCAACATGTGTGCGTGAGTTTTAGTGTGTGTATGTGCATATGTGTTGTTATTGTCAAATTATTTGAGCTACACAAACGCGAGCTTATCAATTATCAAAAGCGCGCGCGGCGTAAAAATTGCGATACACACACACACACACACACACACACACGTACACATGCACTTAGAGAGCGCAATGCACACCCACACTGTTGTGTTCTGTGCCAGAGAGAAAGAAAGTACACGCGCACCCCTTTCGCGCGCTTAAATTGAAGAAGAGAAAATCAAAACAGATGGCCAATAAACTAGCCCACAAACAAACACTAACAAGGAGGGCCTCCCGCATGGGAGGGAGTGGGACGGCTATATGGCGGCCAGTGTTGCTCAGCGCTAGTTGTGCCGTTCACTTTTTTCCACACAGCACTGTTGATTTCTTGGCTGGTCGATTTCGTTACCCCTGCCACCACCGTCAACCGCAACCATTCCTTTCATATATTTTGGCCTGCTGTCTGCACTTTTTATTAATAATTAATATGCACACACACACACACGAGCACTTTGCACATTTGTTAAATATCCATGTTAAAATCGCGCGAATCGCGTTTGGAGCATGCGCCGCCTGCGACAGTCCCTTATTGCCTGATGCTCCTCTTCCTCTGCCTGCCTGCCTGTGTGTATATATTTTTTCATTTGCGCTTTCCTTTTGCCATAACATTGAGGCACGCAATTGGATGATGACAACTGCCATGAATATAGTTACGCTATCACATTTTCAGCTGCTGTATATTACGTTTGGGTTCAACTAGTACGCGTCAATGTTTCGGTTCTATTTAATTTGTATTCTTTTCCACATATAAATATAATTAGTGGACGAACCAACCTTACCGAACGACAGAATTCAAGCAATGCTGCTCAAACTGTGCGCAATGTTACAATACGAGAGTAACACCACAAAACTGTAGTATCGATACACAGCGTGCGATAGATAGTCAACCGATATATCGACTCAAACTGGTCGCATTTTATTAAAACATTATTCAATTTTTGATTACAAATTTGATTAATTTGCTCTTGGACAGAAGCAATTTAGAACTAATTGTTTTAATAGTAGTTTTACAATTCTTTGATAGTGAGTTTTTTAAAATTAATGTGGGCGCTCTTATATCGCAAGCGCAGAAAACTTCACTTGATTTTCCGCAAGGTGTCGCCCTACGCTCAACATATCATTCAGCTTCCAACTGTAAGCATTCAACACTGCGCAACAAACACAAATAAACAAACCAAAAAAGGGACGCAAATTTAAATAAATAGTGCATCAAAGAAATACCCTAAAGAGAAACTTGACTTTATAACTGTAAATTTAGACTCAAAATTAAATGTATTTGAAAATTTAGAAGAAATTTTTTTATTTTGATGTATCGATTCTAAATCGTTGTCACTTTTGCGAACTATTAATCGATTATGCAGAAATTGCATTTCTTAATTTGTATTACTATCGTCGCGTTTTAAATCAAGTTGCAAACGCATCGAACTTAAAAAATAACGAAATAGTATTTCAAAACTGCGTGATTTTCAGAAAAATGCACATTTGTTGTTATGTTATCGATTATGTTATCGATATTATGTACTGCCCTTGCGCAGGAAAAACACACGCTCTTGTGATTGTTGTTGGTGTTGTTTTGGTTGCTGTTGTTGTTGTTGTTTTTGTGCATTTTTAGCTGCTTTGTTTTTGTTGTTGGTTTTTTTGTTTTGCACCTGTTGCTGATGTTGCTGCTGTTGTTGTTGTTGGTGCTTATTCTTTTTGGTGGGATCTTTGTTAGGTGAATGTGAATCCATGCTGGGTCCATTCAAGCGTTGCTCAGCTGACAACAGAAATCCCGTTAGTTTGCCATCCCAAATGATGAGTCGAATGGGAATCACGGAGAGCAACTGCAGCTTTGTTGGTTGCTGTTGCAGATTACGTTCAGCAACCAGCACAAAATTGGGTGCATTATGCGTATCGACGAGAACCCGTTGCATATGATAGTTAATGCTGATGACATGACCCGATTCCAAGGTAACCACATTCATCATGTGCTGAAAGATCTCAATGACAACGGCACGCATATAGATCGCCTGGCGATTGCTTACATAACGCTTGAAGAACAAGTTGCCCGATTCATCGCCAGCCAATTTGGCATTATATTTACGTTCGTTGGCAACTTTGGTCAAATGATGCAGTTCATCACAGGTGCGTTGTGGCGCAGGGCAATAGTTAAGCCCGGCGGCAAGAAGGCTGCAAGGATGAGGATTACGTTAAGTTAGAGGTCAAGTTAGGATGTCATCCTGCTTACCGATGCACCATCACATCCGGATATCGTCGAATGGGACTGGTAAAGTGCGTATAGATGGGAATAGATAAGGCATAATGCCACAAATCAGATGCAGCCGTTTTTCCCTCGCTGCAGAAGTAGCTAAAAGTTGGATAACAGAGTTTATCAAGACAAGTCAAACAGGATTTACATGCATTCCCAACTTACTTGGCTCGTGCCATGGGCTTCATCAAGAGCTGACTGAGGCAGGCTGTCATGGCAACAGGATCGGCAGCTTCGCGGCATAGACGTTGCATGCTGGATTGCAATGCCTTGGAGGAACTGTAATCGAGATCGAATCCCTCAGTGTTGAGCTTCTCACGCAACGCTTTCAAGGATTTGGTCAATGGAGGCGGATGATTACGCAATATTGCAATATTGGGAAATGAATCGTGGATGAAGCGTGCAACTGCTTGATTGGCAAGCAGCATAAACTCCTCAATCATGTGATTCGCCTCCTGCTGCTTCTCCACCTCGAAGCCAATGGGTTCACCACTAATCGGATCGAGATTGAAACGAACCTTGGCATTGTTGATGGTCAGGGCGCCATTGTCGAAGCGCTTGCTGCGCATATTCCGTGCGATGCCATTCAACCAGGTCACCCGCTTGACAATATCCTGAACCGTAAAACCATTGAGAATGGTGGGAAAATCATCGTTGGTGAAAGGCTCGCGTGGATTATCGATAATCTTCTGGGCATGCTCATAGGCAAACTGTGAGCATGAGTTAATCACAGAGCGTGTAAAATATGGTTTATCCAACTGCCTTCCATTGACGTCCATGTGCCAGAACACGGAGAAGGCGAACTTATCCTCACCCGGCAGCAGGGAGCAGCGGAAGCATAGGGATTGCGGCAGCATATGTATGACCTCGTTGGCCAAATAGATGGATGTGGAACGCTCCTTGACAATGTTATCCAACTCACTATTCTCCTGCAGATAGTGCGATACATCGGATATGTGAACACCAATCTCAAACTGTTCGTCCTCCAACTGCTCGATGGAGAGTGCATCATCGAGATCCCTGGCAGTCAATGGATCAATCGTAAAGACACAACGCTTGCGCATATCCCGGCGATTCACAAGATCCTTCTCAACAAGTGGAGGCGCTGCCTGAGCATACATCGCATTGAAGCGTTCCTCAAACGGCACAATGTCACGAAGATTGTTATGGAAGAGTATTGCTTTGAGTTCATCATCCAGATTGCCAACACGACCGACTGGCTGCACCAAATCCGCAATGCAATGTCCATTGCTATCCGTCTCAAGGATGTGCGCCACGTACAGCAATCCACAGGCTTCTTCGCCCTGCCGATTGCCAATATGTGCCTCACAATTGGACTTTCGTATATACACCATGGGCATACGCATATCGAAGGGTCGAAACTTGTAGAAGAGCTCGTCGTCGCAGAGCTTTGAGGGATTCGTGAAGGAGATGCTGCCAACGATTTGGCGTAGCTCCGTCTGCTTAACAATGGCAATGACAAATGCCTTGGGACAATCATCCGATGCAATCACAGCCACATTATCATCATCTGAATCCGGTGATCCTGACTCTCCCTCCTCCTCCTCCTCGGAGAGTTCATCATTGTCACCTTTAACAGAAAACAAAAGTAAATATTAAGTTTTCAAATCAAATTTAGATTTGACCCACCTAATGATGTTGATGTCTTTCCTCCTGTGATCCCGCCCGTAGCTGGAGCAGCTGGCTTGGACACCACTGCACCCGGATTGAGCACAAAAGCGCGCACAATGTCACCCTCGAAGGCATAACGACGTGCCACAGGCATCAGAACGATGCCATCCTTTTCCAGTGCCTCACGATTCGTTGACATCGTTATGAACGATTGTCGATTGTTCTTACGATTCACACGAATCTCGTCCTCCACAATGCGTCCATAGCCGGCTGTAACAAGTCGCCTCGCATGCGACTCCAAGTCCCCAAAGTCACCCTTAAAGAGCAGCTCCTGCGGCAACAAATTCTCTCCGCCAACATGTTGCTGCACAATCTTGTTGATATATCCACGCATTGCATCCAGCTCTGTGCGTTGGCTCCTGGGCGAGTTCTTGCTGTTCTGTTTCTTGCGATTACGATTGCGCCGGCGAGGAGTTGAAGGGCTTTCTCCCTGCTGCTGCTGTTGTTGTGGGGTTGAGGCTTCTGCTCCAGCTCCTGTTGCACTGCTGCTGCTTGCACTGGACATCTCGGATTCGCGTCGGACGCGTATTAACTCACTAAGACGCCTCTGCGTCATGGGTTGCTGAGCAGTTTGCTGAACAGGTTGATGTCTTTGGGCTCGCATATGGAGATTGTTGGGCTCCATGCCGGCGTACATGCGTGGCATGTTGGATGCAGCTGGAGCTGGTCCAGAAATTGGGTTACGCATATAGCAATTGTTGGGTTTGCTATTCTGATCACTCAATTGGAGTCCGTCCAAGTGAACAAGCACCTCGTTCTGATTGATTAACTGCTGAGCGTATGCTTTGACATCCGGATTTGATGAGGTTAACTTAAGGATTAGATCCTTAAGTGCATCCACCTCGCCCGAAAGCGTCGACCGTGACTTCCTCTTAAAACTCTTAAACTCGGACTGTGGCGGCAGTGATGGTGCTGGTCCTGGTCCAGGTGCACATTGTGTCTGGACAGCGGCACGAGCTGGTCCAGCTGGTTGTGGTGGATATTGGAGCTGGACGCGCATCGGATAGCAGGCCGGTCCCATGGGGAATGGATAAGCTGCTGGCATGGACACTTGAAAGGGAAAGCCATGATTATTATTTGGCTGTTGCGCCTGTTTCTGTTGTTGTTGTTGCTGTTGTTGGGCAGTCATCAAAGGAGCTGCACCCAGTATAGGACCTGGTCTGGGAGCACCGGCTAGCATTGCGAGGGATTGTTCCGCGCGCTGGCGCTGCATCTGGCCCATGGTTGACATTTCCATTTGTGTCTGTTGCAGTCGCAATGCCAACGTTTGCGAACGTTGCCGCAATATCTCAATGGCTTTTGGATAATCCGCATCGCTTGAAATTTGCATTTTCATGGCGCTCTCGAAGCTTCCCAAGCTCGATGTACTTGACATTATTTATTTAGAAGTTAAGGTTGCTTTATGTTGTACACTTTTTTTATGTTTTTTTTTTGTTTATACGCGTATTTCACCTACTGAGGCAATAGTTACCCTCAAATGTAAGTTTCTTGTTAGATAGCTTCTTTATGTATTTTACTCTCTTTGCAGGGTACGTCAGAAAATCGGGATCTTTGTATGTATGTATGTATGTTTATGTTTAATGAAAACGCCAGGTCTGTGTGTTGTTACAAAGTTAAAAAAAAAATAAATAAAACGCTCTTCATTCCAAAGTAAACTAACTAAATTTTGTAACTTACTACATTAAACATATTTGCAATCAATGTTTCATGTGTTGAGAACAAAATTTCAATTCGTTTGTGACGTCAGGTGTTCGTTCGCTCTGTTATCGTAAAAAAGTGACACAGCATCAATAGTGCCTTCATCGATTAAAGGCAACACATGCTGAGCCTATCGATATCAATCAAGTTAAATGCAGTCATGTCTTGGGAGTGTTGTAAAACATTCGCGCCATTTTTCATCTATCGTTCACCTCTTGCATTTTCCGAGGAATTTTTTTTTTTGATAATTCTGCAGAAGTATTCAAAATGTTTATAAATATAAAAAATATATAAAAGGCGCGAATAGCGGTTTAATTGTGTGAGCGCGAGCTTGATTTGTGTAGATACATTAATTCAAGTGCAAGTATGTGTGTGCGTGTGCAAGAAAAACAAGGTACACATTCATTGTTTATGTATTATGTATGTATGTAGCTCTCGCTTTGTTGCAATTCTATAAGTTTGGCTTTGTATTTACTTGCTTGCAAATTGAACGCACACACTCGGACCACCAACCCACAAACACACAAAAACACACACACATACAGACATACATACATACATACATAGTTAAAAACATTCACTGACACAAACACACTATGTACGAATGTAAAAAGAGAGAAGCGCCACAAAAATGACTGATGTAAATTGTCTTACAAGTGAGCACACAACACCTACAACAACTACAACTGCAACAACAACAACAGTAACATCTTTAACAACAAATAATGCACTGGAGTCGCCAACATCTCCATTTGTACTGAGAGCACCGCCCAGCGCCAAATCAAAGTTAATCTTACAAAACATGGAGGAAGTGCTTAATTCCGTCAAGCAAAAGCATCGCGAGAAACACAAGCGAAAGCGTGAGGAGAAAAGACGCGCCGCCAAAGCAGAAGCAGAGTCGCAACAACAACAGCATACAAAAACGGCAGCATGTAACGAACGCCACGTGCTGCGAGAGAAAACAGCGCGGGAAAATGGAGTGGAAGATGGAGGCATCAAATCAAATGCGAGTCCCTTGAAAAGCAGCATTCCATTGGGCTTAGATCCTCAACAGACAAACATCAAACCCAAGTTAGCAACCAATGTCTTTGAACTAATGATGAATGCACGCAATCGTTCACTGGGCACAAATTCGACGAGTCAGCAATCGCCGCCGGAACAACAGGCAGAGAGTGTAGAGTTGGGCGCTGCAACGCCTCGCTCGAAACGCAAGCACTTGCTGCAGGAGTGGAATGATAAAAAGGGCGGCGCTAAGCGACGCAAGGCAGACGATGCACGTGGTGAATACATCGAACAACAAATGGAGCAGAGAGCGAAGAGGTAAGTGGGAAGGTGGGAAAGTGTGCAAACTATAAATGATATCATTTTCATTACTGAAAAACCACTTGTAGATTGAAGAAAATGCTGACACAAGAACCGGACGAAAAGAAGCCAACAAGCCAAGTCAAGCAGGAGCAAGTGCAACCCACATCTGTGCCAGCAAAACGTGGACGAGGACGTCCACCGACGCGACATCTAAGTGTGGATGTCGTCGCTGCTGTTGTACGAGATAGTCCCAAAGTGGCGGATTCAGATGCAATAGAGTTTCTGGCAAAACTCTCTTCGCCCACCAAGAAACGCGACAGCCTGTTGGGCTACTTTGCCAAGGTGGAGTCGCCCAAGGATGCAGAAGAAGTGCAAGTGGTGGAAACGCCCAAACGTCGGCCAAGAGCTAGGAAATCTTCTGTGGCTAAAACGACAGTGGAAGTCAGCACCACAACGACGATGACGACGAGTACGCCTTCAGGACGCCCGCGACGTTCGTGTGCGACAAAGGCGCGCTATGACTACGACTTGGAGACCAGTCCCACCAAGCAGGTTGCAAAACAGGTGGTTGAGGACGCTTCGGTATCAGTCGAAATCATAGATCTGGACGATAGCAATCCGGCGGCGACACCCAAGAAGTTGGCGCCTTTGTTCATGCGTCAGTTGCCCAAACCGAGTCCAGATCCAACAGCGCTGCGTGCACGGCAGGAGTTCCTGCAATCTGGTGTACCCGATAAGCTTAAGCAGGAGCAGCAACGTCAACGTTGCTTCGAGCAATTTTACGAGGAGAACTACGAGCTATTTCCACGCATAGCACATGTGGGCGTAGCTAGAATAGAGGCGAGGCCAGATGCTCCAATAAAGTTGCTGGCAGAGCCGGAACAGAATGATACAGAAACGGTACGCAAATCCTGCCCAGGCAGCATTACCTGCTGCAGTACCTCCGATTTTGCGAACTCCAAGAAGAAGTTCGGTTTCATCTTTAGCTCCCTGCCAACGCTGGAGAACAAGCGATCGCTGGTCAAGAACTGGAAGAGCGTCTTCGATCGTTTCCCGACCTTCAAGTGCTACAATCAAATGCGAGAGAAATACAGGCACTTTAGCGCCATTGACACTGCACAGGATACGCAACCCATGGGTGAATCTTTTGTGGTGACCCGACGCACACGTCGCTCCATGGAGAAACTTCAGGGTGAGAAGGAGGCAAAGCCACCAGCTCTGGCACCCAATGGAGAGCTGCTCTTCACGGAGAAATACAAACCGCTGTTGTTCGAACAGGTTCTGGTGAATCTTACCCCTGTGCAGGAGCTACGCGACTTTCTGTCCAATTGGAATGGTGCCGGGCATCGAAATTCACAGACCCAGGATGACAATAGCTCCATTGACTTTGGCAACGATTCCAGCTCCGTGGGCGTCAACTGCAATACAATGGTCCTCTTGGGTCCCTGTTCGAGTGGCAAGACCAATGCAGTGTTTGCTTTGGCGAACGATATGAACTTTAATGTGCTGGAGATAAATGCGGGTATGAAGCGTACAGGGAAGAAGCTGGTGCAGGAGCTACATGAGGCAACACAATCGCATCAGATACGCAAGGAGGCGAAAGCTGGCGGTGCACCAACTCAACAACTGCTCCAAAAGCTGCAGCAAAATGGATTGAAAGCCAAACGGCAACAAGGAGGTGGTACTGATGAAGATGTACGCAAGTCCCTCATACTTATCGAGGATGCGGACATACTGTTCGAGAATACAGATGCTGGTTTTACAGATGCCATTTATACCCTGGCTGCCAGTTCGAAGCGTCCGGTCATTATTGTTGCCACAGATCCAAATTGTGCGCATCTTCAGCGTTTGATACAGCAGAATAAAATAAATTTTCAATCACCGAATGCACTGAATATCTCCCGATTTCTTGCCGTACTGGCCCTAATGGAGAACTGTCCCATTGAACTGGACGAACTGATATCCCTCTATCTGTATAATAATCAGAATCTGCGCAAAACTCTCATGGAACTGCAGTTCTTTATACAAAGCGGCGGCGATGCACCAACCACGAGATTAAAATCCCGACTTGTACCCGTGGTGAAATCTCCTAGCAAATCCTCCTCACGACTTGCTACCCAGGATGGCGTACACATACATCAGCATCTCTTTGAGTTTTATACATCGGCACAGAATGTTCAGCATTTTATACCCTTTCCGGTTGATTTTCGCCTACTGCGATTAAACCTGAATGAGTTCATTCGCCATTCAACGCTGCTACACGCAGATCGCGATCGCGATCGGGATCGGGAGAGTTTGCCCGCAGCGCGGCGCAGTGGCAAACGGAAGTCGTGTTCACCAAAGAAGGCGTGGCTAAACACTGCCACAATCAACCACAACAACAATAACAACAACAACAACAAGAGCGAAACTCAACTGGCTTCAATGCAAACTCTGGCTTCGTTTTATGAGCATCTGTCAACGGCTGCGCTGTTGGACGCTGGCCTTCAGCTGGAGGGTAGCAATGATCGCTTGCAGCCGCATCTCAGTGAGCAGCTGGCTCATTCGTTGGTGGAGCAAGCTGTCGGCACATGTCTGGCATCCAAGAACTATGCCTATAATCTCTTTGACAAAACAGAACAGCGGTAAGTAAATCTAATCTAATCTTGGCTATGGAAGTACTCACTCATATCTCTTCTTTAGGCTCAATCTGATGGATCAATTTGGCAGTTATGTTTTACGCACCTCATCGGCACGCGCCCTGGACTTTGAGCCAGCGATGCGTGCGATTTGTCGCAGTGAGAAGCAACGTGCTGGCTCGGAGCGTCGCTCCAGTCGCTTCTATCACTATCTACGCAATCATACGATCCACAATGTGGGCACCTTTTCTACGGAACTGTATGATGCCGCATGCCACGTATTGCAGCCGAAGCAAACGGAATCGGTTGACACGTCCACAGAAACATTCAATCCTTAGTCGAATAACGAAAAAAAATAGTGCAAATTGTTGAATTGTGAATTTCTATTTGAATGTTTATTCACATTGCGTTACGCAAACGAAGTTGATCTTGTTCTTATATATATATATACATACATATATTCTAAACGTATTAGTTAATGACTATGTATATTTGGCATGGAGGTGCACGATGATGATGACGATGAGTTCTTATTAACTATTAAACACGACCTGAACTATAATAATGTTAATAAAGAAAAACTAAAACTAAACACAAAATGTATCTCAGCAACAGCACAGGAAACCATTACTGGACTTCTCCGCTGGCTTCACTTCGCGCTGCAGCGTTAATGTGGATTTTGCCGACATGGATAGTGCTGGCTTAATTGGTGTTTGTGCCTTTGGCTCCTCATTAATGGCCACTTCACCGATTTTAAACTGCTTCAACTGGTTCACTGCATCCTGCGAATGTCCGGCGCCATTGAAAGCCTTCGTTGCATCCTTGCCAGCTTCGTCGAGTATAAGATCAGCACCACCAGGATGCTCCTTCACAAATTCGGTGACATCGTACACATTTCCCTTGTAGATCAGCCAAATGGGTTGACCATTCTTTCCATTACGTTCCGCAACTTCCGATTTCTGATAGATCTGTGACATTTTCGTAACGTAACTAATACCTTGTTTTCAGTTCAGCAAACGTTTGTTGGATGCCACAATTTGACTGCGATAAGATAGTTCGTTGATAATTGCCTTTTTATGTTTGATGACACATCCAAAAAATGGAGGAAACTTTTTCGTTTTTTGCTGTTCTTCAATGAACACTATCCATGCGAATGACTTTGTCGTCTAACGTTATAATTATATTTATGTTAGTTATTTATTGCCTCGTGCGTTAGTGTAAAAGTATTACCAAACGTTTCCTGAGTTGGGCAAACGTTTATACATATGCCTTATGGACTCTTAGGCGGATCGATAAGAAATACGTGAGTACATCACGTCGCACAGTAGACTAATACCATTTTTGCGTGTCATCAGAGCTTGAGGCAATAATCGAGTGCTTTATAAGTTGGCAAAAAAAATATTAATAACTCCAAAGCACACGCAATCTATGAGATTAAAAGTTGGGCAGGGAGACTGATATAGAAATTCTTTAATGCTTGTTTTCGAGTCATTATTTGGGGACGGTAATCACTACTATCAAACTTTTATTGATCTTAAATAAAGCAATATTTTAGCGAGCACGCATTCAATTTCCACTGCTTGCCCGTGTGTCTCCACTTACCTTAACTGCTTGCTACCAACTGCTTTCTACTGCTTGCAGTAGCTATAAGAAATAATTATATTTTAAGTCTTCGATTATATAGTATAACTAGTCAAGTGAGTTTCCCGCTAAAGTTTAGATACGACTCATTGTTTTTTTTTAGTTAGATTTCAATGTTATATTCATGAGACAACAACAATAATGATTAATAATTTAAATATAGTATTATGAATTTCACTTTTTTTTTTGTGTTTTTCTTTCTTTCTTTAATATATATATACTATGTATGCATTTTTTTATCGTTTGTTATTCGTTTTCGTTTTCTTGTTTGCTGGTTTTTAATGCCCCTTTTAAAAATTTCGCTAGTATTTAGTTAACCTCTTCGCTTTGCAATATTTTTCGGCAACTGATTTATTATAATTTTTTTTTTTTTGGATCATCCATCACATTGGCTTGATTCAAAAATGAATTTTTAACTAAAAGTTGCTATTGTTTTTTAAAAAGAGCTTTTTGATTGCGAATTAACTTTCCCCCTTTGAATTCCCTGCTAAGTTCTATTATTATTTGTAGTATATGTACATTATATATATACTATATATATATATATATAAAATATCAGTCAATGGCTTTGCTTTTGCTTTAATATTCTCATCGAGTTCTACTAAAATGGCTCGTAGGACTTAGTTAGTTAGTTCGTTATTGTTTATTATTATTAGCAATAATAATTCATCTAGTTTTATGTTCGTTTTTCATCTAAAGTTTAAATGGATCGTAAGTATTGAAACCATTCAATGAATATATATGTTTATATACGAGTTTTTTGAATTTTGGACATAAAAAACTATGTATGTATGTATATTGCAATTATCTATATATACTATATACTATATATATAGTAAGATAATGACACTATAGTTTAAGTGCTTTGATTGGAATTATGTTGGTTAAGCTAAAACTAAATTGATTAAATATTTTATGTACTTACATAAACATCTCTGTCTCTCTCTCTCACTTTCTTTCTGTCTAGGACCAAAGGCAAAAATCTATAGTACAAACATATATATATATACTTCTATATATATAGTACTTTTCTTATGTGCAATGGGTGTGTATGATAAGGTTTTTTGGAATATTTTCAATATCTTTTTCGAGTTAATGTTTTCGTGAAATAACGACGCCAAATGCTAGAAATCTGATTATAAGAAATAAAAAAAAATTTTGAGATTTTTTTAAAGGTTTTTTTGTTGCTTTTCAAACGGTCTTTTATATTTTCTGCAAATTGATTTGCATTATTTTTTTGATTTTTCTTTTTTGTTGAGATTTGTGCTTAAAATTTACATTGCTGTGTACAATTGTATTATGTACATACATACATACAGTTATTCATATATATATATATCTATTTATATATATAGATTTGTATAATAACTATTACATATATTATCATTATTATTATTTTATAATATACTATTATACATACCATAGCGTTTAATTTTATTATCATTTTTGTTTATATTTTCGCTATTTGGCTAAACTAAATCAAAAAATGTACACGCCTGCTCTCTCTCTCTCTCGCCACTGACAAAAACCCCCTCCCCCCTCCCCCTTTCACTTATCAACCCAATTGGATAACATGGAAACTCCACTTGAAAATCAAACTATCTGCTGAACCAAAGCATGGGAGTTGCGTAGGGAGAGAGAGGGGTGGGAGATGGAAGGAAGGGCTAGTTGGTTAGGGAGGTTGGGGAAGTTGCTTGAACACATAATACGGCAAGGAGAGGAAGGGGAATTCAATTCAATTCAAATACAAAATCAAATATTATACAATTTCGCTAACATTTTTTCTCTCCCTTTTTTTTCTTTCTTTTGTCTCGACTTTTCCTTTCGTTCATTACTTTTAGCTATATACAAAAGTTATCTACTTGATATTACAGATATACATGTCTATATATTTATATATATAGTATTTATCAAATTCTAATTGAACTAAATATAAACAAAGAATGGGTTGTCTGTGTTCCAGCAACAAAACATACAAATTACAATATATATATATATATATATATATATATATATATATATACATTAATCAAAGGTTTGTTGGCTTGGTGGTGATGTTGGGGGGTGGTGGAGGGAGGGATGTAGATAGATTTGTAGTTAAAAACTATATAGTTATATATATATATTCAAACTATATCAAAATACAATATGTACCAAACTGTTTCTATGATTCCTTTCAACAATTTCTATATGGAAATGATCTCCTCCCAAACGGTACAAAAACTAAACTGTGTGTGTGTGTGCTTCTCTCTGTGTGTATGTGTGTGTGCTAGTGTCATTTTCTTCTCATCGTTTTAACAAATTAAATTCTGACTAATAAACAGTCTTTCGTGCCAGCGCGAAGTTCTTGAACAGTTTTGTATTTGCGTATATGTGTGTGTGTGTGTATCTGTGTGTGTGTCCAATTGGAATTATTGCGTCGTCTCCTCCTGCTCTTGACTTGTCTCCTGCGTTGCAGTTGCAGTTGCGGTGCTGCCAAAGCTGCAGGCAGTACTCTTGAGTGTTGCCGCATTGGAGATGGGCAGCGTTTGGAGTGGTGCGGCCGCCAACGATGAGGCAGATGAGGATGCCGATACACAGGAGGGAATGCTGGATGCTGATGAGGACATTGAGGCGGATGAGGCAAGTGAGGCGGAGGAGCTTGGCGCTGGCGTTGTACCCGTTGCTCCTGCCGAACTTGTGCCCGCTCCCGTTGGCGATTTCGGCGAACTGATGCGTGAAAAGAACTTTGTTATGGCATTCGGTTTGGATTTGGTTGCGGCGAGCGCATAAGCTGTGGACGTGGAGGCATTTGAGCTGGATGCGCATGTGGTCAAACGATAATTGGTAACGGCAGCAGCTACACATATCTGTTCGGGCACATCGCGTACGGTCTTATTGGGCGGCGGTTTCGTATAGGAGCGCGTGATTTCCGATTGCTGCAAACGCAGATTGGTTAAACATTGTTTCGTATTGGATTTGAGTGATGAGTCTGTGGCTTAGCTTACCTGATAGCTGCTGCGTATTTGCAGATGACGATCCTGTCCGTACTCGCTGTCCGGCAGTGGTACATGATGTGGGCAGCGTGGCGTCTGTTGTTGCTGCAGCTGATATTGGTAATGTTGATGATGATCCGCACTGTGGCTGTTCAAAGAACCACACGACGATGCTGACGACGATGATGTACACGATGTGTTGCTAAGTTCGCCTTTGAAGCTCCCACTGCCAGTGTTGCCATATTTGAGTGTGGTCGCTTCGATGCCGCCACGTGCCACATTGTTGCTGCCACCAAATTGATTAATACTATTGTTATGCGTGTTATTGTTGATGTTGTTATAGTTGTAGCTATTGTAGTTGTTGCCACAGCTGCTGCTGCTGTTGCTGCCGCCGCTGTTGTTGGCGCTGGAGTTATGCGGGGGCGGAGTTGTCATGCGTTGTTCTTGCTGTTGCTGCTGATACAGATAATGTTGCTGCTGTTGATGGTGGGAATGTTGTTGCTTATGATGATGTTGGTGTTGCTGTTGCTGCTGTTGTTGTGGTTGATTGTTACTGCTGCTGCGAATCACAGTTTCGCCTCGAACGGCAAGAAGTTCACGTGCTTGGAGTGCATCAACGCGCATTCTACATCTAAATTGATCCCTGGACCAAACCAAACAAAAATCTACATTAGTATTATAATAGATTGCAGAGTTAATGCCATATCTCACCTATCATCGGGTGGTGTGCTTAATGATGTGCGGGTCGGAACGCCAAGCCGCTCCATTCCCGCGCAGCCGGCCGTCTGTACCGAGAGCATCTGCAAGACAACAGAGAAGAGTTTCATATTAGAATCAATAGCAATAGATTTTGTTAATCATTCCTAAGCTTAAACTTAACGATAATGTTGCTTGTCTACTGCTAAATGCTTATCCTGGCACCTGACCACTTCCCCGACGGTTTGGAAGCGTTGCAATAGGAGCCAACGTTTATCTACCAATGGACTACCATGATCCACATCGTAATGGCTTTCAAAGAGCTGTATTTGAATTTGCATTTGATGGAGATTGAGCGGTTGCTCCTTGGTGAGTGCCTTGAATAAGAGACGTCCCGTGTACCGAAGACTTGGACGCATTACGAATGGTTGTTCCACAAACAGCAAAGTCTGAAACCACACGGATTTTTGTGTAGTGTTCAGGCAAGGATTGCAGCTAAGCTTTAAGGCCTGATGAGCGCGACTGAATTCCACGTCAAAGTACAGGACAAAGCATTCCAAGTAGCCCTCCTCCTGCACCTGCAGTCGAATATCACGCGTGATTTGTAAATCCTTCAAGCTTGCTGTACGCAAATCTAGACTGAGAACTTTATGGGCCAATGTGAGCAGTCTATTGACATGACTTTTGGCAAAGTGCGGCTCCGCCAAAGCATAGCGACGCATGGCGTTCATATTGAAACCATAGACATTTAGCCACCAATTGCAGCGATCGTTCTTTAGCAAACGTTCTGCACCGCCCAACAGATACAGCGAACCCAAATCCGGCAAAATGAAGCCATTGGGTTTTAGCCAACGATCTCGGGCTTGGAGTAACTGCACCAGCTCTGATTCATAGAGCAAGCAATGCCCCATCCAGTTGCACACGATGCCATCGATCGGCTGGGGTAGCTCCACATCCGAGACACGTCCGTGTAGCACCTCGATGACATGCTCATAGCTACTATGCTTTACCACCAGCTTGGCGTAGTCGGTAACATTTGAGTAGTCCAAGGCATAAACACAAGAGGCACCCGCTTCGGCAGCCATCAGTGCCAAGGTGGCGGTGCCACAACTCAGAACCAGAATGGTGCGATCCTTGAACAGATGCTGATTCTCCTCGATGGCTGTCTGAAAGAAGTTCATGTGCTGTTGATCCTTTTGCGTATCACGCATATTCTCCAAATGCGCCCCAAAGTCGTGACGAAAATCAGCCGATGTCATGTGATCTACTGCATACAGTTCTTGAGGCACAAACCGCTCTGGCGTTGGTATCCTACGACAAGAACGAACATGCCTGCCGCCACGTCCACGTTGACTGCCGCGCAGGTTGGCGGAACTGACTCCGATTGGAGGCGCTTGTTGAAGTATTCTTATTTGAGTTGGCTTCTTGTTCACTGTAACTTCAATAGTTTTCGTCACTCCATTTATTAAAGGCTTTACTTCAGCGATAGTTTTTGCCACCTCGTTTGTAGTTGATGTTTGGATTTGAGGCTTTTTCACTTCTTTAGTTGAGGGCATATGCAAATTCCCTTCATTCCCTTTAACCTTGATTGTTGTTTTAGGCATTTGAGAATTCCACACTGTTTTAGTTATTGGCATTTTCTGTTTCTCAAACTGTGCATGAAATTCCCCAAGGGATAATACTTTAAGCTTTTTGCGGCGACTGATCTTTTCGTTTGTGAAAGCCTTGTTAGCCATTGCTTTATAAAAGAATCATAAAAGATTCGAACCACGCAATTAAAAAGAACAACAAAGCGACGCATTGCAATATACACTGCAGCCCTGGCGCAAAGTTTATGTATCGAGTGTAAATGAAATCGATAAATGGTATATAACCATTTGAAGTAATTGCTAACTGACTTTACTTTATTTTTGTTATAAATAAGCTATGAAAATTGCGAAATCTATAAAAGATTCTGATTGACATTCAATATGCAAAGCAATTTAAATATGGAGGTTTGGCGCAAAGATCGAAAGTAAATAACATCGATCAGAATTTGGCAACTCTGTTGATCCAGTTGGAATATGCAAGCATTTCAATAACTAGCAAAACGGTCGTGCGAAAAAATGCCAAGTTAACCAATGTGTTTTTATTAACTGCAATAAGGTTCGGTCTTATTGTCTGTACTATATTAGTAACATATATTAAAGGAACGAGTGTGAAGACAGTGAAATTTGCGAGTTAACCAAATAACCAAACATGAAACAGACGCGCATCCAAATTTCATGTATGAAAATTTTCGCCAACTAACGGTAATGATCGAACGTCATACACACGTACATGTATGTATGTATGCAGTGCATAGAGAACGTGAAGCGTTCGTTGTCGTTGACACGATTCATTCTGTGTGTGTCCTACATTAATTTTTTTTTTTTTTTGTGCTGGCAACCCCTTTGCCACCCGCGCACACCTGGCGATTGATGTGTTCAAGTGAGCGTGACAAATGACAAATCTAGCAAATAATTCGTTTCGTTTTTCCTCAGACGTTCTTTACCTTACAAGCAAGCAACCGCACCACCCCCCACCCTATTACAATTATACAAAATATGCAAGCAGATTTACAAAATTGTCGTCTTTTTTCTGTGTGTGTGTGTAAATTTACATAAAGGTAAAGATCGCAAATTGTGTTACATTGTTGTGACCCAAAATGGTTCACAATGGCATTTAACATTCACACAAAACTATTCTACACTCAAACGGTTTAAGTGCTAAGATATCGCGCTTGTGAGAACTTTTTTTTTGCAATTTTTTTTTAAGTGTGTATATTATTTAAAAATGTGTGTGTGTGTGAAGCTAATTATTTTGATATGTCGCTGCGTGTGTGCGTGCAAAGAAAAAAAAAATTATAACGGTAATAATAAAACGTGCCGCGCTGCTACCGTTGCTGCCGTTGCTGCCGTCATGGCGTTTGTCTGGGTGCGAAAAGACGCACATATTTAATAATCAAATTGAATTATTCATTGGCTAACGGCGGCAAATAAAATTCGATTAAATCACACATAATATTCCGTGTCGGCAAGCAAGCAAACGCCTTGGGTTATTAGCAACAATTGTTGTTCTTATTGCGTTGGCTGCTGCTGCTTTTTTCTAGACTCCCAGCAGCGCTGGCGGCAGCACCAGTTACGACGCCTACGCAACGCTTCCGTCTCTGTTCTAAATGTCAAGTCACGCATGCATATCTGTGTGTGTGTGTGTGCGCAGCTCTCTCTGTGAGTGTGTGTATGATGGCCAGATGATATGGCATCTTTTGCGATGAAAACGCAAAATTCCATTAGGGCTGTGTATGCATGCATATGTGCAGCTGTATGAGTGTATGTCATATGTGCATGCACAGTACACTGGAGGACGTAAAAAGAAGTCACACTTCTGGTTTATAATTTAAACAATGCAAATGCAAGTGAACACAGTCATGGCATAAAAAATCATAC
This sequence comes from Scaptomyza tumidula, assembly GCA_035044465.1. Classification (NCBI taxonomy): domain Eukaryota; kingdom Metazoa; phylum Arthropoda; class Insecta; order Diptera; family Drosophilidae; genus Scaptomyza; species Scaptomyza tumidula. Next base: position 9,345,514 of record JAWNNW010000442.1, on the reverse strand, counting down.
TCCCCGCTAGAAGCTCTCTTCTCTTTGGGAATTCAAAAATATTTGGAAACCAAGTTTCAATTTCTCAGCCTCCAGTGTATTTTCTAAGTGGTTTCCCAAGCATATGTGCAGCTGTATGAGTGTATGTCATATGTGCATGCAGAGTACACTGGAGGGCGTGAAAAGAAGTCACACTTCTGGTTTATAACTTAAACAATGCAAATGCAAGTGAACACAGTCATGGCATAAAAAAGCATACTGCTTGCTAGAAGCTCTCTTCTCTTTGTGAAGTTCAAAAATATTTATAAACCAAGTTTCAATTTCTCAGCCTCCAGTGTATTTTGTGTATTTTCTAGGTGGTTTCCCAAGCTCTTTGTCAAAGACAATGCGCATTCACACAGACACACACACACACACACAGACAGAGCGATATACAACGTATGTAGGTTTGTAATAAATAACCAACTATGTTTGAGTTGTCACCGCCACAAACAACAATTTGTCAAACGTCTTCGCGTTTCGTTCTCCTTTCTCCTTGCTTCTTCAGTTTTATCATCATCTTTGACATTACATTGCGGCTTAAGTTGGCGGCATATTGCTTTGTTCTTTAAATTTAACCCCCCCTGCAACATGTGTGGGCGTCAGCTGTTCAAGGTTTATATATATATATATAATGAGATCTTAAAGCTGAATGTGTGGCATGAAACAGGTGTTACTCAGCCTGCCTAAAGAAGAGCAAGAAGAAAATTCAATTTACTTCGATTATAATAAAGACATAACGCAATTCTGGCCACGGACCGAATATGTAGGCACTGAGGGTAAGAATCCCTTCCAGAGATAAACGTGCCATGCATCCGGCAGATACTTTTTCTTTGTGCACAATAATAATGGCCCAGACGGCGCACGTTCCATCTTGTCTCGTCGACGTTGCATAACATAACGAAAAAGCAAGCACAAGGCACAAATTCAATAGGCAACAAAGTTCCCTACATGTTCAGGCAGTGTTGTCACCCCACCAATAAAAGAAACAAGCTAAATTTTAGCCTTTTTTCAAATCATTTTTATGCTCATTTAGACGGCTTTTAACATCATACAACTTAAGTTCAGCGACATTATATATAGTTGGCGTTTAGCTAGATTTCAAGCCAAGTTGGCAGCACTGTTGTGTTATGTAAGCAGAGCTCGAATGTCTGCACATTCAGTTGGGAGCTGTTGCTTCAAGGACTTTGCCATCCCATCAAACCACCCATCAAACCACCCACACATATTAAAGTGGTTGCCTTTGTGTCTCTCTCCCTCACTGTCTCTCTCTCTCTCTCTCTCAATGCAGAAGAACGAAGCGCAAAGAGAAAGCAACGTTTGACACGTGTCGCCGTCGTCTTTGCATTGTTTCTCTCTCTCTCTCTCTCTCTCTCTCTGTCTCACGCTCTGCTTTGCATTTGCTTTTTACCTTGCTGCTTTTTTCGCCAACATTTTCTCCCCTTATTATTTTCAAAGTGGCATGTTGCATGTTTGTAGGGGGATTAAAACAAGTTGTTACCTAATGTTGTTGTTGTTATTGTTGCAGAACTTTCTTTAACTCCGATTTTATGCAAATGTTTCTTGACTCTTAACTTGGGCAAAACAAATAACTGTATCAAACATAAGATTTCTGAAGACCCAAATTTAACTTTTTTGCATATCTTTACATGAAAAAAAAAATCTAGTTCTTCGAACTTTTAAACTTAATTTAGTATTTGAATCTTTCGACTTACGGGTACAGAATGTTCCGGCTCGGTTGACAAAAGTGTTGTTGCTGCTACAGTTGTTGTTGTTGTTGGCGCTGCTGTTGGTGTTGCTGCTGCTACTGCGGCGGCTGCTGCTGCTGCTGTTGTTTGTGTCAGTGGTAGGGCCAGAGCAAAGGCAAAAGTCCCCTCGTTGCCCGTCGCACTCCTGCCCCAATTGCCAGCCCCGTTGCCAGCTGATTGCTGAGCGTTGTTGTTGTTGTGTCGTATGCGTCGCGTTGTTGTTGTCGTCGCGTTGCCGCGTCGCAGTGTATTCACAGTTATCACAAGTACACTGCCACAAACTAAAAACACGGCCACACCAATGGCGATCAACAAAACGTCGCCTGCAAAACGCAAAACATTTCGTAATCGTAAGTAAAGCAATTATTTTATTACGAGTCCAACGTATCGTATGAGCAATATTGTTAAGCAATTATAAATATATATATGCATGGGATATTCCATAATTAGTTTAAGTGGAATTGTGTTTAAATAACTCGTTTCGCAATCCTAATAAACGACTGAGAATTAGTTTCATCAAGAGCTTACGATATTTGAATATACAAATAGTATATATATATAGTATATATAGTATACAAAAACTAAATCTGTTTTGATAAAAGGTACCAAAAAAAAATATGCATAAACCTTAAAAATAAATTGGAAAAATACTCGCAACTAACAAAGTGGAAAGAATGAACGGCGCGTTCCATTCCTATATAGTATTGTGTATATCTGTACAAACACAAACATATATATGTATAAATTGTAACATATGTATGTAAAAGCGTATGCGTCTAGACTAGATAGCAGACGACTTAAGCGATATCGAGCAACACACAACACACATGCGCAATATCGTCTGGCATTCACTATGTGTGCGTGTGTTTGTGTGTGTGTGTGGGTGTGTGTGTGGGTGGGTGGTCGGGGCAGATAAACAAACCCAAGCAACTAGTCAGCTTTAGCGTTTAGCTAGCCCCACAGGCAGACATGCTTATGCTTAAACTTATACTTATGCTATGGCTAAATAGCAATCATATACACACACACACACACACACGCACACTTGTGTATGTCACACAACTATGTATGTCTCTGCAAACGTTGACGTTGACGGTCACAGACCCTGCTGTGTTTAGTCAGAAACCAAACACATACTAATAATATATATATATATATGTGTATGAACGGTGTTCTATGAGTTCTATAATTGGTTGCGCAACAAAGAATTTTATTCTAAACCTAACTAAAGCCAAGTATGCAGTTCGAGATAAAACTTAAGAACAACTATGAAATATTTCGAAGCATTCCTTATAAAGAAACTATTCTTTCTATGTTTATATTGAGTTCATGCCACAAATAATGAAGCATGCTTTATTATTATTGCCATTTATATTGTTTGTTTGCTTGGCTTTAGTTTTGCTTGATCAGCATACTAGCCTAATGCCTAATGGTATCGAAGCATAGTAAATATTTGTGTTGTAGGTCTGGCTGTCTGTCTGTCTGTCTGTCGGCTTGCCGCTGTTTGTTTGATGTACAGTTACAATAAAATCCCCAACAACAGCAGACCGAGGCCAAACACAAACAAACGCCAGACACAAAAGGGCGAGGGGTAAGGGGGAGAGTGAGAGAGAGAGAGCGGTAGAAGGCAAGGTGGTCTCTGTCTCTGGGATCAGACAGACTGTGTTCAGGTGAGCTTGATCACACACACACACACACAAACACGTAACTTAAAAAGCGAAAATAAAAAGAGAAATGCTCGCTTGATTATATCAAATTCCAAACCGCCAGGAAAATTTACAAAAAAAAGGCAATAATCAACTAAAAATTAAAAATGTACAACGAATATGTCAACAATGTTTGTGTGTGAATTTAATTGCAGTGTACATGCGCGTACGTTGTTGTTGGTGTTGTTGTTGTTGCTGTTGCTGCTGTCTGGTCTCCAACTTTACAACAGCAACAACAACAACAATAATAACAAGTGGCACTTTAGACTTTTGCGCATTCCCAGCCGATGTCGCTGCCAACGTTTGCAGCTGACAGCGCGCAGCCAACAAAACTAACAAAACCAGCGGACAGGTGACTCAACCAGCTCAGCGCAGTATTTATACCCTGATCCCATTCAAAAAATGGGAAAAAGGGCATAATGGGTATAAAGGAAGCATCTCCGACCCCATAAAGTATATATATTCATGATCAGCATCAACAGTCGAGTCGATATAGCCATGTCCGTCTGTCCGTATGTATGAACGCGTCGATCTCAGAGACTATAAGAGCTAGAGACTCCAGATTTGGAACTTAAGCTCGCCTTATCCCTAGGATTTTCGATTTTCGATAACTCTTTCCGTTTCCGATATACACATAGAATCGATAACAACATTATCTTGAATTTGGAAAACTTTGAGCTGCCATTTTTATTAACATCGGTTAAGAAACACCAAAGTTATGGGACATTGAAGTTGTGTATGTACGCATAAAGTATAGGGATCAGGGTATCGTTTAGTCGGGATTTCTCGACTAGAGCCCTCTTACTTGTTTTTGTTTGTACTTTGTTTTTTTTTGTTGCTTTAATTGCACGTTGCATTGTTGCTGTAATGTTTTTTTTTTTTTGTTGGTTTTTTTTATCGCAGGTGACTGATTGAGCGTGTCTGCGCCAACAGTCGTATCTAAAAGCAAATACATACACATGCACATACATACATACATACGTATATGTTTGCATATACCCTAACTCAAACTGACACTGTCTGGGTAGAGTCACATGCTTGGAGCAACTTGTTGGAACAGAGAAAAGAGAGAGCGAGATGGCAATATTGCTTGAAGAACAGTTAAACGAACTTTTTAAGTGTTGATTAGTTCTCAAAAGTAAGCTCTAGTGTTTGAAAGCACTGCAAAATAACGTTAGTTAGTGCTAACAATGCCGGAAAGTTTATAATTGTTGAAAATTCAAAGAGTTTTTAGTGTATTTTAGATCCTAAATATGTTATGAATTATAGAAAAATCTAATAAAAATCTATAACATCAAATCTATTGCTTGAACTGTTGAACGAACTTTGTAAGTGTTGGTTAGGTTCAAAAATATGAACTCTAGTGTTGGAAAGTTTATAATTGTTTAAAAATTCAAAGTTTTTAGTGTTAAATAATAGAAGAATGTTAGAATCTAAATAAAATCTATAAAAATATTGCTTGAACTGTTGAACGAACTTTGTAAGTGTTGTTTAGGTTCAAAAATATGAACTCTAGTGTTGGAAAGTTTATAATTGTTGAAAAATTCAAAGTTTTTAGTGTTAACTAATAGAAGAATGTTAGAATCTAATTAAAATCTATAAAAATATTGCTTGAACTGTTGAACGAACTTTGTAAGTGTTGTTTGGGTTCAAAAATATGAACTCTAGTGTTGGAAAGCAATTTATAATAACGTTAACAATCCCGGAGAGTTTGAAATGTTCATAGTTCAAAAAGCTTCTATTATTTTTAAGATTTTAAATATCAAATTTAAAAGCAATTAATTATAGCAAAATGTTAAAATCATTTTTTTAGCAACTCTTTCTCGCTTGTTTCTCTCACGCAACACGCAATAAATTGAAGTGACACATTAAGCTAATGTCATTATGGTCTTAGAACTAATACTATTTGTTCAATATCGGGACAGCTGTTAAGATCTTAAACATTGAGGGGCAGCCTGGCTAGTGGCTGGTGGCTGGTGGGGCAGCTTGTGGCAGCTTGTGGGTCTTGCTGCTGTCCGCCTTCGATTTGTTGTGCGACTTAAATGGATTTTGTGGCTATTTTTAGTTGACTTGACGCACTGATCTCCTCTGAGTCTTTGAGTGGGCAACAACAACAACAACAACAACTGTTTGTGGCACCACAGTGTGCACAGTGTGTATGTATGTGTTTGTGTTTGTGTGTGTTGTTTAACTTGTTTGCAACGTCAATGCACAAAACTTATTATTGAAGTTGAAGGCAGGGGAAATGTCCGGGCAACGGGGGAATGTCCGGACAGGCAGGTTCCTTGACCGAGGCAGTTATAAAATAAACAACAACTGCACAAAGAGAGACAGAGAGAGAGAGAGAGAGAGAGAGAGGGAGAGAGCAAGCAAATGATAATCGCGCAATTTGGAGGCTGACAATTCAATTGATTCAAGTGTTGTTGTTGTTGGAGGTGACACGAGGTGTTTTTTTTTATCTATCTATACACTAAGCGAAAATAATGATTAGAATCGCTAAGAAAATCTTGAACCACATTCGTCATATTTATCTGACAGATATTGTATCTTTTTTTTGTCGAAATGTATTCCTTAAGCTATTAACTCAATGATTATGATCAAAGCGCTAATGACAGTCAAGTGCATTGTAGCCCGCCTACCCCGCTCATATATGATATAGTATGATATTTTTTTGTCGCCGGATCATTGACACATTAATTGATGTCAAGGTCTAACCTTGACGATGAAATGATTCGTCGCTTTCTAAACTAAACTGAACTCAAATCAACTCAACTCAAAGCTTTATTATGATTATACAAATACGAATCGTATATAGCACATAATGTATGTAGCTTGAGCAATGACATTGAACTTGAAGGCATTTTGTATAGTCAGACAAATTAACTACAAATATATATATATATATATATATATATGTGTCTAGCTAGAAATGTGATGCAATTTGGTGTCCAAATACTTTGTAACCACTGCCAAGAGAATGTGGCTGGGTGGTGGGTGGTGGGGGGCACAGGGGGTCTCAAGCAGCTGTATCGCGTCACGTATACGTCGGACGTGGCGTCTGATAAACATTGAAAAAATATTAAATACATATAATATGTATGTATGTATTGCAAGACTGCAAAAATGTTCGGCAACTGACGTCAGTCGAATGCCAGACAGCAGACGGCAATGCAAAAATCATCCCAAATATGTACTATATATCTATATATATACATATACACAAGAAAATGTGAATAAACATTCGAATGCCATTGATGTGAAAATAGAAGCAAAAAATTGCACTTGGTCTCAGCCCAGTTGAAATAAAACAGAGCTAAAGAAATATTTAGAAAAGTCTATTATGAATTCTGATTGATATATATTTTGTGTATAAAGCTGTTCGAAAATCGATGAGAATACATTTTGAAACAAAATGTTGGGGTTAAAAAATCTCAAAAAAGCATCATACTTTGAAATGTGTCTTAAAGAGTATTTCTTTACGGTTATGATACATTTGCCCTGGGTATCCATTTTTGGGCTCTGTGTCTGGCATTTTGGCAAACGCTGCAAACTAGACACAAACGTATTTTTTTTTTTTTGGCAATTTAACGTTGAAAACAAATTTTTCAATATCACATTGCGAAAAAAAAGGGAACGAAAAGAAAGGCAAGCGACAAAGTTGTCTTGCTGATGCCGCTTCCGTTTCCGTCATTGCCCAAGGAGAGACGCGAGAAAGAGAGAGCTGAGAGCAAAGTAAAACAGAGCTGAGAGAGATTTGAACCCTTTTGGATGCAATCGTCAAAACGACAGAAACGCTAAGGCGTTTGCTGGCAAACATGCAAATGAATGAAAAAAAAACGAATAAAAAAAAAACCAACGTTAAAGTTAAATAAAGCAAAGGCAAAAAACCACACAAAACAGAAAAAGAGAGAGAGAGAGAGAGAATCAGGGGGTAGAAACAGTCAGTTTGTATATATATATATATATAGATGCATATATATTCCGGGGCAGACATCGCCCCGTCTCGGTCTCGGTCTCGGTCTGAGACTCGGGCACAGCTTGTCTGGTATGATGAGCTCGTGCTTTATTTTTTGTTGCCGCCTGCTGTTTGACCTTTAGCGAGTGCATGTGCATTCAAACGAATATGAATGCAAAAAACTATAAAAAAAAGAAAAATGTTAGCACTTTTTTCTTGTTGTTGTCTTCATCTTCTTTTTTTTGTTTTTGTTCGTAATCGCACATGCATCGTCATCTAGCACGCTGCGGCGAATGAATTGATTAATGCATAAATGTACTGTGGAAAAAACTTTGCACTGTGCACGCAGCGTATGCGCGTTATGTGAATGAACATATTGCGTATACGCCTTAGCGGCAAACGTTTTCTCTTTGCCATTTCTCTACTTTTTGTTTAATTTGGCTGTTACACAATGTTTCAGGCTACACTTAACGAACGCGGAAAGATGGCAAAAAGTTTGCGTTTAAAAAAAATCGAATTTACTTTCGAAACTCAATTTGTTTTTCGCGCTGTGTACAGAAACACAAGAGCACTGGCTTTTGTTGTCATAATTAAGTTCACAGGGTCTGAAAGTCTAGACTTGAATTCATCCTCCTGCTTTTTGAAATTCTGACGATGATGTCGATGATGTTGATGATGATGATGTTGATGATGATGTTGATGATGATGATGGAAACCCATCAACGTTAAGTTGCGGCTCTATGGCGCAAACGAAACGAAATGAAAAAAAACGAAGGAAAATGCTTTCGCATCCGCATTCGCATTGGCGTTTGCCTGGGTTTTTCGCTACCCTCTACTCCACACTCCACACACACCGCTTCTCTCTCTGTCAGTCTGTGCCCCAATGCAACATTGTGTCATACTTTGTGTGTGTGTGTTGATTTTGCGTTGTTGTTTGTTTGGCGCTTCTGTTCTACTCTTGGACTTGGCCAGAGTCATCGACTAACCCCGACTTTTAGCATAAAAAGGGGATTGTTGAAGGGAGGGAGGGAGGGCACGGGGGTGGATCTCGCTTTTGTTTGTTTGAAGCTTTTGCCTTTGCGACGTAGCTGCATGCAAATATTGACAGAGGCTTCGAAATATTACGCAAAAATTGCTTTGGCTATTTGCAATTGTCGAGTGTCTGTTATATATATATATATATATATATATATATACGAATATCATCTATCTGGATGTCGTCAAGGGTTTGTAGGGGTGGGGCTTGAGATTGGGGTGCGTCGGGCAATGACTCATTGACCTCGTTGCAGTAACTGTTACTAACCCTCACAACGGAGACCCTTAGACTATTGCTGTCGAGTAACAACTGTTTCGCCTCCGCCTCCGCCTCATCTCCATATGTGGGTCAAATTGGGGGGTGTGGCAGAGTCCAAACTAGTTTAACAGAGCATGGCAATAATAATGGCCCCAAACATTCACACATGCATATCTTCTTCTCTTCTCTTCCTCTTTACACTTCGACAAAAAGGGTGTCCATTACTGTTTGTTAGCTTTTGGCTCGGCCCGTGCACGCCACATGTTGGCTAGTCAAAGTCATTGGATCGTATACGCAATAAAAATTACTCATACACGATGAATAATCAAAAAGGCAAATTGCGTAGTAATTCAAGTTTTTTCCATTGCACTTCTGATCAGTTATCAATGAATTGCCTTCTTCGTATCTAGCAAGCCCAAAAACAAATATATATACATATATATAAATGTATATAAATATATATCAACAAACAAATAGTAAATGATAAGTTTAAGACTAATAAAGATAATATTTTATAATAATATTACTATATATATATATACATTTTACAAATTGCAGCTTTTTTCAATTGGTTAAGATTCGGATATCTTTTAACAAGTTAAGGAAGTGAACATACTAGTTAATTATGTCTATCGATTAGTTATCGATAATGTGTCACAATTGGTTTAGATTCGGATATCTTTATACAAGTTAACTAGTTTACTATGTCTATCGATAACTTATCGATATACTTCAGCAAAGCAGATGCTTGCTTTGACATTTCCTTTCCTTAGCTATGCTCTGAAGCGAATTCGTTTTAATGAGTTTGGACGGTTTGAAAGCGTTTGATCGTTTGGCACTCGTCGAAAATTGATGTGTCCAAGCGTCAGGGTGCATGCCTCTGCCACATAAATACCAGCTGGTTAACGTATGTGTGTGCGTAAGCTATATAGACAGACAGTTTAGACATTTCATTTGATTTGCTAGACATTCATCGGGGAAGACAATAAATTTTGACTGCAATTTGCAACACTGTTGTTGTAACTCACTCGCACTCACTATCTCGCTCTCTGTCATGCGCGCGCGCTGACATGCATTTAAATATCAAATAAATGTTGAACAAAAGCGCAGACAAAGTGAATGCAAAAAGCCAAAAACAAAACCTTAAACCAGACGCCGACTATGCAATTTTATTGTTGTTCTTGCTTGCTTGCTTGCCTTGTTTTGTTTTTGTGTATGGTGCATTGCAATTACAACAACAACAACAACAACTGGTGTTTGGTTTTGTTGTTTATCTAATTCTTCTGGCTTGGTGCTTTTCGCATGACGCGACAATTTGTCTATCTATTTTTAACTATTGCCATCCCACTCGCACCGCTCCACTCGCCGCGCTTGCCGTTCCATTCGCCTGGGCGAAAAATTACCCGTTCCGTTTCGTCCCATGCCATACCGTACCGTACCGTATCCCCCCACCCCCACCGCCACCACTGTCTAGCATTAAAATGTATGTGTTTCTTCTTCTTCTTCATCTGGTTTTCGACAACAATTTAGTTTCGAGGCCTATGCGTGACTGCCACATTGCCTCGCGCCCCTTCTCTTTCGCTCGTCTTGCAGACATTTTCAGTGGTCAGGAATTTTATTTTGATATTTACATATGTATGTATGTATGTCTGTATGTATGTGTTCTGTTCTATAAGCTTATTTTGTTTTTATTTTCGTTCTTTCGTAGACAATTTGAATTTTAAATTTTGTGTGTTGATTTCTTTTATTGTTTCGTAGTTTTTAGCCATGATGACCGACCATTAACAAAATCAAACACAAAACTTAATGCGAACTCATTTTCAACACAAAAACCTCTGAATTCCCTCTCTCGATTCCCCCACCTCGATTCGATTTTGATTCGCGTTTCGCGTATTTACTGTTGTCAAGAAGCTTCGGCTTTTAATCAGTTGACGACAATCGTCGTTGGCAATTCCGAGACACACACACACAAGTTCCAGCCAGACACACGTGTATACAATGTCAATGTAGGAGGGACTATAACGATTTCATAGATATCGGTTAGACACACACACACACATTCGTATGACTATGAATTGTTACGACATTTGGCCTCGATAAATGGCGGCACGATTTGTTTCGCTTAATGTTTGATGTCTGGGTTGACTTAATGATATCTCATGTCATTAGCTTTCAGCCAGAAATTGGGCTTTTGTTCTGATGTAATCGAAACTGTCTGGCAAGCGGTCCGATCACACACCACCTCTAGTCGCTACACTTAGCGAAACTGACTAAATCGCAACAAATCCTAATCAATCTGAAAGCTTTTAGAAATAAATACATAAATGAAAGGAGAAAAATCCATTAATTCTTTCAGTGTACAACACGTTCGATCAATCGACGTCACGCTGCGTCAGCCACTTTTTTAAGTGAGAAAATAACCCAAAAAACCCAAAAAAAACGAAGAACGAAGAAAAAAACCGTAAAAAATTACGCAATCAAGGCAAATTCTATTGACCTACATTTCGTTATTTCGGCAATCAAGGATACACACACACACACATACGTATATATACACAGGCAGACAGAGGCGAAAATGAAGTAGAGGCAAAGGCCAAAAGGCAATAAGCAGCCAGCCAAAGCCATAAAAGCAGGAAGTTGCGCCAAGCCCCAAAGCACACAGAGCACAGGCAAAAAGGACGCACACACACACACACATGTATAATATATATATAAATAAGTGTTTGTGTGTGTGTGTTTGTTTGCGGAACACGCGAAATTCGAATAAATCATTGATGAGACAGCCGCCTGGGCATAAACGATACGAGCACACACACACACATACGTGCAACCCTCTCTCTCTCTCTCTCTCTCTCTCTCTCTCTCTCTCGCTCTCTCTGTATGTTTGTCAAATGTAGGCCACAGGCACGTCTCACTGTTGCCAATCGGGACGAAGGAGAAGGAGAAGCAGAAGAAGCCAAAGAAAAAGACAAAGTCTGCTTGGAGTCTGCCGAAAGTCGAGACAAATTTCCAAGAAATTTGCCAAAAACTAAATAGCCAAAGCATAACAAAACAACAAATTTGCGAACTCTTCTCGATTTGCTTTGAGTGTGTGTATATATATTGGTTTGTGTCTGTGCCTCTTGCCATGATTTATATACAATATACTCTGGTCTGGTCTCGTCTCTGGACCATTATCATGGCGATAACTCGTTTCCGTTTGCCTTATCAGCATTCAGGCATTGCATTTCTACTTCACTTCACGTCACGTCACGTCACTTGCCTGTTCTGGCACTCTTCCCCTCCTCCTTCACTTGCATCCGCTGCTACGTCTGTCTGGACCGAAGGCCACACACGTTGCTAACTGAGAAAAAGCAAAAATACATAAACTCGATGCCAAGACGAATGTTTGTTCGGTTTTAATGCTTTTTGTTGTTTGTGCCTCTGGTGACGACCATTAATTGCAAATGTTTGAGCTCACAACAGCTGAGCGATACAGAGAGAGAGAGTGAGAGAGAGAGGGGAACATAAATCATATACATTTTGGAAGCTGTTAAGTTCTGTTTTAGTAGATTTAAATACATCATAAATATCTTTATCAGCTTTTCTGTGTATGCCTCTAGCAAAAACCAAAAAATGTTTTCTCTTCTTGCTGGAGAAGATTTGCTAATCTGTGTGACGCCCACATACACACACACACACACACACATACACGGCTAGTCTGGCAGACCCAGACACAGCTATAAAGCCATACAATTTTGTTTTACATGCGGCAACGAGGCAAGGCGAGACCGGCCTTTACTGTATATACATATATTACATAATAATAATTTTTTTTGCATTTTTGTTTTTGTTTCTATAAATTTTATCAATGAAACATTTCACATTTCATCGTTCTCTTTTCCACAACACAAATTCTCGCACTCATCTGTCAACATTTTGTTCGTTTTGCTTTGATGTGTGTGTTTTATTTTTCGCATTATATAGTATATATATATATATATGTGCGGACGTTCTTAGGTCAGTCAGCGGTCTGACTAATAATAATGCCGCCTCCTATTCGTCTGTTTGATTAATCAAGTGTAACAGTGTGTGTGTGTGACGTAAATCCATCGAACACAAAAACCAAAACCACAAATTTGCAATATCACACAAAGGCATCATGTCAGCTTTCAGTTGAAGTGATTAGAAACCTAGTCATAACCGGATTTATAAAACAAATACTTAAAAGTTACTAAAGAAGACTTCTTTTGACATTGAATGTTGTTAGTGCGTATACGCAATATTGCCAAAATAGCCGTTAAGAACGTTAACGAGATTAACGCAACAGCGTCTGGCTACAAATGTGTCCAAAAGAGAGCAACAAAAGAAATCAAACAACAAAAAAGTTGGTTAGACATTGACCCAGACATAAAAGATCAAGATTGCTATACGAAAGAGAGTATTCAGAGAGTTCATGTGTGTGTGTGTGTGTGTGTGTGTGTTGAGGGTTCGAGTTTGTATTGCGTTTCGCTATTTGCTAGATTTTGGTAAGATTTAACAACAGTCAACTGCATAAACTAAGTTTTGGTCACGTGGATGATTTTGATTTTGATTTAGTTTTAGTTGCTGTGTGCTTGCTTAATATCTGGTCAATGTACAAGTATCTATATGCATATGTGTATGTGTATGTACGTGGTGTATTTTTATGAGTATGTGCGTTTCCATTACGAACTCAATTCCACAACCATTGATAAGAGACCGGTCAGAAGCAAAAGCAGCAGGCAGGCAGTCAGGCAGTCAGACGCTTGATAAGCACAACAACAACAACAACAGCAGCAACAACAACAATGTTTCAAAAAGAGAGCGAACGAACCATGAACAAAAACAACAGCAACAATTATAATAAGACCTTGGCTATTGTTGTTGTTATTCGGGCTACTTGTGTCTGCGTTATTTTAACTTGTGTCTGCGTCAGCTGTTTAATTAGCTTTCGATTAATTTGTTGTTGCAATTTGTGTTTAACTTTTTGCCAAAGCTCCGCGGCGAAATGCCTTACGAACAGCTCAGACTGTCTTACATAGGAGTTAGTAAGTAAGAAGCAAAATAATGGGTTATACTCTACTCTTGATACGGTTAGCTATCATGTTTATATATGTGCATTAAGATCGTGTCACTTTAAGTTGGAAATCAAATTCATGCCAAACTAGCTCTGACTGTCTCTTAACCCATTACATAGGAGTAGTAAGTAAGTAGGAAAATAATGGGTTATACTCTACTTTTGATACGTTTAGCAGCTGTGTGGAGTTTTCTTTCAAGCCACAACGCACACAATTCTAACGACACCTCGAGCTAAAACATACGCTAAAACATTTCTATGTTTGTGTCACCCTCTCTTTCCTTATCTCTATAGCTCATCATATGTTGTATGCACGTGTGCTATTTCAGAGAAAGAGGGAGATAGAGAGAAAGGTAGTCAAGACATAGAGGAGTAGAAGCATAACTCGCTCGAGTCAGAGTCAGAGTAAAGAGACAGCAAAAGCAAGCAGAAAAGTCAAAAAGCAGAGTTACTTCCTTGGCTCTGGCTTACGCATGGGTTCATTGAACGGAAGTGATTTGCCTACTAAACTCGACACTCACACACAGAGAGAGAGAGAGAGAAAGAGAGGAAGAGAATGGGAGAACTGTTGACTTGGGGTCGGACTTCTGTTAGTCTCTCTCCCTTTTCGTATCTCTTAAGTCTTAGGCGGAACTTTTAAAATCATTTGGCATTTGGTTTTGATGTTTTGATGCCTAGATAATAAAAATATTAAACTACAACTAGAATCCAAAAGAACACAAACAGGTTTTCAAGTTTCCCTAAAAGGTATAGAAACTTTTTAACAAACTCACTTTAAGTTTTGTTGTGTTAGCTTCGATTGCTTATTTAAACAAAGTTTCAAGATCTTAACAAGAACAACAAGTGTCCGAACGGAGAATCTTGAAGATTTCTACACACACACAAAATATATTTGCTCTATATTTCATTGTTGTCATATTTTTGGTGAACACACAGAACGCCCCCTCAAGCCATAATTAGCAAAAAAAAACAACAAAAAAAATTAGCCTTCAGTTCTTCATATTTTGATAGAATTTGAAATATTTTTGGTTATTTTGTGTGTTATTTATTGCAACATTTTTTATGACAGCCACAAAAAGGCGAACCAACAACAACAACTAATATATGTGAAGGGTTTTGTTTTAAGAGCAAAATCTAAAATCTAAAATCTATTCGCATGTAGAAATATTTTTTATATTTATTTTTATTTCTATGCGGCGTTGATTTTCAAATTTATTGCATTTATGTGGCCATTGGACATATTTTGTGTTTTATTTTATATTATATTCAGTTCAGGAAAATTTGTTGCTGCTGTCGTCGCAGTTTGTGTGTGTGTGTGTGTGTGTAAGTGTTGTTGTGTTTGTATTTGTGTTGACAGGAAGTCGCCGGAATGCGAGAAAAAAGTCAACTCATATTCATATAATATATATATACATAAGTGTCTAATTAGGTAGATAGCATTTTTTATATTATTATTTTTTTATTTTTTTTCTGCCACCCATTAAATGCCGAATTTTTGTTTCTTATTGTATTTTATTTTATTTACACTCACGTCGTTTCATAATGCACATGGCTTAAACATAACAAAACTCACCTTTTGTTGTTGTTAATTGTTGTGTTTTGTTTTTGTTTTGTTTTTGTACGATTTTAATATATAATTTTGTTTATTTTTATAGCTAAAATTTGATTAGGAATTGCATTGAATAATTTATTTAATTGCGATTTTATTTATTTAACCATTTCTCTTATCATATTTGTTTATTTCTTCTTTTTTTGACACATTTTTTTTACACACACTCAAACAACTTGATTAATTTTGATGGTATTTTTGTGATTTATCTAACCAAACACACACAACAAACCAACACACACGGTCTTTACATGTGTGGTGTTGTGTCTGTACATTAACAGTGCTGTTATTGTTGCTGTTGCTGCTTCTTCTTCATCATTTTTTCTACTGCTGCTGCTGCTGTTGTTGTGTTGCGTGTAATTTTGCAATGCTTCTGCTTGTTGTTGTTTGATATTTGTTTTTATTATTAATATTGTAGGAATGATTTGAGTACAGGAACGCTAGCTACATACGTTTTGTGTGTGTGTTTTTATGCGGTATGTATGTATGTATGTATGTTTCTTATTAGTTATTTATTCGTTTGTGTTTAGGCTGTTGTTTTAGCTTTTATTTATGCTGCTGCTGCTTCTGTTGTTGTTGTTATTAAACAAAAGGAAACTTCGACGGTGAATATAATAACGAATTTATATATTTGTATATATATATATATAGAACTACATATGTAAGATTGTAGATTGTGTTGTATTGTATAGATTGTTGTTGCTGTATTGTAATGCGACGAATTTGCGCGCGGACAAACAACGGCGTGAACGAAACGAACTGAGACGCACGCAAAGTTCAACTGCGGCGACTTGAATGTTTCGCCCATATGAAAGCTACTCGAAACATTCGACGACGACGACGTTGTCGTTTGTATTCGTGTTTTTGTATCTGTGTGCTCTCTCTCTCTCATTTGCGCTCTCGCTATGCGCGCGCTGTAAATCAGACAACAATTGTTTTGCGCTTTTCGCCACAACAACAACAACAACGACAACAACGATGTTATGGCAGCAGCAGCAACAACAACCACGATAATTATTAAAATAAAACAAACTAGTCGCTGTCGTGGTAGACAGACGAGAGACAGACACGAAAAAAAACCAGCGCAGTCGCCGTCGATTAACTCAAAAGCTTTATCTTTGCCGTTCCACTTCCCAAAACGTACCAGTGCGCGCTCTCGCCGCTCTCTCTCTCGAACGCGCTCACTCACACAATTACACAGCGCACTGTAAACGTTGAAATATGCGCCACAACAACAACAAGAAAAACAACATCATGCAGCCGGTTTTCTGTTTTTGTTTTTGGATTGCAGTTGCAAAATGCAAAGTGGTTTGTTGTAAGGCATGAACTAACATTTAAAACAATTAATTACTGTATGGCATTAGAATTTGGTGCTCTGGCAACGATTAGATATGCCAGAATGTATGTAACAATACATTAATGTTTGTTGCATTGAGCGCTGCTTAAATCTAGACGCGACCATGTTTAAGCATTAACTAATGCGATTCCAAATGTCTCAGCGTTTCAATCTCTCTCAAAACGATGCAAATTTTGTTTCGTCTCTGTTAAAACGGATCCAAGTCAAATGTGCTCTCTCTCGCTATGAAAAACGAAGAGAGAGGGAGAGAGAGAGTGAGCTAACAGTGTGTGTGTGTGCTTAACAGCGAGTTAACAGCAGCAAGTGGCTTTTCGGGATTTATCAGTTCAGACATTCGGGCGTTCCATTCCAATTCCACTCAGTGTGACAATATTCAAAATCATTTTGACAACAAAACATATATATATTAACTTATGTATGTGTGTGTCTATTTGTATATTTGTTTCGCCCAGAAGCCAGCCTAAATACAATTAATGCATGCAGGTGTCATTGTTGTTGTTGCTGCTGCTTGCTAAATGAGTTTCACTGCCATTCGTCGTCGTCGCCGCTGATTGTTGTTGTTGTTGTTGTTGTTGTTGTCTTGAGCCGCCGTCCAAAGTCCAAGAAATTAAAGTGTCAGACAGCGCTGAGTAGTATTTGTAGGGCTGCGGGGAGAGTGGGTGGGGGGCAGGGAGTGTTGCCAAACCGCACGTTAATTAAGTTTATTTATGCAGCTTTTTTTTATTTTTTTATTGTGTTTGGTTTTTTTTATTATTATTGTAAAGCGGCCGCCGCTCATTTTGTGGCTTTATTTATACGTTGTTTAATCATATGAATCACAAATATACATAAAATACCTACGTACATATGTATGTGACATTCTTTGTTGATTTTTTGTTGCCACACAATGCTAAAAAGTCTCATTGAAACCTCCCTCTCCCCCCCGCTACGTCCAAGAGATCAGTGGGTCGAAATGTCTGGCGATCGGGGTCTGTCTGGCCCCTCTTGACTGATTTGTTGTTGTTGTTGTTCCTGTTATTGTTTTGAGTGTGAATGTGAATTTAAAAATAGCTGCAGCCAGCAAGTAAAATGTATAAATTATTGTAAACTTTTCGTTATTTGTTTGGATAAGGCATGAATCAGGTATGAAACATTTGAAAATTTTAATCTTTTCTATACTATTTAAGTTTATTCTTGGTAAAATACTTTCAAACATACTTTTCACTTCAGAATATATATTTAGAATATTTTTGTTTTAAAAATAATTTTCCACACTATTTTGTTGACGTCTTTCGACCAAGCTCACTTTATTTTATAAGCGATTTTTTTTTTTTGGTTTATTTTTTGTTTATCACTTTATCACTTATCGTGCAGCTTTCTCAGAAATCCCCATTAACGCCCCGCTGGAACACTAAATTGTCTCAGTTTCCGTTGATTTGTTGCCAGTTCAGTTCATGATGATGACGATGACAACAGCAACAGCGACTGGCGGCAACAACAACAACAAAAACAACAACACTCGAGACATCTTATTATGAAGTGCTAATTAACATTGTCTGGTCTGGTCGGGTCTCATATATGCAGTCGGTACACCTGTTTTTGGCTGCGGTTTTAGCTACCTGCGGCTATAAAACTTCAAATGCCCTTACCCCCCTCTTACCGTTAAAGAGTCGAAATAACAACAAAAAATACAACCCACAACTCACCCAAAAACTGGCACTTGGACGCCGACGCCGACGACGATGTCTGTATTTGCTTTGGCGCACAATGCGAATGAGCCACAAAAAGTACAAAAAAAGTACAGCGAAATAAAAAACATTCAAACAGAACACACAAAAAAATCAAACATGTACTCGACAAGTAGAAACACTTAGAAAAATAATGTGATTCAGATTTCATATGCAAGAAAAATAAGAAACGAAATAAATCTTCTCTTTTTTGAACCCTTTCAGTTCATCAAAAATCTTTTCAAATCATTAGCTTACTCTTAGGTTTAATTCCCTGTCAATAATTTCGCTCAGTGTATCAGTATTTAAAAAAAAAAACGCGGCCACAAGCGGCGAGACATTTGTTTATGTTGATAATTTAATAAGAGCATTGCTGGAGGCAAATGATGGGGGTGAGGGAAGCAGCATAGAGAGAGAGAGAGTCAGAGATGTTGCAGTCTGATAGACACACATCATACATCATACATACATACATACATACAAACATAGATGGTACATACATAGTTTGGTTGGTTCGTTCGTCACACGTGACGTATGAGCAATGCTTGAAAATGCTTGCAACGCGTTTGCCAACGTTAATTTGTGAACACATCGAGTAGCATGCCAAGGTCGAAATTGTTGTTGTTGTTTCTTGTTTCTTGTTTGTTGCTGTTGTTGTTGTTGTTCGTATCGTTCGTTTGGTGTTCATCATTTGTCGGTTTGTCGGTCTGTTGTCTGCATTTATAAATAAATTCGCTTGTGGGCAAAATAAATAATTAAATAGATACATTGTGTGTGCATGTGTGTGTGTGTGTGTGTGTGTGTGTGCGTGGTTGTTGTTATTGTTTGTTTGTTTTTGCGACCGATCGCATTGTAATTAAAAGCGCACATGTCGTATACGTAATTTGTCAGCTGGCCCCTTCCCCTCGTCAATGATCCTAGAACGAGAAGAGTAAAACAGCGCAGTCAACGTTCTAGTTGTTGTTGTTGTTGCTGTTGACACTTTCTGCTGCTGCTGCTGTTAGTCAATATTTGTTGTTGTTGTTGTTGTTTTTGTTGTTGTTGATAAGCAGACTGTGTCGAGACAACAAAAGACGCAGACGATTGCCACATGCATGCATGCAAAACCTATAACAAAGTATGTCCACCCCACCCCACCCCACACACACACACACACACATACATATTTATACATCATGTGTTCTTTTTTGATATATATTTAGCCTACTGTGAGCTACTTGAGGCGAGCAGCTTGTTTGTGACACCTCGAAAGAAAGCAAAGAAAGCAAAGAAACCAAGAAGAAATCGACAAATGCCACAAATTGCAAGTCGCAAGTTGCAATCGCAGACAATGCGTCTACTCATTGAGTCATTCAATCAGTCAGTCAATCAGTGTACGCTCTTTCTCCCTTCCCTCACACACACATTAGGAATGATTTGACTTGATGCCTTGTTGCAATCATTAAATGTGTGCATTGATTACGCCTTCGTAGAGAGAGAGAGAGAGAGAGAGAGACAGAGGGGTGAAAAGCGCATGACTTAAGCAATAAATCATCAATAGCGAAACGAGTTGCCATAAAAAAACAAATGCAACAGGTTTTATTTCGTACTAGTTTACAATAATTTAAAATTGAAGTTAGCCGAAATATGCTTCACATGGTAAAAATATAAAGTAAGAACATTAACAACAACATTAACAACAAAATGCACTTAACAATTTTCCATTTTCCACACTAATTTGAGTTCTGAAGAGAGAAAGACAAAGTCTTAATTGCTGTATAATATTAATGTCTTTTTGGTTTCGGTTTCGGTTGGTTTGGTTTGTTTGTCGGCTAGTTGGTAATAGACCTGTCCGCAAAGTCCTAACATATGTTTCGACATTAATGTGTTGCCTTTCGACACTGTAGAAACAACGCCTGTTTGCAACAACGCAGCATGCTGCCCCACGGCGATGATTATTATTACCACATTTATGACTTTGACAGACAGACTGAGACAGAGACAGAGAGAGAAAGTGAGAGAGAGAGAGAGAGTCGCGTCGTTTCTAACATACTTAAGGCGTCATCGCACTTGGGTTGCCTGAAACAGGACAAAGAGCTTGGAGAGGGCGGGAATGAATCAGTTAGCTTGTGGCGTTGATTGACACTTTTTATGTTGTTGCTGTTGGATGCTGTTGCTTGGTTGCTTGGTTGCCTGCCTGATTGCTGTTTGTTGCAATTGTTGCTGCTGTTGCTGCTGACGGCAAAAGTTCAATGAGTTATGACTCAGAGACTGCAACTCAAGCAATATAGTATATATATAGATGCCATTGTCTGCTGCATTGTTATTGTTAGGGCTTCTTCAAAATGCTTTCATCGACTTAATGAGCTCCATTGAGCTTGCATTGAAAATTCATTAGCAAGACCGAAGAGTTGCTAAGTTGCTTTGTCCATTGTGCTCGATTATGTTGCATGGATCAATACCAAAAATATCAAAGTAAAGGTTGCAAACTGAGAAATGATCAGAAATGGTAGATATGGCGGGGGTTGGAAAAAATTTAATAGTTTACCGAAAGAACAAGCAAATCTTCATCTGATTGCCTTTAATATTGTGACAAAATGAATGAAGTAGACATCAAGGAGTTGCAGGAGACAAGAAGCCAGGAAATTCGACGACGAGTTAGACACAATGCAACAAAAACTAGATGAAGAAGAAGGAGAAGAAGTCGAAGGTGCTGAAAGTCAAAGACCATAATGGAAATCGTGCTCATTATACAAATTGCAATGAGCCAGTTTGTCAGACAAACCAAATAGAAGCAGCAGGCAGCACAAGATGTTTACGAAGAGGTAAAAAAAGCAAACCCTGAACCCCTTTTTACACGTAAAGTTGAGGAAACATTGATGTTGACTCTGTTGATGTTGAATGGGAAGCGTTGACGGAATGACAGAATTCGTTCCTTCCAAACGCTGAAACTCTTGACAATTGGACAACGTTATGATTGCTGCTGCTGCTGAATTCAGATTCAAATGAAGCTGAAGCAAAAGAATCTATTAAGATATTATCAGTCGAGTCGAGACGAGTCGAGACGAGACGAGACGAGAGAGATGTTTGTGCAGAGATGTTAAGAAAATTGTAACTGCAATCTAAGGGGAAGGATATGAAAGTGTAATCAGTGCTAAGCAAATGCTGCCGTACAATTGTTGCAGACGTCAATTTGGGTCGGAGCAACATTCAACAGACAACCAACACACACAGTATGAAGGACTACGGAGTACACTCGACGGAAAGATACTCTGTAACTAACATAGACTTAAATTTTACTTGTTAACTGAACCTCTCAAAGATGAAAGACTGATACTCCCTTTTCCAATGACTTGCAGGGTATGCAAGTAGAGAGAGAGGCAGCAACTGCACACAGCCACAATTGCGGCCATTAGTGCCGAGACGTAAAGAGGGTTTTTTTTTACGAGGCGCTGACGATGAATCAACCCTTTTTTTTATTTTTTCTCGTCTTTTTTTTTGTAGATATTTTTCGTATGACAACGACAAATATTTGCCGGATAATATGAATAACAAAGCAGGCGTAGACATAGACGCGACATACCAATGAACATATACAACGGGGGGAGGAGTGGAAGGGGGGGGGGGGGGGTTGCACAGGCTAAAGGGTGCACAGTTCCTGGCAAGGCATTCAGTCAGGCAGTCAGCGCCAACCTACTTAAGCCACGAACAGACTAGTCTCTGGCACAGACCTGGCCCAAACCAGCGCCAAGCCAAAACCATAGCCAAAACCAGACCAGACCAGACGTTGACTACAACTTAAACTAAAAGGCCGCATGGGCAACGTATGCTGCTTGTTGTTGTTGTTTTTGCTGCTGCTGCTGCTTGTCTGAGACGCAGACAACTTCAAAATGGAGCTCTGAAAAACTGAGTTTTAGGGAAGAAGGGGGAGGGAGAGGTGGAGGGTGAACTGCAGACGTAGACGAATTGCTGACTGACACAAAAGTGCTTTTGTTGCAAGGTTTAATGAATAAGACACTGGAAAGGGACAGACGATAGCGAAAGGGAAAGACAGAAAGAAAAAGAAAGAGAGGGAGAGAGGAAGAGTAAGGGGCAGCTGTAACTCATCGATTTGGGCGCACATTGTCGCTCATTAATTGTCTATGTGTGTGTGTGTGTGTGTGTGTGTGTGAAAAGCATTTTAGAGCAGGACATCATGCTACACATTTGAGCTTAATGACAAAAAGCTGCTTGCCATAAGGACGTGATGTCCCAGACGTGTCCAATATGCCCATCGGACTCTGGCTTAGGTTTTGAACTCAATAGTCCGAATAAAAAATAAAGAGAAGGAGGAATATAAGCTCTATAAAAAGCCGACGTTGAAATACACTTTGATAGCATTCCGCTTCAGGAAAAGTATCGGACCTAAGAGAGTTTTTTTTCCGGTTGGGGAATGCATTGCATTTTGAATGACAGATTCAATATACCCAACTGCAATGGTTTTGAAGTGAAGAAGAAAACAATAAAGTAAATGCCAAACCCAAGCGACTGCAGCGACAACTCATACACACACACTTGCTTACGCACACACACAACTACACACAAAACTGCATGCTGAGCTCGTCTCCCTGCATCAGACTACCCCTCTACCCCTCCACTCCGCCTGCCACGATTCGTACAACATTTTTTCCAGTTTTTGCTGCACTTCAGACGCCTGCTTTTGTTGTTGCAACCAAGACCGACGTCAACGGCAACGGCCAACAATCGACAGACAGCGCAGCGTAGCAGCAGCAACAGCAACAGCAGCAGCAGCAGGAGCAGCATCAGCAGTATTAGGGTGGCTTTACAAAAGGGAAGTGAGTAGTGAGGGAGGGGGTTAGGGGGTGGTGAATGCAGGCCAGACCGTGGCAGACAAAACAATATGTTTGTTTGGATTATATCGCTGCAACGAACTGCTGCGATGCGAATGCGAATGCGACGCTTCTTTGTATGCGCAAACAATTGGAGCAGGCGGAAGTTGAATGGTGGCAAATACGGGGCGGCGAGGAAAGGAGAGGAGGTATTGCAACGAGACGCGACGCAACGCGACGCGACGGTTGTCCCGGGCAACCGACAGAGGAGTGGCATGCCAACCGACCAACCAGCCAACCAACAATCACGACTCGTCGTCGTCGTCGTAAGAAGGCGAAGAAGAAAAAGGCACCTTGAACGTTTTTCGTTGCCGCCTTGATTAACTGTCAGTGGCTGAAAAGTGATTTAATCAAGGAATTGCTCTCCATATGGACCATATGGCTAACTGACTAACTGACTATGGCTATATAGCTATATAGCTCTCTCTGGCTCTTCTCCCTCTCTCGCATCGCAAGAACCACATCAATCAACTTGAGACTAAAGTGTGTTCTCTCCCGCCGCTCCCTTTTGAAAGCCATGAAGGCATCAGCCATCCTTCAAGATGCGAGCCACAGACGCTACAAATCCACTTGCATCTGAAGTTGGGAGTCTAGAGAATGGCGTTTGTGGCATCATCGACTGCAGCTGGCAGCTGGTTATGGATCTTAACTCACCTTACCTTACCTTACCTCTTAAACATGTTGCGCGCGCTTTTTGGCGTCGCTTCTGTTGTCATGAAAAGCTAAACCCTTTCCAATCTCCTCTCCAAGGGACTTTTCACGGGGCAAACTCTACTTTGTATTGGCCACCAGGTTTAGGAACCTTAGCGAATCTATTAACATCTACGTGCTCGTTATCTTCATTTGATATCAAATGTCAATTTGATGACCCATTTTATTCGTGTTTCATTTCAATTGATCTCGCTAGCATAAGTCATATCCTTGATGCTTTGCTTGGCCTACAATGAATGAATCCTTTTGGCTTTTGTCAACTGAACTTTACGCTGTGTGTACCTTACATAAGCCTATTTACTTATTATCCTATTTAATAACCTGCCGAAATGTGCGACTTGTACCAGACACCCAACGGGAAAGGACGAGCAGACGGAGACGTAGCTAAAGACGATGAGCACTCTCTTGTACCTGAGCTAAAGGATACTCAAGTGTCTCATTAAAAAAAGAGAAATAAAGCCAAGTCCTTGAAGTCAGCCAGGCGGCGACTGGATTCCTACTGCCAACAACCAACCGACAAACGCGACACACAACGAAACATGAGCGACTCCAAGGACAGCAACTACAGCAACAACTACACCAACACTCAACACTCAACGAAGAGTGCCAAAAAAATCAACAAAAATGCGCTATTAAGGCAATTTGATGTGAGTCCCCCTTCTCTCTCTATCTCTCTCTCTCTCTCTCTCTCTCTCTCTCTCTATACACTCGGTCTCTTTCGGTCTGCCTGCTTTAACCATGCGACTTATGTCCCCAGCGAATTATATCGCCCATCATTACGGCGTCTCCGGCTCAGACAGCGTCAGGCAAAGTGGCTCAATGTCAGACACATACATTAAAACACACACACACACACACAGCCAGATAGATAGACACATACATTCCCACTAAAGTTCCCAATCGAACTTAGTGAAAGGTATATTTTTTGATTGAAAGTGACAAATTTTTTAATTATCTTTTTGCGTCTGTTGCGTTCCGGTACGCAGGTTAATTGGAGACATCTTATTAACATAAAGTCAGTAAGGCATGCCATAGTTGTGCTTTTTTGAGGTTTAAAAGTACTACTGGGTGTTCAAATGGTTTCAAATGGCTAAACACATACAGACACACACACACACACTCCGTCTCGCTTATAAGTATTGGGCTCTCTTTCTCTGTCTATTCAATGCAGCTTCAAATGTGCATGGGCATAAAAAGCGCTCTCTCTGCCAAAGCCAAAGCGCTGCCGCAAAAAGGGATAGCCGCTTCTTCCAACTCTCTGCTCTCTTTCTTTGTCTGCATCCCTCTCTATCGTTGGTTTCGTATGGTCTGTGTTTTAATGCTTATGTTGTGTGTGTGTGTGCAGCAGACGCAATGAAACAAAATACCGAAATTCTATGCGTGACCTTGAAAAGTATTCCTTGGTTGTTGTTGTTGTTGCTGTTCTTGTTGTTGTTTTTGTTTTTATGCCGGTCTGCGTCGGTGGTTGTTTGTGTAGCTGTTTGCGGCTCTGGCTGCTGTCTGGTGTTTGTCGTCGACGTCGACGTCAGCTTCATCGTCGTCGTCGTTGTCGTCGTCGTTGATTTTGTTGTTGATGTTGTTGTTGCCGTCTGCATTTTCCTTGTTGTCTGCGTACGTTGTTTTTGTTGCTGCTGTTGCGTTTAAACATTTTTTTTTTTTTCGTATGTTTGAAGTTGGCTTTTTTTATTGAACGCGCCACAAAAATTGTAAAGGCAAATGCGACTTTGACGTCGACAGTGCGCCGTTCGCCTTTCACGACGCGACTCTGTCTGATTGTGTATATACATATGTATGTGTGTGTGTGTGTGTGTTTGTGTATGAGTTGGCTGCATTTTCAAGTCAGACGCCTAGGGACGACTGTGGCGGGGCAGCCACATCCACATCCACAACCGCAGCATAGCCCCGGCCCAGACATGCAAATGAAACAGATGAAATGTAATAAAGGGAACCAAACACATTACGCTTTGCGTTTTGTGGCTTGCTCTTGGGGTACACCAAGGTGCATTAAATCAAAGAGTATTTAACTAGCAAATGGATGCAATTAAAGATGAATACAAGTTTTTGAAGTTCATCCACTTAATACTTACGATATTAGACACAAAAAGAATAACTAATTCAATAAAAACATCTCTTGTGACTATCGATATTTATCGATTGTTAGTAAAAAACGGGTAGCTGCATTGTAAAAGTATATTTTACATACGATTTAATCTCGAACAATTTCAAGAACCAGAAACAATTGTGATTATTTTGTAAGAACAGACACGAAACATCACTTAAGAGTAATCGATAAAGCATTATCGTTTTTATTAAAAACGACAAACAATAATAGCTTCAACTATCGATCAATAACAATATAAATTGGCATGAAAATGCTCTCTGTACGCTGGATCGCTTGTCCTGGTAATTGCATTCAATTTCAATTGATAGGCCGCCTCTTTGGCCCGATATGTCCGATATCGCAATCATTACGTTTAATAAATGCCAAAAGGTTGCTATTAGTTATGGGCCCAAGTCAAGTCGAGCCAGTCGCTTACCAATCTAGAGCCTGCACTTATTCTAATTGGCGACCATTAAGAAAACAGCAGAGTAGCAGCCCAGTAGGAGGCGATGGCGCAGAGAGGGGCTTAAGGGATAAGAGAAAAATTATGAATTGAATGCCGAAAAACCAGTTTGTTGTTTTTTTCCCCCTTGTCTTTCTGTAGTCCTTGTAATGACTTCTCATCTAAATATGGATGTGTATGGGGGCAATGTCTGGACTGGAGACTCTGGCGCGCATGCCCAGTAGCTGGATTGTACTTGATGGGGGTTAAGAGTGGGAAATGGTGGAAAGAGGGGGGGATCTTGTCTCGGCTACTCGGCTTGTTTATAATTAGCATTTTGCGATTGCCAGCCGCTTGATAAGCCATTGTGTGAGACAAAATGCAAGATTTATAGCGACAGGATATTGAGAGATTCTCTTTTTGACCAAAACAAAAAGAAGAAGAAGACCCCAAAGACCCCGATCGACTTCTCCCCGTCTGTCTCTCTCTCTACGGTCGAGACAGATGCAACATCCTGTCCATAACTTTGGTTGGTTTGCTGTCGCTGAAAATTGTATTGGCATCTTTTTCTACTTCTTCAATCCCAGTTGGGGCGTCACTGTCTGTGTGTGTGTGTGTATGTGTGTGTTTTGCTCCACATGTTGCAAGTCCATGTCTGCTCCTCCTCTCTCTCTCTCTCTCTCTCTCTCCCTTTCTCGCTTCAGTTTACAAATGCACATAAATTTTAATGTAATCACATTCGCAGTCCAACTTGGCCATAGCCCCATTGCTTGACCAGGGTCTGGTCTCTGACTGCTGCTGCTGCTGCTGCATCGTATTCAGGGATTTTGCAACATTTCATTCAATTTAATTCGAGTTGAATGCCGGTCGACATCGCTGTTTGTCCATTCGTTCGACTGTTGCTGTTGTTGTTGTTGAATGCCCGGCGTTTTGATTTGGCTTTGCCCTGACCGTCTTTCTGTCTGACTGTCTGACTGTCTGATCCGTCTGCACTGTCTGCCGCAAGCTGCAGTCGTGGTCTGGACGGTTTACTGCAGATTGCGGGCTGCGGGCGCAGGTACTCTCAACCAGACTTCCAGCCACAGGGCACGGCAGAGTCAGAGACGATGGCAGATCTGTCTGAGTTTTATTTGTGATACCCTCTTAACATGAGAAATGTGAATTAAGAAGCGTTGGTGCATGCAACACTGAGAAACAGACCTGATATCGATTGATTTCGAGACAAATCGATATCAATGTAGCAATAAGTTAATCAATTCGGATACGAGAACCACAAGTTAAGCATCGATACATTCGATAGATATCGATAAGCAGCGCTAGTTTTTCAAATTTACAGTGTATCTTTTAGTTAAGCAACACTGAGAAACAGACCTGATATCTCATTGATTTCGAGACAAATCGATATCAATCCCGATAGGAGTACCACAAGCTAAACATCGATACATTCGATAGCGCTAGTTTGCCAAATTTACAGAGCATCTTTTAGTTGAGCACGCCTGATTAGATTTCTCTTGTTTTCCCATTCGCTCGCCTTTTTATTTCGCATTCACAATGACAGCCAAAAAAAAAAAACCTCATGCACATTTAACCGAAAGGGTGCCTTCCCCTCTTGCCATTCCTCTTGTAACAAACTGCAGTCAACTAACCCTCTTCCACCCCGCTGCACCCCACCCCGCTGCACTATCATCACACCAGGCAGATAATTAAGTATTTTTTGCAGCTACCAATTTGGTTTTTTTTTGTTCGTCCAATCCAAAGCCACTTGGCTGACTGGCCAGAAAGCTGCCAAGCTGCCAAAGTTGATATGTGTGTGTGTGTGTGTGTGTGTAGAAAGGCAAGCAAGAGAAAAGTTTAGCTTAGTGCCAACTCATGGCGAAAGAGAGGGAAGTGGTGGCAGACAACGAGGCAGCGACTGAGTGCGACACTTTCTAGGACGCATTAAGGACCCAACAACCCAACAAAAACAAAAAACAAAATGGCAACGTCGCTAGTTTGAGCGACGCGCCAAAAAGTAGGCAGCCTTATGTGACACACACACGCCCCTCAATCCCCGCATTTGCTGCTGCTGCTGTTGAGTGGCCTTATTTATGCACTTTGTCGGCGACTTTCGTCGCTATACGCTATTCGTCCTTCGACTCGCTGAGCATTATCCTGACCACGTGCCACAAAAAGCACACACAGAGAAAATTTCATTGTTAAACTTTTGGTCAGCGCCAAACAAACAACAACAAAAACAGTTATAGCTATGAACAGCAGATTCTTTTTGGGTCCCTCCAGTTGGGTACGGTGGTCACTCGAGAGTGAGAACAAGTCGATTAAGACTATTCGGTTGAATGAGTTGTTTGTTTTCCACTTTTTATATCTTAAATGGAGCTCTGTCAATAATTTTTGGATTTTGATTTGCAAAATGCTTGCTGTAAACCTTTCTCAAATTCTCTCTTTCTTTCTGTGCCCCATTGTCTGCTTTTTTCGTTGCGTCGTATCTTTTTTTCTTCTCGTCAAATTGAAGGATTGCAGGAATCCTAATTAATCAAGATATTAACAACCCTTACAGCACTGATCAATGAAGTGGGCCGCTGATGTCTGATGTGCAAAAGGGGTTTTTATTTTGGCCAAGGTCGAAAATTGAGTTATGAATTATTGAATAAGTTTTTGGACGCAGAGAATTTGAATTAATTTCTCAAACCAAACCAAAGTTTCAACCTGTTGAGAGTTGAGAAGAGTTTTCAACTGTTTGGTTGTTCATTAGGTGGCATGATAGACTATTCTCACACCCTGTTAATATAGATGTGTGGCACATGTGTTTTGTCTGGCCTAACTGATTGGTTGCTGCCACACACACAAAGTACAATCAATGAAGTGTTGATTATGCAATACAACAACAATGTATAAAGAAGTTTAAATGCAGACACAGACAAAAAAACTTCAAAATTCCCCAAACTCTGCGAAACTGCTTTGTCGTGTTTGTGTGTGTGTTATTCGTGTCTCGACGAAAAACGCATGAAATGTTCGCCCACTCAAGGGTCGCACCAGACACACACGTGAAATGTGTGACAAAGGGTGAAGGGTGGTCGAAGGGATAGGCTGTCTGTGTGTGGGGGAAGAAGGAGGCAGAAGTATAGTCGTATGTGCAACAGACAATAGAGTGTGAGAAGTCTCAATCTGTCCCTCTCTCTCACTCTCACTCTCACACTCTCGCTCTGTCTGCTCACAGCATGCTCCTTTGTGCAGGCAACAGAAAATAAAGTTTATGACTTTGACTGCCGACGGGCGACGTCGCTGCATCAACACCACCACCACCACCACCGCCATCATCATGATGCACCACGCACCGCGCACCGCTGTCTGCACCGGCGACGTCTATTATTGTCGATTTTGTATTGTTGCTGCTACTGCCGGGCACTTGAGGCTGCGGCACAGTGGTATAAAACACTCAAAGGTGCATGCAGTTTGTTATTTGTCACTAGTTCAGCAAAGTACAGTTGTAACTGGCTGTCGGAAACATCCGACGTTGTCTTCTAGTTTACTAAATCCATACAAAATTCTTGTTAGAAACGACAAATAGATAAAGTTCATATCGAAAGACAAACTTTTGTTGAGTTAAATTCCACTTCCCTTAATGACCGATACCATTTTGAGCTGCCATCCTTCCCTGAGGTACAGAATTGCTCAGAGAATATTCTGCCCATTTGTTATTTGTCACTAATTTAATCAACAAACAACAATAATACGATGTTAATTGGCTTTATGAATGAACATTTCACTTCTTTGTCTATACAAATTATCTATCCCAAGTCTGGAGCCTATTTTTACTCCTTTTCCTAACTAACAACAGTAAACAAAGTAGCAAAGCGCACTCTAGCGGCAAGATGAGCAAACACGATGACTAAGGCCTGGCAGGCACTTTAAATACGACGACGACGACCAAACGACCAAACGACACAACGACGACAACGACGACAAACAAGCTAAAAGGCGTTTGCGAAACTTTAGCGCGTCATTCATCCTCATCCAGTCCAAATATTGCACCCTCGAGCAAATGCACACACAGACAGACAGACCATAGAGTGAGATAGAGAGAGCGAGAAAACGAGAGAGAGAGAGTGAGAGCACGTAAAATGAAGTGAAGCGTAAGCTGAAATGCACTCCCACTCGTCAAAAAACCCGATGCCCCTCACCCACCCGACCGACACATTTGTTCGTCGTTCGTCGCGTCGCGTCGTTCAAATGTCTTCCTTCGTCTGCACCACCCGAGCGCCCGACGCACTCCGTCTGGCTCATCGTCTGGCATTTTCAATGTGTGTGTGTCTGTGTGTGTGTGCTTAACCTTGAAAAACGAACAAGTCCAGCCGACAACGGAACCCCTTACCCCCCCTACACTACCGTCAGGTTGGCTCAACTGACAGCCGGCAATGATTTTTCGTCCTCCGTCGTAAAATGAATTTTACGAAATATATATATTTGCCGCCTTTATATTCTTCGCCTTCACATTATTATTGTTGTTCTTTTTGTTGTTGTTGTTGTTGTTATTATTGTAGGCTGAACATTTTGAAGAAGCAGCAGCGCATACCAGAAAAAGAAGAAACATCACGATGCCAAAAAAAAATTATAAGAGAAGAAAACATAAAGCTAGCCGCTTGAATTGAATAACTTTTACCAGGGGGCGGACATTTTAGACTTTTTGCATAAGTGCCACCCCACAAACCCAAACCCAAACCTAACCCAATCCAACCCAAATGTTTTAGGCCCACGAAAGGAAAGAGAGTTGTCTGCCAGACGGCTGGAGAAAGGGTTGCGCCCACATTATTATAATAACATAAATACGACAGTGGTCCGTTTGCTTTGCCAGATGCGATTTTTAATTTGATTAGATGTGAAACTTTTCGGTGAAAATCATATTATACAATGATTGTAATCATGAACTTGAAAAACATATATTATTATATTAGATATATTTTTAGATTTGTTACAATTTTTATGTACCATTTTAATAAGCTTTCAATTTTGCCATGCACAATTTCCTTTTAATTTTTTTGGTATAATTTTAATTTATGGAAATTTGAATTTCCGAACAACTACTGTACATGATATTCGGGCAGCAGAGGACATGAGAAGGAAGGATATCGCAATGAAGTCGCAAGTTAAAATGAATTACAAAACACATTTTGTCTGTTGTTGTTGTCCGTGTCCTTGTCGACTGTTTGGTCCAGTCATAATGTTGCAAGTAGGTTCTGCCAAGGCAGCGAATGATGGGTTGAGTTTTACTTGAAGGTTAGCTTGTGCGGAAATGTGAAAGGTTGATTCGCTGTATTCATCGAGTCGACTTCGTCTTCCGTCCGTCCGTCTTCCCGTCCGTCAGTCAAACACAAGACACAAGTCAAAAGTTTTGTTGTAAAAGGTGCCCAGGCGACCGACCACGCGGTTTATTTATGGGCATTTGTCGTCGTCTTCCTCCTCCTTCCTCACTTTCCACTCAGCAACCAGACTCAAGACAACTTCGCGTCTCTCAATGAGCATTTCAGTTGCTTCTTTCACAAATGTCCACGTTTTGCACCATCCATGTCCATGTCTAATACATTCACATTTACGTTCGCGTTCACGTTCGGAGAGCCCACGTCAAAGTTGTCTGGCTGTCGCTGTTGCTTGGTGAATGCATCAATAATGCTCCAGCGCATCAACTTGTTGTCATTATTGCTGCTGCTCTTGCTGTTGTTGCTGTTTCTTTTCTGTTTGGTGCAATTGTCTGGGTCTGTGACTGGGTGCTGGGCCTGGGTTCGGGGGTCCATCTGTGCCGCTTCATTTGGCCGATCGTCGCCGCTCAAATTAATGAAAACTAATGCGACACTGAGAAATTGATGATTGCCGCCGTCGCCGTTGTCGTCTGTGCATCTGCTGATTCTCCTGATTCCCCTTTTGCTCACTCTCTCTCTCGCTGTCTCTCTCTGTTTCTCTATTTGGCTGATGGCTATGGACATTAAAAATGACTGCGTCTGCTCACCATGCACTTTGGGGTCGTTTCGGGGCTGCAATCAACGACAGACGACAACCAACAACCAAGAACTTCCAGACTGATTGATGCCGACAATAAAATTAGCTGGCAATGATGGTATACGCTTTCGATTTTCTGCGCCTTCGTCCAGTCATTTGAATACCAGAAAGGTTCTTCACGAGTTACACATCAACATCATCATCATCAACCTTTTGTCTATCTGCTATCTTCTTTTTTAATGCTACGTCTGTATCTAAAGACAGCTGCCGGCTGTTTCTAATGCGCGTAAAAATAATAATTTATAATGAAGCTGAGACTGAGCCATTAAAAATTAAGCTTCCGTTCCCTATAATTCAACATAAAATTTACTCTGACTGATTTGTAATCAAGAAATTCTGTACTAACCTGTACAGTTATAGACTAGACAGCTATAATTAAGTTGATTTAGATTAACACTATCTCTGAATATTTACCTACCGCAAATGTGACTTTATTAATGCAACCACAAAAATTGATTATAATTTCACAAATCGAATAATTTGGTTTCGCACTTTTGTTCAATTAAATCTAATCGGCAAACACTTTGTACCCTATTTTTATACCCTGATCCCATTAAAAATGGGAAAAAGGGTATAATGAAGTTGTGCAAAAGTATGTAACAGGTAGAAGGAAGCATCTCCAACCCTATAAAGTATATATATTCTTGATCAGCATCGAAAGCCGAGTCGATATAGCCATGTCCGTCTGTCCGTCTGTCCGTCTGTCTGTCTGTCTGTCCGTATGTATGAACGCGTCGATCTCAGAGACTATAAGAGCTAGATTTGGAACTTAAGCTCGCCTAATCCCTAGGCAGTACAAGTTTGTTTCCGATTTTCGATAACTCTTCCCGTTTTCGATATACACATGGGATCGATAACAAAAAAATCTTGAATTTCGAAAACTTTGAGATGCAATTTGAATTATAAAACAAAATAATGACAATCTGTGAAATTTTTATCGAAATCGGATAATAAACACCGGAGATATGGGACATTGAAGTTTTGTATGCACTATGCTGTATGCGCGTACATACACACACACATACTTGCAAGCATTGACTGTACGCGGAAAGTATAGGGATCAGGGTATCGTCTAGTCGGGATATCTCGACTAGAGCCTTCTTACTTGTTATGTATATATTTTAATTTATTTTTGTTGTCACACTTTAGATATTAAATGTGTGGTTTAAGCTTTGAAGTTAAAATAAATCAAATGAACTGAAGTTTAACTATTTAAATACAACTATTTGAAGCTTTGTATTTTCATACGTTTTGTTTCAACCTCTTCAACACTTTTTGTCACTATTGTGAAATGCAACGAGTTGGCTTTTTAACAGTAACTTCTTCGCTGTTGCACATTAACCTGAAGTAGCAACTCTTCAGACAAAAGTATGTCTGGCTGTCTGGCTGTCTACCTGACTGTCTGGTTGCTTATCTCTATGGCCCACCAACAATTATTTGCTTTTGGGAAAACGAGGGCCTACTATTCACTGGAATTTTGCAGTTCGACACCGCACTGCGCTTTTATTTGACTTATGACGTGAGTTGTATGTATGTGTGTGTGTTTTTATATATATATATATATTTTACTGTTCGTTTGTTTGCTTCACTCGTTGGCATTTGTCGTTGTTGTTGGTCTCGCTTAACTTTTTCATTGCCAGACGAAGCGCAAACATTTGCGAGTATTAATTAACGCTTTGTTGAAGTTTGCGCTTCGATGTCGCCGACGACGACGACGACGACATGGTTGGAATCTACTAGTGTCTCTCTCTTTCCTTTACCCTCTTTATTTATGTCAAATATTACGTAGCCGTTAGTAAGTAATAATGTATTCAAAGAGTCGGTGTTGAGAATTCTATGCGACTAGGAGACTTGGTTAAAGACTTGAAAGCAACGTTTTGCATGCATATTCCCGTCGCTCACTCAATTATTCAGGCATAATAAGCAAATTGTTTTAATATGCATAAATACCTTGTACGCCATTTGGCAAACAACTCAAAAAACTGCCAGACAAACTGGCAGGCGAGACATTCTGAACGGGGGTGAGACATCGTAAAGGTGTGTTTACATATATTTAACCTTCAAGATCCGTAGACTAAATATGCCAACGGCAAAAGCCGAGCAACAAACATTTTGCTAGCACACAATTTTTGTATGAGCTTCAACGACTTGTTTAACACTCTACAAAAGTTAAAATGAAAATCATGTATTTAATAATCCCGTTGCCTTAATATTCAGCTACTGTGCACAGAGTTTAGTCTTGCCACATTTACCATGCGTAGCTTTCACAAAAGTGCGTTCGAAAGAGAGATGCTTGTGGATGTGTGTCTGTTTGTGTGTGTGTGTGTGTGTGGCATTTAGGCCGACAAAGCACTGTGCGGCAGACAAAGTGGGATGGGCTACAATGGTTTAGGGGCATCGAATAAAAGCTCTGGCCACAAAAGCACCAGACAACTAACTACGCATAAGCGACGACGCAGGATATGCGTTTTCAACACTCAAACGTGGCTGCTTCGGTCTCGGTTGGCTGTTGAGAAGGATTCGAGGCATACATGAAATACATACATAAGTTGGAATGTGAACGATTGTGGGATACCCTTAAGTTATGTGAAGCAAAAAAAAGGTGTTTTAATTATGAATTTATTGAGGAGGAATTCGCTTTATGAACTATCCTTGACAAGCCATTAAATCATAAGTTGGAGATATGCACAGGGTATAAGAAAGTGGCAACAAATCGCATTGTGGCCCAGACACGCAACAAACGAAAGAGGCTCCTGGGGCATGTCTGTTGCGTCTGCTACCAGGCAAGGGTCTGTTATATATATATATATATATATGCACAAATGTGAACATACAAAATAAACGACGTAATGCGAGCTCAAGGACACGTATCAAACAAACAGAGAGAGAGAGAGAGAGAGAGAAAAAAAAGAAAATGAAATGTGCTGCCTACGCATATTTACGCATACATAAGCATACATAACAGACAATGTGGCTTATACGTAATGCTAACAACATATACACGTATGTATATGTGTATAAAGCATACGCCTCGTGTTTTTTGGTACTGCGATGACGTCGATGTAGGCGTCGTCGGAAGTAGGAAACAGAAAGGAAGTAGACGAAAAAATTATGATTTTTGTTGTTGGTGTTGGTGTTCTGTTCACCTCACATTATGCCTTATGCAAATACTTTAAGCATAAGTATGCGTATGCGTATGTGTGTGTTTGTGTTTGTGAGTTTGAGTGTGTGTCAAATTTGCTTTAATACATACATATAGAATACGAGAGTAAGTGTATGTGCGTTGAGTGCTTAGTCATTTATGCGCAGTTAAGCTGATAAATTATTTTGTGTGCCATTTCATGAATATCTTTTTTTTAAACCCTCAATCCATTGTATTGGTTGTGTTTTGGCATGGCTAATATAAACAGTAACAAAGTTTAGCCCTGAGCTTAATGGTGCTTTAATTGCTAGAAATATACTTTATGTGAGTTGGGAAGAGCTGCTACCTTATTGTTTTATGAACGTTTGCATTTTCTACGTGCTTATTTAAACATTTTCTTATCTTAAGATAAATGCAAAACTTTTGTTTGTTGTAGATTTAAGTGTACTTTTAACATTTTGAACTTTATTTCCTGCTGTTAGTAATACTTATTTAACTTTGAACAATTGTTTGTCGTCCGCTTAACCTTGGTTTAAGCCACTTTTACTCCTCATTTGTTCTTATCTTTTTAGTTTTTAATAATTAACTACGTTTTCTTCTTTACAGGCGCATTGATCCTACACTCAATATGAAGTTTAAGGGTATGTCATGTTTATATATTATATTATTTAAAGTTATTGTTTTGTATTCTGCAATAAATTACTTAATTTATCTACTAATACACAAGATTATAAATATTGTTTGGCTTCGCTTTTAATTATTATCATTTATTAATGATTATTGTGAGTTAATTCAACTGTCGCGCCATGTGATTAAACCTTAAGCAATCAATGACTACCACATGTCCAAACGCACACAAACATACAAACATACATACATACATAAAAACATACTCACCGACTTACAATAACCCTTTCCGACTCTTCAGAGTGCCCTGCAATTAGCTTTGGCGAATCAACTTTTAAGAGATATGTTTTTAAATTGAAAATTCCCTTTAAGCTTTACATTTATTTATGTTAAATTTATTATTGCAGTGTATTTTACAGATATATTGCATTGAGTTGAGTCAAAGTTGTTGTACGTTCAGTTATGCAGTTGAGTTTCTTTGAGACTTTCAGTCAAGTCTCTCAGTTACTCAATCGTTTCGACGCTGGCCGATGAACTGGATTTCTGATTGCAATTGTAAGTGCTTTGTGTGTATGTGTGTGTGTGTGTGTGTGCTTTTTTGTTAGTTTGTTTGTTTGTATTTGCTTGTCTGGTTGCGCACGTGTCCCATTCATCAATGCTATGGCTGGCTGGAGGGCTCGTGTCTTGGCCCATTTTAATGGCTTACAGCTCTCATAGTCCAAAGTCAAATATGCACATTTCTGCACTTGGCATAACTTTTACACAAACACACACACGGATCGATATATATGTTTGTGTGTGTGTGCCAGCAAAAGGCGTCGTCTGTGGCTAAATGTGGCTGCGCCTGTTATCGATCGTCAACGATCGTTGCCCGAAAAAAAAAATTTCAACAAAAAAAAGCACGCGCTGCGTTTTGCGTTCATTGAACGCACTTTTCAGTATCAGTTTTATGTGTTTTTTTTTTTATTTTTATAAGATACCCTTAAATTTTTTTGTCATGCTACCAGACTAAAGTTGTAAAAAATGGTTTTATGCATTTATACACAGCATTTAAAAGTTGATTAACGTCGAATTTAAGTTCGCAAAAAATATCAAAACTGTTCAAGTATTGAAGCATTCTCTTTTCCAGTACAAGTGTATTAAAGTTTCGGATACTGAGTTAACTTTCTTTTGTGTCTTCGGTTAATGTTTTTTGTTTTTGTGTCTTTTGGACTGTCTCACAGATATGCACATAAATACCTTTAAATACAACAATAATTTGATTTTTTTTTGTGTGTTTTTTTTTTGTTGTGCGCCAAAAGGCATTGACCGAAAACTGCGGAGCTGCAGCAGACGCAGACGCAGCGATCAATGCACCTTTGCCTCAAAGGTGCAACGCCTTGTTGCTGTAAGACGCGAGTTGAGTCGACTTGCTTGTTTGTTTGGCTGTGTGTGTGTGTGTTTTCTTTTAAGCATGCAATGACGCACGAAACGCGATCAGAGCTAAGAGACCAGACTAACAAGGGAGTGCAAGGGGTTGTTGGGAGGGGGGGGGGGGGAGATTGACTGCCTGGCTGGTTGGCAAACTTGACCAACATGAGGCCATGTCTATTTTTAGATACGGCTGCAACAGCCATAGCCGCAACCAACTGACGCGCTGCAACATTAACAAAAATATAAAATTGGCCCAGACAAAGATGTTGCCGCAACAACAACAATGTAGCCTTAAGCTGCTGCAACATATGTGCATATATATATATATTCGTTTTTGTAGATCGGATTTATGCGTGAAGCAAGTTTAACCCGAGGTCAGCGTTGCAACAAGAAAAGGGTAGACTGACTGCAGTAAAGTATGGTGGTGCAGGTGGCTCTTTTAACCATGTAACATGCCACTTTAATAGCACTTTTTCTTCTTACACCCACACACACACACACATATACTCAAAGTGCGTGTTTGCTTTTTTGTGTTTTTGTTTCTGCATTTTTTTTTTAACCAGTTCACCGGCTGCAAAAGCGTCAACCGTTGTTGTTATTGTTATTTTCGTCTCGATGCAGACAAATTTATGAGCGTTAAGTGAAGGCCAATAAAATTCTTTTTGTCTCGACTTCTTTCTTCTTCTTCTTTGGAGTCTTTCTCTCTCTCGTCCCTTGGTCAGCCTTTTGTACATTTCCATTGCGACTGCTTTTTGTGAAACAGACAACATTTTGTATAATAATTGCGTCCGCTTTTATTAAAGCCTTATAGTTTATTTTAAGCTTGACATTGATTACTTTATAATTGTGTTTAATAGCCGATAGATTTATTTGTTTATGCGATCTAAGATAAATTTATATTAAAAGTCAATTTGGTTTCATGTAAACTCTTTTTTTTTGTTACCAAGCCTAAATTTGATAGTTAATTTCAAGTTTGCATCGACAACATGCGGAGAACGTTGTTATTATTTTGTTGCGTTGGTATTCTAACGGTAAGCAGTCATTAATATATATGTATATTTGTTATTCAGTTTTCAACCAAATCATTATAGTGTGTACACAACACTCTTGTGACATTTACGAATCTGAAGTGCGAAGCCGTAAATCAGAAAATTGGCGAATTCAAGTATTGTTTTATTAAGGCTGTGAATCGTACTCACAAATATATGAGCGTCTATTATAAACTCAACATAGAGTCATTAAATAATTTTAAGGTAAGTGCAACGCCCATCGATCAGTTGATTTCTTTGCTTTGCTTTGTTTGCACACACACCGATTTTATTACAGTCCAAATTCAAACTGTATCGCTATAATTCTGGCTATAAACCCTTTTTTATTGATATAACCATTGATACGTGCAAATTTCTTCAAAATCCGCGAAACCTCTTTGTATTACAAGTGTACAATGTTTTGAAGACTCGAGGCAACATAAATCACACATGTCCGTTCAACGTGAGTACCATTTTCGTTTTACTTAATAAATATGATGATGTTCACATCTCTTTGTTTGTTTGTTTGTTTGACAGCATGACGTTATGGTTGATAAGCTTTATACTGGCGAATTCGACACGGATTTTAATAAATATATACCTGTTCCTGCCGGCGATTATGCATTGTTTATGTCGCACTATCTAAATGATGAGGTATTCTGCATTATTAAAGTTTATGTAAAGTTGACAAAAGATTAAACTAAACAAAGAAAATGTTCCTTATTTTTAGTTTTTTTTTTAAACTAAAGCAGCTCAGGGACAAGACAATATTTATTCGTCTCCCTCTGCGTTCCACTTTCCTTTTAATGACCTTGAATATCAAATTCTCCATCTCGTTCCCCCGGATTTGTTGGCCAAGTCATGAAAGCTAATCGCTTGGGTAAATAGTTGACCCTTGACAACAAAATAAGCTCAAGCTGATGAGCAAAGCTCCCTAAGCGCTGATGAGCATAGCTCTCTCCTTCTTTCTGTTGCTGGATTGCGTAACTAGTCCAGACATCGTAGACAGAAAGAGAGAGAGAGAGAGAGAGAGAGAGAGAGAGAGAGCGAGAGAGAGAGAGATGGGAAATATGAGTACAAAGAGAAAGCTTTATGGATCTGATTGCTTAACCTGTCGGATTATGAATGATATGCCCAGATGCGCCAATCAGAAGGTCTAGTCAGTGCTTATCATAACTTCTATTATTAAAATTGGAGAAACTAATCTTAAACTCTTTTAAATCGTGTATTGCATTACTAACAAGTAAGAAGGCTCTAGTCGAGATATCCCGACTAGATGATACCCTGATCCCTATACTTTACGCGTACAGTCAGTGCTTGCACGTATATGTGTGTGTGTGTACGCACATACTGCATACAAAACTTCAATGTCCCATATCTCCGGTGTTTATTATCCGATTTTAATAAAAATTTCACAGATTGTCATTATTTTGTTAAATAATTCAAACGCCATCTCAAAGTTTTCCAAATTCAAGATTTTGTTGTTATCGATCCCATGTGTATATCGGAAACGAGAAGAGTTATCGAAAATCGGAAAGAAACTTGTACTGCCTAGGGGCTAGGCGAGCTTAAGTTCCAAATCTGGAGTCTCTAGCTCTTATAGTCTCTGAGATCGACGCGTTCATACATACAGACGGACGGACAGACGGACAGACGGACAGACGGACATGGCTATATCGACTCGACTGTTGATGCTGATCAAGAATATATATACTTTATGGGGTCGGAGATGCTTCCTTCTGCCTGTTACATACTTTTGCACAAATTCATTATACCCCTTTTTCCCATTTTTAATGGGATCAGGGTATAAAAATCAAGTTTTAAGTATGAAAGTGGATCTAAGAGTCGTCAGCTGATTAACCTATAGTACACCCTGCACATAATCCAATAAGAACCATTTAGAACCTCTAGGTACTCGAGGGATCGCTTCACGTATCAATTGAGTTAAGCTGTACGCTGGCTTAATTGAGACAGTTTTGCCATGTTAGGCGTGGTAGTAGAGTTCGTTCGCTCGCTCGCTCGTTGCTTTGGGGTTAAATGAAGCGCAAACTGATTGCATTCGTCAGGTCCAGGGCTAGGGCCAGGGTAACAGCCAGCCAGTCGAGCAGGCGGTCAACGCATTCATTTGTATTGGCCATAAGGACATTTGGTGAGCTGACATGTTGTTACCATATTGCTGTTGTGGCCTGTGGCATGCATTGCGACACAAGCCCTTATTATTACCAACTGGCCAACTGGCTCGTTAGACTTCAAGTGAAGAGAGAGGCAAAAAGAAAAGGATAGATAGAGAAGTGCATACGCGGCAACTACAAAGAGATGAAGACAGGAATGAAGACGCAGACGAAGACGAAGACAACAACGAGGAGGACGGTATCTTCTTCTTCTTCACTTCTACTTCAGCTGGCACTGGCACACACCGACTGATAGCAGCGGCAAAAAAACAACCTCACAAAAGCAAAGACGGTGGTGCAGTGGTGCTGCAGTGGTGGCTGTTGCATAGTGGGTTGAAATCGACACTGACACACGCACAGATGTCGCAACGCTTTGAAGATTTTGTAGTTATTTTGTTTATTTCGTTTTTTTTCTTCTTTTATTTATTTTATTTTTTTTGTGAAGTTTGAGCTTGGCTTTTGGCGATGCCGCCGTCAACGCCGTCACCGCGTTTCGAATTGCAATCGGCCAGGCAAATGAGCAACGAACCATTCCCCTACTCCTCAACCTGCCATCAAACGTTACAGGTGTGTGTGTGTGTGTGTTAATTGCATTAAAATGTTTGTAATTGCAATGCAAAGCTTCTGGCATCAACTAAAGCCAAAGTCTTATCGCTGCGAACAAATCTGTGCACATTCAAAAAATACCATAGATGCCGGCGTTGCCGCCGCCTCATGAAAGAGAAAGAGCCCCTCGAGCGAGTCGTGTCGTAACTACAATTGCCATAATAACATAATATCAGAGTTGCAGTTGCAGACGTCAACGTTATTATATATGTAAGTATCGGAAAGCAGCAGCTGCAACGATGCGGAATACCAGCGAACCATGTACCAAGAACAAGGTAAAAAAAAGGTGTCGTTTATTGTCACACAAATGCCGCCAACCGCAAAGAGACAGAGACAGACAGAGAGAGAGAGAGAGAGAGAGAGAGAGGCGCGGAGTAGTACACTCAGAGAAATGTGTAGTCTGTTTAATGTAGATTTCCTCTTCCAGTCGGAAATCCAAAAATGGTCAGTCGATTTTTTCTTTGCTAAGCAAGCATTGAAATTATAACTTTGAAATTGCTTTAACATCATCATCAATTTGATTTATAGTTATTACTTTATCGAAATTTAACGTATTTTATGTATTGACTGTTGCGTTTTAAAGTACCTGTTAATAGTCTGAACAATTTTTTTCTAATGTCTGATGAGGATAGCAAACGATTGCCTCGTTGGTGGACAGGTGGTGTTTGTTCTGCAATTGCGGTGACCACAACGCATCCACTCGATTTAGTTAAAGTTCAACTGCAAACACAGACAGAAAAGGTGCCCGTAACGCAACTAATCGGCAACATATACAACAACGCTGGTAAGGTAGGCGCACACACTGTTAACATAATGGTGCAAGCGTTGAGGCTCATATTATTATACGAGTGTAGGGTTACTGGGATTCTATAATGGAATATCGGCCTCTTGGTTCCGACAGCTCACATATACAACAGCTCGCTTCGCTCTGTATGAGTGGGGCAAGGGCTATGTGGATGCAAGTAATGTGAGTGCAAAAGTTCAGCTCGGTGCATTTGCGGGCATATTGGGTGGAATTGTGGGTGTACCTGGTGATGTTGTCACAGTGCGATTGCAGAATGATATCAAGCTGCCAATGGAACAGAGACGCAAGTGAGAAGGGCTTTAAAATCACCTATCTACCAACAAGCATATATATGTATATATTTTCATTAGCTACAAGCATGTTTTTGATGGTCTGCACCGCATTGCAAAGGAGGAGGGTGTTCATAGTCTGTTTCGTGGAACAGTGCCAGCTTTAACACGTGCCGTACTTCTTACGATCGGTACGAACGGTGCTTACGATCAGGTTAAACAGATGCTGCAGGGAACTTTCGATTTCAAAGAGGGTCTACCATTGCATTTTCTAACCTCAACAGTGGCTGGTTTCATTGGCACTTTGATGACACAACCGATTGATGTTATGAAAACGACGTATATGAATGCAAAACCAGGAGAATATGCTGGATTGGGTCATGTTGCTGTGAGTGTTGCCAAACAGGGTCCTTTAGCATTCTATAAGGGTTTCATACCCGCCCTGATGCGTGTCAGTCCCAATACGATTATAACCTTTATGTTGTATGAACAGGCGCGATTGCGTTTTGGGTATTTACCAACGAAGGGCAAGTAAATCAAATCCAGATATTTCTGTAGGTTTTATTTCTTTTCTTTTTCTCATCGAGTCTGAAGCTAGACTTTTCCTCATCTTTGGGACTATTTGGTTGGTTGGTTTGGCTATCTGTCTGTCTTGAAGTTGTCGGCATCGTTTCGTTTGTTCGTTCATTGCACGTTCACTAGTTATCTTTCTTTCAAGCTCTCTCTCTCTCTATATTTGGTGCAGTTGTCTGTCTGGACTGTTTTTCCCCCACCCTCTACGTAACGTCCCGCTGGCCCGTCTGTCTTGTTTGTCAAACAGAAACAGTTAAATGCCAGTTTACCAGTTAAATCGGAATCAAAGCGAAAACAATGACACACAGTAGCAGAGCGAGAAAGAGAGAACGAGACCAAAGAGAAAGAGAGCCGCTGCTGAACTCGACCTGCTCGACAAATGGCAAGTGAAGTAACAACAACAACAACAACAGCAAGAGCAATAGCAGCAGCAGCAGCAGCAAAAAAAAAAATCGTCTAGACACAGACTAGACTCCATAAAAATAATTATTATCGGTTGCAATTTCTGTGCCTCTGTGCGCCTCGACGACTAACTCTACCCCCCCGCCTCGCCCGTCGCACCACTTCGCCTATTCCCCTTTCGTGTTTTAGCTTTGTGTGTTGGAACACCAAAACGGGGGAGGTATACATATCGTTAAACGTCATCGCCATCGTCATCATTCGGTTTCATCTGCTTCACATTACGATTGCACTTTTTATCGCCTCTAACTCATTCGTTGTCCGTTCTCCCTCGCATCAGGAGTTTTTATATTTTTGTTTTTGCTTCAGTTACGATATACGATATACGCTGCTTGTCAGGAAAGAGCCATTTGCAATTGATATAACTATTAAAATTTAGATGCTGCTCGAAGGTGTTTCCCCAATTATGATATCATCCACATTAAAATTCTACTGAATCGCGTGTGAGTACACAATGGCTAGTCGGAGTGTTATGTTTAATGCCCTTGCAAATGGTTAATTATTATTTTTATCGCAATATGTGTAAAGCACGCCATGTGAGCATATAAATACAAGACGTGTGTTAAACTTGTCATATCAGTTCTTCATATCATAGATCTAACGCGTAAGTTTATAAAATATTGTGGGTAATAATTTCTAAAAGATTTCTGCTCCACTGTACTGGACATT
Organism: Scaptomyza tumidula; assembly: GCA_035044465.1. Classification (NCBI taxonomy): domain Eukaryota; kingdom Metazoa; phylum Arthropoda; class Insecta; order Diptera; family Drosophilidae; genus Scaptomyza; species Scaptomyza tumidula. The sequence continues at coordinate 9,301,112 of JAWNNW010000442.1, read as the reverse complement.
ACGTACCTTCCATATTGAGTTTTGAACACAATTCGAAAACGTAATTGCATTTCTTGTCGAACAAAAGCGTTAAAATGTGAAAAGGGGAAGGGGGAATGGACAGAAGGGCAGTTAGGAACTTGGCTTGTGTGTTGGTCAGAGATTGGACGGACATTAGGCTGGCGGATGGATATGTTTGATATGCTGTCGACACGCATCGCTGGGCATGCAACACGCCGTCGCCGCCAACAGCAACAACAACAACAACGACAACAACTTTGACAGCGACAACTTTGGTGCGACAAGAACGAGAGCAATGTGGAGCAAGGAAATATTCGACACAGATAGCAGCAGCAGGAGCAAAAGCAGCTGGCAGAGAAAGAGAGAGAGAGGGAGAGAGGAAGCAGGGGCACCAGGTAATTGCCACAATTTGCTCGTTGCGTGAATGAACGGACAACAGCAGAACGAAGCAGGCATAAAGGGTGCAAAAGGACAGCAACAGCAACAACTTCCGTCAATGATGGTTGCCTTTGAGGCAGGCATTTTTTGTAAGTTTAGTTTTGTTTTTTTTTTGGTGTAAAACATTTTCTTTTTTGTATTATTTTCACATACGTATGCTTTGCTGTTTACTGCGCCGCCTTCTGTCATATTTGAGGTGCGCATAAAGGCACTCAACGCCGCCATAAATCAACTGCCAACTGCACTTCTGATCTAAGGCTGTCAACCGACGGGCGGCGAACCACCACCACTGAACCACCAAACCAAACCAGCGAACCGCCAAAGCTACCAACAACAACAACAACAACAACAGCGACAACTCTTAAGGCCATAACATTACAGACGGGATGGCGAGAATGGCGGGAATGGGAACGAGCACGGGCACACAAAGACGTGGTTGGATGTGCTTGTTGTTGGCCGGTTTCACCTGAGCTTGGGCCAAACGGTTACTACTACAGCTACCCCTTCACCTCTCTCTCTCTCTCGCTCTCTCAACCCTGTTTCTGCCTGTTTCTGTCTCTACTACACCTTATCTTGCTCTTATGTCTAGACTACAGACTACAGACGTTGTCTGTCGTTGCAGCCGCAGCAACAGGAAACAGCCAGACAGCAGACAACTGTGACAGCTTGAAGCAGAGCAGAGCACAGCAGAGGCTACAACAAACTGCAACAGTAGTGCAAACAACAACAGCAACAACAACAATGAGATGGCGAACAACAATCGTCGTACCTGTGTCCAGTGTGTTTGTTTCAAATGAGCCAACAATTCTCAGCTGTCAATAATGTCTGTCATTGTCCACCCTTTCTACGACTAGTTACGAGTATCTCCGCTAGAGCTGGCACCATGTTTACAGTTCGTGACACGAGTATGTTCTTATCGAAACGAGGTATAACAGAAATGGTCACAAGATATCAGATAATACATTCAAATATATTCTTTAATATTACTTAATAAGTTTAATGGTTCTCTAAGCACCTTTTGATTATTCTATCCTGATCCTGAAAGGCATCCTTGCCGTTCCCTTGCTAGTCATTAAGTTGTGCTACCAAAAAAAATTGTACGTAATGCATGCAGATTCAAAGTTAAGTCCTTGGGCTAGCCGGGCACAAGTCCTAATCCTTTTGGAAATTGAGTTGTTAAATGAGAGAACTTTGTTTGTTTCGGTTATGTGAAGGTAATAGGGGACAAACAGTAGAAATCCCTGCAATGCAATGCACACATGTTTGGGTCTCAAAAGTCGTCATCCCTTTGCAGGGGCCAAGGGAGCCAAGGTGGAGGCGGAGGCGGAATTGTGGCCATTTGGCGTTCCGCTTAATTATTCAAAACCATGTCATGTTCTCGTATAATTTTATGCATTGGCCAATGCGAGCGCCAGTGCTCAACAACAACAACAACAACAACGACAACGAAGATTATGACGATCATGATAATGATGATGATGACGAGGGGCTGACGCCTACACAGTCAGACGAGGCAGGCAGAACAGGACAGACAGAGAGACATGGCAGAGGGCAGGCAGACAACATTCAGACATTGCAAAGAGAGAGACATCTGAAAAAGCTACAACTATCAACACTTGGAGAAATGCAGAGTGTTGAGTGTTGTTGAAAGATCCTTGAGACAGAATTTTTGGTTTCACACATTTCTCCTGATTCTATTGAATCTTTATTATTGTTTTAGTCATTAGCTTGAATCAACTAAATCCGATTGCAACGAGAAACAACTAGATTGTTGTTAACGTCTTTGGAACTTGTTATGATTTGAACAGTAGGAGTTCTAACCCGTTTGTTTAAGTGTACAAACATACAAAACAAAACACACACAGACACCAAGTGGGCAACCCAGAAGGAGCCACATGTGGCAATCACGAAACGTAGTGAGTGCCGTTACCCACACTTGTGAGACAAAAATACATACATACATCCATCCAGCCAGCCACATACATATGTATGCAGTGTGTGGAAAGAGTGAGAGCGTGGCATACCAGACAGTCTGACGCTGTTGGAGCCCACGTAGAGCCAGCCACTCAGACTGTGACTTGTAGTTGTAGTTGTATTTGTTGTTGCTGTTGCTGTTGCTGCTGGCCAGGTCTTCGTCTGTCTGTCTGGACGACAACAGCCACAATAACAACAAAAACAACATCGTTGCAGACGACGACGACGACGACAACGACAACAACCGACACAGTCTGTGGCAGACCGAGACTATCGAAAACTCGAAATTTATTCGTTGGAAAAGTTGATTTAAATTTGTATTTTTTTTGTATTTTTATTTTTGCTCCTCTCTTTTATTTGGCTTTTTGCGTTTTTGTGTTTTTATTTTGGTTGGTTGGCTGGCCGTCTGTTGTTTGTGTCATTTATTGTTGTTGTTGTGTTTGGCGTTGTATTTATGCAGTCAAAAATGAGTTGCGAAAAATGCCCACGAAAATTATGTTAACCAGACGGCAGCTGTGTTCAAAATCCCACATCTATATCTTCATAGCTGTTGCACAGTATTGGTTTCACCTTCTCCCTCTAGATTATTTTGACTCGCATAAGGCAATCAAGTTAAGTTAACAATGAAACGGCTTAGGAACCCTATGAGGAAAGTATATTTATAGTACGTTTGTTAGATTTGTAGGTCGGATTCTTAAGGCTTCTGCTAAGATGCATTTCTACATAAATAAGGGCGTTTTTAACCTTTAATCATGGTAGTTTGTTCTAGATTTTGCGTTTAAAACTCTTAATCAAGGTATATTTAGGTATAGTAATTAGTTTTTGTGTTATTTAAGATATCTAATCTTAGACAGTGTGCTCTGTATATATCTACTGGTTTTAGAATATATGTATTACCCACTCACCGTACTTTTGCCAAAAGCTTTTGCTTTGACTCTTTGCTGTTGAATCCGAATCCGTAACCGAATTCGTATTGTAATCCGAATTCTCTTCGTATACCTCTGTATAGAGTATGAATTCGACTCGTGCTGTTGTTGTCTGCAGTTGTTGTTGTGAATGTTGCTGCTGCAGTTGTTGTTGCTGTTGCTGTGGTGTCAAAGGTGATGCGTTGGTCGCTGTTCGGACCGTATCACGATTAAAAATTCGATGTGCAGCAGCAGCAGCAGGGCGAGGAGTGTTGAGAGTTGTTGTTGTTTTTGCTGTTGCTGTTGGCACTGTCGCTGTTGTTGCAATTGCAAACGTTGTTGTTGCTCTTTTAGTTGCTTGCAACAATGTAGCACGTTGATTAATTTGATATGCCAGAAACATGGACGCGGAGGCAAAAACAACATCAGTCGAGTGAGACGCAGCGCGACGACGACAACAACGACGACGAAGACGACGATGATGATAGGGCGATGGTGATGGTGGCGCAGGAGAGGCAGGCAAGGCAGGCAAGGGTGCAGGGGCAGGGTTTGTTGTTGTTGAAGGTAATTTATTAAGCAAATTTGTGGCTGGCAGGGCTGAATTCGAATTTGGCGACAACACTTTGCTCTGGCTGCGATTTATAATTAAATCTAACTTATTATTTGCACTATATACACTGTAAGAAACGTCACTATCACTATATACACTTGACACGTTTCCACTTGCGTCGCTTCCACTTGGCTTTCGAATTTGTTGTTTTGTATCCACTGTGCCACTGCCGCTGCCGTTGTGGCATGTCCGACAGTTTTTGTTGTTGTTGTTGTTTCTTCGTTCCTGCTGCTGTTGCTGGTGTTGCTGCTGTTTCTTTGGATCCTCCTTGGGCGCCCAAAAGTATGCAGTGTTGTTGTTGTCGATGTTGCTGCTGCTGTTGTTCCTGTGCATGGGCACCGCGAGGGCTTGTGCCGACCACGACGACGACAATATGATTGTTGCCACCAGTAGTAGCGTTAGATGGAACGCAAGCAATGTGTATGTTGTAGAGCGGGCCCCCGCGGCGCCACTTCCTGAATGCGTGGGGGCCACAGCGTCAACTGTATGCGAATTGATAGTTCACTGCACCCAACAATGCAACAATACCAACAACAACACCAATACCAATTGACAATCTGCGAAGAAAGCTGACCAAAAGTTCAGCGACTGCAATGACAAAAGAGAGAAGGAGAGAGAGAGAGAGATAAAGAGTGATGTTACAAAAGGTCAAAGGAATCTTAAGTTACACTTCATTTTTTTTCAGTGCACACACTTTTGCTGTGTGGTCGGCTGCCTGCTTTTGAGTTTTGCTATTCTTTTTCATTTGCTTAAGTTTTTTTTTTGTGTTTTGCATCATTTTCGTCTTTTCGGTTTGTCTGTCCTTGCTACAATGTGCAACATAGTTCCTCCCTTCGCCCCACACCACTCTTCTCTACCCTACTATGCGGCACTAGTAGCAGAGATGGGGCGTAGATCAGCAGCAGCAGCAGCAGACACAAGCATAAATAACCCAACATATGCTCGTGTGTGTGTGTGTGTGTGTGTCGCCACTCTGTGCCAATTGCGGTAGACAAAAAAACAAACAAACAAACAAACGGTGCGTATGTGCAACATTTTGCTTAAATTTATGTTGCACTTCTCTCGCCCTGACTTTAGTTTTATTATCATCTCTGCTGTCGTTCTTTGTCGCGTCCGTTGTCTTCGTTCTTATTTGTCGTTTGTCGTTGCTGCTGCTGCTGCTGCTGCTTATTTCTTCTTCTAAATTTACATTGTAAAAAAAAGAACGAAGAACAACAACAGCAACACGCATAGTCTGAGGAGGGTAGGCAATGGTCTTTAGGTCTTGCCCCCGCCCTCTCTTGTTATTATTGTTGCTGGCTTCTTCTATATGACGAAAGATTACAAGCGACACACAACAAAACAACAGCAACAACAACAACAAAAATGGGCTAAAATTAAAGAAGCTAAATTAATGGCATAGTTGCTGCTTGCTTGTGCTTGTGCCTGCCTCTCGCTACCGCCCCCCGCCAGACAGCCAGACAAACAACAACAAAAAAGAAGGTGGAATGACTTTTGCCTGGCATTTTGCATTTATGATGCACGATTTTAGATATAGACAACAACTGACTGTACTCTTTGTACTCTTCGACATCCTTTAGCTCCTGGCTTTCTGTTCGTCTCACTAATTGTCTCTTGGAGTCCACACAGTTGGCATTATATAGCAGCATAATCCAAGAGCAAGAGACAGACAGACAGACAGACAGACTGGCCACATAAAAAGAGACAGACAGATAGACGGACAGACAGTTTGGTTGGTTCATTAAATATGTGGCATGATCGGTTGGCATCTTGTTTTATTTACATAAATGCATACCAGCAGCAGCAGCAGCAATAACAACAATGTTGCAACCCCCAATAACAACAGCAATGTGTCAGAGACAGATTGATGCACAAAGCAAACGACAGATATGGAATGAGAACGCTGATCGTCACTTAAATGAAGCTTTCAGCTTCCATCTTCATTACCAAACACGTTGTGCGTCTCCCTGATCAAAGAGCTTAAGTTCTTGGTCCGATTGATGATTTGCCCTGCTTTCACTAGTAAAAGACCCTATGTAAGCAATGAAATAAGTAAGTAAATAACTAGTTACTAGTAAGTATCCAGTTTAATCTCATAACTTGTCTTTAGGGGTATTGAATCAGCAGCATACCACATCAATAATTCTTGGTTGAAGAGAGATCAGAACTTTCCGAATTCATAACTCCTTCAAAAGTGCAATCGAATTTCAAATGCCTTTTAAGTTATGACTTGGCATCAAGATTAATACTGTTTTATGCTAATTGAAACTTCTTGCAGCAGTCAAACTCATCAACATCATCAACATCATGCTGTTATTGCAAATGTTATTGTCTCCTGCGTGCCACCCCACCTCACTCTCCTCATTCACCTCCCCTTCACTGTAATGCATTCCCTTCTTTTTCCTCTACAATTAGCTACAAGTGAGAGACAGACAGACAGCAGAAAGCAGCCGATGCAGACGCTACTGTTTCGGTTTTATTTCGCTGTTGTTGATCGCAGTATTTTAGATTTTTTGTGTTTGCTGTCTGCTGCTGTTGTTGTTCTTATGTTTTTTTCAGTTTATTTGATTGCCCCTTCATTTTGGCCCCATCTCTCTTTCGTTTTTATTTATTCCGTCTGCCTCCGGCTTTCTGACTGTCTGACAGTCGGGCTGTCTGTCTTAATGTTGATCTTTTTATCACTTCACGGGCTCTTGGCTTTTTGGGTATCAACATTAAGTTGCACTTCATGTCTGATCATAAAAACTCGTTCAGACCCATTATTAATAAACCATGCGAATAAAAAAAGCAGCAGCAGTCATAAACTGCTGACAAGTGCCACAAAAAAACTCTGACTTTGAGTCAGAACTAAATTTGCATTAAGTTATAAAAATATTTCATTAAAAAGTTGAGGTTTTATTTTGGATTTAGGTCATTTATTTCGCTGAAAACATTATGTTATTAACTTAACGTGATCAAAACTAATCCAACTAATGACCGGAAATACCATATTTCTTCATCGTACAACAACAATAACAGCATTTTGGTCATAGGCGTGTTTTTTTAAGCTTATTCAAAAAAATACATTCCAGTTTATTTTTAACCAAGTCGCTAAATTCTTCAATTTATTTTCGTCTACAAAAAAACGAAAGAGCTAACACACAGGAATTTGCAAGCAGCACAAGAGGGAGAGAGAGAGAGAGCGAGACGAAGAAGGGGTAGAAAAGTATGCTAGAATAAAGGGTAGCCAAAAAAAACAACAACAAAATGTGCAACGTGTAGTGCGATAATACAATGTTATCGATAACAGCATGGCATTTGTTTTATTGAAGCAGAAGTTGTGTGTTTGTTTTAAATACCCTTTCAAAGCGGTAGATTGGTTTTGAGATTAGAAATGTTAAAATTGAGGTATGATATGTTATAATCGATCTATAATCTAAACATTGAAGTGCTTAGGATCCTGAAGATTGTATTAACTTTTGAAAAGACTTTCTGCGAAACTTTCTAACACTTAGTTTAAAGGTTGTTAAGGTTGTGAGAGTATTCGAATCCCCGGCATTGCCAAAGAAAGCCTTTCACTCTCAATGTAGTAAGTGTATTATTTTGTAGTACTAGTAGTTGTGTGTGCATACCAAAGTCGAACGCCAATTTGACATTGAGCAAACGTAAATTCAGTGAATTCCTGCGTAAATCGATGGAAGACCACGAGACCGCAAAGGCCCGCCACAGGCGCATGCGGTTACACAGAGGCAATCGCGACCAAAAGGACCGACCAACCGTCTAACCGACCAACCGACCGACCGATCGAAAAGCGATGCTAAAAGGTAGGCGAGAGCAATACCGAACCGGCACCCGCGAGCGAGAGAGAGCAAACTAATCAAGATATTGTAAAGAGAGCGCGTTGAGAATTTCACACATGACAGTGAAGAATGCGCCGGGCGGCAAGCTCTGATGATGCGTCTAGCTGGTAGCTGGAACTGCAGCACCTGAATACACGCACACTGCCACACTAGCACACACACGCACAACGCACACTTAAAAACAGTTAGTTTGAATCTAGCTTTATTTATTACGTACACAAACTTTTCTTTGCTTTCCTTTTATCTTGTTGCAAGCACAAAAATAAATAGAAATAAAAATAAATCATCTGCCTACAAATTAGCACATATTCCTCTTCTTTTTTGTAGGCACGCGTTACCGTTACTTTGTTCTCGACTCGCTTCCGAAAAAAAATAATAAAATAACGTTAGCAAAAATTGTGTAATGCAAATTGTGCTGCGATCTTTTCGCAAACCTGCGCCGTACTGAACTCAATATATTTGCAGCTAACATAAAAAGTGCCCGTTTGTCTCCAATATTTCACACACGACAACGACAACGCGGCATATGTATAGAATACGATCGGTTGCAAGGAGACTGGGGGGTGCCAGGGCGGATAGATGGGGTAAGGGAGCAAAACTAGAGACGACGACGACGACGACAACGACGACGAGCGTGTGTCGTGCCTTTATTTTTACCGTTAATTTTGTGTTTTGTTTTTGGTTTTTTTTTTCGTCGTTTTTGCGAACAAAAAATTATTTTTGTACTTAAAAATAAATTGAAAAGCATTTTCTTCATCTGTTTTTTTCTTTCCCCTCTGTCGCTGGCCGCGACCAAAACAACAACAGCCTCAAGAAAATCAAGCGTGAAGCGTGCTAAGGCATCCTCCCTCTCTCTCTTTCATTCTTTCCCTCAAACAGTCTCGACTAGTTCGGGACTCTCTGTGTTTTAGGGGGCCTGTTCATTATTATGGCTATCAGAGTTTTTTGGTTTAAGTAGTTGTTACTCGAGTCTTTTGAGAGCCAGAAGCCAATCCAAAAATACTAGACCCGGCGGTACGGGCTCCCAAAAGGAATTGTACCGAATAACACAACAGAACATAATTTGTGAATGTTCTCTATGCAACAAAGCAAAAAGAAAGAAGGCACAAAAAAAATAGTGTGAGATAGACCGAGCGAGAGGTGAGATAAGGTGACTCCCGAGAAGAGAGGGAGTTCGGTTATGCCTCTTGGGATTCCTGGCTATTTTCGTTTTAGCTAGTTCTGCTAGCTGTGATTCACATGGCACATAACCATGTGCACAAGAAGAAGAAGAAGAAGAAGTAGCAGAAGAAAACAAGTAAAACTGTTGAAAATGAAGTCACGTGAAAATTGCATGCGAAATTGCATGAATTAAGTTGGAGAAAACTGCAGGGCACAAAATCCACTCAGACAAAAGTCCTTAGACTTTGCTTTTCGGCAAAATAACACACATACATACACCATAAACAAGCAGACGATGCAATTGAAGTGACTGTAGGCGGTGTAGGCGTTGCGGGGGGGGGGGGGGGGGTCGTGATGGAGAAGTAGGAGCCTCTGCCGGCGCCATAGTACTACCGTCTAAGCCAAAATCAGGAAGTTGCCACTGCACACAGCACAAAAAAAATACGGACGCCGGAAGGAGCCAGAGACTCGTCGCGCCACACGGCGACAAGAAGTAAGTAGATGGAGACGACAAGAACAATGCCCAAGTGATGATGATGATAACGATGATGATGGGCATGGGTATGAAGAATGCTAGCTATGATGAGGTATAATAATTACAAAATGAGAAGAAAGAAAGACGTGCAGTGCAGAAAATGCAATCAACAAAATAACAAAGAAATGCTAAACAGTATTGTTTTTAGTTTTCAAACCAAACTAGATCGATTAAAAAGGTAATTGGTTGGGTTTTCAGGAACACAGAAGCGGATTTAATGCAGCACAGTTCATTGCATCCATTATCCAATAACATTATACCCAAATGGGAAATGCAGGCGACAAAATAATTTAGCAGTTAATGCAATTGGAGCAGTGGGCGTTTACCGACATCATCACATCCTTCCGATGCGCCGACAACCCGACAAACTCTTACTAGACAGACAGACACAAGCGAAGCGATGGGGCAAGAGCTTGGCTGACCACTTGCAACGGTTTATGGTTTCCGTCAGAGTGGCAAAGTGAGCAATTTTCCATGCTACAGCCAGCTGACTGACTGACAATGTTGTCCAGTCGTTGGTCACCAACCGTTGCTGCCTGCCCAGACTGGACTCAACCCCGTTGACGCTTTTCTACATCATTAGACTGAAGGAAAGCATCGTAGAGGCGGTGGTTGGTGGAAAAGGGGAAGAAGTGCTGCCTGGCGCCAGACAACTTCCTTTTCGATGTGCAGCCTGCTTGTGCAGCAGGTAGTGCTTGTTGCACAGACTGTTGCAACTTTGCAAACTTGCATCACATCATATTGATTGAAATTTAAAATGCAAATGCGTTCAATTTAATCAAATTATTATGGCAACAATGTAGACAAGTAAGCAATGCAAAGAGAGACCGAGCACTCTCTCTCTCTCTCTCTCACAGTGTGTGGAGAGAAGGTGAGGCAACTACACTTCGAGAATTTATGTGGAAATATTCAAAGGAAACTCTCCCAAACGTATTTGTAGTGAATACATTATCATATCACTCTCGTGATCTGCCTCTCACAACGAACCTAGCACTTTCCTACCTTGTTCCTTCTCTCAGTGTATGCATTTAAGCGCAACAACAGCAGCAACAACAACAAGCACTGTGTCATAACGCTGACGACAATAAGTCATTTTCCACAATTCCCGTTTTGTGCGGTCAGCTGCAACAGCCGTCCCGCACCTCACTCAGAGCAGCAAAATGTGTCTATCAGCATGTTGCGGTGCCTCATGATGATGTTGACTGGACACACACAAGCAGACACACACCGGCTAATACCACACCCCTGCCCCTGCCACAGTGCAGTGCCTCACCGTTGTTGGTTTTTGTGTTGGCTTAATTAAATTGTGGTTGCCACTTGCAAGCGAAGCGCGTACACAGAATCACACACAACAACAAATTGCAACAACCAACAACGCAGCTACTGTTGCACATTCCTTTTTCACTTGTTAATTCCCTGTGTATGTGTGTGTATATGTTTTATCGTTCTTTTTGTTACTTTTGTGGCTTGTTGTTAGCTCTTTATTGTGCTTAACTGTTTCAAAAGTGCGTGGCTAACAATCACATTAAAATTATAACCACAATGCACTTCTCACACACACACACACACACACACAAACACAGCACTTACTGACTAACTAATTGCTGCCTTGTGGGAATACCCTTACTTATCTTAGCCCTAAAAGGATTTGTCAACCTCATATCGCGTAAATTGTTATAAATTTCAAATAACAATTGACAGCTGCAAAAGTCGTCTGAAAATGCTTTTTAGCTGTGTTATAAATGAAGATATTCTTTGGGTAGAAGTTCTGTACACTTAACGAAAACGGGAGGAGTTTTAGTTATTAGGCATATGCTTATTATCTCTCAACTATTTTTTTTCTCGCAGTGCACATAAACACTGCCATAAAAGTGCAACTTGCTGAATGAACAATGAACTTTCTTCTAGGAAGTTCTACCTACCCCCATCCCTTTTATATGTGTCTGCCTGCATTAAAATGCTTTGTGCCCCTTTCCATACCCTAGCAATGCTTTCCTTTGTCCTCCTGTGTCAATTCGTGAGGACTCGCTATTTATTGTGCATTTGTCCTTTGGCAACGTGCCGAAGGACATCGAATTCAATGCGAGAGAAGCGTAAAAAGTTGCTGATGCCAAATAAAGTAGCGCAAAGTCAACTCAAATTACTATTGCAGCTGTGATATGACTACCTCCCTCCCACCCTCCAACCCGTACTTCCCCTACCAAACCTAAATGTAGCAAGTGTTTTTCCCTGTTGGGAAAAGGTTGACCTTTCGATGCCCCTTGTTGCAGCCTCTTTTGCCAGCTAAATTTGTGGTCAGAGCAAGGACTCTTCAGCTATAGTGAGGATATGCAGCGAGATATTGAGACTGGGTGTGTAGATGAGGTTAACTTCAGCTCCTATTCTCATTTAACTTGATTTGCTTTTTTGTTGAGCATAAAATTCAATCAGCTTGAGCTGCATTCAGAAGTTACGACAACCATTTTTGGAGTTGGGGTTGGGCTTTCGGGCTGGCAAAGAGTTTGGTTTTTATATTCAGACAGCCACGTTTTGTCCTTACATTGTCCTCTAGGTACTACGTTGTCCGTTGTGTCTCTCGGTGTCTAGACCGCTGCAGGGGTCGCATTTTCGAATGCAGACTGCAGACTGCAGCGTCATGACAACCGCATGCGTTTTATGTTCTCACTCTCTCTCTCTCTCGCTCTTTGTCTAACCTGATGTACCCCTCTGTCTACCCCTCTGTGTGGTCTAGTCTCTTGTTGGCACTTTTACGTACGCGTTAATATTATTAAATGCAAATTAAGCTTTATCTCATTTCGTTCATTAGAGGCCAATTTGCGCGCCCTTGTTTATTAGATTGGGGATTGGATTGGGTGTGTTGGTAGCAACAAGGGGATTGAATTTAAAGGGTTGGAAGTTTGTGCTTTTTATGGATGTTGCACTGCATCATTTTGTGGGCTGTGGCTGCATTCCACTTCTAGGCAACTGGCAACTGGCAACTTGCAACCGGGCTAATTTGCAAACCAATTAAATGTCAATTTGAGGCATTGTTTCCAACCAACCAAAAAACCTCATCCTTCTCTCCTCGCTTCCGGGCCTCCTTTTGTCGACACAATGTCTGGCCGTGTCAGCGCGTGAAAACTTTTAGCTCTCGACTCTTACAAACCAGCGACAACTGCATGCTACTCATTGTTGTTGTTGTTGTTGCTGTTGTTGTGCTAAAGTTTTCACTTGCTGTCTAGACTCGATCCAACGCGAAACTCCTTTGTACAGACTTCGTTTGAACTGCGACTGTGACTTTCAGTTGTATTTTTGGTCGCGTAGTTTGCATAAGTTTCCAGCCCAGCCCAACCCAACCCAACCTACCAACTTCTACGTCGCTTTTTTAATGTTTTGTGCGATCTCTTCTTCACTTCAGCAGTTTGGCTGCTAAGTGCATTTTAATGCCTTAACATTGGCTAAGAAAACGCGTGTGATTGAATTCGCTACACGCTTTGCATATTCAAAGGCAGCCAATAAGTGTGGCACGTGGCGTATGCGTTATGTTTGTGTTTGTACAGTGAAATGTTGGCGAACATGCAATGAGTACTTCTAGGAATTGATCTTTGACTAAGAATCTGGTTTTGTATTATATTCTAAAGGCGAAACAATATTTCCTATAAAATTGCCTAATGGCAGTGAGAAATTTGCTAAGTTATATGGCAAAAAGATAATTTATCAACCCTGATAACTTGAAACAGTTTCAATAGTTTAGTTTTAAAACCTATTTCAGCTTATTTTTAACTCTATAAACAATCCCATAATGCGATCAGCTTAAATTTTATTTGTTTTATTCATACAATTTTGGGGTGAATGTCGCATCAATTTAAACGTTTTGATGACTCGTCTAAAAGCTGAACAATTTCATCAGTCATTATTTATGTCTTTTTGTCCGTAGTCTGTTGTTGTTGCAATGCAAATGCGGCTGGGACAATGCCGCCGACGCGTCAAAAATGCCCAAAAGGCATCGGGCCAACACTAAAAACACAACTAACAAGAACAACAACAACGAGAACGAGAACCGCAGCAGGAAAACGGATTTTATACGCTACCAACAAATTTTTATGCAAATACAAAACAAAAACCAACAAAAACGCAAAAAGCAAAAAAAAACCTTCTTGCATCGGAATATGGCTGCAGGATACTTTTCCGCCACAGACAGGACACCCACGAAAACGGATAGGTCAGAGAGAGTTGTGAGCTGGGCAATGAGATTTTTCAGCTAGAAAAAGTTGAATTGTGCAACGACCAAACTCATTCGTTCTCCATCTCTCTCTTTCGCTTTCTCTGTATCTGTATGTGTGTCTCTTTCTGTTCGTTTGCGTCTGTCTGTGTGTGGTATGCACTTGTCTAGACGTTGGCTAGACAGTGTAAAACCAAAACCAAAAACAAAAAAAAAACAACAACAACAGTACAGCAGCAACAATACAGTTCGTAGAGAGAAAACCGAAAACGAAATACAACCAACAACAATTACAGTAAAATGCCAGCAACACAACGAAACAACGATACGAATTTCTATGCTGCACATTGTGCCCACAAACATCCATCCAATTCAGTTCGGTTCAGTCAGAGAGTACTCCCAAATATACTGTTACTCCTTCTTCTCTATGATGTATGTGGCAAGGTGGTACGTTGTGGGCGCAGCCCTCGGCGTTTTCGACATAGACAAATTTTTGGACAAATTTCAGTTAGCACAGCAACAAGAATGTGGAATTGTGTTATTTACAGGTTGATGACGTTCAAATACCCTAAAATTGTTCAGAGCTTACAGTCTTATATATTTACTTTGGATTATTGTTCAGTTTCTTTCTTAATGCAAACAACTTTTCATAGTCACTGACAGGGTATATGGAAACCACAAAGATACGTGCTTCAAATGCAGTGTATAAACTGATGAACAAGAGTTTTTTATATTTGGTAAATTTACAACATAACTAGTTACTACTGTAGGAAGTGTTCAACTACGAGGCGCCAAACTTCTTGCGTTCGAAGGGCGGCGGCAAAGGTGCCAGCAAGTTTCTGGTCTGTATGCCAATTGTGACCAGTTCCTTGGGACTCAAACGGCACACCTGAGCTAGATGCTGCAATGGAGTAAGAAATAGATTAACATTAGATTTAAGTTGGGAGTTAGTTAAAGATTTCGATTTATTACCTGACGCGTGAGACACATCTTTTTGCGATAGTTCTTGACTTTTGTAGACTCAACGGCACGACTGGATTTACTCAAGCGTTTGGCTTTGTTACTCGGTATGTGATTCTCCTCGTCGTCCGGACCCCGTTGATAGCTCTCCAGCACATAGAGATGCACTTCATCATAGACTATGACGATGTTGGGATTCAGTGCATCCAACTGAATGCCTTTGATGCAATGCAAGTTGGCATTGGGCACAAATTGTTCATCGGTTTCGCATACAAAACGACGCTCCTCCAAATCATATTCCACAATTCGGCTATCGGCATAGGCCACCACCAGACGAGGACTGTTCTCGTGCAAAGCCAGAGCTGCGGTCCCAGCTTTATAACGTGGCAGATTTAACAAATGCCGCGTTTCCTTTGAGTTGCCATGCAGCTGCCAAACGGCAATTAAATGATTTGAGGTGGCAACCACCAGGTATGTGCCACAGGAAGACAGCTCCACATGGCTAATGGGTGACGACTTGATCTCTGCACTCAGATCAATGCTATAGACAAACTCCACTTGATCCGGCTGCAAGCCAAAGCAGCGCAGTTGGCAACTGGGCGCATGGATAATATACAATTGCTCTGACTTGACAAAGGCTATGAAGCTAGCTGGCCCCAGTTCAGCAGGCAAATCCTCTGTTAAACGCTCTACTAGTAGCTCCGGTTCCAGTTGGAAGCGGTTTAAACGCAGCTCGGTGGCTGTTGAGTAGCAAATCCAGGCGTTATCAGGTGACATAGCTGCCGCTTGTATAAACTTGCTGGAGCTCACATTCATTTGCATAATCTTTTCGGGTGTTTGCTCCAGCTGTAGTTCCTCGCAGGCGCCCACGTTCAACCTTTTACGCTCTTCGGTACGAGGAACGCCCAAACGCCACAAATGCAGACTCTGTGGATAGCGTAGGAGCAATAGATTCGCTTTGGGTGCCAAACTAGCGCAAGGACCTTGCAAAAACGGTGCATATTTGGCAATATAAGCTCTCGTCTTGGTGCTGGATGTGATGCACAGGATGCCATCCTCACCGCCCGAAAGAATCCGATCATCAATCATAACAAGAGCCTTAACACTATGCCTGTGTGCCTCGCGTTGCAGAAACCTGATCCAACGCTCGTAAACAGAATCGTCGCGCTTGATTTGTGTCTTGCTGAGGACGCGTATTAAAGGTGGCTCCATGCCACTGCAAGCCAAACGATCCTCCTGCTCATTGAGCGCTAAGGCAAAGACATCTTTCTCGAGCACCTTGCTTTGTTCCAGTTGTGAGGCATTCGAGCCATTCCATACGGTCACAAAGCCTGCCGAATCACCCGCTATAATCGTATTATCACTGAGCACTTGGAGCGTATAACAGGCAACATCCTTGCCCCAGAGACTCATTGTGTGCAGTGTGTTTCCCTTTTCCACGCTCCATATGCGAACGGCACCTATTGCGCCTGTGATGAGACGCTTGCCCGGCTTGTCGAACTTGCAGCAGAGTACTCTACCATCGTGCTTATTAAAGAGCAACTTGTAGTTAATCTCGTCATGCTCAATGCTCATTAAATTTATGTGCCCTTCTTCGGAGCCAACAGCTAAATCTGTCTCGGCGCCATTCACATCCAGGCACCATAGAGCATTTCCTGTTGGCGAGTGTTCGTGACGTGGTTGCAATTTATTCAAATCCCATTCGATGAGCTTTCCAGCCAAATCCGCAGAGAAAAGTCGCTTGCCCGCCCACGCAAGTGTCGCGTCCAATGCCGCATCATCAGGTTTTCGTTGTATTACCCGATCCAAGTATGGTGCATAGTTCATGTCCCACAACTCAATGGTGCCACCCTCACTAGGAATGAATCTATTAAGTGTTAAACGAGCATTTGACTAAATTCACGTTTTTACTTACCGGCTAAGCGCCAGGGACTTGAGCGCTTTGCAGTATGCCAAGCAATTGATACCTCTTGGCTTTATCGTATAGAAACGAACATTGTGCACTTGCGACGTGCCGTCAGCTTTATCTGGTTTGTTCGCTTTCATTTTGAAATGCTTATAATAACTTAGTTTTTATATATATTTTTACACAAACGCATTCGCACGTGTGTCGAGCGTGTTGTGGTATTTTCTGATTGAAGCCTTGCCAGACTGTTGCTTTCGCGATGTAAACAATGCCATTCGCAGTGAACGGCAAACGATTGTAAAAGTTATCGATGGTGCAGGTGAATCATTGTAGTTCGCAGCAGTGATGCCAAACTAGCCTTTTATGAAAGATGTGAAAAAATATCATAAGGAATAAAATTAAAAAAAAACTGTAGCTTTTTTAGTTAAAACGAATTGGTTTTAAGGAAAAAGCTTTTAAACAATGTCTATTTATTTCCATTGTTCGAGCTGATAGTGTATCGATACTTGGCATCACTGATTGCACTGATTTACTGGTTCGCGAATTGAATTAATCATCTGGGATGGGGGTAGTTTGCTGTTTTCGAGAAAATATTCGGGATTGCTAATTTGATTACAATAAATGTTAGTGAGTGCCAAGTGTAAATAAATAAAGAACGTGATTGTAAAGTATGCAATAAGAAGAACTATATAGTAAGTAAAAAAGAACAACAAAAAAGCTGCTTCCAATATGCCAAAATCAATATGTAACTGGTGTCTGGCATTGTTGTTTCTGCTTGTGCTTGGAACACCTGCGATATCCTCGCGTGTCCTCGAGCTGAGCGATCGCTTCATCGATGTGCGTCACGAGGGACAATGGCTAGTTATGTTTTATGCTCCATGGTGTGGCTATTGCAAGAAAACGGAGCCCATTTTTGCATTGGTTGCTCAAGCTTTGCATGCGACAAATGTGAGAGTGGGTCGATTGGATTGCACCAAATATCCGGCAGCAGCAAGGGAGTTTAAGGTGCGTGGCTATCCAACGATTATGTTCATCAAGGGCAACATGGAGTTCACCTACAATGGAGATCGCAGCAAGGATGAGCTTGTTGATTATGCTCTGCGCATGTCGGGTCCTCCTGTTCAATTGGTTACGCGCACCGAAAGTGTTGACATGTTAAAGGGATCCCACACGATCTTCTTTATGTTTGTCGGGGAGCAACAGGGCGTCGTTTGGGATACGTACTATGCCGCCGCTGAAGGATATCAGGAGCATGGTTTCTTCTATGCGACCAGCGATGATATTGCTGCCCAGCATTTTGACTTTGAGAAACTGCCAGCGGTTATTGTCTACAAGGAGGAGCAGCATCATTTCTATCCACACGGCCATGTTGCCCATGAAATGGAACCGAATGATGTTAATGAAACCATCTTTCAGTGGGTGCATGTGGAGCGTTTCACTCTGTTTCCCAAAGTGACGCGTTTCAATATCCATCAGCTGCTGAAGACTAAAAAATTTTTGGTCCTCGCTGTTGTGCAGGAAGATAAACTCAGTCAGATAGCAACACATGAGCTTGAGTTCCGTGACATGGTCGAGGGCGTCATTCGAAAGCATCGACCACGTTATCATGAAAAATTCCAATTTGGATGGGTGAGATATCTATTTTTTAAATACAATCTTAGCTCCTCGGTTTTAAACCGTTTCCCTACGCTTGCAGATTGGTGAACCATCGATTGCACATTCCATAATACTGGACCAAATGCCAACGCCCCATTTGATAGCACTGAATTCGACGACGCAGCATCATTATATACCCGAGGATGATCCGCTGCAGATGACACCGCAGGCTCTACACTTGTTCCTCGAGTCCATAAGCAATGAGAGCGCCACTGTCTACGGAGGTGACTCCTATTTTGTGCGCTGTAATCGTGCCCTCTTCGAGTTGAAGAGATCAATGCGTGAGATGTGGCGGGGTAATCCTGTCCTGATGACCGTAATCTTTGGATTGCCTTTGGGTTTCCTTTCGCTGATCATGTACTCCATATTCTGTGGCGACTGTTTGGTCACCGACGAGGAGCAGGACGAGGATCACGAGAAGAAGGAGTAATCTGATCTGGGAGGAAAGCAAATTAATCCAAATCATCTCATTGTTAGTGCAATTTACACTACTTGCATTAAGCCAAAGTCTAGTCTTATTCAATACATTTCGCTTACATACAGTGATCGCTCGACAACTAGAACTTCTTACCTATAGAGTTGATTGTAACTATTTGTACTTTTTTTTTTGGCATTTCGAAGGTTTCTAATAGCAAGTGTTCACTGTATTCGATATGATTCCTTTTTTTATACAAGAGATTAAGAGCTTGAAGTGTGTGTGTTTTAATTTAATAAACATAGTTGGTAATAAGCCAGAATCTAAAGCACATTTGTTCCCCGTTTACGATTTCGTGTGACATTTTTTTTTGCAGTTTATGAGAGACGGTTGTGTACAAGGAAAACTTAAATAAGGATCTATATGATGGGTGATCGAATTGAAAATCAACAGCCATAATCCTCATCATCGCTGTCTATGGCCGCACGACGTCGATCGTATTTAACGGTGGATTTACTTTGTGGCATTTGTGCATTGACGCTTTCCAAAATGCTAACGAATTGAGCATCATCCAGTTTTCCACGCACCTGACCCATCTGGGCCATGCGTATGACCATATTCTCAAACATTTGCGCCTTCTCTGGTTTGCTCACTTTCAATGTGTTGACTGTAAATCGAACGAGTGTTTGTTATAGTTGGGTTTTACTGTACACATATATATATCTATACTTACGGCGGGCGCGTGCCTGCTGATCGAGCACCTGTGATAGAATGGAGTGCTTCATTTCCTCTTGGGCACGCATCTGCTCTTGCTGGGCCTGTTGTTTTTCGGCATCGTTGCCACCGCCGCCACCCTGTATAAGCAATGGAGGGGTAGATTAGTTACTATATACACTTTCTTTCACAGCTGTGCTGCCGGCGCCTGAGCAACAAGAACAACAACAACAACAGTAATAGTCGTGAGTCATGCTGCGCTGTGTTTGAGATTCAGCTAAATATCTGTTTTGATTTACTCTTTCTGCAGCAGCAGAACCGATTTATACATATAAACTTTTTATTTTATAACTTTTTGTTGCTATTTTTGGCATTTTGTCAAATTCGCCATTAAACGCCGCACATTGTTGAGATCTTATACTTACAAATTGCGATTGCATCTGTGCCATGCGTTGGGCGCGTAATGCATCCAAATCCCCATCTGCCATATTTGAACCGGTTTCGAGTGTATCCTTTAAATTAAATATTAAAAGTAACCATGCACTTTCTATGCTTCTTCTTGCATATACTGCTCTCAGCGTTACGATGCTCTCGCACAAGTATCGATATCGATAGTTTAACAAATAAGTAGAGCATCGATAGTTTTTGCATACTAGGAGTGATGATGAATGGCCGGCTGAGAAGAAGAAGACGCAAATATAAACAAACAGCTGTGCGAGAATCAGGTCTTTTGTGAAAAATTCATAAAATTGTGTCGAAAGTGTGTTAAATTGTAAAAATATAATTTAAAATGACTTCGCCGCTTGAGAACTTGGAAACGCAGCTGGAAATGTTCATCGAGAACGTGCGCCAGATACGCATAATAGTGAGCGACTTTCAGCCACAGGGTCAAAACGTACTAACCCAGAAAATGTAAGAAGATGCACAAATTATGCTGCGTACTTTTGTTAAATACCCTTTCTTTTCTTCTTTCTTGACAAAATGCAGCAACAGTTTGGTCACCGGCTTGCAGGAAATTGATAAATTGCGTCCACAAGTGCAGGATGTGTATGTGCCGTTTGAGGTGTTCTTTGACTACATTGATCAGGATAAGAATCCCCAACTCTATACGAAGGACTGTGTGGAAAAGGCGCTCGCTAAGAATGAGGAAGTGAAGGGCAAAATCGAAAGCTTAAAAAAGTTTAAGGCAAATCTGCTGCTCGAATTGTACAAAACATTTCCCACTGAGATGAACAACTACAGAGCATACAGAAAAGACTCGATATAAGCAATATAAAATAATAAAATACAATCGTGGTAGTTTTTTAAAAAACTTATATTAAACTTATTACATATTTGTTTGTACTTAAAAAAAGTGTGTGTGTCCATCCTTTCGGCACATTCGGCTCGAGGGAAGTTTTAAGCCCGATTGTAAGGTATTTGCTTTGTTGTTTCAAATCGTCCATTTGGCAAATTTTTTTTCGAAGGCTCCAGTGGCGCAATTGGTTAGCGCACGGTACTTATAATCAGTACACTGTGTATGAGCTATGCCGGGGTTGTGAGTTCGAGCCTCACCTGGAGCAGCTAACACAACTTGTGTGTTGCGTATTTTTTCGTAATTTTTATAAAAATATATATATGTGCGTATGAGATTTTGTCATGGTTGCGTTTGCGCTTGCATTTAAAACTTAAGTCTATTTATAATTTTCAAACAAAAAGTAAACTGTGCTACAGCGTTGCCAGACTGTCGTATAAAGCTGTCGGCTGGCCAGCTGTCATTTGTTTTGCCATCTTGTGTAATTGTGATAAGAGCCGAGAGCAATTCACTTCGAAGTCAAAATGCGACGCGTTTTGTCTATTTTGCGTAGTGATTTTAGTGGATCAAAAATCTTAACAAATGCTGGACAATACAGACTGGAAGTCAGACGTTGTGAGGCTTCTGTTGCGGCGACAGCCTGCTGGAATTGTAAGAAGTGGGGCAAGCACTTGATTTGCACCGATTGCGGCTGCCTGCAGGATGTAAACGACAACATTGTAAGTTTTGTTTAAATTGTTCTCAAAGTGCATTAGCTAATTGCATAATCTTTACGCCCGTAGAACTATTTTGAGCTGTTGAGCTTTCCCACAAAGTTTTCGGTACAAAATCAAGAGCTGACGCAGCGTTTCCGAAATCTGCAGGCGCGCGTGCACCCAGATAAATATAGCAATAAGTGAGTAATAGCAATTGGTTTTAGCGTTATCTAACAAAAATTTGAAACCTTTGAAACATAGAACTTCTCGGGAGCAAACAAATTCAGCGAATTGGAGTTCGTTGATCAACAAGGCTTACAAAACGCTATCGGCTCCTGTGGAACGGGGACAATATATGCTGCAGCTGGAGGGTGAGCAGATGCCGCAGGATAATAGCGCCCTAAATGCTAAATTTTTAATGGCCATGATGGAGCGCAACGAAGAGGTTGAGGACGCTAACGACAGTACAGCATTGGATCAACTAAACGAACAAATCGTTAAAGAACTAGACGAGAATGCTCAAAGGCTTAACACACAGTTCGAATCCAACGATTTGTCTGCCATAAAAGAGACTTTGGTGGAAATGAAATATTTGCTCAGCATACAGAGCAGCATTAAAAAGAAACAGCAACAGCTGATGGGTTCCAGTTGAATGTCAGAATATCGAACAACGATTACCACCTTAAAGAAGAAGAAAAACTGAGCAACAAAACAGCTGACGCGTGTTTGTTTTGGAAAATTGTAATGTGATTAATTGATTTGCATGTAATTGCAGCTGTTGCCGTTACTTACCGGCTAAGTTCACGTCAATAATTAACGAAGTCGTAAAGTGTAAAATGTGATGAATAAGCAAAACCAACTAGTTTTTTTTTTAGTATGTTATGTTAGGGAAGCTGCTTAACTTGGCTTAGAAAAAAGGTGTGCTGATAAAGTTCCCCGCCAATGGTGCACCCTGTACCTTTCGCGTACAATGACAAATCGTTCCCTGGCGATAATATTTTAATCAGCTAAACATACGCAAGACGTAACACACGAACACATGCCCGCAGTTTTTGCCTACACATTTCGATACTCAATGCACAAATATTTGTAGTGCAAATGTCAGTGCTATTTAGTTCTTAGACGGAGGTGCTCGCTATCGCTAATCGCGCTCCAAAAATTGTTTAACAATCGAAAATGTTGAACTTAAGGATATTAACGTTATGCATGTGTGTGTTGCTCAGTTTGGTTATCTCACCAGCTATGGCTGATGTTGATGGCAGCATCTCACCAATTATTGGTGTGCTTGCTCAGGAACTTTATCCGGACAGCCTTGGTGCGACTCACTTTAATGGCACCAGCTATATTGCTGCCTCGTATGTCAAGTTTGTGGAGGGCTCAGGCGGCAGGGTTGTGCCCATTAGGTGAGTGTACTCAGGAAAAATTGATATTTTCAAAATAAGGAGTTGTTCAAAAACAATCATCGTTATCTTAATTGTGCATCAAAAACTTATCTTGCTTACTTTTATGCATATAAGTTTAGGATCTTTAATACCAAAAGTTGAGCCAATAAAAATTAAACTTCTTTGAACTTCTTTGTTTAGCACAGATAAGATAACTCTCCCGGTTTCATATATAATTTTTCTAACGTTTTTTTCATTAAAAATAGCTTTTCCATTAACAAACTTATATATAAAACCTAGATAGGTAGACAGTAAACATTCACAGATTTATTATAGTATAAATCAATCATTTTTAATGCGCTCAAGGTATGAAGTTTTAATTTTAAGTTTTATTGTTTAACGATATGATTTTCTGAACACTCAACTAATTGAAAAATCAGTGCTACTTGTGATAAGATGTAATTGCGTCTGCTATAAACTTAATTGACGATTCACAATTGTGATAAGCATATGTTAAACCTTTCTATAATATAGGATCGGTCGCAATCGCAGCTACTATGAGCATCTGATGCACAATATAAATGGGTAAGTTCAAGTCGAACAGCAAGATAGATCTTTGCCTAACCAATTCTCTATTTAGTGTACTGTTGCCCGGTGGTGCAACCTTGTTCAATGAGACTAATGGATATGGAGATGCTGGCGGTCATTTGATTGCGATAGCCAAGGAGATCAATGACAATGGCACCTTCTTTCCCGTGTGGGGCACATGCCTGGGCATGGAACTGCTTGTCTTAAAGGTGGCAAATGGAACGGAGACACGAAGTGCCTGCTCATCGAAGAACCAGGCTCTGCCACTGGAGTTTAAGCCAGGTGCAAAATCAATTGCATAATCATGATTACCTAATATTAATCGAAATTTCTAGATTACAATCAGAGTCGCCTGTTTGCCAATGCCAGCGCGGATCTTATCACTAAACTCTCCACTGAAAATGTGACCTTCAACTATCATCAGTGGTGTTATACGGAGGAGAGCTTTAAGAAGGCACCACTAAATGGCACTTGGCGCATAATGTCTTTAAATCACGATGTGAATGGCTTTGAGTTTGTTTCCAGCATTGAGCATCTGAAATATCCCTTCTATGGTGTACAATTCCATCCGGAGAAGCCACTCTATGAGTTCGTTAGTGGGAAGGTGCCACACACCTTTTCGGCGGTGCAAAGTGGCCAATACTTTGCTGACTTCTTGATCAATACGGCACGTCGCAATCCACACGTCTACAAAAATGCCACAGAACAGGCAAAGTCTCTGATCTATAACTATAAGCCGGAATATACTGCTTTGTTGGGTTCCTCCTACACTCAGCAATACGTGTTTGTGGATGTACCCGAAATTCCAGATATTCCCGATGATGACGATGGTCCCTATTATCCCTATAACAATGGTCGCAATGGCTCTGTTTCAATATCCATTGGACTTGGCCTTCTTTTTGTATTCACTTTAATCGTTAACCTTATCTAGTTGTTCATCCTTTTACAACTGATTAATTTTTTGTGTATGGTTTGACAATTGGAAATAAAAGTATTTGGATTTTCTTTAAACTATTTCATCGTTTTTATTTGTTACTTGTTTACATTCATGCAATAAACGCAGCAGCGTTCACCAAATAACGTAATACCAAAAAAAATTATTATTGATAATAATTGGCATTCTTAAAAGTATGCAGCACTTTTTTATACTTAATACATGTATATGTGTCTGCGCGAAAAAGCTGAATGTGTGTGCGCCAACGCTGCAACTTGGCTCTCACTAGTATCATGTAGTAGTATCATGAGTGCGTTTTTCTTTCTTGTTGGCGATTTGCTGTTGTTGTTTTGAGTGTTTATTGTGCGGGATGAGGCAATCTTTTCTCAAAGCAATGGTTGTGCAAAAGGCAGCAATTTAGTATTGCAAGGGATGGCAGGCAATGTGGATGCCGATTTAGCGCATCAGTCACCCATTGTGGGTGTACTATGCATGGATATAGCAAAGACACTGCGCTCCAATCATGGTGCACATTATGCCAGTTATATATCTGCCTCATATGTTAAGAACCTGGAAGCATCGGGAGCGCAAATTGTGCCCATTTGGTGAGTCAATAGTCGATAATTTAAATTGCTGCAATAAAAGAATACGTGCGCTAGAATAAAACAAAAAAAATCCACAGTGTTTAAATTAATGCGATTAAAAATGGGTTTATTGTATATATAAAAGATGCTATATACGTGTTATTATTATATTAGCAGTTCAAACAAAGCAACTGCTTTCTGACATTATCATGAGTCCGTTTACTTTGTTTAGTTGCAAGTCTCTTTTTTGTTGAAAGATAATTTTTGCATACTTATAGCAGGCGTTGATCTTTTTACCCTCAGTCTTTTGTTTAAATTTATAGTTTGTAAAACTAAAGAAAAGTGTAACTGGGTATCTGTTACTCTAATTCTGATCACTAAATTCCTTTCAATTTCGTGTGCTAAGGCTAAAAATAATGTGACTGATGTTTTTACATATTTATTTCTATATATATGTTATTACCATTAACATTACGAGTAAAGTTATTTAACCAAAAACACTATGAGGAACCGGAATTCGTAATTTTTAAAAATCTTATTCATAGTTAAAATCATGAGTCAACTGGGGCAGGTTAAGAGTGCGAGTGGGAGTGAGGAGCAGGTAAATCAAGGCATACCAAATATTGGCATCATGTGCATGGATTTGGCTAAAAGCCTATCAAAATTTTACCCCAATAATTACGCTCATGTATCGTCCACGTACGTCAAGTATTTGGAGGCATCGGGTGCAAAAATTATACCCATTTGGTGAGTGCATAAACAGATAGTGAAAGTGAGAGAGAGTGAAAGAGAGAGTGTTTACGTTGCAGTTGGCAACGTGCCGAATGAGCTGTTGTTTATGGGGCACGATCTAATTGTTTACGCTTTTTCTTTCGATGCACATTCTTTAGGATTGGCCGTGAACGTGAATATTATAAAGAGATAATGAACAAAGTCAATGGAATACTGCTACCAGGTGGCGCTGTCTTTCTAGAGGATTCGCAAGTCCAAGACAATCCGGAGCTGACCAATGATTGTGTTAAATCCGCTCAATACATTTACGAACTGGCCATGGAACTTAATGAGGCTGGCAAATATTTTCCTATTTGGGGCACTTGCCTTGGCTTTCAGTTTCTGATGATAAATGCAGCCAAGACGAACGAGGTGCGCACCGAATGTGGCAGATTCTTTGTAGCATTACCATTGCATTGGAGCACGGATGTTAAGGATTCAATAATGCTCTCGGAGCTAACTCCTGCGCAAGCCAGTCAAATGGAAAGTGAACCATTTGCCTGCCATCAGCATCGATATTGCATTGAGGTCCAGAGTCTACATCGCTATGCACTGCACAGGGATTGGCGTGTCCTGGCCACAAGGGATTCAGAAACGGAGTCCGAATCGGAGCAGAAGAAGCGTTTCATTACACTCATCGAGCATCGACGCTTTCCCATCTTTGGCAGTCAATTTCATCCAGAGCGTGCAGCACACGAGCAGAGTCTTTTTGGGGATACCTGCAGTGCATCCCACACACTACTTGGCATCCAGCTGGCCCAGTACTTCGCTGATGTCTTCGTTGATGCCTGTCGCCGCAATACCAATCGATTCTCAAGCGCTGAGGAGCTCTCACGCCACATGATCTACAATTGGCAGCCAGTTTTCAGTGGGAAATTCAATAAATCGAGACTTCTGCAGGCCTATCTATTCGTCAAAGATGTGAATTATCCACAAAATGTTGTAACCAGTTAAACAAAAATATGTTCCAGATAGAAAATTATGTTAAATGTGAAATGTAAACAATAAACGAAAGTTATCATAAACATTTTAATTGGAATTTTTCCGATTTTTTCTTTCGCCTGCCAAACTGTTTGTTTGTGTGGAGTTAATGTGTTTTTGTTTTCGGCATAACACACACCTTGGAGGCTCGTCTGTTGCCTTTACACACCTCACGCGTCGCCGTAGGTTAATTAACCCGTTGCTCCTGTGCGCATTTGTCTGGCGCGTGTAGTTCCCCTGTTGGGGTTAAGGTTCGCGTTGACAGGCAGTGAATAAAATAATAATTGTCAAACCCAATCCAATGTCTGCGGTTACGTCGTATTGTCATCTTGTCATTTTGTCAAAATGGCTGACCATTGTTCGGCCGGGACGAGACACCATTGTTGTAATGGCAGACAGATAGACAGACAGACAGACCGATAGATAAACTGACTGACTAACAGATGGACGTATGTTGCGGTTTTTTTTCTCACGATTAATTTACGTTATAATCACCTGCAGCTGAAGGGTCGGTACACAGGAAATCACTCATACGTCGCGTGTACCTAACATTTTTGGCTGAAAAACAGATTGACATATGTTGTATGATTTTTGTTTCTTTTGGTGCGGTCAGTTTTAGCTATAAGGCCGGTTTAAATGCCCTTGTGCTCGATTCACACACACACACACACTCTCTTAAGTTAATGCTGCAACACATTCGTTTCATTTTAAAATACACTCGAAAGTAAGCCGCTACAAACGTGCACACACACGTTTACACTTAGCGTCACACGCCCTTCTTTTTTAATGACGTCATAGGCGCTCACTGCAAAAAAACTGAGCACAGGCCAGAAAACAGAGATAGATGTATGCGGGGAGGGAACTGAGACGTTTGCTCCTCCCACTTAACCCAGTTGGCGTACATTGAACTGCCTCTCTCTCTCTCTCTCTTTTACAATCACTCTCATTCTCTGTGCTTTGCGCAGTTGCTGTTCTCTGTATAGCGGCTTGCAGGTTGCAGCTGCAATTGCAACCTCGCAACGTTCAATGAACTGATTGCCTGCCTGCAAGGACATTGCAGTCGTACACACACACACACATACAGTCGCCGGCACACTCATACTGTTCAACACTTTTGCCCGGTTATAGGACAACAATATAATATTTGCTGCAGCTTCTCTTGTATTCGCCTCCCCCGACAGCCTTCCCCGCAGATGTCTGCAAATGTCTGCATTTGCTGTTTTTTGGGCGGAACAATTTGCCATTTGACTAGAGTTGAAGGATACAGCCAGGATACAGCTTGCATATGGCCACTTGGGTGACTATCTGACACTTATCTGTATTTGTGTGAAAACTATTTATTCGGTTCTATTTTTATATCAAGGCTGCGAACTCGTTGCAATTCGATCTCGAAATTAGATCTGGAAATCTGTACAAAAATTCAATTTTATGTATAACAGCTTCTGCTTTTAGTTAATTATATGAAATAATGATAATCTATGATTCGATATGGGACTTTAGGTAATGTATGCATTTTATGCGCTCTCACACACACACGCATACTTGCAAGAATTGGGTTGAGGATGTCCTGTTTACAATATATAGCACACACCGTTAAAAATAGCCAATATTTTTGACCTGCCCTGCCTTAGAATTCCCAACTGGTTCTAGCTATGAGTGGTATGCGGTTTGCAAAGTTATGATATATATAGTTATATGATATCACTTTAAATAAGGAATAGTAGTGTATAACACACACAGACACACATACACAGACACACATACACCCACACATACACACCAACACTCACAGACACACACAAACACATCACCACACACACACAGACACATACTTTCAAGCACTGAGTGTACG
Organism: Scaptomyza tumidula; assembly: GCA_035044465.1. NCBI lineage: Eukaryota > Metazoa > Arthropoda > Insecta > Diptera > Drosophilidae > Scaptomyza > Scaptomyza tumidula. The sequence continues at coordinate 9,272,717 of JAWNNW010000442.1, read as the reverse complement.
CGTAAAGTATGGGGTTAAGGTATCGTCTAGTCGGGATATTTCAACTAGAGCCTGCTAACTTGTTTTCAACTTTTTTCAGAAACTAATATTAATGATATTTCATGTTTTCTCTCGCCGTTCTTAACAAGATTTTAAACATTTAATGTGCCACTTTAAGTACTCAATATTCTGATATTGTTTATTTTATTTTTTAAGGCAACAGGCCTTTTTTATGCAAGTCATTTTCCGTCGCTTATCAATCAAAAGGTTTTTGTGAGCTCTCTGACATGATATTTTATTTTTGGAACATTTTTTCTGGTTCGTCAGATTTGATTGCTGAGTCATTGTGGCTATTATAAGTCACCATTATTGTTGGTCGTATATATTTAGCAGCCGTTTTTACTGAATAATATTATATCAGCTGAGCATTATTTAAAGCTGTATACCAACATAAAAATTGTATAGTTTATTAAGTTTGCGATTTGATTCAATTTCTTTCAACTGCTTCTGTTCGTAGCCAGTTTTCAGTCCACTTAAGACTTCTTTGCTCATATTGTTGTCAACAGTTTTGTCCAGCTTTTTGCTTGTGTCAGGGTGCAAAATCCATTTAGAGTTTATTGTTATTATATGCTTTGGTTGGCATTCGCTTAACGCTTTGTCGCGGGGCTAAAATTAACCTGACATTTAGTATGACATTTTTTGTGTGTGTAAGTGTATGTGTGCAAGTGTGACGTCACCAACATTCAGACCGCTCAGACCGCTGGAAGGTCAATCCATACGACGCCGAACAAAACACAACCGAACAGAACAGAACAGAGGAGAAGAGAATAGAATAAAGGCTGCATGATTTGTTACAGCCTCCATATTTAGGTTAAGCTTAGCTCTCGAGTTGCTTTCTGTGCACGTTGCGGTAGGCTTACGTGGTTACACTCCATTAACGTACCTCTATATATAGAGGCCGCAACTAATATCATATGGTACATTAATCAGCGCCGCGAGTGAGAGAAGCAAGAAGGGATGAGCGTGAAGATGAGTTTTTGGTTCAAGTGAGAGCTCGTGACCTTTGGCATAGTTCGTTTGTCGCATCCATTGGCCTTCCTCGCTCTTTTGTCGTACGCAAAATTGTTGCAATTGTTTGGTGTCCTTTTATGTTTTGTTGTCGTTGTTGTTGTTGTTGTTGGTGGTGGTGTTTTGAAGTGTCCCAATGGGGCAAGGTTGCGCCCTAGTCCTTATGGTTATGGCCTGCTTGTGCTGCTCGCGATTTCCCATGCAAATTAGTAGTGCATTCGAAGGGGATGGCTTGTAGGGTAGCTGGCCAGATCGTTGGTTTATGCAAGCCACACGATGGCCGCGAACCCGCCAATGCGTCGCCTTTTGTTTCCGCTGCTTATTAATTAGTGTTTTGCCTTGTGTAAGTCTAGTTAAAAGGAATTTTAGAAGGTGCCCGCTTCATTCGACATTTATTTAATTATTTAGCTGTGACCCACGTTACGTATGCGCAATGTGTGTCGACTCAACTGTTCCCATTATCTAGTTTCGCGTAATAATATTACGAAAGAAATGTTATCATTATCAAAGTGGACCAGTTTAAACAATTCCTTGCTTAAATGTATGTGTGTGAAATATACCATATAGAAAAGAGAAGAGAAGAGTGGTGGGGGATGCAAGTGGTTGCTGCTGTGGAGCCGGAGCATTGCAATCAAGAAGCGTCAACGAAAATGCCGACGACGACGAAAGCGGATGAAAGCCCTGACCCAGTTAGCTGCTGTTCGAATGCTTCCGCCGCCGGAACACACATACACATATACACACATACGTACAGATAGAAAGTAACGACGTCACGAACATTGGTGAACCTTCGACGGGCGGTCAACCTGTGGTTGAGCTCAGCACAAAACCGCCATAAAACGTCACACAGACATATATATATATATATATATATATATATATATATATATATATGTATATGTATATATCTATTAAACTGTCACACGCAACAAACTTTAACGTCTTCGTCTTCGTCTCCGCCGGCAAACGTAGTGCGCCTTATAATGCTGATGTTCAGTACGTATACGCAATAAATTTATTATCGAGTTATCGAGGCAATCAATTTGTGCTTCGATACAAGTCGCCATCATTTGAAATGGTTGCTTTTATTCTTCGCTTCTTGCCTGCTTAGCCTTGCACTTTACCTAATTGAATGCGTGCGTCAGCGTCATTCGTTTTTTATAAGACTGTAAAGTTCAGTGTCCTGTGCAAATACTTCGAGAATGTTGCTTATGGAGCAAGGACAATTGTTCTGCACGATAATTGAGATACGTAACCAGCTGGCTAACTGTCAAGTTAGCTTTTTGTCATATAGTTATAGAGTATCTCCCAGCTTATAGCCACAATGTTGACCTTGACTAAATGTTAGCTAGTGCATTTCCCTAGTGACCAGTTTACGGCAGCTCCACATGACCTTGCTACCCGGACAACTGTTTAGTTGGACTTATACGCTAAAATCGAGTTAGATGGTCCTTTGGTTCTGCTTGCTTGGGGCAACTTGGCGTTTCCCGAGGGGCATCCAGCCGCTTAGTCAGAACCTGATCGAGGTCGAGGCCGCTTTGGGTGGCTTCAGGCCAATTATGAATGAAATGTCGCAACAGGAGCAGCTGCAGCAGCGGCACAAAATGATTCTCGCAATGCGGGATAATGTGAATAGTTGATGGGTTGGGTAAGTTAAGGTGGGTTAAGCAGGTTGAGGGTCGTCTCGGCGTTCGGCTTTCCGTTTTTGGTTGAAGGGCAAGCAAGGATGCGCGCGCGTCTGTTTGACGCATGACCCGATCAAGGATGCACAGCCAGCTCCTGTTACGTCATCGACTATCGGTGCAGCCAATTGTCCTCCAGAGCAAGCGTTAACCTTCGCCCCGACTGCAGGATTCACATTTTGCTCGTCATTTTGTAAATGAATGAAACCGGCTGCCAGGCCAAACCCGCTTAGTTTTTCCCTCAAAATGACCACAATTAATTACTGGCAACCCTGGCTTAGTCCCTAATCGAGTAATTGTATCATGCTATCTGTGTGCTCTGTGAGTTCTCCATGTCACTTGGGTTTCTTTTTTTATTGCCTACTTTTGTGCACTAAACATATTTTAACACCTCCACGTTCTTGTTTCTGTGCTCCAAAGTCATGCACACATTAAACGCAATGCCAAAAGCTAATGTGTCCGCAATGCGCAAAAAGGTTGGACAGTAGGCACAAGAGAGACACTGAACAACGCCAAGTTATGCATTTGAAGTGACAAACATAAGAGAGAAAGTGCTTCAGTGCCTTGAATTCCTTCCAATAGTTGGATAGATACAAAGGGTTACTAAAAATGGTGACTAAAACCCGCAGAAAAGCCTTCACCAACTTGAAATTCCACATTATAATTTAATAAGTTCGAAAACTTGCTCAGCAAAGTTCGCTTCATTATCACCTTTTGGTACCTTTGCGAAAGGGAAATGCTAAGCCAGCTAAGAAGTGAATTTGCTTAATTTAATCAAAATCAAAGTAAAAATGTAGGCAGGTCTGATTGAAATATTAAGAAAGCTTACACTCGACCACAAATTGGGCATGAAATCGCTTGGGTTTTGGGCATTGTTGTGCATATTTAGTTGGCATTGTCTTGGCTGGCTCATTCTGTGTTTTTTTTGTTGGTTGCAAATACAATATATATTGGCCGTAATGTAGACATTTTGTTTACGCATTGACTTCAATTACCGACACATCGTGCATATTTTATGAGGAGGCAAGCCAAGCCAGGAGCTGCAAGTAACAGTGAAATAATTTATTATTTGTTTAGCCCATGTCACTGCCTGAATGAGTCCTAAGAGGTCCGGGTTCGGGCCCTTAGCCCTAAGCTTGTTCATCAACTGTGGCCACAACGCACATCCAAGATATTATTTTGAAGGGTCTTTGCCTGGTATTTGGGTCAAAGTGCGAATTAGCAAGCAGGTTAGAAAGTCTTGTTTAGGTCGCCTAACTACATACGTGGCGTATACGTAACTTATGTACATATTTAGTCAATATGCATGTTACATCTATCTATCTATCTCTCTCTGTCTGTCTGTGTGTGTGTCGTGTGGCTTGAAGTGCTTTCAATTTAAGGCAATAAGCGTAGATTTGATGCTCGCGTGGAAGCTAAAAATAGCAAAAGGTTCTCAAACAAACGAACAACAAAAACAAAAACAACAGCAACGAAAAACGGGAACAAAAACAACAAACACTTGAAATATTCATTAAATGCTTTTGTGCCGTTTTCCCCGCAGACAGTGTTCAGTCAGAATTTCAAAATTAAATTACAGCCGAGTGCCATTAAAAGCGACGGAAACGGTCATAAAGATAACAAGCAAGAGTGGAGGCATCATAAGAAATATATATGCCCAAAAAAAAAAACAAATAAGAAACAGGAGCCACAAAAAGAAAAAGATAAAGGTAAACAATATTTTGGTAAACATTGACACAAAGGTGGGGCAAGTAGTCTGGGAGAAAGTAAAAGCGTGCAAGGAGGGGGAGAAAACACATGTGTTAAACAAATGCGCATTTTAAATTCAAACTGGAACCGGAATCAGGGCAAAGTGAGAAGTCATCAAGTGAAAGCAACAAGCAATTTCTCATGTCGTTTTTTAAGGGTACTTTGCAGTGGGCATAAAAGTAAAGTCACAAGCAGCGTAACAAGTTAAAGGAGAGGGAGGATGTTTTTAATTAAACCTTTATGCTTTCAACTTTTGAGCAAGTTTTCAGTGCAGATCAACTAACTATAACAACAACTATAACAAAGCATACAGGGCACATTGGTATGCAAAAGGTATTACTTATTCGGTTAACGGAAGTTTGGCGTTTTCCTTATTGTTTTTTTGTTCTTTCTTGCTTTTGTGTGTGGTGTGGTTATGAGCCAAAGAAGATTAATTTTTGTTCTGTATATTTCCGGGTACATTTCGCCAAACATATTTATTGCGCGTGGGACAAATTAACGAACAACACACAGCATATAAATGCTTTTCGCTGAGGGTTTTTTCCAAAGCTGTCAAGAGCTTTCGAAGTGATGCTGCCCATTAATGTGGCATGTATACCATGCCCCCGTTATAACTCAGAATGTTGGCGAAATTAATGTGCCGCTGTCCAAAATTAGTCGTGTATTAATAAGTAGAAAGAGTCTTCAACTAAGTTTGCTGTCAAGCAAAATGTAAACATAAATAGCTCAATACCCAAAAATAGCTAAAAAGTATGGAAGTTACCAAACAGAAATAAGGAACCAAATTAAATATTAATATATCGCTACACCCCAAAAATATACAGAAATTAAAAGGCCATAACAATGAATGACGTAAAAGGATAGGAGTTGGCTCCTTTGAGTAGCTTCTAGTGGCCGGTCTTGTGACAATCGCCTTTGGCAATTGTTATTTTCCATTTCACTGAATCAACATCGTCGTTTGTTCGTACGGTGGTATGCGCAACAGTCCTGACTTTGGGTAGGCTATAAAAAATCACACATACGACTAGTTGACTGGTTGAAATGCTCGTAAATTTGTCGTCTGTCACTTTGTCAACGTAAAATTTAGGTCACTGCATACAGCATGTATTTATATCCGAAACGACACGCCTTCTAGGCATAAATTGCCTTCTTTTGACGTATTTCGACATCAAAATTTTTGTCAACAACAAGCTACAACTACAATACAACAATGTAGTTAGTTGTTGATGCGTGACTTGATGGCCTATTAGCAGCATCTGAAAACGGTTTTGATTGCCTGTCTGACTCGCTAATTTGTTGCCATTGGAGCATTCAAGTTATTGTCTATCTGTCGATCGGCATACGTTATGAGATTTTAGCATAAGAACTTTGTTCGTTGAGTTGGAATTGGTTCTATTAATTTTACATATCCAATTCGATGCAAATCAATACAAAGTCATCTTAAAATATCTTCTGATTAATAAGCGAATTTGCAAAAGATTTTTGATTAATGATGCATGAAATGATAAACATGATTTGATTGTGGATTCGATGATGTTGAGATTAAGCTAGAAATTACTTAAACTTAAAGTCTAACTAAGATTTGCCAATTCGTCTGCCAATTCAGTTGGAATAATGTTAATCAAATGATGCCCATACTGCAAACGAGCAGCTCAATTGTAGTTGTAAACCAACGCAGTCTCCAGGCAGGACTCAGTTAACGTCTCGACTTGTTACAAATTCAACAGGGGAATCGTATTTCGTACATAAATTTCCATAAAAACATTTTATGGTGTTCTTTTCTGCCTGGCAACGCGATATCCATCACTGAAACATGTAAATTGATGGTTTTTTCAATTTTCAATCGTTGACCTACTTTTCGATGCCCACTTCCCTATGACTAACTTCCTTATCCCAGCCTCCTCGTCATTGCTAACAATCGGTGTTGGCGTCAATAAGTAACAAATAATCACGCGTCGCTTGAGTTAGTCAGCCGGATGAGGCGTATACGCAATGTGTGCGTAAAAAAGGCTTCGTGCTAGCACAAAATATATATGTATGCATGTAATTAGCCTTGATTCATTGTAATTGTTATTTTTGGCAACTTTTGCAAACATTTCCAAGTGGGTCACACTTGATTATTATCCGATTTCTGCCCAACAACAAAAAAAATTCCATTAAAATAGATTTTTATGTGGAAAGTTTCGTTTAATGCTGGAAAAGATAAAGAAAGAAAGAGAATTGCTTAAAGTTTGGTGTAAATTATTTCATTTATTGAATATGCTGTGTGAACTAAATATTCAGTTTAGCTGTATTTATTTATTTGATTTTGGTAAATAGTTAACTTATGATTAAATGTATAATAATCTCTTTATAATCGGCTGTATTAATGTATATATAACTGTATTGCTTATGCCATTTCTTAAATTTGTATGTATGTATTCTATGCTGATTATATGTGTATATATTTTTGTTGTTGTTATTATGTAGTTAGTTCATAAATAGTTGTTCTTTATAAGTACAATTTCGGTAAATCTTTTGTGATTTGTATATATATATATATATAATGTAATCAGTTTTTGAATTGTTCAACATTGGTTAGTTGTATATCCCATATATGTGTATCGGTCTAAAACTACGTGAAGCCCTACGATTTGAGTGCCGTTCGAATATTTTTCAAAATCTTAACTACCGAATGAAATAAGAAACTTAAGCTTAAGGACTTTACGCATAATAAACATAGTTTTAAGTGTACTTAAATATTTAACTGCCTGACAATATTTTTTGATCCCATTACAGCAACTAATTAAGTATACGTATTTAAGACAAGTGTCATTAATAACTTTAAGTTAAGTTAATGCTATAATAATTGTTCTTAAAATTTTGAATTTCTTTTCTTTTAGCTTTTTGAATTTTGAATTTTGATCTACACCAGGGATAAAGGCACGAATGTACAAATATATTAAAAAAATTACTTGAGAGCCTTCTCACTTAAAAAGGATTACCAATTTATACAAAATGTGTTTAATAAATCTTACTTTAACATGTTTTTCAACTCCTTACTTTACAGTCTTTTGTTATGGATGTTGAACGAAAGAAAAGCTGTGATTGGGAATTCCCTTTATTTCTAATCGTGCTTAAGTCTTGGAAACTTTTGCAAAAATGTTAATGGGGCTGTGATTTTTTTGGTGGATATGAAAAGATTATTGTATCACAGATTTCGAAATGAATATGGGCATGGAATTTGGCACTAGGTATTGGAACTATACTGTTTATAGGTTTATATGCATATGTCTACTGTGAGCTATTCAGTTAAGTGAATGATTAAATGTGAATGTAAAAAGTTTGCCTTTTAACGCCTGGCATATTGACAGCAAACCGAACTGCGTGGAACTCTCTGAGTTGGCAATCCAGACATGCCCTTCAGATATGTATAGGAGACTGGCTGACGCAGTATGCGCTGTGGTGGCGGCTTCAGTTTACTCTTGGACGCTGTCGAGGATGAGGATGAAGTGGAACAAGCGCTCGAACTGCTCGTTGACTTGGAGGCCAACCTATGTTGACGCTGCTGCTGCTGCATCTGCTGTTGGTGCAACTCAACATTCGATGCTGATTTCAAAGCCGACTTCAGCGGCATGGCTGCTGCTGGCGGCGGCGGTGGTGGTGGCGGCGGCGAGGGGCCGCTGCACGAAAGTGAGCGCGATGTAAGCGAGAGGCTTTCGAAGGCACGCCGCAACGAGGACGTCGACCGGCGTTGCAGTCGTGAGAAGCTCGTGCGGCTCAGCTTGCGTTGTTGTTGTTGTTGCTGATGATGCTGCTGCTGGTCTAGTTGCTGCTCCTCGATGTCAATGGTGCTGCTGGTCTCACTGGATGCGCAGGACATCTGCTCGAGCCGTGTTGTGTTGTTGGTGGTGGTGGTGGTGTTTGCTGCCAGACCACGCCCCATAGATGAATACGAATCGGTCGATGAACTGTGCGCATCCTCCTCCAGTGCAGCTGCATCTTGAACTAGGTCATCGCTTGACCTCAGCCCAAAGCGTCTGCTTAGCAGCTGAAAGAAGCCCATGTTCCGCTCATAGCGTGGCGTTGGCGAAATGCTCATGCTGCTGCTGCAGGGCGAATGTCCGCCATGGCTTGAGGATGTTGGCTCCAGTTCCAGAAGCCACTTTTTGGTATTATTATTACCGGCTGCATTGTTATTGTGCTCCTGATCTTGCTGCAGCTCGTCCGCAAAGCAGACGTGTGGCGATGAACCCATTGAAAAAAGAACTTCCTGTCTATATATATATGCAAAATGGACTCAACTGCACTTCCGCTCTCCAGCTCCCTCTCTCTCTCTCTCGCTATGTTGTTGCCGGTCTTTGTCTTTAACACACACGCACACACAGACACAAACAGACAGATGTACACTTTGTTTTTAAACTAGTATATAGTTGTCGGCTTTTGTGTTTCGCTTTTGTTTGCTTCGTGTGTACACTTTGGCGTTGTCCTTTCGCGTTTGAGTCGGCAATTTGAATGCCGCTTCCTTTTATAGACTCGCCCGGCTGCCAACAGCAAGCGCTGCAAAGCGGCAACACACACACACACACATAAAGAGAGAGCGAGAGTCACTCTCTCACGCTGTTCAAACTTTTGCTACTACGATTTTGCAATGTGTGTCGTGTGTGTGTGTGTGTGTGAGTGTGTTGTTTGCGTTCTTTTTTTGGGAAATGTTGTTGCGTTATAACAGAAACACAGAAACAGAAACAGGATATGAAGTTAAGGCATTTTGTGTTTACCTGTCTTTCGTATTTGTATTCGCTTGTCGTCTGTTTACATTTCTTCTTTTCCGCCGACCATCAATATTTACCTTTTCTTCACTCTCTCTACTACTTTGTTGTTGCAGTTTAATTTCTTTGAGGCGCAATTGCAATCCCAAATCGATTACACTCAACTTGATTGACTATTGATATGCTCACTTTTCTCTAAAAATAAAATCCATGCACTTATTTTTAGACTTTCTGGCCTACATGAGCGACGATTATTCGGGTTAAAGGATTTCTATGTCAAGCATAATTTTTGATATAAAACAAGTATCAACTCTTTGACACAGTTTGTACTGATTTTAAGTGCGCAATGCTTGTCTTTTTCCTTCAGGTGTGGTATTATGCTCCCAACACCAACACACACCAAATTGTCACCCACTTTATTGTAGTTTTAAGCTTTTCAGTGATGTCGCCACGAAAATTCATAAGCCACAATTAAAGTTTTCAAACATAGACACACAGTATACATAGACATTGTCTTGTTTGTTGATGTTGTTAATGTTGTTGCTGTTGTCCTTTTATTTAATTACGCACAAAATTGATTTTAATGTGCTATAAATAAAACTGACTGCCAATTTTACGCCTCGCTTACGATTATTTAGCTGGAGCTTGTGGGTGCTGGGTGGCTTTTAAATGCTCACCGTCTATAGTGATTTAATGAAGTCCGTTGTTTTAATGGCGTTAAGCGGAAGGATCGTGGTTGGGGGTTGGCGGCTGCAGACGCTAGCGATGATTGCTCCTGTCGTGTTGTCTAATCTCTAATTAAAGACGTAATTTCTGCCATCCGTGTGACGTCAGCGCATTAAGCCATTAACAGCTTTGTCAATTAACCAAAACCAAAGCTCTAAAAACAATTACTGTGCAAACATTTGAACATATATTTGTAATCTATTAATTTGAACGTAAATTTTAAGAACAAAATCTACAACCAAATGTGAATCTATGATTAAGAACATTGTGTACCTTTTTTTGGATTCTTTTCAGTTTAAGGTGAATTAAACATCTTCAAAAACCTGCTTACGAATACAACTTTGTTTTGGTAAGTCAATTTATTAATAACCCACAAAAAACTAAGGGACTGAATGATATATCGTCTTGATTTTGGGTAATTGTGAAATCCAGATTCTTGGAAATGTTTTTCGCATTCAATAAACTTGAGCTCGACTTAAGTTACTACTCTATCTTTCATGATTTCTGGTCCGGGGCATATAAAAAACTTTTTTAGAATCCAGGCTTTTTGAGAATAGTTCTTCTAACACAGATATGTATTTGTATGAATCATTTATTCAATTATAACCCAAAAGAGCATCGCAAGCAGCATCAAAGCATTCAAGGATCGAGGCACATGGAATCAAGAGGTCACTGTGATTAGCTGGGGCTTCATCAAAATTGTAACCGTCTGCGCTTGCATTTAGCGGATTTGCGACCACTTACACCATGCAAACAGTTGCATGCAACACCGACAATAGTAATCCCAGCAGCAGCGGCAGCAGAAGCATTGCCGATTAACGTCATCGTCGTTCTTAGTGCTGTTAGCGGTCGTAATGCAGACATGATACCGTATGTCAAAACTATAAGGTCGAGTCCTTCACCAACATGAAATTGAGGACTTTACCTACATCATCAAGCGGCGTACAAGGCGACACCCAGAACTGTTCCCAGGGAACACTTGACAAAGCCCCAAACACACTCACCGTATATGTATGTGTGCATCTTGTGGCAAGGCGCAGGCGCATCTTCTGCCGACACAAAGTCTGACTTCGGCCTTAAAAGCTCTGTGCTGTGCTGTCCCGAGCATTATGGCCAAAGCTCCCAAAATTCCGTTATTTACATTTGAAAATAAATATTTCGTTAGTGTTTTGTAATAGATTTGATTTTGTTCTTTATTTATTGTTGACAGCTAGACTTATGCTTAAGATTATATGCTCTAAAAATATATTGGGTATTTACTTAGATTCTAAACATTTTTCTATACTCTTTTCCTTTTTGCATCTGTTTATGTGTTATTGTGTGTGTTAAATAGATAAAAGATAGTGTGTTTACATTGTGTGTTGACATTGGAATTAAGTAAATAAGTTGTGTGAATTATTTAAATATTAATTATTTTTGAATTTGTACAATTTTGAATTTGATTGGATTTGATTTTAGTTTTTGGTAAATTCGTAATTTTGTCTAGTCAAGGTGCCTATCAAAATAAGTGCAAAGTATAGAAACAACAAACATTTTGAGTTTTCATCATTTTTTTTTGCTTCTTTAACGAGTCTAGCTCCAAAAATGTAGTCAAACTTTAAAAACTACTTGGTTTTTGGGGAAGATATGTGTGCAGGTTTGGGTTAAGGGTTTACTTAAACTAAATTTTAGCTACTGTGTAAACTGAAAGTCCCTATATCGATATAGGTATGCAAAGCACACAAATGGTTAATATTTGGAATATTCATTAAGGTTTTTTTTTTGTTGTTTTTCAGCTAATACACACATTTATAAAATATATGCTTTCGTTGCAGCTGCAATTTGCGATCAGTATTTTCATTTTTGTTTTTGTTAGGCACTACATCACTTTTCATTATAAACTACCCACCCTATCTTTGTATGACCAGCCAACTACGACTAGTTCTTCTTTTGGCATTGGCCTTCACCCGCATTCGGTCGCCGCCGTCTGCTCATTGTCCTGGGCAATGTCCTTGCCGATGATGACGTTCGCAGCCTCGCATCCTTTAACTAATACATGTGGTGCAACGTGTAGGGACAGCAAACCGCATAGCTGGGCACCCGTGAGTACAGACCGGACATGCCCTTCATGTGAACATAGTGAACTGGAGGTCGCAATATGCTCTGCTGCTTCTTGTCTTTTTTGGCCGACTTTGAACTGGAGCTGCCGCTGTGGCTACACTGGCTGCTGTTGCTGCTGCTGTTGCTGTTGCTGCTGCTGTTGCTGTTGTGCGCCGTCTGTGACTTCTTAACTCTCAGCTGGCGGAGTGGAGTGCTACTGCACGATAGAGAACGCAGCGATGCCGTTGCTGTTGTCGCTGCCGATGTGGAGAAGTGTTGCAACATTCGGCTGACTGATGATGAAATGGAGATGCGACTCAAGTGTAGTCCACCCTTGCTGTTGCCTCTGCCTGTCGAAGCAGCAGATGCTGAACGTTCCTGTGTCTTATTGTTGTTCTCTTGATTCTCTTTCTCATCCACATTCTCCTCCTCTTCCTCATCTTCATCGCCAACGCTGCTGTTCCTGCTGCTGCTGCCGTTGCTCGTGTTGTCCTCGTAATGATGTGGATGCAATTGCTCCATGGCGCTTGTTGGTCTATAGACTGTCTCCACATAAATGTGCGCATCATTGTTATCATAGAATTCCAGACCAGGCGAATACGAGTCGGAGGATGATGAGCCAGATGTATTCTCCATATCGAGACTGGAACCACCATTCATCACTTCCAGGCACTCATTCCTCGAGCCACTCAGACTGAACAAATCGGTTGAGGAGCTGCGTATATCATCCTGGCTGCTATAGACTGTATCATTTTGATGATGATGATGCTGGAAATGTCTGCCCAGATGCTTGCTGAGCAACTGCAGCAAACTACGCGATCTCGAGAGTTTTTGTCCACGTTGACAACGCGACTTGGCCGCCTTCGACTGCTTATCGCCCAGATCCATGGAGGAGCTGTTCGCGCTGCTGCCACTTGAATTTGAGTTAGAGCTCGGATTGGAGCATTTATTTGGAGTTAGCGTATCCATTCTCACGAATAATGTTTATTTTTTGAGATTTATTTGTGTGAACTTTGTTGAATGTTCAATGTGAAGTTTTTCACTTATATTTTTTGAGTTTAGTCCTTTTGATTTAAGTTGATTCACTTGCTGTCACGACTGCCTAGTAAAGACTGATGTTGCAGGCGTCGTTGGTGCCGCTTTTATAGCTGCAATCAATGTCGCCCAGCTTCGCGTTTAACCTTCGTGCCTCGTAACACCCGCTTATACTCGTCCTGCCCACACGACGAGGACACTTCGTGTCAGACTGCCACAGCTTCCAGCAGCAGTGCCCCAATAGCTCTTGTGGCAGCCACAACGTGAGCGCTTGCTGTATTTGCAGATATTTCAGTTGACTCCTTTTGATTTTACGTGCTTCCGATAGGACAAACTACCTACCTGTTGACTTTCGCTTCTGCTGCGTAGGGATGCCTTCAACGTGCTTTCGGGCTGCTATTGTTGTTCAATGGCACACAAATGGACCTGAGACGACGTTGCACTTTTGAGTTTTTAGCTTTTGATGGCTGGGGCTGGCTGGCTGCGTGGATTGTGAACGTGACCCTTGCGCGTCATACTCGCTTCTTCCGACTTTATTGCCCCATTGGCAAACAAGTTCGAGCAAACTTGGCCGTCTTGGGTTTCCTTTTACTTGACACTGACGTGCCGACCCAAAACCCTAGCCAGCTCACGTGAAATCAACTACAGCCAGCTACGTGCCAGCAACATCCTTTGGGAGAAGGAAACCCCTAAGCTGCTCAAGTCTGTGGGTGTTTTTTTGCATTTTTTCCTTTCCACAAACATAATTCAGTTGGGCTAGCCTGCTATTGCGTATCAATTATTTCAATTTACCCAGAAAATAAAAATCAGCATCAGATGTAGCAATTTCTATGTCGTCATATACAAACAGAGTAAATCCAGCTTACAATGGAACTTTCCAAAAGTTACGCAACTGAGATGTTAATTTGTTTGGCTGTTAGCAGTTAACTTAGCTACTATTAGTAGGACCAGGTTTTTATTACTGTTTCTCGGGATTGTGTTCATGTTTGATTATTATTTTTATGACTATTCGTATTTAGAGTTGATTAAATGGTAATATAAAGATAAGCCTTCATACTTTGCTGCACGCATAGATTCGTGTTAAGTCAGACAAGTAAATCTATGGATTTAATTAGAATAAGCCAGCCATTATTTATCTTAAACACATGTATTGAAAAGCAACTCTTAAAGTGCTCTGTTTTCACCCAATATATGTGTTTTAATTCTGTCGACGTTTGTCAACAGGAATTTTCCATTGCGGGATGTTTGTCTGTTCAACGCAAACGTGCTTATTCGTTTGTTGGTAACGTGCAATTTTGTGTACCAAGTCTACTGACACGCATTTGATGATGGTTTTTTTAAGATTTGGGAACATTTCGTTTTGAATATTTTCAACTTTTATAGGTACTTACTTTAATCTAACACCACATTCTCTCTTTCTCCCTTATGCTTAGTTAATTTGCTGTTAATTTATAAAGTATTCGATATATTATGCTCAAGAAGAATGAAAGGCCCAAGCTTACAGCTGACATTTATCTCTTATTAGGTGCATTTTCTATTGCTTATTTCCCAAGTTGAGACTAGCACGTTGTTTGCACGCATCGCACTTATGCATTCAGAATTTGTTCCTCGCCAATGGTTGCTTCTACTACAGCTGCCACTGATGGGAATAGACTGTCGTGCAGCAGCATCAGTGGAGGACACATGTACCTATAAATAGTAGGTACTCGGCGTAATCGTTTTGCAACTTGACTAAATCACAGTACGCATTTTCTTACCTAATTCTCTTCAGTTCGTGCCAAGTTAGCTGTTGAACAGTAGTAAATGAGAGAAGTAATTTAAGATGCCCTGTTAACAGTATATAAATAAGTTTCTTGATAAATATTTCTCATTTGTCTAACAGGAAGAATTAAAATCGTGTTGGACCTATCTTTGTTCCAAGGTTGTAATATATATACATTTTTTTTATACCCTCTCTTCTTTTACTTGCAACAAACAGAGCATTAAAACAAATGCTAGCTTGTAGTTAAGGTCAAACGGAATTTGCAGAATGCGGAATGTTTGAGAATGTCACGTAGCAGCGATTTGGTCACCTGTTGACCTGTTTTGTTTCCTATATTTCCTGCTCCGTGTGAGTGAGCTTATGTTAGTAGGTGGGGAAACCGAACCCAACCCAACCCCCTGTGATCCATTTGAAGTACAACGCATTAGGTTGCTTATTTGTTTGTGTGTTTATTAGTTTTGCCATTTTCGCAGTCAGCTGATGATGGATTTGCCTCCTGCTGTGGCATTGCCATCATCAAAGTAGAAACGGGGTTAGCGACAATGCTCCAATGCCAATGTCGAGTGCTGCTCCATATCGTTGCCCTGGTGAGTAATAGGGCGCATAGGGGTACGGTTGTGCTGCATATGGGTATCCATGGGGTTGATATCTGCTATACGCACCGCCATAGTAGCCACCATTATAGTAATTGTTGTAGTATGGCTCCCCAGGCTGATACGCATATGGTCTTTGGGCGTGAGTTTGTACTCCCAGGCCAAAAGAGACAAGCGGCTTGGCCTTGATGCCTGTCCAACAGCAGCAGCAGGAGACGAGCAACAACCCTAACAACTGAAATTGTTTATACTAGAGAAATGTTTGAACTCTTGATAATATTTGACTACAGATTTACGTACCCAAAGATAATTACGCATTTTCTTTCTGTTTTCGTTGCTTCGAGTAATTTCCAAATGGTAAATTCAATTTGGCGTCCAATCTTGCCTCACGACTATATTGCTTTGAGCTGCCACCAGAGTTCCTGTTGCTCTTTTATACCTTTTTCTGTTGCCGGTTGCCTGTCGCCTGTTTTGCTTATTTGCCTGATTTCCTGCGTGATCTTGTGGGCCGGTTTTTACTAAGAATTCAAACTTGTTGTTGCCTCTTGATGTTGCTGTGGCACATTTTTTTTTTAGTTTTTGCCTAGTTGCGTTTATTACATGCGACGGATGTTCTTACCGCATGCAACCACTTACATACATTCTTGACCATCGGGGATTTTCTACAAATTCTTGTTCTAGGCACGCCTTGCATTAAATTAAACTTGTTTAAGAAGCAGCTTGTAAAGGAAACTGATAGCTCGCTCTGATTAAACCAGCCAATAACTAATATTAACAATTTCGATTTGCTTTGCATTAGCTCTGTCTGGACATCGTTTGTGCGCTGTTGTTTCGTAAGCAAATCAGATATCGGACAAACAAAGCAGCTAATACGACGACGAACACATACTCTTTCTCTCTAATCTACTGTACTCATATATTACACCCAATAAAACAAATCAAACGTCTCGGAAAGGGCTTCCTAAAGTCACTTTGATCAGCTTAGTTAAGCAGTGTATGAAAATCCAATCAAGCATTAATTAATTTATGCGATTATTTTACCGTTTGGTTTGGTTTGGTTTCCCCTGAACACTTTGCGTACGTATTTGACGGTTGGGAAACTCCTACTCCTGACGCTCTCGCTTCCAGAACACCCACGGATCCATGTGACCGGCTCCGTGTCACGTTTTCCGACGTGCACGAAACCAAAACGCAAAAGTATCCAGTGCAGCAACAACAACGGCAGCAGTAAAATAAATAATAAAACAAATGTTAAACTCGCAGTTTGCTTTTCTGCCGTATTTTATTCGATGTGTGCGGTAATTGCTAGGGTTTCCATGTGCAATATAGCTGCTCTACTGTGACGTGCACCACGCCTTTTTTTGTGTTGCAGTTTCGCCCTAGAAACTAAAATAAGGGGCTTTTGATGCTGGATGTATTTTTTAGAAAACGTTGCCACGTTGGTTGGGTTCAAAGTTCCAGGATATTCGATATGGCCCCAAACGAAAGGGCTATTGTGGATGGTCTTTGCTTGGATTGTTTACGCTTGTGCTTGTTGTTCGAGGCCAATAACTGACCAAAAAGGGGTTCAATACACCGGAGAGCACAGACACTTTTGGTAGGGAAATTGTTTTGACGCAACGAACACAGACGAACACATTCTTTTATTCAATCAGATTCATTAAGTGTGGCTGATATTAGCTTTATTCAAATTGAACGGATAATAATACATTTCCACCTTATTAGAAGAGATACTCGTAGGTCAGGGGCTTGTAATCGGTACGATACTGCTGCTGGAAGGAGTTGGGTGTCTCCACACTGTGATACACATGCGACTGGCTGGCCGGTGTGATTAGACGGGAATATGCCAAAGGCACAATGGCTCCACTGCGTACATAGGGCCAGTGTTGTGCCGGATAGTAGGTATACCCGGGCGTATACAGTATCTCATGGCACATAGCCAAGCTCAACAAGCAGGCAAAGATGAGCTGTGTGTGTGATATTGAAGAAAACTAGAGTTGGATGTGCAAGTAATTGTCCCAGCTACACTTACCAGCTTCATGGTCTAGTCGCAAGGCACAAACTGAAATGCATTTGTTGCCTGGAGCTGCCTTATATAGCCTGCATTTGCCAGCTCAACTTTATCTTAGTTTCATCAGCAACTCCATTGTCCACATGTAGCTAGCCAAGGTCAAAGGCATTTGCAGCGGCAATTTGAAAGAAGCCCTTAACTCACTTTGAATGTTGCTGCAATTGCAGTTCCACTTCAACGATCGATCCAGAGAATCCAGAATCACACATTTTATAATCATGATACAGACTAAAAGATACTTTGCTTTCGATACGTTAGTTGCAGTTGTCTATAAATTGAACCTTACTTAATATACTTTCATGTTTTTCTTATAAGATTACCTGCAAGTGTTTGGCTTCAAGCGTCTCTCCTACAGCTCCTTAAGCTTGGTATACCCAACGGATATACTTTCTTGAAACGGGGTATAACGAGTTGCCTGTCTCTTTTTCTAGATTGGACACAGATCGTCGTGCGCGTCTGACAAGATAAGCTCAAAGCGTTGTGCCTGCCTGCCTGCCTGCTACATAAGCGCAGCACCTACATGCAACAAGTTGAGGCACTCTCCTCACTCTAGCTCTCACAATAGACGCTTCATCTCCTTCTCCTGCTTTCTAGTTCTTCACATGGCAAATGGTAAATATTTTGCTAATGCTGCCATTTGGTGTTTACTTCTTTTGGGCCTGCAAATGTTTTGCTTTTTGTGTTGGTCGAAATATAAACAATAAAGTAGGCGATTGTGTGCCTGGAGGGAGGCAGCCAGAAAAGTACTTCCGGTATTCCGTATCGATATATTTCAAGGTCAGCTAGCCTATGTTCCATTTTGGGTGGGCGGTCTGTTTACACATCTGCCCTTGAATTGCGAAGTTTGCCAAGTGCGTAACGTTTTGTTTTGCATTTGTGCTTTGCTATTGGGCCTATGTAATAGGTAATAGGCAAATTCGGCCGAAAACAAACTCCTACGCAAAAAGCAATTAATTGTTAGTCCTTTTGTGTATATGCACACTTATTATTCAATGCCTATCTGCGTTGTAGTATTTCCTATTTTGGTCACTTCTGGTCAGGTGTTGTTGTTGTGGCTGATGGAAGACAATTGCGCAACTGTTTGAATAATAATTGTGGTACAATGCGTATCTATTCCTAAATTGTCAAAGGGTTGCTTATGGACCACTGTTTGAGCATTGTGTTGATTTGGTAACGGTCTGCTCTTTTTTTGAGTGCATAAGATTTGATAGTGTTCTCATTATAAAGTGGCAAGAGGCGCGGTGGCAAGTAACAAGTTTCGCTGGTGGTTGTTTAGGGCGTAATTTGAGCCAAGAACTGAGTTGCGAAATACGAGCTGGCCAAAAGCCAAACAAAGCCGCTAAGATTTCAAAAGCCCTCTTGACTCGAAGGTCACGCGAGTTGCTTGCTTGCAACTTGCCACGTTATATAAATGCCACTAGCTGCGTAGCCAATCAACTAGTCTTCTTTGACAGCTTCGCACCACAGATCGAGTTTGTAGACAACGCCCTCATCGCATCATGTTCAAACTGGTATGTGTACTTTGGTGTACTTTTTACTCCAAAAGGATCAGCTCTTGTTGTTTTTTGTTGGTATTGGTGGGTTGTCAATTGATATTCCTCTTTTCAGTTCATTCTCCTTACGCTTTGTGTTGCCTTCGCCTACGCGGCACCTGGATTTGTACATGCCAGGCCCATACTGAGCCATCACCACCACATCTTGCAGCCTGCTTTGCATGTAGTGCATCCCATTTATACAGCGCACAGCGTGGTGCGACCCATCATAAGTTATGGTCATGGCTATAGTCATGGACATGGACATGGCCATGGTCAAGGCTAGTAGTGTAAGCTGGCCTAAGAGCATCAAGTCCATCCAATCGAATGCGTGAAATAAAGTATTAATCTTGATTGGAATGCCGAAACGATTTTTCTATAATGAGCTTTAAGAAAACTATATAAGCTCCTGTATTAGCTTCTAGAAGCTGCAGTTATCTTAAAGCTTCTTTCTCGATATGTGGTCACTAAGTAAGGTGGTTGAAGTGGTGCTTAGAGTGGTGCAGAGTACTATAAACTAATATCTCTCCTTACCAGTTGTGGATCTGTGTGGCGCTGTTGCAAATTAGATACGCCCTGATGCTGCACATGTACTATATATTAACGCCTATGTCGCGTATTGATAATACTGGAAGAGATTACATGAAACCTGCTCCATTGAAGCTTCCACCTTCCTCTACTGACGGTCGAGGCGAAATACAGTTTTACGATGAACAGGACAAGATGTATGCACCTGGTGATTTTTTTAACGATGTACAGCGTTTGATGTACGGCGTGCTTTATTTTGGGCAGCCTTCAATTCTAAATACCAACTCAAATCCTAATCCTCTGATGAGCACTAAATCTAAAAAGCCAAAGTATCCCAAATTTCCAATTTATCACAACCTTGGCTTTGGTAATTTATCTTTCAATTTGGGTTTCTCGTTTAAGTTTTCACTCGACAATAGTTTTGGTTTCAATCAAAAAGTTTTGAGACCTAAGGGTTAAGGCGCTCAAAAAGTATTGCAGAAGAAGTTTTTTTTTTAAATGAATGAAGTATATATAGAATATATGCATTTTTAGTTGTAATTTTATTTGAATAAATTTAAGATTCATAGTTCCGGTGGTTTTCTGTGTGTGTTTCTACTTCCTCAGCAGCAGTGGTGCAGTGTAGGCAGCAGCGTAGGGAGAGGCAACATATGGTGACGCCACGTATGGAGATGCAACATACGGGGATGCAACATAAGGAGCTGCCACATAGGGTGATGCAAAGTTGCCATGGTATGTGGTGCTGTAGACCGCCGCCGATGGTGCAGCAGCCACAAGTGGTGCAGAGTAGGCGAGTGGTGCAACAAGTCCTGGCTTGGCAGCAACGCAGGCAACAAGAGCGAGCACAACAGCAGCAATGAACTTGAACATCTTGAGTTGGTTTTGTTTTGTTGGTTGTTTACTTGTTGAAACAAATGTAACTGATGTCTAAACCAGTGACAAGCCGTTGCTTATATACTCAAGTTGGACTTACCAAAATTGGTAAGTTACGACCTTGCAAGGTTGCGAGCCGAATTCTGTTGCCAACTGGTAGTCGGATCACGTACGTGGCCCAACTGGCAGTAGTAATATTTGTAGTTAATGGCGTTGAACTACCAAATTTTGTCTTCATGGAGGTGTTTTCTTTACATTAAGTTTTAACTCATTAACGGGGCCCGGCACGCAGCTAAGCCCAAGGCTCTACCTATTAGGCAATGTGTATAAAAGCCAAGAATGATTTGTTCAAATTATCAGTTCAGTTTCTCAGCTTAACAAACAACAAACCAACAATCCAAGATGTTCAAGTTCTTCGCACTCGTCGTTTTCGCTGTGGTTGCCTGCGTTGCTGCCAAGCCAGGAATTCTCGCCTACTCTTCACCCTATGTGGCATCTCCTTATGTTGCATCTCCCTACGTGGCATCTCCCTATGTGGCATCTCCATACGTGGCATCTCCTTATGTGGCGTCTCCCTATGTGGCATCCCCATATGTGGCATCGCCGTACGCTGCCGCATACACCGCAGCCGCTGCTCCTCTGCTGCTGAGGAAGTAGATGAAGATAAGCCCACCCGGAAAATGTGTCTCTGACTGCAAAACAAAACAAACATAAATAAATAACGTTTAAACTCGAAATCGCATTGTTTTATCTTAAATTTTTGCATTGTTTATAGAATGACAGCGGTTCAAGGTCTTCGGCTATTGTTGCTTATCACTTGACTGGCCGAACTGCAGGAAGTTTATGACTTTTATCGTTTATGAGTCTGGTTGTAGTTTTTTCAAGTGATTTTATTTTGCATTTTTTGCTAAATATATACACATTTATCATCTTATGCTAGCTTACAAATTTAAATTGGCATCCATTGTTGCATTCGATTGGAAAACAATGCTGCTGCGATCATAACGACCTGATCGACGTACCTTTAGGAAACGCAATGGTATCAAAGCAACAACTGCTATAAGAATTAATCCTCCTATGCAATAGAAAAAGACCTTTATGAATAGCAAATGAAGCTCCAGATTTTCAGAGTGATTTCGCAGAAGTTCCAGCTGCTTATGTAGAGCCAGCATCGGACTCTCAAGGGTAGCTGATGCCGTGCCGCTCGACTGACTTGGCGACAAACTAATGCAGGAAACATCCCGTATGTGCGGTGTCTCATCAATACTGTCATCCGGTTCGATGTTTAGGGTAACCGTCTCGCCAAGATAAGGTGGAATCAGCAAATGGTGCAAGTAGGAGCAGTTGAAGCGATTCCGTGAGATACCCAGTTTCTGGATTAAGGGAAAGGCTTGAGAGAAGCTTCGATTGCCTTGCAGCTCACTGAGTGCATTTCCATCCACAAAGAATTGCTTTAGACTCGTCAGATATGGCACAAACAAATCTAGGTTAAGGCTGGTCAGATTGTTGAAGGACAAATCGAGTATCTCTAGATACTTCTGCTTCGAAAACATGCCAAATTGTAGTTCCCGAATGCCATTCGATCGTAAATAGAGATTACGTAGTCGCTTTAAATAATCGAAGGTGCTCACATTCAAGGGGCCGATAGGGTTATAGGAGAGATCCAGATGAAGTAAAGCTGTCAAGTTAGTTATATTTGCTATGCTGCCCAATCGATTGCCTCTTAACTCCAGTGTCTCTAGTTGCTGTGCCTGATGCATATAAATCTGACTAATATTGTTGTAATTGGCGCGCACAAAACGTGTTGCATTGATTGTCAGATTGGTCAGATGATTATGGTCCAAATGCAGCTGATGAACAATGCTCTTGTTGGTGAGGTGGAATGCATGCAGCGAGTTAAAAGCCAGCAGTACACTCTCCAAGCTGCCTGCCTCCGTAAATGTATCGGGATGAATGCGTATCAGCTTGTTGCTGGACAGATTCACCTCCTTGATGCGACGCATACGACTAAATACTTCTGGTTGGACATAGGTCAGTAAATTGCTTTCCAATGAAACCGATTCCAAGTACTCGTTATCCTTGAAGATGTCCTTGTGAAGCTCATTAAGCCGATTGCCCGTCAGCTGCAGCTTATTCAGAATGTGCAGGCCACAGAAGGCATTCTCACTCAACTGCGATATCCTGTTGTACGACAGATCCAAACGCATCAGCGCATTAGCTCCATTAAACACCGAAGTCTGTACTGAGGTCAAGTTGTTGTAACTCAGATTCAAGTACGTCAAATTGCTAGCTGCACTGAAAGTATTCCTTGTCAGCTCCAATATGCTCGTATACGATACATCCAGTGTTTTAAGATGTGTGAACGTCTCGAATAGATGGAAGGGCACATAGAGTAGCGTCGAATCGTAAAACTTCATGAACTTCACCATATTCCCGGGCACAAAGTTCTTTACAACTACATTTTGACTGTGGGTAACAATAAACCCTGTGACAGTGCAGAACGCCTCGCTGGCATCCATGTACATATGCTGCTCGAACTCATCGCAGCTTAAGTATACATCTCCAGCCAGCACAATACAACTGTTGCGCGCCAGGACGAAACAGATAAATATAATCCAGACATTAAGTATACGCATTGTGAACCGACCGAATTGAAGACTTTGTGCAAACTGTAAGAGAGATTTCGCAAGCTGTAACACTGAATGCAGCGGCGATTTATCAATCATGTAAATATATGTATATATAGTGTATTTAATGATAAACGTTCCTATTTTATTTTATACCCTTTGACTGTGATTTGATTGTAGTATGTTGTTGTAGTTATGGTCATAAGAGGCAACTGATCCCTGAATCCAAATATAAATATAGGTTAAAACGTAAGAGGTTTATTTTGATCACTTGAAAACATCATCGTTAATCACTTTTCATTTATTACAAAAGTGCATTATGTCTATCTTCAGACCTTGCTACAGGGCATCTTACAGTTGTAACCCAATCGCTTGGCACATTCGTAACTTATTTCAGTTACTTTTGAGTCCATCAAATTGGCTTGCGATAAAAAAGTGTCGGTCTGTTTTGTTCTTGTTTTGTTTTTCTGTTTTCGCTCTTTCTTCTCCCGCTCATTTTCTTTGATAACAACCAAAAGATTTTTCTCTTGTGTGCGGCTTGAGCTTGAAAGCAAAGATGATAGCTGTTAGATAGAATTTACTCCACACACGATTGTTTTGAATCCATTGAGCAGCTTGGACGTACAATACTACGAAACGTTTCAATCTTGTGTCATGTAACGGTTTCTGCAACATAGATTATTGTCCACATAACACAAACCACAAAGTCGCAACACATTCTCCGATTGCAATTGTTTGTCGGGCTGTTCAAAAAACAAATTGCATAAGTTAATTGCACCACAGTCAAGGAACGACCTTGAAATGAAATCCGAAATCCGATTAACTGCATCAGTTTGCCTGCCATCGAGTGCAAAGTGCAATGAAAATTTCATTTCATTTGAAATTCATACAACTTGGGTTTTATTTCGTTTCTTTGTTCACAAGGGCAGGTCAGTTAACTGAACGCATACATTAAATCGGATCAGCAGCTACTGCAATATTTGGTTGGCTACCTTCAAAACGCACCGGGTTTATTTTTATGGTCTCGCATATGGGCTACGTGCTCGACATAACCAAGCAAAGACCTCAGCTCCAGTTCCAGCTGCTTCGCATGGGCACGTAGCCAATTTTGTGTTTTAGCCTTTTTTGCATTCCACAGCGCATCTAATTTTTTGTTTACGCCCGCTGTAGAATTAATCAAAATATCAAAAGTGTCTTCTTCATTATCGTTTGCTATAAAAATGCAGCCGCCCAACTCAAAAGCATAGTCCACTTCGACAGCTCAACTAAATCATATCAACATGTTCAAACTGGTGCGTCCAACAAATCGAAATTTATGAATATTTTGAATTTGTATACTAACTGTTTCTGTTTGTTTTTTGTAGTCTGCTGCCATCTTTTTTGTGCTTGCCTGCAGCCTGGTTGAGGCGAAACCTGGTGTCCTGCTCGCTGCTGCTCCAGCTGGTGTGGTAACTGCCACCAGCTCACAGTATGTGGCACGCAACTTCAATGGCATAGCCTCAGCTCCCATTGTTGCTCCAGTTGCCGCTGCTGCTTATACTGCTCCCATTGCTGCCGCCGCTTACACTGCCCCAGTTGCTGCCGCTTACACTGCCCCAGTTGCTGCCGCCTACAGTGCCCCTCTTGCCGCTGCTTACACAGTGCCTGCTGCTGCCGCCTACTCAGTGCCAGCTCATGCCGCTTACACAGTACCAGCTGCCTATCCCTACACCGCTGCGTACACCACATTGGGTTAAATATAACCTGATTCACACGGCTTAATTCCTCTTATGTTAATAAAAAACAATTGCTCAAAAGTAATACTTTGATTTTTTTTGCTTATGAAGATATTTATCTAGGCTTGAAAAGAAATTGACAGAAGAATAGATTGTGAATTTAAGAACTCTTCGCAAAAACCACTAAGTCTTGTCAGGTTTTTTTCTTAATCCTGGTTTACTTTTTTTACAAATAAAACATCTAACTTCAATAGTTAGTATACATTGATAAAATCTTGTAATATAGTATATCAGCTACAATAACAAAATTCAATCATATATCCGAATTAAAATTGTGATTGATGTTTGATCATCCGGTTATAGTACTCAAGTCAATATAATTGTATGTGGTTCCCTCAACTTATAGTACAAGTTCCGAGCTTGAATCTCTCACTACGATTGGGGATAAAGCTGTCTGGATTTAGCACGATATACACGTAGTAGATATTTATGAGTCATAATATTTTGACATAAAGATCTCTGATTGTAATTCATTTTTAATAGTTATATTTGGTCATATTAAGCTACAATAACAATAGTTAACTTAACAACAACAACGCGATTTCGCAACGATCTGCAACTTTTGTATTGATGGAGATACAGATTTAGTCGGGCAGCAGATGTATTTGCATGTACTCATATGTTGTCCAGCAGCTGCTTGTTGTGAAAATCCACACTGCAGTGCCCGAATGGCACCCACACAACTAGGCAGGATGAGGGAGGCGGTGCAGAGTTGGCAGAGAGATCTATTTGAACAGCTAGTTGAGTCAACTTCTGGGCAAGACTTGCAAAAGCAAGTAGCAGGGCAGGTAGAATCTGTTAGATTCACTGTTTTCCTTTCATCTGCACTCCTGATCTGGCAAACTTTGTCACCTCCCACGTTGAGCATGTGCGTCTTGTCCGTTGATTTCCGTTTAAAACTTAGCAATTTCTTATACATACTTTATATTTATTGTGTTCTAAGCGCTTTCCACTGATCAAATGAAACAGCAAATGGGGCAGTCACTTAGCTTTATAAATTTTTAATATAGTCCAGCAACAGTGAGTATCAACCGTCTGTCCAGTGTGTGGGAGTGGGTCACAAACCCAAGCAATCGATATATGTATATCTCACATTCACGTATGTGGTATGCGGAGCACGTGCAGCCATCGTTCGATCGGTTTTTGTTTTGTTTGGTTTTGTTTTCGTCACGCGTTTAAAAATACACATTGCCTAGTACTATGTATGTTCACCCTTTCGTCACAGCCCCTCCCTGTAATGAAACTAAAAGTAAAGTGCAAATTTTTTTGTCGCCGAGATTCTCCTTGGCGTCAATTCATGCGACAGCTGTGTTAGCTGGCTGAATTGGCAGGCAAGAGCATCTATCTGGACAGTGTGTCTGGTGGTGCATAATAATTTGTTTTATTGTGTGTGTTTAGGGTTCCATTCGGTTTTGCGGTATATAAGTTCGAGCATTTGTAGCTGGAGGCATCATTCAAGTTCTTCAGAACAAACTAAGATAACCAAACTAAACAAAATGTTCAAATACGTAAGTTTTGAGTAGTTGTTTTAATATTTATATTTTGCTATAATTTGCTCCTCTTCATAGTTCGCTTTGTGCTTGTTCGCCATTGTTGCCTGTGTGGCCGCTAAGCCCGCTGTGATTGCTGCCCCACTGGCCTATAGCGCTTACGGCACTGCACCAGTGGCCTACTCTGCGGCCTACACTGCACCCTACACCGCGTCGGCTGCCTACACTGCTGCTGCCTATCCTTACTCCGCTTACTCCGCTTATCCTGCTGCCTATTCCACATATCCTTATGCCGCCTACTACCGTTGAGCAAACCACTGAACGAAGATTATGAACTCGAGCACCACCACAACAGCAAACACAAGACATACTGCAACTGTATTATAATCCTGCTATTATTTGACTTCATGCAATCTTTATTTCCTCGAGCAACCATCACAATTCCAATTTAACCTTTCTTTTCATTTTGGTTTTTGTTTTATATACTTTTTTTGGTTTTTTATTATTTCATTTTCTGGTATAATGTGATGTTTGAGAAAGGAATATTATTGTTTAAATAAATGCATTTTGCGTAAAACGTATTACTATCAGATTTTACTATATCAAGTATTTGTTTACTTATGTCCCACGAGGAATCAGTAAATGAAGGAACTAACTGGGCAAAGACTTTGTCACAGCTGGCTTAGTTAGTTACTGTTGCTGTTTCCTTGACTATACTTATTCAGCTATAACTATATGTATTTTCTTCACATTTAAAATGCGCAGCAAGCATTCGCAAATTGAATATTGTACATACTTGCAAATCGGCTGAAATGTTTGCATGGCTAGCACGTAAGCCAAGTAGCCAAGTTTGTGGCTGATCTGCGGATTGTGAAGCGTTAAATTATGATAAAATAATCCACAAAAGGTAGCTTGTTGCTGGTTCCAGGAAGTGACTAAGCCTTTGAGTTTTGGAATGCGAATAATCACAAACTAAATCAAATTAAATCGTTATAGCTGGTATTTGTTGACCTTGTTGTGTTTCACTTTTAAGTAATGTAGTAAAACAAATAATATGTTTGGCCCTCGTATTTTTCTTTTTTTGTGCGTGAACATTGCCAATATTTCAATTATTCATTGCATGTGTACAGTAGATACGCAAATTGGTAGGCCGTTGCCATTAGCTATGTTTATAATCGAGTCATGAAGCTATTTTCAAGTCGCACAACCACAGATAATGCATTCCACACGTGGCACACAGTGCCAACTAAAACAACAACCTACACTCAGGACCCTGTACGCAATGCTACAGTTCATTGGCATTCGCCGACGACATTGAATTAGTGCATAATCCTTTCGCTCTTCTGTTGTCCTGTTTGCAATTTTTGAGCTCCCACAGCATAATATTAAAAACAATACCCTGTAGTTGGTTGCAGTAGACTAGAAGTCTTGCCACAAATTTACAAAAAATTCTTTAATCAACTGTTCATTACTATTTGGAGCCTACCTGAATGATCTTTAAAATGGCTAAAGTATACTGAGTTAAAGAAAAATCTATAAGCAGTAAAAGATAAATGGGTTGGGGTGTTAAATGGTTCATAAATGTTATCGCTCTTTAATCAACCAAAAACAAATATTTCATAATTTCTAAACTCTTAGCTGCACAAATATAATTATCATTTAATAAATAATTTTTAACGAGGATATTTAATCTTCGACACTTGAAAACGATATAAGTTCTGCAGTTTGTTTTTAATTGAAATGTGGCGCGTCTGTTGAGTGTGGCAGCGCAACCGCCTGCCTGCCACAATTTGCCGAGCTCGTTGCGTGCTTCTAGCTTCTTTTGGTTTGTAGCTCTTAGCTTATTGCTTTTTGTACGTTGCACGATGTCCGTTGCCTTGTGGTGCATTTAATTTAAAGGCGCCACGTGAAAACTGAGTTTCTACTTATCTTAGCAATCAATATTGCGGGCCTTGCCACTCCTTGTGGCAAGTGCATTAATCATACGCCGCATGGTACCGCCAATTGGTTAAACCAAAATGCATTTCATTAAATTTTAATGTCGACTTTGACTGCAAAATTAAATCAAATGTCGATTTTTAGTTGGTTCTCGAGTGTTTTGCATGATTTTTGACGCCTACCAATTGCAAAAAATGAACAAAATGCCGCCTTAGCTAATTTACTCGGAGGGCGAATTGAACACGCCCACTGAAACGCCTTTTATAATTGCTTTAAAACTGTTGTTAACGATGCCTCGCTTAATGTGCGATCGCACGTTTTTAATAAGCTTTTGTCGGCTACAGTGCCTCTGGTCAGTGAACGACCAACTATTAAGCAACTGCCTAAACAATTTGTGCCAACATCAATAAAGGTCGATTGTTATTTTTTTAAATATTAAGTTCGTTGCATAACCACAAGTGACAATTTTTTAATTGACTATATTATTTTTTTCGCATACTGTATGCGTGCAGTAAAGAAAACCGGCTGCTGGGAAAGAACTGCGCTTTAGTCTACTAAGGTAGCCAAATAAATCTGCCCACTTGCAATTTGCAAAAACATTGTGCATTTGTATGCAAATGTTTTGGCTTGGGCGTAAGTTACGCATAATCAAAGCTTGCTGCAATTACCTAGTCTCGGAGTCACTCAGGGGCTAAGCCATTGTCACCTGGGCGCCTTTCCATTTGCTCGAGAGTGTGAGTAGAGGTTAAGGGGAGCTGAGGTTGCTAAGATTTACGCAGTCAATTTAAAGTTGGTCCGCAGGGCGTTTCATGCATTTGGTCGAGTGTTGCTACAAGTGGTGCAGCTAGCCACCAGGCAGGCAGGTAGGCACTTAAAGGCTTACGTAAAGTAACGTCTGAGTTATGCGTGTGCAGGAGAGGAAAGAGGGGCGGCTATCTAGCAATTAACTCTCAGCTAGGTGTATTAGAATTATTATAAACAACATTGTGCATTGTGTTCGCTGATAGCTATGAATTTATGATTGCATTTAAAGTTTAGCACAGTGGCGTACCAAAAAGAGGGTACTCGGGAGCGAGCCCCTCTTTAACTGTGACCTTGCCACACCACTGACTGAACAACTGAGAGGCCTGAAATGGCAAACGATCAGTAATCGTTCGACAACTGACTGCCCTAGATAATATTTTGTAGAGTAGAAGTCCGGCTCAGGCAATCAGTTTAATAACAGCGAAAAAATTACAAGTACACTGGGCGAAAATACGCACTGTGAGATCACTTTTCGTTGAAAGAAAATACCTTAGCTACGGTTTAATAGAGTGGGTTGCGCTCAAATATATAGCAAGGTTGATAGAGCTTTAATTTATCTCTAACGAATACTAGAAAAAATTATTTTTTCTTTCCTTAAAACAAGGAACTTACTTACTTTCTTTATTCTCACTAAATCTCCTGAACTTAAGAACCTATTCTTCAAATGCGTTTCTTCGTGTTTCTATAAAAAATGTTTTAATAGCGTCTGTGTTTCTTTAAAAATCCTACTAAATGGCCAATTTAGGCATTATGCGAACCATTCGCTTGGATAAATAGATAAATGTCTGGTAATAACAAAACGCACTACCACGACCAGTTCTTAAATGTTTTAGGAAACTCGTTTAAATGCAATTTAGTTTTTCCTTCTTTTTTTCTCACAGATTCAGTGATATGACATATGTTTCCAAATAATATATATATATATATATACAAACGCACATACTTATAGCAGATATTATTCATTGCACCGGGCAGAAAACAGAAAACATCCGCATTGGCTGCGTTGCAGTTGTTGTTGTTGTTGTGTTTGGGCGGGTCTGCCACAACATCACCACAGCCTACTGCCCCAGCCCCAGCACCTGCCCCTGCAACCACCATCAGTTGCAAGTTGCACTTTGCATGCACACGAAGTTTTCAAAGTTTTCGCAGCCTCGCGCAACAAAAGTAAAAGTGCAGTGCTTTTGGGCCCGTTCTCGTGCCGGTTGTGATTTTGATTTTGGTTTTTGGGCCTGACTCGATTTGGCTATAAAAGCATTTGAGCCCAGTTAGCAGGCATTATTAAACGTTGTGTTCTCGCCACGAGTAAATCCGCTTACATAAGAAAAACTCCTTGCAACATGTTCAAATATGTAAGTAGCTTCTTTACACCGATTTGCAAGCCATATAAAAACTGTTCTTCTTAGTTCGTTTTTGCCGTTTTGTGCTTGGCTAGCGCGGCTGCCGCTCCTGGCTACTTGGGTGGTTTGGGTGGCTTGGCCCCGGCTCCGGCTATTTCCTATGGCCACTCCCTAGCCGCACCCTCATATGGCTCGTATGGCTTGGCGCACAGTTATGCTGCCCCAGCTTTGCACCACGCACCACTAGCTGCATCATCACTGTCCCACTATGGACTTGGTCCAAGGATTAGCTATGCTGCTCCAGCAGTGCACCATGCACCACTCGCTTTGTCGCACGCACCACTCGCCTTGTCGCATGCACCGCTCGGCTACTCGCATGGACCAATCGGGTACTCGCATGGACCATACGGTCTGGGTCATGGTGCTCCACTGGGACTTGGCTACAAATCCTACTCTGCTCCTGCCTTGAGCCTCGGTCATGGCTGGTAAGGATGCTGCCAAGAATGAGTTTGCTTCCACTCCATTCTATTTTTTGTGAGATGAGAATTTTTGTAAAAACTTTACAGCTTCTGTGGGCAACCAATTAAAAAATTATAAATTGTATTTGTTTCTTATTGATTGATATAAAAATGTATTTTAATTGATTTTGGTTAGGAAGCGTTAAAATCATGATAAATTTGATCCTTTTTTAATCAATCCGTTGCATTTTTTAAAGAAACTCGATGGAAAATTTAAGTCTTAGTCGGATTGCTTACAAATTTATTGTTGGATTGAAAAGTGCTAAGTTTTAATTAATAACTGACTCGATTCTACTACAACTCTCACACGTTCTCGAGCGCTAAGGGTGCGCCTACCAGCCGTGATAGCCGTGGCCATAGCCATGACCATAACCATAACCCAGTCCCAATCCCAGGTCATGTCCATGAAGACCGTGTCCATAGCCGCCCAGATATCCATGTCCAAGTCCATAGCCGCCCAGATAGCTTTTGCCAATGATGGTCTTCGTAACGATGGGTGCAGCAATGGTCTTGATGATGGGCGCATGATAGCCAATGCCCAATCCTAGTCCATGTCCATGATAGCCGCCATGATATCCGCCAAGGTAGCCACCATAGTGTCCAATGCCCAGACCATGTCCGTAGCCTATGTCGTGTCCCAATCCAATGCTTGGCTCTGGCGCTGGGGCGGCCATGCAGCCAGTCAAGCAGATTGCCGCAAACAATAAAATCTAAGGAATGAGAGCTGATTATAAGCCGAGCACTTCCAAATCCTTTGGAAACTTACTCCTTTGTACATGATGTTTGTTCAGCAGTAAGGTTTGTGCGTTTGTGCCGCTGCAGTTGCTTCAAGCGTGCGTCTTTTATACCAGAGCGTGTGGCAGTTGCACGTTGCAACTGTAAGTGGGAATCAAGTAGTGTTGATGCCTTAATTGGATATCGATGATCTAATGGATACTTCAAATGGAAAATATTTGGCTGCTTTAATTTAATCTACTTTACGTGTACTATTTGGTCAAAGACATTTCACCCGGTTTCGATTGAATGCAGTACGCAATGTTTGTTGTTGTCTTCGGTACGCATTTATTCGCATAAACTCGTAAATTGCCTAAAGTGTTGAATTTGCAACATGCCACTAGCACTGCTTCACAAATGTCCAATGTCTAGTTTTGGGCGTGGCTGTTTTGTGCCTGATTTTGGTTTGAGTTAGCGAAATAGTTTGGTTTATTTTTTCGATCTATGGCGCCGCCAAATGTTGCAGCTTTTGTGGGCAGCAGCTGATGGCCTTTGCCAGAATCGATTGACCGCAAAAAAAATGCACAAAAATAACACACATTTTAATAAGGTCAATGAGCTCTCGCACAGCGTCTGTTGTGTGTGAACTTTTGAGTCATGTGACGCAATAATTTATGTATAAAGACCAGACTCACAAAGACATCAAACGGAGCTGTGGATAAGCAAATAAAGTCAGTAATCAATTCTCTATGCCTTAACTGTTGATCGTTAAGCAGCGATTGTGCAATCCATCGAGCCATGCTCTAAAACTATAAACCCCCAAAAACAATAGCAACTAAAATACTATTAAAATGAACCAAAACGATTAACTAACTCTAATAGTTTCAAAGAAATCATTTTAGAAATCAGCTGGACTTAAAGATACTCTTTAAGCTGTAGACAATGAAATCGACTTTGAAGATAAGGATAAGTTCAAAACGTGAGCTATAGTCAAGTTCTTGTCTTAAAAGTCAGTCAGAAAATAACTTAATTTCTAGCTTGCATGGCACAATGAGATAAGATATACAACTTTACCTTCTTTGGCTGTTTGCAACTTCACTTGAAATTATTTCCTCTTTGAAGAACGATTTTAATGAATGAAGGGTATCATAAAAAACACATCAAAAATTACATTCATAAGATCTACAAAAGAGTCAGTGACTCTTTGGTAAACCAAACAGAGACAACAACAAGTAAACAACGACAACAACAACAACAGTGAGGCAGCGACGTGTTTAAACTTGAACTTGAAAACAAGTTTTTGGGAATTTGTGTGAGTGGAGTCAAGTGGAGATTGTTTACTGCCAAGTGTGTTGCAACTGGTTGCCGGTCTGGGTAAAAATGCAGCCTTTTCATAAACCGGTTCAAGATGCCACCCAACTTTTAACTGTACATGAACGGGCCTCAAGAAGTCATCACTTATGCCTCCGCTTAGTCGAAATGCAGTCAGAAGCTGATGCACACCACAAGAAAGCTCTCAGAATGCGGAGTCAACTGTTCTACCTGATTCTAGTGCTCATAGTGATGCAGAAGGTTAATGCTGCCACTTTGGTGTATCATCAACCCAGTGCAGTTGTCTACCATCAACCAGTTATCCAACAGGCGGAAGGAGATCGTCAACATCCTGGATATACCATTGTGGCTCCACTAACAAAGATCGCCCATGTCACCTACGATTCAGTGCCCATTTCTCACACTCCCTTCGAGCATGTGCCACTCTTTCAGCGCACTGGACATGTGAAGGGTATACGATTATAAGGAATAGTTTTTAAAATAAAGTGAATTATTTTGTACAATTTATTCGCCAAGCATTTTTGCTTTTCTAATGAAGTTTGAATAAGGCTAAGTCTGTTTTTTAGTTTACATCTAAGAGTTCCATTTCTTTAGAAGAAATACGGCGCAGGGGCGAACTTTGGTGCCACAGCCAAGGGAGCAGGAACTGGAGCCGCGAAATGAGCAGGGGCTGGCAGACCAAATCTAGCAGGCGCAGCAAAGCCCAAAGGAGCGGAGAATCCTAAGGGTGCAGCCAGATGATGATGAGCATGCAGAGGAGCAGCAAAAGGAGCAGGAGCGAAGGCAGCAGCTGGAGCGAAGGCAGGAGCAGCAGCCACGGGAGCAGGTGCCAGGGCAGGAGCAGCAAAGGCTGGAGCTGGAGCGGCAAAGGCGGGAGCTGGAGCGAAAGCAGGAGCTGCAAACGCAACCTTGTGAGGTGCAGCAAAGGCCAATGGCGCTGGGACTGGAGCAGCCAAAGCAACTGGAGCTACGGGTGGTGCCACAGGGAAGGCTACAGCATGGTTAATCCGATGGGCGTTGAAGCTGGAGGCATAGGGAGCCACAAAGGAAGCGGTTGCCAGTGGTGCAGGTGCAGCTGCAAAAGGCAACAGACCCGCCTGAGCGCCAGCCACACACAGAGCAACAAGCTGCAAAGAAATTTTGTAATTAAATCAATATCCCTTTCTCTGGACGAAGGATAAATCCAACCTACCATTAGTTTGGCGAACATTTTGATTGATTTTTGGTTTTGGTGGTTTGCTTGAGTGCTAACGATGGTTTGATGTCCAATTGTCAAATGCCTGGCGTTTTTATAATTCTCGCAAACAGTTTTCGGGTGGTTGTGGTGGGGCATACCAAATTGCCGCAAAAAAAAAGTCTTGCAATACTTTCTACATAAGGTTGTGCTGTGCGAAGGGCGTTCAATGTACTTAATAATCAATTGGGTGCTTGTTACGTATAAACGCATTATCGACACCCACTTTCATAATTGCACGCCGTAAGGCAAAACCACCACCCTTCTGCTCCCTGGCACCATAGATATAAAGCCATACTGTCTAGCCCACTGGCCGATATTCCACTTGGTCGGTTGGTCGTTGGGCAAGTTTTCGTTTTATGTATTTATAGGTTTTTGTTTTTGTGTGGCATCGATATTCACCTACTAATGAGCCACATTTATCGAACGTGACACTCAATGTGGTTAATCCAACCTCTCTCTTTCTCTCTCTCTTTGTAATTTATTTTTCTCTTTCACTCTTGCTTTTAACAAAAAATACCACTTCTTCAGTGCATTTGTCGCCTGTACAACTGACTTGATTTCCATCTCTTTCTTCTTCCCTCTCTGTTGACTGTCACTTTCCATGTTCGGAATACCTGAATTGGCAGCTTGCCCGTTTTGTCTGCATTTTATACAACTCAATAAATAAATCATAGTATGCCTACTATGTCCAGTATAATTGGTATTACACGATTTTCGGCTTAACAATAATTGTTAGGTTAGATAAGTACAAAAAACTTCTTTATCTAAAGTAAACTTGGTTAAAATATTCGTTTTATATTTTATATTTATCTTCAAATACATAATTATATAAATTATTAAAACTTAAGCATAAATTTCTACACAACTCAAAATTTCTTTGGTTTGATTACAAAGAGTAATATAGATATCCTAAAATCCTTATACCAACTGTAGCTCCGGGTCTGTTCTTAGTCTAAAATAGTGAATGATGATGATGATGATGTGCCAGCTTCAGGGGAAGAGCACGTAGATGAGCATGTGGTGCAGAGACCAGCTTTGGAAAAGCATAGCCAATGGAGACGCGATGGGTGGTCTTCTTTGGTCCAAGTGTTACACGATAGCTGGGAGCGAAGGGTACCGCTTCGAGCACCGGAGGCAGCACCTGTGTCACAGTGGGTAAATGTAGCTCTGCGGTTGGCAACAGATGAGTGTGAACTGGAGGCAGCAGGGGTGCATGTGCACATGGAGCAGGAGCAGTCCAAACAGGAGCGGGTTGAAGGGGAGCAGGTGCTGGCCAAAGGGGAGCTGGAGCTAGTGGAGCTGGTGCTGGCCAAGCAGCTGCAGGGGGTAGAGGAGCAGGTTCCGGCCAAGCGGCTGCAGGGGGTAGAGGAGCTGGTGCAGGCCAAAGTGGTGCTGGCGCTGGAGCAGGTAGAAGAGTTTCCTGTAACTGCAACGGAGCGGCATAATCGTAATGCTCTGGCAGTGGCTGATGCAATGGCTCAAAGTGATCAAAGTGGTTAAAATGATGGTCGAAGTGATGATCGATATGTTCAAAGTTGTGCGAGGGTTTCGCATCAATGCAAATCAAAGCCAAGGCCAAAAGGGAAGTCTGTATGGAAAGAGTGTACAAATCATTAAGGGACATAACAGACTTAACAAGGTTATACTTACAAATTTCAGGTGCCACATCTTGCTTGGTGTGTGTGGGAGGTGGTGTTGTCCTTGTTGAAAGTAGCTTACGACCGCTCAAGCCGAAGATATGGATAACAATGATTGACCATGGGTCTTACCAATTAATTTATAGTGTCAATTGTCTAGCCCTACACAAACCCAATCATATTTGGCCTGTAGCCAAATTGAACGTGCACTTCATCTTCACTTTCGTTTGCTGTGTTTGCAGCTAATGTGGTTCCACACACCAAATGCACCACACCCCGCCTGTGTTTTGTTTTTGGTTAGCTATTATGTAGCAACTGCCTTAAATCGTGACTTTGTTGTCGTCGCAACAAACTAACATTTGTTTACAAGACGCCTCTTTTTGGTGCTTGGCTTGAAAGGGGGCCAATAACTTCTTGCACCGCTCAATATTATATAATAATAAATAGTTGGACAGTATTGTTAGCGGTCTCGAAACGGAAAACGATTATGACATCTATTATAAAATATTGCCTATCAATACAATTTATTAGCAAACATGATAAACGACCAAAGTGGAAGCGTGATTGTTTATAGTTTTTGCTTAAACCTGGTTACCGAACTCAAAATAGTACTGGCAGGGCAAGGTAATGATATCTTTTTTCTCCGTGTCCCCAATCTTGAACTACCTAGCACATTTCCTGTAACATTAAAGCAGGAATAAAATATAATTTCAATCGCATGATCTTATCATTTAAAAACTTTATAATATTTTTTGCCAAACTCCAGTTATAAAGCAAGGTTATCCTATGACCTTCTCCGATATTTCTCCTCTACCTTACACTTGTAAAAGAGTACATCCAGTTGGAGCTCTTTCTACATTCACATTCTTCATAATTTTCAGTTTAAGTACATGATTTTATTTATATATAAAATTTGCTACAAAGAAAAACAATTCAGATCTTTGAAGACACATTTCTCTAGCCTAGAACTGGAGCTGGGGCGGCAAAGCTGTAAGGAGCAGCGTAGGGTGCCGCAGTGTAGGGCGAGGCGAAAGGAGCTCCAAAAGTGTAGGGAGCAGCATAAGGTGAAGCCAGATGAGCAGCGTAAGGTGAAGCCAGAGGAGCACCCAGTGGGGCAGCCAGTGGTGCAGCGGCATAGGGTGCAGCGGCATAGGGTGCGGCAGCATAAGCAGCTGGAATACCAGACACATAACGGTTGGAGTACGGTGCAGTCAGCTCGAAGGGAGCAGTCGTGTAGGAGGACTGAGTGCCATCGTAGTTGTGGCGGACATCCACCTGACTGCTACTGCCAGCTGCATAGAGAGGTGCATTCGCATAGGCCAACGGGGCGGCCAGTGGTGCGGCAAGTGGTGCAACCACGCCTGGCTTAGCCGAAGCACAAGCAACGAGAGCGGCAATGATGAGCTGTAAAACGCAGGAAGTCAAGTATGTGGAATGGCATGCCAGGCATTACAGGAACTTACGAATTTATACATGTTGCGGTTGTGGTTGTCAAGTGTGAACTGATAATGTTTGTTTTGGGCCAAATACAACGCCTTATATAGCCATAAATACTGCTCGAGTTTTTTTGTGTTTTTAGTCGCTTCTTCTTCCTTAGTGCAGTACGTGCTTAGCCTGTAATAGTTGAACAAACCATTAACAACACCATCACCACCACCACCACGGAATGTTGTAGGAAGTGCCAATCGCAGTCGCAATCGTCGCATTGTCAAATTTCGCAAAGTGATGCAATTTGTATGCAGTCATTGACTTCAAGTGGGTCACAATGGTTTTAGATTTGCCCACAATTTAAGAGTGGTTGCCAGTTGGCGGTGTTTAAGCCTCATTTCAAACGTAAGTCGGCTATAAAATGCGTGTCGCCTCGCAAATTTTGCATTAGTGCCGCTTTTAATGGGCGGTCATAAAAAATCTCAATTGGAACGCACCGCATCATAAATTGGCGCGCATCCCTGAAATGACCTTGAGGCATGCCACACCAAGGCAACAGGATGTGCGTGCGGATTTCTGTGTGACTACAACTCAGTTCAACATCTGTTTAAGCCATCATTCTGCAACTCTAATTGGCCTGAACAACTCGAGTGAGCAGCTTAAACCGGCTATCGGACTTAATGAGCAATTCAGCTTACGATTTCTGCTTATGATATTGTGTTTGTGTTGTCCAACGCTCTTTGGTAGGTCACGTGCTGTCGACAAAGCATCGGCAGCAGCGTCTACGTCGTCATCATCTTCAGCTGAGTTTGCCCTCCTGCTTTTTGCAGTCGATGCTTTTG
Source organism: Scaptomyza tumidula (assembly GCA_035044465.1). Classification (NCBI taxonomy): domain Eukaryota; kingdom Metazoa; phylum Arthropoda; class Insecta; order Diptera; family Drosophilidae; genus Scaptomyza; species Scaptomyza tumidula. Next base: position 9,234,613 of record JAWNNW010000442.1, on the reverse strand, counting down.
AGTGGATGCTGAACTCAAGGCCTCGTCAGTTGATCTGCTCAAGTGATCAGTGCTTATTCCCCACGCATGTAACTGTATCCGCATTTTTATACCCTGTACTCATTGAGTGTAGTAGAATCGAGTTTGAGATCGTTGTACTTCATGAACTTTTGTTTAAGTATTTATTTTCAAGCGAGCTCATCTAATAATACTTTCAAGGGTATTTGAGCTTCGTCATATACTATTCCTACTTGTTGTCACTTGGGTCCATCCGACCTCTCACTGCTTTGGATGTTTAAACAATTCTTGAGTACATCAGATTATGCGTTCTTCCATCAGGTTAGTTTAAGTTCGAATGACGGATATGCGGAAATTCCGAGATATGCCGCTCACTTCCTCGACGCCTGCTTGAAAAGAACCGTTACTGCTCCTACGTAGACACCAGTATTTAGCACTTATAAAATTAGAAGCTGTTTTTAGTTTTTTTGCAGTCAGTTCCATTTATTTATGATTATTGCTTTTAAATGTACCTGCTTTTATTCCAGTTATACTAAAAATGCGGTTTGCTTCTGAGCTTGATACAGATCATTGTTCTGTTCGCCGATTAATCTCACATCCGTTAAAGTCGCTTAGCGTTAATCATTTGTGAGCGATGGGACAGGTGGGAGGTTAGCAAATTATGGAAGCACTAAGTTGAAGTAAATCAATGCCGAGTTTAAGGCCTTATAATCGAACTCCTCGATCGCTGAAATAGCTCTGAAATCTTGCTTATATGCAAATGAGATGTTCATATCTTTTTTCTGTATTATTAAAGATTTGTTATATTCCATACCCCGCGTTACCAACTCTCCACTCTGTGCATAAACAAACATTGATCTCTGATAAGTAGCAGTCGATGGGGAGTGAAAGGTGCGATCAACTGATGAAGACGTCTTTTGTGATCATTCAGATAGGCTCGCGACCTTCGTGTCGACTTATATGCAAATGTAGCCCAGACAAGACAAGAGATGTTCAGTGGCAATGATCCAATAGATCACAGATGGTTTATGATTGGTAATGAACCACTTTAAAAGCAATCTTTGTGCAGCCACAGGTACACAGATAAAATCAGCATTTAAATGGCAAGTCGCTTTTACTTTATTTACGAGCATGTTGCGAGTATTCACAAACGATGATTCACAGAGTGATAATTAATAAAAACAGTCAGTTGGCTCTGTGAACTAAACTTAATTTATGTATGAACTAAAAGTGCAGCTTAAGGAATACAGATATATCTGTGTGTTACAACTATCGTCGTTGAACTTGTGCCGTTCCATATGAGGTAAGTCCGGTTGTATGTGTCACTGTGGCATATGAGGCACCTGCCTGCAGTGGCAGATTTGCCACATTCAGTGGCATCGATCCAAATGGCACAGGCAGCCTTAGATTCAATGAGTTGCTATCCGCTGAAACCGCTGGCGAACCTATCGAGCGAGCCGTCGCCGGTAGCGTTGAACTAAGTGGTGCGGAGGCAGCTGCTGTATTGCCATTTCCAAAGACATAACCACTGCGGGTCAGCACCTGTGTAAAGGCCGCATGATCCAGCGATGGATCCACAAATTGTCGAGCAACCTGCTGTTGTCGCAGCTGGAAACGAGGTGCAGGATAGTGATAGGCGCCCAGCTGAGAGCTAGGTGATATTGAATAACTATTAAGATGTGATACGTCTGCCAGCACCACTGACAGCATCAGCTGTAGCGTCAGTCCAATGAGTAGCACAGATTTCTGAAAGAAACCGTTAGACATTAGATCACAGCGCTATTCACACAGTTACGGAAACAGAGAGATGCACTCACATTTGAACACATTTTTCGGGCTAAGTTCTATTTGCTTGAATTCACTTGCACTTAACACGATTATTTCGATTGCGTTGTTTCGTTGTTCTCCGTTGTTCTCCGTTGTGGACGGACGAAGCTTTTCGGGCTGATTAAAATTTGTGCGCCAGTTGAAGATACTTTTTATACCGCAGTTGTACGCTACCAGCTGAGCTTCTGCTCAGTTCTCAATTTCGTCGACAGATGGGCAAGTGAGCGCTAGTAACACAGCTCTCGACCAGTCAAACATTCAACACGACCAGTCCCAAAATTTCATTAGTTTCGACTACCAGATACTCTGTGCTATTTAAGTAATAAAGTTTGATCTTAACTTTTTTTTTTTAATAGTTTGAAAGTGAAGAGATAATTCATAGGGTGTCTGGTATAGAAAATCACTTTGCCCATTTTCATATTTCTTCCACACTTTCAAAACACTCTCTTGCCAACTATTTAATTCCCAGGGTATAAATCAAAATGCGTTTACTGCCTCGGATGCCGCTGCTCAAATAAAATGTTTTTGGCTTTAAAGCTGCGTTTGCTGACTCTCTGACGACAACTTGGTGGCTCTTAGCTCTTGGCCATAAGTTTTAACTTATACATTCTGCTTCTGTTTTCCAGTTGTTGTTGTTGTTGTTGTCTCTATTTTGGGTTTTTTGCTCGTGAACTGCAGCTCTGGCATTTGTTGATAGTGCTTTCATGTTATTGTTGTTAACTTGACTGACTCTGTTTATTTATCTGTGCTAAGTTGTTGGCTCTGTTTGTGAGCTGCTTTGCCATTTGCTGCTTCTTCTTGAGCTTTGGCGATTGAGCAGCGTCTATTAACAATATTTAGTTTACCTTGCATATAAATACGTGTTGGTTATTCCGATTGGCATCCGAACTATGCAACAAGCCGCAGTTCAACTGGTCAGCCCAGACAAACAGTCAGTTTGTCATTCAGGGTCGCCGCCAATGGGGACTATTATCGAGTATCACAAGTTTTCTGAATCAGTTTTTAATCGATTGCCTAATATCTACTAATTGGTATGATATGAATATGAAACCATTTTAAGTCAATGAATTTATTCACTTTAAATAATCAGACATAAAATGTTAATAATGAGTTTATTTTCTGATTGTCTTAATGATATTAAGTGTGATTTTCTATAAGCGAAAACGTCCTAATTCACGCACATAATTTTGTGTAAACTGCCAAAGCGAAAAAAAAAAAACAAAACAAAACAACAAACGACAACAACTACATATAACAATGTCGACACCTCGCAAGCATGTTGAACATTTGAGCAGTTGAGCGAGCAGTTTGGACTTATTAAACACAAATCGATAGTCATGTGACACCAGCTAGGTACGAAGACGGCTCTAACGAGACGCAGCGACTGAGAGGCATCGAAGTTGGATAGCTCATCGACTGGCTAATAAGTTTCGTTTAGTGTTCATGTTGTTTTGGGAACTTAATTGAGACGGCAACGCCGGCTGACTTGTGTGTTTGAACAACAAATTGTTGGCAGATAGCCAAACAGTTAAGAGCCAAAAGCCAAAAACAAAGAGCCAAACCCTAAAGTCAAAAACAAAACAGATTCACTGAGCTGACCTCCTACGAAATGTATTCAGTTATAATTTGTGCTAATAAAATCGTTAGCTGTGGCTCATGCAGAAATCAAACTGCTGACCCATTTGATGAATTTGGATTTGTTAAACGCTGACAGCTACAATGGATTTCGCATTGAGGTTGGTCATTCCGACAATCAATCGATTCGATCCGCCGATGAAACTGACAGCTATAGCATCAATTTATGTATATTTTTAATATTTCTATTTATTTACGGTTGTCTTTAATGTGGTTGTTGCTCCTCACACTTTGGTGGTATCTCTTAAGCACGATCTTCGTATGCATAATTAACACGCTTGGGTTCTTGATGATGTCGCATAAATTCCGCGGAAGATGCTTGCTTATCAAACATTTTTAATCACATACTTAAAAAATCTTCTTAATTAATTGCTTATTTACGCTACGAGTTTGTCTATTAGCATTGAAATTAACATGATGATTATTATTATTATTTTAGAGTAGATTGTTATATATGATATATGCTTCCATGCTTCTACGTAGCCGGGGGCTACCAGACTGTATCACAGGGTTGGGCTTCCGGAACAGCAACTGGCGCCGCATAGGTAATAGTTGGTGGTGCGGCATGATAAGCCACTCGATGATGCGTGGGCTGTGGTGGTGCAACTACATGGTAAGCGTGTGGTGCAGCATACTTGGCAAACAATGCTGGTGGTGGTGGTGCAGCGTAATGAGCAACTGCTGGTGGTGCAGCATAGTGAGCAACTGCTGGTGGTGCAGCATAGTGAGCAACTGCTGGTGGTGCAGCATAGTGAGCAACTGCTGGTGGTGCAGCATAGTGAGCAACTGGTGCTGGTGCAGCAAAGCCAGAATAAGTTGTGGTTGTTGTGGTTACTGGTGGACCCAGCGTATACTTGATGACGGGAGCAACGGGTGCAGCTGCGTAGGTGGTCCGAATGTGATGCGATGGTGCGGAGTACTTAATAAATGCAGGTGGTGGAGCTGCATAGGTAAGCGTGGGTGGAGCATAGTTAACCTCATGTGGTGCACTATAAACAGCTTCCACAGCAACAGGAGCTGGTGGTGGGGCATGAAAGTAGCCGCTGGCATGTGAAGATACAGAGGCGCAAAGAGAGATCAAGAGTAGAGCAAGCTGAAGAGACAAATTAAGAGAATGTTAAGTGTTAAGAGTGTACTCTGAAGCTTTAACTCTATTACTTACAATTTTCAACATATTTAAAGATTTTAAAAACTTCCGATTGTAGTAGACGTTTGCACAATTGAAGACTTTCACGTGAAATGAATTGATTTGGTTAACTTTGCAGGTTTTTATACTCTGCATTCGATTACGCATTATGTGAAATGTGTTTAAAACTCCACATTACGGGAGCATTTCACGCATCCCAGTAACAACAGCAAGCATTGTCCAACCACGTCCCATCGACAAGCAAATCGTGCATTAAGCTGCACGCGACACGTTTCGCAATACCATATTTAATGCCTTAACACAAAGAGACAGACCCTGAAGACCTACCATAAGCTTGGCTTAGAAGTTGCCATCGATACTTAGCCAGTGGGTGAGTTAGTAGGTGTCTGCAACTGCAGTTTCAGCTGTTAGTCATGTGGAATTGCAAGCACGTTTCACATTTAATGCCTTATAAACTTCGACTGTGATTGATTGTGCCTGCTGCTCATAAATGCCAAAATATTATACACTCTTGCCCCACCCCACCCCCCCCCCCCCCCCCAAAGACACAGCGCCATTAAGCAGAGAACGCTTTTTACTGCCACAAGTTTATGAAACCGTTTTCAAATTGCCTGAAATCAATATGAGATATATCTCCCACTTAGATTTCTTGCAAATGCGCAACACGTGTATTCCCAAGAGCAAACAAAAAGTACAGCTTAAAATTTGTTTGTCGAGATTAACCAGACTTTAAGATACCCTGTGCATTAGCTGCAGGTTACGAATAGAATAAATAAATGCCAGCTAAAAATGTCTTTTAGATTTCTTATTCAATTAGATTCCATTTTTAAAACGAACAAAATTATTGAAACTAAAAAATCATTGAAACTGCATTGAAATGACTTTGATATACAGCCTAGCCGTATGCAATGATTTTAGTTAAAACAAGTTTTTGAAAAAACTTCCGTTACTCATTTTTAGGCACTTTTGCCTTTTTGCTCTTTTTTGTTTTTGTATATTCAAGGTGCTACAACAAAGGCCCCCCGCCCCCTCGTTACAAATTATATCATTTTTTTATCGTACTGTGAATATGAAAGAATAAGCCATCTGCCCAAAAGTATGCCACCAAAATTACTTGACCAGCATAATTTAAAAATACTAAAAAAAATGCTAAGAAACGAGATTTTGCTATTTTGGCCTGACAAATTTGGCGCTAAAATTAAATTATATAAGAAATTTAAAATGCGATATCAATTTATAACGAAATGTTAATCAGAGGTAAAATTTAACAAATACTTTTATGCTCACATTTAAGTGCGGGTATTTTGATAGGATATTCGTCCGACAGCATTGTATAATTGCGTATCTTAAAGCATTTGTTATAAATAAAACAAAAACAACCAAAAAATAATTAACAAACAAATATATATATATATATATATATATATATATATATATATATATATATATATATATATATATATATAAATATAAATATAACAGACAGTGAAATCTCTCTATCTTGGTGTTGTAGCTGCTGTAATTAGAAAAACAAATCAGCTTAATTAAGTAATAATCAATTGAGTAATATCCATAATACACAAGAATACGTGAAAGAGTGTGTCAACAAGCAAATTGGGCGTGCCACAGCGAAAAAACCCAAAACGCGTTTGGGGAAAATTAGCATAACTAAGTAAACGAATCAGACATCGATATGCTTATTGGTTTTGTAAGCTGAGAGTGTGCCAGATTTTTCGGGGAAATTGCGAATCTCGCTCTCTAGAGTGTGGCACATGCCACACCACTCGAGCGAAGGCGGGAACATCGTCACCAAGCAGCGGCAGCAACAACAATCAATAAACAACAAACAGTAAAGTGCCGCAGGCAGCAGCTTCTGTAGGTTAAGATGCCAAACAGACATGATGCCGCGCGTAATGCGCTTTAAATTGGGCACACGTGCTTCACAAGTGCCACCCACTTACTCCCATTGCTTGATAAAATTGTAGCAAGCGCTTCGCTAAGGCACCTTTTGAAGTATGGCAATTGCTTTTTACTTTTACTCTCTGTATGTGCTGGTAACAGTTCATTATGCTGTCAGGCATAAATGTTGCTCATACGCCGCGTTAAGCTGCCATTGAACTCGACCAAGAACATCGCGTGTTACAGCTTAATAATAACACATCCATTACTTAACGCACTTGGCAGTGGTCTAGTTAATGCAGTTATAATAACAACTCATTAACGTTGTTTGTTTTACTTTACATAGTTTAAAACTGTATAACAAGCAATACAAAACATATATACATATGTATGCATCTTTGCATTTTTCTCTTTCAGTAAACTTACCTCTTGGCCCTCTTTTGCTAGGGTATTTTCAGCAAAACAAAGTCAACGGTCGCTTCAAGGTCAGGTCCAATGCAAAGGGCAGCAAATAAAGCGCGTGCATTTCCTTCGGCCAGGATGAGATCACAGCTTAAGCTTTGGGTTGACTGAACCTTGTATCAAGCAGTAATTAAGCATGGAGCTTGTTATTGCAATCATGTTTTCATGGCTTGCACTCTTTTCTGGACTTTTTAATTTCATCATACGTGTTGCTCCCTTGCGGCTGCTACGCTTAAAATCCATGGTTGCAATCAGCTCCAAAGCCATGATGTAGGATGTTTTTTTTCGTTGTGTGTTTGCTTACTGTTGTTGTGGTCAGAGGTCCTTGCTCTGAGCTCTCTGTGGTCCTCGGGGCATGTTAATTGTATATGTGGCAATGTGGCACGTCTTGCCTGTGAAAGATTAACATTAATAATTAAATTATCATATACTTTTGAGCTGGCTAACTAAACTCAAAACCTATCACGAATTCCACTCAAAACTGGTGACGTTTGGTTGAGTTTTCACTCATAGTTTGGGCAGGTGTTTCATATTGCAATCCGTGGCCTCACTGTGTGGGAAAACAACGGGAGGTAACTGTGCCATGAGAGCACAATACCTCTTAACTTTGCCCTACCCCCCTCCCCTCTCAAAGTGCACTGTGGCAGAGACATTGTTGCGCTTGGTTGAATATCTAATGCGCAAATTGCAAAGTAGGAAGCAGCCTACATCTCAGTAAACCCCCTCTGCCTCTCAGCCGCGCCCCCTTCACCTTCCCACAACTGCAACTGAACAGAACTGAACTGATCTGAACTTGAAGGTCGTTGCCAAATTGTGGTGCGGCCTTTATTTGTTGCTGATTGGTGATGCTTGAGTGGCTAACTAATCCATAGAATCACACAATCGGACAGGTGTCAACGATATCCAATAAACATTTTAATAATCACAATAACTATAATAATAATAATATAGTTTATGACGATAATGCGCATTGTATTTCTGGTAGTTTCTTGTAGTTTTGGTATCTTGTATTATGGCGACAATGATTGTATATTCTACCAAGGTCATAGCACCACCAACAATGCATACATTGTATGGCACACTACACAATAACGATATTATTCATAGTTGCTGCCTAGTTTCTGCTACTAATACTTTTTGTCAAATCCTCTAGTGAATTGTGTCGTGTGTTCGTGTCGTATGCGTTATTTTTGATTTCATTCACAACAACTTGGTTATACCCTGATCCCATTAAAAATGGGAAAAAAGGGTATAATGAAGTTGTGCAAAAGTATGTAACAGGCAGAAGGAAGCATCTCCGACCCCATAAAGTATATATATTCTTGATCAGCATCAACAGTCGAGTCGATATAGCCATGTCCGTCTGTCCGTCTGTCTGTCCGTCTGTCCGTCTGTCTGTCCGTCTGTGTGTATGTATGAACGCGTCGATCTCAGAGACTATAAGAGCTAGAGACTCCAGATTTTGAACTTAAGCTCGCCTAATCCCTAGGCAGTACAAGTTTCTTTCCGATTTTCGATAACTCTTCCCGTTTCCGATATACACATGGGATCGATAACAACAAAATCTTGAATTTGGAAAACTTTGAGATGCAATTTGAATTATAAAACAAAATAATGACAATCTGTGAAATTTTTATCGAAATCGGATAATAAACACCGGAGATATGGGACATTGAAGTTGTGTATGCAGTATGGAGTATGCGCGTACACAGACACACACACACTTGCAAGCACTGACTGTACGCGTAAAGTATAGGGATCAGGGTATCGTCTAGTCGGGATATCTCGACTAGAGCCTTCTTACTTGTTTTTAGGTTGGTTTTTTGTTTTTGTTTTTTTTGTGCATTACTCTATTAATAAGTGGCACTTTTAGTGGCTCAGCCACTCACTGCTAACTTGGCCAATACAAATTAAATGACATATTTTGCATTTTGGCCCACTTGAGATTTGCCCCATTTTCCCCCCAATTTCGAAATCTACTTTAAAAACTTAAAAATAAGCGAACACACCGACGGACATTAAGTTGAGCGCGCTTTAATAAATAATTATTTCAATTGCCCCACTTGACGCACTTTCATTGCAACTTGCCACTTTACTACCACTTCTGTCAACAGGTAGTCGCATAATTGCCAGGCGTTGGCATTTGTAATGCATTTTTTCAAGGAAATTTCAACACTTGACTTGACAGGTTGCACTATACGAAAACAGTCGAAAAAAGATTAAAAATATTTTTGCTGCTATATATCTATGATATATTTTTTGTGCAACTAGCATTTACTTAATATGTCAAAATTTATGTTCAAACTATTTTTCGTATCTTAACTGTGAGTGTAAAACACGATTCTTAACTTAATTGTGACTTAAGTATATATATACTTTATATCTGTACGTTTTTGTTACATTTGTTTACTATTCTTGCTGTTTACTTTGGTTTTTAACGTTGACCCAAAACTTTGGAAGTATCTTTTACAACTAAGGTGTTTCTCGCGTTTATTTCTCAAGATATTCTTGATTTTATTTGGATAAGAGAAATGTATGTAGAGGAGCGTACTTTTTCCCCCCTGCACTTAAATTTAAAAAAAATATATCATTTGTATTATAGTTTTGAATCGGTTTTTTGTATTTATTTAATTAAGTCGAAACCACGAGCATTAAACAATAACAAAACATGGTAATAATTATATATACAGCATTAACTTGATCTTTGTCTGCTCGTCTTGCTCACTTCATCTCGCTCAGGCTGTGTCTCTATTGAACTCCATCTCTGTCTCTCACGTTGAGGTTTTTAAATGTGATTTTATGTACACGACTTGAATTCAATACTTTGACAGCAGCAAAGTATTGAAACATTGTTCTAAGGTTGATCTCTATCGGAATAAGCCGATGAGATATGCAAACGATGTTGTTGTTGTTGTTTGAATATTCGTTCTTGGTGTGGTCCTTTAGGTCGTCAGAATAGAGAGAGCGTTCGCTTAGTGCAGAAAACCATGTCCATAGCCAGCATAACCCAGACCGTAGCTGCCATAACCGCCATAGGCGCCATGACCATGATAGGAGGGAGCAGCAATCACAGCTGGAGCAGCATGATAGATGGGTGCAGCATGCACAACGGGATAAGCCTTGGTGGCCACCTTGTAAGTGTTGGCATAGGATGTGGCCACTGGGTGGATGGTCTTCACGATCGGAGCATGATGGATAATAGGTGCAGAGTAGCTCTTGATGATCGGAGCATGCGATACGATAGTTGGAGCATAGGCAGGTGCAAGATGAGCTCCATAGCCCAGACCGTAACCGCTGCTATAGCCATGGCTATAGGGTGAAATGACGCCAGCGTTGGCAACTGCGCACAAGGCGGAGAGAACAGCGATCTACAAGGATTTAAAGTTTTCGGTTAGTTTGTTGCCAAAGTCTTTGCTAGCTAGATGTATCCTTACCAGCTTGAACATGTTGATTGTTTGGGTTGGTTGTTGGTGGTTGGTGGTTGCCGAAGAGTTGAATGTGTTATGTTTAAACAGCAGTGACGCTTGCCATATTTATACCAAAAAAGCCAAAACATGAGAAATATTCTGAAAACCGCACATAGACAATGCAAAACGAACAAAACAAAAAACAACTCTTCGTGTATGTGCGAATGCTTGAGCGAATCAAAAGCGTGAACGCCCTGCCCGAAGTTGATTTCAGCTTCGGTTGAGTCGGTAGCTTTGAGAATATGCTACTACTACTGCATTGAGAGAGATAGAGATATGAGATCGTTGATTCGATCTTTTTAATGCAGTGCCACAGAAATCAGTCACGCGCCACCTTGGTGCCGCTAGTTTTCATTTCCATGAGACAAACTAGAAAAGTCTCTGATGGTGTGGTGTGGTGTGGTGTGCTGTGGTAGTGCTGATCCACAAAATGGATTCAATTAAGTTTGGTTTTAGCTCAAGTGAGTTGTCTCACAAATTGTTCCGACTGCAGCCGGAAATCTAAAAGGCAATTCGAATCCGAACCATACACACATACTGTGTGAACCACAAGTTTTCCACCATTGTTGCTGGGAGTGTGGTTTTTCTTGACGCTGTTTAATTACGTTTATTGTAATCTGCGGTTTACTTAACGAGCAATTAACTCGTATGTGGCATATACACTTGAATTCAGCAAACTGGACAACTTCTTTCTGCTCAATTGTGCAATGAAACATTTTTCCCAGCTTCCTTTCTAAACCAAGTGGCTGAAAAAGAAAAAACACAAAAAAAAAACACACGCACATGATTATCAATCAGCATATGTAGCAGCTGATTGACACTCGACTTTATATCCGTAGGTGTAGAAAATCCATTCACGAGCCATGTAGAAAAACTTGGTCAATCCATTAACAGCGATTCCGATTCCCGTCTAAATACGCACAAAAATAGTGCTTTGAAAAATCGCACTGTTTAATAACTGACAACAAATTGCAAGTGGTGGTGCAGTTGAGCAGTCAGCAGCTGGCAGTCAATGCATTTTTTATTACTTGCCACTTTGTTGTTGTTGTTGTTGCACGTTTTTACATTAATTTTGTGTAAACTGATTTCTTATCGTTTGCCACGCTAGCGTATGCGTAACTTTGCCAAACTGACCAGCACAAAATCGATTCGCATCATGCAAATGCAAATAAATTAGACAAAAAATGAATTCGTTACACGATTATGATGTGGGAAAGACTAAGATATACCCTGTTTGTTTTTTATATCTATAAACTTATAAGATAAAAGTTCATATATTTGATAGTATTGTTGATGGTAAACCAGTTCATGCTCTTTCTTTTCTCTCTCCTAACTTAACCCATGTTTAACTTCAATATATCCACTCTACCCAATCATATATTTGATTCTAGGGTATTAAGTAAATAAAATGCTGTTTCGAATCGAATATTGGTTTAGTCATTTTAATGGCCTGCCAGATTTCTTAATAGCCATTCTTAATTTCTTGCAACTCGCCATCATTACTCTCTTCTCGTTTTGGGGGCACGCCTCATTACTATCAAGCAATAAAGATCTAGAAAAAATCGGTAGCAAAGCATAATGCAAATTCAAAGAGATCGAATGTTATAAGCTTTGCTGTTGTTGTTGCTGTTTGCGATAAACAGCGATTATATAATTTCGGGCGTAGGCCTCTTGTTGAGGCGGCTGCTGCTGTTGTTGCTGTTAAGCTAAACGGAGGCCTTGAAGGGCAGCTGCTGAGAGTTTTGATTCTGTGCACAAAGCGCGCTTAAGGTTTATGGCGCATAAATCAATCTCAACTAAGAAAACATAAACAACATAAAGGCGGCGGTGGACAATTGTCTTATTTTTATTATATCTGCATATTGACAGCAGCTAAAACCCTTCACCGGACACTTCATGCTTCAAGCAATTTGCATGTGTCGCACCAACACCAACAACAACCGCAACTACCGCAACAACAACAGCTTTATCGATATGCAAAATAGTTTCAAACGGAACACGCAACAAAAATCAACAGAGATCAACTGAGATTGACATTAAACAGGATACTTCGAATATTGCGTGCGTATGTCGCTCAACCCACCCACCCACTTTTAAAGTGTGTATGTGCTGTGGTGTTGTGTTGTGGTTATTGTGGTGCTGGCCCTCATTGTGGTGGTGCGTATGGTGTGTGTACTCTGTGGTCTGTAATTGCATTTTAATGGCTTTGCGGATCTGGCTGGCATTGCATTATTAGGCAATGTGAATATGATTGGCGGCATGCCACAACTTGCAACCACAAACTGCAGCACAACAAATCAAATAGACTTCAAAATTAAAAGCCGTCAATTTCTTGTGTATTTTCCAACTCTAATAGTATCGGGACTATGATTTATGTTGTTACAGCTTTCGCAGAAAATCGCAACTTGAAATATTTGCACAGAAATTTCCACAAAAAGATATCTGCAAGATCTTAGCGAAAAAGAAAAATTACACATTACAAATTGCAGATTGCAGGGCTAGAAAAAAAAACATATGTGAATGAATGTTTAATTAGCGTGCTATGTTTTTATTACATAGTTATTTAATTAGTTGTGAGCTTTGCATAATTATATGGTGCGCGACGGTGACGCGGGCAATCGAGTGCGCCAATTAAGTATACCACATGGTGGACGCGGTCAAGGTCAACACTGCTGCAAGTCACAATGTCGTGCGCATTACATGCGACAACAGCAACAACTTATAATAACAATAATAACAACAGAACTAACTAAAATATGTAACAATCGCAAGACAATTGAAAACAAAAAAAAAACAAAACAAAATTGCAAAGAATACCTTCAAATGAAAAGACACCAGATAACAAACATAAAACGCAAAGCCAAGCGGCGATCAAACACTTATAGGCCAATTATAAGTCAATTATAAGCCACACGAAAACAGCTACGGGCAATTATTTTATGTGAACGAATCTTGAATACTCTAAAAGACAATGGAGCTAAATAAGTTTCATTATAGATATAAGCACTAAAAGTATAAGCAATATTTACATGAAATACTTAATTAGATGAAGTACTAATATCTGTATGGGACTGTATAATCGCTCATATTTAATCCGTTTAAAATTTAATTATCTTGTGTATGTTCGAAAGTTTTTTCTTCCACATTCACTAACAATTAGTTTATACCCGCTGTTTAAGGGCATGAAGAAAAACGTTTTGACACTTTATTAATGAAATTAAAAGCGACCTCCCGATTTTGGCAGCTGTCCGAGTTAGATTCACCTTCGGTTTTGACCACTTGATGAAAAGCATTTATCGTCGCGTGGCTTTCAGGAATGTAACGATTTAAGTTATTTCCTATTCAACAACTTTATTGAGGACATTGCGCTATTAGCGCGCAGAAAACAAAACATTTACCTCGAGTTGTTGTTGTTTTTGCTACTGTTCTTGTTTTTGATTATTCTTGTTGGCCATGCGCAAGTTTAAAGTGTCTGGATATTTGATTTGACAGCTTCAATGAGTTGCGTTTGCTGTTCAAATGCAAATTGCAGAATTTGGCATCATAATTAAGCAGTGTGTGCGCAGCAGAAACAACAACAACACACGCACCCAAAGCAACTATAACAACACCAACCACGCCCCTTTGTTAGGCTCGTAAATTAGGTTTGCAAACAACACCCCAGGTGTTTTTGTTGTTGTGGCTGTCTTGTCACCAAATTGTATGCAAATTGTTTGAAACGCATTTTTCATACAAAGCTCGCGTCATGTGATTTATGTGCTCCATAAGTCCCACACGTCTCTTAGCTGATCGGAGTTTAGCTAACCGATTATTGCCCATATTAATTGGATATGCTTAACAACTGGGTGATTCGTGTGGATGCCCTCCCCAGCTATATGCTCCCCTTCCGACACGAGTTTGACTTTCACTTTTTGTCTTCTAATGATTATCGACCGAATCAATGATTTCGAATTACTCACCCTGAACTTGGAATCGCCTTTGTTTGCAATCTACATACTCATTACTATTATAAAACTAATCACTGTGATGTCAAACACCTGTAGAAGGTGCCTCAAGCAAACTAATACACACACAGCACTAAAATTTATAATGTGGTTGGTACAGTCGATTTCTTTGCTTCGACCCCATCAATAACTTGGTCGAATAGTATGACTTAACTGAGAGAAATACACAACACAATGTTATAAAAAATCTAAACATTCACATTTACAATGGATATAAATATTTTCACATATTTAGTTTACTGGAAATTTGTCTTACAAAACTATTTAAAAATAATCGCATAATCTCAATCTTTTCGCCAAGTGTAGCATTTTTAATAACAGCAGAGCAAACAAATGAAAAAATCAACTGAAATAAGAACACAAACGGCTATAAAAAGTCAATTAGAGACTTAATAATAGCTTCGCATAAACTACACATTAAATTCGTGTTGAGCGCTGATTGAGAGACCCAACCACCGAAATTGCCGGATCCGGTTAGTGAGGGGAGGGAGCTGCGGCATTTAACAAAAGTGACTCGAAAACTTCTGTAATCAAGGAAGTGGCTTAGACAAAAAACCTGGCCGTTTAACTGACCGGCAAAAAAGATAAAAATTGTAGCATTTTGTGTAAATTCAGCCATTAAAATTTAATAAGTGAATCGACGCAACGCCCAAGAAATCCAGATTTGACCAAAAGAAACCCATTTACATTTACAACACAAGTTGTTATTAAATAAACAGCTAAGACCATATTACGTTGCGTATGAGTGATTTTTTAATGCCAGCTGATATGGGCTTAAACAGAGTCTTAATAGACAGACAGACAGACAAACACAGCTAACAACAACAAGAAAAAGAATTGATTGAAGTATAAGCCAATTTTCAGCGTTAATTAAGCCGCATGTTGCGTTCAGTATGAATGCACCAAGCACCCGCCTCACTGACTACTGTTGGACAGTCAATTGCGTGTCAATTTCTATTAATTTAACTATTTAAGAAGTAAACTTAAGACTGTCTTGAAGCGTGTCGATCCATCATCATCAATATGCATTGGCCTTAAACCAATCAATAATTGAAAGCTAATAGAAATATAATTAAAGTAAAGAGTTAAAGTTGTTATCAACCTCAATATGATATTAAATTTAGGGATCAAAATCTGCATTCAATATTTCTTTACGCTTATATATTTTGTTAAAAATCAAAAATTGTATATGCCCCATGCTTATTGAGTGCATCAGCTTTTTGATCTAACCGCAAACCTTGATTGTTCACAGTAAAGTAATTAAAGTCGAATCGAACTCACAAGAAAACAGCAACTAGTATAAATTCTTTTTAACCACACCGAGACATGCAACAAGACAAACTCAGCTGTCCATGACGATTGAAAATTGGGCTTGAAACAAAATTGTTGACATATTACTGCCAGTAATAAAATCCCATGAGGCAGAAATTACCAAATAAGTGTTAACGACTTCTTACTATGATATGCAGTCCAAATACACCTGAGCCTAAGAATAGTTTCTAACTATTTTTGGTAACAACAGTTTAATTAACTCATTTGACGGAAATGGTTAGTGGAACAGAAAACCAACGCTAACTTTTGCGCCATGTGGTCTTGCGAGGGTTAAGACAACACGACAAAAGTTTTAAAGTTTTAAGCTTTTTTGAAAAAGCTCTGTGACTAGCTTTATTTATGCTGGCGCCTAAGAGCTGACAACGATTTTGCCACATTAAAAATTCCACACTAAATTCATAATAATACCTATCTAAAATTGCCAACTTAAATCGTCTACTAAGCACCACAGCATATAAGCGGGTCAAGTAGACATCGACTCTTAAAACTATGTCCAATGAAATTACGTCCTAATGAAAACAGCAGTTGTAACTGCAATGATTTTATGCTCAGCACTGCTTAAGGCAATCAAAGATGTGTTTTTTTTTTAGCATTGTTTGGCTCGTTCAAGTGGGCCCATTGAGACAGATACAGAGACAGAATACAATAGTACAAGCAACAACTGCTACACTAATTATAACGTTGAGTGGCTGTCAGCAAGTCGTTATGGCTTTTCGGTGTCTTGACTTCAGCTTATGCGTGTATATAATTGAATTAGTGGCCCCCCTTAAGGTCACATTAAATGGACTGGGAATTCAGCTAGCTACAAGAAATATCCGCCCAAAGCGGATGATATGTATGTGGTAAGAAGTGAAGTTGACTGCGTGTCATGTCGTGACACGATATAAACGTACCAGAAGTGAACTAGAAGTAAACTTTAACACGAATATCTTTATATAATAGCAACAAAACAAGAATAAGCCCAACGCTTACGCATCTCTATCGCACAAATAAGGTAAAGCAAAAAGCTACGTTCAATTTGCGGGCCAAAAATACCATACCGGGAATTCAGTAAGGCGTGGAATATTAGAAGAGGGAAATATGACTCTACAACGACCTACCACACAAATGTCTGTGGGCGTTATATGCTAATGCGAATTTCGTTGACTTTATTGGCTCAACGTTCAGCTGGTTAGATGGTTAACTGGTAACTGGAGCGTTGCATATTCCTTGTATTTGCGCACCAAGTAATGGGAATTTGTGGGTGGAACAAACAATTGGTAAGGTTTTCGACCAGTAGCACAAACCAGGTTTCTGTTGATTTAAGATGGAGTGTGTCGAGTGAGCGGGTGTGTGAGTGGGTGAAAAACTATCTACAAACAGATAGACTCACTAAACGATTTGCTTATGTTTTTAAAGTCACGATTCGTAAAGAGTAGTTGCCTTGACTGAAGAAAAAATAAACCACTTACTCGCTCTGTTACGCCCAAATGGTTCACTAATGAGCCGTCTGGCTTGGGAAAATCTTGGAATTGCTCGATTGTCTGTGCCAATTCTAACGTAAAGAAACCACCTCAACTTGAGCTATAAAATTGTGGCGCTTCTTCAGCTTAAGCCACAGTTCCTCAATAACAAGCGTCTCAGCAGTGTGATCACAAAAGTTTCTTTTAAAGATGTTTAAAATCGTAAGACCCAAATTGGACTACAGTCACCATGGATATTGGATAACCAACTAACACTGCAACTTCTTCCTTATAGCTGTTTGTTTTGTCTGTGGCTTTTGTGGCTTTAAGCCACTCTCGACCAAGCTATTTGCCTGCTTATGAGACAATTGAATATGCACCCACTGTGCTGGGCTATGAGCACTCGTTGCTGCCCACCGCCGTCTCACATCAGAGCTCGACTGTTGTGCACGAGAAGCGTCCGTATTTGCGTCCGATTTACGAGCACCACCACGAACCACTACTCAACACATACCACCACCACCCAACCACCTATAGCTATGCCAGCAATCCATTGAGCTATAACAGTGAGTGGTATGAGCCTGGCTGGAATGGTGGTTTGAGCTACTCACCCAGCATCTACCTCAAATAAACATTGATGCAATATACTCCTCTCCTTGGTAATAAATAAGTTGGTTTGATGGATTTAAATATGAAGTTTGTTTTTAATATTTCGGACACAAGTCAACAACCGATAGATGTCAAAATTTTTCGTTCTCCTTTTGCAGTCTGTTTACCAAGCGCTAGCTGCGTATGTCAGTGGTGCGTGGTGCAGCAGTGGTGCTGAGTAAGCAACGGGTGCAGAGTAAGCAACCGGTGCAGAGTAAGCAACCGGTGCAGAGTATGGCACATGTGCGCCAGCAGCATAGGTGGTGTAGGCAGAGGGCAGAGCTGAATAGGTGGCCACGGGAGCAACAGCAGAGTAGGTGGCAACGGGTGCTGCAGCAGCATAGGTAGCAACAGGAGCAGCCGAGTGCAAAGTGGTCTTCACCACAGGTGCAACCACATCCTCAACAACGGGTGTGCTGTGCACCTGGGTGATGCTCTGGTGGGAGACAGCTGTAGGCACACTCTTCACCACGGCACCAATCTTGGCCAGCGCTGGTTCATGCACATAAGCTGTGGGTGCGCTATAGACTAATGGTGCGGCAGCCAAATGACCAGGACGAGCAGCAGCCACGGCGAGCAGAGCAGCGAGAACGAACTGTGAAACGAACGGGCAAATTTAGGAACACTGTAAACCTTATTTTATCCGTTTTGGAGACTTACCAATTTGAACATTTTGAAGGGAGTTGTGTGTCTGTGGTTCTTTGACTTGTGTCGTAGGATTGACTGTGCTTGCTGCTCAATTGTCGCTGTCTTTTATACTTGAACTTCACTTTCAAGGCGGACTTAAGCACACACACACATGCACACAGTGAATACAATAAGAACGCGTACGTGCTTGAACGGATTCTTGTCTCTCGGTTTTTTTCTCAATGTGTGTGTATAACCATAAACCAGATTATTATTCGCGGCCAATTTCTGGTACGCATTTAAGTAGTTATTTCGACTTCGACTTCTTTGCTTGTTTTTGCTATACCAAACAACAAACCCAACCCACTCTTATTTTCATTCATTACAAAGCGCGCCTCATTAGTCGCACGTCAACCGGACGAGGTTAGCTAAAACAACAAACAAGCAAAAATTACGAAGAATTGCTTTGAGTACATTGCCATTTGATTACATACTATGGAATTTTAAACAACTGGAAAATCAGCTGGAAAATAAACTTCTTCGAATTGCAGCTGGGCTTGGATTAACCAAGTTCTATATAAACCTGAGAAACGCTTTCTTTTAGCTTTAGTTGAAATTTTTATCGAGCAGAAAAAGTGAAATGAAGATTGTAATTGCAAGCCTGGTAAATTTTAAGCATCAATGAAAAAAGAATAATGGATTAATAACTGCATATTTCGATTTAGTTGCTAATCATTGTGTTGTTGTGCCCACCCAACGATGCAGCTATCATTGGTACAGTGGAGGAAAAGAAGGACTTTCAGGCAGTGCATAAAATTTTAAGGCGTGACATAATTGAAAAGTTTGAACGTTATGTGTCGGAGCAGGTGAAGACAGTATATAGAAAAACTATGGAGTGGGTGTCTCCAGGTCCCGCTGCTGCCATTGAAGCAATGAAATCTGACATACAAAAAACATTCAAGATATGAAAATAAATCTAGTATTCACATAATAAAGGCCTGTCAGCAGTTGCAACATTCGATGCGCCTTCTGTTGTTTTGCGTTGCAAGTTCATTAGCCTGTGGATTACAGCGCGTGTCGCTATTGCCCTTGAACCTGCCACTGCAGTGCAAGCAAAGGGTGCAACTATTACGTATTTATTTATTTTTATACCCGGTAGGTCAACAACACGTATGAGGTATAAGAGACCTATTTAGTATGTAAGACATCTTGCAGATGCTACATCTTAAGTATTGTAAATGTGCATAAATAATATAGTCGGAGATTCTACAAACTGATAAGTATATTGTGACGTGAATCATAAACCAGCAGATGAATTGGCTTATATTAGAAAATTCCTAAGTGTTCTACCTCTTTTTGGTATCTACTTGTCACTAAGTAGGAAACAACTTGAGTACGGGTAAATTTTAGTTGGATACTTTTTGCTAGAACCATACTTTTTTCTGTTGTTTACGCGGACGTTATTGACCAGGCAGGAAGTTAGTGAGCGACCGTGTTAGGACCTCAGGGCCAAGGACCTGCATGTAGTTAGACAAGCGAGGACAAGTTTGTGAGCAGGAAACAATAACAACAGCTAATCGATATTCGAAGCAAAACATTTTCATTTATTCAAATTCGTATCACAAAATAAAGAGAACCGTCCAACGAAATGCACGTCCACTTGGTCAACTTTTACCACACTCCTGTAGCGGTGTAGGTCAGAGGCGAGGAAGCAGCAATGTGGGCAACTGGGGATACGGCGTAGGTGCTGTGAACCAAAGGAGCAGCGGCGGCATAGGTGCTGTGAACCACTGGAGCAGCGGCATAGGTGCTGTGTACCAAAGGAGCAGCGGCGGCATAGGTGCTGTGAACCACTGGAGCAGCGGCGGCATAGGTGCTGTGAACCACTGGAGCGGCAGCAGCATAGCTAACCACTGGAGTTGACTTGACCACGGGAGCAACGACATCCTCAACCACATGAGCGGAGCTGTGCACCACAGACTGACTCTGATGAGACACAGAAGTGGGCACACTCTTCACCACAGCGCCAACCTTGGCGAGCACCGGCTCCTGCACGATGGTGGTGGCTGGAGCGGCATAAACCAGAGGCGATTCATAGAGATGACCGGGACGAGCAGCAGCTACGGCGAGCAGAGCAGACAATACCACCAATTTGAACATATTTAAGTAGTGTTATAGTGGTCTGTATTGACTGACTGAATGATGTGGTGCGTTTGAGTTTCTAGAGAGAACTGTTTGTGGTATGCCAACTGCAGCTGGTGTTTATATAGCAGTTAACCACAATACAGATTACCAACGACCTTCAGTACGCACAATAAACCAAAATAAAAGCCGTATCAGATTCAATTCTCACAAACGCTGCTCGCATTCAATAAGCAATTAGCGTCGGTGGCCCAGCTTTAAATTTAACTTCAACTTCCAGCAACCACTACAACTACAATTGAAACGTTGACAAACCTAACAAAAACCAAAAACCACAACCAGTTTATTGACCAGCCGCAGCTTTTTGGCCATTAGCTGCCAAAGAGTTGGCCCTTTATTAGTTGCTGCTGCTGCTTCCCTCCTCTTAACTGCATTACTTGCACTTTAAGTGCGTTTTATGTGTGTGAGTTCTTTCAGGGTCGTTCGCAAGGTTTGAATTGTGGCTACAATTTTCACTTCAGCTACAATTCAATTTCAGTTTCAATTTGGATTGCAGCTACGTGCGCAGCTATAAGCGTTTAGTTTTCAGATTCCCTAGTTGTTGGATTATTGATGATTTGTTGAACACTTTAGAACTCCTTACAGTGAACATTTAGATGAAAAGATCTAGCTTGTTGATGTTAGCACTAAAAAGACATGAGCAAAGCCAGGGATTCCTGAGATAAGATTAGTTAGGAATTTCTGTGTGAAAATTATCAATTGTTAAATGAAAATATGTATGAAGTTCTTTTGGAGAAATTTACAAAATTAATTGTACATTAAAGTCCATTAAATAAATTATATACTATACAAAATGCTATTGCCAACTATTGTGTACGCTACACTCCCATCTATTAGTTGCTTCTAGAAATTAAGAAAAGTAGAAAACTCTTCAACTCGTAGGAAAATCACCTTCTCAGTAGAAACAAAACATTAAAAGTTAATAATAGACATTCAACACTAGCACAGAAATATAACAAAAGCTTTGTTTATGAAATTGTAGTATAATTTTTATTTACATCAGTCGAAAAATGAGAAAACAGTAGAGTATAAAATGCAGGAAGGCGGACAAGTAGACACTCCTTCGACTTCAAGCCAGAAAACAAGCGACACAGGAGTCACAAGGAGAAGACGTCAAGGCGTTTACCAGTGGGACCAGCCATGGGAAGCCCATGACGGCGACAGGATGCTGGTGTGCAGAGCAGGAGCTGAATAGGTATGGATGATGGGCGCGGCATAAGTCTTCACGACTGGTGCAACAATGGGTTGCACAATATGAGCCGAGCTGTGCACCTGACTGATGCTCTGATGCGACACAGCCGTCGGAATGCTCTTCACAATGTGTCCGACATGAGCAAGTGCTGGTTCATGAATAATGGCGGGAGCTGCATAGCTATGGAGTACAGGACCTGCCTCCAGATATCCCGGACGAGCAGCGGCCACAGCGAGCAGAGCAGACAACACCACCTAAAAGGAGAAATATTGATTGTTAGATGCTGGCAAGGAGTAGTCACTATGTTATTCCTTACCAACTTGAACATTTTGCTAATCCTGGTTTGTTACTTGGCAACTGAAGCTATTAGAAATGAGCCTGGGTCTGTGTTGACGCGTCTCGGTTGACTGTTGGCTAGCTGTTAATCCACGCCAGCTTTTATACACCCAAATAGGTGCCCAGACACACAGACTGGCGGACAGACAGCCCAACGCTCCGACACTCCACACACACACATACACACGCGATCCAAATTCAAAAACCCAAAAAATGCGCTAAAAGTGCAGAAAATACAATAATAATAATTTTTTGCACAGCCATCGTTAAGAAAATGCCTGAAAAACTAAAAGCCGACGGCTACCCACCCGATTGACCGAGTGGTGCAGCAACACCACCACCACTACCAGCAGCAGCAGCAGCTGATTCAACACCAACAATAACAAAGCATTTCGTTTACAGTTTTTCCGCCCATGACGACCAACCCATTAAAAAAAACAAACTAAAATAAAACCAGTCAACAGCTAGACGATTGCCCCCATCAGCCAGGCAGTTGGCCACTTGGTCACCAGTTGGACAGTTGGCCAGTTGGCCAGCGTCTGCCACTTGCAACACACCTAACAAAAACAACAACATCAAGTGCAAAAATATTTGTAGTGTCTGGTTTGAGCTGTAATTTTTCCTCAACGCAAATGTTGACCGTGAAAATGTTCGCGTCTATTCGTGTTTTGCTGGTTTTGGCAACACCACACGCACCACTTGCAACCACTACGCAATTTTCAGTGCCAGCAACAACAACAACTTCCAGAAGTAGCTCAAGTTCAGTGCGTGACGCGATGGTCACTGTCAAATATTGCTTTGGTTGTCTCTTTTTCCTTTGCGTTTCGCATTGTTTATTACAGTAAGAAGATAAATAAAGAAAGAGGAACGCATAATGGGTTGATTAACTGTGCAGGCAGATCACGTAGAACTTTTAAATCCTAGTACGATAAAAACAACAAAAAGGAAAAGTAATTATTGTTTCGAACGATGTTTATATAAAAGTTGTATAATAAAATCATATTAAATCAACTGAAATCAACAAATTTGAATATAGGAAGATAATTAATTGTACTTTTATAACACATCTTCCAGGAAAGATCCAATTTCGCGGAAAACTTTGTGTAACACAATTTTCTTCAGATCAAGAACCATAATTATGCATAATTTGATTAAGATTTTTCTTCCTGCAAGCATAACACAAAATTTGCTTACATTTGTATAACACTCGCCGTAAGCAAATACATGCAATGAACTGATTACTGATTACGTTCTTTTTCACTTGCGTTGTAGTCGAGTCCACATTATTATTATTATTGTAATTTCCTGTTATGCTAATCTTGCCACAACACAAGACAATGCCTGCCCACATAGAACATCGGGTCTCTCTCTCTCTCTCTCACTCTCTTTCGCTCTCTGTCTCTAGGCAACGAGTTCCGCTTTTGTAATAAGTCACAACAGCAACTGTTGCTGGCTGACAGCAATTGCGCGCATACAACAGCACACAATTCTACAATCTGTGAGCTGTCGCCGTTATGACCATTTGTCTGATGATTTTTTTTCTTGTGGCTATTGTTGAGCATGATTAATGAATATTTGCAAAACTGGCGACATATAGTTCAGGCAGCCAGCCGCCGCCATGCCCCCTTTTTCGCCACACACTTCATTTGCTTCATATCTATTTTCAAACAATTCTTTTGGCTATCGAAAAACTTATTTTTAATAGATTTTTGGCTTGCTATATTTGAGCGCCAGCCAGACAAAATTCACAATACTTGTTATTGTTTAGGTAACTCTACGAAATTCCTTACAGCCGAATATCCGGGCACAACTAGAGGGTAACGTACGCCTTATGGCCAACCCACACACACACAAAGAGATATTTACACTTGAGTCAGGGGAATATGGGTACAGGTTCGGGACCGGGACTTGTGTCTTGTGACAGTTCTGCTTAAGCCAAGCTTGCATAATAATAAGACACAAAAGCACAACACAACAAATTCGAAACGTTGTCTATGGATCGTTTTATCTATCTGGACTCGTTTAAAGTAACCTGTTTTTGCTGACTGTTTAGCAACATAATTTTGCTTTTAATTAAAGCCAAGTGGTGCAATTACAATACTTAAACACACTGCTCTCAGTCTGCGTCACCTTTAATCGTTTTAAAGTTAACTCGAAATGGTCAGCTTTTTCATATTATTTTACCTTGTTTGCTGTATTGCCACAGTTAATTGGCACGAAGGTCGCTTAAGTGTGAGAATTTATAGAATTGCCGCAAAGAGAACGGAAATCAGCTGAAGATAGCTAATTAATTGAATTATACGGAAGCTATCCTGTTTCTTAGATAAATATAATTAATTGTTATTGATTTGAGTTTTATATTAAAAATTATAAACAGACACGACAATGTTCTGTGCAAAACTATTAGATACTCTTTGAGCAAAGGCAAAGGCAATAAGATAACTTGAAATAAACGCAAACCTTTCTAAGATTGTTCCAGCATAGGGAACGTGTTCATTTATCTGACTAGCTATCTATTAATCTAACTATTTATCTGTCATATACACATGTATTGTACTTAAGTCTAAAACGATTTAGCTCCCATGAAAATTTATTAAATTTCAGCATTGTTCAAGCTTTGTTCTGGCCCCAAGTGATATTCGAACATGAAAACTGCCGCCCCAAAAACATAACACAAGCCAAAAAAAAATAAATGGGAGCTGTCCCGGCCGTCGACTGACATAGTTCACTCAGGTGTCAGTTGGCCAGTAAGTCAGACAGTCGGTTAGTTAGTTATTTGGGTACTCAGTCAGCCGGCGCCAAAGCGTTTGTAAAAGAGTTTTGGGGATTGCGCAAAGGTAATAACAAAAATTGGGCTGCAGTAAGAAATGTGCTTTCAGGTTTTTGTTGTGTGCAGCTGTGCTTTATTTCTTGTTTTGTGTATTTTTAAGATACGAACTGCATTTTTCGAGTGCTACTACATTCGATACGTTATTGCATTAACACGCAACACAATTGTTGGACAACGTGACGTATGCTTAATCTGAGTCGAATCGTGTAGCAACAGGTGGCAAAATGGGCAAAAGATTTGCAAGCAATTCTCGTTAGCTGCCTTTTGTTCTTAAGGTCAAATGTGTCCATCAATTGTAGCATTGACATTTTTGTAGCTGGTCAACGGCGGATGTGAGCAAAGTGTGTTCAATTAAAATAGCATTGAAAGTGGCTTACATGGCAATGAGTAAAGCCAAAAAAAATAGTAAACTACACTACTAACCCACTGAACTGCATCGCGTAGCTTGCAACACTCCGCATGCAGCCACGCCCGAGCGAGAGAGAGAGAGAGAGAGAGCTTAAGATGCATTACTTCCTGGTCGAGATAACCGAAAATTCAAAATGCATTTAATACTTTAGCTTTTGGGTGTGTTACTTTCAGGTCAAGACAATTGACCAGACAAACAGCGATTGGCCAATTGGGTAAACAGGTAAGAAAAAACTATAACGAATGGTTGTGCAAATATTTTTATAATCAATTGCGAGCAGATTAATCTAAAGTTGGTTTGGAGTACAAGCTCCATTTGACATTTCAAGTTGTTTGTTGTTTGGTTTTGTTGCACTTGTCGCATGTCAATTTGCAAAGACATTCTAATGAGCGAGCATCCAGTTTCAGCACCTTGAATGTGGCTCTTGTTGCTGCTGTTCATGAACTTTTATAGTTCCAATTGATTGCCTTTAAATATCATATCCAAATGCAGTCATAGAACTTTAATCCTCTAACAACACTGACAATTCGTTTAGGAACTGAGATTACAAAAGGTGACACTTGTAAAATTTTTCTCATATCTGCATACAATTCTTAGTTCAAAATTTATCAAGATAACAAGAGTTGCAACTAATTTCCACGGCACACTACAATTAAATTGGCTAATGTGAATTTCCGCTGCAACTGCCAAAAGCAACTTATAAAAAACTATTCGCTAAAACAACAATTTTGTTTTTTATTTCTGGCTGGTTCTTTGGTTGGTCAAGGTCGTTGCAGGCAAATGTAACACTGGCATAAATTATGCTTACAGTGTTGCATGTGTTGCAAGCTAATTCAACAGCAACAACTACTACGATAACTTGCTGCCATTAGTAACGGTATAACGTTGAACTGAAACCACAAATTGCGACGACATAAGCCAGAGGAGACAAAGGCATAGCCAAAACTTCTTCTACTAGTAATTACTAATGGCAACCGTTGTACAGCAACTCAGCATTCACAGCACCAAAAACAATCTCTGTAAAGTTGCCAAAAAAAAAAAAACAGACAAGACTGAAAGACGCGCTTCATTGAGCCGCCGTTGATGTGTTGGGCAAAGTTCATTGTGTTTAAAGATATAAAATAAACAGAGGGGGATAAGAATATGTGGAGATAGTATTTTAACCAGATTATGTAAACATTTCAGGGTCCCATCAGCAGAGGGTTCAATCCAAGAACCATTAACATATCTCAAAACAATGAGAAAATGTAAAAATTTATACTGAATAACACGAAATAAAATCAAATATTCAAAAATATATATATTTAATAATGTGATATGCTTGCCATTGCTCAAGCATGTTTAGAAATGCATAATGATTAAAACGCTTTCCCAAAAACGTTGTTTATCACTAATAAAAAAAATCTTTTGGTACCATAATATAATTTTTTAAACAGACAAAAGCATGTTTTTTGTTGGCAAGTGTAAGTCTAGCAATAGTTAAACGTAAAACAATTACAGCGTTTGCTGCAACGGCAACTGCAACTAAAACAGCAACACCGACGGCACCAGCGACTGCGGATGCAACGGTGGCAACGTTGTAAGCGCCGGCAGCGCGGATATGGCAAGGTGGCAGTTAGCCGGTGGCGTCGTCGCGACGTTGGTGCTGCTGTTACCGGTAGGTGATGGTGTTGGTAGTGGGGTGGGAGTTGTTGGGAGGTAGCAAAATCGCGACAAACAATGAGAGCATCTGCAGCTGTTGTTGAGCGGCAGCTGCTGCTGCTGCAGCTTGATGCAGCAACCAGTGGCAACTGATGCACGACGGCAAGTGTATAAAAGACACCGTTCGGTGTCACTGTGGCATCAGTTGCACGCTGCAAGCCATCGCGCACCACACACACACACAAACGGATTACTCACACCACCCACAACCGCAACAATGCTGAAATTGGTAAGCAGATAGGACAAGGGATAAAAGAACCAAATCATAACTGGCTTTTACTTCCAGTTATTAACGCTGTCGCTGTGCACCTTGGCCGCTGCACGTCCTGGCTACCTGCATGGCCACCATCACCATTATCCGGAGTATCCACTCTATCCTCACCACCACCACCATGTGGAGCCACTGCATGTGGCCAAAATTGTGCATTTACCTGCAGCCGTATCGCATCAGAGCTCCACAATTGTACACAGTGTGCCACATCACATCATCAAGCCAGTGGTTATACCCACTGTGGTGAAGACTGTGGTGCATCCACCAATTAGCTATCATGCAGCACCCATAATCAAGGCCTATCATCCCTATGATCCTTTCCACTATCATCATGACTTCCATGATTATCATCATCATTTGCACTAAGGACGAAAACTGGCTCAACTGAACAAGAAGTCTTCTATTTTACCCTTATCTTATGATTGCCTGCTGACTTGCTGTGTATATGTATATGTGTGTGTACAAATTGTTGTCCAGTGTATTTAATAAATGTACATAAAAATTTAACAAATATTTTATTTAAATAACTGCGTATTGCCTTAAATATTTGTCTCCCACTTAAAATGTTTTTTTATAATCTGTGGCAAATGGCGCATTTGATTGCGTATACGACGCGTAATCGATACGTCGAACACAAGTAAAGGTCTTCGAAGAGAGTGACGTCAAAACAATAGACACATTTAACAAGCAAATCATTAGACACTTTTTTTTCTGCAGACTTTGGCAGCCGTAGCAATTTAAGCGATTTGGTTTCAGTCGTATTGAAGCAAGGCCTGTAACTCATTTCCCTAGGTTTCATCAGCTGCAGGGAAAATGAGGCTTGTTAACTAGAGATGTGCGATTAATTGATACATTTCTTATATAAATCACGTGTGTAATAAACATTAAACTATAGAAAAAGATAACTTAAATTGAAGCAACAGCTTTGATTGTTATCTGTGTCTCACATTAAGTATTTTTTATGTCTATCTTTCAATATGAATCACGACAAGCGCTCATCTTTATCAATACATATATGTGCTGTGGGAGGCTGAATATTCGCTTTAGCCTAAGCGACGACCAGCAACAGCAACCTACTAGGTGACATAATTAACATGTAATCAGCGAGTTATCATACGACACCAGTGGCAGACAGCGTGAATGGGTGGTTGGTTGGTTGGAGGGTCGTTTTGTGGACTGGTTCCCATACTTATGGCAGCATTTCAAACACGTTGCTGCACGTGTGTGTGCATGTGTATAAGTGTGGATGTGTGGCAACAAATGCATTTACTGTGTTATGCAAATGAGATGCATTAGTGCCAAGTGCCACAAAAGGTGCTAAAGATAGAGAGATACACAAGCACAACAGATAGTTATATATCGAGATGTAGTTCGTGAATAAGCCATACATTAAGACTTTTCACTTTCTCTTATGAAACAGTCACCAATTGTTGTATCCTCAGCTCTCTTTAATAATATGCACAATTTCAAGTTCAAGTCTCTTACTCTCTTTTGAAATTTGCACAATTGTTTGCATAAGCAGCAAGTATATTGTATGCAAATTGTATGAATATTATTCATAACCAATTGGGAGCAAATATATGGATATATACAAGTTAAGTCATGAATCAATTGCCAAGTGTGCTTGTTTGTTTGTTTGTGTACTCAATTAAATGACAACCTGTCCGCCACACAAGTCCAAGATATCATCATCAGCATTTAGTCAAATTACCCTCTAATTAGCAAACTTGACGTAATGTAGCTACAAGTCGACAGCTGTTAAGCTGCTTAAGAGTGAATAACTGCAAGTTAAGCATTGAGCTCGAAGCATTAATTTGCTTATTATTTAATTGCTTAACCAATTAAACTCGGATGAACTTCACACCTTGATCTTATCTTACAACAGTTAAAGGATATATGCAATATTTGGGTAACATAAGAAATTTATTGCTTTTAATTTGGTGGACAGGTAAGGGCTAGAGCTCTCAAAGTCGGTATGTGAGAGTTTGATTACATTATAAATACAAATTTTTTTGATTTACAATCCAGTTGCCTTTAATTGTGCCCTTATTGATTACGTTATGATTTGCATTGAGCACTTGAGCGAATTGTATGATGTGCAATAGTTTGAATATTACACAAGACAAACTGCAAATAACAATTGGCTAACTGATCACATTAATCAACCATTGCTAACAGCTTTGGCTTAATTTATGCAATCCAAAAGTGCAAAGAGCAAATAACAAACACACACACACACAAACTCGTGGGCAGTCTTTGTTTAGCCATAATGATTAAGAGTAGAGCAGTTTGGAGTTTTGTCGTTAAGCTGTTGATTTGTTTTCCTATGCTTAGCTCACCACAGCTTAGTTAACCTGAGGTGCGGAACGCATGCAACATGCAATGTCAAGCATACGCGGTGTGTTGCACGAGTGGTGTCGAACTCGAAACACAAACACACACACACACATTAGGTTATAGGCATGTCCATAACCTGTTAACGTCGACGTATCAACAAAGTATAACTACTTGTAGCCAACCAAGCAAAACTGCCCGTTCTGTATATGAACATGCACTGTGAAAAAGTCTTTAAGAAATTATGCGATATCTTGAAACTCACCATTCTTCAAAACTGTATAAAGTTGGTTAAAAGTTCACTAGATATGCTAAGATACATTTGAAATAAAATAGATTTCATAGGTTTATAGTTCCAACCAAGTTTTTTTTGAGTGTATGTAAGTTGAGAACGTAAACCTGCCCCCGGAAGGGTTTTCTAAGTCATTGAATGCATCAAGTGTCGCGTGTGCCTCATGTGTGTGCGTTAGTTCTGAGTGTTTGTCTGTGTGTGTGTTGTGGTATGTTTGTTACCAAGCCAAATGGGGTTGACCAGTGCAGAGGCGTTGACACACACACCGATACAACAACACACAAGAACAACAATCGACTGATGCACTGCTGCAATGATTATTGTCACTGATTTCGTATAAATAGGCCACTGTTGAATGCATTTCTATGTCAAATCGTTGCCAACTATCAACACAATAAAATGTTCAAGCTGGTAAGTAACTCATTTGTTCTATATAGATTTCAAACCACAGCTAACTGATCTATATTTTTTTACCTCTAGTGCGTATTCGTTGCTTTGTTCTGCCTGGTGGCTGCTGCTCCTGCTCCGGCTCCAGCACCCGCACCTGCCCCAGCGCCATCTCCTAGCCTGTGGGGACCCACAATTCTTGGTCCTACCGTTTGGGGTCCAGCAGTTGGCCCACATGTAATTGCAGGACCTCTTCTTGGACCACAGGTTGTCAGTGTTCTGCCCGGCGCTGTTTCCCATGTCTCTGTCAGCCAACTTCATCCCTCGCCTGTCGTTGTCAAACATCTGTGGTAAAAGGTTGACAACAGCTTCAAACTTTAAGATACGCCTACAAACACACACCTACACACACATACGCAGCCACCCGTTTATACCCTCCGGAAATCGTTTTCACCCAGCTGAAATTTCACGTGCCCTGTTTATCGAAACAACAACAACAATCACAACAACAACAACAAAAACCAACAAAAAAATGTTTAGACTTTACAAATAATTGTATGCAATAAAATGCCCATTAATTCCTATAGCGAGCGAATTGAATGTATTTTCATTTTTAGACACAACCCGAAAGTATGCTTTAATTTTTTTTAATAAATTTTTAGTACAGTGTATAAGACGACCAAAAAATCCATAAATAAACGTGCGTATAAGACAAATGTATAAGACAGCAAACAATTTATAAGCAAACGAAAAAGGTTTATTCAAAACAAAAAAATCATAAATTTCTTATCACAATCAATAGCTTATGGTCATCAAAACACCAACTTAATGATGCAGAGTGTAGGCCAATGGAGCTGAGTGCAAGAGCGTCTTGTACACTGGAGCTGAGTGGACGACTGGAACAACAGCTGGAGCAGCATGAACAGCATGGAGGACTGGAGCATGGTGGACGACAGGAGCAGCATGGACAGCAACGACAGGTGCAGAATGAACAGTTGTCTTCAGGACGGGAGCAACCACATGGTGGAGGACAGGCTTGCTGTGCACCTGGGTGATGCTTTGGTGGGAGACAGCTGAGGGTACACTGTGGACAACCGTGCCTACCTTAGCCAGAACGGGCTCATGGAGCACATGGTGGGTCTCAACCAGTCCTGCGCTGGCAGAGGCAATCAGCAGAGCAATGATAGCAACCTGTAGATAAAGAATTTTTAGTCACAGAAACAAATTTCGATGCCCAAAGCTAACTTACGAATTTGAACATGTTGATTTAGTGTTTGTAAGTTGGACTCGAGTCGAAGACTGATGATGTTTGGTTAGCCTACAGTTGAGTTTATATAGAACGAGCAACGAGAGGGAAGTTGTCAAACACACATACAAAGAAAAAAGATTAAACAATTTTAGCCTTCACAACGACTCAGCATAACCCCAAACCAAAACAAACCAAAACGAATCTCAGACACGAAGCCAACAAGTTTGTTTACGAGCTATTATTATTTCCGACTACTGCAACGCACGACGCGAACTTTTAAAACGCAGGCGCGGCTGCTGCTGCTGCTACTACTACTCTTGCTGCTGCTGTCTTATCAAAGTGGGATTCAAGGTGTTCGATCTGATATCGCCTACATTAAGCCCTTAGCCAAGAAGTTGCTATAAAAGCATTTCGTGCAGAACCAAACACCATCAGTTAACGACATAAGCTTGCCAGCAAAACAACCAAAAAATTAAAAACACAAACTCAATATGTTCAAATTCGTGAGTTAGCTTTGGGCCTCGAAATTTGTTTGTGTAACTAAATATCCTTTATCTACAGGTCGCTATCATTGCTCTGCTGATTGCCTCTGCCAGCGCTGGTCTGGTTGAGACCCACCATGTGCTCCATGAGCCTGTTCTGGCTAAGGTAGGCACGGTTGTCCACAGTGCACCTTCAGCTGTCTCCCACCAAAGCATCACCCAGGTGCACAGCCAGCCTGTCCTCCACCATGTGGTTGCTCCTGTCCTGAAGACAACTGTTCATTCTGCACCTGTCGTTGCTGTTCATGCTGCTCCTGTCGTCCACCATGCTCCAGTCCTCCATGCTGTTCATGCTGCTCCAGCTGTTGTTCCAGTCGTCCACTCAGCTCCTGTGTACAAGACGCTCTTGCACTCAGCTCCATTGGCCTACACTCTGCATCATTAAAAATTAAATTTATCTTGAATTGTCATACACATAAAAAAGTTAAATATATAAAAATATTATTGAACACCTTTGAATTCATATTTATGTGGAAAACGAAATGAATATTGCAGTATCCAAATATTTGGTAGTCAAATAATTTTAAATTCGCTCAAAGAGTTCTCTTGAGCGACTTCTTAACAGCTTGTTCTGTTTCTTAGTTAACTGAAATAGGTATTATGTTCTAGCATTTACAGAAAGTAGTAAATTATGCAAAGAGTCAATTAATGTAAGATTTCATAAACTTTTTATAACATTCAACATTTTTCTTTTATTATAATAAAAAACAAACAAAAAATAAACAATAATGCACAGCGTACAGTACGCATCAACGTAAGCTTACTGACGACCCGTGAATGTGGCTTAAATGTGATGCATGGAAACTTTGGAGTATATCCAAAGTCCTGTTGTGGTGGTGGTGGCAGTGGT
The DNA here is from genome assembly GCA_035044465.1 of Scaptomyza tumidula. Taxonomy (NCBI): domain Eukaryota; kingdom Metazoa; phylum Arthropoda; class Insecta; order Diptera; family Drosophilidae; genus Scaptomyza; species Scaptomyza tumidula. Next base: position 9,201,531 of record JAWNNW010000442.1, on the reverse strand, counting down.
TACAATTTGCAAGCTTAACCACTGGCCAAACCACTGCATTAGTTGCGTTCACCGCATCATCTAGTTGCAACAGCGAATGAGATACGTCAGTTGTTGCAAGTGACGCAAGGCAGGCAACAAGTGCCAAGGAGTAAAGCAACTATTCAGAAGAAAGAGTTAGAGTTAAACGCCAAGTAGAACACAATTTTATATATAAAGGCTTACCGCTCTATGCATGTTGTTTTGGGCTGTTGAATTGGATTTAGTCTTAGTTTGAATTGCCAACTAGGAAACTCCAGTAAGAACTCATAACATTTTGAGGCCTAAGACATGTTTATATAGCAAATCGTCAAAAATTGACAAATTGATATTTGTGAGCGAATTTTTGACAAATTATTAAATGACAACAAATTACATTTCTTGCCAATTCGTTGCGCTAGATTAACTGAAGGCCTAAAGACGTACAGTTAGGAGAGGTAAGAGAATGGTCAACGGGTTTGTGCATAGAAGAGATTTAAAAAAAGTGTTAAAGACATTAAAAATAAATTAGAGAAATTGTCGGAAGTTATTCATACTTTTTATATTATTCTTAAGCTGCACTTATTTAATATAGCTAAAAACATACTAAGCAATATCTTTTACTGGATAATTGAATTGCAAAAGAAATTCGGTCAAAGTCTTCCAATACCAAGCCCATGCTCATAGAGATAATAACTTTAACTGCAGTAACCACTACATTAGTTAGGATTAACAAGACATTAAACAGCAGCTGAAACTGCAGAATTGAATGTACCTCTGACTTGTGTATAGTTTTCGGCGTATTTAATTTTCAAAAAAACTTTACCCTCAGAGATGTTTATCTTAAGTACATGTAACTGTCACGGCGCGCAGCGGCAAAATAAGAAAAACAGATCTTGTCAGAAAAAACCAAAAAAAATTGTGGGTTAAGTACGCGTGGGGCTTGTCGTCCGTAGTATTTTAACCTTGACATAGGGCCAGCCTGAGACAGAGCCCCTTAAGTGCCCACTTAATGTCGGCAGCTGCACTTGGTTTGAGTTTTATGGCTCCTACGTCTACAATAACAACTGTATATGTGCGTCTTGTCTGGACTGTTTTGTTTTTGGCCATGAATCACAATTGTGAGACAATAACAACAACAGCAGCTCTCGTCAACTGGATCTCCAACTTGTGTCCAACATGAAGCCGTCGCTGTCGATGTTGCAATTTTGGAGTTTTAATTTGAATGCTGCAAACCAATTGCAATGTATATAATTTATTACGTATTGTTTGTGACCGCGCTGAATGAATGAACAATAATGCAGGGCACACACTATTACATATAAATCATTCAAGTGTGTTCTGGAAATTAATAAATTGGGTCAATTTTAAAGCGAATCGGGGTCAATTTGTAGACTTGATAACTGTGCCTATGACATTTTGAAGTTGTTTTCGTATTTGTATCATTTATATACAAATAACTTATATTTATTTCTCACCACTCAGATATTTTAGCCGAAATATTGCCCTAATGACTCTATCGTTTAGACAAATTACATATTGAGGCCAGTACTTAATTTCTTAAGTACTTTTGTTACGGTTAAGCTTTTAGAGACAATCAAAAACGTGGCAAAGATTCTTCAAACTGTATAACTCTGTTATCATCGCAACAGTTTTCATAGTCTTACATAAAAAGTCTGTCTTCTTGGTATTGAATAACTTTCCAAAATTGCAGTTAATATGCTTTTCTATCGGATACTACAGTTATGTTATCCTATATAAGTTATTATGAACATTACTGCTCCAATGAAATAAGATACGCTCGCTTTAGAACAATTCTGTCTGTCACCCGTTAACTCTGCTTACAATTGATTTCATTAAACGCTTGGTGTCTGTTTCTGACAGCAATTCTCAAAGCAAAACGATGCGTTTTGTCTCCAACACATTGCACATAGTACGTTTCAGCTCCCATTCATTAAACTGTTTCACAACACACTCGTCTAGCATCAGTTGTATAAATGTCCTTAGGAGTTTCCGACTGTTTTTCTGTTAAAATAATAAAATAATTTTGCGAGGATGGTTATAACTACATTGCTGTATCCCTATCAATGAAAAAAATCTATTGTTTTGATTATTTCACCACATTTCTTACGCGGTTTAAATACAGTCTTGTTCAACAATCATGATTTCGCAAGATGTTCGTCTATTGAGTATATGTTATCTGAAAGAATGTCCTGCAAACGTAAGTCTTAGCTATAACGTCAGCAACAAATCACATAACTCAATCGACACTCGACATCATGAACTTTAAGAAACTGTCAACTGGCAAACGCAAGAGAAAAATGGCAACTTAATTAGGTCCCCGCAGAGAATGATGTGGTGATGGCAGCAAATGGCAGCAACGATGGCATTCCCAAGCGAGATAAATACTAAAATGTCAGCAGTGCAGCAGTATAAGGATACAGCAGCCAAAGGACAACTCACGCACTCACATTCTATTCATATTTTTGCGTAAGCGAACTCACAACTAAGGCCAATTACTGTTGTCATTGTCGATTGATACGATTGTTGATGGGTGCGCGCAACAACAACCATAACAAGTAACAACAGCAACAATTGGTGATAAAGCACAATAAGTAAGTACTTAGCTTCCTATTACACACACACACACATTTAACGAAAAGAGGTTTACAATGGCAAACCTAGGTCAGTTAATGAACTTCTCTATAGGAGTTTGTTGAGGCTTAGAAGCTGGATTGCCAGCCAGAAACCGGTTAACGGCTCAAGTTCAAGCCCAATAGCAATAACCAGAATTGAAATTACCAAAAAAAAAAATAAAATGTGCCCAAATGCCAACTGTCCAGCTATGTATAAAAGCGGTCGATCATTGCCCCAATCATCAGCAGTTGCATTCGACTCACAAATCAAACACAAACCCTCAAAAATGTTCAAATTCGTAAGTTGCAGCAAACGTTAAATATAAATCCAATATTCTCAATCCTGAATCCTTACAGATCGCTTTCTTTGCCTGCGTTGCTGTTGCATCCGCTGCTCCTGGACTCTTGGCCGCTACACACTCCATTGTACAACCAGCTGTGGTTGCCAGGACCGCCTATGTGGACACCAGTGCCTCCTCGGCCATCACTCACCAGAGCAATGTGAATCTGGTGCGCAAGGTTCCTGTGGCTCAGACCTACCATGCTGCTCCTGCTGTTGTCCATGCCGCACCCGTTGTTCACACCTATGCAGCTGCCCCAGTGGTGCACTCTGCTGTCCCAGTGGTTCACTCTGCTGTCCCAGTGGTTCACTCTGCAGTTCCAGTGGTTCACTCTGCAGTTCCATTGGTTCACTCTGCTGTCCCGGTGGTTCACTCTGCTCCAGTTGTGCACTCTGTTCCCGTTGTCCACTCAGCTCCTCTGATCAAGACCGTAGTCAGCGCTCCAGTTGCCTACTCCGCTTACCACAAGTAAGAAGTTGAATACGAACATTTAAGCCATAACCGAAACAATAAAGCACAAGCAAATCTGTTGTTAAACAAAAATTCTTTCTTTACAAAAATGTTTACAAACATTTCTAAGCATAATTAGTCAAAGGGTTTCAGGAAATAATGACAAAGTAGCTTGTAACACTGCATATATCAAACGCAGTCCTTTTGCAACACTATTAATAGTCAAACATCACATATCTGTCAAATATTTGTTAACCTTCTGCTCGCTTTCGTTCGACAAGCTTTCGAAATGCTTATAAAATTTCATGAATAGAAACGTTGTAAACGTCGCATTATAGTAAATTTGCAATACTATAAATAGGTGCACATCGCACATTTGTTAAATATTTGTAAGCATTTGCAGCTTGTGTTATCAGCGTTCGAGATGCTTACAAAAATGTTGTGAATAGAAAACGTTGCAAAAATTTGCATAAGGTGAAGTAAATGCAAAATCAACAGACACAAATAGAACACGCGGGAAAAATATTCAATGACATTGCATAGAGGAGGAGCGTAAAGTAATAAGCATATTAATATGTAACATGGAAATGCACAGAATAAAAAACGTGATTTGCAAAAAGCGAATTAGTTGGTATACTTAAATATACAAGTTAAATACTGAAGATTTAATTATTTCTGCATAACAATAATTTAAAAGGTGGATAGTAAATAAAATCTGTTATTGGATTTCAATTTACAAAGACGAAAAATTTTAAGAATGTTCTCAAACCAGTTTCAAATTACTTAAATGAAATAAATTAGGCATGCTTATCTTAAAGGAAGATCATAACTGTGTACTTCTCATATTCGATAAAATCAAAATTAGTTTTTTAAATTCGTTTAACAATAATCATTTATTCAAATAGTCAACAATCAGTTAAAATCGATTAAAAAGAATTTTTTTAATGATGGTAGACGTGAGCAACTGGAGCGACAACGGCAACATGTTTTACCACTGGAGTGACAATGGTCTTGACAACGGGGGCAACAACTGGAGTGATGATGGTCTTCTGGTGATGCACCTGTGTGTGGCTCTGGTGGGAGACGGCATGGGGCACAGTCTTGACAACGGACACGGCGGGAGCCACATAGGTCTGGTGGTGCACAACGGGAGCCACATGCTTCACAACGGGCACAACGGGAGCCACATAGGTCTGGTGGTGCACAACGGGAGCCACATGCTTGACAACGGGCGCCACATAGGTCTGGTGGTGCACAACGGGAGCCACATGCTTAACAACGGGCACAACTGGAGCCACATGAGTTACCACAGGAACGACATGCTTAACCACTGGAGTGATGACGGCCTGGTTGTGGAACTGTGTGAAGCTCTGATGGGAAGTGGCAACCGGTGCACTGTGCACCACATGACCCACCTTAGCAAGAACTGGTGCGGCCACAACATGATGCTCCTGAATTAAACCAGGTGCAGCAGCTGCAATGGTAGCCAGGGCACAGATAGCAATCTATGGATGAAATCAGAAATAAGAAGAGCTCTTCATGCCTGGAACACAAATGAAACTTACGAAACGGAACATTTTTGGAAGCTGGTTTTTTTTTTGGGTTTTGCTACTCGAATTGAAGCTGACGAGTGACTGATGCTGTTGTAGCACATCCAGCAGTATTTTATATAGCAAAATTTGTTTGCAAAAGTGTCCTTCAAGTAAACACAAACAAATGCCGTCAAACAATTGAACAAACACTTTTTCGCTAAAAACCCGTTTTTTTTGTATTTTTTTGCGGACTAAACATTGAACTTGAACCGGCTAACAGATAAATGAGGTGCCTATGATAGGCCGGAACATAAGTTATGGGAATTGAAAGCGTATCTTAATTGCAATTCGATTAATCAATGCCTTCTATATCAAAGAGAATAAAATCTAAGTATTTATAGGTCATTCATCCTTAGATTTCCGGGAAACAAACATAAGGAACCAAAACCCAAAGCTAATCTACCTTTTCTATTTTCTATTCTAGAGATAGTGATTTACAATAACTTAGTTATGTATCAGTTTCAACTGATTTTAACATTGTCGTTGGGTCGTATCACAAAACAGCAATAAACACACCAATCAGTCAAAACGAAGTACAACACGGCGACAACCTTCGTTGGGGATCAGGTTGAAAACCTGGTAAAAGTCTAGGGCCAACTCTTGAGCCGTGGAAGGCCGTTGGCACACATATCAAAATAACAAAAAGCAAGATGAAATGCATATTTATTTTATGACAATACAGAAACAGAGAAACATATTAAGAAGCAAAGAGAGATACAGAGAAAGAGACAAAAAGAGAGAGAGAGAGAGAGAGAAAGAGTGAGACGGAGTCTTAAAGTATAAAAGAGCCATTGAATCCCTTCTCAGCTGGTCAGTCGCTAGACATCAACGTTTAGAGCAAGCGGCAGTGTTTCAACAAGCCAGAACAGCCTGTGATTAAGAGAATGAAAAGATTTAAGAACATAGAGAGAAGACATTTAAGATTTTTAATTAAGCGTTATCGCATCGGAAGGTTCTACATTCTCATTGTCCGAATCGTTCTCCGGCAATGAAACCAGAATTTCAATTTCGTTGTTACCAGTTTGTTGTTGATTTTCCAAATCAGAGTTTGACTTCTTCTTTTCACGCTTGCCACTCTTTTGGCGCCAAAGCTCAAGTCCTATATTTGAACGGGCTAGCAAAGGATTTCGATACTTCGCACGCCAGATTTGATTCGACTTTTCATAGAACTCTAGAGCGGACTCCTCCATCTCTGCTTCGGAGTTCCCAAGCACCTTGACCATCGCATCTGGTGTTGGCCAATAGCGTGATGTACTTGGACAACACGACATGTGTAAAGGGATTTTTTTTGAAGGGGTAAACTTATAAAAATGTATTTGTGTATGTGGCGAAACGTATTTGATTTGGAAATTTCGACATGTATTTGTATGTGATTACAGTTCAGAGAATAATTTCTATGTATATTTCATAACACAACCTAACTAAATGACATTTAACTATAAACTAGGGCACATAAACAGGTCTCGGTTGAATTAAATCAAAACCCTCCTTCTCAGGCGTTGTGTGAAATGTGCGATTCAGATTGGTGGGCTCAACATAGCCCAAGGCACGACCCATGGGCGCAATAACAAATCGTGTGTGCGTCTGCGATGAGCCTTGGTAGGAGACCACTGAAGGTGCCGAGTCAATAAGGAGCAGCGGTGCTGACTTTGCCAGTGCGAAAGCAAATAGACCCAAAAGTAACTAAGTGGGAATGAAATCTATTAATATGCAACACAGTATAAACATAATTTGTCAGTTAAAAACTCACTAAAAGCCGCATGGTTGTTGTTAGAAGATGAAATGGTGGGCGGGCGGTTTTTTATTTCGAGCCTCAAAACTAGGCGAGTGGCAAAGTCAAACTGAAAGCCAGTGTGAATTGCTATGCCATGAAATCACAGTAAAGCAATTGCTGCCAGCAACAGTGGCGTAGTCACATAACACTGAAACAGGCTAGCAGTATAGTATTGAGACAGACGACGCCTCTGAGTGTCTGGTTTATCTTGCAATTGTGGGAGTGTCTCAACTTGGACGCTTTACGTAAAGAAATAAACACGAAAATGTATAAATAAATACGAGCGAATGCCGCAAAATATTGTAGTAATAACAATAACAACTAACACCAGCAACACCAGCAACAGCAACAACAACCGTAACAACAACTTACAGCAACAACAATGAGTGGCAAGCAGCGCATGCGCAACCCGCTGAAGGTTGGTCGCCGGCCCTCTCTCCCCGCAACAATGTGGTTGAAATCTTTAGCTTTTTAATACCCTGTAATTGAAAGAACTAATGTGAGGGAAGCTGTGATTTGAATACAAAAATCTTACCCTAACCCAAAATTAGTTTGCCAGCCATACTGATCCTACTTCAAAAGTTACTCAACCCATCTTTTAAAGAAGCGTCGAAGCTTCCCTTAAAACTAATTGAAAGTTGAAATCACAATATTCAAGGTTTTGTAGGTTTCGAATACCATGTGTAGACATTGAAAAAACATTATCTGTCAGTTCAATCATTTTAATATTATATACTACGTTATTAAAGGGTATTTTTTTATTTCAGAAGTCACAACTTTTATTATTTTATTGGTTTTGTAGCTAGTTATTTATTTGCTTTGCACACCGTTTCTCTCTCTTTCTTCGTCTCTCTAAGCAAACGCCTTTGTTTCCCTTATTCCCCCGCGCAACAATTAGCCGGAGGCGCGTAATTGAAGCTCTAAGTGCGTTGCGATTGGATTTCGATTGAAACACTTTTATATTTGACTACTTTTGAATACTTTGATTAATTAATTAACCATAGATATATAAGGGTTTGGCATCAAGTCGAAGAGCCAAAGAGTTGCTGGCGACCTCAACTGCACAGTTCAAGAGAGGTTTCTTTTTTTTCTCCGAAAATCCGATTAGCTAGTATAAAAACGCTTGGGGCTGCAGTTAGTTAGGTTTATTTGTTGTCCACTCGTCACACGTACATGATGCACATCAAAGCAGTGGATTTGCAGTTGCTGTTGTTGCTGTTACTCACACTGGCACTAAAGCCCATCTGGGCAGCAACAATCCTTCACAGTCCAGCTGGCCAACTGGGCGCCAGTGCCATATCACATCAGAGCTTTGTACGCTTGAAGCCGCAACAACAAGTCCTGCAGTTGCCGCCTGCAACGCCCACGGTGCGCATTGTCAACAACAGGAGCAAAGTTGGGCTTCAACAGCTAAGTGACGTCCACACACCCGCACACCTTACCTATTCCGCTCGACCGGTGGTGCATCAAATGCTGCCAAGGATTAAACCCGTTCGCAATCTCAGCTACGCTTCATCGCTGCTGCCAGGATACCGACATCAGCGGCAAACACAGACATTCACGCACACTCAGTTAAAGTTTGTTTAAGAAGATTAGGAATATTTTTTTGTATAAGTAATCAATTTGAATATTGTCTTTAAAATTTAAGTGACTCTTTCGCTCGATTGCAAATGAAGAACTCACATAAGATACTCAAGTTTTTCTCCAATCACATTCTCTTTCGCATTCTGCATTATGCATTTATAGCACTCCAGCTGCGCGATGAGCTGGCCAAAAGTTCGACCAAACAGCGACCCTTTGTGCTGTGGCTAACGAACCTATTGTTGACCTATGCTGGCGATATATTGGTCAATTTGCTGCTGGGTACGTTGCCGCTGGAGCCACTGAGTAATGTTCATGATATATTGTTGTGTACTGCTGCCTGGTATTTAATCTTCTACAGTCCCTTCGACTTGGCTCATTCCCTGGCTAGCACTGTTATGTTTCGTTTGATGGCTACTCCAGTTATGGCCATCAGTCAGATGCAACACATCGAAAGGGGTGTGCAGCTGGCGGGAAAGATGTATGGCAATAAAGCCATGGTACCTATATTGGTTATAGGCACTGTGGTTGGTAGTGGCGCCGAGTTCCTCAAACCCGTAGCTGCCTTATTTATCAATCGATGTCATTTGAATAACGCCGCCTATGTGAAGCTGAGCACGTGAGTTTGCAACAAGATTGCCATACTCAGAGCTCAACTGATGACCTGCAGCAACTCCAAGGTATCCCTAGGTATCTCCTTGATCTTCCTGCTCCAGCTGAATCAAAGCAAACTGTTGCTGGGTCTTAAATCAAATCAGCTTAAACTCTATGTGCTTTTCACATTGATTTGCTTCAAGAATCTGGCATTGTTCGTGCGCATGGACCATCTCATCTGGCAAGTGGAGAACCGACTAAGTTATGCCCTTTTTGGCGACTTCTATGGTGATTTTAACAAGTTTCGCAAGCGACGTCGCAAGACGTTTTACAAAACTTGATTGAATCTGCATACAGTCAGACATTAAGAGCACTGAAACAAAAGCATTGCGCAACCTGGAAGCACAGAGCGCGAACACCAAGCGAAGGATAGAGGAGTGCCTACGGCTACTAAGCGGCTTAAATTACCCACCCACTCACTCACTCACTAACTGACTGACTGACTGACAATTGTGAAAACAATGCGCATTCAAATGGCAGATGTTTCGCTTCATTTGCTTGCTTGCTTGCTTGGTGCCCAGTTAACAACAGCTCTGATTACATAAGAGCGCTCGCCATCTAGCAGCATCAAGCTAATCGGCTTAGAAACAAGCTGATACGCAGGCGCGTGTCGTGAAATGCAAAAAGGGGTCTAACAATATGTCCATGTCTGTGTGTGTGTGTATTATTACTGTGAGGATTGTGTTTCGAAATAAATCAAATTCATGTTGAATAATTTTATTAAATCCGCTGTGGTTGATATAAGGGGTATAAAAGTTCAATATTTCTTATCATGTTAGCATAGGTTTAATATTTATATACAGCTTTTCCGGAATATCGACACATATAAATATATTTTAAAAAAATGTCTGATCCGCAACTATCCGGTTCACGAAAGAAAACGACCATAAAATGCTGTGTTAGGAAGGGAGAAATGAAAAAGCTAAAAGCAGAGCCAAAACCTGAACCATTACCAGAACCATTACCAGAACCTGTAATTTGCGAACCCATTGAGAAACCGCCAAAGCAGCCAACAATTCCTGACACACCACAATGTAAGCAACCCAATTTCTATCGTTCGGGGTCTGAGCAACAAGCGTATCTGCAGCGGGATGTGGTGCCTATCTTGATGGAAGGTATGCTAGGATTGGCTCGTGAACAGCCAACGGATCCTATAAGTTATCTGGAAAGGTTTTGGTTGAATCAAGAACAAAAGTGTGACATACCGATGCCAAAGAATTTGCTTTAGATTATCTACTGTAATCTATATATTTAAATTTTAAACTATCTACAAATAAATGTTCCCGGTTATCGTTTGACGTCGTCGGTTTTAAATTTCTTGCTCTAGTGATGTGGAACACAATTCTATCTTATAAAAACTGGAAGTTATCTTAGCTACAGCATCAGTTAATAAGCAGCCTTCACCTGCTTCCCACTTAAAAATATCCAACGATTTGAAATCATGTTTAAACGGGTAAGTTGGGAAAAGCTACAGTTAAAAGCAATCTCAAATTCCTTTTCTGCCAACTCAGCGCCTTAGCCTTTTTGCTGTTGTGCTCATCCTGCTGGACTCGAGCAGAGCTGCTTCTTTAGAATGGCCAGCAAATCTTGTGGCACTAAGCACGGGCAAATCATCTCAGACATTGCCCTTGCCTTTGCCATTGCCTTTGCCCGAAGAGTCCGCTGAGCTTGTTACAGAGAGCAGTGCCAGCTCTGTTGCTGCTGCCGCTGAGGCGCAGTTGGAAGAGATTACTGAATCTTTGTCTGGTAGCTCCAGAGCAGATGATGGTGATGCCGCTCAACTGGTGCCTGTCTCCGTGCCACTTCCTCTCATCTTGGCTACGCGTTCTGGACTGCGCAGTGTGCTAACTATTCAGGAGCCCACTCTCACCAAGTTGGGTGAACTGGTGGAGCATGTACCAACTGCAGTCTCACATCAAAGTCAAACAGTGGTGCACGATCACAGGCGTGTTGTTACACCCATTGTGGCACCAGCGGTGCGCACCACTCAACTTGTACGCCAGCATCCACAGTTAGTCTGGACTCTAACCGCAGCTGATCCTCGTGTTGTTCTGCTTCGCAACTAAACTAATGCAAGGAGAACAGCATCAAGTTGAAACCAAAGAGAAAAAAACTTAACAAAATTAATTCGTTTAGCTAACACGCTTTCTATTTCTGCCACTTTGACACTGTACCTGCCATTTTCTTCACTGTCTCTATATCTCTTCTATTTACTTTTTGTTTGGAAATAAAGAATTCGCCTTTGCAATTTTCTGCGCCTATTCCTTCTCGTCTGACCGCAGCAACTTTCTACACGTTCTTCACGTTCTACTTTAATCTATATGTTCTTTGACTTCCTACAATTTGCATTTCAGAGCTTCCTATTGTTGTTGGCCCTTTTGAGTTTGAGCCACGCATAGCTGCTGCTGACCAGACCAGCTTTTTTTTGACTGGACAGCGCTATCTCTCAATAGAGCTCCACTGTAATGCACCACACTCCAGTGCTTACAACAGCTAGTTTTGTTGTCGCACCACTAAATCCAGCCACTGCTTATGTTTACGGTTGTGCAGCTGGCCATGCTTCGTATTGGAGTAAACCCAGCTACGCTCGCTCCGCGCTCTAGTAAAAGTGAATTGTGTACTCGATAATTGACAACTGAATAAACACACACAGCCCATGCTTTAAATTCCAATCCTTGCCTACGCTTAGTTTATTGGGAGGCAAATTTCACGCTTGGCTGACAGCTTGAGGATTACGCATGTTGTAAAAGAAACAATTGAAAATGCCAATTTAATTGTTGCGCTACATTTCACCACTGATTGAAGTAGTAGTGACGTCATATTGGAGCCAAAAAGTGGTTGAACCTCTGTACGCAAATGTCTCGGCTTTGCTTGCCCTCACGCAGGTCAGCAGCCGAGCTGTAGAGTACTTTAACCCAATATGTAGATGAATACAGATATCCATACAGGTGTTATAAGTGTAGGTGTGCTCTAATCGAGGTACAACAAGTAATATCTGTAGGCCAGGTCACACACAATTATCAATAACAAGTCACTAAAAGAAGAAGCAGCAGTAGAATAAGAAGCCAGATGAACGCCAGGTGGTTGCCCCACTGGAACCGTCTAGATAATAACACAAGTTTCGAATGACACACAATGAGAAGCGCGAGAAGTGAGCCGAATAAAGAGAAAGAAATTTTTTTATGAAATTGTAAACCTTGAACCCCAAATACAAAATGTATCAAATCGCAGTCAATGGCTCAACACCTAGTGGCAAAGGTTAAAAACTAACCGCATTTGGCCGAAGCTATGTTGACCGCAAGTGTGTTGGCCATTGTCTTAATCCTGATTATGCAACGGCTGCAGCTTAAGGTTAAGGATATACTATGGAGTGCAACAGGCCTAACATATGAAAATATAGTAGTTCCTTAGGATATGAACTGTGTAATAGTCTGTTGTGGACTATAAAGATTACGTAAAATCTATATGTTTCCTGAATTATTTTATTCACTTGATGCATTACCGAATCCATTTAATATCAAATCACTCAATTGCAATGATCATATCTCTTTTTTTCATTGTCCAATTTCTACCACTCAATATATTATAACATACATACATAAGATTTCTCAATCTAATTGTCTTTAAAAGAGTTCATAAAACCACAGAAAAGTGACGCACTCAAAGACACTCGGCAATATTCACACACGTAGTTAGTGGCATGGCAATGACAACTGCAGTTTTTTGTTGCAGTTGAAAAGTGTTTTGTGGATGACAATCAATAAATGTTTTTGTTGAAATTTGCTGCCCACGCAAATTACATAAAATTCAATGCGTATTCAAAAACAAAACATTATTCATTCACATAAATGCCAGAGCATCATCATACTATGGCAACTACTATTGGTGATTATCGATTGGCCCATCCTCCACCTTTTACCCAGGTTAATCTCTATAGCTGTCATTTGCAGGCGTCAAACGGCATGATGCAATCCTGCTGCACAAAAGTATGCCAATGTGGCGTAGTCTACCTGCGACCGCTAGATGTCGCTATAGCTGTTGACTTTAAAAGCAGCGCCCAAAAGGCTACTAGACGAAATGCTTTAAGCTTGCACCAGAGTTGAAATATTTTCGATTCCGTTTCGATTTGAAATCGTATAGCTGTTCACTGCTGCGCTGATTACACGTTATTATCACCGCGGGTAAACAACTGGGTGGTTTCGGGTGGTTGGGTGGCTGGTTGGTTGGACAATAACCAGCTTACCGCTGCGTAATCGGTTTGTTTGTTTATCAATAGAGCGTCATTTGAATGCGACGTTATGCTGTCATCGCAGCCAGAGCTATAGCTTAAGCCTGGTCAGAGGATGGATGCTCTCTGGTCATGGCCAAAGGCAATGGGGGGTCCCCTATACTTGAAGCGCATAAAATAACTTGTCTACTAGCAACAAAGAAGAGACAAGGATTTTCCGTCAAAGCAAAATGTCTTGGCCAAGGCAATCAGAGTCGACAGCACTTAAGCTAAGTGGCCAAAATGTTTACCAGAACTGAGCAATTGTACTTAAGCAAAAGAAAAAGAGTTGGCAACGAAAAAAATAATTTATATAATCTCTAAGAAACAACTATAAAACAGCGAACAACAAGATTTGGTAGCAGCAACAGCTGAATACGTATCTCATATAAGCTTCAACAGGGCTTTCACTCTGTTTTTCGCCAAAAAGTCTATTTTTCTTGGCGTCGGAAGCAGCGCGATTGTCTGGCGCAACAAGCCAGAAAACTTTGTGTTCAGCTTAAGCTTGCCACTTGTTGCTTTGTTTCCTGCCACAGACTCTAAGTGAAAGGGCAGCAATTTAGCAATTATTTAACGCAATGTGGGTGTTACAATTCCAGCATTGCACAAGAGCTTATAGACTCCACACATAGACTCCACACAGTGACTTCATAGCTCTACAGATAGTTATTCATCTATGCAAAGCGTAAGGGTCCGGCATGGGTCTGCTTAATCATGCAGGGCACACAATGTGGGTGAATGACCTTGACGATTAACCAAATGATAAAAACAATAATTCAGCAACAACAATAAATAAATAAATGTTTATTACATGTAGTTTCGCAAAAGCAAAACAAACGCCGCATAAAAGAAAAAGCAAAGTAATGAATAAAAAGCACAATTTAAATTCCAGCTGCGTGCATAAAAACGAACATTTCCAAAAACTTAAAAGCGATTCGAATCAAAACAAAGAAATTCAATCAAATCAAAAAATGAGGGATTATTGTTTTGGTGAAAAATGATACTCTACCATACTTATGTTATGTTAATTACACCTTCATAATGTAACATACTTGCTAACAAAATCATAATACCCCAAAAAATTATTTTGTTAAAGCAAATGAATCACAAACCAAACAATTTGCTCTGCTCGAATGCATCGCGTGCCGCCGTCGGCTGCATTTGGGGCTTTCGATTATGTAAGCCAGCAAACAGAGAGATACAAAATACAAATACAAAATACAAATACAGAGACTGGAACTGAGGCTGAGACAGAGACTAAAGCTGAGTAGTGGCCATGCTGAGTTGTGGCTTGCCACAAAAGTTTAGCTGGGGTTTCCCCAAGGCCTGACGACGAGGCTTAACCGACCGGCTGTTAGTTGAGAATTGGCTAGGCCAAGCCAAGTAATTGAAGCTTGTCTACTCTCTTGCAATTGCTTTTTGCGGGATTTTCCAAGCCTCATTTTTTCAGTTTTGGGCAAATCCGTGGCACAGTTGCAATAATTTAGTCACTGCGAGTTGCAAGTTGCAGCAGTAAACTAACTTCCCTGTAATTACAGTCACTTCAACGTCTCCCATCATTGCTCAACCAACTTTTTGCAAATGTGTGACTGCTCGTTGTGCGTGGGAGCTGCCTCGATTTATTGAGCAATTGACACATAGAGCCAAAGACCTTCGATATGCGAAAAAGAGACAAAAACTTAAGACAAACGTTTTAAGACTTGAACTAATCGATTGAAGAGGGATGGGTTGTAAGCAAATCAGCGCTGATTAGCGTCTTGTCGGTAACTTAAATCGCTTTGTTAAACTATTGGGAGTTAGAGATGGTTATCATCAATGGTTTTGACTCCTACACAACTCAGTCAGATATTTGATTGCATGGATGAATGGAACCATTTGGTTGGCTTTAACAAAGCCACATTTAACAATTCAAATGTTAGTCTCAAACACATTTTTAACGTATTTACTTTCAAAGAGTGCATGTTGAAGTATTATTCATTTGAAACGTAACGAAAATCAATTAAAAGATTATTTGAAGCCCTGAACCCCGATTACACACTATACTATTTAGCTGTCACTTGTGACCATTAACACAAGGTGTACAAGCTAAGGTCAAGTTCAAGCAGCGCCTACTGGGAATTTACCAAATAAATATTTAACCATTTTCCAAAAAATAAGCAATCGGAAGTGCGTCGACTACAAAACTTCTTCAAACATTCAGACGAAACTCTGACTGAGTCAGTAAAAAACCCCGACGGTCAAAGCATTGATTGATAAAAACAACACGAAGTGTTTGCCAAACAACAAAGACTGAAAGCAGGGAGAAACAATAAGAGGATTGATTAGATCGATTAGCATAATTAGCGCGGAGCAGCGGCCTGCTTACACATATTATCGACTTTCTTGGAATGGTTAACATAAAATGCCACTTAAACCCGATCTAAGCGCTTGCCAATCGACAGGAAGGTCAATCACACACTCACCGATTCAGCAAGAGTGTAGCTTGTGAATACTGATCACAAACAATACTGACCATACACAATAAGTGAGTCAACGAGTTATCAGCATTTGGCACGCGTGTGCACTTGTTGCTACACTTAAAGAAAAATGTGGACTGTCAGCTGATACATGAAAATAAAACAAGCTGCGTTTAAAGTTAGTGTAGATATACGAGACACTTTTAATTGGTTTGAACTCAGGGTAATTATGTAAAAGAAATTTATTTTTATAATTACAATAAGCAAACAAACACGAATGCGTGAGTGTATGACTGACCGACTGACTGTCGATGAGATGTGCCGTACTGGCCATGGGGTAAACACGTTCAAACAGAGTTGTGACTTCAGTTTTAAGGCAGATCCGGTTTTGAGGTGTTGCCCTTTATGAGACGGGAAGCTCGTCGTCGTTGATTCATCAACTTGCCCTAGTTGCCCCTCTTTGGGTCATTAAGTGTTGCTGACCCAATTAATAACTGCAAATTTCATAATAGCTTGTTGTTGATTTGGTTGCACAAAAAAAAAACAATAGCGCCTTAAGCGGGAACTGTAAGTATGTGGATAGTGAAAATTTGGACATATATGAACATCACGATGCTTCCCACATGAAAACATAAGCGCTAATTTGGGACGTAACAGTTTTCAACATACACATACTTTTTTTTTAGCTTATTTTATGAGCCATCATTTGTTTACTCTCTTTTCGGTGGATTGCGGCAACGCATTTAACTAATTGTGAACTGGACGATGATCATTAAGCTAAGGTTTCCGCTAAGACCTCATATTAACCTTCGGTAATACGCAGAATGCAACGTGCAGACCCAAGAAAAAAACCCAAAAATAAAGTCTTTGACGTCATAGCCAGTTGCTGCTCCGAGCCTCTCTGTTTTGTTTTGAGCCAACAATTCGCAAAAGAGGCAAGAGCAACAGCAGCAGCGACGTCGGCAGCGAATGCGCCGTTGCGCATGCGCAGCTTTTGTATAAAATGTGTGGCTCAGTCGAAAGCGAAATCAGTGAACGAGTCGTCAACAAACGAAACATACACACACAGACAGACAGAGTGGTGCAGTGAAAGGATACAAGCAACCACTTACATAAGGATTACAAATCAACAAAAGCAAACACATTGTGGAATATATTTATTTAAATTAAAGCCTAAGGTGAGTAACAGTGAAGAAATAAACAGAGAAAAGTGTCAAGTGATGGCGTAAATAATTAACAAGTGATGTAGACTCTCAAAATCAAGAGGATGTAGTACAGAAAAACATTCCTAGTGCAAGATCTAAGCTACAATATTAAAACATTAATGATCAAAGTGAAGTGATAAATCGAGCTACAAATAGTATGTGCAATATCCAATCACTTTTTAAATACGTTTAAGATTCTAAACAAGAATTTTGACTTCTTTTCAAAATGCAAAACTGTTCCCAAAAAAAAAAATACGAAAAAATATCTTTGCAACATTTATTTAAAGACCTGAAATAATAAACAACTGCTGAAATTATACTACTCATTTTATATTCATTAAACAAAGTCAATGACCCAAACCCTATATCTAAAACTTTCACTGCAAATCCCAAGACAACTCCCAGTTATTGCAGGCCCCCCCACACACACAAACAATTTACCTTTTTGCAATGCAACGTTGCACACGACTTCCGTTCGAAGCGCAAAAAGTACGCTTTATATAACCCGAAAATTAAAAAGAGACCTAAAGATCGAAGCAGACTTCAACCCACGCTCCAGAAAGAAAAACACATTAAGGCAAAGTAAATGACATAACACGCACACAACGGGCAATAAAGCTCGAGCCAAAAAGGGAGGGAGTTACGAAAATGCACACATCGTTACACACACATAGAGTTAAATTTAACGGACGCAGCTGTCAAGGCAGAGATCAAGTTGAGTGATCAGTTTTCGGGGCTTGCCAAATCGCACAGTGTAAAAGCCAACTCAGGTAAAATTACCTCATAAGTGAGAGAATGGAAAGGAGAGCGACGGGGGAGACAATCTTTCACGGTCCGCGACCTCAAACAAAAGTAAAAGTCTTTTTTTCAAGAGACGGCCAAGATTGTGAGTCAGCGTGAAGATTTCAAGACCGGTTTGTCAATTGCTAAAACGAAAGAGAGCGAGTGTAGAAAGACTAGCGGTGTGATTTGGCACAATGACCAGCTAGTTTGTCAAAAATGGTGTCAAGCAGATTATGTAATGTCCAAAAATTATGTTTCTTCTTGTTTACAGACACACACACACCCACAATGAGGATGACTTGGTTGCTAGTTCTGGCAGCTAGCGCTACGCTAGTTGCCGCCGACTCTAACTGGGGCAATGAATGGGCGCCCATGGAGGCATCCGACTCAATGTTAAGCAGACGCTCTGCTGAAACACCAAAACCCGCTGAAGAGACACAGGGACGCAACTACGCCGTGCATGAGGGCATTCAGAGCAATGCCACGGAGATTGACACAGTTATTGATCAGTTAATTAACTCCCGTCGTGAGGGACGCAATCTCGGCGAATATGATGCTGTCTATGCTGATGGTAACATTGATCAGGCCCTTCAAGAGGGCAACGATCTGCAGGCACGCAATCTGATTCGTGACAAGCTTTGCGGTCTGGGACTGATGAGCTGCGATGTGGAGGAAAAGCGTCCCTTCTACTCGACCATCTATGCACAAGGACCACCACCACCTTCTGGCTTTGGTGGCGGACCGTATGGACCCGCTAAGCCCATGCCACCACCAAGCTACTTCAGCGGTCGCCCACCAATGAGTGGACCACCCAGCTCAATCAACTCATTCGGCCCACCACCCAGCTCAATCAACTCATTCGGCCCACCACCTAGCTCCCTTAACTCATTTGGTCCACCACGCAAGGTTGGCTATGAAGGCTCGTACAAACCACCAATGAACAGTCTGTACAGACCTGGAGGCGTCTATGAAAACCCACCACCATCCGCATTTGATTCTGATGGCGTTACCTTCTCCAAGCCACCACCTGGTGCTCTGATCTACGACAGCAAACCACCCGGTCCTATTTATACTGGCGGTCCCAGCGGACCCATGCCCGGTCCAATCTACAATCCTGGACCTTCCAACGGTGCACCACCCTACAGTTTTGAAAATCCCGAGAGGATTCAAGGTGCAAGTTCTTCCGTAAATGGTTTCTATGCACAGCAATCCTCATCCTCCGCACAAGCTAGCTCTTCCAGTACCAAGGTTGTGGTCGGTGCACCCGATGCTCTGCAACAGCATGTTCATCATCATTTCCATCATGTGGATGGCGGCGAGGGTGCTAATATTCCAACTGTGCCAATTCCCGTTGGTGGTGGTCACACAGTCAACACTGATTTTAGTGCTTTGGCCCAATCCTCAACCACATTCACACCACAAGCTCCAGCTTCTAGCTCAAGCTTTTCTCAGTCCAATGCTTTTAATGCCGGATTCAATGGTGCTTCCCAAGGAGGTCTGCTCACACAGGGATATAATCCCTCTCAGAAACCTAACGGAGATCTATACAAGCCAACAGGTGGCCTGGGATCCTTTGGCAGCAACTCCGGCCTGTCGCAGTCTGGCAGTTTCGGTCAAAATGGTTTCAGTGGCTCTCCCAGCGGCAGCTATCACAGCCAGAACCCCGACTACTACAAGAAGGAGCTGCAGAATGGGGGTGCTCCTGGTAGCTACAATGGCCTCTCCACAGGATACGGTGCTCAAGGCCAAGGTGGTGGATACCAAGGTGCCTATGACACATCCCGTCAGCAAATTGTGGACTGCCAGTGCGTGCCCATCTCTCAGTGCCCAGCCGCCGATCGCATTGGACGCAAAGAGGATCTAATTCTGCCTATTGATCCCCGAAATCTGGGCAAAGATATCGAAGCTTTGAGCGATGATACACCTGTCAATGCCACTGCTAAGGCTGATTCTAAGTCTGATGACAAAAAGGATGAAGAGGAGAAGAAACGCACACGTCGCCAGGCTAATGGTGAAAACAAGGAAGAAGACACCGGTGACCTCTCCCTAGATGCTCAAGGGGTAAGTTCAAGTTATTGTTTAAATAAAGTCTAGCAACCCTCTAGTTCAAGTTACTGCCCGACTAATGCAATTGACACAAAGTAATGCTCCCTTAATTAGAGTGAGACTTATCGAGCTCCCACACAAACACGCACATATAAATCACCACTCAACTCAACCACACTCATCGTTCAACGCTCCACGCCTCAACTCAACTCAAATCAAACTCAAAACTCCGCCAAGGTTCACTAAAAACCGCTCGTCGTCGTCACCCTTCGTCCTGCGTTTGTAGGTTGGTGTTGCCACCGAGAGATCTTCACTAATACAAACAGCAACTAAAACCAACCTAACCACGCACGGGGTCAAAAGGTCGCACGTTCAACATTGCTCTTTTGGAGCCAGCCTAATTCCGTGTCCTTCCGTCCTTCTTCCTGCAGCGTCAGGGGTTACTTGGACAATCCCCGCTAGGTTTGCCAGCGCTCCAAGCCCTCGAGCTGATACAGCGTAAGGTACTCCCTACATATGGTGTTAGCTTCGGCCTGCCCTATCCTTCATCAGGCGGTCCGGGCGGATATCCGGCTAATGTTCTGGGTGATTTTTATCCTGCACAAAACCCCAACTTTGGCTCATTGGGACCAAATGGCTTGAATCTTGGCCTCGTGAATGTGAATCCTCTTGTCTCGCTGCAAGTGAGCAAAACGGATTATGGAGAAAAGGTGGTGAAGCCATTGGTTAACCTTCATGTGACGCCCAATGCGAATATCATTCAAAAAGTGGGTGATTTCTTCAAGAAGAAACCCAGCGAGGTGCACAGCTCACATTACCATCATCACGATCACTACACCGCCTATGAGCATGATCATCACCATCCAGAGCACCACTACAGCGCACCACCACCATCGCATTATCATTTCGATAGTACCGGCCCGGCACACATAAAACACTTTGACGTTGAGATGGTTCCCAGCACGCCGATCTTTGAGTACCACAGTGGACCTTCCCTATATCCGCCAGAGCACCATCATCTTCATTCTGAGCACCATCACAATGAATATCACTCTGAGCACCATAGTGGTTATCACCACTCAGAGCATCATCCTGAGAGCTCTTTTGATCATTCCTTCAATTCAATATATCCTGGCTCGGCACCCGCTGACTTTGGATCGAGCGGTTTTGGCAGCTTTGGGGATTACTCCCAACATAATGAGCGTAGCGTCAACGTCAGTGCGCCCGACTGGTCAGCACCTAATCGTCGTGGCAAGCAATTGAATTTGGGTCCACTTCATAATATACCCGCTCCAGCACCTGGTGCTGCAGCAGGCAGTGATTTTGTTACCTTTCCACATGATCGCCGGCGACGAAGCGTGAATGATGAGCCAAAGGTTGAGTTAAAGGCGGAGCAGGTAACTTAACAGAGGCAGATAATTAGTGTGGGACTTGAGTATGCTATCTCGACAAATGCTAATCCTTCGCTTTTTCGTCAATTGTCATTGCAGCGTGCTTATTATGGAAACCGACCTGTTGAGAAGACCTGCCGTGTTAATGAGGTCTGCTGTCGTCGTCCCCTGCGTCCACAGGCACCACCTCAGCAGCAGCTGGGACGTTGCGGTGTTAGGAATGCTGCCGGTATTACGGGTCGTATCAAGAATCCAGTTTATGTCGATGGTGACAGTGAGTTCGGCGAGTATCCCTGGCACGTAGCTATCCTGAAGAAGGATCCCAAGGAATCAATCTATGCCTGCGGTGGCACTTTGATTGATGCTCAGCACATCATCTCGGCGGCCCATTGCATTAAATCGTAAGTTAAGACCCTTCAATTTCAAAAGATCCCCTTGACTTATGTTTTCTTTCCTTTCTTAGTCAAAATGGCTTCGATCTGCGCGTGCGCCTGGGCGAATGGGATGTCAATCATGACGTGGAGTTCTTCCCCTACATTGAACGTGATGTTGTCTCCGTGCACATTCACCCTGAATACTATGCTGGTACTTTAGATAATGACTTGGCTATTCTGAAACTGGATCAGCCTGTTGATTTCACCAAGAATCCACACATTAGCCCTGCCTGTCTGCCTGATCAATACTCCGATTTCACTAACGCTCGCTGCTGGACTACTGGCTGGGGCAAGGATGCCTTCGGAGAACATGGCAAATACCAAAACATCTTGAAGGAGGTTGATGTGCCAATTCTGTCGCATCATCAGTGCGAGTCCCAGCTCCGCAACACTCGTCTTGGATACAGTTACAAACTGAACCCTGGCTTTGTCTGTGCCGGCGGTGAGGAGGGCAAGGATGCCTGCAAGGGTGATGGTGGTGGTCCTCTGGTCTGCGAGCGCAACGGCGTCTGGAATGTGGTTGGAGTTGTCTCCTGGGGCATTGGATGTGGCCAGGTGAATGTGCCCGGTGTCTATGTAAAGGTTTCCGCCTACTTGCCCTGGATTCAGCAAATCACACAGAGCTACAAATGATTAAGCGAAGTCAGCACGGAAGCTGTGGGGGACATACGATATGACGACGACGCCTCTGATGAATTTGTTTTTCACTTTTAAGCAGTCATTCCCAACTTGCGTAATAACTGTCTTGTCACTCTATTGTACTCTATTTATTCGATCACACTTTGTTAGCTCACACTCGAGACGTCTGCTGTTACCGCTCGTTACCGTTATATACGTTTAGGCCTTTTCTAAATATTATTACCTTGTTATTTTATGTTATTGTTATGACCCACGCACACACTATTGTCCACAGACCACAATTACGACTAGATTGTTGGTAAATAAGCAACCGAGTGCCGTGGCAGTCTATTATACTGCCAATCTATTCAAGTTCCGAATTGTACCTATATTGTGTAAATTATTTAGTTGTGCTTATAATAATTAATTTATTTTTATACTTGTAATAAATTAAAAAGAAAATAAACTATTTAAATAAATTAATTTATGACAAAAAAAAAGTAATTAAGAGTTTTTGTGTTAAATGTGTTTTATGCCTTGGTGAGTTTGTTGAGTGTTTATTCAAATAGATAGGTTTGCAAGCCCTAGCAAAAGGTTTTAAAATATTTTTAGATTTTCAATGAACAAGTGAAGGCATCTTTATCAAGAATAGGAAAGGTCTCAAAATTTGCTTAGTTAGGGATATCAGGAACCAAAAACATTTATAAAAGATTGTCAAAAATTAATAAATTAATAATTTGCTGTAGGGAACTCTCAATGTTCAAAGTTCAATTAAAATAATTCAAACTAACTCACCAAAATGTTGAAAAATCCAAAATAACTTTAATAATAACATTCCAAAAATATAGTTATTAAGAAATTCCCAATAAAATATCTGTGGCAACTGAAAGACTATTATAAGCAAGTAAACGATCAATTAAAATTGGGCGCAACCCATTAAAATGCAAATAAAATATTAAATCATCGGCAATGAACAACAATATTAGGCCTAACCACCGATAATCAGGTAAAACTGCAACCCGTGGCAACGAGTCATTAAAATGACGCCACCTAAAACTCACACAAGTTTTAAGAGCTTCCTGAAGTAACTTCAAGAAAAAACCCAACCACTGTGTGATATTCAAATCGGCCTGCAATATAGTTTTAAAAACATTACATGTTGAGCGCCCGTTAAACTCAAAAGCCGCAACTGACTTTCCGCACTACTAAAAATGTATGCATCGTTGACGTTAAAGCTGAACTCCAAGACAAACGAGTATAAAGTCTATGGTGCTGTTGGACCAGACGTTTAATGCAGTTTTAGCAGCTTCAGGGAGATGTACACCAAGGAATTTATATGTTTGCTTATAGGTAAGCTTCTTTAAAAGTGTAAACTCACCAAAAGGATTAATGCGGATGTATTTTTGTAGCGCTGTTTTGTGCCCAGACGTTGGGCAGGCTGCGCAAGCGGAATGGCTACTACTACAGACAGGTGCAGCTGCAGCCTCAACATGGTGGTTACTTTGAGCCTGCGTTACCAACTGGACATGAGGATCAGGAGCAGCTTCAGCAGCATCTGCATCATTCGCAGTCGCTTCAGCAGCAGCAACATCAACATCAACAGCACTACAGCAGTAGTAGCAGTTCCAAAAGCCACCATCCAAGCAGCAGTAGTTCGGATCATGGAGGAAGCAGCAGCAAGAGTGGCTACAGTATTGGTAGTGGGCTACGCTCCATAGCTCAAGGCTCTGCAGATCAGGCATATACTGCTGTGGCCAATCAGCATGCAGCTGCCAAACAAGCTGCATATTTAGCTAAAAACACTCTGGCACAAGCTGCATCTCAGGCAGCAGCAACTGCGCAGGCAGCTTTGGCGGGCAAGCAAGTCTTACTCCAGGAGCTAGAGCAGCAGGCAGCGGAGGCACAGCGTGCACTGTCGCGAGAGTTGGAACAGCTCAAGGCAGCCAAAGTGTCGTCTAAGCTGGCACAACAAACCGCTCAATCGGCACACAATCACATCTCTGTGCTAACTGCAGCACTAAATAATGCCAAATCTGTGGCGGAGCAGGCGGAACAAACGGCCACCGAGGTTGCTAATCAGCTTGGATCACAGGCAACTATGGTGGGTCAGGCGAAGACTCGATTGGAACAAGTGGAGGAACAGCTGCACCAGGCACGCGTGGACTTTGCTGCTACCAAAGAATCAGCGCTCAAAGCAGCGTCCTCAGCTGCAGCGGCGCAGGTCAATGCATCCAAGGCAGGCGCACATGCAACGATCGGACTGCACGAAAATGCCAACCAGCAGGAGCATAGCCAACACGAGGACGAGCATGAGGAGTCCTACGATGAACATATAGAGACAAGTGGTGTTGGCCACTCGGCTAGTGATACAATCGGGGAGCACCAACGCAATGGCTAGTCTGCATTAACGCAACAATAACTATGCATATTTATATTATTTAACATAATAGAAGTATTGTTGCTTGCCAAATGTTCTTTTTACAAACTTAAATAATCTGTTATATATTTATCATTAAAATGTTACAAGACTTACTCAGGAGCTTTCTCTGCATATTTCCATAATATTATGTTCTTATGTTCTTTATAATTAAGATAAATCACAACACACGCGACATTTGCAACTTGCCAGCCTGAAAACTATTTGCGCAGTTATCGATTACTTTACTATTCGCAATTTGCATTGCTATTCCAATTAGTTCCCTTTCAAGAATGTTTGCTATTGCATTTATGAATGCAACAACAATAGTTGTTGGCTTAACATAACATTGTGATTATACATCCTTTGGCTCACTATAAGGCATCAAATCAATAAAGAAGACATCAATAAAACAAGTAAGAAGGCTCTAGTCGAGATATCTCGACTAGACGATACCCTGATCCCTATACTTTACGCCAGTGGTCGGGGAACCTGGGTAAATTACCCCGAATGGGGTAAAATCGCAATTTTTAGGGGTAAAAAGAAACTTCTGTGAGTGAAAAGTATATATTTTTCTTCGCCATGGGGTAATATCAACTTACAGATAAATATTTTGGTGTAATGATTAAAAAAGTTTAAACGAACTAAGACTCAATAACGAATTTAAAACTCAAAATGCATAAAGTTCTACAACAATGGGCACTCTTCCTTATAAATGTTCCCATTTTGCCAAAATACTGCCAAGTTTTCGTCGAGTTTTTGCTAGTCTTTGACTCAAGTATACCAGGCGCACAGAATCAGCAGCCAGCGATAAATTCTCATTATATACATTTGCATACTTTAAAGCTGGCTTTTTATTCATAATATAGCTAATTGTGCAGCATACTTTTGTAGTTAAATATATATATTTGCATACTTTTAGGCTGGCTTTTTAATTCATATTGTCCTTAATACTTTTGTAGTTAAATATAAAAACCAGTGCTATTGCTGCCTATTCTGTTCGCCTGGTACTTGGCGTCGGAAATACTTAAGAACTCGATGAGATCGCAAACGAATACCGCCGAGCTTTCGTCGAGTTTTTGATAGTTTTTTCTAGTTTTTGACTCAAGTATACCAGGCGCACAGAATCAGCAGCAAGTGGTTTGAATTGACTTTAATATACGGCCTATGTCGTATGCAATCATTTTTTTCTTTTTTATCATAGTGTCGAACCAATTAAATATGAAAGAATACGCGATCTGCCTAAAAGTATGCCACATTATTTTTAGTGGGTAATTTAGCCAATGTATCAACCTTTTGTTTCCACACAGGGTACTACCAACCTAAACAAAAATATTTTGGGGTAATGATTAAAAATTCATTAATTCATTAATGATTAAAAATTCATTAATTCTAAGAAATGCATTTTTATTTAAACATAAGAACAAACGAGAAGCACCTAAGTTTATATGTATGTCTAATTTCAGTCTATGTCTTATATTATTATTAATAATTGATTGTAGATTTTTTATACGATTTTTTGGTTTTTGAGGTAAATAAATACGATCTTAAGCGATACGAGCAATACAAAAATATATTTTTTTTCATTGTTGGGTGGAAATCACAACCATCCTTGACTGCAAAACCGATGGATCCTTAATGATATTGACGAATTTTCACCTAAAAGGTGTTGAGTTTTTTTTACAAGTCCTAAGCCATTTTAATCCTTACGGATTTTGAAAGGACATGTTGCGTGAGAGTTTCAAGGACCAACTATCGAACTGCATTCAAGGATTATGGGGTCATCTAAGAATAAAAACACTTGTAAAAATTTCACTCTAAGGCCGAGCGAAAATTAGAAAAAACCACAAAAGTGCAGTTTTCTCGGAAACCACAAGGACGATTTGAATGTCCTTTGGCCAGTTGGTAGCCCTGGTTAAAACAAAATGTCTGACATAGGACACGTGCGAATCCTTTATGATTTGGCCGAGTTATAACCAATTTTCTGTTTTTAACAAATATCCTTTTATTCCAGCTGTTTGACGGACTATCGTCCTTTGAACTACTTTGCTCGTATCGGCGGGCCCAGGCTTACCTGTGGTCCAAAGGACATCCAGATAGTCCTTAAAATAGCCGAGTTATCGACGATTTTGTAACTTTTAAAATTTTTTCTGACCTACCCCCTGTAAAATTTTTCGAACATTTTTTTTCGTGAATCCTGGAGATCCTTGTAAGCAAATCGATAGATCTTGTTGCTGTGAGTTCAAAAATGTATTTTTCTTAAGGATGTTTAAGGACATGTTCAAGTTATAGCTTAAAATCTAATGTCCTTTTTGCCGAAAATTTATATATAAGTATAAATTGGCCAAATCTATACGGATTTTCAAAAACCATGGTGCGTTGGATCCGCATGGAAACGCTCTATCGAACTGCATTCAAGGATTATGGGGTCATCTAAGAACAAAACACTTGTAAAAATTTCACTCTAGGCCCGAACAAATATAATAAAAACCCATAAAAGTGCAGTTTTCTCGGAAACCACAAGGACGATTTGAATATCCTTTGGCCAGTTGGTAGCCCTGGTCAAAACCAAATGTCTGACATAGGACATGTGCGAATCCTTTATGATTTGGCCGAGTTATAACCAATTTTCTGTTTTTAACAAATATCCTTTTATTTCAGCTGTTTGAAGGACTATCGTCCTTATCGTATCGGCGGGCATAGGCCTACCTGTGGTCCAAAGGACATCCGGATAGTCCTTAAAATAGCCGAGTTATAGGCGATTTTGTAATTTTTAAAATTTTTTCTGACCTACCCCCTGTAAAATTTTTCGAAAATTTTTTTTCGCAAATCCTGGAGATCCTTATAAGCAAATCGATAGATCTTGTTGCTGTGAGTTCAAAAATGTATTTTCCTTAAAGATCTTTAAGGAAATGTTCAAGCTATAGCTTAAAATCTAATGTCCTTTTTGCCCAAAATTTATATATAAGTAAGAATAAGCGATCCGCCTAAAAGTATGTATACTTTATTTTTTATTATTTTTAGAAGGGTAATTTAGCCAATGCATGAACCTTATTTGTTTCCACACAACAGCGTTCGAGGAACCGCTATGGGGTTATATCAACTTAAATAAAAATATTTTGGGGTAATGATAAAAAAAGTTCCCCGACCACTGCTTTACGCGTACAGTCAGTGCTTGCAAGTATGTGTGTGTATGTACGCGCATACTGTATACTGCATACACAACTTCAATGCTCCATATCTCCGGTGTTTCTTAACCGATTTTAATAAAAATTTCCCAGATTTTCATTATTTTGTTTTATAATTCAAATTGCATCTCAAAGTTTTTCAAATTCAAGATTTTGTTGTTATCGACCCCATGTGTATATCGGAAACGGGAAGAGTTATCGAAAATCGGAAAGCAACTTGTACTGCCTAGGGATTAGGCGAGCTTAAGTTCCAAATCTGGAGTCTCTAGCTCTTATAGTCTCTGAGATCGACGCGCTCATACATACGGACAGACAGACAGACAGACAGACAGACGGACAGACGGACATGGCTATATCGACTCGGCTGTTGATGCTGATCAAGAATATATACACTTTATGGGGTCAGAGATGCTTCCTTCTGCCTGTTACATACTTTTGCACAAATTCATTATACCCTTTTTCCCATTTTTTATGGGATCAGGGTATAATAACTAAATTACACATGACAAGGAAACTTCTTTGGTTTCGTTTAAATACTTGCCGCGTTGCCAACCACATCGTTTGCTCTCGCGCTATACCTATGCATAAAGTGGCAGCACTTCGACTAACAGCTGTCAGTGTAACAAGTGAATGGCTATTAAAAACAAAGAAGCAAAACGCCGCAATAAGTAAATATATTTTCAGCGCATTAAGTTTTTGATCAATAAGAGCAATAGCAATATAAGACAGCATGAGCCAAAAAGTTATTAAATATATTGGCCGCACCACAGACTTTCGTGGCAATAGTCTGTGGGAGATAGTGGGCAATTTACCTGACTGGGGAGTCGGTCGCATGGTTATACGTAACATGTTTCAACGCTATCCGGAGCCCTGCTATATGCGGATATTAAAAGTGCAAGCGATGGATGAACAGGTGAGGCAGACAGAGATTAATAACAAAATGTTTTAAACGATCATTTTCTACAGGCAAATGAGGCTCGCAAGGTGCGTGTCACCGTGGAGAAAACCTGGCGCGGAATCACACAACCAAAACCCGTGGAGATTTACAGCACCAGCTACAAGACAGACTATGAGCTAGTGCCTGTTAGCGAGGAGCACAAGTTTTTAAGTAATGCCAAAAAAGTAGCTCCAGTTGTATTGCCAACAAAGATCGATCTGCCACCACTGCTAAGGGAGTACGTTCGCGAAGAAACCGGCGAGGAGAATCCTAAAATGAATGTGCACTTCAGGAAGACGCACAACAAAGCTGCACGCTTGGCCCAAGGTGGCGAGCAGCCTACGCTTCAGATGACCATGGATGTGGGCAAACCAGCGCCGGTCAGCGCTAAGCTCTACGACGGTCTACTGTGAGGAAAGGATTTGACAAGTGCGTTTGTTTTTGTAATAGTTGTTGGAATATTAAACTTTTAATGTAAACAGTTAAGCAAGAGAAATTTGTTTTAAGATTTTAAATTTGCTTGGAAATGAAACCTTTTTGAAGTCGGAGACCTTTTTTAAGACGTTAATATTATTTCTATGAAACCTTTTTTAGTAGTTATTCTTTCTATGTTTTTAATTCTTCATAGTGGAAATAATTCGTTTTTGATTTTAATTTACACATTTACCTTAAGCACAAGAAATTTGATTAACTATCATTAATATTTACATGGAATGGAATACTTTGTGTGTCGGGAATCTCAAGTCACTTGCTCAGTTCGTAACAGCGTAATTTACGCGTCAGATTATCTACCTCTAGGCCCAGAACATCCAGGTTCTCTTTAAGTGTTATATTCTTAAGCAGCGTGTCCTCCAGCACTGTCTGCAGCTTCTTATTAATCTCAGTCGAGAGTTCAAGGGACATGCTCTTGTTCTCGGCGCCTTTTACTCCCCCGTATATGGCTGCCATGACGCCATTGCCGTATTTGACCAACTCTTTCTTGTTCTGATCGCTCTTCGAGGAGGTCAATGCGCCCGCCGTTTGATCCCGTAACATATAGTACTGAACTACTTTAGATTTCTTCTGGACCTCTGAGACCAGCATTGCTGTGTGATTCTCCAGGAACTCTATGCGCTCCGTTTGACGCGCCGAGGCCTGCTGGAGACGGAGAATGCGCTCTACTAGCACTTTCTTGGACGGCACCGCTTGCAAATCGGGCTGGGGCACAGCTGTAACGCTACTGGCGACCGTTTCAGACTCGGAAGATTCGCTAGCACGTCGACTGCCATTTTGAACGCTGCCCTGACTACTCGTCCGGCTATGTGTGCGCAACGGTTGTTGGAAGTGTTGTTGCTCTGGGGTATAACCATTGAGAACCTGTTGACAGTTGCTGCAGTAACCCAAGGGTTTCGTGTCCACAATGCCTCGTTTGTACTTTTGTAGCTCCCGCTGCAGTTCTTTAACAAGCGTTGAGTTTTTATGTTGCGTTGCCTCGAAATCTCCTTGGACATTATCCAACTTGGCCTTAGTGAACTCGTAAAGCTTTGTCTTCTCGGAGAGATGTTTGGCTAGTAATTGACGCTCCTCATTCTTCTCCGCAGCCTCAGCACTTAGCTGTTGCTCCAACTTAGCATATTTAGCATCATACATGAGCTTCTCCTGCTTCATGAGTTTATTTTCAGCCTCTAGACCTTGAGCCTAAAATTAGGATAGAAAACATTGCTTTAAGATTTATTTCAATTTGACAGGCAACATATCCAAGGCCTCGGTGGCGCAGTTGGCAGCGCGTAAGTCTCATAATCTTAAGGTCGTGAGTTCGAGCCTCACCCGGGGCATTTAACTTTTTTGTATTTTTTCATTAGATTATCTTTCTCACCTTGGATTCTGCGAGACAAATATCATTTTGCAGTTTAACTATTAGCTCGCTCATCTCCTTGTTAATGCTAAGTAGTTCCTGTTTCTTTTGCTGCAGTTGCTCCAAGTCTGCCTCAGAATCCAGCGCTGTGGCTTCTAATTGCTGTACACGGGCCTGCTCCTTCGCGAGTTTCTGCTCATTGCTACGGAAACGATTAATCAAAAGAAGAAGAGGTTAAGACTGATGTTGGATTTATTCGAAGAAGCATCGTACATTGTATTCTGTGTACGCAACAGCTGCAACTCAGCCAGTTGGCTATGCAATTTAGCTGCATTAAGCAGCTCGTCGCTGTAAGCCGCCTCCACTGAGCTATGCTGTGCCTGGAGTTCCTTGTATTCCTCCGAAAGCTGATCATACTGCAAATCGCATAATGTAATAAGTAAAATTATCTAGCAGAAGTCAATCTTATGTCCGCTCACCGATGCATTAATTTCTTGCAGCTGCTGTTGCAGCTCCTTAAAAGCATCACTTTGCTTCTGGTGCTCTTTGGTGAGTTTATCTAGTGCCTCAGTCTTACCCATAATCTCATGTTTCAATAGTATTGTGTTTGCCTCAAATTCAACTTTTAGCTTCTCTGTAAGAAGTAATAAAGATTAAAAATGCCTGCTTAAAGTTGTTGCATATAATCTTACCATTTGCCTTTTCTTCCAATTTATTTGGTGCATTACGCTCTTCCTCCAGTTTACGTTCCAGATTCTGTTGAAAAGCATTTAAGTATAAGATATACTTTGTATTTAATTAAGCACTAACCGCTTTAGCTTCCACTTCAATGTTTAGCTTGTTGGCATGGTATTTCAGCCTGGACTCCAGATGACCCACTTCAATTTTGAGCTTCTCGCATTCTCGCTGATATTTACGTACTTCGTTGCACTGTGAGAGCATTAAAGATTAGAGCAGTTGTAGCTTCAATTAATATGAGGGTTACCTTTTCATCGATGATATACGTCATTCGGGACTTTTCCTCGTTGACGCCCTGAAAGCGTATGGAGACATTTTTCACCTCTTTCTTGGCTTCGGCTAATTGCTTCTCGATAGCTTCCTTCTCCTTTTTGGCATCAATGAGAAGCTTTTCTTTCATGGCAAACTTGATAACAGTTGACTCCTTCTCCTTGTTCGCAACATCCATTTCGTGGCGAAACGCGCGCTTCTCCTTCTCCAATATGGCATTCTCGCGCTGTAGAAGCGTCATCATATTATCCTTCTGGGCGTTCGCAGTGCGTAACTGTTCAAGCTGGCGCTCATAGCTACGCCTTTGATCCTCCAACTGGGCCAGACAGTGAACATGCGAGAGGATGTCATTTTGTGGCTGGCCTTGTTCTTTACTCGCCTCTTTTCCATCCTGTGCTTTAAGTTCTGCGAAACTTATCCTTTGTGGCGATTCGTCGCTCTTTTTTTGCTCCAGAACGGCTGTTTTCATTTCGTTGACTATGGCAGCCTCATTGTTAACTTGTTTATTTTTATTATCTTCTGTCTCATTTTCTGTTGGTATTGGGGCGCTTTCATTGCTTTGTACTTTGTTTTCGCATTCCAGCTGCGGTTGCTCTACATTTGCTTTTGTTGTTGAAGCTGTTATCGCTTCATCCACGTCGGCGTCATTTTTGTTTACTGTTTCGGCCGTCTGGTCTGTAAGCCCACTGCTTTTTTCAGTGTCCGACCCAGCGGTTGAGTTTTCATTGTTTGACTCAACCGTTTCCATGATTAAGTACTTTAAAAACAAATACAAAAATATTGCAAAAAT
This sequence comes from Scaptomyza tumidula, assembly GCA_035044465.1. Lineage (NCBI taxonomy): Eukaryota > Metazoa > Arthropoda > Insecta > Diptera > Drosophilidae > Scaptomyza > Scaptomyza tumidula. The sequence goes on along the minus strand of JAWNNW010000442.1, from coordinate 9,169,133 downwards.
TTAACTGATTTGATTTCACTACATTTTTCTCTCTCATTAAAAATTGCACCAATAACACAACTACGCCGACATCCGCTGGCGTGCCATTCACGTTGAAGTGATGTTTTTTATTATCGATTTTATTTGTTATGCTATCGGTTAGGTGAAGAAGAATTCTAGAGGCACACCGCATTAAATAAACAATTATGGTTTGCGCTCTTGGCATTGAGGGCAGCGCAAATAAAATTGGAATTGGCATCATAAGCGATGGCAAGGTGTTGGCCAACGTACGGCGTACCTACATCACACCACCCGGTGAAGGTAAGCTTAATGCAGAAACTAAACCTTAAAATCTGTAATTGGAATTTCTTCATGCAACAGGTTTTCTGCCCAAGGAGACTGCAAAACACCATCGTGATGCTATCTTGGCGCTTGTGCAGGCTGGTCTGAAGGAGGCACAGATGACACCCGACGATTTGGATGTTATCTGCTACACGAAAGGTCCTGGAATGGCGCCACCTTTGCTTGTTGGAGCAATTGTGGCGAGGACACTGTCTCTGCTCTGGAAAAAGCCCCTGCTGGGTGTTAACCATTGCATTGGCCATATTGAAATGGGACGACTGATAACCGGCGCCCAAAATCCAATTGTATTGTATGTGAGCGGTGGCAATACTCAGGTCATTGCCTATTCCAATAAACGCTATCGCATCTTTGGCGAAACCATTGATATTGCAGTGGGCAACTGTCTAGATCGTTTTGCTCGCATTATCAAACTCTCTAACGATCCCAGTCCTGGCTATAACATCGAACAGCTAGCCAAGCAAGGCAAACAATATATTAAACTTCCCTACGTTGTAAAAGGCATGGATGTCAGTTTCTCCGGTATATTGTCCCACATCGAGGAGCTAGCGGATCCCGGAAAACGACGTAATAAGCGAAAAAAGCCCCAGAGCGAACCAGAGCCAGAGTACAGCCAGGCAGATCTATGCTACTCACTACAGGAGACCATATTTGCCATGCTCGTCGAGATCACAGAACGTGCCATGGCGCATTGTGAATCCAATGAAGTAAAAAAATTGCTTTACATACAAATCGAAACTTTAAACATATCTTACTTTCAGGTGCTCATTGTTGGTGGCGTTGGCTGTAATGAGCGCTTACAGCAGATGATGGGCATCATGTGCGAGGAGCGCAACGGCAAAGTTTTTGCTATTGATGAACGATACTGCATCGATAATGGTCTGATGATAGCACATGCTGGGGCCGAGATGTTTAAGGCCGGTACTGAAATGCCATTTGAAGATTCTTTTGTTACGCAACGATATCGCACGGATGAGGTTCTGGTCAACTGGCGAGACGACTAGACTAGGACAACGTTAACAGTATGCTCACTTTCTTTATTAAAAACTGCTCTCGACAATTTAATTTGCATAAAAGTGTTATACTCATTGGACTTGTGGCTTATAGTGCTTGCTCCTTGCCCGTCCAGTGTTGCTTCATATCAATAGGAACAATGCGTTTGCCTTCAATCACATAGACGGCACCATTCTTCTCCTTCTCCAGCACATTCAGAATGCACCGAGCCACATCGGTGGCGCTCTGTTTGCTTAAGCGATCCAGAATCTTGTATGTATCATCGCTCGTCTCTGGAAAAATAATCTTCTCCGTAAAGTTGGTAAACATATCCGTCATTGTGGCGCCAGGACAAACTGTTGCAAATCGAATGCCCGAGCGCTGATAGAACTTTTCGTTCTGTGAAGAGAAGGAAACTTATAAAGATAACCTTTTTCTATAAGCATTTAGATTACTTACGCCCATACAACGTGTAAAGTTGATGATACCCGCCTTAGTGGCGCCATAGACAGGTATAATGAACATGGGATCTAAGCCAACAACGGAGCTCATGTTGACAACAATTCCACCATTGCCGCCATGCTCCTTGCTCATGTACTGCAAAGCACTCAAGCTAGAATTTATGATGCCGCCCTAAAGGAGAGATAATTTAACAGATGCGTTCTTTATTTGTTAAAACTAACTGTCCTACCAGGTTGACTAGCAGCGTGCGCTGGACATCTTTGTCATTGAATATACCAGCCACATTGACTACAATATCAATGTTGCCAAAGGTCTTCTTGATCTCCTCGTAGGTAGCCTCCACACCCTTCTTGTTAGCCACATCCATTTTGATGATCATTACACTCTGAGTTGGATGTGCTGCACGCAATTTGACAAACTCCTCCAAATTATCCTGTATGTCAATGATGGCAACCTTCTGTGGCGCAGTTTAGAACTGATTTTAGTTGGTTCCTTTTCAATCTTCCCCACTTAAACTCACCCCAGCGCCTGCAACCAGCAACTGCCTGGCCACCTGAAGGCCTATGCCACCTGCACCACCCGTAACGACCGCGTTCTTGCCGCGAAATGTCATTGCTGCGCTTGCTCGTAGGGTTTTTCGGATAAAATCCACAGTAAGCTACAATCTCACAAACTAACTACGATGCACTGCTGCCATCAGGGCTTTGCGGGCAACTTTTATAGGCCGGCGGCTTTGTTAAGTAGTCGAGTTATGCGATATGCATTGTTATATCTGATCTGTTACTTGTTCAGATTGACTGGCTGCCGGCTGCAATCGATAGCTTAGTAAGAAAACTACCTCTGACTGGGCGTGTTATGCAAAAGCTATTAATTTCAAACTATTGACTAGGTTAGTACAGTGTTTGATTAACATACAACTTCTCTGGTTTTTGGGGACGAGGTAGATTAGCTGGCTTGTGGATGGATTTATACTCGATATTAACTATATTCAATCATATGTTATATATATGTAATTATCCAAGACATCTAAAAACCCTTAAAATTAAATACAAAGTACGTATGCATTACACTTTATTCGAAATATTTGAAATAAAGATACATATCTGGAATTTTCGTACAATATTTGTATATCTTTGGTACGTATATGCTATATTATTAATCATCATTGTAAAGTGGTAATATTAAAAGTTTTGTGCTATTTTCTTTTTGTTATAAATACTATTCGAGATATAAATGTTGGATGTGTAAACGTTTTTGAACTTTTGGGCCGCTTCATATATATGAAAAATTTTTAATTGGAAAACGATACGATTCCTTCAATTTAGAAGTGTATAAAAAGAAATGAAAACGAAAACAAAACATATTTAAATTATATAAATTTATTTTAAGCACTTAATCACAACTTAGTTTATGTAGAAAGGAGAAAATAACTGGTGCCACTATTAGAAACAGGTAGAAATAAGTTAGACACAGGTCAGGAATCAAGAAATGAGACACACTGGGATGGATGTTGAATGTGTGAATTCATATTTTAATGGGCGCCATCGTAGGTGTCCTTGTGCTGGTATCCACTCACATAGCCGGATCCATCGACCACATTGCGTCGCCCAGCAATACCCTTGCCCTTTCCATCGGCATCAAAGCGCTCCTTGTGGGAGCCCGTATACTTGCTCGAATCCGTCAGACGATCTACAGCGGCAGCAGCCTTGCCAGCCTAAGTAGAAGAGGAACACATTAATCTCAACTTGTAAGTATAGATTTTTAATTCCTACTCACCGAAACCTGCAGCACACCAGGTGCACCACAACCGGCCATTTTCTTTTTGATCTCCGCTAGCTCGATCTTTTTAGTTTTTGCCAAATCGTCGAGGAATTTGTTGTAGTCTATGATTGACACTTTCATGGCTTTAAGTTTCTTAAAATGAATGCCGGTGTCGGTGGTGGTGATCTGCTTATCAATCACCTTTGCCTGCTTCATCCACTTGTCGCTTTGCGATAGCGTTATCAGTTTGCCATCAGACTTGGTATCGCCGAACTTCGAAAAGGCCTTGAACTGATCCGTGAAAGTAACCTTAGGTGCGGTCTCCTCCAAAGCCAGCTGTGCCAGTTCCGCTGCGGGTGCTTCACCTCCAGCTGCTGCTCCATTGCTGCCATTTGCTGCTGCTGCTGCTTCGGACATGCTGCTCACTCTAGAAAAGTTAATAGAATAATAAATTAGTTACACACAAGTTTGTTCAAAAAGTTCACAATCTATTATTTGTGTATACACGCAATTTCATGCCTTATTTTATGTGCTTTGTTGTTTCTTTGTTTTTTATCTTCTCACCTATGACTTACGACGCTAACTAACATTGTGTGTGGCTCTGAATTGACTGTTTATATCTAGTCTATAGCTTTAAATCTGTTATCGTTTGTACTTCTCTATACTTCAATATTGAGATAGCTTATCTGTTAGCTGCGTAGCTAATACTGTATACATTCTTTATTCCGATGATATCATTTCGCAATAGGTGGGAAGCTTTCACAATTGCCGTTTGGTCGCTAATTAAGTGCGGAAGGTTATTCCGATCTAGCAGCTTTCAAGTGACGCCATTAAGCTGCTCTCCAAGCTTCCTATATATCAAAACTCATTTACCATTTACTCATTAGCTTCTCCCATTGCATACGAATGGCTAGATAAATTTTAAACAGTTGAGTTTTTGGGCAGCTACGAATTGGAATCAGTGAAGGAGATCATTCATACAATTTTAACTAAAGTTTAACTTAAGTTCCACTTAAAATCAAACTATCTGGCTCACAATTAACGGCTCAGACTATACAGTAAACTAACATTCAACACTTAACTACCGTTTTCATTTTGCCCGCTAGCCCTATTCTGGGGTTACGAATACAACAGAGAAGTCTTAAACGGATTTCAGTCTTAACTTCTTTAATTCATGCGTGCCATAAATTGTCGTCATGTTTACATGCGTTGAAGATTTGTTGCGATGCAGGCGCAAATCGAACATAAACAGTAAATAAAACGTAAGCTTTTATTGCCACGATCATTAATTATGCGCCAGTTAAGATAAGTAAGCATATCCGTGTTTATATGGGTAGCAGGACAGATCGTTGTTGCTTGCTGGTAGCTGGGCAAACATAATTTAAAATGCGATAAGCAAGAGTATCCGAGGGAAGGGGTGAACAACCAGTTTATGCTAAGATACGTTTACAAGATGCAAAACCGATGTCAGAGGTAATCGAATGCCACACGAGCTTGACGATAAGATTGGATGTGTCAAGGTTGCACTCAGAGAGTCAAAGTCGTCTCTCTCATCATGCAGTGACCCGTGGAGCGTATCAAATGTGGATTTGAATCGACAACGAATGCTCGCAAGTGCACATCTAATGAGGCGGGGGAAGGGGCTATAGTTGTTAACTTAATCGAATCGCTTATGTCATCGTCGACATTACGCGCCACAAATTACGTCGTCGGGGGTTTGGTTCGGTTTGGTTTTGTTATGTTTTTGGGTGAGGCATGTTTTAAAAACAAATATAGAGAGATGCATTTGTGAAATCATACAAATTAGCTAACCAACAGAGTAGTTGGCGTGCTTACTACCCTGTCAGTCTAACTTACTTGTGACAGGTAAACGCCCTCTTCAGTTAGGATTAATTACGTTAGCTATATTTAGTTTTTACCCCGCAACATAAATGCCAAGTGTAAAAGTAATTACCAGCCACAGTGTGTTAGTTTCGCCCATCAATAATGCTGCCTGGCTTGGCTGGAGCCCTATCTTTGGCGGGCATGTAATTGGATACCATAAATAAGTATGAGACACACAAAACACGACAAAAGGCATCATCAACAGGCAACAAACGAACCGTTCACAGACACAGTCTGGCTAAGAAACGAAGACAGAAAAAATTTCAACTTCATAATCCGCTTTGTGTGTTCAGAACATTAATAAACATACAGACAAACAGCCAATATATACATACATACATATATAGATGACGATATAAATTGTTCATCTCACAACATCCGCATCTTGAATTTTGCTTTTGGCACAGCGCACGCAAGTCCAAAATTTTAATTATATTTTCCAAAGCTGGCAAAAATAATATGAATTTAAATTGAGATATGCCTTAAAGGCATTCAGAAACATCAACTAATAATCATAATAAACAATAGAGATAGAGAGAACAGAGAGAGAAATGTCAAATTTAGGTCATATTATGAGCGACTGCCTCAATACACTATATATGTATACGTATTGTATTTAATATATGAAATGTTTTAGCGCCCCAATGCATAAATTAAATGTGTTGAGTGTGAACTGGAAACAGGAAGCGTAAAGCACACCATAGAGGATTGATGGGGAAGGGTGAGGTGGGAGCACGCAGTACAACACAAAACATTGAGTATGGGGTCAGTTTTGTTCTAAGCATGTATAGGCATATAGACAAAAGCACTCAAGGGCTATGCATGCACTTGGAGAAAATAGTTGAGAACTTTGCACTCGAATCAAGGACAGACATAGTTAGGAAAAGAAGGAAAATAACCGATTGATGCATCTTGACCTAAGAGCTCACATGACAAGTAACATCCACTTGGGTTGTTTTTTTTCTCTCAGTGTACCTGCATAAAGTTATAAGTATATACACATTGCGATAAGGCAGCAGCAGCTTTAGATGACATCACGCTACCTAACCAAAACCATTCACGGGTTGACTGTTCACAAGGAGCAGGAGCACAGGAACGCGCAAGCGCCGCATACATACAAACGGAAATAAATATGCAAGTGGGTGGGGGGAGGAAACTGCGCCTATAATGATGCTACGCATTAAACGCTGAGCTCAACTGGCATTGTTATACATCACACATAAAAACAACATTATACGGGAGCTATGATTTTCAATTTGGGAGCAAACAATTGGGTCATGATTCAGCACTTGAAATTCCTGCAGCAGCGAAAAAGCATCCTTTGTTTGAACTTTTGTTTGCATTGCGATGCTGGGTTTTGTTTTTTATATGTGTGTATAGGAACTAAGCACTTCTTGCATTAAACATTAACCTGAAGGCACTTTAAAACTTACTTTTATTTAGCTTTAAGGATTTTTGAAAAATTATTTAGTTTTTATTTCTAAAATACTGTTTTTAATCTTATTTTCTACGTTTTCTTTTGCCGTTGCCTGCGCGCGCTTGTCGTCGTTGTCGACACTCAACTGTTTGGTCAAATACGCAGCCAGCGTCGAAAAGGGGGGCCCAGCAAGCACAGGCGGCGTATGAGTGATTATTATACAAACTGTGAATGAGTGAGCTTTTTTCATTCGAGTGAAAATTTCTCAAAGGCAGGGCAATAAGGCAGTATTTAAAGCAAAGAATATTTGTTGGAAATCAACAAAAAGCCACAAACCGTTGCAGTTAATAATTGAGCTCATAAATCAAAGTCACTAACTTTCGGCCCGCTAAGTTAACTAAGTTTTTAGCCTTTGGGAACTTAGGAAGGTATATGTAGATATTGAATGTGTCTTTTTAAAGCGATGACTTCATTTTACCTAACACTAAAAACAAATACACAAAATTTTATAAATGCCAAAAAGCAAAACACGCCGAAAGCGAAACTAACAACAAAAGCTGCTCGCCAAGAGACGCATAAAAATCATTTATCAAAAGTGACGCCAGTTGCCTTATCAACTGAGTTTCACTCAAAGTACTATTTGTTTTGAGTGAAAATAAAAACATACTGAAAGCTTACACAGCTGGAAGCTTTACGCCATGAGAGCGAGAGAGAGAGAGAAGGGTTGCTTGCCTAGTGGGAGGGAGGTGGGTTAGGCAAGTTTTATGCCCGCGTCGCGCGTCAAAACAGCCACAAAACAGAAAACGATGCGTGAAATGTTTTTTTTGACAACAAACAAAACACAACAAGTGAGAGACGTAATCAATTCAAACAAAGGGTGCGGCTAAGAGGGAGATGAAGGGTAGGGTCAACTTATGCTAACTAACAGAATGAGCTCATATATATACGGGAACGTAGAGTCAATGGAAGTAGCTAATTGTATTTTCATATGTAAATTACTTTTATTTGGGCGATTCACTTCCCGATGAATATATCCAAAAATACATAGTGTGTTAAATGGGTTCTTTGAACCTGATATGAATCGGAAATTAACTTACATTAACTACAAGTTGGAAAAAAAATAGTAAGTAAACTTAATCAAAGCAGCTGAAACTTGATTACTTAAGCTACTGTCTAAACAAGTATTTTTGTGTAGTTAATATATCGCACTCGAGTCTAAGACCCCTTTCCAGGTGCTGGCCATGATTTATGCGGCCTGCCACTCACAATATTTGGCTAGTAGTATTTTGGCCAACATGGCCTGCGATGGCGTCATACATAAAGAGTATAAGAATAGACCGATTTGAGGCTAGAGGAGCAAGCTACGCATTGTCAAATATTAGATACTCTTTGAATAAATAACTTGCATGACTGTAGAATGTTTTTCACAGGCTGTGTAGTATTGATTTAAATTTTCAGCTATACAACCTTAATAAAAGATAAGTTCTTAGAGGTCTTAAAGTATTCAACATTTAATAACAAGTCAAATAAACCTTCAGCAAACAGTACAAAACAAAACAGAGCACACAAACAGTAGAATAAACGTTAAGCAAACTTTAAACAAACCAGTCGTGGCGAAGGTGTGTCCAGGTTTTGTGAGTTGAACTAAGCCATAAGTAATTAGCCTTGAAAACTTATCGACCTAATGATGCGCAAATCAGCCAACGACAACAACATACGACGAACAAGCAAATAGTTTGGAGTCCAGGACAATGTTTGCAGTCCAGTGCTGGAATTTGTTAAGCAAACAACTTGATGTTGGAATTTAAAGTGACTTTTCGACATACACAACAACAACAACAACAAACTGCCTAACAAGATCATTAAGGTGGCCATTCGTAGCAAATTATGGCAACTGCTCTGGATACGTCTTTGGTTACAAGCAAGTGCGAAGCGAGAGAGAACTCGAGCTGAACATTAAAATGCACTTATCAATGCGGCTTGAGATCCGTTGTATAGAATGTGTGTACTCGTAAATAGCCAGAGTCAAGGGCAAAAATGGCTTTTGGAGCCAGGCTAATACAACAACTTTATTTGGCCTGCAACACTATCAATCCTAATCAGAGGCTCAAGACGCTTGTGCGTGTGCCGCGATGCCATTGCCAGAGATAAGCTAAAAATAAACCAAATGCTCTGGATACCTGGCATCCAATTGGGAATTGAATGAAAGAAGGCCTTGAAGCCAGGCCGAAACAGAGCGATCTGGACAAATGTGGCCCTTGGCCTTCACTCACCTTGAAATGCCGTTGCGAACAGTCGCAAAATTCGCGACGCTCAACGCATTTTAAATCAGTTGCAGCAGTTGCAACAGTTGTTCAAGAAGTTGAAGTTCAGTTGCAACTGCAGTTAAAGGCGGACAAAAAACATACAACTCCAATGAACAGCAAACAGTAATTGGAGAATTAAGCTTTTCGACGAGAATATACTCTAGAGATAATACATTTGCCCTGAGGGATTAACGATACTTGATTAACTTCAAATGTTACATTCATCTAGAGTTCAAAACATGATAAACCTGCTGTAAATAAATATCTTTAGTATTAATAAAGCTATAAAGTTTTAAAGTAAGCAGTTATTCAGGTTATTCTCCTCATCTTATTGTTTTAACAAACTTAAGTTTGGACATCTTCTTTAAGCTATTTCGCATTTGTGTAGGGTATAACAATTGAATATCGTTTACATAGCGTGTCTTACTCAGAGCACTCCACGGCTGCTTGTGTTCATGGCCTTGATCTTTCATCCTCTGGCTGCTTTATTCCTTACCTCTGCTAGCTGACCACCAAATGATAAGAAGTTGTTTGGCTTTTGCTGTGGCTTGTCGTAGTGTTGCACATTGAAGCCTTTGTAGTCATTAAGCTACAAACATACATGCCAGCCACAGGCCATAGGGCTGTTGCCACAATTAAGCTAAATTGACGCATCAGTTGTTGCTGAAAGAGCAGAGACGAAGACCGTTAACGATGACATCCAACAGCAAACAACATCTCTGTTGCGTCTCATCCTCAGTGCTCGTTACGAGTAAGAACCACATGGAGGAAAGTCCAATGATGCAAGGGTAGCGTTGTCAAATTTCTGTTGAGGCAAGAACCTGTGTACTCATTTTACGCACTACACCCACAAAAAAAGCTAGAAGCTTGCGTGCAAAAAGGCCGACTGAGCATCACTGCTTGCATATCACATACGCTGTCTAGAAGCAGAACAAGAACTAGAACCTGTAACGGCATCGTCTGTCAACGTCTCTCAGAAGAAGGGTAGAGTAGAGCTAGAGTATAAAAGGACGCTGCCAAAACTAACCAAATGCAGAAGCAACTAAGAAGGCGAGTGCCCAAGACGCAGCGCTTTCAACATCCACATTCAACTCCAGCTTCAGTATAAACTCCGACACCAGATTCAAGATGCAATACCTTGCGCTTGTTGTGGCTGCCACTTGGTTGGCTTTGGCTAAGGGCTTGGCAATCTATTCGAGTTATCCGTATGTGTATACGGCACAGGGCTCGGCACTGGTGACGCCCACTCAACAGCAGTACTTGACGCAGGATGCTCTGGGTCAGTATGCCTATGGCTATGCCGAGCCGCATTCCAGCAAGCAGGAGGTGCGTAGCCTGGACGGCACCACACGTGGCAGCTACAGCTATCGCGATGCGGCTGGCAAACTTCAGACTGTTGATTATAAAGCTGACTCAACGGGTTTCCATGTAGCTGCCACCAATTTGCCACATTCCCCCAAAGTAGAGCCAAGGAACATTGAGCTACCAGCTGATTCTGTTGAAGTTGCCGCCGCTCGTCAAAGCCATCTGGCGGCCCATGAAGCAGCTCGTCTGCGTCTCGCCCAAGCCCAGCAACAATCCAATCCTGACGAGCAACAAAACAATGTGAAGCTCCCTCTTCCCGTTGCTGATACTGCTGAAGTTGCTGCCGCCAAATCGATTCATCTGAAGCGTGTTGCCTCCGAGCAGCTGCGCAATGAGATCCTCAGCGGCAGATCTATCCCAGTTGCACGCAGCTCCCATGTCATATTGCCTTTGCAGTCTGCAGTCTATGGTTATACTGTTCCACATTACTACAGTTCGGGATTCTACTATTGAACTTGTATTTGTCAAGAATAAATATGATCTAATAAAGAGATTCGAGACTAAATGAAAGACATTTAAAAATATGTCATAGTATTTATAATGGGTTAAAAATCTAAGTATAGAATATAACATTGAAGTATCTTTAAGTTAAAATACAGATATTATCCTATCTCCACTCCATCGTACAATTCTTAACTCCAAAACGTTCAAGATATTTCGATATGATCGAAGCTCAGTAATATTTTGGCATCTGACAACAACAATAACAACAAATCATAAACGCATCGTTGAGTTTTGATTTCAATTAAATTTAATAGCGGCATAAACCAGAGGCAGGCAACAAAAAGGTAGCAACATGCTCGTACAATGTACACATACAACAATATTGAAAACCATACAAACATACATATGTATGTATGCGTCGAATGTTGTTGGTTCCTTGACCTTAGGACAGCGGCCTGATTAAGTTCTTGGCTGCGCTCTTTTTTTTTCGGGGACCCCGTCTCTGACAGATGAAAACAAATTGCGGCTTTTGTTTACGAATTTATGCTCAACTTGTTGAAATTGACCAAAAATTTATTTATGTATGTAAGATTGTATGTACACAAACAAAGAGCAAGGGGAAGGAGCTCGACTCGAAAGGCAAGTACAACAAACAGGGAATATGAAAGTAAACTGGACGACCTTCCCGAGAACGCACGATATTCGCACATATTTTTTGGGGCAATGGGCATGGGCATGTAGGCTCCTTTTTGACCAGGCTTGGCATTGTATAAAAAGCAGAACCGGCAGCAAGAGCCTCAACAGAGTTCTCTAGAGCGAGTACTAGTCCACGACACTAGCAGCGCCACTAAAACAAAAAAATAAAGGAAGCCAAAAAACAACATCTACAATAACGAAATGATGCATCACTTCAATGTTTATCTCTGCCTGATGGTTGTTCCACTGGCAGCAAGCTTTGGCGCTCTGCTGGAATATGGTGCACCACCGGCAGCCAATACCATCACTCAATATCACACCCAGGATGAGCATGGTCAGTATGCATATGGGTATACAGCACCGCTGTACTCCAAGCACGAGACACGCACGGCAGATGGCGTGACCCATGGATCTTACTCCTATGTGGATGCCCGGGGAGAACAGCAAACGGTTAACTACAAAGCGGATATAGATGGATATCGTGTTATTGGAAGCACTCTGCAGCAGCAAGCCAATAAGGAAACTCCAGAGGTAGCTGCTCTGCGTGCCCAACACTTGGCTGCCCATGAAGAAGCCAAACTGCGCCTTGCTGGAGCAGCGAATGCATCTCCCGTTCAGGATACGCCCGAAGTGGCTGCCGCTAAAGTTGCCTTCTTCAAGCGCTTCGAAGCCGAGAAGTTGCGCAATCAACAACTTAGCCAGATCACAAAGTCAACGATTCTGCCCAGTCACACCATCCTGTCACAGCCTTTATATGTCTATAAGCCTGCCAGTGGATTCATTCTTAAGTACAGCAACCTTCTAGAGGCACCTTCCCGTAACTACCTGCCCGTAGCTTAGTTTTATTTAAGTTCTTTGATTCGTTTTGTTTTTTTCCGGTTTCTGTTAAGCAATAAATGATTCTATTTGAAGTACAGATAGAGTGTTTCCTACCATTCCAAGTCTCTCGGTATTGGCGCTATGGTGCACAGAATGCTTTTATTCTTAAGACTACTCAAGTTCAAACAAATTCTAAACCGCAACCACACCACACACAACATAGGGTCAACAAACATCCTTTCTTAGTTCCTCTTGCTCAAGACCAGACTGCGACTGAGAGCCACGGGACGCAGAGTTCTCAGTTCGGATGGCGTATTTACGCTGTACTTTGCACTAGGCGAGGAGAAAGAGTAATAGGCGCTTACGGGAATACGCAGATCCTGGTTATCTTCTCTATTGGCACGATCCTGGAGATCGCTTAGCTTGAGGTAGCTGCTGGAACTGAGATCGGACAAGGTGTAAACTGTGCGCAATCTTACATCAGACTGCTCGTCCGGATCCTGTTTTCGGTTTTTATCATCATCTTTTGCTTCTGCTGCTTCTTCCTTACTGTTCTGCGCATCTGCGTTGCGATTCTCCTGTCCACGTTGCCGCTGTTCAAGCATGGAGGCGAGCTCTGCACGCACTCTCTCCAGGATGTGCGCATCCTCATCACTAAGAGGCTGCTCTTCCTGCCTCTGCGCCTCCTCCTTCTCCTTCTGCTTCAGCTGCTGCTGTCGTGCAGCTGCACGCTCCTGTTCCTGTGCCTTGCGTACGGCATTGAGATGAGCCTCACGTGCCTCTTGCACCTCCGCCGTATCCATCACTGGCTTCCTGTCATCGATGGGTGCCTTGGGTTGATTGCTGGCCTCCGCTTTGAAGCCCTGACTACCACCTGCTTCGTACTTGACCGTCTGTAGTTTCCCATTGGCATCTACATAGGCGTAGAAGCCACGGGAAGAGCCATCTTGTGTTGTATACTCAGCTCTCGCTGCATTCTCATTTCTATAACCATAGGAGTAAAAGCCACGCGCTGTATCCTGCTCCTCATAGCCCCGTACATCAGGGGACTGAGAAGTAGGTCTGGAGGTAGCCGCCGCTGCAGCGCAGCTCCACAATGCAGCTGTGGCTGTGAACCAAATGAAGCAGTGCATCCTCGCAATGAGTAGTTGATATGTTAGCTATGTGTGCGCTTGAACTGATGCTGCAGTTGCACAGTGTTGTTTATTTATACCACCCACTGTAATGGCACCACTGGTAACCTAATGCAACAAAAGTCTGCAAAATGACCTCCAAATTAGTTTGAGCGGCATCTCAGCTTACCAAGAAACCACTAGATCTGACTACCGCACCACTGCCACACCTAGCTCTTGATTGTGTGTTGTAATAGTGAACTTAATATTGATATTGGCTGCACATGAATACGGATGCGGGGCAGCCAATATTGCGCAATTCGACCACGCACTTGCAAATAATAAAGTAGGGCTTTCTGTTTTGTAAACAATCATTTTGTTCCGTTAACTAAAACTGTAAGGTAAGTCTTTCAGAGTAATAAAGTAATAGCAAAAGAAATGTTAATTTCCTTATATGTAAGTTAGAAGTAGAGTTTGCATTTCTTTATATACGTTACTATAGGCCTATCTTATCTTATCGATGCCGAAACAACTAATTTAGCTTTATACCACCCGTTGTTTCTATTAGTTTAATTATACCTTATCTAAGTAAAGTTAATAGCTGATATTCGCGATGATATCTTTATGAAAATTGTACGCTTTGTTCGTTTTATTTCAAATGCGTCGAAGACACAACTCATAATCTTGGATTTTAATATCTTTTCTTAAATGTTGAACTCTAAAGTGCAATGAGTTGAACTCTAGATAAATGAAAGCAAACAAATAATTACAAAAAATTCCATTACTTAAGGAAATCAATTTGAGTATACACTATAATCAGACTTGAAGTAAATTAATAATAACTTTGAAGAGAAACTTCTTACTATCTAAATAAGTTTTAAAGCTAAAGTTTACACAGCTGAAGATAAAAACAATCATAACTTATCCAAAAGCTAACAGACACTCAGATTTTATTAATTCAACTAATTATGCTAATTAAAATAATATTATTGTGGTCGCTTGCTGTATTCTAGCTATAAAACAGAGTATTGCATGCCAAAACAAACTGATAAAAAAAAGCTCCAACGTTCAATGGACTCGGGGCAAATCCGAAACGATCAGCGATCAGTTGAAAAACAAACGTCGAAGCAAGAACAAGCTGCAACAAACAACTTACTAAATTCAAGCGAAACGTTTGTCGAGTGCTAATTAAAAATGGACTTGGCTGGCAAAAATGTGGTTTACCTCGGCGGCTTTGGTGGAATTGGCCAAAAAGCATGCGTTGCATTGCTTGAGCGCAAGCTAAAGGTTTGTTTTTGATTCGAGTTCTTGTGTTTTGGTTACGGCTAGAAAGCTTTTTGTGTCTTTTAGGCTTTGGCAATCTTTGACTTGACGCTTAATGAGCAACTCTTGAAGGCATGGCAAGCCCAGTATCCAAATACTGAGATCTTTTACCAGAAACTGGACATTACCCAAAAGCCAGAGATTGAGGCAGCATATAAAGCAACTGCGGAGCGATTGGGATACTTCGATCTGGTCGTAAATGGAATGGGTCTCATGAATGATCAACTGGTGGAGTTAACCATACAAATCAACTATGTATACATATTATATTAAGTATACGTACTGTGGAGTAATAATAATATTATCTTGCTTACAGTTGGGCGTTGTTTATAGCTGCCTGATAGCACTGGAGTACATGGATAAGTCGCAGGGTGGTAAGGGTGGGCTCATCGTCAACATCTCATCCGTAGCTGGAATCCAGCCAACTGCAACCATGTCCATCTACTCGGGAGCCAAGCACGGTGTAACAGCATTCACACGCGGTTTGGGAGTACGTTCTTTTAGCAAATACCAATGCAAAATGTTAATTAAAGTTTACACTCTTCCTAGAATCCAGCTTACTATGCGCGCACTGGCGTTGGATTTATTACCATCTGTCCCGGCTTTACAGATACACCTTTGCTGACTGACATGGTTGAAAAGACCACCTTTAAATTTGACACGCCCATGAAGAACATTATTCCACTGGTTAAAACTCAGCCACCCGAAGTGTGTGCCGCAAATCTAGTCAAGGTCATTGAGCAGGGAGAAAATGGTTCCGTTTGGATGTTGGATGTTGGTGAGATGAAGGAGCTCGAGTTTCCCGTCATGTGGAAGCCGGCGATGAAGTAAAATTTGCAATCTGTTTTATATCATTATACAAAATAAAGTTTTATGTGTTGTTAATTGTTGATTGTGTAAACTTTTGGGACCCTTTTTTGTAATCTTAAACAAACCACAATAACTTGCATTAGATCAAATAAAACCGCAAGAATCATTACTGGGGCTTAGCTCAAATGACATTAGCTTAAATTTAGAATTGAAAGATTATTCTTTCCCCACCTTTACCATTTAGCACTTTCCTCTTTCCTTTAAATGAGATCAATAACTTTTATTTAAATTCTCACACACACATTAAATTGTTATTTTTTGTTAAATTTCTAATACATTTATAATGAGTTTGTTTTTTTTGGTTTTGTTTTTTGTTTTGTAAGAAAATCCAGCACACAAAAATAGAACACACACATAATTGAGTAGCTTTATAAACTGTCCCTGAACAGACAATACATGGTTATGTAGATATATCAGATACAACAGTTGTGTATCTATAATATATATTCATAGTTTTAGGCATGGCAAAACAATATTTGCTTTAAGTTTATTGTGGTATATGATCTGTGTGTGTGTGTAAACATTAGTTAGTTAGTTAGTTAGTTAAGATTATTATAATTATAATAATAATAATAATAATAAGTACATATATCTATGGAAATATAAAGACATTTGTTTATTTGTTTGTTTTGCTTTTCCCATTAAACTGGGAGTAGTTCATATGTTAACTGTAAATTTCACATCATCACAATTTAAGAATCTCCAACTTATAACACAAATCATCATCTTTCTTCGTTTTGTACATATTCGAATACGTTCGGGTGGACATTATTTTTTTTTTTTGGTTTTTAATGGGGTCCTATTTATAAAGCTTGATTGTGCCAAAGACAATATTTATTTAAAAGGGGAGTAGCATGAAAAATGTTGCGTTTTATTGGTATTGTCCTCGCGCTTTAACACATTTGATGCATTAAGTTGGAAGAGATATATCTATATTTATTTAGGTTGAGTATTAAACTATTGTAAGTCACTTGGCCGATTAAAAAGAAGCGCCGGGTTGCAGCTACTTTAGAAGCACTTGATGTGATTATAGTAGTGTGTAGTATATTTCTGTATATAGTATGTATATCTGATTTATCTATTACACAGAGATTTTGTGTGTTAACTTTAGCCAGCTTTTTTGTATATTGTTTAGATATTAATAAGTACTATATAGTTTATATGTTTATTCATATTTTATGAACGTCACTAACCCTAGTCACAAGGAACAGAAGCGTCTATCAAATACGTAGGCATTATCTCCTATATATATATATTACTTTGAGGTGAGAATGTGTCTCTCAGAACATAATATCGATTGTCCATAACTTGTAGTTACCATTTTACTTAACCATTGTTAACTTTTGGGTGGTTTTTCGTTTGTTTGTTGTTTTCCTTTTGGGTGGTGGTATCATATAAGTTTCTAAGTTAAAATTTGCTACACGATTAAATTGGCTTTGATATGTTGCACACATTGAAGATCATAACATATATCATATACTACATAGTATTAACCATTAACAAATTATAATAAAAGAGAAAATTCAATTTACAAAGTTTATTGGCAAAATAAAATAAATAAAATGTGTTTGTTTTTTGTGGTAGTTAACAGAAATTGAAAATTGCTTAAGAAATAACAATTAGTAATAATACAAAAAATACGTGTATTAAATATAATACATATAATATGTATAAATTTGTATATATTGTATGTATATGCGTGTTGTTGACTTTATTTAGCTCTTGGGATCAATTGGTTTCTCCGAGCCTCTGGGTTCAAGTACAACTTCATTATTATTATTGTTGTGTTTAAAAATAAAGATTACAAAACTCAATATAAACAACACAGGTTATGATGAACCCATTGGGTTTAGACTAAAACTGCACCACAATATTGTCCACATATCTCCATCCATGCACCACACAACGTGTTGTGTGGTGTGTGTCTTAAGTACGCAACAGGATGACATTCCAAAGGGACGTGGTCGTTCTACAAACATTACAAAACTTAATGAAATGAGTGGTTCGAACTTGAGATGAACTGTATTAATTCGGAATACGAACGTTACAAAAACTTATAATATATAATTCTCATACGTTTTCACATCGCATCGTTTCGAATCGGTTGTTTTTTTTTCTCTATATCGATAATCAGTTTTCAGGATTTGTGTTTTTTTGCTTAAGTATACATATTACATACATTATATAGGAAATACATACATAGGTACATATTATTCATCATCATTTTCATGCAATATACATACGACATCATTTACAAAACAAATAAAGTACATATGTTTGTATGTATTGCTTTTATTTACTAATGTTTCGCATGATTCCCATTAACAACTGAGAATATCAAAATATACATAGTTATTTTTTCATTAGGTTTTTTGTTTTTTGTTTAACAACACAATTTCATTTTTAATGAAGATCCCTTATCAATCAGCTCAGATCAGATCGTTCTTTTGCTTTTGCTTTCTAATATATGATAGAAGGTATGATAGGTTCTTGACTTTTGCTTAAACATTAACAAAAAAAAATCCATGCTAGCGTTAGAATCAAAAAAAGTCTTTAAGCAAAACATTGGGGATCATCTGATATTAATATATAATATTAATATATCAATTAAAATATTAACGCATGTATTACATACGTTATAGAGTGTAGTATAAAGTATATACACATATATATATGTGTATGTATGTGTGTTTTTGTGTGTGTGTGTAGTATATAATTGTGTTCTGCAAGTAGGACATCGCTTCTCACAGTCAACGAGTACAACGTAAAAGGGACATGATTATAATTTATTTTCAATAAATTTAATAATATAGTACAATAGTTAACAACATCGCACAATAGCGTTATTAAAATTTCTTTAAGAAATATAAACATTCATCCACATACATATAAATATAAATTATCGAACGTATGTGGGTCCCCCAGGTGCGGGTCTCACTTTACCCCAAAACTTTTCTAGAACATACATATGCATTATACTATACATATATATAAATATGTTTTATAAATCTTTTCATTATCATGATCTTTACATTTAGGTGTGTATATAAAAAAAAAAACTTTTCGATTTGAAATACATAGTTAATAATTTAAAAGAAATCTAAAATAAAATATAAAAAAAAACCACAAATATTATTGTTAAGAGCAATTACATTTCGTACACACATACAAATAGGCCAAAATAAAAATCACGACAATACACTACATAATCATAAGAATTATGTAGTTTAAGCATTTTGGCATTTGATTCTAGTCTAATCTTTAATCATTTCTGTTGCCTGTTTCGGATGTTCTGTACTTGTTTTCTGAACATCTTTTCTACTCAACATCTTACGGATCGTAGTATGTAGAAGGACATAGTTGTTCATTATCATAAGATAGCAAATTGAATATCTACAATCTAGATCTAGTTTTTTTTTATTGCTGTTGTTGTTGTGCTAAAAGGTTTTGGCTATTATATAGACATCAAGACAAAAACGTAACACGGACTATATCTAGTTCGGTTTGGCCCGAACAACAATTCAAATAGAAAAATGAACATATAGTACATTTACAATTATACATATACACATATATAAAGAGCTTGACAACACTTTAAATAGACAATTACATAATAAATTCTAGTTTCCCCAAAAACACCAATTTGTTTCTACTACTCTGTATGATCATCATCATCATCATCGTCATTATCATCTTCTTGTTAACTATTTGCTATATATGTATATAAATTACTTGAAAATTCTAGAATTTTAAGCTGTGTGCGGTGTACAAACCTCTAAGTGTCCCACAATCGAGACGTCTGTAAAATGATTGCATTATGTTTCCACTCAAACTAACTGCTTTGAGACCTGGCTTAGTCCAGTTTAATGCCACTATCATCCGGATTTGACCAGACCTCAACCTCAACTATGTCGACCAGTTTCTTTTCCAGCTCACTCATCATGCCGCTATCAATGCCACCCTCAAAACTGTCTTCGGACAGCAACACGGGCTTCCTATCCATATGTAGCTGTTGCTGATGCTGCTGTTGCTTTAGCCTTTCCGGCTCGTTGCCGCTGCTGTTGCTCCAATAATTGCTTGATGGACTTGTTGCATTCGCGTTTAAATCGTTATTCCAAATGAAGACACTGTTACGTCCAGATGAGTTCTATGATGGATTCAATCAAATTAGAAGCTATCTTTTAGGTATCACCGGGACTTACCTTATTGGCATTGGCATTGGGATTCTCGTTGTGCTCCGGCTTGAATCCAACTGCATAGCTTGTCAGTTTATCGCTGATGAGCTCACTTTTGCTCTTCGGATCGTTCTCCATGGGCCAGTTGTTCCAATTGCTTGAGGAGCGTTTGGGACAGATGGGTCCATAGCGACTGTGCATGGAGGAGCCAGTTGGCTCAAAGATTGTTGCATCATCATCCAATATGGAGTCGGAACGCACAAAGTTTGATGGCTCTTTGTTTGGATTATTCCAGAATATTCCAGAAAGTGATGTTGTATTGCTATTATTGTTGCTATGATTGTTGTTGCTATTGTTGTTGTTGCCGCTGCTGCTGGTATTGTTATTGTTGTTTGGCCTATATAGTGGCGTTGAATTCTCGCCCATCGACTTAACCGGATCCAGATCAATGTTAACATTACTCGGCGGTTTCTTTTCATAAAATGAGGTATCAGCTGTTGCGGGTAAAATGGTCGACATGGATCGACTGGAGTTCTTGCTGGACGGCGCTAGAGAGCCAGGCATATAAGAATGCTCCCAAGGATTACCGCCGCCGCCGCCGCCGCCTTGGCTAGGATGTGACAGTTTTCCAGGCAGTTCGGCGTTAAATGGCGAATGATAGACATCCGCTGGAAGCATGCTGATGAAGCTCTTGTTGTGGCTGTGTAGGTGGTTGTTGTTGTTGTTGTTATTATTGCTGCTGTTGTTGTTGTTGTTGTAGTTCGGTGGGTTGCGTTGGGGCGGCGGTGCATTGGCATGAGGATTTCGCTGAGGCTGTGGACCAAAGTTGAAGCGTTGCTCGTAGCGACCAGGCGGTGGTGGGGCCAGCAGTCCATTAAGCTGTTGCTGTCGGCCAATGGGACTGTGATGTGGATGCATAAGCTGAGGATGCACACCACTGGGTGACAGATTGTGTGCGACAGCTTGTGGCAGGTTGCAGTTGGGCTCGAGGAATCCTCGCGGAGGTGGTGGTGGTGGGGCTTGCATATAACGCATTGGTGAAATAGGCATCATGGCCGGACCGGGACCGGGACCGGGATGCGCAATCACATCGGGCAGTGGCTTTGCCTTTGAGCCCTGCGGAATACTTGGCATCGCCATCGGCATAGGCGATTTCATATGCTTGCCCCGGTTGCGGGCACGGTTGCGTTCGACCTCCTCCTGGGAGTGAGCAAAGGTGCAGCTGGCGCCTCGCGGGCACACCCGTCGATGGTTGAGATCGCGACACAGGCTGATCTTGTACTTGGTGTTGTTGTTGGCAGCGGCAGCTGCACCAGCGCCAGCCAAACTGCTATCCTGTGGCTTGCGAACGCCATGATGCTGAAGGAATTGAACAAGACCCATGACGGAGTGACGCACGGCGTCTAGTGCCTTGGATACATCCTCCCACGGAGCGATCTCCACACACGGATCAATGCTGGCCAAATACTGCAGATGGCTGTGCAGCAACGCAAGCTTGGCGGGATCACTGGTTCGCTGCAGTGCAATGACCAGCTCCTGAACGGATTTGGCGAAGGCTGATGGAGTCTGGAGCTTGTCTATAATGCTTTGCATGTGAGATTTGTGCGCAATGTCACCGTACAGCAGCGAGGACCATTGTTCGGGTGCAATGCGCAATCCGGCCTCGGTGGCAATCTGAACGATTTGGGCATCGTGTTCGCGACGCAGTGCATCATATGTGCGAAACTCCTCCTTCAACTGCATCAGCGACGAGTCAGCTTCACGCTTGGACACTTTAAAGCAGCTTGCACGATAGAGCAACTGCACCACATGCCCAATGCTTGTCTTGGATGCTTGGGGAAAGTGGGGCTCCAGCCGTTGCACCACAAACATGACCAGAACTTTGCGTGAGAGCGCCGAGCCCTCTTCGAGAGCAAGCAGTACCAGTTTAAGCACTTCCTCCTGCATGGCAGGACCCAGAAACTGACAACCACGTGTACGCACCGCTGCCCAGAGATTCGAGCTGAGCTGCTGCGGATTCTGATGCTGCAGTATGAGTTCGGTGACGGTGCGCTCACCCAAGGATCGGGCCGCACGCAGGGCACGCACACGACCTTCCTCCTCCATCAGCTGACAATTGACCAGAGTGACCAACTTGCGTTGCATGGGACGCGTCAGAAGGTTGCTGCTGTCTAGATTTAAAAACGATTTTAAATGCAACGCCAGATCCTCGATGCATTTCTTGCCCAGCTTGTAGCATTTGAGTTGTTCGGATGACAGCTTTTTAACACTGGGAGCAAGGTCGGCCTGCTCCAATTCCTTGCCTGCCGCAACACCAGCCACTCCGCTTCCATTGCCCACCAACTGCAGCAGCGCATTGTTAATGGGCAAATTGTCGATATCCGTCACAATTAGAGTCTGCATTATGAAAGATAAACGTTATGGGATGGGATCTTAATAAGTTTGATGTGAGTTCTGTGGGTACCTGATCGTAGGGACATTGCCGATTGTAGAGCGTGGTCAGACATGGCCGGCAGATCGTATGGCCACATCCCAAACTAATCGGCACACGCTGGCTGCCTTCGAACTCGTTGCAGCAGATGGGACAGTTCAGAAAGTCTGTCCATGAGGGCGCCTGGATCGGCATGCTGCAAAAAAAAACAACAACAAACAATAAGACCAATGTAGTCTAATTTATTGACGTTCGACTTTACTTATGTGTTCACATGGTATATTTACACAAATTATAACACATTATTAATCGAATGTTTTTAATTCTTATCAACATTAACAGCTAATTCTCTTTTACATCACAATTTGACCTTTTGGTGCCGTCATCTTATTTTAAAGGGTATTTAAACTTCGGCACTAAAAAACATCTTATTTTTCTTGTTTTACGATTGTCGATATCGCACCGATATCGTACCGATAATCCAACACAACGTCAGCTGTCGTTCAACAGCACACACACACGCACGCACGTACATTCGCGCATATATAGCTGTATACATATATGTATGTATGCTAGTTTGAACAAAAATTTGTCACCATATTTATGTGTGTGCTTGCCACATACCTATGTACGTTTATATCTATGTATTTTTCTGCATATATATGAAAGTTTTTGGACACTTCCTTAATCAAATAATGAAGCAACAATTCACTGTACACACACACACACACAAATATGCACTCAAATTTATATGTATAAACGTCGGTTATATAGCAGCTTGTATATATATCAATGGAGAGAAATTTGAACGATGTTCAACGTCATCAGCTCGCCGTCTGCTTTCTTTTTCCCTCAAACAAAGACATTTTTTTGTCGTTTGACCACATCCACAGTCTCAACATACTTCCTCGACCGTTTCCGTTCCGCTATGCATATATAGATACTAAACAGTCGGTCCTTGAGCCTACAGGAGTAGAGGTGCCCGAGCCCCCGATCACAAAAATGACATGACAAAAACTGACTGACTCTGGAGGCAGTGTTACGTTTCACTTTTCACTAGCTCTATGCACATGTGTTCGTGTGGATCAAAACACTTTAAGAGAAATTTGGTAACTCACCTTCAAATTGCACATATTATTGCATTAAATTAGAGGTACGAAGTTTTTTTTAATTTTCATTTGGCGTTTTATAAAAATGGGGAGTAGAACTGGAAAACTATCGATATTTATGAAATTCGATGCATTTTACTACTCATTGAAGCTGACTGCCAAAATAAGTTATGGTGGCAGCACTAGCAGAACTATCGATTGTAGGAACAAATCGTAGTATCGACTAGTCGATTGACTTTCTCAGCTGATTGTATTAACATTAAAGCTATTTTTAAACGAAGATTTCATATTCGCTGTAAACTTTTCAATTTGTTTTTATTGCATTATTATACATTTTAACGTTTTGTATGTCTAGTGTGCGGCCCTATACATTTATTTAAATTTATTCCAAACTGATATCATAATCCCATCCTATATAGCCAAAACAAAAGCATAAAATTATTTTGTAGCAAAAACTTGGAGATAAGGACAGCTGATTAAAACAATCAGGCAATATCCACGATTAAAAGTTATTTGTATATAAGTATGTATAATAATTGTGAGATTATCAGCTTGGCTCATTGACTAAAGGGTTCGTTAACAAACAACGAATATTATATAAACCAAAATTTAATTTGTGCTCGCTTTAACTTTTGCTCCATAACTTGATCCTTTACTGATTACTGTACTATTAATTGCGGCACCCATCAGCCAATAGACTGAAATAAATAATTTAAAAAAATGAATTAATATGCGGTCAAAACAATATAAACTATAAACTATTTGATGTGACTCACAGAATCCAAGAACACACAACGCTGTTATCAGGCCAACCCAATTGGCTGCCAGCAAGGATGTGATCAGGTAATAAAAGATGCACGACAGCGAAAAGATCGCCCAGCCAGTGAAATTGAGCAGACTGCTCAGACGTCGTTCGTAGATTTTGAACGGCACCTCCTTGACGCCAGATTTTTCGAAAAAGCTACCCGTCTCATAGAAGCTATCGATAATGCGATCCTTCTCAACAAAAAGTTTTTGCAGCCAGTCAGCGGCCTCCTTCTCGCCGTCGGGAACCTGCTCCAGCGGAATGCGTCGCATTAGCAAATAAGGCTCAACGCCTTTACCATTTAGCAACGAAAGCATTGTCGGAGGTGTCTAAATAGATGGTAAATAAAGTGAGGTCTTGAAATGATTGCGCGTGAAGCGTAAGGCACAAACCTTTTCATCGGTCCTAAATGCCATATTGATGTCATAAATGACTGGACAAATGCCACGCAGTGACGGTAAGCTCGCTGTAAAGCCCTTTGTGCGGGGAATCAAATGGTGCTTGAGCGGCGTCATGCCGCGTTCCTGGGCAAACTTAACGGACGCCTCGTGTTTCGCTGGCGTGAAGCGAGTGCCCTCTGCATTGAGCAAGAGCCATACGGGATCGGGATATGAGTATACAACCTTGAGCTGCTTGGCAATAATCTCCCTGTCCTTGTCATAGTCACGATTGAGGAAGACAAACTCGGCTAGCCACCAGGCCCAGCCCATGCAGGGCACATATCTAATTGCCTTTTTCGCATACGCCTTGCAGTTGCCAAGGACACCAAGCTTGTCGCAAATCATCCAGCCAGCAAGCCAATCGATTTCGTATTTGTGATTCATCAAGAGCAGCACATGTTCCTTGCCAGCATACTTTTTCTCATCCTCGGCATCCATATACACACGCATCTTGGAGCCCGCATACCAATCAGCCACAAAAACAATTTCTACAAAGCAAAAGGTTCTTAAGTTAATTTGTTAATGCTTGACAGCTTTTGTGGAAATACTTACGGCAGTAGAAGGAATAGCATAGGTAGTACATTAGTTGCCGGAATAGAACCTTATTGAATGGCTTGACAAAGATGTGCAGAAGCAGTTGGGCTAAATTTATGACCAAGCCGCTCGTAAAGAACGTTATGGCAATGCATAGATGGATCAGTCTCAATTTTTTTACCTCCTCAAGCGTAATCATTGTGGCGCTGTGTATTTAACCTTGAAGTAAAAGAAAATTATTGTAATTAATCGTTTTGCAAAGTTTTTTTATGTAATAGTTAAATAATAGATTAAGGTAGAGTTCATTCATCAACTTCAATGCAATTGAGACCAATTGATAATTAAATGTGTAGTTTTCTGAAAGCCACTTTAAAATGTATCTGTTTTGTAAAGTCATTAATAAAATATATAGAATACGACGACTTAACGAACTTTGAACAATTCACAAACACGCAAGCAGCCACCGTTTTTTACGATACAGTTTAACACTTTAGTGGTGCAATTGATTATTGTTTTTATGAGCAAACCTGCTCACTTGGCACTTGGTGAACTTCTGAACGAATGCGAATAATCAAAGTTCTAATCAATGTTTCAACTACCCAAAAAAGAAAAATGAAAAAAAAAATCGAACACACAGCAACAATATCAATAATTGGAATACAATCAAGACCTCATCCAATTTAAGTGGTCAGTCCAATAGATATAGCCAATATAATCGGTTGGTTGTGTGTGTGTTATTGTATATACATATATACAACTGGATCAGGCAGGCAGGCAGACATTATAAGATAAGGTAATCTAAGCCCTCAAAAAAAAAATGCAATCTCCATAAAGATTACTATATATGAATATATATATATTTTTTTATTGCCTTGTGAACTGGCCAAAGTCCGTGACTAGTGAGCGACTCATTTAATTACACATATAAATATGCACAATATCTATAGCTTATTTACATATATTACGTCGAAAGATACTTTAATGCCAATTACTTAAAAATGTGTGTGCGCAATTTTGTGTGTATGCGTGTGTTTTTGCTTGCGTGCGCTTGTAGGTGTGTGGTGTGTTGGTTTGTTTTGTCTACGTAATTCTACATGCGATTATTATTAGTAACACTTTTACTGTCGCTTCAGTAGATGAGGTTCAATGATCTATTGCGGCACAACGCGGTAATCACTTATCAATTTATTTATCTTGTTGATATTGATGAAGGTCCAAAATGTATTTATAAGTACATACAGACACATGTATGTATATGTCTGTGTATTGAGCAGTCGACGTATTTACTTATTTATAATAGCACCCACGTATATGCAATTGTCTGTGTATGTAATAAGATTTAAAATTACTATGCGATAGTAGCACAAATTACCTTTGGCAACGTATTTTTGTGCGATTCGTTTTTTGTTTTTTATTTATTATAGTTGTTTTCGCGAATGAGAGCTGCACAGCAATCGATATAACTATCGCTAGTTCGACAGCGCCCATCGATAAGCCAAATTGGCTGTCGCTAGTGTAGCCCTGGATTATACCTATTTGACTAAGCAGCTGATTTGTTAACTGGCGGTAACATTTAAAGTGAAAAAGTAGTTAGTTTGAATGGTTTTGATATATTTGGACTTTGTGCTACCAAATAGTCAAAATGCGGTAAGTATTTATTGGAAGACACCTTGATAAGAGTGGTGCCGAAACATTATCGAGCTAACTGCTTCCAAAAAAAACTAATGTTTCTTTCGACATACATTTATAATCGTAATAACAATTATCTTATCTGAGTTTGACTCATGGCAAAATTGTTTATATAGCATTCCCAACAGCAGTTCGTGCCAAAGTTCAGAAAAGTTAAGTTAAAGTAGATAAACAGTTTTATTTTCAAGTTCTTTATTTCAGGTTGTTCATTCAAAATGGTTAAATCGTTATACATTGAAATATGTATCTTATAAAATCTCGTAAAAAAAAACATTTGCAATCACTAAATGGGTGGAAATGCGTCCATTTGTTAGTGTTTTTAACTTTAATTAGTCTCTTAAATCTAATTCGTCTTTGGCTTTGCACCCTTAACGCCATAACTCGAAGCTTTGCTGATCTTTGACATATTGCTGGCCTTCCTCAGCAACATGAAAACTGGAAATAAACAACAAATTAGTATTTAAAACAGTATACAAACTATTTCTTATATACATACACAACAAAAGCACAGACAAAATAGATATCACTCCCGTCCAGTTAGCCGCCAACAAAAATGAGACCAAGAAGTAGAATATAGAGAAAACGGATAAGCCGCCAACAACGACAAAGTTTATAAGTGTGCTGAGGCGGGGCTTGTGAAAGGTACAGGGCACCTCCTTGATTCCAGAGTTCTTGAAGAAACTGCCCGTCTCATGGAAGCTATCAATAATGCGATCCTTCTCCACATAAAGATTCTGCAGCCAGGCAGCTGCCTCCTTCTCATCCTGTGGTACATCATCCAGTGCAAATCGTCGAATGAAAACATGAGGCTCCAACTTTTCACCACTCAGAACAGAGTTAAGATTAACAGGCACTTTGGAATCACGCTTAAAGACCACATTGATGTCATATATCGATGGACAGATGCCACGCAATGTGTCCATACTGGCAGTGAAGCCTCGAGTGCGTGGAATCAGATGATGTTTTAGCGGTGTCATGCCACGTTCCTTAGCAAACTTGACAGATGCCTCATGTTTGGTTTGATTAAAGCGAGTTCCCTCCGCTGTGAGCAGCAACCAGACGGGATCCGGATATGAGTAGACCACTTTCAATTGCTTGGCAATGATCTCCTTGTCCTTCTCAAAGTCACGATTAAGGAACACAAAGTCGGCTAGCCAAAAGGCCCAGCCCAAAAAGGGCAAATAGCGGATTGGCCTTTTCGCAAATGCTTTGCCGCCACCCAAAATTTTCAACTTATCAAGGAACATCCAAGCGACCAACCAATCAATCTCATATGTATGATTCATGATCATCAGACCATGATCCTTGCCCGCATACGAACGTTCCACTTCAGGATCCATATATATTCGCACATTTCCACCGCCATACCATTCGGCAACAGCAACAAGTTCTAGGAATATAACATATTTTCATATGTGGAAATAATTGGAATATCTATGAAAAATACTTACGGCAATATAAACTATAGCCGGGATAGTACATAAGTTTCCGGAAGAGTTTCAAATCAAATGGCCTTACAAAAATGAATAGAAACCATTGTGCAACATTGCAAAGCATGCCACAAGTGAAGAATGTGATTGCAATAAACAAATGGCATATTGTTAACTTTTTCAGCTTCTCCAAACAAGCCATGCTGTAATTAAAACAAAGTAATATATAACTTCTTTGGTATGATATACACTGTAACTATAACCTCCAATAGATTTACGTAACCCAACATGCATACAAAAAGTGTTTAATATATAATTCGTATAAAGTCACGCTTGGCAATATGCAAAAAGACTTGATCTTTGATGCTTGCTAGTCGCTATTTATGTGCACTTAAATAAAACAGGTTTTATAAAATCTATGTCATCATTTTCATCAAAAAATATTGTATCATTTATTAAATGCAGCAGCAAAACAACAAAAAACTCACATGTCTAATTGGAATAGGAAATGTTTCCAAACAAGATTAACGCTGAGAGAGAGAGAGCGAGACACCGAGAGCGTGAGAATATTTTAAGTTCCTTGCTTTCACAGCCAGCTACTGTGGTAAACTGAAATGCTGAAACCGAAAAGCAAAATTGTTTCTGCTTGCTTTCATTGAATGTTTACTGATTGCATCGTTGATTGTCAAACACTAATCACCCTTTTAACCGTTATCAATACGTATGTGTGTGTGTGTGTTTGTAGTTATTTCGCACTAGTCGTTAGAGATAAAAATAATATACGGTTCCTATGCATGTATGTATGTATGAATGTATGATTAAGTACATATTAATACTACATGCATCGAAGAGAGTTAAGCACGCCTTCTTTTATTTGTTATTGCTTCTCCGATATTTGTATCGAATTCGTCTTCGTTTTGGAAACGCCATAGGTCGAAGCTTTGCTGATCGCTGTGATATCGGTGGCTTTTCTAAGCAAAAGAAAAACTATAAATAAATTGGGAATTAGCATAAAAATAAAAGAAAGAAAGATCAATTATATACGTACACATTAGAAACACGGTCATAATGAGTAACAAGCCAATCCAATTTGCCTCAAATAGAGATGAGATCAAAAAGTAGAGTATGGAGGAAGAGGAAAAAACTAACATAACAACAAAGTTAATGAGACTGATGAGGCGTGGCTGATGCAACGTGCAGGGAACTTCCTTGACTCCCGAGTTTTGGAAGAAGCTTCCCGTCTCGTGGAAGCTATCAACGATGCTATCCTTCTGCGCGTAGAGATTATGAAGCCAGGCAGCCGCCTCCTTCTCATCCTGTGGCACTTCATCCAGTGGAATTCGTCGTATGTAGACATAAGGTTCCAGAGGTTTGCCATTCACAACGGAATTGAGGGTAACAGGCACCTTGGAATCCCGTTTGAAGACAATATTAATGTCATAGATTGCTGGACAAATGCCACGCAATGCTGGCAGACTGGATGTGAAGCCTCGAGTGCGCGGAATAAGATGATGTTTCAGCGGAATCATGCCACGTTCCTGGGCAAACTTGACAGATGCATCGTGTTTTGCAGATGTGAAGCGAGTGCCTTCGGCATTGAGCAAGAGCCATGTGGGATCGCGATTGGAGAAGACCTCTTTCAACTGGCTGGCAATAATGTCCTTGTCCTTGTCAAAGTCACGATTGAGGAATACAAAGCCTGTCAAATACCAGGCCCAGCCCATGACAGGCATAAGTCGAAGGTTTCTTTTAGCAAAAGCTTTGAAGGTACCCAAAACTTCGAACTTATCGAGAAACATCCAAGAACACATCCAATCGATTTCGTATGTATGATTCATAATCATCAAACCATGATCCTTGCCAACACACGAACTCTCTACATCGGGATCCATGAACACACGCACTTTTCCACCCCCATACCATTCCAGGATGGCAACAAGCTCTAAGAATATGCAAAAGTTATGGTAAGTACTTGCCATAGACGTCAAAACTTACGGGAAAAGAAGCTATAGCAGGGATAGTACATAAGTTTCTGACAGAGTGCCGAACTAAGTGGCCTCACAAATATCAGCAAGATCAATTGAGCAATATTGCAGAGTAATCCACAGGAGAAAAATGCCATTGCAATAAACAAATGGCATATTGTTTGCCTTTTCAGGATCTCGAAAAAAGACATGGTGAACCTGAAAGAGAAAACCAGTAGAAATACCAAAAAACTTGTAATCAGCACACCATTTAATTACCATTAATAAATTTCATCGCAAACTTACCTTTCTTATTAGATTAGCCGGTCTTCCAAAACAAGAGAAAAAGACAGAGAGGGAAAGAGCCGAAAACGACAGTGTGCGGATATTGTTTGGGATAATCCTTTTTACAGTTATCAGTATGCGGGTGTTGTTGTCTCTCTAAGCGGATATCCATGATAGAGCAACGAAAACGCGCTTTCCAAATATTTATACATTAACAGACATTACACATTTGTATTCTTATGTATTCTTATGACCCACCAAAGGTGGCCATAGTTCATTTAAACAAATTCGACGCATTACACGCTATAAATATGTACATTTTTGCACACTCAAATTATTGCAACAAATTATCTTAACTTCCGCATCTGCTATCTACGTACGTATGTATGTATGTGTGTTTCAGATGTTACCTATACCTATTATCTTTAGTTCAATCTGCGACAAATTGTTCACAATAAATCTAATCCAACATTAATCAGTATACATATGTATTTGATTTATTAATTGTAATTGGAATGTTTTAATCTTGCCATGCCAGTGGTTCTATAAATAATCTGATTGGGCAAACTTCCAACCGGCAAATGGAATTTGTTATTCAAAAGCAACTTATACGATAGCAATATCGATTAATGCCTCGATAGTTTCTGGTAGTTAACAGCTGTTAAATATTTTTTGAGCCCGCTCTTTATGTTTTTCTCTGACAAGCTAAAATTAAATACTATTTTATCTAAAGTTTTACAACAATTTGCTTCAAGCTATATATTTACTAACGCCATTTGAGTATGATTGTTATTTAAATGCAGAAATTTTTGGTTTCAGCAAAATAATACTTTCTTTGCTTCTCTTAACAGGAAAAACATTTCTTCTTCTTGTTTTATTGCCATTCTCCATTGTCTTGTGCGTGAATAAAAGCCGTCGCGGCCGTAAGTTTTTGCAAATGGAATATTAAAGAAAAGTGCATTTCAATTGGCATATTGTCGGTACGGTGCATATTAAAAACAAAAACCTTTTGTTTATTGATTCGTCGTGCAGTGAACAAAAGCAAGACAGCACTTTGCTGGTAATATCCACCGGCAGACGCAGACGCTTTTTTGCAAACTGAAAAAAAAAACACGCGAAACGTGAGCAGCGTGTAAGTATGGGTTGTAAGACGTATAATTATGGTATTGTACATGTGTCTTAATTACCATTAGCGTGATCCGTTCCTTAACCATGACAAACGTGGAAATCTACGACTCGTCAAACTCGCAGCTGAGCAGCGATGAATATAGCAACGATGAAGACGACGATGCCCTAATGGATGTTGCCGTAAGTAAGCAGGCAGACCCAAAGTCCGATCCCAAATCAACTGAGGTGTCGCCGGCCAAAGCAGACAGTGCCAACACAACTCCTGGAGAACTATCAGATGACTTGGATGCCATTGCCGGCGGCTCAGCCAAGCCGCCAGCTAGTCGGGAAGTCACGCAACGTCAGATTAAGCAAATGCAGCGGAACAATCAAGCAAATCTTTACTTCAAGCGGCGCAGCATTAGGTGGTATGTATACCTTTTTCATACAATTTAGTTGCAGTTCCCACTTGAAGTGATACACATACCGGAAATACTCTTATACTCTGATTTTAAGGGCTTCAGTAAACACTTCAATGCAGGTGTCATCATTTATGATACTAGGGCTTCTGTTAACTTTTTCATCAGATTTGAGTTTTAAAAGAAGGTTAAGTCTTCCTGTCAACCTTGACAATATTCATTTGTTAATTTTTTCACAACCGCTTCAAGTGTGAACCGAAACCGAACTGTATTCCAATTTGTTTTCCCCAACTTTTGAAAATTTTAAATAGTAAAATATTTATTCATAATGGGTAGGCTTCAACGTTTAAATAAAAAAATTGACTATTCGGGTGAGTTGAAAGTAATGTTGCCCGCCAGAGAGGCATATGCAAAACGCATGGCCGAACGGCGCGCTAAAAAGCATTCGCGTCATCTTCGGGAAATGGCTAAACGTGACGAACGTACACCAAGTCGGAGTCGCAGTCGCAGTCACAGTCGCAGTCACAGTCACAGTGGTAGTGCCAGTGAATCCGAAGTGGTTTGTTTGGATGACACCGAAAACGAAGATTCTCCCGAGAAGGTAACTGAGAGTGTGGCACTCCACTTTGAAAAAAGTGTGCAGAATTTGGTTGTGAAAAAACCAACTACACCCCTTAACTTGAAGCTGGAATTTGAAGCAGGGGAAATTTCTGCTGAAATCAATATTCTGGATGAATTTTTAACTATGAAGCCGGCAGTAGTCAAAGCTGCTGAGCCGATTGTTGTACAAGCCGTTGTTCTAAATGATATAAAGAAACAACAGCAGGAATCGCAACAGCAGCTCCCTGTGCAGGTTATCGTTGAGCCAGCAGCTAACCTGCAGATGCCTGTAGAAGAGATTTCCCATAAACGCCGCCGTTCTATTTCCCCGCCGGCGGCTGAGTCACCAAGTGACAAACGGGCAAAGGCAATAGTCACGGATGATTTCGATGACGATATAATTGAACTCATGCCGCTGCAGCCGGCGCCAGTCAAGCAACCGACACCAACACTTCCACCAGCAATAACTACGACGCCAATGCAAAAAGCAGCTGTAGCCACATTTAGACCCAACAATGAGACGTCCAACACGCCTGCATTCAAATTGGGCTCTCCGTACACCTTGACACCGTCTGGCGGCATGGATTTCTATGCCCAGAAGAAGGCACAAAGTCAACAACAGCAGCAGCAGTCTGCTCTTTCTTATAGCTTGGAAACGCCCACGCCGCCCGTGGAACCTATGGAAATTGTTTATCCAACTGCAAAGACCCTTCCACAAAAAGAGATTTTAAAGACAGCTCGAGCAGTCAGCAACCAGCCAGTTGGAGTTCAGCAACAGGCATCGCTCACTGCTACTGCGCCTCACCCAGTTCCACATCAACAGATGCAACAACAGCAGCAACAACAACAACCACATTATCAACAACCACAACCAAATGTTAACTGGCAGAAGCCTAAACCTAGAAAAGTAATGGGTCAAACAGCGACAGGCGCAGCCCCCGCAGCTGTAGCCCCAACAGCTGCCACCACGCCCACAACCCACAACAGATCAAACCCAACGGATCCAAACAATAGCAACAGAAACAGCAGTGCAAGCTTTCATGAGCGCATAAGAGATGCTTTTGCGGCGTTTGACGAGATAATGACAGACAAGGTGAACGCCATCACACCAGACCTGATGGCCATCCGACAGGAGGAGAAAAGCAATTATGCAGACATTGAGACCCTCGACAACCTGCTAAAGGAAAAGGAGGAAGAGTGGAATCGATTGGAGCATTTGCGGTGCGTTAAATACGAATTGGTCAAACGCATTGAGCGCAAAAAACGCATTGTGATCATGAGGCAGGTTCTACCACCGATTCTGGGTAAAAACTGCAACGAAACGGAGCTATTTGAGTTGGAAACGCTTCTGTATAAGGAAAAAAATGCAACAATGCCATCGCGTTTTTCCACCTCTGCTATTGATAAGCTTATCGAAAGTTTGGCAAATGGTCAAGATGATAAAACACTCTTAAGGGGGTAAGCTTAGAACTTTGCATGCAATATGTCAGATGCTAATTTTTTGAACTCATTTAGATTCTTGGGCGTGCCTGAGAAATATCCAGCTAGTGCGGCACCTTCAATACCGCCACCGCCGCCGCCGCAACAATCGTATTATGGATCGCAGATTAACAGACACAACTCAGTGCCTGCAACGCGTCCACCAGTGCCGGAAATGCGTCCACCAGTGCCGCCAATGCGTCCACCAGTGCCGCCTGCAGCTGTCGGGAGATCTGCATCGTATAGCCGCCACAACGACTGCGAATCGGATCATCATGCGGAGCGCGAGATGGAATCGCTGCCGCCTAGGCGTTCTAAAGTTCTGCCGCCACTGTCCCGGTAAGTTTTAACCTACAACTATAACCGTTTAAACACTCTAATTCTAAATCACTTACATTTGCAGATCGCGGCAGCTAATCAATGAGTCCAAAGAATTTTTAACTTCTGCACCGGATCTCAGTGTATCATCATCGTATCGCGGTCGGCAAGAGTCGCAGCAGCAGCATCCTCGTTATACACTGGATGCACAACGCAGACATTCACATTCACTGGACAACCATTTGGATATCGAAACGCCACTAAAGCCACTCTACAACAGCAGTCCACTTGTGGCCAGCAAGCCGCCAATTAACCCACGCAATGATACACAACCTCAAGTAGATGTTTAGATTTCTAGATGATGATTACCTTTTGCTTATTGTGTATTGATCATTTCCAGTTCAATGACCAACATTCCATTTATCGTTCGGGGGATCAACATATAAGCCGCAGCAACAACAACACTAACAGAAGCACTCGTTTGCCAAATGGAACGCAGGAAGTCAACCCAGACTGTCATCATTGTGGTCGTCCCGATGCCGACGTGGTATGCGTCTATTGTAAGAATATATGGTATTGCAGCCGCACATGTCAGGTAAGCTTTGGATTTCATATAAGCTGGCTCTTTATCATAATCTTGAATCATCTCATTATAGGTGCGCTCCTGGACCGTTGAACATTACCAATCGTGCACCAATTAGGATATACTCGCTGCATCAGCATTACTATTAAACTTAAATACATAATAACATAACATAACATCCATAATCCCATATTTCATGCATTAGTAATCGTCAAGTTTTGCAATCGGAAATTTGATATTGCAAAACATTATAACTTTTATGTGTAATTAACTTACAATTACACTCAGATACACACACCCATACATTTCTCATTCAAATTGTAGTGTTAGTAATTGCAATAATATAAACAAAAAAAAAAAAAACAAATACATGCTATACTCAGTGATGAACTCAATCTATATGTGTATTTCCTGTCAGCTGTAACAACTTTACTTTCGCCTGATACTTGATTGACTTTCATTGATAGCATCCATCAATGTTGAGTGATATACTTATATATATATGTTTTCCTGATTCCAACTAATCATTTGCTTTATGTCAAATTACTATTATTATTTGTTATTAAGAATGATGTTTTGAATACAACAACTCTTACGATTTACGTTTCCAAATGATCTAAAACGAACTTTATTTTTTATAAATTAAATAACATATTTATAAGTTCTTAAACGTACGTGTATATTTCTTTATTGACCTCCAAAAGTATAAGTAGTATATAAAATAATTGGATAACTTATGTCTATTGTATGTTATGGTTGGTAAAAGATTTGCTTCTCCATCCCCCAAATGGATGGCTCAACTACTTACTAAACCTGCGCACATGGCAGATTAGCTCGATATCTGTGATGTGCAGGTGCAGTGGCTCCCTGTTGGACCATTGGGCGCCGCGTCGCAGTTTACGAATGCGCAGCTGTCGCTTGCAGTGCAACTTGAATTTGAGATTGGGATTCCAGATGGCACCGCTGTTGTTACCATTGCGGGTGACACACTTGAAGGCATATTGCCACCACAAGCGACTGTTTGCCTTTGTGCTATGCTGCAAAATTCACATTGGGGGCATATAATATTAAGCGTCGTATGTGTTGTTGTTGTTGTTGTTATAGCCATAATAATAATATTATTTTTGGCTTTATGATCATGCCAATTTGTCGACTTACCATATAAACGGGCAAGACGTAGAAACGTTTGCACTCCCGCTGCCTAAAGTTGAATGCGATTGGATGCCTGAGCGTTGTCGACACCTTTGTCAGGTGCGAACGAATTGCGCTCGAATGTGTTGGTTGTTGGTGCTGCAATCGAACCTATATCCATTGTTGTTAGTGTTTTCATCATTATTGTTGTTGTTGTAGTTTAGCCAAATAGGTATTGAAATTAAAATGATAATGGCAAAATGGAGACGAGCGCACAATGGCACGCGCACATTATTAATTAGCTTTTCAAACAATTGAACATATTTATTTTCTAGTTATTTTTTTTTTAGTTCTCATACACTCACTTTGAGTCTGATCGTTTGGTAATAAACTTTGTTATATCAACAAAAATAATGTTTGTCAGCAATATTCAATGTTCTTGTCTTTATCTAGATGCGATCTTGATGCTGATCAATATGTATATGTTTTCATAAGGGTATTCAGGCTTCGTCAATCTACCAAAAAATACTTCTTCCAACCTTCATAAGGGTATTTAAACTTCGTTAATCTATCAATTAATACTTCTGTCTTCTGCCAACTTTAATATGCACAAAATGTTTGTTGTTTTTTTTTTACAGTAATTGAGTTAGAGGAATTTGCGTTTAATTTGGATTGCAAATTATTCAAAGCTTAAAGCGAACAAGTCTACAAAAGTTGTGGACGATAAGTGAAACTCCAGTGAGACGATGACGTTGGAGATATTTGCTTGGGTGATAGTGAGGGTAAGGGTGAGGGTGGGGGGTCTAAGTGCGAATGGTTTGTTGCGGTCTCTGACTTTCGACTCTCGATTGTTGGCCTCAGGGCCTTGGCCCTGAACTTGCTTATCAAGGCACACACAAAGTGATTCTACTATTTGCTAGTTGTTGTTGTTGTTGTATACATAATTACTGTAAAAATTACAGTTGCAAAAGTTGTAAATTGTTCTGTAATCACGAATGCGGTTTGAACAAATGCGAACTGACAATCGCAACAGTTGTAGTTTGCCGACGCAGTCGCCGTTGAAGTCTGAAAGCAATTAAATCCGCTTATCAGTTTAGAGCCGTAGCTCAAATTAGCACCACAAGCACCCCCGCACCCTCTTGCAGCACATTTAACTATGCCGCACCTATCGGCCAGCGTCCTCGGTGGCTCCAGCTGCTGGCGTTGTTGACGCTGACGATGAGTTGAGCGAGCGCTATGGGTTTGGATTTTGGGTTCAGGTATTATTAAACAGTTTTACAAGCCGCTAACGTTCGAAAATTGTTGCTAATTAGTTGAACAGCGCACGCCGGCGCACCAGACCTTAAAAGCGCCCCCAACACAATACAATAATCAAGAGGCCGAGAACGCTGGCAAGGTGTGAAGCTTAGAGGGCGGTGGGGGGGTTGTTGTTGCTTGGGTCTAATGAAATGCTCCATACACATCGTCATGCCTGTTGTGTGTCATGCCAAACAACAAAACACAAACGAAGCAATATTTAAATGCGAAACTAATATGTACAAAAAGCTCGGAAGAAGAGAAGCTTACTGGAAGTAGTAAATTCCGTACTGGAAGCAGGGACAGAAAAAAAATCCCATAGCTGTAAATAGTTTTTGGTGCGCATAGAAATGCAGAGCAAAAACAAGAAAAAAATTTCCTGTCGAGAGCAGATAAGAAGAGCGTAAGAGAGATCCCTTGCAAAATGCAGCAAAATTACCTAAGAAAGGACTATTGTGTTGTTGCTTTTGGCGCTGTTTAACATTTGCAGGGAATTTTCTCTTTGAGTGTTTTGATATTTACACACAGAGCATACAATGATCATAAAAGTGTGAGTGAATGTGTCATGGCGGCGTAAAGGGTATCTTTTATTTAAGCAATATTGGTTTTTTTTATATGCTTTATGACCAATTATTATCAGACTATTAGCTTAAATTCTTTCGTTGTGAAATACGATTTATTTGCTCTTGAAATGACGTTATTTACACATATTCATGCATTCATTGATATAAAGTTAACAACAAATTGTTAATAGATCAATGTAAATATACGAATTTTCAAGTCAACATAAGATATATGTATTTATTACCGCAATAATAAAAACAAACAAAATTCAAAAATCAAAAAGTATATACACTCACAAATTAAATAACAATTGAATTTTTATGTGGAGGAACTTTTACTGATTTTATTATTTATTGTACACATAGTATATAGTATTGTAAATTGACTGATAGACTGATGGACTTCAATTGACCTTCCCGCGCGTACTTTCCATTCACCTACAGCAAAACAGAAAGTTCTAAGAGAAAGAATCAGAAGCAGCTAAAGCTTTATCCGATTGGAAAACACTGTTTTGTTTCTGTTTTTAATGAGAAAAAATATGCATATCTGATCCGAGCGATTTGTGCGCGCTTTTCACGAGCGTTGTTGTTGTTGTAAATATTGTAAATTGTAATCTATGTGCGTGCCGTGAGTGTATCTGTGTGTTTGCTGGATTGTTACTATCTCTATCTGTCATATGTATGTGCGATCGTCGGGCCCGTGTGTTGTTGTTGTTATTGTATGCACATATATGTGATTCAACGTTTGTGTCTACACAAAACAACTCCCACAACCACCACCACCACAATGAGTGGCGTTTGAGTTTAACAGTTGAGTTCTGCCCGATGGCAACGACAACAACAAACGAACAACCGAACAACACGACCGAGCAACCCAACGACCGATCTACCCGTTCCATTCCCGTTTTTGATATTTTTTTTTGCTTTCTGTGTTTTTCGTATCGTGTCAATTCGAATTTTGCATTCGTTCGGTTCGGTTGTCATTGTTCTGTATTGTGTTTGAGGTCCGCTCTTCGTAGTAAAATTTCATGTTAATCAATGTTAATTTATACATTTTGTAAGAATCGAAAGAAATCTGTTTTCCCCAAAAACTAAAAAACCAATTATTGAAAGGCGCGCGCAAAATATTTTTTTGTGTAAAAAAAATTTCGGGGCACAGATTTCAGTGCGGTCGGCATGGATCCGGAATTTGTGAATAAATACAACCAGGTGCTGAGTCGCCTTAAACTAGTGGAGAACTTTGATGGCAGTGATCCCAACAAGTTGGCGCAGTTCCTGCAAAAGATAGAGGCCCTAATGCCTGCGATTAACTCTTTCGATGAGTACTACAAGGCTCAGCTCATTGGACATATCAAGAATAAGTGCACGGATCGGGCCAGGGATGCAGTATTCACACGACAGCTAAGTGCTCCGGCAGCCAGCGGGAATGGACATGGGAATGGTGCTCCGTTGAAGGCAGAATCCTGGCATAAGCTCAAGGAGCAGCTACTCCACAGCTTTGCCGAGCGCGAGTCCAGCTATGCTCTAATCCACAAGATTCGAAGCGCTGTGCTGGACTCTAACATAGAATTGTATTATCAAAAGATGTCGAAGTTGAAGCAACGACTCCTCAATCGCAAGTTAACCCACAATGACACCCTGTATGCACTGGAGGACATTGAGCGTATAACGCTGCAAGTGTTCCGTGATCATCTGCCGGAACCGACACACTCGATGATCTTGCGACGCAATCCGAAGAGCATGGAGGAGGCGTACCGTTACATCGTCGAGGTTCAACAACAGTTCTATACACAGAGTGGACCACTTGGCGGGGAGCACGGAGCCACCTTCAGCACCAGTCACAAGCAGACCTTTGGAGTCGGCATGGGCGGTGTGGGCGTGGGCACCGTTGGCTCTGGCGTTGGCATGGGCTTGGGCATTGCCTCGGTGGGACTAGCGAGTACTGGCTACTTGGGTTACAGTCGACAGATGTCCGAGAAGGGCATTGCCAGCGCTCAGGCCTATCATCAACAAAGCAATAAGAGCTACTACAATCAGGCAGCGCCACCTGTCGGCGCCGGTAAGACGAATCCCATGTTCAAAAGCAATGGCAATCCCTCCTTCAAGTCAAGCTTCAGTTACAATGGCACAGGGAGTGGCAGTGGCATGAGTGGCATGGGCGGTTACTCCAACAGCAAGATGGATAAGAACCAATCAAAGGATGCCAAGGGCTATCAGCAGGGCAAGAATGTCACCAAAACGAACAGCGGCAGCAGTTGGCGTAAATAGTTAATGCCCAAGGATTTGGGATTTGGGGTTCTGGGGGTGGGGCTGGGGGAACATTAAGTCATGAGGGCAATGAGCTAAGCCAATGGCATGACCTAATCTCTTTCGCTGATGTTGTTATTGTTATTACCGCTGTGACTAAGCTCAGAGAGCGTTTTGCTATTTGTGATTATTGCGATTGCATGCCTCATGCTAATTACCCTCCGCCCTACTCTCCGCACCTTTACCATACCAATCACAAACAATCTAATAGTCAAAAGGTGGATGCTGTTGCTGATGATTCTGTCAATGATGATGATGACTGCAGTTAATCCACCATGGCGCATTTTTATTATTAGATCATAAGTCTCAAGTGTATATACATCTCCCCCCCCCTTCCCCCTTCCTTCTCTCCTCTTGTAGCTGTTACCCCACCCTCTCAAAAATGTTGTTGTTATTTACAATAAAGTGTAAAGTCTAACAACCTTCGTGGATATATTGGCAATGGTCTAGTATCTAGAAAAATGTTTATCGAAACTAACACTAATTAAAAAATTAGCTAAAATTAAGTTTCACCTAGATTTTTGACAATGATGAAACGTTTGATCTGATAACTGTTATTAAAAGGTTGCATTGAACAATTTTGTAACCGGTTTCCCACACTTTGACTAATCAAATTAATGAATTCAACTCTTTATAGATAGTAATACCATATTCATATAATAATGTAATAATAGACCCCTTCTAGACTGGTAGTTAGATTCACACTTACCCCATGCTGCCCACCCGATCTTGATCCAGCAGAGCAGTTATCGTAGGTGGAATCAGGTGGTGGAGGTTCATTGTGCTCCTGCAGTTTGACGGCTCGGGATTTGCTCCTGTCGCGTTCCTGTTTGCCAAAGAGTCCTCGGCGTTCGGCCATGCGGATAAGGTATTTCTCGTTGAGTTGGGTCAGGTTCTTGCGACGGATGAGGGAGAGATAGCTGCCAGTAGACTGTTGTTGAATACAGTTGTCTTGATTGATGCAAATGTCCGGCACAATGTCCTGCACGAATTCATCAATGTCCGGTGTCTTAATCAGGTCGATGCTATCCACGCGAGGAAGCTGAACAGTTGGAGGAACACCCGGTTCACCGGGCTTGGTAGCCATTTCTGGCTGCGATTTACGTTTGTCCTCGGCAGAGAGTTTGTCCTTTTTGCGAGGCGATTCCTTGGACATGGCTGCAGCAGGTATATTTGCTGCCTCAGCCTCGGCTATCGCCTCCAAGCGCTTCACTTCCCTGTACGCCTGACGATGCTTCTCCAGCGCCAGCTTGTTGGTCATCTCGATGACATGCTGCACCATATCCTCATTCTCCGTATTCACAATGGAGTGAGTTTGATACAATACAAATTGAATCTGTGGTCGCGACATGGACATGGTAAGGGTGAGCAACTGTTCCTCCAGGATGCAGCCCACCCGTGTTTTACCCTCATCGCTGACCTCCGATTCCGTGAGAACTTCCAACATACTTAGATCTCCGCCACGCGAACATATCAAATCAATCGGATCAGAAATGGCGCTAAAAGAGTTCGGGGGCGTGGCAAAGACTCCAATCACAGTGCGAAAACGATTGGATTCCATGGGAAACGATGTGAAAGCATCTCCAAAAATGCGTATGTTATTGACCTGCATATTAAAACTAGAGTGTGTATATGGAAAATTAATCAAGGGGTCTTACGCCTATGGTTTCCATATAGCGACGATACTCCTTAAGATTAGCACCTGCACCATAAACATAGAAGTTATTCACACGATTCACGGAGTAAAAAAGTGCAGCTAGGTAGGCGGTAGATCGAGGAGAGTCCACATGGGTTTGCAGTATGTCACCTGTAGG
Source organism: Scaptomyza tumidula (assembly GCA_035044465.1). Lineage (NCBI taxonomy): Eukaryota > Metazoa > Arthropoda > Insecta > Diptera > Drosophilidae > Scaptomyza > Scaptomyza tumidula. Next base: position 9,126,863 of record JAWNNW010000442.1, on the reverse strand, counting down.
GGATTATATATATAAAGGAACTTTTAAGATATTATCCTTTCAGCAGACTTACCATAAAGCTCAAAGTAGTCCATAAGCTTGGACATAATCGCAGGACCATACGAAAAGTTTTTATCCTGCACAAGTTATAGAAAGATAATAAGGATTCTGAAATGACATTTGGTTTACCAACTAGCCTGCATAATAAAATGATGCTTGGTCATTAGCTTTGACTTTGTAAACTCTCCCCGATCTTTGGGTATAATAGAGATGACCAGTGGACAAATGTTATCCCACTTGCAGTGCTGCTCCAGCAGAGGTTGCTCATCATCCGGTCCATGTATAGTGTAGCCCATTTCAGTAAGAATTTTGTCTGCCTCCAACTTGTTGCTATGATTAAAAACCTTAGAGGTAAGGAGAGAAGGAGCGACCTTAAGTAGGTATTGATGAACATACCGCACTAGGAATGGATTGATCCATCCAGTGACAACTGGATTCGCAGCTGCAATCGCAACCTTCTCGTTCTGCAAGTGAATGGGTAGCAACTGTGAAAGACGCAGTGCACCAACACCAATCCGCATGCGGGATATCGAAGCAGATAGGCGAATGCGATGCTGCCAAAGCACAGATGCAATTTCTTCAACGAAAGACAGGAGGCTTAATGTTAAAAGTCAGGTCTTACAATGCAAACCCACCTGTCACCTCGGCAGCCTGGTAGAGCTGTGCCTGTTGATCATGCTGTTCCGAGTTGCGATTCCTAAAGTGGCGATCGTATAGCTCGAAAAGCATCAGCCAAATACGTTGCTCATCACCGATGTACTGAAACAGTGAGGATTATGCATGCATTCCTACGCCCTGAATTTGCTTACCCTCTTGTAGCTCTCCTGTTCAAAGAAAGAAATATCCGACAAAGCATTGCACAACACTGTTTTATCTACAAAAGAAGAGTAAAATTATGTTTGTCCTTTCACAATTCAATCACTACTCACATCGAAAGACATCGTAAATTAAGGAATATGCCAAACGCATCTCATGCTCATTTTCGAAAGCAACTTGAAGAGCGGGTTTCTTTAGCAATTTGGCAGCATTAGAAATTGTGAGCAGATCCCAACGAGCACTAGTCTTAAGCTTAATCCTCACTGTGGTGGCATGACAGTGCTTAAGGACACGACTTCTGCGTCCATTGGGACTAACGCTGGGCGAAACGATTTTTGTAATACGCTCCGGATCAAAGACAGGCTTATCTCGCTTGTCGATGTCCTTAAGGGATATATTTTTGTCGGAAGACTCGTTGACCTGTCGCTGTATCTCGAGCAGCATATAGTACATCTTATCCTGCCACTCCTCATCGCTGGGCAAATAGATTTGTTTGGTTTTCCTCAGTTGTGTACTACACTCCTTGAAGATGGCCGGATAGACGGAGAATATGTCCGCCAAACTGAGGAAGAACAACTGATTCGACATTGTGTACCGCACGCCAGCAATGAACAGTAGCAACTGCTGCAGCTCCAGCAGCAGCTGTTGTCCCAATCCCTCAATCCTCAATGACAACTGCTGATTTCCATTTGGCAATTTCCATTTCCATTTCACTTTGGTTCGTGCTTAACACCAATTCAATGCTGTGTGAGGCAAATCGACAACCAAACCGACTGCCTTACATATCTTTCTATCCTAGGCTACTGCCTGCCCCTCCCAACTCTAATGGAGCATGCAATGGTGCACGCTATTGCTCACCACAAAGGACAAAAGCGTTCAGAGTTCGTTACGTTATGATGCACCCAGAGAAAATCTTGAAAGTCTTCGAACTTAGATTTATACTAAAGAAAATTCAACAATTATAATTTAGGGTCAAGTTTAGAAGGCAACAGTCCCTCAATAGTATGATATCATTATCTGATAACAACTTCAGAAAATCTCTATATATTTCGTTCTTGTTCAATCGGGGATTCGATTGGTAAGTTTTGAAGCGAACTTCTTCTTTTTCAGTAATCTTTCTCGCAGTGTTTTTTGACTTTATTTCGTTTAACAGCTGCATACCGGGATTGATTTTGTGGTGGAGCGGGTCACTGGGCCGGATCTGGATGCGATATCACACTTACCTTTTATTTTTTATTGCCACAGCACAACGCGACCATAAATTCCGCTTGCCATATTAGACGTGCTCGAAGGTTCGCATGATTTGCTCTGATTGGAATCCGTCTTCAATAAATTGCCAAATGTCACAGTCTGTTGACAACCGCATCGAATGGTGGGGGTGCCAACCCCAGCCCCCACCCACCATCAATCCATTTAGCCACCCACTCGCAATTCTTTGAACGTGTTTGCATTGATTATACTAGTACATGCCCCGCCACCAACAGGGCGCCATTTGATGAATAGCTTTATATACAAACCAATAAAAAAGAACGCTCCATTTGGAGCGCCAAACATTTAGTCAGACATCAAATTAGTCGTCGTCGATTATCTGATGGAGGCGAGGGTGGTGGAGGATGGATTGTGGGTGTTGTGGTTTGGGATGGCTTCAGCCATTTGGCTTTTCGTTGGATAGTCATTTCAATATTGGCCTAGGTCAAATATCGATTATCACGGCATGTCTATTGGGTCAGATTGAAATTGAATGTCAATTTGATTGGCATTTCTGGGTTACACTGACTTTTATACATTTATTTTGCTAAAGTTATCGCTGGGGGTGACGTGAACTGTTATAAATTCCTCCATAAAAGTGTTATACAATGAATTTTGGTACTTCCCTATTGAAAACTCATTAAGTTCACCCTGTACCTTTCAGTTCGATTCAATTTATGGTCTATAAGTGACTAATCTAAAGGTGACTAATCTATAAGACTATGGTCAGCATTCCCATTATCATGATAAAACAGTTTATGACTTTCATATCTATACCGATCGCTAGGTTTTTTCTTTCCCATAACAAACCAAACCCTAGGTAAAATAATAAAATACATATACCACAACTTGTATCTGTGGCGCATGAACTTGAGCTGTCGCATTGGCCCAGGTTGCTGCTATCGAAAAATCTATTCTTCAAAAGCCAAACAAAAAAAATAAAGAAAGATAATTAAATTATTCTAAGCATTAAAAAAACACGCTGCAAGTTGAGCAGGTTATCAGAACTATACGTCAAAGATAACTCAAGTATCATAATTAATTTCTTCTTTGTTTCTGCTTTTGCTATTTTTTTTTTCTGTTTTCCGCTGTAAGCCACCCCAGCTTAGTTATCGGGTGGGTTGGGGGCAGAGTGATGTACGTGTCTTCTGGAAAATCCTCCATCATAAATAAGTTTTATTTGTTTAGTTTTGTTTTTTTATTAAGAAGCATATTTATTATATATAAGATGTATGTAATACAATAATTTTTTGTTTTTATTTTTTTTTTGTTTTTCTTGTCTGTCCGGTTGTGGTTTTTTTTTTGTTTCTTCTTTTTTTTGTGTTTATCCATTTTATATAATCATATAAAACACTGAGCAGCTACAATACAAATATTGTGATAAAAACTTACAACATAACCTTTAATACATAAAAATACTTGCATAGTCTACAAATCGTATCGTTATGGAGATTTTTGTTCCTTACTTTCTGCAACTATGAGTCTTGCGCCATTTTCTTTCATTTCTTTTCTTTTCATTTCATTTCGTTTCTAGCTAGCGTTCTCTATCTCTCACATAATCAGCTTGATCAATCTCCTAATTTGTTCTTCTCATGTTTTATATATTATTCATTTATTTCTTCTTTTTTTTCTTTTTTTTTTGTTTGTTTGTTTTCACTCGCCTCATTGCACGCCGTATTTGGCGATTGTTGTTTCGGTTGGTTTCATTTAGTTTTCCGTGTTTTTTTTGTTTTGATTTTATTTACCCTATTAAAAATTTGTTGTTTCTTTCTTTCTCACTTTGATTTCTTTGATTCTTTATATTTGTTTCTTTGCTCACGGCGTTGGCGGGTGTAGAATGGTAGAATTCAATTGAGTGTGCAGTGTTTTAATGGAGACAGCGAAAAACCAAAAATCCATAGAAAAACAATAGGCAAGGAGCATATTCGAATTCGAAATCGAGTTCGAATCGAAACCCTGCTTGAGAAAAGTTCCCAATAAATTGCATGAGTTGAGTTTCGTGTCAGTGTTTCGTTTTGTTTTGAGTTTTTGTTTTTTTTTGATTCTTCTTCGCTTCCACTTTTCAAGATTCTTCTAAGTTTTGTATGTTTGTTTTTGTTTTGTTATTTGCAGCGTTAATTACAATAGAAATTATGTATATATGTGTTAATATATATATATATATATTTGCGTAATTTAAATTAAACATTTATTTGTATATAAAACATAAAATAAAGAGGGACGAGACATTAAATCGAAAGCGTTTTGAAAATTGTTTGTTCGTATTTGCACCAAAATATAAAGTATACAAATTTAAGACTACAAATTTGATTTAGACTTTTGTGCCGAGTATTTTTGTTGTTGTTTTGTTAAGAGTTAAGCATATCGTTTTTGTTTTTTGGTTCGAATTCGTTTTTGAAAACATATAAAGCAGCTGTGGGCAGCAGGGCAAAGCCTTGCCCCGCAAAATCATATCAGAAACAATAATAATAAACAGAGGCATTTTAACATACAATGTATATCAATGATTTTGTTTTTTTGTTATTATTATACACATCTTTATGATAGGGGCGTATATAATGTATGTTGTATGTATATATTTATATAATTATAAGTAATAAATTTTTTAATATTTTTATTTAATTATTTGCACACATGAATAAAAAATTACTATTTGCAATCATATATATATAAAAAATAAACTTAATTATCAGCAGCGGTCCCTCATCATCATCATCATTTCTCACAAATCTTGTCACATCCTAAGCATCACCTACTACATAAACATATCATTTATATATATGTGTATATATATACCACCGCTTATATGTGTACCATACATCGTCTCCCCTGGCCTTTCTATTTTCTTTTAACCCCATTTTTCTTTTACTTTAAGCTTAATAAATTTTGGAAGAGTAAACAATACCATCGAGTTGCAATTGTTGCTGCATTTATGCATTTTTATATCTGCGTGTGTGTGAATGTGAATGTTTTGTCTGTGTGTGTGTGTGTGTTTATGTGTGTGTATACATGGCTGTGTGAGTGTCGAGCGTAGTGAGTGTGGTGTATATTATATGGGGGTGTATTATATAAGATCGCTTTGAATGAAAACTAATGGTTAATGCGCGTATATGTTGTTGTTGTTATGTTCTACACCTTTCTTCTCCACCCATTTCTCTCGCATTCTCACTTTGATTTTTGACTTTTATTCGAGTTCTTTTTAACTAATTTTTCTTACTTCGTCAAATGTTGCTTTGCTTACACGTATAAACTTTTATAATTTTATACTAAATGTTTTTACCGTTTTTCTTTTTTTTATGTTTTACGTTTTTTCGTTTCTTTACTTTGTATATATATAAAAAAAGATGTCCAAAGTTTTTTTTACGTTACGTTATTGTATATACGTTTTTTGTTATGTTTCTTTTCTTTTTTTTGTGGTTTTTGAATTTTTTTTTTGTTTTTTTGTTGATCTTCCTGTGTTTTGCTTTACAGTTGTCCTTTGCTTTAAATGATTTATCTTTTGTTTTTCTGTCTTGTTGAATGTTATAATATATATATTTATATATATATATATATATATATATATATGAGCGCAGTGCGCTAATCAGCGCTTTAAACTATATATAGATATAGTTATAGTATCGTACTATATGTATACATATAAATGTTGTGGGGTTTTTGTTCTTCCTCTTTTCCGTTCATCGTCCTTTCCATACATATATATATACATTTTTTAATATATATGTGCTTATGTATATATATATGTGAGTGTAACAAACGGCGCTTTACTTTGTCTCCTCCTTCTCCTTGTTCTCCTCGGTCGATTCCTTTTCGGTCGACTGTAAAAAGTAGAACGAAGTTGAATTAATTTATATTCTCAATGAATTTTGTACAATGATTTCTTTGTATAGTGACCTTTACCTTATCCTTCTCTAGCTCCTTCTCGATCTTGTCGCCATCGGCACCTTCCTGCTCATTCGATTTCTCCTGTTCGCCACCTTCCTTGCCCTCCTTGGTCTCGGGCCTGTCCGCAAAAAAACATATTTATATATATTCGAGAGTTCATATTGCAACTTTATTGAGTTATTTAGTTATGTTGTTAACTTACTCTGGCTTGGGAATGTGCGCATTGAGATCAAGCTTTGTGCAGATCTCATCCCAGTCAGGGAAGCACTTGTCCTTCATGCGCGAGACATGTCCAATCAGATTGGGACACTTTTCGGTCATGTAATCGCGCAACGGATACGCAATATCCTTGGACAAATAGTGCAGCTGCGAAAGTACAGCAAATGCGACCACATCCAAAGTTGTGGGCTCATCGCCAAAGAAGAATGGCTTGCAGTCAAGCATCTCGCTAAGGACCTTCAGATCATTCTTGCCAAACTCCTCGATCTCCTCGGCGCTGTGCACACCGATGCCGTGCGCCTTGAGCTTTTTCGTACCCTGGAACCACTTGTTGTGTTGAATATACGTTTGCCAAATTTGCGCAATGTGTTGTTTTTGTTTTTTTGGTATTGATGTTTAAGGGTTAACAAAATGCAATGGATGCACAACAACGTAGTAGGAGGGGGAAGTTGTTAAGAGTAGTTTTTTTTTACGTAATACACACACACAAAGGTTAGCAGGAGTAGTAGTAGTAGTTGGTAGTTGGTAGTAGATGAAACCATCGCAAAATTTAAATCATAAAAAGATACATATATAAATATAAAAAAAACGAAAAAAATAGAGAAAAAACACCATGCAAGAGTTAGTGATAATATGAATGGAATGTTGTTTTCTTTTTTTCTTTTTTTGATTATCGTACAAAGTGAACGCTTGCAAAGTAGAAACATATTTAAACTAAGGATTCTAGATGTGACAAAAAATCCACTAAAAGGATCTATTTAATGTTAAAAGAAAGTGTATTCAAAAAGCATTCGTTAAAAGGGATTTCTAGAAATTATAATTTACATTTCTTAAAACCATAAACAAGGTTTTCAACTTTTCAAGCGTTTACTGTATTTGTTTTTATTGTTTATGATTGTCAATTGGTTTTTTTCCTTTTTCGAAATTTTTTTTTTTTTGTATACATCTTAATTGGGTTATATGAGAGCTACGGCTACAGCGGAACATAAACAATAGAGACGGCCGCTGCTGTTGCACCAAAACCCAACGCAACCAACCAATATTGTTTATGTTCACACATTTGATATTTGTTGTATAAACAAAGTTTTTTTTTTAACGGTCGGTGCTGCTTAGGGTCTGGCTCTGGAACTGGATCTGGTTAGAGGTAGTGTTGTGGTAGTATTATTATTAATATTATCATTATAAGGGTGTTGTGTAGTGTAGTAGGTGCAATATAATACTACGTCAACGATTTGACTGTTCTGTTTATTTACTTTAGACCCAACAGAGAATGCCAGAGAACACCAAACCATTAGGGAAAGAAACGTAGCCGGAAAACTCGGCTCAAGTTGCCATATAAACAATGAACTGAGCTATTATCGACTGATTAGGTTCAAAAAACAAAAAAAAAAAGTGCCTAGTGTCAATTTTTTTAATATAAACTACAGATTCTTTGGGTGCCAAATTACCTTGCGACCGAATGTTATTTTAAAGAAGAAATTCAAAATGGAGTTGGGCAAACGGAGGCCGAGTGCATGCTGCAAGTTAACTTTGTATCCCTTGAGTACATTGTCGGGATACTTGGCGCGCCAATAGAAGATGATCCAGATCAAATGATTCTCAAGCATGGCAATTGTCGCATAGGAGACATTACGTTGTTCAGCAGTCAAGCCGGCATCCAAATTCTTCTCATACTTGGCCGATAGCTCCTTGATGATGATGGCAGAATCGGCAATTTCCTCGCCATTCAACTCAATGAAAGGCAGTTGACCCTTCTTGGAACGGAAACGCATCTTATGATCAACATTCTGAAAGAAATATGCGGAAATTTTTACAAAATATATAAAAATATATACATTCATTAAGTGATGATGAGTAAGCTTTTCCTGTTCAAGATTGGGGGTGGGATGGATGGATGAGTAATAATAATGGGTTGGGTTTTGTTGATTTTCCTCATCTCAACTCTCAATAATTTGCGTTGCCTTATCGTTCACATTCCAATTCATGGGGCCCTTTTATGTGTATGAATGAGTGTGTGTGTGTGTGTGTGTGTATGCATGACTAATGTGTTTGTAATGTAGTTCAATTTCTGCTCCCACGCGACCCGGCAACCAATTCCGGACGCTAGATGGCGCTCATGACATACATAGGCCTATATATATACACATACATATACACACTTATACACTCTTCGTGCACAGTATGTATGCCAAAAGGCGAGAGATGATGCTGCTGCTGCCAAACAACCACTACAGAAAAGCTGTACCGAAAAATCAACCAACCAACCCAACAACCCCCACTGTGTGCGAACGCACACGTACGCATGTAAAATTACACACACGAACGCGTTCGCAACGCAACGCAAAGTTGAGAAGGAAAATCGTTCGTTCGTTCGTTCCAATTGCCCGCTATTTGAATTTGGCATATTCCAGTGCCGCCTGCCTGCCAGCCTGCCAGGCACTCTTCCAGTGTGTACACCAAACGTTCATACATATACTTTAACGGATACGTATATACGCGTGTGTATGTATGCGCACCGCCGTGTTAACCGTTACAAAAAAAGTGACAGTTATGTCCGGCATATTATGCTTTTGTTGTGTGCACATAATTTCTAATTAGAAATTTTTATTTTGTCCACAACAAAAGCAAACATAGAAGCGAGTCGTCATATCGGGGCGTAGCATATTTCATGCTTTAGCGCGGAAGGGAAAACAAACACATCAGGCACCAGGCAGGCAGGGTGTGGTTGCACACACACAAACACACACACAGAGACAGTAAGTAAGAGAGCCAAAAAGGGAGAGAATACAAGAGAGATTATGCTTTCCAGCAGCAGCATCGTCTTCGTCGCTGCCCAGGCTAAAAAGGGTGGAGTCGTTGCTGTCGCCTTTGTCGTCACATTTAATTCCAATGATCCACAAAAAGCCAGCTTCGAAAATGGAAGAAGCTTCCACCAACGCATAACTGTCGACTTTCAAAAGTAGCAGCAGCAAAAAAAAACGGCAGCAGAGGGCAGGCAGAATTTTGCCGGCGACGCATTGTCGCAACATACAATGCAAATGTTTATTTTTTTATTAAATCATTATGCCAATTAAGCGGCGACGGCGGCTCAATTTTGGCGCAGTGTAGAGTTTTACATTGCCAACAATTGGATGCATGTTAAAGACACGACAAAAAAAAATATGAAAAAAGAAAGAAAGAACAAGAACAGAAACCAATGAGCGACAACACCAACAACAGAAACTCAACACGCCATGCAATTATGCAGCGTGTGTGTGTGTGTGTGTGTGAGTTTGAAATCCACACCCTGTCGGAAAGCCAAATGAGAGGAGTTTTGCCAGCCAGCCAGCCTTCCAGCAAGCGAGCGAGTGAGTGAGCAATCACAAAGGCAGTGACTGTCGCCAGTTTCAATGCAGTTATATTGTATATTGCATATTGCATATGCATGGCCAGCCTTTGTTTTAAAGCAAATATGCGGCTATTAATTAAAATAAAATCACAAAACACTAAAAACAACAACAGCAATTCAGTTCAACGTTTGACTGCATTTGTCGCAGTTAAAAGCAATTCAAAAAAAACTCCACTTCCCCGCCGCTTAGTTAACAACAACAACCACAACAACGACGACAATAAAACAAACGCACACCTACTTAGCCGCCGCTCACACGTACAGTTTGTACACGTACAACAGAGTTGCCAGACCGTTGCCACAGTCAACACTTTGTGCTGGCAATATTGCTTGCTGAGTAAACGGAGCGGCGCGAAAATTTGAATAATTCTTAAATGAAAATATTGTCGGATGTGCGTCGCAAAAAAATTTCAAACAAATGAATTAAAATATGTTAATTCATGCACAACTGCCGGCTGGCTGTGTGTGTGTCTGACTGGCTTTATTTGTGTAAAGTATATAGTATTGTTGTTAATGCTGAATTAATTGCACAATCTAAATGCATATTGTACATATGGAATGGCAGTCACTTTGGAATGCCAACTATGCGGGCGGCAATAAGCAGCCGTCCGTCCGTTGAAGCATTCAGCAGCAGCAGCAGCAGCCTCGCCTAAGTTGAAATATGTTGTTGTTGTTTTTGTAGCTGTTGTTGTTGTTATTGGTTTCGACACGCTCGCGCGCTACGCTTGTGGTGTGAAAAAAATATGCGTTTGGTTTATCACCCGTCTCCTGCTGCTGTTCTTGTTGTTGTTGCCGCGCGCTACTGCAACTGTTGTTTATTTTTGGGCAAGGCTAAATATGCGCCTGCTTCTGATAATGTATACAAAAATGCATCAGAGTGCGTTTACAACAACAACAACAAACCCCGAAACATTGAAACAGTCATCGCATTAAAAGGGGTGGCGAGGAGATTGGGGGGAGGGAGACGCCTTGTTGGCGTTGTGATTAATGAAAATGTCAAAGGTCCGCCTGTTTTCCCACTATCCCCTTCCAGTTGAATTCCAGTTTGTTGAACTCTAGTGCTGCTTGCAAGCTCTTATCATAAAGCGGAACAAAATGGAAAGTGCGCTGCGACTGCGTCGTGTAGAGTTGCACATGCACACAAACACAAACAGACACACACACAGACACAAAAACACACATTTATACGGGCTTGACGAACTGTCAATCATAATTGCTTTTAGGCTGCCGGCTGCTTACTTACTTTCTTTGCGTCTGCAATTGCAGTCAAAATAACGATAAATCAATTCAATGAGCCGCCGCCGATGCTTCTTCTATGGCAGCATATGGCAAAAGCTGCTGGCGGCGGCGTCAGCAGCAACGAATTATCAGCTTTTTCTTAATAGGCATTTTCATCTCTCGCGCGCCCAACTACTTGAGCATCAATTAACATTCCTTATGTATTTTCACCCCTCCCCAACATGCCTCTCTCGCACCCAATGTAATTAATAAGATTAAAAACAACAATTGCGTCGCATAGTTGTTGTTGTTGCTGCTGGCGCGGGTGCGAGTGCTGCTGGGGCCGCACCCATTTGTAAGACTCTGCTCTGTCCCTATACAAAAAAAATATGGAAAATATGCAAAACGCATCGCGCGCGCGCCTAAAGCTTTAAAACTTTTGGAGCGTCGTCGCTGGAATGGACAGCGGACAGCGGACAGTGACAGGCATTTATACATACATATTTGTCTAAGCAAGCTACTTAAAGTGGGTGTGGAAGAGAGGAAGGGGTTAAAATACATTAAAAATAAAAAATACTGTCCGACTTGCGGCGGGTCGAACAGAACAGAACAGAGTGCAGTAATAAAACTGGAAGGGGGTCGACCCAACAGCAACTGCAACAACAATTTTTATTAAAAGCAATTACAAAACGGGTACAAACGGGGCTTGGAATTTGTGCAAGGCAAAGACAGAGAGACTGAAAAAAAACACTAAAAACTAAATGAAGCAGAGCTGCAGCAGCAGCTGCAGCAACAAAGACAAAGAGCAGAGCATTAAAATGGGAGCTACTGCTGCTGCTGAGAGTCAAAAAGAGCGAGAGAGCGAAAAGCAGGAGAGTGCCAAGTGCAAAATTTGAAGCACAACTTCGCATTGGGGAAGGGTGAGGAAGCGAGGGAGTGTGTGTGTGTGTGTCTGTGTTGAGTGGAGTATCAAGCATAACTTATGTGAGAGAGCGCGCGGCGAGACGATAACAACGAAATGGCAGCTAGGCAGAGACAGAGACCAGGCGCAGCGCAACGGCGGCGTCGGCGCACACACAAATTTTATGTATACGCTGTTTTATGTAGACGCACACACACACAAATACACATGAACAGACAGGAATAAAATCCGGCAGCAACAACAAAACGCCTGGCTCGCTACAGGTTCAAATACGAGTACACACACACACTCGAATACATCCACGCATTGGAAGTCTGCCTGTGAATTGTGTATGTGTGTGTGTGTGTGTATGTGCCGGGATAGAAAGAAAAGGCAATGCTAAATGTATCCCTTTTCAGCATATGAAGGCCTATAGGGCGCGGTGCGCGGGCAGGTCACAGGCTTAGCACACAATCATGGCGGTTTTTATGTATGAGTGTGCGTGCGTGTGTAGAAAAAATCTCTACCGCAAAATACATGCATATGTGTATGCTAGGGAGAAAAAAAAATATGATGAAAACCCTGCCAGAGTATCGGGAAAATCAAGTAAAGATTTAAATATGTTTTCGCTAGAAAAAAAAAAAAAATGAGGTGAAGAGAAATACATGTTGAAAATTGATGTGTGGGTGTGTGGAAAATGTACCTCGTACTTAAGCGCAACCAGACGCAGCCAAGTCTCCACTTTCAGGCAATATGGTGAAAGAGACGGCAGCAGGGGGGTTCGCGAAAACTGATACAGATAGATAATGTCCTTCTCAAAGTTGGTCTTGTGCACATTGAACTTCTGTGCGGGCGCCTCAGATTTAGCTGGTGCTGCAACGGCAGCTTCGGCACCATCTTTCTTCCCATCAGCGGCTGCAGCTCCATCGGCAGCGGCTGGCGACGCATTTGCATCCTCTTTGTTGTCTTGAGCGGCTGCAGCGTTCTCAGCTACAGCAGCGGCAGTAACGACAGGCTCGGCGGCAGCAGGTTTTTCCGCCTGCTCGGCGGCAGCAGCATTTTCTGTGGTCGCTGCTGCAACTGCTGGCGTTTCCTCTGCGGGTATTGAAGCTACTTCAGTTGCCATTTTTCTTTTTTAGTTTTAGTTTTTTTTATTAGTTTTCTTTCTTTTGTTTGATTTTAAGTTGCGCTTTCTTTCAAATTCTTCACACTTTTCCTTGTTCAAATGCAAGCGCACACACACACATACACGGATACGGGGCACACGAGCACAGCACAGAAAGAGAGAGACGAAGTCAGAGTCACCACCACTACAGTTTTAAAAAATGCACCACACAATTTGCGCAAGGTATTAAGGTACCGCACCAACCAGACGCAACCGCTCACAAAACAAAACTGAACGGTAAATTTCCATTTCAATATTTTCCAGCCATGGTAACAGTCTAGCAGTGTTGCTGTTGCAAAAGTTATCGACATATCGCTGTTAACATACCATCGCTGTTAATCGACACTTAACAGTTCTGCTCCACACGGTCTCTGTACAACACCTTACTCAACACTTGTTCATTTGGTCATTTTCACAAACAAAAGCGCTTCAGCTGAGACAGACGGAATTTTATTAAAAAACGCAATTAACGCAACGTAACGAGGCCATTAAACCATGGGTGCTGCATTAGGTCTCTGTTCCGCAGCTCAGGTGAGTTCTACCAGATAAACATACTTGCTAAATTACTTACACCAGCATATTGCGCATATGGCGTACAAGTGAAATAAAATCGATTCGAATGTAATAAGTGCTGCCAGCTGTTGGTGAAAATTACCTAAAAAAATGTCCAAAGTTAATCAAATCTATGTTTTTAGTGTGCTCTGTGCTGCACGGGCACTGCGGCAAGCATGTGCTGCTCCGCCTGCCCCACCTGCAAGAACTCCTCCTCATCCCGTTTCATGTACGCCTTCATGCTACTTGTGGGCACAGTGTTGGGTGCCATCGCACTCTCTCCAGGATTACAGGATACCTTAAAGAAGCTACCGTTTTGCGTTAATTCAACATCAACGTATAGTTCAAAGACTATAGGCGCTTTATCGGGTGGATCGCTTCAAGTGGATTGTGAATATGCTTTGGGTTATATGGCCGTATATCGTCTTTGTTTCGGTCTTGCCTGTTTCTTCACCCTCATGGCTGTCATAATGCTGGGCGTAAAGAGTTCACGAGATCCGCGCTCGCACATACAAAATGAATTTTGGCCCTTGAAGTTTTTGATATGTTTCGGAGCTTCGATTGCCGCTATTTTTATACCAGATGGTTCGTTTGGTCCGGCCATGATGTGGGTTGGTCTAATTGGCGGATTGGCTTTCATCCTGGTCCAATTGGTCATCATTGTTGATTTTGCGCATAGCGTTGCAGAGAACTGGATTGGTGAGTAATGTTTTATAATTATGAATTTACTTTCATATTTTCATTTATTTGCAGAGAACGCTGAGAACAATCGCGGTTATTATTACGCTCTTGCTGGCGTCACCCTGCTGGGTTATATTGCTTCCTTGACAGGCATTACATTGCTCTACATCTACTTTACCACTGTATGTAAATGGATTATGTTATTGCATTTGGAACTTTATTTCAAACTGCTTCTGCTTCACTTTTCAGAGCACTGGTTGTGGCATAAATAAGTTCTTTATCTCCATGAATCTTATACTCTGTCTGGTGATCAGCGTTTTATCAGTGCTGCCAGCGGTGCAGGAACGTTTGCCCCACTCCGGACTGTTGCAGAGCTCGCTCGTGACTTTATACACTGTTTACTTGACCTGGTCCGCTGTGGCCAACAATCCGGGTTAGACTCGAACTTAACATAATATATATATGAGACTCATATAATTCTCACATTTACAGAAAAGGCCTGCAATCCGGGCATGTTTGGTATGGATGGTATGCACAATGAATCCACAACTATTGCACCACCCACACCCAACTCGAAGGTGACCTTTGATACGACCAACATTATTGGACTCGTCGTTTGGCTTTTGTGCATTCTTTATAACTGCTTCAGCTCGGCTGTCGAGGTATCCAAGATCAACAATGACAACAGCGAGAAACGTGGTACGTGAGCCAAAAAAATGCAGCTCCCTTATTCAATGTCACCTTATGTCATGCACATTGCACAGTTTCACAGTTCCATTGATCCTCCACATGCTCACAAATCGTATCATTTATATGCTGTATATATTGTTGGCTAACGGATTACTAACACTTTCTTCTTTGTTTTTTTATATTAATACACTACACTTATATTTTGATGCTTTTACTACCACTAACCAAAACGAAACTGTGTACAATATGCCGACCACCTTTTAACTAATATAGTTTTAACAGAAGCTCTATCAGACACAGAATCAGGCGCTGCCGGAGATAAGCCAACCACCGACAATGAAACCGAGAGCGTCGGCTACAACTGGACAGCATTCCACACCGTTCTCGTTTGCGGTAAGTACTTGGTTCAGTTATAAAATGAATCCTTACATCATCTCTTTATTTTCTTTAGCTTCCTTGTATGTAATGATGACACTGACCAATTGGTATAAGCCAAATTCAGACATACAGCTATTCAATGGCAATGAAGCTTCCATGTGGGTCAAAATCGTATCCAGCTGGCTGGGAGTCTTCATCTATGGTTGGAGTCTTATCGCACCCATTGTTCTATCCAATCGAGACTTTAGCTAAACAGCTAAAGCTAGTATTCTATTATTAACATAACATATTAAAATATCTTATAAAAGTAGGCGTGGTTTTTAATGCCAAATTTGAAAATGGAAAAAATTTAGCGGTGCTTAAGCAAAAAGTGTTTGCCATAACTTAAAGATATTTACTCCTTATAATTATTCTCAACAAACAAACAAAACAAAAGTAACAAAATATAACATATTCAACATACTTATATACACACACTATATACAACTGAAGTACAGTGATCGTTGGCTAATAACAGCTTCCAAAATGGTAGTTCTTATTTTAAAATACATTTTATTTGTTTAAAGATTAAAATATATTATTAAGTTAAAAACGTAATAATAAAAACAACTCACATATAATCTTTCACAGAGGCGATCTCTTTAGCCAGCGAACACTGTATCAGTTTAAATTAAATAAAATTTGATCAGAGTTGCTGCTGCTTCAATTTCGTTTGGTTTTTGATGCTTTCTCCTAGTCGTTCCAGGACCACTGCTTTGCCCAGGATTTCCATCATTTCCGCCACACCAGGTCCCTCCTGTAGACCACTTAAAGCTCCGCGAAGTGTTTTCATCAGTGCAGGAAATTTGATTTCCTCCGTTTTGGCATAACTTTTAATCGTGGCATTAAGTTGATCCTTTTGAAAATCTGGCAGTTCATTTAGACGTTTCAGCAGCTCCTCTAGCTGAGTGGCAGTTAGTTCCTTTAACACAAAGTTGTTGGGCTTGACCCAGAGAAAACTCAGTTTGCTGCTGGTTAAATCTTGTATGAGGTTTAAACGTCGGCTCGCCCACTGGAGCACATCAAGAATATGTCCCTCAGCAAGATCCAAATTGGCGCTATAAATCAAATGTGAGACAAGGATTGAAAGCAAGGCATTTAAGTGGAGACTCACTGGTCTGGGTATGCTTGCTTGACCAGCTGCTGGACATGTTGAACTAGTTGTTTTCGTGTTTCAGTTCCTTCCAGACGTTGCTTAATCTCCAACTGATTGTAATCGTTGAGCAACTCTGCATTCAAACGACTTGGATGTGAATTGACGCGCTCCAAGCGAAACCGTTGAGCCAGCTCTGCAACAGAATGCAACTCCGGCTTCGCATTGGCTCTATGCTCGAAGCCACCTCCGGCAGAGATAATGTAGTTGAGTAAGGCAGTTGGAAAGAAGCCAAGTTCCCGAAACTGCTTTATTCCAATATCACCCTGACGTTTACTCAGCTTAGTGCCATCAGCGTTGACCAGCAACGGCAGATGACCAAATTCTGGTGCTTGCCAGCCAAAAGCTCTAGGGAAAGGGGATTGATTATAAGAAACAACTATAAAGGATTTTCTTAGTTAACTTACTTGTAGAGCAACAAATGTTTGGTAGTTGAGATTTGCCACTCAACGCCACGGAGAACATGTGTGATGCCCATGTGATGATCGTCCACAACATTGGCTAGATGATATGTGGGAAATTGATCGCTTTTCATAATGACTGGATCACCTTCGGTCTCACTAACATTATGCTGAACATTGCCATATATGAGATCTTGCAGTGGCTCCTCGTGCTCCGTCAACTTGAAGCGTATGCAATGTGGTGTTCCCTTCGCCAGCAGCGATTCCAACTGTTCATCTGTCAGATGTCGACACTTGTTATCGTATCGTGGAACTTGACGGGTGCGAAGCGCTTCCTTGCGTAATAATTCTAATCGACGTTCCGTACAAAAGCAGCGATAAGCACTGCCGTTCTTCAACAACTGTTCAACAGCATTGCTGCGTAGATGGGATTAGCCTTATGTTGAATCTATACTGATCCAAACTCACCTGTACAACTCCCTGCGCTGACTCTGAATATATGGGCCGTGCATGCCTCCAAAACCCGGTCCTTCATCGATTTCAATGCCTGCCCACAGTAAGTCCTCAATAAGACGCTCAGTGGCGCCTGGAACCAGTCTTGTTTGATCTGTGTCCTCGATACGCAGCAGGAATTTGCCACCCGAATGCCGGGCAAAGAGAAAATTGTAAAGCGCCGTTCGCAAACCACCAAGATGCAAGTAGCCAGTTGGGCTGGGTGCAAAACGAACACGTACGTTACTGTGGCAGAGTCTGTGTGTGGCACGGCGGATGCAGTGCCTCAGCATTTTGGCGGCTTGCACATTCAACATGATTAATCAAAAGAATCGATACCTCAGTTTGTTTACATTTCCAGACTCAACAGCTGTTTGGCAGTTGCCGACAGCGTTGCCAGACTTCATTAAGTTAACACGCATGCAGTTCTCTTCCTCTTTCTACCGCAAGCAATTTCGCAAAGCGTGCCACTAAATTACTAATCAAAAATGGTTGGAACATCTTTAAGTGCCGCTGAAAAGCAGCAGCTCATCACCCGAAATCTACAGGAGACGCTCGGTGAAGATAAGCTGCAGAAAGTACTGCAGGAGCGCGATTTGAAAATCTACTGGGGCACAGCGACAACGGGAAAGCCACATGTCGCCTACTTTGTTCCGATGTCCAAGATTGCAGACTTTCTTAAGGCTGGTTGCGAGGTGACGATTCTATTTGCCGATCTGCATGCCTATTTGGATAACATGAAGGCGCCCTGGTCGTTACTGGAACTACGCACACAATACTACGAGCAGGTGATAAAAGCCATGTTGAGTTCCATTGGCGTCCCACTAGATAAGCTTAAGTTTGTCAAGGGCAGTGACTATCAGCTGTCCAAGGAGTATACACTGGATGTGTACAAGCTCAGCTCACTGGTCACCATCCACGATGCAAAGAAGGCTGGCGCCGAGGTTGTCAAACAGGTGGAATATCCATTGCTCTCAGGTTTGTTGTACCCAGGTCTCCAAGGCTTGGATGAGGAGTATCTAAAGGTAGATGCACAGTTTGGTGGTGTGGATCAGCGCAAGATCTTCACATTCTCTGAGAAGTATTTGCCTCAGCTGGGCTACGAGAAGCGCATACACTTCATGAATCCAATGGGTGAGTCATGATAATGATTCATTATTCGAATTATTTGCTCATCAGTTGCTTTTCCATACAGTTCCTGGCCTGGCCGGCGGTAAGATGTCCTCATCGGAGGAGGACTCTAAAATCGATCTGCTTGACTCACCCGCCAATGTGAAGAAGAAGCTAAAGAAGGCTTTTTGCGAGCCCGGCAACATAGCCGACAATGGTCTGCTCTCCTTTGTCAAGCATGTTCTCTTTTCGCTCTTCAAAGAGGGTGAGGGCTTTGAGATCAATCGTGCTGCGGATAATGGCGGCGATATGACCTTCATGAACTTTGAGGACCTGGAGCAATATTATGCAGATAACAAACTGCATCCTGGTGATCTGAAGGCGTCCGTGGAGAAGTACATAAATCGTCTGCTCGATCCCATACGCAAAACATTCGAGACACCAGAACTGCAGTAAGAAATTAGTGGAGATATGATTTTGAGTTTCGTTCACCATAAATTGTATTTGTTTCTTTAAGAAAACTCACGGCTGCTGCTTATCCGCCACCTGCCAAAGTTAAGGCGAATGCTGCGCCAGCGGCTAGTGCGGCTGATGAGGATGCGCCACATCGTTTGGATATACGTGTGGGCAAGGTCATTGAAGTTGCCCGTCATCCAGATGCAGATACTCTATATGTTTTAAAGATTGATTTGGCTGAGGCACAACCACGCACCATTATCAGCGGTCTGGTGAAGTTTGTTACAGTTGAGGAACTAGATCAACGTCTCGTTGCTGTGCTATGCAATCTTAAGCCCTCCAAAATGCGTGGCATCATGTCTGAGGGCATGGTCCTTTGTAGTTCCAAGTGAGTTTTCGTTTTCGTTTCTTTCGATAAATCGATTAATGTGTTATTCTTATTCTAACAGCGCTGATCACACTGTTGTGGAACCCATTGTGGTGCCTTCAGCAGCGGCTGCTGGCAGTCGGCTTGCCTTTGAGGGCTACAGCGGCACTCCCGATGAGCAGCTTAATCCCAAAAAGAAAGTCTGGGAGAAGCTATCCGTTGACCTTAAGACCAATGCCGAAGGCGTTGCCGTTTGGAAGGACAATTTCCTACTGACACCCGATGGCGAGCAGCTAACCAGCAAATTGGCCAACTGCGCCATCAAGTAAATTAACATGCAGCCAACCTGAGTCGTTATTTAAAAACCACTTTTAAGCCGACAGTTCACACAAATAATCGCAATATATTATTTCTAATTTGTTTACCTTGAGCTATTAAAAAAATGCCTGAAAGCAATTTGAGCTTATAATAATTTTATCTTGAATTTGATTTTTATATTTGTTTAATTTGGTAAACATAAATTCAAAACTCGCGCGAACGAAACGGTACATTTTGTGCGCACTCTAGCTCTTTTTTGCGCAACAGCTGATAGAGCTTTTGAAAGTACACATAACGCTGTTATCGATATCAAAGTCGATTGAAAACATTAGTCTTTTTAAAACAGTTCGTTCGGCAACAGGTAAATAAATCTTACAAAATGCCTGTGGTGGACCAGAAGGATCTTGTGCAGCTACAAAAGCAACCACAACAAGTGCGAAACATATGCATACTGGCGCATGTAGATCACGGCAAGACAACATTGGCAGATTCCCTCGTGGCAAGCAATGGCATCATTTCACAACGCATGGCAGGCAAGTTGTTTTTGTTATTTTAATTGGATTTCTATTTGATGCGAAATATGTTTGTTGGACAGGAAAACTGCGTTATATGGATAGCCGACAGGATGAACAGGAACGCGGTATAACCATGAAAAGTAGCAGCATTTCACTTTACTACCAAGATGTCAAGAATGCTGATTATTTGATTAATCTTATCGATTCACCTGGACATGTAGACTTCTCCAGCGAGGTGTCCACTGCGGTGCGATTGTGCGATGGCGCCATTGTGGTTGTGGATGTGGTGGAGGGTGTGGGACCACAAACACGTGCCTGCCTTAAACAAATCTACGAGGAACAGCTAAAGCCCGTGCTGCTGCTCAACAAACTGGATCGTCTGATCTTGGAAAAGCAAATGACGCCACTGGATGCCTATTTTCATCTGACACAAGTGCTGGAACAGGTGAATGCTGTTTTGGGCAGCATATTTGCCTCCGATGTGCTCGCCAAGGAGGATGTTAGTGATAAACACAACTACGAGTCAGCTCTGGAGAACGTTGATGATTCCGATTTGTATTTCTCTCCAGCCGCTGGCAATGTGGTGTTCTGCTCTGCCTACGATGGCTGGGCCTTTGCTGTGGGTGACTTTGCGGATACCTATGCGGAGCGCTTGGAGATGCCACGTGCCGAGCTGGAAGAAGTTCTTTGGGGAGACTTTTATTACAACGGCAAAAAGAAATGTGCTGTGGCGGGAGCACAGGAAAAGGCCAAGAAGCCCATGTTTGTTCAGTTCGTGCTGGAAAATATCTGGAGTCTGTATGACATAATAGCTGTGCGAAAGGATAAAGAAAAGCTGCCACTGATAGCTGAAAAGTTGGGACTTAAGCTTGCAGCGAGAGATTTGCGTCTGACTGATTCCAAGTTGCAGATCAAAGCTGTTCTAGGTCAGTGGCTGCCAATAGATCGTAGTGTGCTCGAGATGGTGGTGCGTCATGTGCCACCGCCGCATCTGATAAGCGAGGAACGAGCTCAGCGTCTGCTCTATCCGGCCAATGTGGAACTCAAATCCTTGCCACTTCAAACCCTTCAGCTGAAGGAGAGCTTTAGAAACTGCAATGCTGCAAGTGAGAATGTGATTGCGTTTGTGTCCAAGATGACACCGGTGCATTTCAGCCAGCTGCCACAGAATCGAGCCAAGCGTATGACGGATCAGGAGCTGCAGGATCGCAGGGATGAAGTGCGTCGTCGAATTGAGGAGCGCAAGCAACTGAGCGAACAGACAGCGCTAGAGAAGCTTACAGATGGTGTGGAGCAGCTGAGCACAACGGAAAAAAAACTAGCAGCGCCTGAGGCTGATCCCATTCCAGAGATAGAACGCAATGAGTTTGAGTTTATTGCTTTTGCCCGTGTCTTTAGCGGCACACTTCGACGTGGCATGCAACTGTTTAATCTCACACCCAAGCACGATCCTCGCCAGTCGACGCATCGTGATCCCGAACTGGCGCCCTATGCCACCAAGGTGACAGTTGGTGAGCTCTACATGTTCATGGGCGGTGAGCTGCAGCTGCTGGAGGAAGTTCCTGCTGGGAATATTGTTGGCATTGGTGGCTTGGAGTCGCATATTGTTAAGACCGCAACGTTAAGCAGCACTTTGGACTGCACATCGTTCAGTGAGCTAAGCATCATGGCCACACCCATATTGAGGGTGGCCATCGAGCCAGTGCATCCACAAGATATGCCCAAACTGGTTAAGGGACTCAAGCTGCTCAATCAGGCGGATGCATGCGTACAGGTTTCCATTGCACCCACTGGTGAGCATGTGATAACCACCCTGGGTGAGGTGCATGTGGAGAAATGTGTTCATGATCTGGAGCAGAGTTATGCCAAGATCAAGGTGAATGTCTCCAAGCCAATTGTCTCCTTTAGGGAGACCATTGTACCCGATGCCACTGTGGATATGGTCAACGAAGCAATTGTGAAAACCGCCGATGACAAGGATGTGACCAAGAAGATTGCTACACAACAAACACTCAACAAACTGGGCACACTGCGTGTGATTGCCTTGCCTCTTCCCGCGGCAGCTGTCGAGCTACTGGAACAGCATGCAAATGTATTCAAGGTAAGCGGGCAAGATGGAAACTACAAATGAGTATTCATAACAATTAATACATTCCAGGAGCTAGCTGCATCAACACGCAACACTCTACTTTCGGAGAAGTTCATAGCGCTATTGGCATCCATTAAAAGTCAACTGATTGCAGCTTTGGCGGATCTGCAGCTTAATGGTTTAAGTTCCCTCTCGCCTGCTGAGTTGGTGGATCGCATTTGGGCACTGGGTCCACGCAATTGTGGCACCAATATTCTGCTCAATCTCAGTGATTACGAGCAACCCGACCTTTGGCAATCTAAAAGCTCTGATACAGATGTACGAAATACACACGATGCACGCAGAGATTATAATAGCTCCTTGGTGAACGGCTTTCAGCTAACTACAGGCGCTGGTCCGCTTTGCGAGGAGCCCATACAGGGTGTGTGCTTTGCAGTGCTCGAGTGGTCTGTGCAGGCAGAGGGCGAAGACTTAAATGCACGTGCTTGTGGTCCATTTTCAGGTGAGTCTGAGAATTTTCTTTTCATATATGTTTCTTGCTAATCATGAAAACGTATTAACGATTCAGGACAAGTTTTGACTGCTGCGAAGGAAGTTTGCCGTCAGGCTTTTCAGAATCAACCACAGCGTCTTGTCACGCCCATGTACAGCTGCAATATTGTCGTCAATGCAGAAATGTTGGGTAAGTCTTTATCCAACTGACAATATATTAAAATATTTTATCTTTGCCTCAATGCCCACATTTACCTTTTGGTGTTCCATTTAAAAGCATTTACTTCCATTGCTGTTATTTCCAGTGTGAGCTTATGTTATGTTAAGCGTTTCTGTGTGTGGTGAATATGTTAAATGTGGCTATGTTAAACACTTCTGCTGTTTAACACCATACAACGAATCCACCTCCCCATGTTCGTATTAAATTTGCAATGCATTTATTATTGTTTTAACTTAAATGTATTAATAATTTATTACATATGCATTTCGTTTTTGTGTTAAAGTTCGCAAAGTGATAATTATGTTTTCTTCATTTAATTTAACTACTAGTAAATGCAGCTTAGGTCTAACATAAATAGGCAACTAAATGTAAGTTTTCTCTTGTTTATAATTTAAATAATTTGCTTCACTGTTAATTAAATAAGTGTGCTTTAAAATTGAGGCCATGTTTTGGGTTCGACATGCAAAACAAATTAATTAAACAATTAGTGTAAGCGGGGCGTGGGCGCGTAATTGTTTAATTAATTCGTAATTGTTAGTGTTTTTTTTTTTTTTTTTTAATAAATACAAAAAATACGAGTATTTTATTAAATTAAGTGGGAACGATCAACTTGAAGATCGAAAAATGCCATTTCAAAAATGCTTATGATTTAAGTTCTTAGCTACTAAATGTTAAGTTCTCTCTCTCTAACGTCACGTTACGTTACATCCTCGCCTCTTACGTAGTCGTTGATACCGGTAATCGGGCCGTTTTGGGGCCATTCCGTTTCTCGATCTTTTGCTTCAGTCACAGTAGGTTTTGCAGTTTATCGAAAAAAAGAAAATTCGAGGCTATCGATATAATTTTGTTGCTAGAAAAATTTAACTACTAGTTTAGGTTTGCCCGCACTCCACCCTTATTCCCAGACAATGGTCTGCTGGAATTCCAGCACACGATCCCACGGAAACTCCGGTTCAAACTCTTCCAGCGCATCCAGCGATCGCTTGGCACGGCTCAAATCCGGCTGTGTCGTCAGTTCCGCCTTTGGTGATTCACTCTGTTCTGCATTAAGATTGAGATTAAGATTGGCGTCCGCTTGGAGCGTGGTGCGCGCTTCTGCCTCATCACTGGCTTGAGTGCTGCTGCTGACAGCAGCTCCCTGCTCCTGCTCCTGCTCCTGTTCTCGCTCCTCGGCAGCTGCCTCAATCGAAGGCGCCTCGCCACGTCTCTCATTGTTCCGTCCATAGTTGTTGCCCGGAAAACCGTTGAGCGAAAATTGATCCGGTCGGAAATTGGGCGTACTATGCGAATGCGTGCTCTCCGGACGATTTAGATACTGATAGGAGTTAGTGTTGCTGCCACCCTGATACGACTGATCCTGTCCCTGATAGTTGGAACTTATAGCCGAGCTGCTTAATTGACTGCCACCCTGACTTCCACCATAGATGGGTCTGCCATAGCTATCTTTTTGTCCGCCTAACATGCCATTACTGCTGCTACTTCCACCTCCCATTCCGGGACGATAGTATGGTTTTTGTAGCTGATAACGCTTGGGTGGTTGGGAGCTTGGTTTCCGTATCGAGTAACCAGGTTTCACACACATCATTCCAAACACACGTATTCCGGGCACACTTGCATATGTGGGCTGATCATGAGCCATGGGTCCCTCTGTGGAAAAGATGGCTTTATTAGTTAAATGTTGACTTCAACTGAAAACAAGATTGATTTATATAGCAGTCCACTTCGTAAAATTCCTTGTTTCCCGCTTTAAAAACCTTTCTGATTGTACTTTTGATTGTTGTTCCATGGATCTCCCATTGTACTTACCCATCTTAAAGTGATCGGGACAACGACAGATGACAAGATAGTGTGATTTGCCAGTGCGTGTATTTTGAAGCGCCAGCAGGGACCAATCCTTGGGCGAGCGGCACTCGCGCATTTCCGTGGTTGCCTCGCAGGTTTTGGCTAGCGTAATTGCCTGTAACAAAAAAACAGCAACAAAAAAAAGATGTAAACTAGTTTGACGATTTTGATTCCCGTTAGGCTGTCTAGACATGGGTAATAGTATGTAGTTTAGTTAAGTGTATGATTTTCTTGATGCTGGGCATCTCAATTAGACATTCACTTGACGATGGCGGCGGCGGCGTCTCTTAGTTTTGTTTTTTTGGCCACAGGGCGGCAAAGGAAAGTTCGCTAAACGTTCTCTATAAAACAACAATATGCATTGATCGTGGGGCAAATTGAAAGTTAACATGCAACAGCAACAGCAATAGCAGCTGCAGCTTGGTTGTTGATGTTGCTGTTATTGTTGCTTTGGGGCAGGCAAGAGCTGTCACTTACAGGCTCCGACTCTGTGCTTACTGCCTGTGCCACATTAGCTAAAGCTTGGCCGAAAAAAACACGCCAATTGTTTAAGTTGGTGTTGATCCCCTTTCAATTGCCCTGACATGATTGTCCTTTTAAACCGATTTTTCGTGTTGCACTTGGGCTACTGTTATTGTTGTTGTACTGCTACTTGTTGTTGTTGCTGTGTGCTGTCAATAATTTGATTGACTTGCGGCACTAGCTGCCTGCTTGGCATTTCCTTTCGCCCGCTGCCAATTGGCTGCCATTCAGGTTAATGCGGCCTGCCAGTTAAGCGTTACCCCAGTTGCTGTTGCTGTGTGTTAGCTTTTTTTTTGCTTTTCTAGTTTTTCTAGCTGTAGCTGTAGCTTCACTTGCTACTTGCTACTACATGCCACACTTGCTTTATGGTCGTTTAAACGCATTTTCATAATTTGCTTGCGCTTGTGGATGGTACAGTTGCGACAAAGACAACAACAACAACAACAACAGTCAACAAGTGTGGCACTTAACGGTACTCGACTGCACAATTATTACAGCTAGTGTTGTTGCTGTTGCAGCTGTTAGTGTTGCAGCCCACGCTGGCCAACACTCACCAACTCATCCAACTCACCCAACATTCACCTGTCGCCCCATTAAACTATTAAAAGTGCTTTATTATTTAATTTATTTGCAATTTGTATTTTTTATGTGCCACACAGACTCACAGATACGGCCACTTATAACTCAATTATGCACCATTGTACCACTCATTGACGACGTGCCACGCTGCAGCATGCCACACACATGCACATTGATTGTGTAGGGGCTTCGATGGTTGGGGGTTCGGGTAGAGATCATTTGTTGCTTCTATACTTGTTAGCTACCCAAACAAGGGCAACCACATTCACAGAGCATCCTTCCACGAAATCTCTAGCTAGCAATCTATAAAACAACAGTTCCAGCTGATCGCTGTTAGAGTCGTGCTCGAGTCACATGATCTATCATTGATACCAATTACTTAGACAATCTTGCAAATGTGCACTGAACAAAAAGTTAAGTAGAACATAACTACAAATCGAACTAGTTCGGCTTAGAACCAAAACATTCGAAAACACGAACCTGAACTGAACTAACATTGGTTTTACAACTAGAACTTTCAACTTTCCCGAAACCAAAATTCTTCACAAGTTTAAAAAGTTTTCAGACCTGGTCCTGAATCAAGAACTAGTACCTTCAGATAAGTAAGTAAAACATTCATACATCGAACCCACAACTAATACTCGCTTTTAATTATTTGCATAAAAGTTTCCACAAAGTATTAAAGATGTTTTGCAGCCCAGGTTTTAGTAAAAGTATAACCAAACCTGGAACTGGCATTTCCCAACAGTTCTATTATTTCAAATTCGTATTTGCTGCTGCAGTTTCAGCAATTTCATTAAGTTGTCAGCTTGAAGGCACTCCCTACGTTTTTGTTTTTGCACAGTGTAATCAGAGAACGCCCCCCACTGTTAGAGATGGCAACTGACTGACTTACCTTCTTCTTATTATCGCCGACCAATTTGGTGGTGTGCTGATCATCTTCGTTGAGGCTCGCCGAGCAGGGATCACGATATCTGCAACCAAAGTAAGATGGATTGGGTTTTAGTATCTCTCTCTCTCCCTCGCTTGCAGAATTTGCAGTTTCCCAGCTGGACGCAGCACAACCTGACATTCAACTGAGAGCCTGCCTTGGGGGGCATTTTTGGGGTTTGAAACTTGGCTTACCTTGATGGACAGGCGCAGAGCGGTTGGGTGTAGTTCAGACGTACATAGACCGCATTGCAGACCTGCTGAATAGCGCATTCAGGCAAAAGATAGATGTGTTGATTGTGTGGATAATAATGATATTTGGTTGGTTTCGCTGTCGCCGTCTTCTGCAAATATAGTTAGAAGAATGGAAAAAGCATAGCGTTGAGTATTTTATTTTTTACAAGTTACAAGTTGAAGGCTTACTAATTTAATTGCAGATGCCATTCCGGTCAGATAATAAATGATCTTAAAACTATGAGCTTGATTTTTTACAGTGCCTTAAAGGCAACAACTTGCAAGTTGCAACTGCAAGCTGTACCTTCAACTGTTTGTTGCTTGTCAGTTGCAAATATTTGCACTGGCTAAGAGATGCTTGTTTGTCGGCTCTGTTCGCAAACTCAACTCAAGTTGACTCGTTGGCAGGCTATGAGCCAAGACTAAATACATATTTGTATGTTGTCCGTTGCCTCTTAGCCAAAGTGTGAAATTGACGCGATGCAAGCGGAAGGGCCAAGCGTTAAATTGAAAATACGGTTAAATGTAATAAGGCCAACTCTGATCGCGAATGAATATTGCCAATGCCAATCTCAATATCATTCGCGTTCAGACAGCATCATTCGATGGGTTAATGGCAAACGAGACCCTCACATAATGCCACAAATTGCTTTGGTTCTTGGGCCTTTTCCGCTTGCCCAGCCCAGCGAATGCCAACAGCGGAAGCAATGCCAACAAAACAAAAAAAAATGAAAAGTTATTAAGAAATTGATGCACAAGCCAGACAGCTGCAAAAGGTGTGTGTGTGGGGGGCAAGCGTTGCAAGCGTGGCAAGTGTTGCCCTTGCTTGCTTGCTTGGTTTGGTTTTCTTACTTGCTAAACGCACTCTTCGTCGTACTTTGCTATTTACTTGGTAATTTGTGCGAAAAGAACTCCAACTACAACAACAACAACAACAACTGCATTTACACCACACCGCATCTCTTAATTCAAGCCCCGTCACTTCCTTTCCATAACTGCCAACCATTTTCCTTGGTGTAGGAAAACTTTCTAAATACTCTACTCTCCTCTTTCATACATTAAGAGAGAGAGAAAAGAATTTTTTTTTAATACTTGGTGACTTTGTTGTTTAACTATTAAAATGCTTTTTCTTCAACTTTTGTGTTTATTTTTGTTTGCAAAAATATTCTTTAAACAAAATTGCAAGTTGTTTGTAAAGTAACTTCCAACTTTTGCATCCGTTTCCCCCCACTTTTTTCCACACAGTTTTCCCTTTCCGCTTCGTAAAAAACTTATACACACACAGAAATTAAACAATAACTTTGTTCTGGTATTCGTAATGTAAATTCTAGTGAATTCCTCTCAACTAGTTATTAGTTGGTAGCTTTTATGGTTGGTTAAAAAGTTAATGAATTGGTCTAGTTTAGAGCAATTATTAAATCGTGCGTGTGTGGAAAATGTGCAAATGAATATACTTATTCAATTAGCCTTTACTTCATATCGAGCAAGAGCAATTAGTTATCATATTTTGACTTGGTTATGTAGAGAACAACTTTCCTTAGTCAGATTCTTTTATTATGACCAGACTCTTAACAGTTCAACATAATGCTACAAGCAGCTTTAAAAAAAGGGTTGTATTTTTTTTTGCATGACTCATACGCCATGTTAGCTGTCATTGTCAACCTTCAAACTGAAAGTCGAATCGGAAAACTTAAACAGCAAAGCAACAACGACAAACTCCAACTCCAACTTCAACTTCAAGCTAAAGCTCAAGCTAAACTCTCACTCAAAGTTTGTTGTTAGCAATTTTCCTTACTAATTGCGCCTTGTAGCAATGCTTGTTGTTGCTATTGTAGCTTGTTGTTGTTGTTGGCTCCTTGCTACTTAGCACATAATTGAACTTAACTTCTTTAGCTTAGTCGCCTCTTAAACTCTCCTCGCGATGTTGTTGTTGTTGTTGCCTTGCCATGCACTTCACCCAGAAATGAGCGTTTCCCATGCCAATCATTTGCATTTAGACTTGAAGCACCCAAAGCAGTTGTATTCCCCTTCCTTTCCCTTCCCTTTCTCCTTCTGCTTTCTTAGCCCAATGATTTACACTGGGCTAGCATTATTATATTGAGTCTGCTAGAGAGTTTTAGTCGTCTGTTTGCTGGCTTAGGTTTAGCTTTTTAGCTTTTTTTTAGTCAGCTGTTTGTCGCATCTGTCCAAATTGTGCAACTGTCGCCTCATCGCTCCTCACCGAATCTTTTGGGCCTTGTTGCCTGTCTAGTTGACTGCCTGCCTGCCTTGTTGGCCTGACTGCCTGCCTGCCTACCTTTTGTGCCTGCCTGTCTCTTTCACTTTGGCTAAGTACATTTTTAAATATTTACCATGTTGTTGGACAAGCAACTGCCAACTGGGCAGGCAGCAACAGGTGGGTGCTGTTCCGAGAGGGGTTGGGAGTGGGAAATTTGTTGGTGTTGCTGTATTTTGTTGCCTAACTGGTCTTTCAGTTAAAGAATTTTCCACGAATTGCAAATTAAAGCGTCGCTTCCCGTCCGTTTTTCCTTTTTGTTCGTTTAAGCTTAATTTTTTTTCTGTTTTTGGTTCGACATAGTCGCACAGGTTAAAGTTCAGACAGTGGCCCACACACACATATATACACTAACACTAGCACACTTGAAAATCGTGTTTCACTCTTTAATGGAAGAGGGGGAAAAGACTACCTTTCCGTTTTGTTTTACCCTGAGTGTTTTCCTCGCCTCATGAAGTGGCACGACCTTTTGTATCCGCAACAGCAGCAGCAGCAGCAGCAACGGAACAGCAGCAACTATTTTCTAGCCGTTGATGCATTTCGAGTGCCATGAATTGCGTTTTGATTGAAAAGAAAGTGACATTTCCGCTGATTTCCTTGCTACTCCGTTGCATGTTGCATGTTCTTGCTCTTTCAGTTCACTGTTCACTGTTGATTTTTCTATTATTCCGCTTTTTTGGTCAATGTTTGCCAAGTTCTTTGCTGTCAATTGCATTTGACTGCAATGTCAATTAATCTCACATAGAAAAAAATAAAACTGTTCATCCAAAAACACACTTTGACAGCTAATTTTAACTCGTGTGTTTGTGTATGCAACATAGTCAACACAACAAACAGTAAACACACAAAACAAAAGCGAAAGCTCTTTCATTTTGATTGAATTTGTTGATTTGCTCGCTTGCTTTAAGTTGCAATTAAGTTTGACCCTCTTTTTCATTATAAAGCTTAAGCTGAATTGGTCTTACTTTCGATACTACTGCTAGATTGTTTGATTGGAACTTGGTAGTTAAGTTTAGTAATTGTTTGACTAGGTAGGCTTAAGTTAGTTAAACTTAAAGTCCTGAATAACTTAAAGAAGTTTGCTTATGTTTTAGTTATTTAAAGGAAAGTTAAACGCATATAACTGACAGAAACAATGTTAGCTAATTGTATCTAACGATTTTTCCGTGGAAAAGTATCTCAGAGATGCACAGAAAAGCAAGCAAATAAAAAATAAAAAACCAAAAAACGTTGAAAGCCAAATTCTGTTTTGATTCAATGCAAATTTGTTTTGTTACACACACACACACACATAGTTGGTTAGGTCACGGCCCTTTTCCGGTCGCACCCACCCAACTAGCTTTTAAATGTAAATATATATATGTATACTATATACGGCTGAAGTGACTTTCAGTGTAGCTTATCTCACTGTGTTTGTGTATAGCGCTATTAATAAATAATTTTCATTTCATTTTCATTTGAAATTTGATTTAATTATGTGAAAGTTGTCGAGCTCTCAAGCAGACCTCACACACCCCTTGTGAGAGAGGGAAGGGAGTACAAGAATTTAAAATTAGTTGCCATTATATGTGAGTGTGTTGTTGTTGTTGTTACTGTAAACACATTCACTTGATAGTTGTTGTTGTTGTTGTCCTCTTACTTTCGAGGGCTTTTTATTTGTTATTTAATTTGATGCGTCAAGTGAAAATGAAATTTATGTTGTGGATGCTTCATTTAATTGTTGCTTGCAGGTTCTTGTCAGAGCTCAAGTTGTTCGATGTTGTTGTTATTGTTGTTGCTGTTGTTATTTAAAGAGCGTGAAATTTCAAGTAGATTGCCGCCTCACGAATGTCTGCCGCTGGGGTCGTTTCTTGTTGTTGCAGCTTAAAAGCTACCGAAAATCTAAAGATTTCATTTGTTGTTGTTGTTGTTGCTGCTGGTTGTTGTTGTGGTTAAGTACACATTTCACTTGAGCTTGCTTGTTGCTGGTTGTTGTTGTTGCTGTTTGGTTGTTATGTTGTTAACTGTTGTTTCTCATGCAAATCCACGCAATTCATTTGTTTGTTTGCTTTCGGTTGCTGTTGCTGGTGCTGCTGCTGTTGCTGCTGTGTACTCAACGCTTTTTCCGGTTTGCTAGGCCATTGATAGCCATATAGCTGCACAGCATCCATCCCTCGGCCACCTGATGGTCGCTCGGCCCGTTTAAAATACATTTTTTTTCTTTCCTTTCAAGCTTCACTCAAAATCAGAAATTGCTGTTGTTGCTGCTGCTGCTGACCGCGGGGCGTAATTAAAAAGGTTCAATAAATCGCTAGGTTTGAAGGCATCCGTTAGATATATGTACGTTTGCCCATAAAGTTCAATAGTTTACAGTTAGATCATAAAGAATCGGGCATCGATACACACATTCATTATCTTTACAGCTCAAGTACTCACAGTACAGTGAAACATTTGTTTTTCTATGAATCAAAAGGAACATTTTGCCTATGACTCAAAAGACTTCTCTCAAACGAATGTCTTAATACAAGTACGAGTCCAAGAACGTTATTGCTGCAATTGATTGCTATCGTTAAGTTCTACTTACTGAGCGCACTCTTAAATAATTAAGCTGCTCATCATTATATGAAGACATGAGTTACCCCCGCTGTAATGTCTCTAAAAAAAAACAACACATAACCAGCAGCAATGCATTTGCTCGTTAAAAATCAAAAAAAAAAAAAAAATCTAAGAAATGTGCTCGCTACATATAAACTCATTAAAAGTTCAACAAACCCGAAAAAAAATTAAAAGCTTTATAGTGTGGGGCACCCAAAAGCAACTGTTCATAGAGAGTTGGGGTTGAGGTAGAAGAGGAACTGGAAAACGTTAAACTAGAACAATAAACTCGGCCAACATAGCAAGAGAGCAACAGCCAAGCCAAGCCAAGCCATTGGTTATAAGTAAGTACTAAGCATAAAGAAAAATATTACGGCACTGCGCATTAAACACGAAAGCGCAACTATTATATAGAAGAAGCTCGGACAACAACAGCAACATCAGCAACAGCAACAGCAACAACATCAAAAACAACAGTAACTACAATCATTATCAGCTTATGACAAGTCACAAAAATTTCTTGGTTACAGGCATTAGAAACAAATTAGAACAAATTAGCGTTGCCCAATGCAACAACAGCAACATGCAGTGGGAATAATAACAGCAGCTGTTAGCAACACACGCCAGCAACATGTTGCTCTGTTGCATTTGACACATTGCAAACGCTAAAACGTCAACTGCTCTTTTCTTCCTTTAAATTTGGCTTGATACAATTATGAACATGAGTCGAATGTCCGCGTGTCCATTCCATTGTGGAATGTTGCTCGTTGCTGCTGCTGTTGCTGCCACATGTGGAGCAATTGGATTATTCAATTTTGTTGGCAACGCCAAGGCGAAATAATGTAATTGCTGTGTATGTGCATCTTTGTGTCCGTCTCACCCTCCACCCATCCCCCTCATTTTACACCTGCTCCCCCCTAAAGCTACGTTGTGCTTGCCTGCCTACGTTTAGCGCTTTGATGCAATCTCCGACGCTTACGTTGCGAACATTGTGCGAGTTTTTTGTTGCTGTTGCTGTTGCTTTTGCTGCTGTTGTTTTATTTTTATTTTTTTTATGAAACGCGTTACACTTATATCATAGAAAACTGATGATGCTGGTGCTGCTGTTGCTGTTGCTCTTGCAACTTGCAACGTTGGCCAGGACGGACTAAAGGCCTTAAACGTGTAGACTATTGGTCTTGGACTTGGTCTCGGTCACTTAGCCTGTCCGTCTTGCCCATCCGGCTGTGTTTGTTGTTTGACAAGTTATGCGCAACGCAGCAAAAAATACAGCAAAAAAAAAATATAAAAAAATAAAATAAATAAAAAACGAAACATTTTTATACTATGTGTGTATAAAGAAAATGTAACGCCGCCCAAGATGGATATCAGTTACGCATGCGCAAAGACAGCGAGACGAGACTGTCTGTAAAACTAAAGATGGTAGCTGCAAGATCGAAATGGATAGATGGACATTGGCTAGCCAATGACTTTGTTTAAGCCGACTGATATGATGCCTTAAGCACACGCATGAAAAATGCTTTAGTTAAATGGAGCATATTGGTAATCAAAGATTGAAAAATAGAACATTTTCTTTACCACTTTCAAGCTTTTTTGAGTTTGAATTCACAAATCTATGGGAAGAGAAGTCCATTTATTCTTAGCTTTCTTCACAAGATTAAACTTCTCATTGATCAGTAACGTTAACATTTGTCTACTTGCAGATACATTTTGGAAAAATCCAGTCTAAGTTCCCTTATGATTCATCTTCTTTCATTTAGCAAACAAATTAAATCGCTGTGTCGCACTGATAGCAGTCAGTCAGTCAATTAAAAATTGCTCTTCTAGATACAAAGTCAAAATTACCTTCAACTATTTCGCATATTTTTCACTTTCTTTCTAATTCTTTTCCCATTCGGCAAACATGCGTCTCGTTATTTGCTCTTTAACAACAAATTCTCCAAGTGCGATAGAAATGTTTCTATTGTTGGTCATTTAACTCAAACAAAAGATCATAGCCCCAAGCCACATAATGGTCAAAATGTTTACATTTTTCTCGTTTTTAACGCTAATACGCACATTAAACTGAACATTGCGAGCTCACTCCCCCCTTTAACTTCGTTTCTTCTTGAATATTTTTGTTTTTTCGAAGAGTTTTTGTTAAGCGATCTACTCACGTACGAATTTTGTGGTCATTGTTATGACCAGAATGATGGAGAAGGCGTCTCAACTGTATTTTGTCTTACCTGCAAATATTTGTGGAGTAAAGAAAGCGAAATTAGTTTTCGTTGTTCGTTGTTTCGTTGTTGTTTGTTGGTCAAGAAGATAACATTAAACATAATCGCAACAAATTCCGGCAAACGGTCAATATTTGTATATATGTATATATCTACACTGCCTGTTTGACTGCCAATTCGCATTTAAAGTAAGCCATCAACTTTCTTTCTACTTCAACTACTATTCATTGCTTTTGATCTGAGGCCGCTGCCGCTGATTTCAATTAGGCTCAAAGCTGCAACAACAACAGCAGCATCAACAGCAACAATTGTTGCCTGCCTTTAATTTGCTGCGCCTAATTATTGCATTTCTTTTGTCTTTTGTCTTTTGCCTTGGCATCTTTTTCTTGTGGCATCTCTTAACTATGCAAAGCATTATAATATGTAGTTCTCTTTCTGTTGGTTTTTTTTTTTTTTTTTTCGGTTCCAAAGGCCTTGAGGCCAACACTTTCTTCATTGGACTTTCTTTAGATTTATTATCTTTTACAGCTTCGACGCTGGCGGCCTTTCCTTCGTCTTCGTATTTTTTTTTTTCATTTTCTTTTTATTTGCCTTTT
This sequence comes from Scaptomyza tumidula, assembly GCA_035044465.1. Classification (NCBI taxonomy): domain Eukaryota; kingdom Metazoa; phylum Arthropoda; class Insecta; order Diptera; family Drosophilidae; genus Scaptomyza; species Scaptomyza tumidula. The sequence continues at coordinate 9,092,263 of JAWNNW010000442.1, read as the reverse complement.
GTTTTGCAAAGACGCTTTGCTTTGAATGTTTTTCGCATGGCTTTTCCTACAACTACAACAACGACAAGCAACATAAAGAAGAAGTCAAAGCTGCAGCAGAGACGCAGTTGCAGCGCCGCATTCCCCCGACATAAATGTCAACATTATGCAGTGCGTTAATTATGGGAGAGCCTGCGGTGCTAATGTCTATATCATTGAGTGTACGCTTCCCTAGCTTTACATAGCTTTAGCAAGAGCCTATTAAAACAGTTGGTGGCATCAAAGGAAAGAGAGAATACAAGAACAATACTACCAAACACCAAACGTCGGCACCATAAAGCGGCTTCTGATGTTAAGCTCTTTTTTTTATTTTTGTAATGTTTGTCTAATTTGCTAGTTTCCTAATGCAGCTACACTGCAATAATTGAGAGGTCATTGTCGAAAATCCGATTTATTCTTCTATCTCCTACCTAACTTTTGTTCACTGTTTAAAAGGGGCTTAAGAAGAAAAAATCCATCCTTTACTTTCTTTCATTGATAAGAAAAGATTTTACAAGAAGGAAAGTTAAAAAATTGCATTTCCGACATGAAATTCCATGGCCATTCTTTTTCCACTGTGCATTTACCTAAATCCAGAAAGAGAAAATATTAAATGTGAAGTTAAGAACAATTTCGTCACAGTCCTTTGTCTCAGTCGTGACCGTGGACTGTGGCGAATACGGTTGTTGATGGCATTTTGGGCAGCAGGAAAAATGTTGAAGTAATGCTGGGAAGGGCGAAGGGGGGAGAGTCTTGAGAACCAATTTGCGACCAATTCTTTACAAAACAAAAATTTCACTTGGCAAGAAGTAACTAACTGAATGTCTGACTGACTGTCCATCCGACCGTTCGACTATACGACTGTTTGGTTCGGTTCGGATCGCTCGACCATTTGTGGGCATTTTGTCTTCAAGTTTGTAACCTCAATTTGCATTTAAGATCTGCACCGTACGTACGACGACGACAAATATGGCCAAAACAAATTTCATTTTGGTATTTCAACAACATATCTATATATATATATATTTTCTTTTTGTTGTTGTCTACTATTTTCTTAGAAGATTATTTTGATTGCTGTTGCCCGTTTTGATTGCTTTATAAGTAAGAGAGTATATAGAAAATCGAATGGTCTAACCGTAAATCAATTGGCATCAGAATTTATCTAGCTGTCGGCCAAGATACATCAGCATTTACAGCTATCAATCATAATTAAATGAATGATAATCAAAATGATCAGCATTATGAGCGAAGACGACGAAGACTTTGCAACAATCTATCTATCTATCTGTCTAACTGGATTAGAGACTTTGAATATCTTTTGTTGCTAATGCTGACTTTGTGTGTGTTGTGTTTGCGTGTGTTTGTGTGTCTGTTATTAGAGGTAATGATAAAGAGCCGCAGCTCGAGCGAATCGCTTGCTGGCTGGCTTGCTGGCTCGCTGGCAAGTCTCGAGTGATTTGATTCTATAGCACCGTTATGCAGGTTAACATAACTAACTAAGAACAACAGCTTCTCTCTTTCTACACATTGTCTCGACCTCATCTAATATGTAAAACGCAGTCGCATTCCCGCTAAAGTCTGACTTTGAGATACAAGCGAGTGTGAATTGTTTGTTGTTGCTGTGCCATAGCTTGGCTTGGCAAATTTAGCACGCTAAGCAGCCAAAGCCAAAGCCAGAGCCAGAGCCAGAGAGCTCGAGCAGCTTTCATTTTGCACCCAGGTGACAGCCCAGCAACATGGTATGAGAAGTCGTTGTAGTTGCTGCCACAAACTCAGATGCTGCCACATTAATTTATTAGTCGCACTTGCAATTGCTGTTGGGTGTAAAAGATACGCAATGTGTGGTGTTGTTGTTGCAATACATTTTGCATGGCAGCGAAATTTCTGCCCGCCTGCCTTCCTACAGTCAGTCCCCGTGGCTAGTTGTCGCCTATCAAATTACAACGTTTGCCGGAGAATATGCCAAAACCAGCAACATTTTCAAATCTCTGGCAGCATTTGTTGATGTTCGTTCGTTCGTTCGTTCGTTGAAACTGTAGCCTTGTTAGCGCAGCAAGAATAGGATAGCAAATGACTAATGATGAATGTGCAGCGAGTGAGCGGGATGCCAAACTGATTAATGAGAATAAGGTTTATGCGCTTGCGCTTATCGTGCAAGTTTTTTGGTTTTTCTTGTTTAGCAGCTTGCAAAATGCAAAGCAGGCATTGAACTATGAAGCGTCATTAATCACTTTTACTATCTTTAAAGTCTAAGTGAAAATAGTTTTCTACTATGAGCTAGTTATAAGTTGATGTAGAAATTGTGATGTTTGATTTAATGTACACATTTTACAACATACTCTATGGTATTACAAAAGAGCGTTTTTGAGTAATTGTAATAAATAATGTATTTTAATTTATTAAAGCATTTCTGGTCATTACAAAATGTAATCTTCAACTTTATGTTCTCCTCTCGAGCCTAACAAACGATTTTTTAAACATCAAGCAATTCAAGTGTATTAAAATTAACAACATTTTTATGATATACTATAAATGCTATGCATTCTAATAAGTATTTCTCATAGTTCCCCGAATAAATATTAAACTTATGTTATTCTCATAAACCAACGAAACCTTCAAACCAACTCTCAAGCACTTCTCCGACAAACCAAGACCAACTTTACTCATCCTCTCTTCGAAGAATATTAATTTATCACAACGCTTTATCATGTTAACCCAACACGTGTAAACCGTGTCTATTCCAAACAACGCAATCTATTTCTATCTGAAGCTGCAACTTTGTTGGGCCTGCCTATCATACAGAAAATGCAAGCGAATGCGAAATATCTCTCTCTCTCTCTGTGTCTTTCTCTCCCTGTGTGTCTCTGTCTCGATGCTTTGCTATTTTACTTATCCTAGTTGTGTAGTATATGTCCAGTTTACAATTCGCTCATTAATTTTACGCGCAGTACTCTCAACTGACATTGATTGAAGATGCGGTCGTGTTATGGGTGCATGGGAACCGATGCACAAACACTCACACACATGACTAAAGCCAACGCAAACCCTTGCCCTGTTGCAAACTCTAGACTTTAGAGATGATTAATAAAAGTGGCAGACAATTGTTTTGCTTTGGGTTTTGCTTATGCTTTTGCTTTCCATTTTTTTTTTTCTCCACATATGTGATCTCTAGCTGAACCCAATTAGTGTTGTTGTTGTTGTTGTTGCTGTTGTGTTCGAGTCTCCTTGTTGTGCCAAATGACACATATTTTACCGAGCGTGTAGATTTTCATTTCAATGGTGTGTTGGTGGGAGTGGGAGTTGTGGCCACGCCCCCGCCGCCAACTTTTGCTTTTTGCTGATAAACTTCGATGACTTTATGATACACGTTTATGGGGCGTCTCCTTTTTTTTGTTGCGGTTAGAAAGCGCATTTTTGCCCGTCCATAATTGCCTACTGCTGCTGTTGCTGTTGCTCTTTGTGGTTTTGCTGCATAACCTTTTTGCACCATTTTTGTGGGTTTCCATGCCACACACTTGCAAATGCATTTGCAATCTTCAGCTCCTACTAGATCTGATGGCTCTTTTTTTGTTGTGTCCGCTTTTCATTTTTGGGCGACTGCGTTATTCGTGCGCAATTTGTTATTTTAATGATTGCGATGGAATCTTCTTAAGCCAAAACCTCGGCGTTGTTGTTGCTGACTTCTGTTTTGGCTTTGGCGAGAAAGTCTTCGCATTGCATTCAAATGCAGCGCTGCCAAAGTCAAATGTTAAAGTGTTTACACGCCTCTCTGACAATACCCACACATACACAAACACACAGACTAAATCACACTCACGTACAAATCTGACAAACAACCAGACAATGGCAGCAACAGCAACACCAGCAACAGCAACAACAAAGAGCAATGGCTTACAAATTGCTAGCAACGTTCAGCACAGTAGTTGACAACATCAGCAACAACAAACAACTACAACTAACAACAATGACTGATGCCGGCAAACATTATTATGGCCACATTCAAATGGCTTTTTTGAAGTGTATACATGTACTTGGTCTTGGACCCCGGCATTGTAATCATCGATATGCGCAGCATACTCTCTCTTCACACCCCACCCTACCCTACCCAGACCAACCCAACCCAACCCAACCCTATATCAATATTTGCTCTAGCCATTAGATGCTAGCCAGCAACTAAACTGCTTGTAATGTCCGTGGTTATATGTATGTATATACAAGCCAAGCCTTTTAGCCTTAAGTAAGTGTATATTCATAACGTATAAACTTGTTTGCATTTATGCCAAAAAGAGTACCCCCTCTGATGGCATGGCAAGCAGAAGCGAAAGAAGAAGGAAATGAAAGGGAGAGACGGCCTTAGTCTGTCTTACTCGCATTAGAAATTGACACTTTTGCTGGAGCTAGACTCTATCGACACTTGGCTTAAAATTGTGTCAAGTTGTCAACGACAGCAACATAGCAGCAGAAGCAGCCGAAGTAGCAGCAGCAGTAGCAGCAGCAATCAGCTGTCAGTGTGTCAGTTGGATGGCCTAAAAACTGACCACACTTGCTGTAAAGTGAGTTGATGAAGTCAGCAGCAGCAATTGCTATCGATGTGTGGCATAGCAATTGAAATAGAAATTAAATTAAGCACACAACAACGGAAAGTCAAGTGAAATTATGCTTATTTTTTGCTTAATTGAGTTTTAAATGTTATCGATAGGCGTTTGAAATGATGTATTAATTGAGTCTTAAAAGTGATCGATAGTTATCGATATCAAAAGAGCGAAGCAATAGTTTAATAAACAATTTATTGATACGGATCGAAAGATTATTAGTAAGTCTTGTAAAAATGAAGTTTTAGATGTTATCGATAGTTATCGATGGCAATTGCTAACTAATTAAGTACGTGAAATGACAAAATGGTTATCAAGTTCTAGTGGAATGACTTTAATATTGTTTTTCAAATGCTATCGATATCAGATTTAATAAGTTTGGAACGTATAAAAGGGTCTACGTTATGCTGCTATAGATATTATTTTCTTGCAACCATGCTTTAAAAACATAACCTTACTTTATGGCCACTTCGGTAGCTATTAAAACTGTTAGTTCTGACTAAATTATTCCAGTCTTAATGTTCGTCCAAAAGCAAGATATCTATGCATTTATGTAAGTTGTAAATTGCGAGTTGTGTACCTTGCTAGAAGATGTTTGTTGCCTCGTACTACTACGACTAGTACAACAAATTATGCACCCCGCGCCGCCTCCGCAGCCATGGTCAAAGGAAACTTTTTGTGCATTTTAATGTGACGCTAAAAGCGCTTCCTTTTCTTGTCCAGGTGAAGGAGCCTCGCAAGAAATATTACAATATCTTGATGCAGGGCAGGCAAAAAAGCAAAACAAGAACAGAAAGAAACTAAAGCAAAACTCAAAAGACAACAAATTAGCAATTTAAATTTAAAACATAACAAAAAAACATAAATAAATATATATATATATATGTATATATATATATATATATATGGTATATGCGATCTTAAATTTCCTGCAACATGTTTTGAGAGCAGCAAAGCCTGCTTGCCACATGTTGCCAGGAGAACAACTTTTTGTTTTTGTGTTTTGTTTGCACAGAATGGTGTCAAATGTGGATTTTAAAGTTGCGTGCCACGCCCACTTTGTGGCACTTTCTACTGCAATGAACATAAATTTCAAGCTTCTATGAGTGCAACTTGCAACGCAGTAAAAGTTGTGGCGCCACAAGAAATAAAACTTAAACAAAAATCAAATGAAAATTATAAACGTTTCACATTCGGCAAAAAGATACGAAAAAAGTGCAATTTGTGGCATTATTTTTGTTCGTTGATTGCATTCAGCTGATGAGTGCTTGAGTTTTAGTTTTAAGTGTGTGATAGTGTGTTTGTGTGTGTGTGTGTGTGTGTGGGTTAAATGTTGCATGTTTGTATTTCCCTCTCTTTGTGTGCTTTGCCCCATTGATTCGTTGGAAAGTTTGATAGATGCATATCTTTTCAATGGCCACGTTAATTGCAGGTGCGCATAGAAATTGCTGTATTAAAGTTGCCCCCGGGGCCAAAACCGTGGGTCAAAGTAGCCAAAAGATCTTCAATTTTTTGTTGAATTTGTTTCGTGGTTCATCGCATATTTTGTTGTTGTGCTTTTATTTTTATTGTTTGTTTGTTGATTATTGTTTTAGTTCGGTTTTTTTGTTTGTTTGTTCGCTATTTTAGAAAGTACAATAAATTTATAGACCATAAACGTCAGAATAGCGGTCTTAAGAACTGACTGAGTGCTTTATAAATAATTTATCAATTTTTAGCCGATTGTTGTTGTTGTTGCCGAAGAAGCAGCAACAGCAGCAGCGGCAATTGAATTAGCCATTGTCTATTGCTAGCAAGTTGAGATTGGCAACAAAGCGAATTGTGATTTAAATGCAATTGGTTTTTTTTTTTTCAACGTTCGTTCGTCTCTGTGTGTGTGCTTTATGCACAATTACACGACCTAGAAAGCCAAAGCAGCAGAAAGTAACGAGAGAAGAAAGCCAAAACGATCCAAGGATGAGAGTTTGTTTAAGCGCTGATGTGGCAGTGGCAAAAGGGGCAACAAATGCAAATAGTTGTAAGAGAGCGACAGAGCGACAAAGAAAGAGAGAGAGGAGAGAGACATTTACAATTAGTTGCCAAATGCTGTGAGATCTTAATTTGGTCGTGAACTTCGTGAGGTTGCATCAATTGTGCAGCTGGAAGAACAACGCGCAGGGGGCGAGAGCTGGGTTGTCTAGTTTTTGTTGGTTGATGTAGTTTGTTTTGCGCTACAGCTTCTTCGAACTCTCACTTAATGGAAAGTGGAGCCCTATACTCCTAAAAGGAGTCCCCACCAAACATTAGGGCATCAAAGTCCAAAGATCTGCAGCACGATCGTTGGTTTGTGTGGAGTTTGGCCCACGCATTGGCCAAAATATGTATCTGGCGTAGTAGCCAAGTCATTGCCGCAAATGAATCGCAGATCAGTTAAGGGTTTGGCCAGCCAGAAGAGAGTCTTCGGCATAATTGGAGTTTCACTTTTGCTTTTGCCGACAATAAATTACGTTTATTTTGTGAACACTAATGAGCGTTGGTTTTTTTATATTGTTTTTTTTTATAAATTACTGTGATTAGCGTTTTTTTTGATTCTAGATACGAAACATTTTTATTAATTGCAAGTAAAAGTTGCAAAATGTTTTTTAATAAATCAAGTAAATAGAAATGCAAGAAACCCTTTCCCAAAATTGAGTTAGAGGTTAGAAAGCCAGCGCAACTAGACCTAGTTCAAAGCCAACTGCAAGCACTATCAAGATACAATGAGAGATAACGGGAGCGAGAGAGAGAGAGAGAGAGAAAAGGAGACTTTTCTCAGCTTTCTTCTTGCTGCATGGCGTTCATTGTTCGATTTTTCCTAATCATATGAATAATGTTGTTGGCTCTTTCTTTTTCTCTTCGTCTTTGGGATCTCTTTCTGCTTCAAGGCTTACATTTGCATTTGCATTTGCTTTGCAGCTTCCGCTTAACAATTCAACCACCGCAACCCCTAGCCACCCACCAACATTTGTGCTTGTAATTGCTTTTTGGGGTCTGTCTGATTAGCATAAGTTTAAAGCGCAGGCCATGGCCTAACTAACGGTCTTCTCAATCAGACAAGCATTCATTCGTTCGTGTATGTTAGTGTGTGTGTGTGTGTTGGCAAACAGTTTTGTGATTAAAACATGGCCAAAACCAATTCTGTGAAGTCATGACAACTATTTCATGGTCAGTCGATTTATGGCCAATTCCATGCTTGATTTCGTTACTGAACTTTCCACAATCTCCACCTCCAACTCGAACTTCACTTGCCACAAATGCTGTCAATCAAAATGTTGCTATCCAAAGATATGTATATATATATATTTCCCCATAACCCCAATTGGCAGCTGCAAATTTCACACTATTTCTTTTTATTTTTCTCACAACTGCATGGAATTATTCCGTTACTTATTGCTCTATGAAGTTTCTTGATTTTGCTTTTGTTTTTTTTTCTTTTTACTTGTGATTTTTTGTTGGAAATTACATTAACTGCAATTCACTTTTGTTCGCTTTTGTTTTTCATTTGCCTCTATGATTATCTGCTCTATGCCTTGTAAAATTGCTGGTGTCATTGTTATGAGGCACGCGGCAAACTTGCCCCAAACGCTGGGGTAAGGTTAGTGAAAAAAGCAGTGAAACTTCTTTTTGCCTTCATTTCCTTGAACTTATCTACGCTTCTTGTCTTAAGCTTAATAATGCAAATGTAAAAACTATAATTAATTGCCAACTACTACATGAAACGGGCTCGAAGGCGTGGTCTCTTAGCCACTGAGCTGGCTTTTGGGCTCTGGCGCATGGCACAAGCTGAAGGGTAGTGATTTTCTGTAATGCTCTGTACATTTATTAGATTATGGTAGACTGATCTCATTGATCTCGACTTCTATCAAAGCTTGAGTTATAACACTTCGCACACACTTTATCTACTCCATCATTTAACTATAGACAAACTTTGACAAATATTGCATAATACACAAAAAAGTTACACTAGGTGTAATAAAACCTTCGAACGTTAAATCCACTTTACATGGTATTTACAAGTCGAGTACTTGCACCATTTTCTACACTACATGCTTTTGTATCTGCCCACTAATTAAATGAGTTGAGAGCGTGAAAAAGTCGCATGTTGTTCATGTATTGCATCATTCACTGAAGCAGCAGGAGAAGAAGCGGAAGAAAAGATTTAACTGCAACTCATGGCGCAGCGCCATGACCTAGGCATTGTGTTTGGCATGTGTGGTATGTAAATGCAGCTTTAACGGTGCTTTAGTCGATCATTAGAGCCAAGTTAAGAGCAAAGAATAGCATTTTGTGTTTATTTGTGTTTTATGATATGTGTCTTGATTTGTGTCCCATTAGCGCCTCTTGACTTCAAGCGTTCTTAGTTTTGTTTCAGTTCTCTTTTGAGGGAGACTTAGAAAGCGTGTAAATTAAATGCAAAGCGAAAGTTGTTTGCTTTCAGATTTATCTGTCTTTGTTATTATTATTATTATTATTCGTATGCAAATTAGCAACTATGAAAAAACCAACCGAAAGATCTTAACTTTTGTGTCGCAATGTCGACAATAATATAATGAGTTTTGGGTTTAATCTTCTCTTTTTTTTCTCAACCAGTCGGAATTGTGAGCAAAATTGTGTATATAATTTAACAATGTGTTAATTACACTAGTAATGAAAGAAGAAGACGAAAAACCCGTACGAACAGATCTGTGTGCTTAATCGTTAATTTATGATATTTATAGCGGTAAACGACGTCCAGCATCAGCCTGAACACTTATTCCAATGGTTTTGGTTCTTTTGGGTTAACGCTTCGCTGATTATCATCAAGCTGTGTCTTCAGAATCGTGGGTTACTCATAAAGTTGGTAAATGTTATTGTACAAGATTCTCTTCAACATTGATTTGATCGTAACTTTGAGAAGATCCATAAAAATCAGTCTCTGTGTGCCATTTTAGTAATATGATTTAATGGCCATATTACTTTTCAAACATTTGAACAGTTTCCAGTAATTGAAAACGTTTAGCGACCTTGTGAATTTGAAAGTGCGCACCTAATGCCATTTTAAGTGGAAACGACAACTAACATGAGTTGATATGAATGGCACCCATTTTCATTAAGCCAGGCAATCAAAATAACTCAGCTGCCAATCGCCAGTCTTTATCGCTATTTCTCTCTCGTATCTTCCTGTCATAAATCCAAGATACAACACACATTTCTAAAGCTTTAAACGGCATCAAACGATCCATGCGCACAATGCACAACTTAAATAACTTATTTTGTATTGGCTAAGAACAATTAAAGACTTCATTAGGAGGCCAATTCACTGCTGGCTGCTGGTTTGTAGCCTATTTAGGTGCGGATACCAACCAACCAACAATAAACCTCTTTATGTGACCATCAATTTAGTTGAGCACAAACGTGGGGTCGATCATGGTTGCAAAACAAATAAACTTCATTCATATACATTTTACAAAAGATTTTTTCGATGTTCTTAAAGAAGAAAGCTTATCTCGAATGGGTATTTGAAGGTATTTCAAAGACCTTTAACTCAAAACCTAATGCAACTAACAAACGCATAATTTCATTTTTGTTTTGTTTTGCTGATTGCAACCTGTTGATGGTGCTGTTGATAGCCGATAGCCGGATTATGTGTTTGTGTGTCACGTCGAGCGTGCAACGGGGCGTCGCGACGTGCAACTCGCTCAACCTGTCGATAGTCTTGCTGATATTGGTCGCAACTAGTATGAGACGAGATAGACACAATTCGCCAACAGAGCTATGTGTGTCGTCTCCATCATCATCATCATCTCTATCTTCTTGGCTTGACTTGGCTTGGCTTGGAACGTTCCCATCTTCGAATTCGACTTGGCCAATTGGCAATGGCGAATCGTAGCCATAAATTATGTCGTTGTTTGCTGGAGTCGCTTCAACTAGCGAGTTGGATGTTTTTTGCTTGCTTGTGGAGTCGCCTCCGTATCATCATCATATATGTTGTTCTTAGGCTAGGCGCACATCAAAATTTATAGGTCAGTAGTGGCAACAAATTGCCAAGTATTCGATTTTTTTTTTTGTTTTTTTTTGTGTGGGCTTCGTTCGATTCACAATGATGGAATGTGAGAAGCTGCCCTCAGACATGACCGTGATCTGGACATGTGCATTGAATGTACGCTCTTGCCTCTCTCTCTGTCTCTCTCTCTCTCGCCAGGATGTTACCAAAACTGACCCACTCAGCGGCAACAACTAGCTGGTTTTCATCGAATTCACTGCAGCAACTGTTGCTGCTTGCTGGTTGTCGTTGCCAACAACGTTATGACAATCGATTTGCAATGGAAGAAGAAAGCCTGAATGCCCAAAGGCGCTCCATTTATAACAAGTGGCCACCATTGACTGCCTTACAGTCATCCAGCCAGCTAGTCAGCCCGGCATCCTCTCTCTAACTTTGGATAACTTTATAGGCTCTAATCTAGAATGAACTGTTTTTAATACCCTTTAAGGACCGGATTATATCGTTTTGTTACAGCATGTAAAATAGAGTTTTATTGGGTTCTTAAAGAAACTTTATAACTGAATCATGACAACGTTATAAATACTATTGCAAAGTCAACTTTCTTTGGAGTCATGTTTAGTAGCTTTCCACCTTTATTTTGCCTTATGTATGATTGTTATATCTACTTTGAATAATTTAACTACGTGTTGCCTTAGCTGTCTGATAACAATATCTCCTTTATTTGCCATATTTTCCAGCAAGGGTATTTAATGTTTGACAATCGAAAAAAGATAGCTGTTTTAACTTGTAGCTATTGTTGTTGTTGTCGTCGTTTTCTGTTGTCGCTGTCAATTGTTGCGGTTGTTGTTGGCCGCTTGTTGCCGCTTTCAAAGTCAAGTTGTACCAATAATTCTGTATTTGACATTCAACGGGCCTGCACTTCTTTTCTTTTTTTTTTGGTTTGGTTTTTGTTTGTTTTCTTTTTTTTTTCTGTGCCATTTTCGGTCAAAACGTTTTTTTAAGCTGTCCATTCTCCCCGAGCCTAACTCCCCATTCTTTTAAACTTCCCCCTCAATTTGGCATTGTCTTTGCCTTTGATATGCGCATAAGTTTTGAAACTCAACGCTAATTAAGCGGAAAATGTCAAGCGGTCAAGTTTAGCCAGCCATCCAGCCAGTTAGCCGTCCAGCGAGAAAGGCAATTGCTGGTTAGCTTTCTGGACTTTTTGGCTTGCGGGAATGGCGCTCATTAAATGCTCAACTGAGCATTCGGAATGCTTATGGGAAAAGCTATTTTTGAAAAGTGCAATTCTAAGCTCATTGCTTATAGCTAATATTTATTAAAAGATTAAGATAGATTGTTGAATCTTTCTGGTTGCGTGTTGCGCAATTCGTTACCGAAAATAAGTCCTGCAAAGAACTTAACTTGCGAAATGGATAAAAGCTAAAGCAAATTACGAAGGGATTGTCAAGTGTTGTTAAATTAAATCAATACTTTCTTAATAGTTTTTTCCTGTGCTAAAAATCTTCTTAGTCGACTTTTAAAACCTTAAATCCTTCAGTAAAAGTTGAATTTATTTTCTTATTGATCAATTCTTACCTTATTAGTGTCCTTGTTATTATTGTTGAGTTTCTGCTGATAGTACTCCTCGCGTGCATTGGTATTTAAGCTATCAATAAGCGCAGAAGCATTCACATGGGCGTCATACATTGTATCCTGGGAATTGGTGTTGCTGTTGTATGTTGCTGCGGGTGCAATTGAAATTGAAGCTACGGAGGATGCTGCTGCAGTAACTGGTATATTGGGTTGTGGGGAACGTGTATAAAGCTGCTCCAGCGGCAAGCCAGGCGCACCCGAGTTAACCGTTGTCATTGTGGCAGGATTCAAGGAACTGGCTGCAGTAACCTTCTGTTGCTGTTGCTGCTTGGTAACTCCCAGTTTCTGCTGCTGATAGTTGTTGGTGCTTAGTTTTTGCTTGGTGGTTGTTGCCGTGCCTGGTGGCTTGGAGTGAGCAGCAGCATTTGCTGCAGCGGCACTAACACTACTCGGACGCTGAGGTCCTCGTTTCAGAGCAGCTGTGACCTTGTGTCCAAAGGGCCGCTTTGTGGCACGCACTTTGTGTTTGCCCATGGTGGTCAGGGTGCGTTGATTGCCAGCACTGATTGTGGTGCTTGTACTACCATCAGCATCGGCTGCCGTTATGGCTGCAATATTGTTATTCGAACGTGCAGCTACGAACTGATCATCGGGATCTGTGGCATCCGTTAGAGTATCTCCACTAGTCGTCGACTGTTGCTGCACTTCATCCTCAGCCTCATCTTCATCTTTGTCGGTTCGCGTTGATTGCACCTCCTGACTTTCGGTCAGTGTGGTCAAAGTCGGCACAGATGTCTCCCTCTCCACACTTTGATCAGTTGTCGTCGGGAACTCCTTCATTAGAGTTGTTTGAGCTGTGACCTCTGCTTGAAGTGCTGCCTGCTCATTCATTGAGTTCTGCAGTTGCAGCAGTGTGGTTTCATCCAACAATAGAGTGGGATCCGTTTCTGATTCAGAATATCCAGTGGTGGGCAGCGTGCTTTGTTCCGAATCCGTATCAGTGGAGAGCTGAGCAGTGCTACTGCCGCTGCTGCTTCTTGCTGAGGTTGCCTCCTGCTGTATAAGCTGCTGCTCTTCAATATCCAAGGTTTCTTTTAGTCGCGCAACACGCTCCACAATCCTGGCCAGCATGTCCTTTTGCGGCTCTGGCAGGTTCTTTGTGTCCAACTCCATTAATCGATCATATTTCTTCATATTACGCTTAACGGTTTCAATATCCGCACGGGTCTTGGAGGCAGGCGGTGTCAACGTTGGGTTGGGAGAGGGACTCTCCATAAAATGAGTGCGCGCCCTTCGATTGCTATAACCAACCAGCTCAATGACGCCGGGATACTCCGCCTCGGTGAGAGTGGGCAGAGCGCATAGAGCTGCAATTAACGCCAAGGCGCAGCTCCAGGCTGCACTGAGCGCCATCTTTTCCGGGGGATAAGGAGTAAAACACTTGGTTAGTAATTAACACGCAAATTGAAAATTAAACACACCGAAAAGCACACTTGGGTGGTATTTTATTTTTTGGCTAGGAACTGGAATTGAATTTGGCACTCGCGTTTCTTTAGTATCCAGTTTTTTCAGCTTTTTACATTTATTTTTGTGTTGATTTTTTATTTTTTTGGCTAACGCATTCGTAACTCGTATTAGTGTCAACTAACTGTAACTGTTCTGTGCAGCACGATCGAGTCGCAAGACTCTCAAGTTTCAACGTCCAAGTCCAAAGGAGGCAGAAGAGCACCAACAACTTGTCTGGCTGCTGGGAAGAAGCACTTGTATTTTCTTTTAGTTGTATTTATTATTTTTTTTCTATTTTATCCGCTGGCTTATTACTGATCCGCGCGTTGCGATCGCAGTTGCGCTGTCGTCTAACGTCTTGGTACAAATGTTTCTGGCCGCGTTGCGGCAGCGTCTTTTAAAATTTTTCAACCGGAAAACGCTGCTGCAGTCGCTGCTGACGTTGACGTCGGTGTTGACTTTTCTCCCAGCGAGCTGCAGACCGGTTTAGCAGTCGCGAGCGACAAGCGAGAGCGAAAGAAAAATACATTTCAAACAGTTTTTTTTTTTTGATACCAACAAAATCAAATCAAATCAAATAAATAATAAAACAGTTTTAAAATGTTTTTCTTATTAAATTATGCACTTTTTTTGAATGTTATCTTATTGTTAATTTAAGCTTCTTTCCAAAGCTTAACACAATTCTAAAAGTCACATTTCTTTTTCTATAATTCTATAAGCTTAAATTAGGCGCGCAACTGTTAAGTTAACATTCGCTGCTAACACGCTGTTAAGCTTCAAACATGTTGCATTGTTGAATTGTGGGAACGCTGTTGAGACCTAAACTAATAAGAAATTTAGAGTTGTAGGCCAAATTAGTGTCTTACGAGATAAGATTTGGTCACAATTAGACAAGTTGTTGAAATTTTATGCGTAAATTTTTCCAACGCCTCACTCACTTAGTCAATGTCGCTTTGGGCCTGCTGGATTCTTTACTGGATTCTTGACTGGATTCTTGTCATTTTGGCCTGGTTCTAAGGCTTTCGCTCTAATGACAACGTTTAGTCTGTCATCGATTTGCTCTATAAAAAATTGTTTTTATCAGACAACTGGTATAACCAGACGTACGCCCAGACACCTTGTTCGCCTAGGTGATTCCTTTCTATACATAGGCTCCTCTGCTCCGTTGAAATTAGCTAAATAACAAACATTTAACATAATTTGTCGCGTGTGCTCTTTTAAGGTTAATTGGAGCTTCTCAAACTTATTCTCATATTCTTTTCTCCTCTCACTCTTTTGCTTTCTCTCTCTGTTTTGCCCTGTGTTCAGTACGTGCCGCGGTTGCTAATGATCTCTCGATAGATTTCCATTTCACGCTGGCCTTTCTTATTTATATATATACATATGTGTACATAAAGATACGTTTCTGCATTTTGCCATTGAAATTTTTACAGCGCCATGTGAATGCGGGAAGCCAATAAAACAATAAAAACGGGAACGAGCCCAACATGAGACCCTTGTCCGATGAGAGCAATATACCGTACGCAAACCTAAGATTTCCATTAGGTCCAGATGGTTCCGGGTTCTTTGTATACTCTGGTAGAAAAGAGTATGTTTTAGCTGAGCTTAAGTATGTGACAGGTCATAGAAGGAATTTGTTAGTCCTTGATTACATAAGTCGCTGACTGTGAGAAACACCACAATATCGATAAATATCGAACATGGTTTCTTGTTTGCCCTAGAACATCATGAGCTAACTGGGGCTTTAGTCAATAACTTACAAAAGCACAAAACTAAGTATTAAAAGCTGTTTTTTGTAATGTAAGGCAATTTAAAGGCTTCTTTTTATGTACATATAAAAAGTATCGAGGTATATAAATCGTTATTCAAAGGGTATCTCTGCGTCAAGTGTTCTTTACCCTCAAACTCTTGATTTTTCTCATAGCTTTGCAATAAAAGAAACCGAGCGTTAATTAAAAAATGCCCATAGATCAATGCACCTGATAGATGTTACAGCCGTTGGGGTTCGCGACTATTAAAGCTGCTAAAGTTGTGTCCATAATTTTACTAGCAATTTCGCGGCCCTAATTGTGCGACTATGCCTTCCATGCGTTTTTGACAAGTCCTTAGGCGCTTCATTAGGCAGCACATGCTAAAAATGAATAAAAAAAAAAGAAGAAAACTAGCGTTCTGATCTTAAAATTGACACACATGCAAATCGTGGGTGCTGTTTGCCGTTGTTGTGAGTGGGTTGCTGCTGGTGCTGCTGCGTGGCGAAATGTTGGTGGCAAAAAGGAAAAACAAAACAAAACTTGCAACCGGGCAACTTTCTTCGGCTTATCTTTATGCATATGCAACGCAATGGCGGCGGCGACGGCGGCGTCTGCATTCTTGCTGTGGCATTAAATATGCGAGCGTAGCAACGCGACGCGATCATCTGCCAGCAACAGCAACTGCAGCAACCAAAGCAACTACAACAACAGCAGCAGCAGCAGCAACTCTTGAACTTTACTAGCAATGAAAAGCTTGGCAGTGGCCCTTTTAGCCAGCGACTGTTTAGCATTTGCAGCTAAGAGCAACTTTTGCATAGACAGACTTGATGAAAAGCAAGACAGAGTTAGCAATACACAGCGCGAGAAAGACAGAGCGAGAGAGAGAGAGAGAGAGAGTGAGAAAGAGATGCTGCACGAAGTTGCTGCTGCTGATGCTGCTCAAGTGCCAATGGCAATCTGCTTTTTCTTCTTCTTTATTTTCTATTTAGCTGCTGTTGCTGCTATTGTGGTTCTAGTTGTTGTTGCGGAACTGCTTTTCTGTTTTTTCTTCTACTTTTGCTGCTGTTGTTGTTGTTTATTTCCCTGCAGTTTGATCTTTTGGTCTTTGGCGGTAATTTTTGTTGGCGTTGTGTTGCAGCGGCGTCTGCACTTTTTCCTAGCAATTGTTGTTGCTGCTGCTGCTGCTGTTGTTGCCGCTGCAATCGCTTTTATTGGCTTTCAGTTGTTGCTTGGTCTCTTGGCCACGGCTGGAAAATTCTTATTTCTATTTTCGTTTTATCTACAAGTTTTGTCTTCATTTTTATTTTAATAGTGCAAATGATTCCACTCTTTTGCAAATTGCTGCTTGATTTTTTAGCCAGCGATAAAATGCCAACCTTTTGCTTCAGCTTCAGCTTCTTTTTCCTCTTCTTGCTTTTCCATGTGGCATTCTACTTCTTCCTTTCCCATTCTTTATCACATAATGTTTTCAAATAGTTACCACTTTGGTTGCTGGGTGCAAAATTAATTTGAATTATTACTATTATTAGATGTTATTTGTGTAATGCACCTTCAGAAGACAGAGATAGAAAAGATAGAGAAAGACAGAGAAAGATTTGTTACTGCAAAGTACAGTTATTTGTTGCTGCTGTGGTATGTTGCTGCCGTGTGTGAATTATGCAAGATTGCAACATTATACAGCAGCTTAATTCAACTTCAAAAAGAACTGCAACGAATTTACTGATAAGCTGCACATCTGCAACTGTTGCAAGTGCACAATTAGCAACAGCAGCAGCAATTGCCGCACTGTCGAAAAAAAAACTAGTTAAAAGCAGTTTGCAAATGTTGCTGCAAAAAGATTAATAGTGAACACAATCGATACAAATCGATAGTCAACAAAAACATCGAATAATCGATGATTCTTTTGAGTTATAAATGAGCGTTGCATTTTTTCCTTTCTTGTTTGTTAAAGTTTTACTTACTGTTGCAGCACATCGTTGAACTAATATCTTATACCAAACTATTAATTATATTGATTGTGCTTCGATTGTGTTGTATTGTAATTCATCTAAATTTCTTACTGTGTACTTTGTTGCATAACTTGTGCCTGCTTCAATTACCAATTGTTGTTTGCCGTTTAAATAATGGTATTGTTGCTGCTGTTCTTTATGCTGCTGCTGCTGTTGTTGTTGCTTGGCCACATTTAAATTTATTAAAACTGCGCAGCTTGTAACGGGCAGTTACTTGGAATGTTGCTGCCTCTGATTGTTGTTGTTGCTGGCGATCAATGACCGTGCGCAACAATGTGTCTTCTGACGCATTGGCCTTGTAGCATTAGCCAGCATTAAGAAAGTATGAGAATCTGCGTGTGTGCAACATTCGCATCCTGCAACAGTCGCAGATCTATTTTACTTCTGGCGCTACAATGCGAAATGCAATGTTGCCATTTTGCATGCAATTTGATGTCATTTGTCATTTGCTTAATTGTGACCAAGTTGCATTTTATACATTTCCTGCTCCCAACTGCCGTTTTGTAATTGTTGCAACACACGCATTCATTGGCAGCAACAGGCAGCAGGCAGCAGCATCCTCTCAAGAGTTCAACTGTTTTGTGCCGCTGGGCCATTTAGTTTCAATAATTAATCAAGTTGTCGCTGCACGCGTCTATTAGCTGTTTATGATGTCTACTGTTCCTCCAGGCGAAATTAACTCCAGTTGGCTTGGCGCTCATTAGTGGCGCCCCCAAGTTGCATAGGCATAGGCTTATGCACACTGCTCATATTATTAAATACTCTTGTGGCAGTTTGCCGCTACTGCCTGCCGGCTTTGCTTAGCTTGACCACAATTTAGAGTGCTTTGGTTTTGCTCTTTTATTTCTTATTGTGTTCGGTTTGTCTTTTTTTTTTCGGAATGCTTTCGTAACATCATGTGAAGTTCTTTTAATGTTTTATTTTGCCGTTTGGGATTTTATATACTTAAGTACCGTTGCCTTTCAAGCAGCCAGGTTTGGTGGACAGCTTTTGCGCCCAGCTGTCACAGAGGTTCGTTGACTTGGTGTTGAAACCATCAGGTTTAAGCCAGACATTTGATGAGCCTAACTCTCCCATTGCATAATGCCCAAACAACAACACTCAAGACTCAACTGGGACTGTCAAGTGAGACAGACTAAAGTCAAGTCAGAGTAATTGCACACACAGTGAATTCAATTTGTTAACTTCTCTAACTGGCAATTTTTTTTTTCGTTTAGGGGTGTCGTAAGTGCTCAGTTCTTGAATTGCTGATGGTTGCCTTGGCTGAGAACTTGACATATTAAGTTTATAATTGTAGCTTTTCTGTGCTCAAAAAATCATTATACTCATGACAGGTATTCATGCAAGCTTATAGCTTTAAATCTGTTATTTATGTTTGAGCATGAAGATAGATATAGTAACACTTGTCAGAGATGCATCTTATTCTAAGATTCGCATAATGCCTAACAAAACATTAATATTTAACATTTCTCCTTCAAACATGAACAATTGTTCATTGAAGAGCTATAATTACTAATTCTAAGTTGTGTATGAAAAGATCTGGTTTAGAAATATCTGGTGCAATCTTTTAGTTTCTCATATTTGTTTTAATTATTTTGTTATCCGGTTTATCTTGATAAATTTTCATAGATTTTCATAAGATAACTAGCGGTTGAAACCAGTTGTACTAAGAAATGGCCAACAGCTGCAATCTGTGCTCTGTATCTGCTGCATTTTGTAATCGCAAAGGCAGAAGATACAAAATGGGCATAGCATATATAAAGGAAAAAGAATCTGAGGCACACCCCCCACGACTAATTGTGCTCATTTCCATTTATCAGCTTTGGCTCAATGAATTACAGCACTAAACGCAAATTAAAGTCGTGCCAAGTGGTGCAAGAATACACATTGCACAAGACACCAAGAGAGAGAGAGAGGTAGAGAGAGGGAGAAAGAGAGGCTCTATGTTGCAAGTTGAGCTCCCCACTGTTAGGGAGCAGTCAGGAAGCTAGCTACCCGGGGATGTGAGTTTTTAATACTATGTGGAGGCTGGTCGCATTAAACTTTTAATTTAGTGGCTAGGCAGCAATTTTCATGCGTTGCAATTGTCTTTAGACTTGAATCGTTGCCATGATTCGTACATATATATATTTACTCGCGTGTTTCCTCTTTTATTTTTAGCTACCTACACTTGTTGTTGACTCTATGTTGCAAGTGTTTCATGTGTGTGTTTGTGTCTATGTGGCACTTGTTGCGCTCGTTTTGCCAAATGCAATTTAATGTGTGTCGTGCCAACACAGCCTACTGCAGCAGTGCAGCAACTGTGCCGCATAATTGTGCCAAATGAATTTGTAATTATGTGTGTGAGCCATGAACTTCAAATAGCCAAGCATACATACAACCAGCCAACCAGCTAGCCGGTTTTGGCCATACATATGAGTGACATCACATGCAACGCGACTGTCGGCGACACAATAGAATCTCAGTCAACGACAGTCAAGTCACACTAAGCCATGCCTCGAATGACATTACATTAAAGTCCAAGTCCAAGTCATAACAAAATTTAATTAAAGCGCATGACGAAAAATTTTTCTAGTGTTCGAGCCAAACAACAACAAAAGCTCAACAACAACAATAGCAAGTCATAAAAGCATAAGATCTTTAAAGTCAGAATAAGTATCTTCCCTACTGATACTCTGTTTACAATGTGAAGAAAGAATTTAATTCACAAACACGATAATAAACTAGACAAAACATCTTCAATAAATGATAAGTAGGATACAATTTTTTTAGAGCTTTTTTACAGCTTTTTTTTTATAAGTTATTGTTATTATTAAAAACGTATTCTACAGTCTACATCAAACGAAAATGAATCTAGTTTCTTGTCTGCTAAGAATCATTTGAATTTGTCACAGTTTGATCGATTTTTTTTAGGTCATGGTGTTATCTTCACATCAACACCGCAATTGAGTAAAGATTGCAGTCTACAATCTAAACTTATTTAAAAATTATACGCCCTTAATCATTTAGTCATTATTCATTTACTAAGTCAATGTGTTTGCCCTTTAAAAGTTAGAACCTACCATGAACCCAACATAACCCTTTTATGCCTTTCAGTAACAGCGAATAATGACCAAAGATGAGTAAAGACTTACGCAGCGGTGTTGTTTTGGTTTTGGACACGGCCAAAAGTGTCAAAGTCATGTTCTTGAAGTCAGAATGGCAGCTGCTGGGCGACACTTGCGACATATTTGGCAAAGAAGCCGTCGCGGCCAATTAAATGGCGACACTTTATGGCAGCAGCATAGAGAATCCGAATCATAGTCCGAAGTAGAAGAAGCATCATCCAAGCCATTCCATTCCCAAGTGGCTGACTGTTTTTGGTCGTAAATGGGTCAATGATGGCTTAAATTGTGCGGCATTGTTAAATGGTGCGCGGTCGGTTTAGAGGTCTTTTTCTCTTCTCCCAGACCAACTGACATCTGATCGCACCTCTGACACTTGAGTCTTTTTTGTTGAAATGGAGACTAAAAGATTGACTGATGGATTTTATTCACAACATTGCGGTTGACAGGCAGCCTTTGTGGAGATGAAAAATGAAAAAAAATATTCAATTTATGATCTTCAGTTTCCGTTTTTTTTTTTTTATTTTAGCCATCCAGTTTTGCATTGCATCTTTGAACTGTTAGCGGTTTTGGTTATTGAGTTGTTGCATTCGACTTTGACTTGAGACTTCTTCACCATCGCCATTGCCATTGCCTTCGCCTTTGCTTTGTCTGCAACAATTTGTCTAATGTGCCAATTTGGTTGCATCTACCGCCTGCTAGCTGGCTAGCTGACTGGCTGGAGGAGGAGTATCGTTAGCTCTACTTGATCATGTTTGATTTCTTTCTTTCGTGTGTACTTTTCTTTGCGGCCTATCAATGACAAAGCAACAACACACATGCGACGCGATCAAACAAGACAAGGCGAGACGAGTACCTCCTCAAACCTCAGCTTTACTTTTGCCGCGTTTTTGGGTTGAGAGTTGAACACGTGACACGCGTGACACGCATGCTTGTTGCGCATCGATATATCCATGATCGAAATCGTTTGTTATGCTAGGAAATATCAAAAGTTCATTTCGTATTGAAATGGGTTAAGTCACGTTTGCATCTCTAAACAAGTTGATAGCGCTTATAGCCCTATAATTTGAACACCAGACGGATGCGATGCGCTCACTTGTCCCATTTATTTATTTTGTATTTCTGCTGTTTAAATTTAATTCACGATCTGGCATCAAAGTTGAGTTTGAGGCGACTTCACTTGAGTTGAATTGACTCGGAACAAAAGGAGGCAGAGGCAAAGTAAACAAGTAAGAAGGCTCTAGTCGAGAAATCCCGACTAGACGATACCCTGATCCCTATACTTCACGCGTACAGTCAGTGCTTGGAAGTACGTCTGTGTGTGTGTATAAGAATACTGCATACTGCATACAAAACTTCAATGTCCCATATCTCCGGTGTTTCTTAACCGATTTTAAAAAAAATTTCACAGATTTCCATTATTTTGTTTTATAATTTAAATTGCATCTCAAAGTTTGCAAATTCAAGATTTTGTAGTTATCGATCCCATGTGTATATCGGAAACGGGAAGAGTTATCGAAAATCGAAAACAAACTTGTACTGCCTAGGCATTAGGCGAGCTTAAGTTCAAAATCTGGAGTCTCTAGCTCTTATAGTCTCTGAGATCGACGCGTTCATACATACGGACGGACGGACGGACGGACGGACAGACGGACGGACGGACGGACAGACGGACATGGCTATATCGACTCGACTATTGATGCTGATCAAGAATATATATACTTTATGGGGTCGGAGATGCTTCCTTCTGTCTGTTACATACTTTTGCACAAATTTATTATACCCTTTTTCCCATTTTTAATGGGATCAGGGTATAAAAATTCGCAAAAAATAAAATTCCCTCGACGGAGACGAAGACGCTTTGCCAATTTCTGTGCAACGGCAAGAGCTTCTTCTTCTTCTTCATCTGCTTCCTCGTCTTGTATCTTTATAACAAGCAACGAACTTTTCTTTTGCTTACTTTCCGATTTTTGTAGCTGTAGCTCGGAAAAATCTTTACGTTCGCGTACTTAACCGCAATAATTTTGCTCATTTGAGTGTCGTGGAAATGAGTTAAAGAAGTTGCCTGCCACTTGGCGGCAACAACAACAGCAACAACTGCAACAGCAACAACTGCAACAGCAACAGCTTCGGCATCAGCATCAACGGCTGCCGCTAATGTAATGTGAGCATTACTTATTTCCATTTTTTAGTTATTTGCTGTTGTTGTTGCTGTTGTTGTTGTTGCTGCTGTTGTCGTTGTCTTCTTACCGCCAGAGTCTCTTAATTCATTAATTTCCCACAGTGTATGCCGCTTCGGGTCGTAGCCAATTTTCAAACGTGAAACCGTTGAAAGTTATCACCTTCATCCCACAGCGAATGTGACAAGAGCGACGAATGCAATGTGTGTCTTCGGCTTCTTCTTCTTCTTTCCCTTCTTATTTTTGGGTTTGAGCCACTGCAACAAGATTACACGCATTGTTGCTGTCTCTGTCTGTCTGTCTGTCTTTGTTATTTGTTTGCTGTAGCATAATAAAGTTGTTTGCAGGGTGTTCCAATGCCAATTGCAGTGTTCAACGTCTGTCAACATTCTACACTGAGCATAAACTTTGTGCTTAGTATGAATAATTTATAAGAAAGCCAGGCACAAAAAAACTCCATTAAAACTCAACCCGAATGACTTAAGAATTATAATTCGTTTTATATCTTTTATTTTTCCATTGTTCTTATGTTAAACTTTACAAGGCTGAAATTTATGCTTTAAGTTTAAGTATAGTATTTATATGAGTGCATTTCACAGCTTTATTACCATTTTGTGCATGTCTCAGTGCAATTGCCACTGTCTCACAGTTCTTTCGCACTGATGCTCCAGTTTTTCATCGAGCATTGCGCATACGCACAGT
Organism: Scaptomyza tumidula; assembly: GCA_035044465.1. Classification (NCBI taxonomy): domain Eukaryota; kingdom Metazoa; phylum Arthropoda; class Insecta; order Diptera; family Drosophilidae; genus Scaptomyza; species Scaptomyza tumidula. The sequence goes on along the minus strand of JAWNNW010000442.1, from coordinate 9,068,825 downwards.
TGGCCAGTTGCGTTTACAAAGTTATAAGCCAGTGCAAATTACACGATTGATCGAATAAATGTAATAATCGTTGGTAATTAAAGTGAGTTCGAGTTCTTCTCATCTCTTTTCATTCATTAAGTTATGTAAAGCCAAGCCAATACATATTTTATGGGTCAACTGGGCACAACAAGGCACAGTTATGCGAACAAAAGAGTGTCAAACGCTATGACTCTGACCTACAGACGAGCCATAGACAAAAACGAACAACAAAAACAACAACAACGGCTCAAAGCTAACTGACAAACCAAACAAACTGGGCCTATTGTCTGTTATGGTCTCTCTCTAATCGCTGTTGTTCTTGCATTTGCATTTTTTTCTAACTGTGCTTCACGTTGCTTGTTTGGGGAACAACACCACCAACACCACCAAAACAAGAGGTCGCTTGAAGCTGTTTCCTCGTTTATATGCTAATTAAATCATACCTATATATTCAATCTCAATCTGTCTTGTCATATATTGCTCGATTTCAGCTGCTGTTGCTGTTGCATTCTTATGCTAACACGCAAATTGCTTTTATTTTTCTTCTTTTTTTTTTTTAGCTTTCAGTGATGAAAGTGTTTTTCTGACCCCAATTCACAGGCCCTGTTCAGTCGGTCGGTCTTCCATTGAAATTTGTTGAGCTTCAAGCCATGTTTCAGATATTTCATGATTTTACTTTTCTACTTAGTTGTGTTTTCTGTTTATGTCTTTTTTTTTCATTTTCATTTTTGCATTTTCTGCGCATATTTTTCAAGTGCTGTTCAGTGGTTTTCTCATCCATCCCACGCTCTTAATTATACCCAGAGCAGATGGAAAGATTCCAGCCAGCTAGCCAGCATCCTCAATAGTATGGCTTGCAGAGTAAACTGTAAGCTAGATATGCATAGTTATGATTTGTTGGTTATTTATTATCTTGCTTGGATTCCTTGTCCTAGTTAGATATACAAAATGTATTTATTATCTTTTATTGCTTGTTTAATTACCCTAACTTTGCGTTATGTAGGGTAGCTACCCGTCCTTCAAAATGTTCCTAGCTTATTTAAGGTTTTTTACCGCGTTGCCATTTTTTGTGCGCTCTGTTTGGCATTTTAATATTCCAAAAAGGTTGCTGGGATTCATGAATACCGCCACATTTTTTATTTATGCATATCTAAAGAGGCTTTCGTCAAAAATTGTTGATTCAATTTGAGTGTTGAGTATTTAAAATAACATTTGCATAAATGGGACTAATCAATTACAGTTAAGCGATTTGGTTTATTTCGGCCAATTAGTTTGACTGGTTGAAAATCAAGTTAAAGCAGGAAATTTTTTCCCTGTTAGACAAGTTAGACCACACACCAGACCAGCTGGCAAATGCCATTAGAGCTGCAATGCATTTTAATGATTTTTACAACTTCATTAAAAATGTATTTTAAAGTTGTTTTTTCTTCCTTAATAATATTTCTATTGTTATGAAGAGTGGCTCAAGTAATTGCCGTTGGCTTAATGCAATTGTTATTGCCATTTTTATGAACACGGGATGGCAGGGGAGAGGGAGTTAGTAAGCAATCTTTGTTGCTTGGCAACTGTTGCTGTTGCTGCCGCTTGACACAGTTCTTTCTCCAGGCAATGTGGCGTGGCGCAACTTCATTAAATCCACTTGCTTTACACGGGTTGAAAGCTACATCATCATTCGCCCACAATTCTGTACCTACTCCCTGACACTCCCCCTTCATGTCTCTCTCTCGTCCGTTACAAGTGCTGATAATGTCATGGCAACTGACTCCGTCCAGCTTCGCCGTTCGCCGTTTGCAGTTCACAGCTCACAGCTTCCAACTGCCAGTTGGCAACTTCAAAGTTGATGGGCTGCCAAGGCGCATACATCATCATCACTTCTGTCAGCAGCAACCTTTCGAGGATGCCTATCTGTGTGGCTCCCTGCCTGCCTGTGACGCGCTTGATTTTCTCTGCACTTTTGCCATTTTATTTTTATTTTCGCGCCTGCCAAAGTCTCGTTATTCATTAATTTGATTTGGTGTTGAAGTTCAGCTGAGTTTAGAGCTTTGAAATGGAAAGTTTGCGTTGAGTTAAACAAATTGGATTCAGTTGTTTTGTTGTTTAAACAATTATTATCAACAGGATATGAGCATACACTTTTTGTTTTGTTGCTTTAGCTTATTAGCAATAAAAGTTTTGCCGAAAGTTTTTTTTTAATGAGCGTTAAGCAAATAATAGTCTTCGAAAAAAAATGCCAACAATTTAGCTTGAACATGAGAATGTGACTAATAATTGAGCTCATAAGCCGGGGCGTATCATACTCAAGCAGAGAGAAAGCAGAAGAAAGATTTCTTTTCCAAAAATATTTTGCTGATTATATAGCTTAAGCCATAAATTTCATAACTCACCCTTGGCATATAATTATTTTATTATTTTTACATAATGCAAATACCTCAGATCTTAACATTTGAATCCATAGATTTCATAACATTGTTAACGATCGTGACCCGCAAATAGAAAAATACTACAAAAATATTCAGTTATTACGAACATCTCATGGGATTAAGTGCAAAAGTTGTCATAGTAAAGATGGGACTTCAATTTGAGGAGTTTGTTGTCATTAATTACTCAGCGGGTCACTTGAGCACGCAGATTCACCCAAGATCCAAGACCTTAATCCACATTCGTATCCAAACTCAAAACTTCAAGCTGGGCTCACTGCGGGATTCTTCTGCTTGAGCTTAAGCTTGAGCTTTACTTTCTTTGGCTAACTGTCCAAAATTGGCAATGGACTTGGCACTTGGTAGTTTGCCCCTCGCCTACCACCACTCGCCTCTGGTCAAACAAAACTGTTCGTAGTTTGTTTTCCCATGATCGTTTGTCTAGCCAAACCCTGTACTGGATTTTTTCTTCTGTTTTTTTTTTTTTGGGTAGAAGAAAAACAATCAACGCGTCTTTAGATACAAATTCGCATAGCCTAAAGAAAGAGGCAAAGAAAAAAATTCGTGCGAGATTTAATGTTTATTTGGCTTTTAGTTTTGCTTTGTTTGGCCCTTTGTTGTCCAAGTAAATACTTAAATATAGCACACTTAAACAGTTTGTTTATAATGTTGTTGTTGTTGTTGTTAGTGTAGCGAAAGTGAAACTTTGTTCGCAATTGAGCAGCCCAAATATACTATATAAATGGAATTTTGTGGCTTCCCCTCTTTTGAGAGTTAATTACAACATCAAGACTTGTCTTTCTCCTCATTGCTTTCCTGTCTGCCTAACTGTGTACCTAACAGCTCATTAATATATCGCGATATCTAACGCTAATGTGAAAAAATCTGCAACATCGGGAACTTCTTTTTCTATCCAGCAAAGATTGGGCACAAGTTTCGATTAGGCGCGGCCAAAAAGGCAAGGCAGCTATAAAACCAACAAAAACGGGAAAGGAAAGAATCACGAAGTTGAAATACTCTAAGATCCTTGGGGATTGATTGAAAGATGTCTAGCGAAAGTTATACCCAAAAATTGAAACATAGAAGAGCAAGCCAGCTTAGATCAGGGTTTTGAATTCTTCCAAACCATTATGATCATACAAATATTAGCTATATGAAAAACTTTCTGTTATGTTAGCTTACCCTCTCTCAAGGGTATATTACAAGCAAATAGTTGTAATAAAGAAGAAGCAGCAGCAGTTTACGATAGGAAAAACCAGCGCGCTTACCAGCTAAACTCTAAGTAGAGAAAGTACAAGCAGCGCACATGTAAAAGTAACCAAAAAAACAGAAGATGCGAATCTTCGCCCATGCCTTTGGCTGCTGGCTTTAGCTATGGTCTTTTGGATTTGGATTTTGGATACGACTTCAGTTTTCTTTGGGGTCAAATCGCCAAGCGCGCACACTTTTACCATTCGCTTTCGATGCGATGCGATGCGATGTGGTACGGTACGGTGTAGTTGGTTTTGGTTCGGTTCGTTAGCAGCTGAGGAGCAACGCCTACGAAGTTCCACATACACAATGTGTGTTTGGCTGCCTTGTAAATATTACAACATAACTGTTGTTATTACCATTGTATGAACAGCATGTTGTTTACTGACTGCCCTGTCATTTGCATACTTAACACCTCCTTCTTCTTCTTCTTGTTCGTTTTCATCTTCGGTACGGCCGCATTGGGGAAAATTTCTTCACTTGAGCCAACACAGAGCTCTGACAGATTGAGACGAATTGTATGCTGTGTTGAGAGTTGTTGCTTTTGTAATTAGAAAATAATCGACGACTGCATCTCGTTTTGAAGAGACCAAGACACGATCCGACTTTCAATTTCATCTGCATTTGTGCAACATAAAACCATAAACATATAAATACATATATGGCTTGAATGGAAGAAACGAATGTAGATTTTTCAATGGCTTTTTTTTTACAGTGCGTTGTTGTTGTTGTATTGTTGTCGTGTTATGCATGATTTGTAAGTCTGTCGCTTTCTTTGAGCACCACCACCACCACTCTGATGACTCGGCAATGCACTTTATGATTACTATTATTATTATTATTGTTATACCCTTCATCATCATCAAGGTGCGTAGCGAGGCTATTATTTAGTTATAATGTATGTAAAAGAGCGTTAAAAACATGAGTTAAGCTTGAAAGTTGTTGTAAAGCTCAAGTAGAACTTAACTTTGCATTAGACTACTGTTCAACTAATTAATTGACCGGTCTGTTTCAAGAGCTATGTTGAGGAATCTTGGTTTACATTTGGATATTGGTAGTAGAAGTAACATGTTTTCGTATTTCTTGGATCAGTTGACTATATCTTAACTAAAGAGAAGGGTATTTTAATCTCCTGCCATTCACCATTTATTCTATTAACTATTATTAGTGTTGTTGCTTTATTGTGTTGCAGCTTATGGCAGTGAGCAATCAAAAGATTCGTTATCGCATTGCATGCCAAAGAAATCCATTAGGAGTTTTTATTGCAATTTTTGCATAGTTGTATACATACATACATACATACGTACATGCTATGTAGGTATAATTAACAGTTATTCCATTCGATCTGACATTTGATCACTTTCACTAGCCCTTGCTCCAGATGCCATAATGGTTTGGCATTAAAAAGCCATTACATATCGACACTCTCTGTGTCGTTCGTTTTTGGCCCGTTTATCAATTTACGAATCAATAATAATAATATCAGCAACAACAACAACAGCAGCTTCCCAAAAATACTCCCAACATTTATTTCTGGTCTTCTAATAGCATTGATTAATGGCTTATCATCTTAAAGCACTGAGCACTGAGCACATCTCAGCTCTCAGCTTTTAGCTCTCAACCCCGCGGGGAGTCAAATTACAAGCGCCGTTAAAGTTTCACTTTCTAAGGCGAAAAAAAGTTATACAAAAATAAAAAATCAAAAAAAAAGAGTTGGCAGCGCAAACAGGTGAAATCTCTCTGAGCTTCCTGTTGCCGGAGGAAGAGGCGCAGCGCAGCAGACGAATGTAAATACCAAAAAGCAGCCAAAGAAGCTGAAAAAAAAAACTTTTGAACTTAAGTAAAAATATTAAGAATAATTACGTCTGTGTCGAGAGAGCCGGGAAAATTGATAAGGCCACCGTTGTAATGTTAAGCAATTAAATTCATAAGCGCCTCAACCTGTGGGGCACCCTAATTTTGCAGTTTGTTGTTGTTGGCGTTGTTGTTGTTGGAGTTATTTCCCATTGCATGTCAGCGCCTCGAAATCGTGGCTAATTAGTGGAGTAAAGTTGGCCAACGAAGAAATGAAGAAATTTACGTAGAACGACGACATGCAACCGAAAACAGCTGAAAGCGAGATGACCATCGGAGCGTCCGTCGATTCTATAAAGCGGATACTATTAACTGGTCTTTTGTCATATTCTTTTCTGTCTAATTTCCATTTCTGTGTTTGGCTTCGTTTATGTGATTTAATGATGTGAAAGCAAGTTTCTAATGATACCTCTCCAAACTTTTCTCACTTACAAGATCTTTTGTCGTCGCTTTTATCAACAAAAAACCAAATTAACGTGTAGAAATTCCAACTATCTCTCCTACTCTATCTGGCCATTACATGCAAATCTTTGAGCCAGCGGTGATGGAGCAGCTAATCAATCAATATGCTAGACACTACTATACTACTAGCTGCTATATACAGTAGTCAATTTCATGGTTCATTGGGGGAGTCAACGGGTCAGCACACAAGAGTCATAAATATTTACTGACACCTCAACACAAACACAGTCAAACAACTACATAAAAAACAAGATAAATAATTAGCTGTTGTTGTTGTTGGTGTTGTTGTTCGAACAAAATGTGCAACAGAAGCTGCTAAGACAAAAGTGTTTTGACTAAAAATGATATATTTGAAACTTTCGCCACAAGAGCTGTAATGAACGGCGTGTATTGGCAGATTTGCTGAAAGCACACAACACACAAAAACAGCGGGCGGGAAATTAAACTCTCAAAGTTTTCAACAAGGCAGTTTGAGGAAGTTGCAAAAGAATATTTGAACATGAAAATGCCACATGCAGCTAAAGTACTCATCATTTATAAGTTGAAGTGCGAGCTTAAACGGCTATTTAGTAGTTAACAACATGCAGCGTTTTGTGTACTATAATACAGCCATTTTCGAACTCATAAAACTCATCATATTTGCATTTATTACAATACAATATATTTTAACGGAGCTGAGAATATTTATGCCAAATATTTGTCAACAGGAACAAAAGAATTCTTTGTACCATAAAGTAGTTAATCAGCTTATAGACTTAACATGCATAGAAATATAAATTTAGATTGGTTAAAAGAACCAAATAAGTTTTAAAAATTCTTTGAATCGTTTATCAGAGTAAAAGGAGATAAATGCTAAACTTTTCTTACACTTAAATCAAAGATATTACCTCTTTAAAAGTATGCCATTATCAGTTATCTATAACATACCATTATTAAATCTAACTTTTTTAATAACCACTTAAGCTTCTTTTTTTCACGTTTACCAATTTAGTAAACATCTTCTTGTGGCTGAAATTGTCAACATTGTGTTGCTGGCTTGACCCAATTCAAGCAGGAGGGCCAACAACACTAACAACAACGAATTAGAAGTATTTTTGCCTTATTTTCTTGTTAGTGCTGCAATTTGGTGTATGAAACGCGCGAATTTCATTTCCAACTAATAAATAAAAGACAAAAAATAAAAGAACCGAGAAGAAGACTGTGTTGCCCGTCGTTGCGGCTTAAACTCTAATTAACGCCTCATCTGCTGTGGCGAAGGTGAAGAGGTGCCCCTATTTTTTTTTTTACCATCCACCCCTCTCCGTAGCCAGTCTTAAGAGAGATTGTCTCTAACCCATCGTAAGTAATGCTATGAACTGTCTTTAGACGCTGTGCCCATTCCGTCTGAGGCTTGAGAGCGATCAGAAGCAGGAAAGTTGAGGAGAAGGAGGCACTGGCTTAATAAAAGAATCTTTTACGGTATTTTCATCTTCTTTTTCGTCTTCTCGTTGCTGTGGTTGTTGTTGTTGTTATTTTTATTGTTGGCACGTCGACCAATTAGACGCACTTTAAGAGGTCATTAAATGTATATTCAGTTTGCGATTTTCGTATTATTATTATTATTGTTAACAAAAAAGAAACAATTCCGCCTTTTATGCATTTTTAAGACCCCATATATGCACGATGTTGTGGCAACGGGCTGTAATTGCTAAGGCAGGTCTACAAAGCCTAAAAGTCGTGCTTGGACCCGACCGGGAGCGGAATCTCAAATCTTAAATGTACTTAAATGTCAGCTAACAGTTCTTCGGGGAGTGTTGCTGTTGCTGTTATTTGGAGTCGAGTTTTTAACGCATTCAGCTTCCGGTTGGAGTCATAAAAAACCAAAACACAAAAAATACTGCTCCTCTTTCGCCTATGTCAGCATTTGTGGTTGTTGTTGTTGCTTGTTGGTTGTTGGTTGTTTGGCTTTAACGATTTACTTTTTTTTTTGTTTGGTTTGGTTTGTTTTCGCCACGCTGTTTTTTACACCTCGTTCTTTACACTTGAATCTTTTTTATATGCTTGTTTCTTGATAATTTTTTGTTGTTGCTCTCTCTCCTTCGCTCCGCTCACTTTTTTTATGTTTTCATTTCTTGCAAAGCGTCGCGCGTTAATTGAATTTGCGGCATGGAAGCGCCCGCTACGCCCAATCCAGAGCAACTACTCCAGTTCTTAGATTTCAGATCCCTTTCTCTCCAGTCTTTGCCTGCGCCATTTGTTTAATTATATTGCCCCGTTCGCTGGTCGCAGCATCGATTGCCTTTCTAGCCCAACATTCATCTTTCGATATCAATTTGCATTTTTCAGCTGCTTAATCTCCACAGCTCTATTTTTTGTGGCCCCAGGAAGTAGTCGACTTCTTGCTTGATTACCCAGCACATTATAAATTGTCAAGAATGAATTGCTGCTCTCAGGTGAAGTGTGACTACCGTGTTGTTGCTTGTTTACCTTAGGTTTTAGTTAAGGTGTTAAAATCTGTTAAAATCTGGATACCTTGCGGCCACCACTAAACTCAAATAAACCTAAACTGAAGTAGGCTGTGGGCTTGTGTACTTACTTAGCTAAGTTTTAAACCAGGTAGCTGGTATTTAAGCAAAGAAGTCTGCAAAATTCCATTGCATGATTTTAGGCAGTGCGTTAAGTTAAACTTAAATCGTTGGGAGAGTTTCAAACAATTTTCCATTGCTTTAAAATAATCAAAGTTTCGTTGTGAGTATAGATGAAGTGTTTGCTTTCATATACATAATAAAGAATTTATTTTTTGCTCACTTTCATACAAAATAAAAATTTGTAAATTAATAGAAAACACACTCTAATATATTATGCCTAATAATATAAATAGTGCGAATACTTGCAGAGCCTTTTCATTTTATGGAATTGATTACAATGCGTTAAGGATTAAAGGGAATTTTACAATTGAAAGAATTTTACAATTACCCGCTAAAATTGAAAATCTCATTAAAGTTATGCTTAAGACTAAACATATATTTATGTATAGATATTTTCATAAAAATATTAAAGCAAACATTTTATAGGCATATTTTTTTTTTAAAATGATTTGTCGTTTTTCAAACTGATTTTTGTACAAAATATTTGTAAATTTATTTGTTTTAATGTCTACAAATTTGCACTGCATACTAATTTGGCACGCACGGATTTAAGAAGTTAAGTGCTTTTAAGTTGCTGTACTTTATGTATATATGAATATAAAGAAAGAACCTGCGTATAATATATACAATTAATACGAAAGATAGGGGGGAAGTTTTTAGAAGTATATATATAATGTGCTATGTTACAGATTTAAGAACGCTTTTTCTTCTTCATAAATATTCATTACAAATGATTTGTATAACAAACTGCGCCTTAGAACTAATTAAATATTTATGTAGTATATTATTTATATATATATGGTTTATATTATGATATATGACCAAATTTTGGTAGCAACTACAAAAAAACAAGAAAAACTCTTTAGCAAAATTTAATTTTAAACATACACACATACTCACTCACTCACACAACATACACACACACATATACATATACAAAGTAGTTTTAGGTTTTAGTTTTAATTTTTAAATTGGCGAGACTCAATTGGCTCAGTCGACTTATATGCCTAGTCCTAGATAAACCTATATGTATAGCCCTTTTATATGAATAGTTCGTTACTTTAGTTGTGATTAACTTTAATCGTTGGCCATGCAATAGCCGGAATAGGTATTTATATTATCCTCCAGAAAACTCTCGCCCGCTATAACCCCGGACTGCGTATGATGACTAGGACAACGATGTCCCTTGGGGCATTGGCACAGCGAATTTATGTTGACCTCATCCAGAAACTCCTGCCGCTTTCTCACCGTGAACAGCTTGCAAGGCTGCTTGCGCTGGCAACGAAGGCGCTAAAGGAACAGGAAAACATGATTCATATTAGTTTGGTTTCTGGTTTAGCTATAAAATTAGCTTTTAATTACCGTCAGCGGTGAGCAGGCAAACAGATATCGGAAGGCTGTATTGCTATTGGGCACAGATTCACGTTTCGTTAGATACGTCACCGAATTCTTTGGACAGCGGCAGTGTACAATCTGTTCGGTGACATTAAGCTCAGCTGCAGTTGTTAAAGTCCAGGTATAATCACGGAAATGTCTAGAAACAATGAAAGGAACTTAAGTCAGCATAAGGATAGTCTCTCTTATCGTATGGTTAACTCACTTGCAAACGGGCAGCTTATGAACTGGCTGGCACAGTTTGTAGTGCCTGGTCTTGTCGGCAATGGTATGTCCATCCTCTACGCCCAGACTGCTTGGGCAGCCACCAATAAAGCTGGTTGCCTCCTTCTGTCCACGATGTCCCGAGTGTCGCATATGTGTTGAGCCTCGTGATTGTGTGTGTGGCAGCTCATTGTCCGCTATTTCCTCAAAGGCAGGCGGCAGGGCTTCATTATAGTCGGATGAACGTTCCAAATAGTCACCCGATTGCTGCAAATCATCCTCATAGACGGCACCTAGTTTCTGCATGAGCTTCTTTAGATGCAAACTCTCGAACTTCTTGTCCTGGAACTCGCCGAGCAGGATACGTTTGTGCTGCAGCAGTTTCTCCTTCTCGAAGTAACTGCGATACTTTTCCGAAGTGCCGTGGGCAGCACCTCCATGTCCGCCATGGTCATGATGATGTACTATGACATTGTTGGGCATACGATTCGATTCGGGACAGCGACATTGTCGCTCTATCCAGGGCGTTTCGTACAGGTCGATCTTAGAGCAAACAGCATTCGGCGCACACACTGGCAAATCATCCTCAGAGTCCTGTAAGCAAAGGAAATAGGCAAAAACTTAGCAATTTTAATTCAGTTTTTTATTTGCAAGCAACTTCTTCGGGGTCACATTTACATAGCCAAGTGGCAGCACGTCCTCAATCTCTACGAGCCATTGAAATAATTTCCTTTATAGCCTTGCGTGGAATAGCCCTGAGCAAAACAGCTTAAAGCCGGCATTCGACTGGCTCTAAGTTTGAAGTGCCCATTAATAGAATATTCCAAGCTTAAGCATTCAACGGATTGCCCCAACGAGTTTGTCTAGTGAAAGGCAGACCCAAGGCATGCAACGTGCAGGAGTGTTGAAAACTCGGTGAGCTTCATCCGACTTGAGATACTCACTAAGACTAAGTACTGGGAAAAACTTTTCAGGTCATACCAAAAAATTTTAAATCAATGACAATAACAATACCACATTTGCCTCAGTAGTATTCGAATAATAATTTTTTTATTAGCTGGCCTTAATCCAATAGACTTCCAAGCTAGAACTGATTAACATATGTGACATTTTAAATCAGTTCTATTTTAGTGTATGCGTGTTTGTTTGGGACTCCATTGAGGAGTCCTTACTATAAACAACCTAAACAGATACTTTTTGATAATTGAATTCCTAACGCTTTTGTCAGATGTTCTGTGTATCTGTCCTCGTTCAGTGTGTTCCTACAACCGTGTTTACTCAATCCTTTTTTTATGCTGTGCATAAATACTTATGAGACTGTCCTGTAGTAGTTCGAGCTGTTGTTGTTGTTGCTGTTGTTTATCCTGTTCTTGCTATAAACATAAAATCCAACTAGCAACTTTGGAGCGCAGTTTTGTTGTTATTGTTGTTTTGTTTCGTTTTTATGAGGTGCTCCCATTCCCATTCCCCTGCTCCTGTTCCTCCTACGCTCTTGTCATTTGTCCCTCTCATTTGATTTTATTGTATGGCACTTTGGCGACAACATATGAGCAACAACAGGCACAACAACAGGTTTCCAATGAAATTATCGAAAGCAATCAATTTTTAAGTGGAACTTCTTTCAACTCGTACCTTTTGGCGTTCCCCTCTCTTGCTCTCGCTCACTCGGTTTGTTCTTTGGGTCCTTTTTTTGTTGGGCCTTTTGTTTGGTTTCGATTTCAAATTGATTTTGTGTATTGTGTGTTTTTATTATTTTTCCTCTTCTATTTCTTTCTGATTTGTATTCAAATTATTTTTATAATGAAATCAATAGGCTCGTTTTCAGGCGTCCCTTGCACCTGCCTTCAGAAGAGCTAACACAACTACCTGAGCGTCCTTTTTCACCGACCCGCCCTTTCTCGCTCATTCTGTCTCCGCTTCTACTTCTACTTAGCGCGTCCGTGTCGAACCGGAAGTCCGGAAGTGATTTAGTGCAGGCGACCGCCTGGCGGAAGTAAATAAATATGTAAGTGCAGCACACACACACAAACACACGCACACACAATCTCCCATACTCGCACACTTGTGTATCTTAAAAAGGGATTAGTAGTACGCTGGGCAGTACCGGAAGTAAGGCAAAGCCAAAATCCAAAGCCAAACAGGTTGCCTGTCATGACCTTTTACCTTCAGCTCACTTTCTTAGCTCAATCTCTCTCCCTCCACATATCTTCCTCTCTCTCTCTCTCTCTCTCTCTCTCTCTCTCTCTCTCTATCTTCTTCCCTGTTTCTATTGCGGAAGTAGTTTGAATTGGTTTCCTTGTTGTTTTCTTGTTTTGTTTCTTCTCTACCTCTCTGCTTTATTAGTTCTATATATCTTCCTCTTGAAATTTACTTCCGCATTTTGTTGGAACATCCTCGCGTTTCCCACGCGTTTTTGACCTACTTATTTTTTTTGGGGGGCGAGTTTGCACCACCTGCCCCTCTTCTAAGCCAGCTGCTCGTGGTTCTTGTCTTTTTGTTAAGCCTTAACCCTTTGTTGACAGTTTTAAAATTCCTCAGCGCATATTCGCGCCCTAGCATTATGAGGATGCCTTAGCTTAAGGCATACCGGAGCCAGAGTACTCTGGCTCCCTCTCTCTCTCGCTCTGTCTAAAGGGAAACCTTTGTCGTGCTGCGGCAGGATATGCTTATGTAAGGAGCAACTGAATGCCTGAGTTCCTGAATTCTTAGTAGCCTGTAAGCAGCGTGGGAAATTCTTTGAAATTCGAGTATGTTTATTGACAGCGCCCCCCATTCTTTAATTTTTTTTCCCCTGTCTCTCTTTCTATACTTGGGGGTAGTTGTGTGCTTAAAAGTGGCACTTCAGCGATACCGTTATATGTTCAGACACACACACACACACACACTGTGTTTTACATATTGCTTACTCATAGATTTGGACACACAATGAAATTCCAATGGCATGTGCTCATCGCCGAAATCTTCGACACATATAAACAGCAACAACAACAATAAAAGCAAGCTGAAGTTGAATCGCACTCGAAAGCATGAAAGTTTATTGTGTGTCCGGGCAGTAAACGTTGCTCTGCTCAAGAAAAACAAAACTCTCAAGCAAACAGACCGGATTTCCGGCTTAACGCGAGCGTGTTGGAAGAGAGGAATCAAAAGTTGGGTGGGGAAGCGGTCGCGTAACACACGTGTGGAGAGGGGAGAGGAGAGGGGGGTGTGTGGAAAGGGAGAGTCAAGAGTCGGTCGGTAGCTGATGTTGCGACACTTTATAATTTGCTTTACAGCACGCGTGCTCCACACAAACAATTAGCCTCATGTGTCAAAGAGCAGAGTCGCCAGAGTTGAAAAGGGGAGCCGGAGGGCAACAGTAACGGAAGTTGAGAACGCGCCCCGAGAAAGACAATAAGTGACTGACTGCAACGTGATGCGGCAAGCTGTGTGCAACTTTTAGCTTTTGAGAGAGCTTCGGTTTGGTTTGGGCCGTTTGCCTTAAGAGCTGTCAAAGGGTTTTACGCACGCTCGTTTAATTGAATCAAATTAACCCCCACAACCTCACCAGCAACAAGAAGATGACAGTTAGCAAACAAGTAGCAGTAGCAGTAGCAGAGGCAGTACCAGTACCAGTACCAGTAGTAGAAGAATAAGACAAACATTAGCTCTGCTTTGTCATGCTTCATATGGCAGTGGGCATGTTTGGAATTCTGCGCCTCGTAGAGTTGCGCACCGGAAGCGCTGCCTTAAGATGACAATGACTTATACAATATTTTATAGATATACCCTTTAAACATAAGGTGGGTATGAAAAGGCGGTTGTATAAGGAGGAAAGTACAATGGAGGATAAAGAGATGTGGAGGAAAACTTGAGGGACTAGTACACGACATTTTCTAAGTCATTTCATTTAGGAACATAGCATTGGGACCAAGGTTAAGGGTATCTCCTCGTTAGGCACTTTCTCGTCTAGAATATTCTTAGTGTCTTCTACTGTTAAAGGTTTAGTTAGCTGCATAGCTGAAATGCCAATGCATCGCTTTGGCTTTTGTCTCATTAGTTTCACTCGAATTCTTCCCCCCTCTCGCAGGGCTGCCACTCATTAGCCAGTTGGCTTGGGAGAAGCCTTTGATTGTCGCTTAGTGTAGCAGCGTAATTTGAGCTAGTGGAGCTCGCTTAGGCAGTGAGGACTGTAGCTGGCAACGACATAAGTGCACCTGCTGCTATCAATAACCCACAACCCGGTTTGACATGACGCGCGCAAAATCCCAACAAAAGGACCTTGTCACAAAGGATCGACCTGCTTGCATGTGTGTCTGTGTATGTGTGTGTGAGGGTGTACAAGTGTGTGTGTGTGTTGCCAATCAGTGACATAAATTTCTTGAATGCCGGAAGAGAGATGCCTAAAGAAATGCTGGGCTCGGGATCGGTGTTTGGTTCCCATGAGGGCGTTGACGCACAAAAGATGCGACGCACACGAACGACAGACGACGACGTAGATGACGTACACTTAGAGAAATGTTGGATAGCTAGAAGTTAGGAAATGAGCTGTGTTATCGCTTTGTAGATTACTTTTAAATAATTAGATTTATCTCGTGCACATTAATTTCTGTTAGTGTAGAGCGAATGATGTGGGACGCCGTCTTCTGCTCATGCTGCACATGCGCCGTCGAGACGTTGGCCTGATCTTCGGGACCGTTAGCAGAGCAGTGGCAGCCGCCTGGCACAAGTGTCTGTTGCTGCTGCTGCGGCTGTGGCAGGTAGTTTTGCCCATATGCAACCAACCTTCTGTTCAAATGCATCTCTCTACTGTTATCTTTTGTCTGTGCGTTAATGATTTTTCTATACATTTCCTTTTACTTGTTGTATTTCTGTGTTGTTTCAAACATTGTTTCCCCATACGCAAGAATTATGCAATCTGGCGTCGCTAGCACATGTGGCCAGATACAGATATTCATGCACTGAGATACGGACACAGATAGAGATAGGTCTAAGGGGTGGGGGATTTTCCAAGGCGGAAGTTGTGTTTGGTCACCTCACTCTGTTTACACGAAAATTCAATTAAAATTGGAAATTGTTTTTTTTTGTTTTGTTTTTTTTTCACTTCGAACGGAAGTCGAAGAGGAGAAAAAAAGAAGAAGCTTCTAACGCAAAGAGATGAGAGAGAAACGAGAAGCTGTTGCGGAAGTCACACGGAAGTTGTTTAGGCACCAGCACCAGTGGGTAATACTTTAACTCCAAGTTTCACAAACTTGCTGCCAACATTTACTTAATCTTCGTCCGCTTGAAATTGTTTTTCGTGTAAGAAATTCCAGTGAAACAACTCTGGACCAGGAGGAGAGCCGGAAGTAAGATGATTCTGGTTCTTGTTCTTCACATATTTCGCATAGCCCAAGTCATGAAATGTTGTAGGTAGTCTGTTTGTGGAATATGTAGACAGACCTGGTTTTTTTTTTGGGTAGAGTGGTTAGCTTACTGGGAACTGGCCGTGCCACTTTGGCGCGCCTTAACGGAAACATCGCCAACCTCAACAGCAACAACGGCACAACACAAAAACAATTTCATTCATAAAAGCGCAAAAATACCAAAAGGAACGGTCTTGATAAAAGATTGAAGGGGGTTGTGAAAGAGACAGGGGGGAGGGATTGTTGTTGTTGCTTAAGTTTTGGATTGGTTAGGAACGCTGAAAGAGGGGGCAGAGGTGGTAAACTGGTTTGTCCGTTTTGCAGGCCAATTGCAGTTGTTGTTGTTGTTGTCCATTGTTTTTGCTGCTGTCTGCTGCTGCCTGGCAGCAACATTGGATTTTTGCGTAGCTTGTTGATCGTCACAATTAATGAACGTCTGTCTCTACGCACACGGACATCCACTAACCACATCCACATCCACATTCACCAACACAACCAACCACATTCACATTTTGCACATCCTCAGCTGCAGCAGCAGCAGCAACGGAAAAAAGCAATTCATTCATTCATTCGAAAACGGGGAGACAACAACAACAACAACAACAGCAACGTGGCATAGTTGTTGCTTTGGCCAAACCGCAAAGTGTTGCTGCTGCTCTGTAAACATGTTGCTGGCAACTGTTGCTACTTCTGCTTTGGTTGCTGGTTGCTGGTTGTTGTCTCCTTTTACGCTCAGCTAAATAAATCAATCTATTGTAGTTGCTGCTGTATTCAGCATTTTTATGAATGAAAAGTTGATGTTGCCGTTGCCGTTTGTGCTGCTTTTTGCCGCTGCTGCTGTGTGCGTGTTGTTGTTGCTGCTGCTGCTGTTGTTTTTTTTTTTTTGCAATTTTTAATGAATGACAGCTCGTAGCAAGCTGCAAACAATTGCGCGAAGCATTTTTTTTTTGTTTGCTTTTTTTTTTGTGATCGCTGGGCTGTGCTTCGTCTGCTAATTACGATCGAGTTGCAGTTGTTGCTGCCTCAATTCACCTCACCCCTCCCCGCACAAACCAACTACAGCAGCAGCAGCACAACTGGTCTGTTGTTTTGTTTAATGAGCACATGCGCACTTGTATTGCTGCCGTTTTTGTTGTTGTTATTGCTCTCGCGCGGTTTTTATGAATGAATGAATCAACAACAACAGCAGCAGCAGCAGCGGCAATAGCAGCAGCAACAAAAACTTGAGCAGCAGCAGCAATACGCACCCCGCTCGCGTATTTATAGTTATTTATTTTTGCTGCCATCGCCAGCCGCTGTAAACAATGCGCCTCCGGCACGTAATTAGCACACTTACAGATAGCAGCAATACAGCAACAACAACTACAACCAAAACAAAAACGATGGCAGAAGCGGCCAAATTGGAACGTGTCCGTCAATAACTGTAACAAGGTCTTGGCTGAAACGGAAACTGGCCACCAGAGCAACCAACAACATTTCCGTCAGCTTTTTTCCAGTATATTGCTGCTGTTGCCGTTGCCACTGCAACAGCAATCGAATTTATACAACATTTTTGCTATAATTTTTTTTTTTTTTTTTCGAATTTTTGAAATTTTCTTTAAAAAAAATTATAAAAAGTTGAATCGGCGTGCGCCTGTTCCAAAAAAAAGAAAAAAAAACTAAAACTTAAGCCGATTGCCTCGAAAAACATCAACAACAACAACATCAGCAGCAGCAATAGGCGCAACAACAACAGCAAGAAAAAAAAAGTGGGCAAACTAGTTTTTTGGTATCCGAGCTCAGGTTGTATGTAGTTGGCTTTCAGGCATATATATATTTTTTTTTCTGAATGAAGCTCTCTGAAAAAAAAAATATTGTGAACTGGAATTGTTGTTGTTGTTGTGCGTTTTATGCTAATGCGTTAGACATTATTAAAAAAAAATATGTTTGTTTGCTCAAAAGCACACTGCAAGAAAAGAAGAGAAGCTTCTTGAAACAAGGAAGATTGAGCCTTAGTTTCAAATTAGCTTAGTTCAATCAGTTTTGTGCAGTGTATGCCAGACATACCCAACCATCTTGTTGTTGTTGTTGTTTATTGTCTACTCTCTTCGGTTATTTATTTGTTATTCCTCTTGTTTTCGCTTTAAATCATATTGAATAATTTCTAAATTTAGCGTGAAAAAAAAATATACATTCCTCGACGTGAAAGGCACATACTAGATGGAAAGAAAAAATTAATGAAAGAATGCAAAAAAATAAGAAACTCCACAGAAGTTGAAGTTGTAATCCGAAACGGGAAACTGGTAGGAAACCTAGGAATGTGATCTAATGCGCGTGATAACTTGATTATTGATTAACGTGTCTCACGTTTGAAGATGATTAACGGCCAGATCAGTTTTACCTGCTGCTCCAAAACTTGAAACTGTAATGGCCTTCAAGCTCAAGTTACCAAAAAAAGAAAACAGTCAAATTTGTATAATATTCTATGCTTATGGATTTTCTAACAATATAAAAGCAGTTAACATAGGGTTCGTAAATTTTTTCTGATGACATTTTTATTATGACTGAAATTAACATTAATGTTGTGAAGATAGCATAGCATTGTAGATAGTTTTGGCCATTGGTTGGTAAAGGCGTGGTTCGATTGGATTTTTGCCTGTTTCTGCTCACATTGCGCATACGTAACATTTTCTCGAACTCAAACTTGCTTTGTAGTGCAGTGTACAGAAACAAAAAAAAATAAAAATGCCGTTTTCACACCTGGCTGATCAACTGACAACAGCAAAACTAGCAACAACAATAAAATCACCCACGTGTCTGGGCCACGATTCGGGCCAGCAACAATTACAAGAACAACAAATGTCTGTCTGTCAGTTTGAGACATGTTTATGCTTGATTTGTTTATGCATTTCTCAGTCAATTGGAATTTCTAGACACACTTTGATATCTCTCGTGTTTGCTGTTGCTGTTGTTGCGTATCTCAAGAATTCTTAACATCGTAGCAGCAACAACGGCAACAGCAACAGCACAACATGCCAGTAAGACAGGCAGCAATAACTTGAGTTTTTAGCCGCTTTTAGCCATGCCACGCGCACAACAACGCCGACGACGACTCTTGAGTTGTTGTTTAAGCCAAATATGCGTAGCTGATCTGCTTGTATATGGCCAACAAATCAGTGATGTTGCTGTTATTGCTGTTGTTGTTAGCCGTATTCGAACATTTGGACGCTCTGTCGCTTTGCCATTCATTCATTCATAGATTGACTTGCCTAGCCAAGCAAGACGTTGTCTCTGTCGCCGTCGCAGTCGCAGTCACTGCTGCTGTCAACGTCGCAGTGAACGTCACCGTCTCATCAGCGTTTTACGTTTTCATTCATTCACTCCCCTCACTCTCTCTATCCAGTTAACTACGCCTCTTCTCCACCCCTCGTCACCGTGGCAGTCACAGTTCTTGCTCATTCATCGCTGGCAACCATTGCCTCAGCTTCAACAACAACAACAACAACAACAGCAACAAAAACGACAACGTCGTCGTCGTATTTCATTCATGAATTTTCTTTCATTCAGCTTTTGGCCTCCCCTCACTCCTCATGGCTGTCGCTCTCTATCTATCTCTTTCGCACACATCACACAACATCTCCCTCTTTCTCCCTGTTGCTTGCTTTATGCTTGCTTCACCACGTTCCTGTGTCTCGGTTGTTGTTGCTGTTGTTGAAAACATTTTTAAATACCGGAACTGAATGTTTAGCGCTTTTAAGCATGGGAACTTTTTGTTTTCTGCTCCTAACAACAACAGCAACAGCAACAACTACAAAAAAGTTTATTTATTCTAGATGTCTCTTTTACTCTCTCACTATTTCTAGTTTTTCGAACAGGAATTTTGTTTTGGCTTTATGTCTATTTTAGGTGTTGTTCTTATGCGCCTGATTTGGATCTTTTTTTTATGCCTTCCCCAAAATTTATTGCAGACATACGTATTTCAATTTTATGTGCCACACTGCTGATGGTGTCTGCCCCCCCCCCCCCCCCCCACTTCCCTCTCTTACGGAGATTTGTTTTTGGTTTGTTTTAGGTGTTATGGTCTATTGGTATTTGAGTGTGAAAAGCATGTAAATTATGACTCAGAAGGCAGATAGATTGATAGATCGATTGTCAGTTATTTTCAGATAGATCTTCTTGGTTAAGGCTCAAAGGGTATTCATATGTCTAAAGTTTTTATTTTCATATGTTTTATTTACCTTGTTTAGATTGCAATATTTTTGTTTTGATTGCTGTTGATATTTTACGCCTTAGCCAACTAGGGAGTGTTTTTTTTGTATATTCGATATATAATAGATTGCTGTTATATGATTCAAACATAAATCATATAGGCTAAGGTTTCTTTCTGGAAACTTTTCGTTTGATTGACTGTTCATTGAATTGAATGTGACTGTTGCTGTTGCTGTTGCAACTGTAACAACTAATGTTTCGTGGAAAGATCGTATCTTGGGGCGCAACATGGCTTAGTCATGCTGACAGTTCGTGCTTGCCGCAACAACAATAACAACAGCTTGCTGAAAACATATTGAACTCTTGACCCGCAACGCTAATTGGTCTATAAGGTATCGCAATTGCTCAACGTTCAACTTTAATTGATCAAATGCGACGACGACAACAACAGCCACAATGTTTTCAATATAATAAGCGCGACATGGAAAACGCTATAAAACAACTTTCATTTTTCATATGAAGCAAATGGTGTATATATAATATAGCTGTTGATGTTGTTGCAGTTGCAATTAAACTGTGTGAGCCTGTGTGTTTTGTGGGTGTCAAGTGTAATGGCAGTTAAGAATCTCTCTTGCTGCTCAATAATAGGGCGGCATCTAAATATAGACTCACTGCTCAAAAGTCAGTTACAATAAAAAAAGCGAACAATAACAGCTTTAAAGCCACAGCCCCAACAAAGAAAACCTGCTGTTGTCGCAAACTATATTTTATTTTTGGCGTGGGCTTATAGCCAGTTACAAATGGCAACAACAACAACAACTGGCAACTAGTTGGCTAGAGCAGGTGTTGCTGTTGCTGTTGCTGCTGCCGCTGCTGCTATTGCATTATGCAATCGTCTGGCAAATTTGTTTTTTTTTTTTCATAGATCAGCAGCAACTGTTGCTGTTGTAATTAGCATTGCGCATGCGCAGCGCTTCTGTCAACTTACCCCAACTTGATAGAGTATACGCAGATCCTTGACACTATGCGCGTGCTTGTTGCTGCTGCTGCTGGAGGAGAGTCGATGTTGCTGCTGCAACATTTGGCGCGCACGTCTTCCCGCAAGCAACAGTCCCGGCTCCAGCTCAGTTTCTGGCTGTTGATGCTGCTCTGCTGAGATGCTGACAACAGCTACAGTTAGCGGCTTTTCGCTGCTTGGCCTCGCTGTGCTGCTTGTTGTTGTTGTAGTTGTTGTTTTTGCTTGTGCTGTAGCAACTGTTGCTGCGGCTGCTGCTGCTGCTGTGTTGGTCGCACCTGTTAGCTCTTTGGCATCGTAGATGCTATACTCCAAGCTCTTGTGCTTGGCATCTTGACTCGACTCAACGCTGGCCGTTGGCGTTAGCTCGTAGACCTCCAGCGGCAGGCGCGTGCTTTGCGCACCGCTCGCCAACAGCAGCAACAACAGCAACATTAGTCGCAATAACACCAGCAATGATTGCGCACGTATACAGCTCATTTTGTATCTGTTGGTTGGAGAGTGTGCGTGTGTGTGTGTGTTTGGGTGTGTTGTGCGGTTGTTGTAATTGACACTTTTTTTATAGTTATATATATTTATTTAGTTATGTGGGTTTTAAGCCTCCGTTGTTGTTGTCGTTATTGACTTGGCAATATCGATACACGATACGCAGATTGTTTTTTTTCTAAACTTTGTTTTTTTTAATTGTTGTCTGTTGCAGTTTGCCACGCTCAAATTAGCATTGGTCAGCAGCAACAACAGTTGCCGCTGGTCTGTTCCTCGTAACACTCAGCAACATTGCGAAAAAATATACAAAAACTAAAAACACGATCAGGTTTAGCGTTAAATCGATTGTTGGTATTGTAATTGACAGAACTTTTTGTTGTTATTTTGTTTTGTTTTGTTAATGCATAAACATATATATATATATATATGTTTTATTATATTCTGTAAACACACAAAAAACACGCGCTGCGTCCACGACTTGATTCTCGATTTTTGTTTTTGGGACACTTAACGAGTTGTTTGTGGCACGCGGTTTAGTTGCTGGCTCGTTCTTCTTAAAGTTGTTGTTATTTGTAAATGTTGCTCGACCACGACAACGACGTCTGCTCTGTGCAACCTCACAATTCGAACTGATCAAACAGAAAAACGAGCGACGGCAACTTCAACTGCCGTCGAGCGTTTTCTTGTCTGCGTGTGTGTGTGTGTGTGTCAGTGAGTATCTATGTGGCCGAGACTTGAATGAACTTACACACACACACATACAAGCAGCAACAGCAACTGCGACTGAGACAGTGACGTAGGCAGCAGCAGCAGCAGCTATGAATGAATGAATGTTGTGAACACAGCGCCGCCAGCAGCACAGCATCCATTATACGCTTATGTATGTGTGAGTATCTATGTGTTTCTTTTTCTCTCTGTATGTGTTGAGTTTGTGTGTTGTGTTGCAGTTGTTGCTCGCGTGCTGCGCTCGTCCGTCGCCTGAGGCCGGTCAACAACGCTTGAAACTGGACGCGCATCCTTTAGCCCGTTTTTGCTTGTGTGTTTATTTTACTTCTCTCTGGTTATTTTATTTTTATTTATTTTTTTTTGTGTTGCTTTTTGCTCGTTTGTTGTTTTTGTCATTTTTACTACGACCGGAAACTAATTCCTGCCCAAGCGACATTGTCTCGGCGGCTGTCTCTGCTTATTGCTGTTGTTTTTGTTGCTGCTGCTGCCTGACTCTGCTCTGTTGGTTGTTTAATATCGCGCGCATGCCAAAAAAAAAGCAAGTTTTAAACGGCAAAATCTGAGACTCGTCTTCAGCCTTCAGGTTGAGTGGCAAGTTCAAGCGAAAAGCGCGCGCTCTTCCCAAGAAAGCGCGCCAATTTTTATGAGCCTAGCGATAAGATTTTATTTTCTTGCAAGTTTTCATCATTTATTAAGTTTGAAGGTATTTACTCAGCTGTAGTTTGAAGAATATTTTCAGTTTAAGGATTCATTAAAGTAGCTTAACAATTAATTGACACTAAATAATATGTAAGAAACCATCATTTATTAAACTCAGCTGTTGTTTTATGGTTTTATAACACTTTACTGTTGCAGGTAAAATGTATGCGGTAATTGGAAGACGTCATGGCAAAATCCTATCGGGTGATTTAACCCAGGGCAGTGGCAACTTTGCGGTGACCTGCCTGCTGCCCGTCATCGAATCGTTCAACTTTGCGCAGGAGATGCGCAAACAGACATCTGGCCTCGCCTGTCCACAGTTAATGTTCAGCCACTGGGAGGTAAGTGCAACAAATCAACGCAGCTGTTGTGAAGTTGGTAATCTTTTACTTTTTTTCCTTTTATTTATTTTTTTTTTATTTTTTTTGGACGCAAGTGCGCCACGCAGCCAATGTAAACCCTTCTGCCCGGAGAGTGCCATATGTGCGTGCTTTGCTCTTGCTTTTGCTTTTTTTTTGCGGTCTGTCTTTGGTCAGTTAAAAATCTCAGTTTACCTTCGCTTTAACTTTTGCTACCTTCTGCTGAAGTCTTATAAGACTAAAAAACCACAGCAGCGGCAGAAACAACGACAGCAGCGACATCAGCAGCAACAGTTGCTCTCAAAGTTATATGGTCCATTTGAGCTGCTGCTGTTGATGTTGCAGCTGTGTGCAATATTTTATTGTTGCCAAAGCAAACGTTTGTCTGTTGTTAACGGCCTTTCCCCTGACCTTGTCGCGCTAAGCGCAATCAAGCACTCAGCAAAGTCGATAGATCGCATTTGTTTGTTAGATGCCAGCAAGCCCAAAAGCTGAACTCAATCCCTACTTGCCAAGCGGATGGGCACAAGCGCAGCGGATGGACCACGCTTAACAAAAATGATTAATAGAGACGCCACAAACAACGCGTACACCCAACAAAGCTGTCCGTATTGAGTTGATAAGTCAATCGTTTAAAGCTGAAGGAAAGGTAAAACCTCGTCTAAGAAGTTCTCTTAGCATAAAATTGTTTCGTAAGCGATGAGCATAGAATGGAAAAGTGTTCTTATGTTATCTCTTATATGATCTGTCGTTATATCTTTTGTTAACAATGCGGAATGTACTTAAGCTTGAATACCTTGTAAGTTCCTAAACAGTCTTCAAGTTAAACATGATCTCAGAAAATTTCTATAAATCAATTATTGTGCTTTACGACGCTTCACCTTGAGTTTTTGCTTGCCTTTTATAGCCGGCAGTTAATACAACCTGTAAATGATTAACTTGTAAAGCAATTGTAGGAAGATACATATTTCGTAGATAGTATCGAGCCTTTTATGTTGATTTCTCTAAAAGCGATTGCTTTTGTGTTTCACTTGTTGGGTGTACAACGCTACATAAGTGCGTGAGCCTGTATCAGTGTATGACAGTGTATTAGTATACGTATGTGTGCATAGTATATCGCCCAACCAATCGATAACAACAAGTTTTTGTATAATGACTTCCGGTGATTTTCTATTTCTCAGCGCTAAAGTTTTGCCGGCAATATTGCCGCTGTCTACGTCGCTGTCGCTGTCGTTCTTCTTCTTCTTCTGCTTCTTCGACTCGTTGCTGTTGTCTTTTTCTGCTGCTTTCGTATAATTTCATACGCATTTCCAGCGTCCATCGAATGCGGGAGGGGCGGGGCGGGGTAGCCTAGCCGTACAATGTTTGTAACTGTCCGTCTTTGGTAGAAATCTAAGCGGAAACTAGTTTGGCCGGCAGCTCAAATAAGTGCATTATTATCCAAGCCAATGGGAAAGCTAAAATCGTGCGCTTTTTTTTTTTAACAACAACAATTAGAATGCGACAACAATAGCAACAACTGATGTGATGTGTGTCACCTGGCGATTGAGTTTGTTCATTTTGAAATTCCGCTGACAATTTATAAACAATTAAACAGTTAGGGAAACTCAAACGCCCAATCACCTCAGCTATCACAACGACTACGACTACGCCTGCGCCTGAGCCCACGTCCACGCCCTCTCCGCCCACGCCCAGTTCCACTTCCACAAGTCGTCGAGGCATGCGTGAGCGTCGTCGTCGTCGTCTTCGTCGTCGTCTCTTCAGACTGACCAAGGCGAGTGGGCGCAGTTGTCACGTGCCCATAATAACAACGAAGCCAACCTCGAGTGGGGCAACCAACAATCGGGAGGTATGGGGGGCACAACGGGGGCAGGTGGTAGATATTTGAATATCTTGCCGCATCATGGCCTACAATGTGTTCGTTAAGTTGCAGCAGCACACATGCAACTGCAACAACAGCAATATTTGTTGCTGTATCTGCTATAGTCTGACCCCTCGACTTCGACCTTTTCTGGCCCCAACACAGAGAACCGCAACAACAGCAACAGCAGCAGCGGCAGCGGCAGCTAAAAAAACTAATTTTCAGTTTTCATATAAGTATATACATATATATATATTTTTTTCACTTCACGTAACGCATTAAAGCCTCACACATACACATACGTACACACACGAACATTCTCTGAAGTATGGGTAGCATAAGTATCTTTACGCTCCTTGTTGTTGTTGCTGTTGTTGTTGTTGTTGTTATTGCCACTGTGGCCGTTGCTACCGTCTTGCGCGCTTTTGTTATTATTTGATTTTGCATACCCTGTAACAAAAACAGAGGTACAGCTCCGTAGGGTATATTGTGTTTATAGTTAGGTAGCTCTTTATTGTGCTGAGTTCGTGTATATCTAGAGAGGGTTTCTTGGGTTCTACACAGAAATATCCCACATAAAGTTACCATGAAACTTCTTTCCTTATACTCAAAACTCCAAGAATATCCCAGGTAATATTCAAGTCAAGGCTCTCCTCCTGTTTAGCCGTCACAAACTTGTCAGCATTTAAGTTCCAAATCCCCATTTTGAGCTCTTCAAAAAATGCACCGGCTTTGGCTACTGGTCTTACTTACTGAAGTTCTTATGTTTGTGGTTAGGGTAGGGAATCGGAATGGGAATGGGGGAATGGGAAATACGTCTTTGGGTTGTGCCTTTCAATTGTTGTGGTTGTTGGTGTTGTTCTTGTTTGGAGTGTTTATCATTAACGCGTCGCATATTATTGTTATTATTGTTGTTGCCGTTGTTTCTGTTGTGCTTTGCATATGCTAAAGGCATTACTTCAACAACAACAACAATAACAACAACTACAATATAAAAAAAAAACTACAGAAGAAAAAACGGAGCAGAACCCAAAAAGAACAACAGACGAAGAAGAAGAAGAGCCAGAGCAAGACAAATAACAAATAATCTGATAACTCGTTTTGTACCTGAGACAGAAGACAGAAGAGAAGACCCCCAGCAACAACAACAACAACAAAAGCAGCACCAAAGGGAAAGTCTCCAATTGAGGAAAGCAGGCGAAGACCCCTGAGGTTGAGGCTAAGGCTGAGGCTGAGGCTGAGGTTGAGGCCGTGGCAGTGCCCTAATGTCTGCGCTGCATATAACACATACAAACTTATACAATGTATAGGTGTGTGTGTATGTGCACTCAGAGAAAAACCCAATGATAAAAGAAAAGTATTCCAAGTAAACAATATTTTGATCTTGGTTGGTATTTTATACAAAACTCCGTCCTCTTTTTTCTAAGTGTGTATTTATGTATTTAAAAGTAGTATTTTTTTTCTTGTACGCGAGTTTTGTCCGAGCCGGCAAGTGCTTATCCAAGTGGCTCTGGCAATCCTTTAGCCAGTTTGTTATTGTTGTTGCTGCTGTTGCTGCTGCTTAAGTGGAACGTGGTTTGCATTGTGCGCGCTGTCAAAATGACGCTCGTCGAGGCTCGAGACTCGAGTCTTGAATCTGTGTCTTGAGTCTTGGGGCTATACGGGGCTCGACTTTGCAGCGCATGCGCAACGGACGTTCCATTTATTGTTGCTGCTGTTGTTGTTGTTCTTTTTGTTGTTGTTGTTGTTGCTGTTGATTTGGTTGTGGCACCAACACAGATCAACTCAGCTCAGCTCAGTTCAGCTCAGCTCAACCAACAGCTCTCAAACTCTCAGCTCTAACTTTGTCTCTCGGTTGCTTGGTCTCTGGACTTTGTTTCTGGCGCGCGATAATAATCTCGACTGCGGTCCGCGCTTCAAATATTTATTTATTTTTTTCGTTTTTTTTTCGGTCTTACCTCAACTCACTGCGACCCCTTCCCCTGGCACGGCAGCGTATTTCGGTAGCTGCCGCGTAAATTACCTGCATGCGGACGTACGACTGGACAGGTAAACACACTCTGCACACATGTCTCTACACACACACTCACACACATACCTTCAAAGAGACAAACAAACAAACATATATCGTTTGCAGACAGACAGAAAGATAAACAGACAATCTCCTCACGCGTCTCGTGTGTTTATTAGTGCACTGCATAAAATGATGACAAGTACTCAGTACTAAGAACAACTCAGACGCACTTTATATATGTACTATATGTATATGACCTGATCTATATCTTTGCCAAGTGTTTTTATTAAACGATCTTATAACATTAATTTGTTAACGAGTGAAATTCCCTTAAGTAATGGTTATGTTTTAATCCCTAGAAATATCTAGGCTTTTAAAACTGTCGTCAATTAAACTATGTTACAATATATTAAGGAACTTTTATTTCCTTTAGGTTTGTTTACGTTTTCGAATCTAGTATCTTATGGTCACTGGGCTACATTTGTCGTCTTCTTAGCCAGCAATCTGGAGAGTTGTTTGCTGGTGTGGATAACATCCTTTGAATCTTTTGTGTATGTCCTATGTTAAGTTTGTTGTTTCTGGCTGCTGTTGGGTAGAACACTGACCGAAAAACCATAGCAACTACACTATAAATCTTTATTAATCTGTGTGAGATGATCAGGTTTTGTCTCTCAGTGTATGCATCGATTGCTGCTCATTTGTCTGGACCGGCTCAGACACAAGCTTTGCGCACTTCTGGAGCACTTCAGCTGCTAAAAGGGCTTTGGGCATTGTTGTTGTTGTTGTTGTTATTATTATTATTATTGTTGTACTTATTTTTCTTGTGCTTCTGCTTGTGCATCTTCTTCTACTTGACGAACCGTTGTGCGTAGGGAAAGCAGCGTCCCTTTGACTGGATAAGGGAGCCAGAGTAGTTGTTTTTGTTGTTGCTCTTATTGTTATCGACTGTTGCGCATGTGCAAAAGGATAGCACAAACATACTTAAGAGTCTGTGTGTTTGTGTGTGTGTGTGTTGTGACATGGTTTGTTGGGCTTAACTTAAAGATCGGGATTGCCCTGCTCTGCTCTGCTGTGTTCTACTCGGGCCGCGTGTCGTTGTCGTGATCGTGGTAGCTACTGCTGCCTCCCTTTTGTTGGCGTTGTAAGTTGTTGTTAAACAAGCGAAACGTTGTGCCCGATAATGATCTACTACATACATGAAGGGGTCGACTGGAGACTGGAGCGAGAGCAGTTTAGCGTAGTGCGAACAGATGGTGCAAAACAACAATAACAACAACTTAAACGATGAAGTTTCTCCGCGCACGAACTGAAACTAAATCCTGGCAGAGACTGGCATAGGCAAAGCTACAGATTCTCTATATACTGAAGTTCCTTTTTACATTGATTTAAGCTGGCTTTTGAGTCTGGAATTCTACTGAACAGAACAACAGATCGGTCTGACACCCGCCCGCTGAGTGCGTTTTTCAAGTGTACGTCCTTCTTCCAACTATCACAAGGAAACAAGTTCTGCTCCAGGTAACGACGATAAGATACTCTTTTAGAGGATCATGTTGGCAACCTGTTAAATTGTTCCTAGAGACTCAGAACTTACCATAACTTCAGTTTTCTGTCCCTCACCCAGGGTATAAGGATCACTCAATCCTTGATGGTAAAGTTGAAGAGTGTGTGTAGTAGTAGCTGGCAAAGCGATGCGTTGGCAATCATCAATCACTGAACAAAAACCAACAAAGAGATAAATAAAAGAAGCAAACACTTAACGCCATTCACAAAAATTCTGCGTATCCTGGCGTGCCTTATCACGCAATGAATGTTGTTGTTGAATGTCCCTGAAAGTCATTAAAGATGCGCATCACCGACAGCAGGCATTTGAATGTCTTTCCCTCTTGAAAATTCCACCACCTCTGCTTTCAAATCGAACAATGAAGATGTGAAAATGCACGCTTTCCCTGATTGCGAACACACACTCTCACACATATACAAACACCCCAATACAACAGCCATAGAGAGCTCATAAAATATCACGTAAATCGCATCACAAATCACAAGCACCGGGAAAGAGGCGCAGGCGCATAGACGAACCGACGCCGTTGTCGACTCTATTGTCCTGTCTCAAGTGGCCCGGCCCTGCCCCGTTGTGCCTAAATGATTTCCTGGAAAGGACCTTCAGCTAAGACCCGCTGCTGATCTGTGTGTGTACATGTTATTTTTCTTGCAGGTGATTGATATTGATCCTTTTTGGCTGCCCACAACCGAGGAGGAACTAATGCACTTTGGCGAGAAAGCCGATTCGGCAAATCGCGCTAAGGTCTACATGGACAGCGTTCGACGTCGCAAAGGACTCTTTGTGGACGAGCAAGTGGTAGAGCATGCCGAGAAACAACGTACTCTCTCCAAGAATAAATAATCAAGGAGCTCTAAGGTTAGTTTAAAGTTTTTTTTACATTAAAATATATATAAAAATCTATGCTTTATTATTGAATAATCTAATCTATGCATATGTATATTTTGGGATCCACTTAATGTGTCTCCTCATCTCTCTTATTTGTGTTGACCTGTGAATCCTCGTTGTTAATCAGTCCGCTCTCCTTTTCGGGAACCTCTGGTACCGCCAGCGAACTTCTGCCCAACACAATGTGAATGCAACTAAATGGAAAGGGTTTTGTTAGAGATGTTAAAGGGCTAAATCTTTAGACTTACAGTATCAAGGCAAAGACGGCCATCTGAGTGGCTATGGTTAGTAGGTAAATGCCTCCTCCATGATTGGTCTTGAGCGTGGCCCTATAGATCTGGGAGTAGCAAACGCCACTGATGAAGGGCACAGCATTGTCGCACACGGATAACAATGCAAACACCTTGCCTCGCTCCGATTGTGGCACTATCTTTGAGGTCATGGAACGTATCATGGGTCCGACGATGGGCCCCAAGCTGCAGACTGCGGCGCCCACATAGAACAGTGTCGGACCAGTCGCAAAATAGTAAAACAAACGGGCAAGCGCATGTGCCCAGGTGCCGATAAAGATGATGGTCTAATAAATGTTTCAGAAGGATGATTAATAAAAGGTTTAGTTCGATTACGTGCGATTGACTTGATGAGACTAACCGTATCACGCCAGCCGAGAACCTTGTTCATCAACGGTACTGCGAGCAGCATAACAATAACAAAAGCTGAAGATTTGAATGTCTTGAATGTGCTGTAGGAGCTGACCTGCCAACCGAACTTATCGAATGTATACAGGTACAAATAGTTGCCCTCGTCGCGCTGGAATGTATAGAGTGCCATGCTCAGGAGCAATATGAAAAGGAAGCTGCGTCGATGACCCCGCCGTGGCTTCAACAGCACTCCAAAGGAATCCTTGACATGCTGCGTGTCAAAGAAGTCGCCCCAAAAGCCACACACGCCTAGTTCTCGCAGGGAGCGCTGATTTGGCGTTGTTTGCCACTGCATTTGGATAAAGCAAAGAGTTGAGGTTGGGCAACTCGAGGACTTTTCCTCAACGGGAACTTACCTTCAGGACAAACAGCGTGTAGATGATAGCCGCAAACAGTAATGATGCATTTACAGCAAACATGTCCGCAAAGGACTGATTAAATACATTGTAGAAGAGATATGAACCCAAAGCGACACCAGTTGGCATGGCCGTCAAATAGATGACATCCAGTATGGTCACCCTTATTGTGCGCTGCTGTAGCGTCGTTATATCCGATATATACGCAAAGCAGGAGGCAAATATAGCCACATCGGCACCAGTGACAGCCGATGGCAGCGTTGCCGTATAAATAACATACTCGACGGGCCATGTGGGCATCTTGGCATTCACCACAATCATTGTCGAGTAGATGAACTTACCAAACAGTCCCATCAGAAGCGGCAGCTTGCGACCACGACGATCGGAGAAGGAACCGAGAAACAACGCTAAGATAATGGGAAAGACGTGCGCCGAGATGTCCTCCCATTGATGAAACCACGCCGTCGTATCCAACACCTGTTTCTTGTAATCCTCGTTCTCCTCCTTGTTGATGTTATCACAGATTTCAGTGCTGAAATTCCGATTGACGCGACAGGCCTTCTGCAAAAAGAAGTTCTGCTCGACCACCGAGGTGATCATGAACGCGAACATGTACAGGAACATGGTGGGCTCCACAGATATCGATTTAATGCAGTGCATCAGCCACTGGCCAAAGCTGCGGCGCTGCGTGGCAACGGCAACTTCATTGCTGCTGGCGATTGAGCTGCTGGCCATACTCTCGCGCCGGACATTTTCTACGCCGCCCTATAAATATGCAACGTTTTGTTTTCTGTAGTAAAGTGTTTGACGGGAGCGCAGGAGAGCGCGAAAAAAAAGAGAAAGAGAGTCGTGGTTTGAGTCTCATGCGTCGCAGCTTAATCAGCTAAGGCGCAGTTTGTGTTGGCAACGACACAGCAAACATAAGTGCGTGTGTGTGTGTGTGTGAGAGAGAGCGCTTAAAAGCTTTCAGAGGTAAAAGCTCACGAAGACACGTTTTTGTTATTGCAGTTGGCAGCATTGACTCGTTTGTAGCTTGAACAGGTCGTAGTATGAACGTTGTTTGTTTTGTTAAATAATACTACAATTGTGTTTACTTCAACGGATAGTATGAATAGAATTGAAAATATTTATGCGCGCATCCATTTTCAACAATAACAAGTAATATACGATAGTGTGTGTCCGTGTTTTTCTAAATATCAAATGCTGCATACCATACGGCCATATAGCGCAGATGTCTGCGTCCAGTTGTTGCTGTTCGACGTAACACTATGCACGCATACGTAATCACAATGAAGCAATATGATTCGATTAACTCGAATTGTGTTCAATTTGTATGCGGCCAGAAATAAAACAGCACATGTTGGTTCTCTTTTGAATTCCGCGACAGTTTTTTTTCTTTAGAACAAACACAGCAAATACAACAACGGCACAATATAAAACGAACGTACACAACACAACAAAAACAAAAAAACTAATGATTTCGCTCATCGGCGCACTCACCTCCGCTGCGCTCATATCGGTAGAGAGCCTTTTATTGCTTTGCGCTCGCGCTCGCGCTCTCTGCAGCCCTCGTGTTGTTGGCAGTGCTTGGGTTAACTTTGTACGTTTGCGAGGTCAAAGTCAAGGCATCAAAACTTTTATGCTTTATCTCTCTGTCTCTCTCTCCACAGAGCTTTTGGCACGTTACAAATTTGAATGTGCATTTACCAGAGAGCCACAACTACATATGCTAGCTTACTAACTTAAGTTTGTAGCTTTTTTCAGCACTGTGAACAAGATAATTACATTAAATATATAATGTTGACTTTTTCACTAAGATAAACAAATATTTATTTATAGCTTCTTTTTTGTGACTATTCTGTGTGCAATTTTATGGCCGGCTTGTTTATCTTGGCTTTAAATTGGCAATTTTTCTTTGCTCTTAAGCGTTATCCGTATGGGTCTGAGTTTGTGATAAGCAAAGCACTTTAAACATTGAGCAAGTCACAGACATTAACTGAGTGTAAAAATAATCGTGGTATCTTTATGACCCGATAACTGTAGTCTCGAGCTGTGATTTCGGTTTTAACCGTTGCGATTCTACGTTTATTTAAAGCCCTTTCATAATAGATTATAAAGCTTTGGTATTTTCCCACAATTTATGAACCCGTATCAGTTAATTAGCAGCTGTAACCTTAAACTCGCTTAAATGAGGAAAGCACTTAACTTGTGTTAATTCATAGCGAGATTTTTTTCTTTCTGTAACCACTGCACTTGTTGTAAACGCACTTCTTTCTAGAATTTCATTTATATAAACAAAATCTTTTTTATTTGACAATCAACTATTTGGTTTTTGCACGCAAATAAATAACAAAAATTAATCAGATTTTTCGTGATGTTGCATTTATTGGCAATCAGATACCAGCTTGCGGCACCCCCTGCAAAGCACGGAGCAATCAACAGTGGCGTGCTGCGCGACTTAAACGCTCCCGACAACTGCCTATTATCGCAGCAAGAGCATTGGTCTTATACGACTCTTATCAGTTGAATTGACATTTCAAATACAAGCATGCACTCATTGAAATATATAAACAAACATACACACATGTGTATTATTTAAGTGTAAACAGAGAGCGATTTAGGCATGTTACACATGCACATGCAGTTCCTTGCAGTTGTACTCATTGTTGTAAACGCAGATAATCAATTCGTTTTCATTTTATATTTTCAGACGCTGCAACAAACACTCAGGGAGATATGGTACCCAATTTTCGAAAACTACTTTGGCTGCTGTTGAACTTGGCTCAAAACTGTGACAATATTATTCCTGGCACGAAACATTTACTAAACACCAATTTTGCTAGCTGATTTTAAATAAATTAAATTAAATTTTATATATTTTGTAATTCCAATTAAATAACTTTGCTGCATACTTTTCCGGCGCGTTAAAAACACAAAAATCTTTTAATTAATTCTGCGGCATAGTTTCGGGCAGATCATTAAATACATGGTTGACTTTTAATTTGTACAGCATGCTTTTGTGCGGTGGGTTAAATGTTGCGGTTCGATAATAAAAAAGCAGCATACTTTCGTGCTGGTTAATAAATTAAAAATTTAGAGTATTTTAGTAAAGCATACTTTTGTGCGGCAATTGAAAATGGCATGCTTGTATTTATTTTTGTAGCATACTTTCAGGCATTATAGAAAACTCAGTGGGATGAATTTATTTGGGTTTTAGGGTGGTCACTAAAAATTTTCAAATTTGGTAAGTTTTCTTCTAATTTTTTATGCCCAAAGACCTGTATTTCCACTTAATGTTAGAAACTAAGCATCCTCTAAGTCAGCGGTCGGGGAACTTACTTAATCATTACCCCAAAATATTTTTATTTAAGTAAACCCCATAGCGGTTCCTCGACCGCTGTTGTGTGGAAACAAATAAGGTTGATGCATTGGCTAAATTACCCTCTAAAAATAATAAAATAGATCGCTTATTCTGTCATATTGAATTGGTGCGACATTACGATAAAAGGGAAATAAATCATTGCATACGACATAGGCCGTAAACAGCAAAAAGGACATTAGATATTTGGCCATAACTTGAACATTTCCTTAAGGATCTTTGAGGAAGATACATTTTTGAACTCACAGCAACAAGATCTATCGATTTGCTTATAAGGATCTCTAGGATTTGCGAAAACAGGGGGTAGGTCAGAAAAAATTTTAAAAATTACAAAATCGTCAATAACTCTGCTATTTGAAGGACTATCCGGATGTCCTTTGGACCACAGGTAGGCCCAGGCCCGCCGATGCGAGCAAAGTAGTTCAAAGGACGATAGTCCTTCAAACAGCTGAAATATAACGATATATGTTTAAAACAGAAAATTGGTTATAACTCGGCCAAATCATAAAGGATTCGCACGTGTCCTGTGTCAGACATTTTGTCATGACCAGGGCTACCAACTGGCCAAAGGATATTCAAATCGTCCTTGTGGTTTCCGAGAAAACTGCACTTTTATGGTTTTTTCTTATTTTCGCTCGGCCGTAGAGTGAAATTTTTACAAGTGTTTTTTTTCTTAGACAACCTCATAATCCTTGAATGCAGTTCGATAGAGTAGGTCCTTGAAACTCTCACGCAACATGTCCTTTTAAAATCCGTAAGGATTAAAATGTTTTAGGACTATTTACAAAAAAATATTCAACACATTTTAGGTCAAAATTTGTCAATATCCTTAAGGATCCATCGGTTTTGCA
Source organism: Scaptomyza tumidula (assembly GCA_035044465.1). Lineage (NCBI taxonomy): Eukaryota > Metazoa > Arthropoda > Insecta > Diptera > Drosophilidae > Scaptomyza > Scaptomyza tumidula. The sequence continues at coordinate 9,034,129 of JAWNNW010000442.1, read as the reverse complement.
GTCAAGGATGGTTGCGATTCCCACCCAACAAAGGAAAAATAAGATATTTTTTTATTGCTCGTATCGTTAAAGATCGTATTTATTAACCTTAAAAACCAAAAAATCTACAATCAATAATTTAAAATAATATAAGACATGGACTGAAATTAGATATACATATAAACTCGGTGAAAGCTCGGTGGGGTTTTTTTTTGCGATCTCCACGAGTTTTTAAGTATTTTCGACGACAAGTACCAGGCGAACAGAATAGGCAGCAAGAAAAATGGTTTTTATATTTAACTACAAAAGTATGCAGGACAATTAATTATATTGTGAATAAAAAGCCAGCCTAAAAGTATGCAAATATATATAATGAGAATTTATGCACCACTTGCTGCTGATTCTGTGCGCCTGGTATACTTGAGTCAAAAACAAGCAAAAACTCAACGAAAACTCGGCATTATTTTGAGTTTTAATTTCTTTTTTGAGTCTTAGTTTGTTTAAACTATTTTAATCATTACACCAAAATATTTATGTGTAAGTTGATATTACCCCATGGCGAAGAAAAATATATACTTTTTACTCACAAAAGTTTCATTTTTACCCCCAAAAATTAAATTTTTAACCCATTTGGGGTAATTTACCCCGGTTCCCCGACCACTGCTCTAAGTGGTAAGATTAATAAATGCAACTTTTTTTTTATGGTCATGATTTTTAATTCATTTGTAATCCGAAATTGATTTTTTCTTAGTTCTTTTACCTCTCAAACATGAGCTAATAGTTCTTAAGAATCAAATAACAAGCAATTTATCTACTGTTCTTACTACGCATTTGCCAATGACAGCGAATTTTCTGAGCAAAACAGATCTCAAGAAAATACCAAGCCATTGACGCTTCGCTTTTCCCGTTGCGGTTGTTTCCCGTTGCTGCACGTTACTGGATGTGGCTTAAAGGGCTTCCCTACAGTTGCTGCCGGCGGCTGTTGGTAATTTGAGCCAACGCTGCTTAAGCTGCTGCTGCCTCCATCGCTTCATCGCTAGCAAGAAATCAAAATGCTGCTTCTGCTGCCAGGGCCACAATAAAGAGATGCACCCTAGACTCTTGAATAAACAACTGAGGTCGCTGCCACTCAGCGCGAATTGGCTCAGTTAACATCAAGCTGCCGTCCGTGTCGGTTCGTCGGTGCTGCGTGTTGATAAAAGCAAAAAAAAAAATAAAAATACAGAGATAAAAGATGTCAGATTTATCAGATAGCGGGCAATTGTTAGCCGATGTGCCGCAGGAGCAGCACGAGCTGCAGGTGATGGTTAGTCGTGGCAGTGGCACAGCCAGCGTGGACACAACCCCAAAGCTATCAAAAAGGAATAGCTCGGAAAGAAGTTTACCATTGCGCAGCTATAGCAAGTGGGCGCCCATGGAGCATGGAGCAACGTTGGTGTGGCGCGATCTGTGTGTCTACACAAATGTGGGCTCTGGGCGTGGCATGAAGCGCATTATCAATAACTCCACGGGCGCTGTGCAGCCTGGCTCGCTGATGGCCCTGATGGGTGCCAGGTAAGAGGTGGATCAAGTCTAGCGAAGTGTGAACTTGTGCAAGTGTAGAGTAATCGATATGGCTTACTTACTGGCCGAAGAGCAGTTTGTCTGTTGACCATAAATTCCATTTGTAACTGGGTTACGGTTAGCGTGGCGCACTCAAGCGATAATCTTTGACTGATAAGACATCTCTAGATGGAGTCTAGAGGCTAAGCCGTCAACTATTTATTTGTTAACAACTGCAAGTAAGTAATAGATAGCACTTCTCATTCACAGCGGCTCTGGCAAGACGACGCTAATGTCAACACTTGCCTATAGGCAGCCAGGTGAGTAGAATCTACATGAATCTCATGATAAGATAAGACATCTCATCTGCCAACTACTCTCAATGCTCTTTCTTCTACAGCTGGTACTGTGGTTCAAGGTGATATACTGATAAATGGTCGACGCGTTGGACCCTTCATGCATCGCATCAGCGGCTATGTCTATCAAGATGATCTCTTCATTGGCGCCCTTACAGTACTCGAGCATCTCAACTTTATGGTCAGTGAAAAAGTAGTTAATGTTTGAACTTACTCTCTAACTAGCTTTATTTTCTCTTAGGCTAATCTGCGTTTGGATCGCCGCGTGTCGAACGAGGAACGTCGCCTGATTATCACGGAGCTGCTGGAGCGCACAGGATTGCTTTCTGCATCCCATACTCGTATTGGCAGTGGCGATGATGAGAAGGTTCTTTCTGGTGGGGAACGCAAGCGTTTGGCATTTGCCGTCGAGCTGCTTAACAATCCGGTGATTCTCTTCTGTGATGAGCCCACAACTGGCTTGGACTCGTACAGCGCACAACAATTGGTTGCCACGCTACATGAGTTGGCCCAAAAGGGCACCACCATTCTCTGCACCATTCATCAGGTAGGGGCATTAAGCATCTCTTTACTTTCGTTCAGTCTTAACCCTGTCCGTCGTGTTACAGCCCAGTTCACAGTTGTTTGATAACTTTAACAATGTCATGTTGTTGGCGGATGGTCGAGTTGCGTTCACAGGATCGCCACAGCACGCTTTGAGCTTCTTTGCTGACCATGGCTACTACTGTCCGGAGGCATACAATCCAGCGGATTTCCTCATTGGCGTGCTGGCAACAGATCCAGGTTATGAGCAGGCTTCCCAACGCTCCGCACAGCATTTGTGCGATCAGTTTGCTGTTTGTTCGGCGGCCAAGCAACGAGATATGCTGGTTAATCTTGAGATTCATATGGCACAATCTGGTAACTATCCCTTTGACACGGAGCTCGACTCATTTCGTGGTGTTGCCTGGTACAAACGCTTCTACATTGTTTGGCTGCGTGCATCGTTAACAATGCTTCGGGATCCAACAATACAATGGATGCGTTTTATACAAAAGATGGCCATGGCATTCATCATTGGCGCCTGCTTTGCGGGCACAACGCAACTAACCCAATTGGGTGTACAGGCAGTGCAGGGCGCTCTGTTCATCATGATATCGGAGAACACATATCATCCCATGTACTCCGTTCTAAATATCTTTCCACAAGGCTTTCCACTTTTCATGAGGGAGACTCGTTCGGGTCTCTACTCCACAGCCCAGTACTACGTTGCGAACATATTGGCAATGGTAAGTAGACTTTAGTTGGTCTTTGAATGGGAAAACTCACTAACTCTCTTTCCTCTCTTCCTAGCTACCTGGCATGATTATTGAGCCATTTCTGTTTGTGGTCATTTGCTATTGGATAACGGGCTTGCGTGCTGATTTCTACGCTTTTGGAATAACGGCAATTTGTGTGGTGCTGGTAATGAATGTGGCAACAGCTTGTGGCTGCTTCTTTTCGACGGCCTTTAACTCGGTGCCGCTGGCAATGGCTTATTTGGTGCCGCTTGATTACATCATCATGATAACGTCGGGCATCTTCATCAAAATTAGGTGAGCAATGACCGAAATGTCTAACGACCTTAAACCCCTTTCACACTCGTTCCCCTCTCTCTCTCTTTGTAGTTCTCTGCCTGCGGCATTTTACTGGACGCAATTCCTATCTTGGATGCTGTATGCCAATGAGGCAATGACAATTGCTCAATGGTCGGGCGTGCAGAACATCAGTGAGTAGCATCAAATGAATAAACCTCTTGGGCATTGACTACCTAGCCATCCCCCTACACCTTATGTTCTCTTTACAGCCTGCTTTGGGGAGAGTGCTGATTTGCCCTGTTTCCACACCGGGCAGGATGTGCTGGACAAGTACAGTTTCAACGAGGCGAATCTCTATCGCAATCTGTTGGCCATTTTGGGCATTTACTTTGGCTTCCACCTGCTTGCATACTACTTCCTGTGGCGTCGGGCGCGCAAAGTTTAGTTTCCGTGCTCTCATTGCTGCTTTTGAACATCTTGTTGCGTTTCGTTTGTAAATAAATTTAAATCCATTATGAAAAAGCATTTGCCTAGCCAACAGAAAACGAGAGGAATAAGCGATTTTTCTTTCAATTAATTTTTGCGCATTTTATTAACAACATTTGCGACACACTTACAACAATTAACATTGAATTGAATTAAACGTAATCAAACAGCGAGCTACATTAAATACATTGAAACAGTTTTTGCACTTAAATTGACACATTTGAAGTTTGTTTTTATGTTTCGATAATCATCCAACGACAACTGCTTACAACACATATTATTTATATCTTGTACAAAAAAACAAACTTAGTTAAACTATAGATAAAGTCAGTGTCAGGTTTGAGAGACATCATAATACATATCATACATATAACATTATAATTGCGCATGTTCTCAATTGAAATTTCAAGAGAATCTTATCTTGCAAGTTGCAATTGGGAACATGTCTGCGTTGGAGTTTTCGAGTTTAATAGCTAAGAAAACTATTAAATATCAGGCTATAAAATAATCTAAACATTTAAAATAGAAATCACAGCGAGAATTTATTTTGTTTTTCCATTTTTATCTGCTCTTTGGTTTTAGTTTTTAAGTTTAGTTTTTAGTATTCGTTAAACATTGTGTTGATTTAGTGTTGATTTCAGCAACATTGAGACACACTCACTCACACATACACACACACACATTTGCACACACATGCATACACATAAATATATTGTTTTTTGTATAATAATAACATACACTTAAAGCATTTTAACAATTATCTTTAGATATAAGTTTAGTTCATTGTTTGAAGAAAATGTTTATTTCTTTTTTATCTCTTTGGTTTTCAATTGACAGTTTTCGTTTTGCGGGCTGAAACTTTAGATTTAACATTTATCTATTGCAACATTTTGAAATCGTTTAATTTCGTTTCGAAGTTTGGATACCCTGTAATTGAGTTTAAATTCAGTTAGTCGCTTGCCATTTGCCTGTCTTACACTATATAGGAACCGTGCACATCCCCCATAAGCCCAACCTTCCCCATACCATGTCCCCCACCACCTCATCCTTCTATCTTACAACTATTCGTAAATACTTAATCAATATTTGTATTTGCTGTGATATGCAGGGTTGCCACCTGGTCGTATATAGTATATATTTCCCCTCTTAGGTGGATCATGATAGGAACAACAACAGAAATGCGAGATCATACAATCAGGGAACAAAATATATCTAGTTCTCTAATCGCTTATATAGCAGCTTATTTGCTGACTGCTGCCATTTTTTACATATTTACACAAAAAAAAAACAATATTCACCCTTTCTACGTGCTGACCTCCTGGAGCAATCCTGCCCGAGGACTGCTGCCTCCTTGAGTGCTGCCAGTGGCGCTGCTTCCGTTACTGTTGCTGCTGATGAGGATCATGCTGCGACTGTTGGGCATTACGAAGACCTCAGCGGCCAGGCCAATGGGGCTCATCGATTGCGAGGTCTTGATGGGACTGCGATTTGGCTCCAGGCTTGCTGTCTTTGGCACCCAATCCTGTAAAGCATCAGCACCCAATAACAAACCGTCTGCAGTTCCTGCTACTCCTCCTCCGCCGCTGATCCCTGTCGTCTCCAGCGTGCCTGGTGCTGTTTGGGTGGAGCTCTGACTCTCATTGGATAGCAGTCGTGTGGCTGTGGTGGTGGAACTGGTTGCCAAAGTGGTCACAGAGCGACGTTTCCTTTGATGTTGCGCAGAAGCTCCGGTCGTTGTCAACGTCTCCGTTACATTGAAGCTAATAATGGTGTCCCGTTTCCGTAGTGTGGCCGTTGAGTAGCTGCAGGAACTGCTAAAGACTTCGCTACGCAGATTCTGTTGCTGCTTGTTGCTCAGATCGGAGAGACTGATGTTGTTCTTGAGCAGTATTTCCAGGTTCTCAATGGAGTCCTTCAGTGTGGTCTTCTCATCTCGACATATCTCCTCTTTGAGATCAGCCACAAGTGTTCTAGGGGTCGCTGTGGGCGTGAGACAGCTGTCCGGGTTGCTTGTAATGCCAGCATTGCGCAGGAGCACTGGCAAGTTTCCAATGGTCACCACACTGGAGCTGTTCGACATGCAGGGCGTTATCCCTGTTGAGCTGACCGTGGTGCCAAACGAGGAGGAGATATTGTGTTGACGGCATAGAGATTTTCTGCGCTGTGCCGTCAAACTTTGCATATTTGAATTGAGATCGATTTCGTCATCATCAATGTCATCATCTTCATCAGGATCTGTAGCCTCTGCAGCGGTAGATGTAACAACTGCTGGTGCCTCAACTGCCGTCTCCGTCTCTGTCTCTGGATCTGGACTCACTGCTCTAGGCAGCTGTGGCTCCGCCTGCTTCTCCAGGTTTGCGGCCGGCATCTCCTTCTTGCCCTTGAGAAAGTAGGTAATCATGGAGCCCTTGCCTTTGACATTGACACTACCACGACATTCAAGCTCAAAGCCACGGCACTCCAACAACTGCTGCATCTCCTGGGTCACCTGTGGTCAGTGGACACAAAGTGCGAAATTGTTGATTTCATTGGGGAGTCGCAAAGAAACAACGAAAGAACAGAGAGAAACAAATGAAATAAAAATAAATTCAAAGTGACAAGTTCATTGGCACAACATTTGCTTTATTCACACACGCATAACACACACATATAAACAGATAAACCTGAGCTCAATATTTCATGACAACACTCCTTCGACTACCCGCTCTTCCACCCCTCAATTACCTAGGCCCTTGGGTTCGCTTAATAATTTATTTCTCTCTTTGGCAAAATTCTCGTGCGCTTCGCTTTTATTTTGACAACGCACGGCAAACAAAATCAAATGCGGCATATAGTGTGTGTGTGTGTGTGTTCATTGCATGGGCGTTTCTCTTATGCCACGCTGCGTATACGCAATGTGTGAGTAAAAAAGTTAAGTGCTCTGCTGGTCAGAGATATTGATTGATAGAGGGAAGGGGCGTGGCAAACACCCCCCCACACACACACACACACACACAAACAGCTGTTGAAAAGTTTACTTTTTAATTTATTTAAAGTGACATTTGTCAGGCTAAAGAAAATTCAAAAGAAAAACAAAAGAAGAAGCTCAAGTTTTTCTTGTCGAACTCACCTGGATGTGATCCACGAGTCCCGTCGAGTCCATGCGGGAGGCAACATTCACGGCATTGCCCCAAATATCATACTGTGGCTTACAGGCTCCGATTACACCAGCAACAACAGGTCCAATATTAATGCCTGCCTCAAAAAAAATAATTTGGATTTTAAACTTTAAAGTCTTTTGGAGATTCTCTGCTTAGAGTTTTCACATCTTCCTAACATTAATCAAAAAACCAATAAACCGTTAGGTGAAAAAATATAACAAAACTTTTGTAGTCCGTTTCTTTGGCAGACAACTGCATTAGTGCGAAAGTGCAAACTAAAAGCTCCCAAAGAGTTTCGTACAAGGAAAAAAGTTTTCCTTTATATTCTCACTTATTGGTGGGTTATTTCTCACCTATCCGCATGCGAAAGTTGTTGAAGGAATGCATATTGACCTCCTCAATCTTGTCGAAAAGCTGCAGCGCATAGTCGGCCATGGCGGTGACGTGACTAAAATTCACCTGGTCACAAGTGTTGGCTGTCAGCCCAGATGCTGCCATATATGTGGCTCCGGTGCTCTTAATTTTTTCAATGCAGCTGCAAAAAGAAAGAATTGTTTCGGTAAGTTTGTGTGGGGAAAGGAGAAGCGAAAGCGAAAGAAATAAGATGGTTGTATACTAACCGAAAACGTTCCTCGCTGAGCAGCTCATCGAAGTCGGCAATAATCTCGTTGAGCAAACGCAAGCATTCAACGCCCTCGTTATTGCCCTCCAGTTCAACATAGAACTCCGAGAAATTCGGTATGCTGGCAAAGAGTATGCAAACGGAATCACATTGCTCGTGGTATAAATCCTGCAAATCATTCAAAAGTACACATTTCAATTAAATTCATCACCTGTGTTAGCTCCAGCTACCCCTCTCTTACTGTCTCGGCAAGAGGAATGCGTTTTGCTTATTACTTATTTACAAGCAATCACATTTTAATGCTTAGTTTTCTTTCGTTTTTATTTTATGCAATCTGATACACAGTCACGACCACGAGGTCAGGTTTGTTGCAGACCACTCTATCCCCACCCACAAAGAGTCAAACACACACACACATATACAGAACACAGGAGGCAACCACACGTCGGTGGTTCCAAAATTTGTGGCTGCTCATGTGATTTGGTTAAAAGTTGTTGATTGCGCACTTAATGTGGCAAGTTACGCCCCCTCTTTGCCATGACACAAGTGTGCGTCAGCGTGCCCGTTACGCATTGAAGCGTTGCAAGCCGCAGCAAATACACACACACAACATACACGCGGCCAATGGGCAAATGCGGTAGGCGTTACAGTACGTATACTTAACAACGGGATCTGCCATTTGTCCTTGTTGCTACGCACAAAGTTTCAAGCATTTGAACGCTATAAAATTGCCTACGACCCAAAAACAAACATTTGTAAAAATACACATATATTCTTATTAAGCTGGCTGCGCTTTAAAAGTGTTTATATATGTATATATGGTATACGATTATAATACTCACCTCAAGGTGCTTTTCGCGGCTCAGAAAGTGCTCAGCGACATGTACGGGCAAAATATTCTCGAGCAGTTTACGGTTATAAGCCTGCAAATGCTCCATATCCTCTTTTTCCTCTGCAAGGAGATGAAAAAAGAGAGAACAAAAATAAAAACGGCCAACAAAACAAGCGTATAAAAAAAACAGAAGCGTGAAATTGAAATATCAGTTTATCAGTTAACCGAAGCGTAAGCGTACAGCAAAGAAATGAAAAAATCTCCAATCCCCAAAGACATTGACAATTGCCAGTGTAACGAACAGGGAGATACCCTGTTTATCAAAGAGTATTACAGAAATCTCTTAAAGAGTTCATGATTAATGAAATGGATTTGAGAGCTTGAATCACGTATTTATCTTTAAAAACTCATTTTGTAATCTCCTGAAAAACAGTGTACAAAATGAAAGCTTAAACAGCGCTGCATAAGCTAAAGCGCCAGTCAAACATGAGTGCGACTATTCGTGTGTATTAGTGAGTACGAATGTGTGTGGGAGGAAACTCGTACATGTGTGTGTGTGTGTGTGTGGGTGGGCGTGTGTACTAATGAAAAGGTTTTTGTGCACACACCGAGCAAAACGGAAGCGCGCAAGATGAGCAACAAATGCGTTGTGATAAACAAGGGGAGTGGGTTAATCAGTGAAGTGTGGGAGGGTATTAGCAACATAAATGACTTGTATCTGTCAGTCAGTGAGTAAGTCATGTGTGTGTGTGTGTTTTGTTAATTATTTGCCGAATTTAAAGTTAAAACTCACCCGTTGCCTGCAATTTCCAGATGAAGTCAAGACGATAGGTGGCCTCCGTTTGGTGGCTATGGAAGATGAGGGCAAGCATAAATGCAAATAGGAAGATTGAGTCAATTATGTAGCGCAGCAGGGCTTCCTCATTGCTAATGCAGCGACGTTAGTTGCCCAAGTTAGACCAAGTTATTCCAGTCCATTAAGGCGTAATGCCAATGCCAAGGCACAAAAACCCGGAGGAAATAAAGAGCAGAACAGAAACAGAGAACATAACTAAAATGAAGTGTAGTGTAGAAGTCTCAGCTGGCATTCAACATTCACTCTCATTCCTCTAGCTGATAAATTAAACCAACGGCAGAGTGCTAAATACAATTTTAATGCTGTTTGCGGCTGCTGTAAATGCATTTCAGCTGTTGCCAACCAAGTTAAGATGTCGGAGCGCAAGCGGGGCACACGTCTGCATCAAATTGCATTACAGCATAATTCGTTTTCATTCATTCATTCATTCAACTTGCAAGCGGACTTCTTCGTTTAGGTTCCTTTGCATACTTACGTAAAGTCGACGCTTATTTCTCTACTGCTTGCAATATACAAATATGAGGAGCAGGCCATATAACTGCCAGCGGCCAAGAGAAGCAGCAACACTTTCAGCACGAGGCGCAAAACTTGATATGTGGCACAGCACATCATCGAGAGCAGCGTTAAGAGCAGGAATGTCTACAAAACAAGACGTAACAACAACTTAAGACAAGTTATATACTAAAGAACAACATCAATCTTGAAACTATTTTATATAACTTCGAAGACTTTAAGCAGACTTGATATAGTTATTAAGTAATGAAAAGTTTGCTCTAAGAAGACCTAGCAGAGTGGTTGAATAGTGAAAAGTTTTTGCATTAATCTTTTAATAAGTTTGGTTCTGTAAAGGTAATATGGAAAGATGTTTATATAAAAGCCCTATTTTCACAATCCATAAAACTTACATTGTAGGCCAGATAAAAATCACAGCTGTTATCTGTTATCGGTAGGAATGGCTCCTGCTTGATGTGCTGATTGAGTTGGCTGTCGTTGCTGCTGCTCTTGTCGCTTAGCCAGGACCATTCATTATGCAGCAAATCCAATTGACGCATTGATTCCTCCAACTATAAAGGAAGAGAAAGAACGAATACAATTGAAGGCTAATTAGCATGGTGTGAAAAGGAGAAAAAGAAGAAGCAACCTGGAAATGCCATTACGTGTGCTTAAAGTTTAACGAGGCGGCTAACAACACACAACTCTCAGCCACTCGGCTGATGGCCATAAAAAAGCTGGCTAAATGAATAGCGAATGCGCCTCCAAAGTGTCATTAAACGTGGCCGATAAAGATACAAAAAAGCCAAAACAGAGATGAAGTGATAAAGAGAGAGATGCAGAGAGAGATGAATGTAATGAAACAGGCAGAGGAGCAGTTGACAACTAAATGTCAAAGCACCATCGTTAGCTTTGAACTCAGACAAAGCGAAAAGTCAAGAGTCAGAGACGCGTGTTGTGCCTTTGGGGCATGTGGTAGGTAACAAGTAGCATATAAATGGGGCACACTTCATATATTAAACGTGGCTGGCATTTGTGTTCCCTGCCTTCTGCCTCCTGCCTCCTGCCTCCTAATCCCCTTACACGCCCTCTTACTTCTCCTGTTGCTTGCGCTTGATGTCTGCACAACTTTAATGGAAAAACTTTTGTTTTGTCGCATCCCAAAAACAACAACAAACAAACAAATACAACAGCACGAGAAGTAGAAAAACATTCCCCTCAAAATTGTACTTTGAGCAGGCAAAAAAACGTAAATTTCTTTTTTATTATTTTGAAGTTCACCTAAATGGCCCAAAAGCCAGCCAGCAACGATGCTTATAGATATGACCAACAATTTGTTGTGCGCACAAATTATGCATAAAACGAATCTTTTGGCATTTTCTTGGGATTTGTCCATTGTTTATGTTATTATAACTAAAAGCACTACTAAGTAGCATCATTTGTGTGTTTCATCTTTGTGGGCTTACCATGGCCAGCAACGTGGTCAAAACAATCAGCGTGACGGTGGCAAATGCAAAACACTGCGACAAGGTGCGATTGCTGTGAATTCGCTCTAAATATCGCTTCAAAACATTTGGTAGCTGTAAAAATAAAAGGGACATACAAAAATGATTATTGATTCAACTATAGCTAGTTTTTATCTTTACAACAAATACAGTGGTATATAAATTACCTGTAAATTGATTTCATGACAGCTCACCAAAGAGACGAGCAAAAGTAGCAGCAACAAAGCGAAAATCGACAAAACCAAACAAAGTGTGGAGCTGCAGCAATAGAAGAGATAGAGATAGATGGCAGATTAATGGATTTAAAGTAGTTCTATGAAATCTAGGATAATGTTAACATTATAAACGAAAACCACTCACCTATCAAAAACCGCAAAACGCATCAAAGTGCTGCCCAGGAAGACAAGCAAACTGCAGTAGAAGTAAACACAAAGCAAACGATCCGGCTCACTGGCATACTGCGATGAAGTGCATATGACAATGGATTGTAGACTTAACCCAGGACATGAGTACTCCAGCTACTTACCTTGCGCTCGAGAGTAGCGCTCTTGAAGCACAATAACAACGACTGACAATGCTCGGCACGCAAATGATCTATGCTTCGAGCATCGATGGCACGCATTAAATACTCATTCACCTCATCCTCGGGATCCTTGGTACTTTCCGAGCTGTCACCAAAGCCAAACCTGCAAGGCAAGAGTAAGCAATGTTAGGTTTACGGACAGAAACTATTGACATCTTACTTGGATGTGTGCTTTTGGGCTGTGCCATGGCCCATCATGCGTAGCTCCTTGGAAATGTTGCCATTCACTTGCAGACGATTGCGCGACTTCTTATTCTAGAAGGATAAACGATAAATCTTGACATTGCCATAGCACTATAAACTCTCTCTTTTTGTATATATACCTTTCCACTTACTGGTCTGTAGATATCGCCTGGCACTATAAGATACGTTTCAATTTGATTATCCTTCAGATATGAGTTCCTTTCAGCACCCTTGCCCACCTCCACCTCATAGTCGCCATCCAGACACTTGAGCGTTTCCTTGGTAATGTGCACTCGTCTGCAAGAGGAGGATAATAAAACCGAAGAGTCGGTTAAGGTGACTCAATGCCTGGCAGGATATGTCATGTAAGTGGCTATAAATGCCAAAAGCTTTACCAGCAGCCGCAGCAGCTGGCAACATATGGAGTTAAGTTGCCTTTTTTGGTTGGCATAACCATACTTATTGTGGCAGCAGCAAACGTAGCATGCAACTGCGTTACAGCAAATACGTTTTTTGCTGCATTAAAAGGCCAACAAGGAGAGGAAAGGGAGCCGCAGCTTTTTGTACTATCCTTTTTTGGCTGCCAAGTGCCACGCGCTTTGGGGGCAACAGCAGCAGTTGCAGTTACATTTAAAAAAATTGTGACAACCACAATAGCTTTGGTTGATTTCGATGATAATTACATAGAGCTTTTGTTATGAATTGTTTTGCCTCCGCATTGCTTTTCTCGCTGTTCTGACTCGAATGTTCTGATCCTGGGACTAACGGGACGCTTGCATGCATCTGCCATTGCTGCTTAATTGCCGCTTATCAGGCTCCTAGCCGAGTAGCAGTATTTGCTTTTAATTTCACTCGAGACACTGGAGGACTGGAGTAACAAAGGAGCTGATGTTGCTTTTGTTGCTGACCCACTTGGCATCGAAAAAGGACGAAGTCGAAGTCGTGCCATCGTCGAGCTGAAACAAATTGCTCAAGTGTTGTTGAAAGTGAAGCAACTGCATCAACAGCAGAAGCAACCTAAAGTGCCGGCCAGTTAACGGCGGGCGGGCTGGTGTTGTGTATGTGTGTGTGTGTGGGTTTGGGTGTGGGTGTGGGCGTGGTGCAACAACTCCATAATCGATTCAAAGGGCGTGCTGCGTTGGCGGGGCAACTGTGAACTGGCTAACCAATAACTTGGCGCCCACAAACACACCACTACACACAGACACACATGTGCACATTCTGTGGCTGAGTATGCAAATTTGCACAACAACAACAGCAACAAGAATAACAATTACTGCTATTACAGGCATTACAACCATTACAGCACACACTACACACTGCAGCGACACTTGGCCAAGTGTTGAGAGGTTAAAGTACCTTTAAAATGCAGGCGCGCAAAACGGAGCACAACAGGAGCGGATGTAATAGAGAACGGGTGAGTTTTTGGTAAGGATAAATAAAAGTAACAATTAAAGCTAAAGTTTATAACTAAAACGTTACATTCCGCTACTGTTGCAAAGCTGCCAGCTCAATAAAAAACTACTGCGTCCGGTCTTGCTAAAAGTTGCCTTTAATTGCAGGACATTTCCACGCGAAAAAGGGGGAAGAAACCGAGGCGAACAGGAGGGACTCTGTCAAAACGGAAATGAGACAAACTTGTCAGCGGCTTTTGCGGCTGTGTGTGATGGCCAGAAGCTAAAGTTTTTGGCCCGGCTGAATGGATTGTGGGCGTGACAGTGCGATAAGAACTAAACTGCTTTTCATTGCATACTTGTCGACATGGAGCATATCAAAGCGGGTCAAAAACATAATTCTCAGCTGTCGTAAAGTGGCACACGGCACCACCACAAAACCACACTGACTACCGTCTAGTAACCAGCAACGTAGATCCAAGGGTTTTTTTTTGCTTCTAGGGCTGTCAGCAAGAAAATAATCAAGCGAAATGTGAGTTTTAGAACAAAAGACAAAGCCAAAGACAAGGTAATGTGTTGTGGTTCTTGTTGTTAGTGATGGTTCCATGTCTTGCTACTTGGGGATTAGGTTGGACAGAAAAGGCTTTGCTTTGAAGTGGTTGAGCTTCGAACCATGACACTAAGTAATTAATACAACTGTACGATTTGTAATGCCATTTGCAGATGGAGTATATATATATGTGTGTTTACTTGGTAGGCTTCGTTACTTACCCGGGTATTCCGCCACTCTCCATATGATTGGCCAGTGTCACATCGTTGGACCAAACATCGAACTGCCACTTGACCAGCCCCAATACGCCACAATGCACCCGTCCCGTATGAATGCCAACTCGCATATTCACATTCACGGCCATTACCTCACGCACCAAACTATATGTACGTATGGAGTGGGAGAAGAGGTGCATTGGGTTAACGGCTACAACATGACAAAAGCCTCAACATACAAAGCCACAACTGTAGCATTGTTTGGTGCTATTTTGGTACTTACGCTATAGCGTCAATCATGTCCAGTCCCATTTCAACAGCACAGTGAGCATGATCCGGTCTCGGCTCTGGCAAACCGGAGACACAGTAGTAACAATCGCCCAGCAGCTTAATGCGCAGACAATGATGCTCAGCAGCCAATCGATCAAAGCTGCAACAAAGAAAGTAGAAAATAGAAGAAGGGTTAGAAAAACGTAGTCAAGAGTTAAGGCACAAGTTCGGTTAGACCGAAACATTTTATGGCAATAAGAGATAAGAAACAGTTTTCTTTTTACGCTACATTTGTTTATAGAATTCACAATCTCAAGCCCTAACATAGATTAATTGTCTGAGTTACTGTGATTTATCAATATACACGTAGTATTTATGTATTTTGGCTACTCACTCGGGGGAATTGTTTGGGCTTTGCTTACAGCGAATACATGTCAAAGAAAATGGTAAATATACTCTTCCCAAATTGATTCGATGCGAATCAATAAGGTGCTTGGCAAACAGACCAATCCCTTCCCAAAAATGATGCTAGCTGAGAGAGAGCCAAGCTGTCGTCCAATAATCGTCCGGGCAATGGGGCAATGGGGCAAAGGTAGGCACTCGAATGTGCAATTAATTTGTTCGAGACAGATGTGCCACTGTTGCGCAGTACGAATTTGTTGTTGGTATATAGGTTGTATCAGCCCATTCGTTAGACTGTTTGACATGACCAGAGGGCAGCAAAAAGTTCCATGGAAAACAACAACATACGCAAACACGGACACGACATGTCATTAAGTACTTACCGTGCAAATAGCTCGTTGAGCAGACGCACCAGCTCCTCCGCTGTGCACTGATCTGACAGGCTCGTGAAACCACAAATGTCCGCAAAGAGGATGCTGAAAAAAAGAGATGAAAAAAGTGAAGGCAGTTCAGATAAAAGTGCAAATATTATAAATTGTTGTTGTTAGTTTGTTGTTACTGCTATAACTGTGTATGTGTGTGTGTGTGTGTGTTTGTATTTGTGTATTGCGCCAAAGGAAAATTCTTGAATGTATTCAAACTAGCAGCAGCATTTTTCGCATTTGCAAAAGTTTCTCTTTAAAGCGCGCATAAATGGTTCGAGTTTGAAATTTTTCCGGGGCTGTTAAGTGCCTGAGAAATCTTTGCAAGGACGAAGACCGAGTTCCTTTGAGAGCAGCTTAGCCGTCTCACTGCGTAATTTAATACTATGCCCACAAAAAAAAGACGCTAACGAGGCGAAAGACACAATTGGGCGTCAAAAAAGCAAACAGGTGTGCCTTGAGATTTACTTTATGCTAAGTGTGTACTGCTAACTGTACGTGTGTAATTGTGTGTGACAGCTGGTAATGTGTTGCAGTTGTGTTTCATGCGACATTTATATAAGTTCATCGGTCGGGTTACTACATACATACATACAAAACACACACACATATATACTAATGCACACAAGCACACATCAAGCAAATTTATTGACTTTGCATACAAATAAATTTATGCACACACAAGAGTTACAGGACGTGCACACACTCACACTCAATCGCACACACTCACTCGCACACACAAACACATACGCATACCTGACATTCTCGTGTCGCTGTATGTAAATCTTATGAAACTGTGTGTCACGTGGCTGGCCCGCAATGTCGTCCTTCATCTCCATGGCAACGTGCCGCGGCAGCACCGATAGCAAAAGTCTCTCCTGCAAAAAAGGATAACATATAAGCATATAAACACCACACACCATCACCATCACCATCACCATGAGCAATACCAACACAAACACACACACACACAGATCGCATAAATGTTTGGCTTGACGTATGCTAAAGCAACAGTCAAATGGCGCTATGCGAAATTTGTGCTTTTGCCTCTTCTGTTTGCCTTTGCTATCTGGATGGCACGCAGGATAACAGGCACAGGCACAGGCATCTTGGGCAGACAAGCAGGCAACAAGTCATTGGCAAGCCTTAGCACGTATGTTGTTTGCAGATTCATTTACGCAAAACCCTTTGATGCACCATCTATTTTTCTTGTGTGTAGCGAAGAAGGCGGAAATCTTGTTATGTTTTGCTTTGCTTCGGAGCTCCTGAGATATCCTTTGACATTGTTTGTTAGTCACATTTGCCGCCTTGTTGCACTTGATTCACTCATTTAGTCAGACTCACCTGCTGTTGATTCTCGCGCTGTGTTCGCAGACGTGCTTCAATGCACTGCCGCGTCTCAATGAAGGCCTTCCTTTGAGCCTTCTCCTTTGGCCAGTGCGTGTAGACGCCAGTCACATTGGCCAACAACAAGGCAATACAAGTGCATAGCAGCTGGCAACGAGAGACAAACATTTTAATGGCATTATGTCATAAGCATCGGAGAATGAGAGAGACCAAGTAAAAATGGCACACAAACGACATTTTATTCAATTTTGCGGCCATTTAATTTAATTCATTTTTCTGTATTCCATGTTTTCCACCTGCACTCGCCATTGTATGCGTGTGCAGGTTGGGATAAACGTGTTTAAAGCGAAATTTATTGTCACGTGCCTGACTACAGCAACGCTCTTGATGTGCAGTTGCCACACTCAGGCCTTCAGGTAATCAATTCAAAAGTATAAAAATGAAGTTTCATTGCAAGTTATTCGTCTTCAGTTCTCAAAACTCAAAAAAAACTGAAACTTTCACTTGAATTAAAACTTTTAGATTCATTCGAATCGATATTCGTTTAGTTCATTTCTGATTATGCCATTGCAAAAGTATCAAATCTTTTATATAATTGAACAAGCGTGATTTTTTTTTATTAAATAACTCAACGTTTACTCTTTAATATTGGACTGCAACGCAACTTGTTGTGGCATTTGTGTGTTCCCTTGAGCTGCAATACCTGTTGATAAATGTTGCCCGCCCACTTGATTTGTGGCAGCCACAAACAATTGCGGTTCGCAGCAAATACAACAAAAGCTACACGTATACATTGTTCGGCTTACCTCCTGCCAGCGCAGCGACTGCTTTGACTGCGACGTTGAATGCATCGCTTGCGTTTCTTGCAACATAACCTGCAGCTCCTTATCCAGTGTGTATTGTGTGCGGAGACAGGTGTACAAATGCGTGCAACTGAGCAGAATGCCACCGATGAGAGACTCACGCAAACGCAGCGGCAACATCGTGTATGTCATGTAGATGAGCACAATGCAACAGGCGCTGCCATTGAAGGATTTACTGTTGTCGTGGGATTGTACATGGAAAAGATCGATAGTTAAATTAACCAAAAGCACTTTTAGTTCTGTACATTGATTGTATTGTTGATTGTTTTTGCAAACTTAAAGCAGCAGCTTGAGCATAAGCGCAATTAGCATGCAGCATCCATGATGATTATTTTATGCTGCTAGGCAACAGCTGCAAGCCAACTTTAAGTGTACAAACAAACATAAAAGGGGACACTGAGAACAACATTATATTTGTTAGCTTTTTTTCCCCAGTGTTTTATTTATTCTTTGGCAAACAGGTTTCCGAGTGTACAGACCTGGGCTGCATGGCAAAGCTAACAGCAATTTCGATGGCCAGAAACGTGCCCAATATGACGTAGGAGACAAGTACGAGAATTATTTCATTCATGGCCGGCTTTGAGAGGATGCACAACAAGACTACAGAGAAATGGCAGAGATGGAGAGAATGTGAACAATTAAAAGTAAATGGAGCACAATGGACAACAATATGTGGCCTGGCATTAAAGTGTTTAAGTGCAGCTGACTACTCACATGCGTAGACAATGCCACAGATTAGCATGACAACGAGAAAAACCACGACAGTCTCATCGATTTGCGTAATCATCAAGAAGAAAGTGTTAACATTATCGCTCCAGCCAAACAATACGGCATCCTGTGGCTGTTCCTGCTGTGTGTTTGGGTCCTTCTGCATTAAAGTGGCATTGACTGCATCGTCAACAATAACTGGTGTTAGATTGAAAACTTCGTTGGCGAAGGACAAACGCCTTTGGCTTTTATTGTTGTCAAGCGAATCCTTAAAGCGTTTAATGCCATCATCAACATCAACATCAACGGCATCAGCATCCACTTCGACCTTTGGCGCATTCAGCCGGCCAATGTCAACAATCAAGTTATGCTGCTCAGTGGCACGTTTGCCACGCAGTTTGTATCTGTAAGTGGAGAAGAGGAGAAAAAAAAAAAAATAACAATTTTTATATGCATACATACATATTAATATCAATAAGTCTGGCATTAGCTTGGCCTAACTCAACGCACACACACACACTCGCACTCACGCACACACAACACACTATCCATCTTGTCTGCACATATATGAAAATAAATCGAATCGAAATCGAAAACGTAAACGTAAATGAAATGTAAATGGAAATTC
Source organism: Scaptomyza tumidula (assembly GCA_035044465.1). Classification (NCBI taxonomy): domain Eukaryota; kingdom Metazoa; phylum Arthropoda; class Insecta; order Diptera; family Drosophilidae; genus Scaptomyza; species Scaptomyza tumidula. The sequence goes on along the minus strand of JAWNNW010000442.1, from coordinate 9,015,198 downwards.
CTAAGCACAAATACGGTTCAAGGATCTTAGCCTCTCTCAATCTTTCTCCACACCTTTGTTGATGTATTTGTTGCCTTGTTTATTGGTTTAGGCTGGTGGAAGAAATATTCTTTGTGTTTATGTTGCCAATTTGTTGTTATTTTGACTGCCTGCGATGTGTTGTTGCCAAAATATTGTATTCTAATTTTAACTTCAAAAACACCTTGTGGTGGGCAAAACAAAAAGTATAGCATACTTTTATGGGCCGTCACCACCTCGAACAGATTGAATTTGGCGGCTTGTCAGCCAAGCATTGGTCTTAGCGTAATATGCGCCCCTTGCCTGCTTACCAGATTATTGTTGTCAAAATCAACAAACTCAACCACTAACTCAGTAAACAGGCACAGTTTCTGTTAACATTTTCTAGTGCTGCCAAATTGGAACAATGGGAAACTACAGCAATAGACTTGTCTTTAGAGCCCGGCTTAAGTTACAACGTTAACTCTTTCATATAAAATTCCAGTCAGAACTCAATATGAATAGATTCGATAGTTTCAAAGTTTTCAAAAGTTTGCTAACACAGATTTGCACAATGATTTGGCTACTCACCTGGCCCGATGTTGTTTGTGGTGTTGTTGTTGATGCTTGAAGCGATGCTTGTGCATGCTTCGATAATGTTTCTGCTTCTGTCTGCGTCCCCCTGGCTCCCAATTAGATGGCACTATAGCTAACCGCTGGAGCGCATTATTGTTTCGGCTTCGCAACTGATCAATGCCATTAACAGTTTGGGTTGGAATTGCTTTTGCCGTTGTCAGCGTTGCTGTTGTTGAGGACAACACCACAGGAAAAGGCTGAAGGCTCATTTGCTCAACTGACGTTAAGTGCGTGGCATTCTGTTCACTGTTCGTTCCATTCGCATCTGCAAATGAGAGCCGCTCCATCTCCAATCTGAGTGCTGGTTCCGAGGATGCGAGTTGCAACGTAGTGAAGACAATGTGCGTGCAGGATAATGCCAGAATCAGGGTCAGCAGCAGGACCAAAATATGTGTGGTATTACTTTGGTTCATGCGCAGAAAATAACGCTGATACAGCATTTCCACCTGCGGCAAAAGTTAAGTAAATAAAAAAAAGATTTAAAAATACAAAATTCGCCATAAGAAGGTGAAAGAATAAAATTTAAAGCTCTTCCAAAGAGATTTTCGTAGTCAACCAAAGAAGAAAATGCGAAAGCGAATGAAAATGAAAATGAATGCGAAACGACGTTAAGCTCGCAATTGAGTTTTCCAGTTTCGAGTTGGTGTTTTCATTTTAAAAGCAAACAAAAATACTAGCTGTAGAAAGAGAGTTGAAATTAAGTAGGTAGCTTACCTGCAGGTTTTTGAACTGATGCGTCGAGCAGAGACGCAGAATGATGCGATTCAAGCGATACCAAAACGACAAGCTTGGACTCGCTGCCAAGGTGCTTGCATTATTTGCCTCCACATTGCTTCTTCCATCGGCGCCGTCAGCTGTTAGTGTGCGGAAAGGAGATATAGAGGCAGATGCAAACTGAAACTTACGATTCAACAATAAAATGAATACTCCAAGTGCTTGTAATTATGATAGAGAACTTTATGAGCTGCTGCAATGCCAAAAACAGCGTGAAGTCTTTTACTTCTACACTTGGAGAAACGCAGCAAGGATTCTATTTCTTATTCTACATAATTTTCAGCTACCTTGATTTTTCTTTAACTGTATTCATTGTCAACAACCAAAGCTCTTGGTATTATGCCAGTGTAATTCGTTTGCCATAAACAGCATCAAGTTTTATTCTACTCTATGCATATTTGTTCTATATATATGTATGCACAACACACATTTTCGGAGCTGCTGGTTCGAAACTGAAAACTTGCAGTGCGTAAGATGTTTAGGTTTTCAATTGCAGTCACAGTTAATAATGTTCTGCAGTTAACGCATGAGCGCTTCCACATATGAAAATTATATTTGCTTCTTGCACACACACACAGTATTATAATCCTGATGCCAATCACATTCTCGCATCGACTGTTTTGCCTTCGATATGGTCACATTGTTGTTGCGTTACATAAAACTAGTTTCGAATGCAACACACAGATGAATCCCACAGAATGTTGTAAAAACCGTTCAACTGACCCTCATAAAACCGCACAACACATAATAATAACAACAACCATAAAATTGTGTGGGGTTACCAGCAGCATATGGAAGGAAAGATTGTTGGATGTAATATTGACTTATATTTTTCATTCTGTACTCGAATGCATCAATAAATAAATGCCAAACGTGATTATGTAAATTTCTATAGAAATCATTCTAGCCATTCTTGAAATTCGATTGGATGTGGCTTCCTAGAAAACACATTTAAATATAGAATGGGATATTTATGTCAACCAAAGTTCGTACTATATATATACTATATAAAATGGCAGTCACGGCAACCCACAACAGGTAAACTGAAGCTCAAAGAGTGAAGAGTGAAAGCATTGAACTGAAGCTGAGGCCTCATCAAATTCAATATGACAATGACAATCAACTTGTGACATTTGAGTCAGCCTATTCAATCAACCGGAACCGAAACACCTTCCCTATGTTTCGCCCTCACTCGTTGTGTGGCACGTGTTCACGTTTTTATTAGCCATGTCCATGTTCTGACAATGCCTGTGCCTCTCTCTCTCTCTCTCTAGTGTCCTTTTACATGACATTACATGCTTAACGTAACGTTATATTTTATGTAGTTGTAGTTGCTGTTTTTGTTGGTTACTTGCTACTCACATTGCTGCAGCAGTTGCGCCTCATCGCGTTGATAGATCATCGGACTGTGGCAGGTGGAACTCGAGTTGGCCGAATCAATCGACTCGTCTATGTTACAGCGTGTAATGCCAGCCTGCAAAGCCACAAAGAAATAAGCAGAAAGTGGTTAACTCGAGTTATATTAAGTATACGTGTAGTCCGTCGTCATGATAACTTTTAAATTTTCTCTTTAACCTAGCTTTTATAATTTGTTCTTATCACCAAGACAGTATATTTAAAAATAAAGTTAGCTTGGCTAAACTGCAGACCTCACTCCCCCGGAAGTTTCATTTTGCATTGCACTCTTTGTTTGTATAAATAATAATATTCTCACATTCAAAAACTCATAAGTGCTTTGTGTGTATTTTAGAAGTCCACACGGCATCTTTAAACAAATTGCTGCCCATTACCACAGCCACACCCCCTTCGCACACATACACTTAATGGCCGAAGCGTAGCTTTTCGCTTTTTCTGTGTCATAAACTTTTTTCAATTGACTCTCAGCACAACTGGCGAGCAGCGAGTGCAGACACACACAGACAGTGTTGTTAAGTGGCCCCTTGTGCATGCACACAATGTCTCCATGTGAGTGTGTGTTAGTATGCAACATCAACTTGTTAACTGCAGAAGCAAAATGTGTTAACGTTTTTTTGACAAGTGTTGTAGTTTGGCACTTCGTTTGCGTCAACTTTTAGGTAATGTTCTTCAGCTTCCATGAAATTATGTTCTAATTTGGCTTCGTTGCCAAGTTGGTTTTGGGTTTCCTCCGCCTGCCTTGTAGCTAACTCGAATTAAATATTTATTTATATCGGTAAACGACCCGTCGAGCTGCCTGCGTAGCTGCCTGTCTGTCCATTAGGTGCGCAAATTAATTGATGCCTATCCCAGGCACAGTCTCCTCTCCATCCCCCGACCCCCAAATTAAGCTCTTAAAGTCTACTCGTAATGAATGGATATTTACCGCAATCAGGCTGCTGCTAACCATCGCCTTGCCTCCTTTGGCGCTGGTATTGAAATGTTCGATCACCTCCCAGTTGGATTTCTTTGGCGTTGATGGTTGTGTAAGAAACTGTGGCAACTGCCCGGATGGGCTACCCCCTGCCGATGAGTGTCCAGGTACATGCAATTCCATTGAGGCTTGCCTGCTGCTGCCGCTCCCAGCCTGCTTTAAAGATGCCGAGCGACTAAAGAACTTGCGATGCTTGCCATGACCACCAGTAACTGATCCACCTCCTCCTCCTCCTCCTCCTGCTCCTACTGCACTCATTCCAGTCTCCTGCAAGTGGAAGCGTTTAGCATTGGCTTTATTTATTTAGTTTGCTGTACCCTTACCTCCTTGCTGGCTGAGAGTCCTGCGCCATGTCGCATGCCACGCAATGACAACCGTTTCGACCATTCCCTTTTCTGGCTCTCCGATGACAGCGAGCGAAAGATGTGCGTCGTGGTGGTGGTGTTAGTGTTGGTTGTGGTATTGTTGCTGCTACCGCCACCACCAACAGTGGTGTTGCCTGTGGTATTGGTGGTGGGGTTGCCTGTGGCACTCATTGTCTGTGTGTGTGTGTGGGATAACTTCTGCAAGTACAAAAGACAAAGCAAATAAGTAGAGTAGCTAGAGGCCTGGGAAAAATTGATTTTCATTTTACATGCTAAAAATGAAGCGCGCTAATTTCTAAACAAATTGCCAATTTTTTGTTGTGTTTTTTTTCTTGATTTTTCTCTCCGTTCTGTTCTCTAAGGGGCGACAGCGCGACACTGAAACGGCATTAAAACAATAAATTCGATTTTGGGCAGCAACAACAACAAAGCCAACAACAATGCAAACAACGCCCACACAGCAGCAACAGCAGCAGCAGCGAAAGGAGCGGAAAAAACTGGCGCTACTGCCAATAAATATATCGCAGAGCATCGTTTTCGTATTGTATCTACAATTTTGTTTTCGGTGCGGCCCACTTAAGTCTCACGAAATGCGCGCCAAACACGCGACGACGAAGCAGCAAGGAGAAGGGAAGAAGGGTGAGGGTGAGAGTGGGAGAGTGAGGAAGATTGTGCTAAAGGGGAAGAAATCGTCAGGTTAGGGACTTTGGCGTTAGCCAGGAGTAAGTAGGGGGATTTAAAAATAACAACAACAGCAAATAGCTTTTTAAGGCTTGAAGCACAAAGAAGATACACAAAGAAGTTTTTTTTTTATTGCAGCTAAGTGAAACTTTGTATTACCTAACAAAAACTGTGCTGTTAGCTATTTTAGGCCAACAAAATATTTTGCAAAATTGAACTCCAAATGCAAATGTATACGTAAAGTGATATTTAAGCCTGTAAACTATATTTAAAAGCCATTCAAAATGCTTTAATGCACAAAAATAAACTAAAATATGCAAAAATATATTCACAATTCGATTATAATCAAACCTAATTAGCAATAGCTTTCAAGTTGTTGCACAAACTATGAAAAAGTGCTTGCTATTTTAAGACATGACGCAGTAAATGTGAATAGCCATCTAATTGGTTAGATTCAAATGATGGATAATTCTAATAATAGTAAACTGTTCTTTATACTTGCGTAATAAACCCATTTATATAACAAAGAATATGTTTCGTTGCATTATGCAAAGCAAAATATGCCCTCGGGCAGCGTAATTAGTTAGCTTTAGTGCTTTTAGTATGAAAACATTCAAATGCCCGACGGCATTACAAATGGAAATTAATAAGGATTTAGACACACGAAGCTTAACACAAACGTACAAAGATATATCCATATGCATAATATACAAGCACATTTATTATGTTTAATTCCCATCTCCGACTTAGTCAAGACAGACTAAGACAACTTGTTGCCTGAGCCTCAAGCCTAAGCTGCAATTCGTTTTTTGATATGCCAAAGCGGCACAAGTCTGGGCACATTTCTATAATGACTTTGCTAAAGCGCATAACAGTAAAACTGTGCCACAGACAACAACAACAAGAACAAACAAAACAACAAAAAGGCGCACGGAACTTTTTTTTGTTTAGGCCGCGTTCTTAAGGGCAAAGGTCCAGAGCAGAAGGCGGGTGCTGAGCACAAGCGCCGGCCGCCGGCATAAATATGTCAAAAGCAACGCGCTATAAACAAATTGTTTTGTTGCCAAAAGAACCAAAAACAAGGCGTACAAGTGAAAATTGAATGGGGAAAAATCGACAAAATTGGAAAAAAAAAAAAACGACAAAAGTCGGCACGTCATGTAGAGAACAGAAAAACCAACTAGTACGACGGCAAGTAGGAGAGCAGGTGCTATTATATTACAAGTATACTACATTGTACAACAACAAAGCGCTCGAACATACGTGGAAATTTAAGATTAGTCACGCTGCGAAACTGGTTTGCATCACTTTGGCTCTTGCCGCCGGCTAAAAACAAATTTGGAATGCCATTCAAAGTGTTTGGTGGAAAATTTTGCCACCCGCCGCGACAGCAGACAGTCAACAGAGTGAAAAGCAAAGAGGAGACCCATAGACAAGGCAGCAAAAAAAGTGCTTAATATATATTTATTTCTAATTAAAATAAAAAATGCCTTAGCCAACAAGAATTGCGCTCAATATAAACTATAATTCATATGTGTACGAAGCAAAAATAATATTCATGAAAGAGATCAGAATCCGAAGGTCAAAGTTCATAAACAAGCAACACACACACACACACAAATTCAGCCACTAAAATTTTAATTAAAAAACAATTTAACAAGAACAATTTTCAATTAAGATCATGCTAAGAAAAAGCATTCAACAAATTGGAAATCAAAACGTGTGTCGTGAGAAAACACTTGAGATAAATATTTAATATTGTCTCGAAATAAAATATTCAAAAAGTCAAAGCTTATAGCTGACTTAAGGTTTCCTGTCAGCTGTACTAGTTGTGTGTGCATTCGGGGAATTGGCTGAGCTTACAAGCAAAAGGCCAAAAATACATGCACGACAGCCTTGAAAACTTGGCCAAGATAAAGCTGGATATAAAACTCACAAAGTTTTCACTTTTGTTTGCCATGTGCAAAATTGCCAGCAGTGAAGAATATGGCTTGTAGCTGGTAGTTACACTGTTACTTGTTGCCTGTTTGTATGACTGTCATCCGTTGGCATTAAACATTGAGCTCTCTGAAACTCTTGGCAACACAACACAGTAAAAGCTTTTAAACATAATCGTAGTATAAGCCACCGAATGGCAGCAACAATCACGAAATCAAGCAGCTCATTTAATTAGACAAGCACCAACGGGCAAAGGTAATACGCAAAAGAAGATTTTCCGTGATAGACTTAGGGATATCCTATACACAAACGATTCGCACGATTCCCAAAGAATTAAGGGTATTAAGAGTTTAAGCTAAACTTGTTATAGGGTTAAGAACGTTATTTCAACTGTCAAGATTCTCTAAATATCTCACTCCAACATACTTCAAAGTATGTTAATCAATGTCATGTGCGCTGTTCAAACCGCAAAACCGGTTTTGTGTCGAATAGGCGATACATTCCCCCATTCTTTCAACGTAACAGTTCAATAGCTATTCATTAGATTAATGGCGCTAATGGCCTGGTAAATATTGTGGTTGTAACAACAACGACAACAACAAAAACAAGAGCAGCAAGAACATCGACGGAAAGGAATACGAAAAAAAAAATTAATAACACAAAACAAATTTGATAAGCGGCAGAAATTAATGAGGCCAGAAGCAAGCAACAGCAGCAAGCTACAAAAGCGACATTTTATAAGCAGCCCCCATTAAAGCAGCCCCCTATATCCCACACTCACACCCACCCCAGCTTTGCCACCCACATAGCTCTCATGCATATTCGCTCATTAACTGGCGGGAAAAGCAGCTGCTGGTATTTTTTAGTAACTTACTCACAAACTAAACCCTTCAACACTCTCTCGCTTTCTCGCTCTCTCTCTCTCTCTCTCTCTCTCTCAATATATCTCCATATAGTAGATAATTTCTATATATAGAGAGTCTAGGGAAGTCAGCAGCAAAGTTTCTATATTTGTAACAGTTGTTGTTGCTTTATCCCCACTTTGCTTATGCTACCATGTGCTGTTGGCCTTGTTTACGCGACGTCATCTTTGTGTTTGGTTTGCCTATTTGGAATTTGGTATTTGGTTTTTCCATATTTGTTTGCATTTCATTGACGCAAAGGTGGCAAAATTTGCAATGGAAATTAATTCATATGCTGTCAACTCTCACTGTGTATGTGTGTGTGTGTGTGTGTGAAAAGTGTGGCAGTCAATGTGTTTCATTTTTGGCTTCCACTCTATTTCAAGCTATTTTTATCAGTCCATTCGAAATCATCTTTCATCGGAATGTTTGAAATGTACGTCCCACGGGATGTATGCGCAATATGTAGTAGAAACTATGCGATGTAAGGGCTTGAATTTGAATTCTTGTTTGGTTGTGGGCCAACTAAAAGCTTTGAGCAGCCAGGCAAATCGTTCAGCAGAGTAACAGGAACTGGGAGCTGGGAGCTGGCAGCTGCAGCAAGTGGAGTATAACATCAAACTTATTACCCATACGCAGAGTATACTTCAATGCTATGAACACTAAAAAAAACCATGTTAATAAGTTATTCAACACAAAAGAGGAAAAAGAGGGAATGAAAAGTGAAGTGGTATGCATTCATGCTTATAAATATTCATACTTCAGCAAGTGAATACTAATCTGGCAAAATATTATTAAAACTGCATATAATCTAAAGCTCAATTTAACAGTTAAGTGGCAACAACAAATTTAGCTAATTATTATGCAATTGTGTTTGGAATTATGCTATAATAAAATGAAATCATGCGGTCTTAACTGATTTTTATCGATAAAAAAAACATAAAATCATATTGGATCATAAACAAATGCTACATAAATATTTATGTAACACTTGACTGTTTTAATTAATTCTAGAAGAAAGTGTATAAAAGATGCCTAACCGCAAAGGCCTATTTCCAACACCGCATGAAGTGTCAAAATATATATAGAAAAAATGTCAGAGATTGATTAAATTTAATTTGTAGCATAAACAAAGACATAGATGGAGCTAAGGGTAGCGTGTGGATGGTATTGAACAACATTTATAATTGATAGGAATAACAGCAGCGTTGAAATTTTGTTTGGCCTATAAATTCGTTAAAACAAATCAAGCCAAAGATAAAGATAACAAAATGCCAGGTAATTTAAAACATGTGTGTGTGTGTGTCTGTGTGTGTGGCGCAAATGAAAAGCTTAAGAGATATGAGTGCAATAAAAAAGGTAAACACACATTCGACAGCCAACACACACTTTTATGAGTCTAATAAAAGGTAAACACAAGCTAACAGCCAAGCTGCAGATGGCAATCTTAGAGATGCGAATGTATCTTAAGCAGCTTAAAGGACAGCAGCAGGAAGCAACTGAAGTAGAAGTGGAAGTAGAGCAGCAGGCAAGTAACGAGCAACGATGACTTACTAATTTGTGACATGATCAAGTTAACAACCCAAACCCAACCCCACCAAATGTCAAACAAGCGAGCGAGCGAGCAAGCAAAGAGCTCCACCAGTTGTTTAACTAGGCAGCAAGGGAGCAATGAAGGCGGAAGGGACGAGTTGCAGTGGCTGTGGCAGTGGCAGTGGCAGTGTTTCATGTACTGTATATAAAGAGCTACTGCCCGGGGGTTAAACTTAACCTCACCTGACTTTGGCAGCACTGCATTGTTGTACTTATGAATGCATTGTGCAAAAAACAAGCCAACAGCACAATTTCATCGTCCTTTTTACAATGCCCAGCGCACAACAAGGATAGTAAATGGGGTATACTAAGATTGTGTTCGTGACGTTACACACTTGAAAGGCATAATCTGTGAGCTGGGTATTCAAATAACTGAACAAAGAATTTCAACTAAGAATGTTAACTATACGTTCTTCTTTCTCTGCTTGTACTGGGTATCTTATCTGTCAAGCACTTTCGCTTTGTAATCTCTCTCTCTTGCCTGTTTTGTAATGCTGTTTTTTTGTTGTGGCTTTCTCTGCGCTGTAGGCAATGGTTGTTTGGGGTTTTGTGCATTGTTTTTATGTTTGCGGTTAGCTGTTGCTGCTTTAGCATTGTTTGAACCAAGTCCGTTATCCTTAATGCTTTTCATATGCACACTGTATAATTTCCTGCAGGATACAGTCTCCAACATACAGGCTGTAGGCGATTTGCATATGACTCAAGCTTTAACTATAGAAAGGCTCTTGCTTCACTTCACTTCCATACAACTAAGAAGTAAAAGCAAACGTTTATGTGTTGCTGCAACAACAAAATCCAAAAGCAGCACAGTTTAATTAAAATTATGCAGCTCTTGTTGCAGCCCTAGCGCACTTCACCCCATCTCACCTCACTCTCTCTCTGTTAGAGGCACTTAAGTGCACACACACACACACGCACTGGCCGTCAATGAGTGCCTTGAGCCATAGGCTGACACTGGCCAACTACACGAGGGAGGATGGGTTGGAGCAAGGTCCTAAGCCATGAGCCAGTGGCTTGGCCATGTCAAGAGTGCTGCCGACTGATTTGGCAGCTGGCCAGCGAGAGACGCCACAGTTCCAAGTTGAAGGCAGCCTGCCTGGCCGCATGTCTGCCTGCCGCCAGTCTCATCATTGATTTTCCGGTTTCAGCACTTTTGCACATCATTTTTCGCTATGCATTTAATGTACGCGCTCGTCTCCCATCACAACTGATTCATTTGGGCATACCAAAATTATATATACACACACATTTTCGTATAAATAAACAGAAATGTTTTGGTTTCCTTCGTTTATGTTTAAATTCGTGCGATTTTTATTGACTGCGTCGTTGCACTTGCAGCTGTGCTGTGGCATTAAACTAGTTTTGTGTTTTTCTATCGCATTTCACAGTTTCTCAATTTCTCAATTTCGAGCACGTTCTGTCTACTGGGTGAAGTTCAAGGACTTCTTTTCTGTATGTATGTGTGGACGACAAAGACATGCCCGTAGGAATTAAGACGGTAGCTGGGATTAGTAGTAGCTGGGAGAGTAGTAAATATAGTGGCCAAAAGTATACACTGAACTCAAACATATTGGCCAAGAGGGCAAAAACGTATCTATTTTACTGCTGCTCCTTTTACTTTGGTGCGTGTCCTGCGTAGCAAATGTATCAGCTCTTCTCTTCCCCTTCAGCATTTGTCTAATGAAGCATGTTCATGTCCTGCTTGAACTTCCCTCAGCAGATAAATTCATGAATAAATTAACGCACTCAACAGCTGATTGGATTTGGATCATTTTGAAAAGTTTGCAGGAGGGGGAAGGTATTGTATACAACATAATTAAATTATTAATTACACACGCAAGAAAAAAAAACCAAACCAAATAACTGAACATTAAACATTGAGCAACATAACAATGATGGATTGTTATCATTGAGTAATGACTCTAACTGTAACTGTGAATGACATGCTTAACGCTTATTCTAGCTATAACTGAATAATTTTTGATGTATTTTACCAAATTAGCCATACACATTAAATTGATACAATGCGAAGTCTGATTGATTTATATAATTTTCTTGTGGAAAATGTTAAATGGTCAAGGATGATAACAAACAATTTTACTCTTTGTTCGTTTAAGTTGGTTTTTGTTTCGTTTTTTTTGATGTTGAAAGAGATTTTTTGCATTTTTCTGTATAAATTTTCATTTGTGGATTTTATTTTTGATATTTATGCAAAACATAAAATATTATTTGTGGTATTTTGCATGAAACTTTTGTATTTTTTTGTTCTTTTGCAAAAATTTTAGCAAAAATAAATGCCAAATTATTTTAGAGTGTTCCCTTTTCATTATTTTTATTAACTGCGTGAGGTGAAAGCTTTGTTTAGAAATTCTATTTACAGACAGCAGATTTTTGCCACGTTTTTGTATGCCAATTGTAGCTTATAAAGTTGACCAAAACTTTGGGCACCTGAAACACACAAGCACGCACATAAATTGTACAAAAAGCCTTAGCTAAAGTCAGCATATAAAGTTTGTGCTTAACTAATTACAACTACAGACCGCAGCAACCAAGCTTTAACATCACCTATTCTATGGCCCCTGGCTGGCTTGTGCCCTTAAGCCGCAGCCTTAAAGTAAAACCTGTACAAATGCACTTCGTTCTCCCACTCTCTCTCTATTGCTTTTCATTAAATTTGACAGGCGCACGAAACTAATTTACCAGCTCATTACGTATACTTAATAATTTATTACAAATTTATTAAGCATACGCAAAGCTGGCCGCATCAGTGAAAACGCAACTAAAAGCCACAGCTGACAAACAAACAGACAGTAGAAAAGCCAGCACACAAAGCCCAACAAAAAAAAGGAAGCCACACACAAAATTAAATAATTAAGCGCTCAGTTGTTTCAGCTTATGAATAAGGCAAGTCCACTCACAATGTCAGTCAACCACCCAAATTACAGTGAGACTACACACACAAATGTGTGTGGTGCTTTCTAAAATGTACCTGTTAGAAAAAGCTGTAGCAGAGATCTCCTTCTTCTAAGTAAGTTCAACAACAGTTATCTGTACTTTCTAGTTCAACTGCTTGTCTTCGTTTCCATGACAAGTCTGATTATTTATTTATATACATTTGGCATGCATTGTTCAAAAAACCTCAGTGCCTTGCTGCATAAGCCATTGTTTTTTTGGCACCTGCTCTCCCTCCATCCAAAAAAAAAAACACAAATGAAATGCGCGTTTAAATGAAAAATATCTCAAATAATTATAACAAAAACTCTTTTGCAAGTTTCGAAACTCAAACACTCTCGCCGCCCTCCCCTTCTATATACTTTCTCACGAGCCGAGTCCTTTTCCTATTTGTTTCTTCTTGTTTGTTTTTGGGTGGAAGCGGCGCAAAGGAAGGTCTGTTGACGGCCCAAAAAAAAGAAACAGTCGCAAAAAAAACTTTTCCTCTTCATAAACACACTCAGATACACATACATACACATACACAGACGCCTGTGATGTAAGGGAAAATTTAAATTAAACTGATTTGTTGCTGTTGTTTGCTTGTAATTTTGTTTGCTGCTGCTGTTTCAGCCTTCTGCTTCACAGCGGTGTTTTTATACCCTTGCGTGTGTATCTATCTTTTGGAAGCCTGCAAACATATGCAATGAATAACAATAGTGTATTTAAAATTCCGTAGGTTCGTTTACTTTTGTTTTGTTTTTTTGTGGTTTTTGATTCTTTTTTAACTTATTAATTTTCTCATTTAAGCATTGTGAATTCCAAATGGCAGCTGCAACAAAATGGTTAACGCATACCTTAACAGCATTATCGGGTGTTAAATGTCAGCCAACTTTAACATATAGCTGCAGATGATGTAAGTAGTTAATCGTTCGACGCGTTTGCCCCCGCGACTAATTGTAATCAAATTAAAGGTTGCTTATTAGTTTGACCCACTGTCAGCTTAAATTGCAGCACTGCAATCAGCCATTCATACAAAGAATGGAGAGTGGAAAGTAGAAAGTGGAAAGTTGGCGTGGCAGTTGAAGCCTGACACCATATGTCCTGCAATTTGCATACAAAATATATTTCGATACAAATGATTGTTTTCGCAGTTGGCTCATAAACACGCCAAACGCCCATCAATAAGCGCCACGCCCACACCGTCACTGTCATTAGCCCTGCACCTGCCCAACTTACCTTATCCAAAGAGCAATCAGGCGCAAGGATTCGAAAATCAACACAAATTGAAGCGAAATTAAAAATGCAAAAAAAATAAAACAAAATAACAAATCAAAAAGCGTTGAGAGAATTGAGTATTGAGCCATTTGCTGTTATTGGTTTCTATAAGAACTCAAGCGCAAAATTAAAGAAAAAATATAGAAAAAAGTTAATGAAACATTTTGCTTTGTTGTTTGTTGTTTTTGCTGTTGCTGTTGTTGCCACTTGAGTCGAAAGTGTGCCGAGCAAACAATGCCGCAGGATCTCTCTTACAAGCCAAACCAAATCGACGCCACTGATAAGTCGGGCGAGCGGAAAGAGTGTAGGAGAGGAAGGGAGTTAGGGGAACCTATGCTGAAGCTTGAGCTGCTATTGTTATGACTGCTGTAATACGCTTTGCCAGAAGATTACAATGTCTGATTACTTTGTTATTAATAAATACAAAAGCATGGTACACACACACACACACACACATATATACATCCGCAACACCCGCGGGCAAGGGCGCGTATACGGTTTTTCATTATCTGTTCCACTGTGGTGGTGCTGCTGCTGCTGCTGTTGTTGTTGTGCATTGTACGCTAAACGTTTATTAATAAACAGAGCCAGATGTGTGTGTGTATGCGTGTGTGAGTGTATTGAAAAAGGCCACCAACATACACAACAAAAACAACAAGATCTAAAAGGTAAATGCAGTTCGTATGCCAAAGTAAATACACACACACAGATACACACAATGAACAATTTGTATTCAATATGCAAGACCATAAATTGTTGTTATTGCCTGTTGTTTGTCATTGAGGCAAACAAATAATAATAATAATAATATCTGGAGATTTGCAAGAAATTAATGTTTCATGTAATGATTTTGCTTTCTGCACAACAAAAATTGAAACGCACACACACACACACAATTTAATTGCATTTTAATTGCTATTGTGAAAGTCCATGCGAATGAATCTGAAGTTTGTTGTTGGAAGTTTCTGTTTAATTGAGCGTAAAATGTTGTTGCTGATTTTTATTGTTATTACTATTATAAGAATGCATTTGTTGCTGTTGTTTTTGTTATTTTGTATGTTTAACATTATCGTGTGTTAATTGTTTATTAATTTTAATTACTATTTCAAACATTGCTTAACACAATTATAACAGTTGATTGCAATGCATTTTCAATTCGATTCTCAACTTTTTGCATGTATGATTTTTTCTGTTATTGAGTTGACTTTTTTATTTGCCTGTCAACATTTATTTAATTTCATTTCACTTTGTTGAAATATTTAAAATTGATTAACTACATTGAAGGTTCATTTAAATTAATTTCCATTTGAACTTGTTTACGCATTTTTCATATTTTTATTTATGTTTATTTAATGAAATTTCATTTAATCATTCATTTAGATTAATGCCAACGATTTATTAACAATTAGCTCGATCATTTATTATTTTACCGACGCATTCTGTTAACCCTTTTTGTTATGACAGGGATTTGTGGTCTGTGTTACTTCTTTATAAAATTTGTATCTATTGCCACTTGAATGATTTTTGCTTATCTCATTATTTATTTTCTTATTGTGAGAGCTACCTTTTTTGTATCAAATGAGCCCCGAAACACTTTTCATTTAAGTTTCTTCACTTGACACTCACAACGTTGGTTGTTTGATTTCGTTCTCGCTTGGCTTACATTCGCTTTCGGCCACGTTGAAACCGCAACTGAGTTAAATTTTCAGAGTCAGCCGCCTTTTATACGCTTTTCCTGTCGCTTTCGTTGAATATTGAAGTGAAAACCGACGCAAGCTTTCAGTGAAAAGCTTTTTCGTTTCAATTTCCTCGTTTTGCTTTCAATATTGGCCGAATTTCAATGCGACTCTTTACGACTGTGTTTACAGGTGTTTGTTTTGGATGGCCCAAACAACAATCAAGAATTCCTCTGTTCCGTTTCGAAAAGCTGTTTTCCCTTTTAAATTGGGTGCTCATTTTTCTGTGTGTTGTGTGTTGTGTTTTTTGTGTTATTTTTGTTACGGTTCGCTAACCGCAACATTTGTTGGCCATTGCCACTTGTTGCGTGGCTTTCAACTTGGCCCAAAGGAAAGTAAGATGGCGGCAGAAAGGGCAGGCAAAACAACTTGTCAGACAATTTATAAAGTTTGATTTTCGATTTATACCACATTTATAAATAATTCAAGTGCCAAGCATAAAATGGCCATTTCATATTTATGTTTCATTGGTCAAAGAATAATAAAAGATGCAAACTGTTGGAAGCTAAGATTATATCGACTGAGGAATACCCTTACAAAAAGGTCTAAGATTTCATTTCAAATCGTAACAAACACTTACAGAACCATAACCTACCCTTATCTATTTTAAAATAAAGTTGAAGAATTGCCGCATTATTGATGCAGGGACAAAAGAACAATCGCCGGGAGAACTTCAAGCTTGCCTAATCAAAATAAGCGAATGCGGGCAACAGAGAGAGCAGCGAATGAAAAACAAAAACCAGAAAAGAAGAAAGCAAAGATTTAAAAAAAGGGCAAGATTGTGTCAACAAGGCGCTAGGCGCAAGGAACAAGAAGCACACATGTCTTGACAGCGCAAGGATTGCAAAGTGTAAGCGACAGCAGACAGCACACAGCCAGACAAATCAATTGTGATGCCACACACATACACACGCATACACGTATGTGAAAAGGACGAGTAAGGACACGGGAAATGATGCTGATATGGCCGCGGGCGGGTATAAAGAGAGAGGACTCTGTGTCGAGTTTGGTATGATGAAAATGAAGTCTCATGCTGCAAGAGTTTTTTGTGTTTTCCTTCTGTTTGTGAGTGTGTGTGTGTCCTGTTTTGTGGCAAACAGAATGAAAACATTTTTCTAATTTCCTGTCATCAATATCAAATGAAACGTAATAAACGCAACACATAAACCTAAATATCGCTCATTCCTCCTGTTTGCCCGTTCAGGCTCTCATCTAATTGAGCTGTCACGTATCTTATATACATTCATATAGACGAAATCCTTTATTGTGTATGTGTTTGTGTGTGAGTGCGAGTGCGTAAAAATAAACAACAAGTGTCGATAAACGGTTAACGGTTAGCATTAAAATTCCAATTCGCTTAGAATCTTAGCCGTCTGATTGCGCGATAATGATAGCCATCATCGAGCAGTGCGGCAGATTCCTCACTTTGTGGCACCTCGGCAACGACCGCATTGTCATCGAGTGGTGGCAGGTATGCCTCTACTGGCAACGCAGCTGGCGTCAAATCGGGTATTATCTCTGGCGTGGCATAGTGATACCCATCGGCGTGCAGTACGCCAGAAGGCTCCACAAGTTCTTCGTTCGTTTTCAACTCGACGGGTGCCTCGGTCTGCTCCAGCTCTGCCTGCTCCGTGGTGGTTGTGGGCGCATTGGTGGTCGTGGTGGTGGTGGTGGTTGCTGGTTCCTCTGTTGTGGTTATGGCTTCCTCGGCTTGTTCCTCCTCCTCCTCAACGGGCGGCAAGTACTCGTTGCTCACTTTCAGTTGCTCCAAAGGCTCTTCTGATGCTGCTGCTGCTGGTGGTAGTGGTGGCAGGTAGTCACGTGGCGGTTCCAGGACATGTGACAAGCTGGCCGCGTGCTGCTCAACGGGTGGCAAGTAATCGCGACTCGGTAGCGGTGGCAACACCACAGGTGGCAAATACTCTAACGGCAAATGAGACACATCGCGTCGACGCAGTGCCCCAGCATCCACATCACTCAATGCCACTGCCACAAGCAGCATTAATCCAAGGGTAAACGATTTCATCAATTTCATCTGCTAATAATATTGATTGAATCTAAATTTGTTACATATTGCAGCCATACACAAAATGCTTACCATGTTTCTAGTAACTTGTTGCTGTGCTGTTGGTGCGTTGCGTTATGTTTTGACTGTTGAAATCACAGTTGGTATTTATAAGAAAAATTAGCACGATATCTATTGCAAGAAGCGACAAGTTCGATGTGTTCGAACACAGATCGAACAGCAAACATCAACAATACAATCATCGAACCGGAATTTGAATTTTAACACACAATCAGTTGCATTTGGTTGGTTGTGGTTGTGGAGATAATTTCATTCAAAGCATGCATAAGCCCAGCTTTTGTTAACATGCCGAAGATTAGATACACTTTAGGAAGCCGATCTTAATATCAAATTAACACTCTCCCAGCAAAAGTCATACCATAAGAAGCACTTAGTGCCAGCATCTTCAACAATGTGTTATCTTCAAACGTGTTGCAACTGATGCGCAACTGCGTACAGATCGATCTCAAGTCAATTGTTCGATGTTCGATTGTTGATCGAACGTTTAACTGTTTGTTATACTCTTTCAATGGCAATGGTCATTGGCATCCAAGACAGTTGATAGCCACTTCACAACGGATATTGTTTATCTATTTTACTATTTATCTTTTTTGTGTGTTCTGTTTGTTTGTTGATGTTTGCACAAGCTGAAGAATATAGCAAATTTCGCACTCAATCTTAAATAACTGTCAAATATTTGGTACATGTGCGCCATTCTACAAACAAGTTGTGTTTGTGTTTAAAGACCGCATCGAACTTAAGATAGTTTCAATGTCTCAATTTCAATGTCAAATGTAATTTGTTGTCACTTTCAAGGCTCAAATCATTACAAGTTCAATGATGATGCAGCATTTCTGGACTTCTTCTTTTACCACTATTGTACTAGTGGGTCAGAACTGTCACGATTGTTTCTTTTGGTTTGGTTTGATTTGGTTTGGTTTGGTGTTCGTTCCGTTGCATCATGAGTTGGCTATTAAATACTTATCACACATGCGCCACGTTGTCTGGCGCTAAGCGGCTTAAAGCAGCAACTCAGCGCCAAAAATCGAAATGGAACCACAAGTCGGAAATGAGATGAGAAAAGCAACAGTTGGTTAAAGAAAAAGTTTAAGCTGTTCAGACAATGCACCAAATTCAATTCAATCAAATGCAATAAACCAAGTTAAGCTGTCACAAAATCCGTTTTGCTCATCAAAATATTATTCCTGAATACATTCCACCTAAAACACCACACACACACACTCAAATATACATATATTTTTTCTGTAAAGAGCCTTTATCTTCGTCTGATTTCCGAAATTTTCGCAGCGTTGCTGACAAACAATACCAACAGCACGAAAAAAAAAAATACATTCAGAAATCCAAAAATAAAGCGAAGCTTAAAAAAAGTTCAAGAGCATTTACCATTTTTTCAGTGTTCCCCATAGCTCTAGACAAGCCCACCCTCCCTAACACACCCTCTCTCGTATTTCCAGCTGAGCTCACATCGTACTCGAATTCAATGTAATATCTTCCATTTCTTTTTCTGTTTTTTTGGTAGCTGGATTATCAGAAATTGAAAACGTACTGGCACTGAACACCGAAGCTGTGCCTGTTTTAAATGTAAAAAATATTTAGTTGAGCATTTTTGAAACTAAACTAAACTAAGCGACGCCACACAAATTGCTGTGGGACGTGCACGTGGGAGGGGTGGAAAATGGCCCTGCCTGTGGCAATGTTGATTCTCAATCGAAACGAATTTTACACTAAAGTCCGCATTGCGTAAGCCAAACAAAAAAATGTTTTTGCAAGAAAATATACCCAAATATATACAGATATATAGTATGTGTATTCAGATGGGCAAATGGGAGTAGACAACACATGCTGTTACGCATGGTAACAAAGAAGAGGAACATCCGAAATCACAAACCAAATTTGCATGTGAAACAACTCAAAATTCATTTATTTTACAGATGGTCAACAGATAACAGGCGAAACTAGCTGCAGTTTGCCATATGTTGGTAAGGCTTTAACGACGCAGCCACAAAAAATCTATTTAGTGAAGTAAAAAAAGTTTGATTAATGAACAAACACTTCTTAATCTGTTTTGGAAACCATATTTTTTTCAATTCTTTTTACTACTGAATAAAATTAACATTCAATCTAAATAGAATATATATTTTTTAACTTCCAACAACTTAAAACACGCAAAATATTAATTAAAGTGAAGCTTATTTCAAATAGAATATTTATTTATTCATATTTTGTCTGCCACATTTATACGATGAATAAATAACAATTAACAATATTTGTACACAATTTCGCTTAATAAATTTTCTGTCTAAAAACCAAAAATCTGATAGCAAAGGCAATAACTCGAATAATTGCAGCTGGGGAATTAGAATTCCACCAACGATTTTCAACCAAATCAAATTCCTGTACAATCCGCACAACCTATTCTCATGCTGATATATTATTAGCAGCAGCAGCAGGAGCATTCCATTTGCATGCAGGACAGCGTGCACTGGACAAACCAACAACATTCCACACAGCCGTAAATATAGTCCATAGAAAACGTAATCAGTTCATCACACAATATGCAACAGTTGTGAGTGTGTGGCAGGCAGGCATGCAACGAAACCACAGAAAATTAGAAACAGTTAATGCGAATGTCACTTTAACACATTACGCTCCAATTACGCAGTAGGGAATGCAAGGGTGCAAAGGGGAGAGAGAGAGAGGGTGGGGGGTATGTGTGTGCGTATCGCTTTCTGCATAATAAAATCAGCCGCAAGATGTGGCCCTGCGTCTCATCTGCCACTAAGCCTTGTGCCACAAAAGGCAAACACAAAATGCAATGCATACTAAGCAGAGACACGTAGAACTTCTTCCCCTCCTCAACGCCCTTTGCGTGTGTGTTTTCAGTTATGCAACAGGCAATAAGCATGCTGCAACAAGCAACATTCTGCACACACTTGTCGAGCATCCTAAGCTTAAGCAAAGCAATTTGCGTGCCAAAGCAAAAAGTTAAAAAGCTCACTGTACCAAAAATTTAATTACAACTTAAGGGTTTCCTTTTTTGCTAACCTCACAACGAACGAAATACTATAAAAGGGATTCTCCCGCCAATCCCATGCCAGGGATAATTTATTACATTTCAGTTTCGCTGCTGTTGATTTGCGGTGCTTCCCCCTTTTTTGCTCTTGTTGCTTTGCGGCCATTGTCAAAGTCAATTTAATTGTGTCAATTATGCGCTAAACGCCGACGCAAAGTTTTCCACGGCAAGAAAACCCAACGTAACCCAAATCAAGCCTAGGTCAGTCAGCGGTTGGGCGGTTGGTGAACGAAAGAAAGGATGTCGTCTTTATTGTGACATTCAAGCTAGCTCCTTTTTGGTCGACTTAATAATCAAGTGACTTACTCAAAAAGTTAAAGCAATTTTGTGGCAACTTCAAAAGTTTTCAAACTCAACTCTGTAGCATACCCACAGGGTGAATGTAAAGCCCCCTTCCCCCCACCACCCGCCGACCGCTCACTTAAGGGTGTTCTTTGCCAACTGAACGCGTCTGTTGTTGTTGTTACTGTCAACGCCTTCCAAAAGCATTTTCACGCACAGTTGAATGCACTTTTGTGCGCTCATTAGAAGACATCTTGAGAAAATTAGGGAAAGCGGCGTAAATGAATTTTCCGTCAGGTGTTGTTGCTCCCAAACAGACACACACCCACACCCACAAAAAGAAACAATGAAAACCTCTCAAGTTTTGAATAGACTTAATCTGATGTGCTCTTAAATTTCAGCAGCAGACGCATTAACTGTACTATAGGGCGTATACGCAATTTACTTTGTGAGATAATTAAAAAACATCATAAACACACACACAGATACAGGAGGATGTCTTTTTCCGTCTCGTACACAGCATATAATTTTCAACGCCAGATAATCAAAAATTTTAGCCACGAACAAAACCAAAAACCTTAAACTGAGCAACGCATGTAAATTTTTCATAAACAATGGCACGAGGGGCTAAAGGGGGCGATGAACACAACCGGAAACTCGGTTGTGCAAATATGTGGGAAAAACTGTACACAAATATTGAACGGAAATATCCTGCGGCTTTTCACTGCCCTATTGACACGTTACAGAGGCGAAGGGAGGAGGAACTTGTGACCAAATATTTGCTGCGAATAGGTAGGTAAACTTTATTACCCTACCTACATGTTTTGTGCATGTGTATATGTGCCGCTCATTTTACGCCTTTAAGCTGACAAAGCTTTCGGTCATGGTCGACAAGCTGGCTGTGTCTGTGTGTGTGTGTGTGTGTGTGTATTTGTGGTTAATGCTGGCGGTTGACGTTTATAATTTTACAGCGAAAACTAATTATATTAACTTAAGAGGCAGCCGCGTTCAACAGATTCAGTTAATGTAATGCATATGTAAGTGCTCACAGGATATGCGTATGTGTGTGTGTGTGTGTGTGTTTGCGTATGAACCGGATGTGTACTTTTGCCGCTTAACAATAACAACAACAATGGCAATTGGGATTGTAATTTCCAATTAAGCTCAATTTAATGCGCAACGAAGCGGAAACAAAGACAACTGTGCAACTGTAACTGAAGGAGGAACAGGAACTGTAGCAGCAGCCATTGCCATTGTTCTATATAGCATTTAAGCGTACACACAAATGATTGTTTGTGTGTGTGTGTGTGGGAGAAAAGGTAATTAAACAGCTAGAAGTGAGAACAAATAGCTTAAGGCTAAGAAGAAGCTTACGTGGGAGATGGTGGTTTAAAGTCGAAATGTGTCACCCTGTTCACAGCTGTAGCACCGAGTTAACACCGTGTTGCTGATTGAAAAATTAGTTATCTATCTCTTGCAAATTACTGTTAAAAACTTTAAGAACAGAAGTTCGAAGCACTTAATTTGATTCAGATAAACTTGACAAATTTGTATTGCCAGGCAATTTCGAATAGAGACAAAAACCAAAACCACAGCAAACCGCACACGTCCTGAACACACCTTGTACCTTATATAGCCTGATGTGTGGCATGCAATTTGTCAATTAAAACTGCAAACTGAACACAAGATTTGCAAAAAAAAATGAAGTTTGATAAAAGACTAATTGGAAAACTGATATGCAACTATCCAAGGGCTGACAAGTTATAAATGCAACAAAAAGAGAGAGACAGAGAGAGAGAGAACGCAAATTAAGCAGTTTCAGTGTCACACCCTGTCGACAGTCGACACCCTGTGTGCACAGAGAGAAAGAGAGAGAGATATACCGATAGCTATTTGTAAGCGTCAGTTTGCAAACTAATTAAATCGACAACTGTTGTTAGGCTACAGTTTTAATTGAAAGCCATTTGGCTTCTAACAACAATAACAACACACAGACGAACAAATAAACACGCGGTAGTTTGTGTGAGAGAGAGAGATAAAGAATCGAATTGCGCGCAACTTGCTCAACACTTTAAAGTCCTTTTGAGTGTGTGTGTGTGTGTGTGCGTTTGATTGTTGTCCTTCTGTCTGTTTGTTTGCCACTCAAATTGAATTCGAGCAAGCGCCACACCAAACTTATTTCAGCGACACGACAAATTGTTGTTGTTGTTGTTTGTTGCTTTTGTTTACTTCATATTATGCATTAAAAAGTTGCACGCCAAACGAAAACAAATGGCGAATAATTAAAAACTAATTAAAGATGAAATAAAACTTAGAAATTCAACACGGATTATTGCACGCAATGAATTTACCGCTCGAAAAAAAAACAAAAGACAAAAAACCTAATTAAAAAATATATAAATCGTTTAAGATCTTCTCATCCTTAGTTGTCAGGTCATCTTATTTGTATTCTAATTGAAATGGAGTCATTATCCTGTCTGTGTTCTGTGTTCAATGAACCCAAAAGATTAACTTTTTGCTGCAGCTGCAAGTCCCCCAGCATTTAATTGTAAATTGAATAGACAACCTTCTCCCCCACCACCTCTCTCGTTTGAAGTTTCCTTCTCCGCTGTATACGCAAATTGTAAAACAAAAATAACACTGGGACAGGACAGAACGTACAAACAAATAAGCAAAAGACAAACAAACAAAACTTGCGAAAGCAAATACAAATCAAATTTGTTATTGTTGTTGCTTCACCAAGCCTGCCACTTGTTGACCCTGGTTGTCCTGTGACCATATTTGATGCCACGCTCTTGTTTTTGTTCCCTTACTTTTTATTTCGTATTTGTTTTCATTTTCATTTCTGCTTTCCTACAAGCTGCAACGTGGACAAAAAAAAAACACAAACGCTCTGCAAAGGTGTCTGGGGAAATTAACTGCGCCTCAGGTACAGCACCCACCAATCTTCCCCCACCCCCTTTTCCTACATGCTGGTTGATTTTAAATGAAATATGACTTTGTAGTATGACAACAACAACTCGACGTACGCCATCAAAGTCAGAAAACCACAACGAAAAGAATTATTAAATTATACGCAACGTTGAGCAGGACTAGGAATTTAACAGAGACCACCAAGTTAATTATCACAACTCACTGCGCAGCTAATTGGAGTACTCTGTTAAGGACATCATTGCACAAGGATAAGCATCCTTTGTGTTTTTTGATTGTTACTTCTCTTTTTTTTTTTGGTATTCAGGTTCAGGTTTCTCCGGCTACAAATAGATAAATGATTAAGAACTATACATATATAAATACACGCACAGGACAGGACATTTGTGTTTGCATGTGTCTGTGTCCTTTTATTGTTAAGCTTTCGATTTTTCTTCCTTTTTTTGTGTTTTTTTATTTAACACGCATTTTCTTTGCTTACCTGCTGCTGTTGCTGCTTGAATTTAAATTGAATTTTAAATATGCAGAGACAGCAGCAAACACCTGAGAAAGCGGACAGAGAGGGTAGAAGGGAATTGTACACTCGGCCCTCCCCACTCCGCTCCGCTCTGACTTCGTAAAAAAGTAACCTGAGCCACTGCCATCGATTTTCTGGCTTTCGACTCGTTAGCGGCTCTTTAAAGTTTATAAATATTTATGGCCATACTTTTAGACAGTTTTTGCACTTTTTTCGGGGCTTTGTTCTGCTGTTTGCTTTGAACGGCTAAAGTTTCGTGTGACTTTGTTAGTGTAGAGGGTGAGTTAAGAGTAGAGAGAGAGAGAACTGCATTATAAATGTTGCAGCTGGTCATTGATGGATTTTTCATTTAACCAACTGAAAGATGAAAAGTTGTTTTTGAAGCTGTAGTTTTTTAGTTAACAAGTTGCTTAGCAACCGGAAATGATTTTGTAGCTATTGACGTTTTTCCAGCTGAATGAAGAAAACTTGACATAATTATAATTGGCTTGCCACTTGCATTTGAAGCTGTAGTTTTCATTAACAAGTTTATCAGACAACAAAAATGGTTTCGAATCGAATTCAACTTGCTTTTGAAAGCTGTAGCTTTCCTCAACAAGTTATCACAAAACCGGAAATGGTATCGTGACGATTGATATTTTTCAATCACTTTTTAACTGACAGCTTTTGAAACCCTTAGGGATTTAAGTATTCATATCATCTATAATTCAAAATCTTTGTCAGCTCAAAAGTGACATGTGCCACATTAGCTGTCCATCTCTCTTTCTATCTGTCTGTCTGTCTATCATACAGATTTGAGTTGTATGTTAACAAGCCGTGGTTTAATTAAGCTCCACACACATACAGGTATATTGTAGTTGGATGTCAATGGTTATGTTTACAGTCAAATTAATAAACAGTAGATGCAGACAACGTTACGTATGCGCAATGCACAAATTGATTGATGATGTCCTTGTTGTTGGTAGCAATTTGTTAGCCTGAAAAAGGTTTCTCGTGTCGTCATGTGTGTTGTATGTTGTGCAACACTTTGCGGCAGCTGTAAGGAAGCAATTTAAATTTCGTAAATAGATTTGGCGAATCGATACGAAAAAAAACCCTTTCTTTTTTTTTTGCTGCTCCCTTTTTCGTTTGCCTAAAAAATATA
Source organism: Scaptomyza tumidula (assembly GCA_035044465.1). Classification (NCBI taxonomy): domain Eukaryota; kingdom Metazoa; phylum Arthropoda; class Insecta; order Diptera; family Drosophilidae; genus Scaptomyza; species Scaptomyza tumidula. The sequence continues at coordinate 8,989,945 of JAWNNW010000442.1, read as the reverse complement.
TATAAATATTTTAACCTAATAAATGCGGCATCAAGTCAAAGCCGTCGCCAACGGCTGCCATCTACGAGTCTGGGACAAGAGCTAAGCACACACAAGCATTGACATTTGCATAAGCTGAGCCGGGACCAAGGACCAAGCACCAAGCACCTAGATTTGTTTTGTTTGCCTTTTTTTTCGTTGGCTCGCACACATTTTCAAGTTTGCGCATTGCCTGCGGCCAGGCTTCAGCTTCAGCTTCAGTTATAGCTTCCCGTATTGCTGCTTGTTAAAGAGTTGGCTAGCAGCAGGTTAAGTTTACAGCAGCTAATGGTCGATAAGCCGCTGGGAGCACCTTTAAGCTGCTGGCCTTTTTAACGCAACAACAACAACATGGCACTGGGCACATGTAAATTGAACATCAAAACAGACAGTCAAGTGGAAAGTTTCTCTCATAGAGGAGTGTGGAGTGTGAAGGAAAGGAGGAGTGAAAGCATGCTAAACAAAATAGGCATAAAAATCGCTTTCAAATAAAATCACAATTCAAGAATCGCACAACACAAAATCAATGAATCATATAGCAAAATTCGTGGTGGTATACCCTGTAATATTAAATGGATGTGAACGACGAAAGGAAAAGGAAAAGTAATAAAAAGAAATAAAACAGCAGAAGAAGGTTAAAAAGTGGCTGTAATCAATGTTTACTCGGAATAAGTCGAAAAAAATACTTGAAGTGTTTTTCTGCACACTTCAAGTATTTTTTTCGCACATTTCATTTTGAAGCTTGTCAAAAAGTGTATTTTCTAACCGTAGACTTTTTGCTCCGTTACGTCGACTGCTTTTTTCGTAGTCTACTGCAATAAATTATGCCCAGACATACACGAAAAAACACAAACACACAGACATCGACACCTAGCTCCGCCTAGGCACATAAAATATTGCACATGAGTGGCTTTTTAGGCAAAAAGAATCATAAATTTCACTACTCTGCCAGCCAGCCTGCCAGCCTCTCTGGTTCCCCCCTCAACAAAACTACAAAAAAAAAACAAAAAGCAACAAGTCGTTAGAGGTAGCGGGAAAGCAAGTCCGTGCCATCTTTTAGGGGCAAGTGTGCGTAGTGAATGTGGAATGTTGTTGCCGCCTTTTAAGCAGCCAACGGAATGATTTACTTATAGCGCGTTTATTTTTGCCTCTCACAAAATAAAAAAAAAATAACTTAAATAGGTTAGCTGTCAAGGATATTGTGGATCTGTATGTGTATTTAAGATATAGCTAAGTTTATCTTTTTGCTGACTCCCATTTACATGTGTGAAATGGCTGGCCGCAGTTGCCACGCCTACTGCCACACCGCCCTTGGCCAAATAATAAGTTCATTATCAGTAACATAAAAGCCGTATTAAAACGCGCAGAGTTTTCTTTATGTTTCGATTTCGGTTTGTAATTTATGACATTACGCATACGCCACATTAAACATACAGTTTAATTATGTTTTTATGACTATTTAATGAGTTGTCTATGGTAATTAAATTAAGATTTTCGACAGCAGCTGACATTGTCGCATAACGTTAACGTTAAATTAAATCAATAAATAATTTCCGCAACAAGTCTCTGATTGCAATTTGATAGCTGTCCTCACACACACACACTCACACACAGAATTTACAGGAAAGCCTGCAATGCATATTTAATTTATTATAATTTGTTTTAATTTACCAACGAGACAGCTGTTGACTGTCACGCCAGGCAAGCAGGCAAGTCGAAACCAAGCGCCAACTTTTGAGTTTTTTGTAGGGCTCTTCAGTCAAATATAGTACTTATGTGTAGCCCCCAATGTGAGGCCTATAAATAAGTATAGCAGTACTTCCGCACTACTTCTTTTGACAGCAAATTAACACCTCAACAAAATAAAAGCTGAACTACTTGAGGTAAGTAGCCAAAAATAAAAGACTCTAAGCAAGATTAGACTAACAAATACTCTTGAATAAGAAACGAATGCGTAAAAAATATATTACTTACTATTATAACACTTTATTATTACTCAAAATACATATGCATGCCAATTCTTTATCTTTTACTTAATGTAGTTGTGCAGATAGATTAACAAACTCTCTATCGCGTTGGTTTGCAGAGTATAAGCAGGTAAAGTGAGGTCAAGCAGGCCGACGTGCTCTACTTGACATTGCAGGCACATAACAAGTGAGCAAGAAACAAGGCAAAAGCAAAGGCAAAGGCAAACGCAAATGCAAAAGACTAAGTCAAAGGCCAACTCTTATGCTTGATACATACATTTTACAGCTCTAAAGCCAATGCTGAAGATGAAGTCTAAAGCTGTTTGCTGTTCACTGTATAAGACCTGACCACGCAGTTGAATCTCAAGTGGCACTCAAAGCAAAAAAATAAGCGCTTCAATAACAAAAACACAGAGCTAATGCAAACAGCACCTTTTTAAAGATATTTTTAATAAATTTTCGACTAAAACTGGAGCTTGAAGTCGAAGCCGAATGCTGAAGTGACACAAAAAACAGTTTTGGCTATAAATTAAGCTGTATGCTGGAGCAAAGGCATCAAACAGTTTCAGCAACTTTTAATTGTCAGACGCAGTTAACCCCAAAACAAAAAACCGTTAAGCAAAAATGGTTAGCAGCAAGGAATATAGCAAATGTACAAGGATTACAAGTGACTTTGTCCATTCTCTTTCTATTTGCAGAAAATCTTCTCGCTCAGCAGTGTTTTCACCCTGTCCGCTGTGGCCAGCGTTGCTTTGGCTGCACCTTCGGCATCGGCACGTTTGCGTCGCGATGTCTCCGAGTTGGTGGATGCTGCCGCTCCCTTGGAGTATGTGCCACCGGCAATGGATATGTTGATACCAACTGACCAGGTCAATGCCGAGGAGGAGGAGTTGGCTGTGGAGCCCAGTGCTGTGCGCGGCGAGCAGGGCTATGAATATCGCACTGTGCGTCGCTTAAAGCTGCGTCATCGCAATCGTCGCGATGTTTCGCATCTGCCATCATCGCAGTATCTGCCACCGCCAAGCAACAGGTATTTGCCACCAACAGCAGCAGCACCAGCACCAGCGCCAGCAGCTGTAGTTCCGGCTGCACCTGCTGATGACACCGAGGAGGTTGTCTCTGCTGTTGAGCCCAAGGTGGCACGTGAGTATCTGCCACCAACTGAGGCAGCACCCGTGGTGGAGACTGAAGCCCCACCCGTTGTGCAGGAGGAGGAGGAGCAATCACAGCCCCAGGCAGATGTGCCCACCGCTGAACTGCGTGACGATGGCTATCACTACAAGCAACCCTTGGAGGAGGAGATGCCCGTGGAGCTCAAGCAGGCTGCACCGGAGTATCTGCCACCGCTAGGAGATGAGGTGATGGCCGAGGGACCTGCAGATGGCGAGAGCGCTGTTCTCAACAGTGATGGCTATCAATATCGCGCCATTCGTCGTTACAGATTCTAAAGTCCTTCCACTTTGATTTTCAGTTTGTTTTTAACCCCCATTTTTTGTTAAAGTTTGGTTCTTAAATAAAGCGCAACTTTTTATTGCACTCGACAACTAGTTTTACTTCAAGAGCTTACCCATTGCGTATACGTTACGTGTGCTATATATACTTAACTGGTTAGTGTCGATAAAAAGGCTCTTTATTGAAGCTCCAATTAGTGCAAAGTTATGTCCGGATCATAGCACAGATGCGTCTACATTATAACCGATATTAAAAGTGTGTTGCGCAATTTAAGGAGATGAATATTGTATATGTATGCGTGTGCTCTCCACAACAGCCACATCTTTCCTCTTCAGGACATCAGAAGTGGCGTTGCCATGGTCGCCTTTAAGGCTTAATTAATGCACTTACGCTTTAATTCGACTCAACGGCAGCAACAGCAACAACAACAGCAACATGAAACATTAACTGAGCACTCAAGATAAATTACTTTGGCATATTGCTGCTGTTGCCGCTGTTGCTGTTGGTCTTGTCGCCGTTGCAGTTGCGGGCTGCGGCATAAAATATTGCACAGAAATCGCTGATAATGACAAGCTTTACAATTTTTCACACTTTTTTAATTAAGAAGTCAATTGCGTTAAATAAAATTAAATCTCAACGCTGAGAGCAAAGAGTGCGAAATTATAATGAGAAACTCAATAAAAGTTGAATAAATTTACACGTTTGTTAAGGAACTCAATTTAAAGATTATAAATAAATGATGCTGTTAAATTTGTTCTTAAGATATTGCAAACTTTTCGCGGCGAATTCATACTCGCTCGCTTCGAATCAGAAACAATTCGTAAGTGGCGTTCACATTAGTTGGTGAAATGTTAAGAATTCTCAGCACACAACACGTCGTAATGATGTTTAAGCAAACAATAAGCAACTAAATATGAATGCAAAGTTAAAGAGTAAGTTGTTTAGGCTAATAATAGAACGAGAGGGAAGAAAGAGAGAGAGAAAGTTGGTTGAGTTGAGGTTGAAAGTGTGTCTCTGACAGTCCGCTTATTCAATATTAAATTGCCTGTAAGACAAAATGTCAGGAAGGAAAAGCAACAACCAGCAGCAACAACAACAAACAATCACGTAAACATCTTGAGTGGTAGCCGAAAGGGCATTGTGACAAAGGACTCAAAAGCAATTTGATGTGTATTTTGAGTGCATGCAACATAAATATAAATAAATAAACGAAATAACTTACTCAACAACATGTCAAAAAATACACAAAGTTATTTCTGTATTAAATTCAATATGAATGGAATTCATATAAACAAGTTGATTAACTTTCTTTGAGCGATAAGCTTGGCAATATGTATATTAAGCCTTTGATATTTATGAATTTAATTTCTACATAATAGTCAGCTGCCTGTCACACATAAAAGAACAACAAACACAACAAGACAGACACATGCAGTACTTAAAATGATGAAAAATCACTTCAGGCGTTAACAAGAATACATATATAAGTTTATGACTGTGTGTGTAAGTATATGCTCGTTATGCAACTCCTGTTTTCATTTAAAGGTTAAAGCAGAAGACTTTGTTGTCATGCTTGTTAAAGTAACTGAACTGATTACTCTTTCCTATGATTATGTTGCTGTCAATATTTTATGGGAACTTGACTTTCCTTTAAGTATAACATGCGACTCTTTTTCATGGAGAGTATTAAAGCGTCTGCCTTGCCAAGTACAAAATTGAAGAGAATTTCTTTAGAGTGTTTTGTTTATTTTGTCGCTTTAGAGCTTTACAAGCTTTATATATATATATACTAAATATGTATGTGTTATGGCTCATACATGTTTTGTGCTTTAAAAATGCGTTTACGAGACACTTGAGCGTCGCCTTTGATAGTCTTCGTCCTTTAATCAATGGCATTTCATGCGAGAGTCGAGAGTTGTTTTTTCCGGTTCGCAATGCATACAGCTCCTTGCATGTCCTGAAGAAATTCACAGGAATTTTCAAATTGCTAATTAAACGCTAAAAATAGCTGCAAGAAAAGTCATTCCATAACAGTTGCAAATTGTTTTTTGTTTGCTTTTCATTTTCAACATTAAGGACTCTTAAATGAAGATGAAATTAGCAACTTTGTAGTAAAAATGTAAAAAATGTCAGTAAGTGTCCACAGATATTTTCAACTTAATAAAAATGCGACACGTAGCGAAAAACTGTTTTTTTTTGTTTGCCGTTAATTGGCCCTAACAACAAGCCACCTGGGCATACACTCAGCAAGGGCCATTCCTTCGCTCAGTGCATAAAGTTGTTGTTGTTTAACTAAAAATAACATAATCCAATACAAATTACACAATTTTGTGGTTTCGGTTATTCATGTAACATAACAGAAAAAAGTTCAGCTTTGAAGCTTAAAATGTGTTGAAATGAAAACCTGTTTCTGTTATGTTGTAACTACAAATACACACACACACATACATACACACACAACCTGATGAAAGTGCCTAACAACATAAGCTGCTGCTTCGCAAAGGTTCTGTTCAGTGAGTTGATAATGAAAAGGCTATTTACTATATTTTATCTATCGTAAATCATGTACATTTTGTCGGTTTTCTTCTATTCAATCAGATAACTAACATTGTGTTAGCCGAAATACGCATACACACGAATCCGAGTCCGAGTCCTTGGTTGACTTGGCCCAATAATTAACCAATTACCAAGGACAACAACTTCAAAGAACCCTTAAACGAGAGCTTTGGATTACACATGGTCCGGCCGAAAACAGCTCAGCTTACTTGGCTGTAAATGGTTACCTGGTTGTTGCCTCTGTTTTGTGCCTGTTGCCTTTTGCTTTGAATATCTTTTTTTCATGATGGTTCTGCAGCATCGGTTTAAAGCTCAGCCCGTAGCTTTGTTTTCAACCCAGCGGAGCTAAAAAGTATAAATTGGTTATTCATAGCTGACTGCGACCCAAATGAGCAGCCATTTACTAAACTATCCCTAAATTTGTTGTATAGCCCAATGAACTCGAGTTACAAGGGTCCCGGAGTACACCTCAAGAAAATGCGGAGCATGAATTGGATATAGCTAAGAACTGAAAATATAAAAAATATCTTTTTGTTGTACTATCTTCTTTTTAAATATACTTTAAGCATATAGTACATGATACCACCTTCGGGAAAAGTAAAACTTAGCTTCTTTTCTTGTTCTATAACACAAATTTGCTCAGTGTAGGACTCTGCAGCAGACAGCGCTGTTGCCTATTTCAACAGTTAATACACTGGGGAATTGAAAAGTTTCTGTTAAATTTGCGCGATTCGGAATTTAGCTTAAAAAACACGCCAACTGATTTATGCACTTGTTGTAATTTTATGGTGAAGGGGGGGGATGCGAATTTTTGGCTACTTGGCTAATGAAAAGCGAAAAGCGCTAACCAAAGTTAACAATCTGCTTTTGGGCATACAAACATGCACACAAATCAGACTCTCCCTTCGCTCACGTCTCCAGCTCACGTCTAAGTAACTATAAAGCACTTTGGCTGTCCCCAAACACACATAGACAAATTTATAGCGGAAGAAGGGAAGAGAGGCACAAGGACAACGCTTACGTGGAATCAAGATAAGGGGCGTTTATGGACGCAACGACCTTTGTTAGCTAGAGAAGTAGAAAAATGAAAGTGAAGCTGGGGATGGGATGACTTTTCGTCCGTCCGTCCGCCCGTCCGTTTGGTTGGTTGCTGGGTTGCCAGGACAACGCTGGGCATCCCAACTAGCAAACTGAGAATTGGAACGCATATTGCGTAAAATTCGATGTCAAAGGCGCTGGCTAAAAGTCAGGTGTGCGTGTGCGTCACTTATGAGTGGCACTTAGTCTGGTCTAATACGCATCATTAGAACATTTAACAGGAAGCACGTGACGGCTTCCAAAAATGGCACAACCAAAAGCCGAAGAGAATGCGTCAAGTTTGTAAGCTGCAAGAAAAAAGGGGATATGTCATGTTTAAAATTTAAAGTTTTTGCTTTTGTTAGCAAACCACACACAACAATTATATAACATAAGCGTATTAAAATAGGTCAAAGAATAACCCATTGATGCCGAAAAACCCTTTTTTATTGCAATTATGACGTTGCCAATCAGGTATTATTGAAAAACTGGTACTTAGTCTCTAGCAATAAACCCAATAAGACGCAAGCACATATCAAAATTGTATTTCATATGTTTAAATCGATTTAAATACGCGCGGCATAATAGCTGCAGCGTTGCCACCTTTCAAGCAGCGCTACTTACGCTTGGGCACACTTTTGCAATTCACAACGACGCTGAGCAAGCGATAACAATAACAAATGGATAGCTCAGGCACCAAATTGAAATTGAATTTCACTCTCTAACAATTTACTTCAAATAAAGAGGCAATCTCATGTCTTATAATCGTTTAATTACATAGTTTATATAAAGCTAACTGTTACATCTGTATTTAGTTGTCATAAGCAGAATTTAAATTAATTAATTTATTATTTGGAAAAAGGTATTTATTGTGTGTGTGTGTGTAAGTGTGTGTGTAAACCTTTTGTTGTGTCCAAACTAAGTGAAGTGTAAGAGATGTGCTTGTTAAAAGTAGAAAATTTACAAATTAAACGAAGAAATACTTTTAATGCCTTCAGGCGTTCTTTTGTTTTGTTGTTTTTTTTTTGGTACGAACTTTGTACATTAGAAATTAAAATACTAGACTATGCAGCTCAAGATGCATCAAAGATGTCTAGTGCATTAAGTAGACAATGGCAGCAATCAAGGCAGTGACCAGCATTGAGGCACGTCCAGCCGTTGCCCCCGACCGGCAATAGTACTCATCACAATTGGCATCCATGATGGTCTTGTACTGTTTAAGAACTTGTGACCAGTTGCAGAGACCCACATTGCACCAGTCCAGCTGCACTGCGTTCTGATTGAGGAAGAAGACAACCTTCTCCTTCTCGGACTCCGCCGGGCAATCGTATTTGACGGCAACAAAGTTGCCAGCGAAAGGACCCAACAAACTGGTCTTCCAACGACGACTTGCCATCGAATTGTAGTTATCTGCTCGGAGACTTACATCATCCTTATTGATGCCCAACGCTGTAAGCAGTGTTTGCAAACCCGTGGAGTGAGCAAAGTAGGCAATGACGTGAGGGGAAACGGGACTGCTCAGTCTGTGTATCATGTCCTGCACGGCACGGCAATTGAATTTCGTGTTCTCCTCAAAGCCATAACCCGATCCATAGTAATACTTAAGATCCTCAGCATATTCCATAACGGTCACTTGCTCAGGCAGGAAGACGCCGCACCACACACTCGTCCGATCCACCTGCCAGGCCTGCTCATAACGGCACATATCGAACATTAGCTTAATGTCATCCTCAGCCAAAACTGTGAAACTAAAAGGGACAAAAAAGATCGAGTTTTAGTTTGAAAACGGTTTGAGGAATCAATCAGAACATACCCCAATCTCTTTGCAATATCGGCCACGGTCTGATTCCACAGTGCGGTTGAACGGAATTTCTGATACTCGGAACCCTCGCCCTTATAGTTCTTGTCCTTGAAGTCGGAGCAGTAATCGTAGGGACGCAACAGCAGATCCTTTTCGGGTATATCTTCGGCATGTGCCACAGCACTATCGCCAAAGAGACCCTCGGCAAAGCCCTTGAAACTCTCAGTGGTGCGCTGAGTATCCGTATGACGGAACTACAAAACAGAAAGATATGAACTACAACTAAAATGATGGTCATTAGTTAATTATAGCTTACCAGGTAATAGGTATCATTGTATTTGTTGGGCAACACATTGGGATAATAGTGTTGATAGGTTTTGGCAGTGCCACGCAAATCCTCATAGCCCTGACTGGTCAAATACTGCTCCATGTCAGTAGTTATGGTAGAGTTCCACTTCCACATCTGTATGGCAATCAAATCCTGTGAGCATAATGCATCCGTCTCTGGCTTCGTGCGCAGCTCACGATAGTTTTTCACGATCAAATCGCGAAGCTGCAGGAAAGTTAAATTTGTTATCAGTACATGCCGAATCGATATAATTGGTTAATAAGTATAGCTTACATCTTCGAGCCGTGGCGCTTCTTTAATCGTATTGACTGTTGGCAGTCGGGTGCCGTGTCTGTGAAAGATCCACATCTTTTTGGGCTCACAGCCGGGCACTTGGTACTGTTTGTCCATATTGTTGCCCTTGACAATCTGATAGGCTGTCTTCGAGCAAAACTGACGCGTCTGCACACGCTCCGCATCTTTGCCGAAACAGTAATCCTCCTGGGCACTAGCCTGCTGCAGTGCCAGCAGTGCCGTCAACAGCAACAGACGCATGACTGCAACAACAACAACGACAAAACGAAACGAACAGGTTAGATGGAATAAAGTAAAAATGGAAAACGCATGAAAATTAAGTGACCCAGCCTTTTTTATCGATATCCTTGAACTGTCGTCCCAAACAGCCACAACGGGTGTCATATGTGTGTGTGTATGTGTATGCTCCTCGTGTCCAACTGGACAGGAAGAGTATGAGCGAAAGGGGGGAAATGTCCTGGAAAAGGAGTGGCATTTAAATTGCTCTGCTGGCGTCTGCCAAGGAGTTGAGCCGGAGCTGAGTCAAGACTATGACTATAATGGGTGGGGTTTTCATGATTCTAACGAAAATTTTCGTCGTAAGAAAATGCCAACACTCACGCACACACACACACACACACATATGTACATACACACATGTGTATGTTGGCTGGAAATTAGGCTAATGATTTTGCGACTGACAAATTGCTGCAGTTTTGCCACCAGCTTTGCATACCTGTCCTTAGTCATCATAAACGCAAACCAACCAACCAAATGGATCAAGATATGTACAATGTCCAACGTGCTATATGTATGTAGGTTGGGAGCTGGGGTGTTTTATTTGCCATAAAAACTCATGTAATGTTTCAATTTGTAGTCGCTGTTGACACGACCCGGTTTCTACTTTTTTTCCCACTGAGACGACCCGCATCCAAATTGATTTATCATCAATGTATCTGTCACCCCTCTCCCTCATTCGGAATTTTAATAATGACACAATGCCAGTGAGTTGATTGGGAAGAAAAAAACTATTACTTGAATCAGCAGGCGTTGAACATAGCTGATTGTTATATTTTTAGTTTGTTCAACTCGAAATTTAGAATTTATGAAAATGAGTATTAAGAAATTATTGGGATCACTTAAACCAACTCCAGGTCAAAAGCAAATGCTAATAGCATTGTAAGTTCAACTTTTATCTATCTATCAAAACAATCTTTAGCTTTAGCTCTTAACGTGCCACACAGCGTACCATCAGCTGCCACGTTTGGTATGGCTGGTCTCTTAAGTGTTATATATTTCACCGATTGGCGCGTCGTTACCAACTATATACCGTTATACAACACCAAGTATCCCAAGGAGGAATCAAAATAAAGAATAACAGCTGTCAGCAGCAGGTTGGAAATCCTTTTTGTACTCAATTCTATATTTAAATCAGATTTTCTTATTGCTTGCAGTTTGTTCCACTTTTTTTAATGTTTCCTACAATTTTTCTTGGCTGCTGCTGAAGGTCTTCCATGTTGTTAAAATAAACAGCCAACAGAATATAAATAATGTTTTTCTTTTCATTTGGGGTTATTGCATTTTGGGCCCACAATGCAAACTAAATAAATTTATGCCAATCAAAACATACACAAACAACTAAAACTAAAATCTTACAGCACAACTAAAAGTTGTATAAATAGAAATGATACGATTATCTTTTGGGGCGATGGTAGAGAGGCTAAATACCCTGTAAAGAATACTTGTTGCTGCATAGAAAAACAAGAATTTCACACAATATTTAACCTTATCTATCATACGATCCACTAAAAATAGAACATTTTAATGCTGAGGGAACATCTGTTTGGGGTCACCTCCTTCTGTCTCCTGTCAACGCATTGTTTACATCAACTTTGCATCATAGATGTTTTGGTGTTGTTTTGTAATTGGGAAACTTAGCTAGCGCCAGTGACGTCAGTTGTGGTTCTGGAGTAGGAGGGAAGTGCTATTGGCAAACCGCAATTAGTAAGCCATTGGCAATTACTGACAACAACAACAACAATAATCAACAGGCAGCTGCTTAACCAGCACACATTTCAATGCCACAGTTCTATCGCGACTATAAAGATCTTTTGAAGATCAGTTTTGATTCCGAGTTCTTCTCTCACAAGTTTCAAGAGCGTCGCATTCATATCCATTAGTTGCACATTGCACGACATACATTGAGGGGTGGTGGGGTGGGGTTGGGGTAGGGGATTTGCGGTGTCGTTTGCTACTGTGTGTAATTGCCAATGTAAATTTCGCACGCCCGATCCACAAACGCCAACACACCGCAAACACCCCCTTCCAGCCATGCCATTGAATGCGTCGCCTTTGTTTTCTCAATGCGAAATTAAAATTCCAAATTGACTGCCGCGCATTTGCTTTTAGCTCACTTTATGAACTATATACGGTTATTTGTAAGTGTAATCCTATATGTGTGTGTGTGTGTGTTTGTCTAGCTATGGTTATCAACCTAACCCACACCCAACCCTATCCCCATCACCCCCACCAAACACACCGCTCAGCTTCATACCTTGCCATCTATCTAGAAATTGTGTTTATTTGCATTAAAATAGCCAATGGGTGAATTTTTATTGTATTTTTTTATACACTAGTAGATACGGGTATAACGGAATACGAAATACATTGAGTAAGGTATTTTTGCAATTTGTGTTTATTTATTTAAAAAAAAATTGGAATTGGGAATTGTAATTGGAATTCCCAAAAGACAAATTTGGCTTCTGGTTAATGGAAGTAATTACAAATGAAAAGTTCGCAACAGCACTTGTTATAACAAAAATACTTATGAGATGAGATTAGAAACCAGATGTTAGAGCATTTAAGTTTTGACATATTTGAAGTAATAATATTTCTCCATGTCTTGCGTTTTCTTATTATATCCAACTAAATCTATCAACAATCTAAATTAACGCCTTCTCATACAGTATGTGGCTTTCGTTTTCTTTGTTGATTTATGGCTTTATTTATGTTTTTTAATAATTTGTACGTGACATTTGCTAATTTTTCTATGATTTTCCTCTTAACAAAAACTACAGTTGCCAAAATGCCCTCGTGCTGAATATTTGCGGTGCGTGTGTTTCTTCAAGCGTAACATAAATCAAATACAGATTTTCTTTTTTAGTTTTTTTTCTTAGCTGCCATGCATGTGGCAAGGGCGGGGTATACAGTAATAATGGAAAAACTGGAACTGCCCAACGAATACCATAAAGACAAACAAATATTTGTACTCAATCATAATTTAATTGATTTGTTATGGCCCAACACAGATTGCCCCTGGACCAAAAACATTATCTATCTCGCTCTCTAAAAAGAACGTTGAACTCTAACTCTCGTGGCTCTCTGCAATTTATGAAACATTACGTAAGACAGCAAAAGATAAAAGATAAGTACAGCATTTCATGTAAAGTTGATAAACACGCAAGCAGCTGCCAGGCGTTTCAAGAGCGTTTCTGTCGCGTTTTTAAACGCCAAGTGCCAAACGATCGCTGTTTAATTTGCGACTGCTTGTCAAAATCTTCAAGAAAAAGCTAAAAGCTACAGATAGATATATCTAACAAAACAGCTTTTACTATACAGCTGAGTGCAATACATATTAATTAGCGGAAATATGCAAAAAGGGTTGAGATGGTGGAAAAGTGGTTCTCAATTAGCATAATAATGCTCAAGATTAAATCGCGTGAATGTAAAACGTAGTACACTTAGAGAAAAGTGTTGCTTGATTATTCAAGATTGCGTATATATGTGATCTTACAAGTTTAAGTTCAGCAATTTCGCTAAGTGTACATATTATAAGTCCTGAGAATATATCTTAAGCTCATTTCGTATTCATCTCAAGCTTAAGACACGCGGCCGGAACTCATTTATTGGTTTTGGTACATCCCCAAAAACGAAAGAAAGAATAAACGATGTCTAGACATTGTACTTGAATACAAATGCTTAGAGTCAGAAAACCCTTTGGGAACCAATTTGTAATCAACGTCCGAAGAACTTAACTCGTCTCTCTTTCGCATTTTAAATTAAACAGTCAGACGTTTGCCCAAATGATCGGTTTGATCTTTGGGTCTACGGCGCGGCATTACACATTTAATTTATCACTTCTATTCGGGTATATAGAGGCCGGTGGAAGATGAGAATACAACCTTCTCTCTCAGTCTCTATTTTAATTTATGTGAATAGCGTTGACCTTAAGGGGAATCGCTAGATAAGCAGTTTTGGGGGGTAGGAAACAACAACAACAACAACACCAACAAAACACATTTCCTCGCACATTTTTTGAGTGACGCTTTGGAATTTTGTAAGAGTTCGTTCGAGACACAACGGAATTTTCGTATTGGTATTATGACTAAAACTTGAAATACTTTTTGTGTTTGGCAAAGCGAGCAAGCAATCGTGTGGAAAACTTAAAAATAAGCAAATGTTTGGAGTGGGCAAAAATACGTCCGGCTAACAGTATATATGCTCTTCTATGATATATTTGGCTATTTTCGTTCACTATATTAAGTAATTTGCATTAAAAACCAAATGACAACAACAACAACAAAAAGCGAAAGCACTAGGCAACCAAATATTTGACTTCAAACGCTATTTTTGGCTATTTTTGAAATGAAAAACTATTAAGAATTAAAAAAAAAGGGGCTAGGAAGGGGTTCTTTTCGCCTTTTGGTTAAGGTTAAGTGCAGATACTGCCACTAGCGTCAATTGCCAAAATCGTTTTTGGCAGCATGGCCAACACTGTAAAGAGGAAGCGAACGCAAAAGACACGATACGGCGAATTTTTGGTTGATTTTTGACAAATTTTTCAAATTTATTTGAAACGCCTGCGTTGTGGAACATACAAAGTCAATACAATTTGGATAAAATACGAACGGCGACAAATGTGTGAAAACTATGAAAACTGTTCACAAATTTCCTACCGTAAGTAACGAGGGGGCGTAACGTATTCAAAACCGGTTTTTCCCGCGTCTATTCAAGTGGTTTTTTTTTTCTTTTTTGTACAACCAATTTTCATGGCTGCAGCCCAAAAAGCGGGTCGCAATCAGGTAGCTGCAACGCTGCAAAGCGTTAACAACAAACACAAACAAACACACATACAAACATAACCAAATGAGTCTATTGTCACATTCACATTCTTGAAGCGGTTTGTTTTGTATATGCCCTCGAATAAAATGCCAGAAAGGGTATCTTGAGTTGCGCAAATGTTTGATATGGGTAAGAAATAAGTTTTGTACAGATCAACAGGAGAGTCTATAAGAGATGTCAGTCTTATCATTTTTCTACTAATCCACACGGTATGTCCCAGTAAAACTCTCTCTTAACTCAAGCAAACTTAAATGTTTGCCTTTTGACACCACCAACCGGCTTTGTTTAATGAGCCAACTCGAGACGAAACCAAGAACCGAGCGTGTTTAATTAGTTAAGCAACCCTATATCTAAATCTTTTGGGTTTGAAGTCGCGTGCGATGGTTCAAGCCATAAATCTCATTACAACCGCCTCAAGTGTGGGCGTCACTAGCTATGTTTGTCCACTTGTGTTTGCCCATGCCCAAAATCCTGTTCACGCGTTTTGTTTAATGTAGTTAATCTTGACTTATCTAGTTGTGGCAAACAAACAAAACCTTTTTAATTGCTTGGAATGACTATAATGCACATTTGTCTTAACTGGTTTTGGTTTGTCGCCTTTGTGGTATTTGTTAATTTATTTAAGTGCGAGCTGTAATTATTTTGATTGTTGCGCGTTTTAAAACGCGTGCAAAACTCGCGCACGATTTGCATGTTTACTTTCGCGATTTAGCTGAGTCAGGTAGCAGGTGTTGTGAGGTGAGGTGAGGTGAGGTAAGGGCAGCAAGCGACGCTTTAAACCAGCTGTCAATTCAACAATATTACGTCAACGTCGAAAAGCGAGGCAAATGTTTTGGCCCAATTGTCTTGGCCGATCACTGAACCCGTTAGACGCGAAAACTTTTCAAAGAGTTAGAAACAAGAATTAAAAGTCACACGCTGCGTGGCTCAAACCAAAAACAAAAGAGGAAGAGGAGACAAACACAGAAAAATAAGTCTCTCAACTGATTAATGTTAGACACATCAAATTTCAGCATTTTTCATTCATATGCAAAAAACCACAAAAAATGAGGAGGACAACGTAGAAAATTAGCCGGGAATTATATTTGAGCATTTTGTTGAGCTCATCATAAAAAACAAAAATATTTGTTGTTGTTGTTTTAAGCTTTGTTGGTCAAATCAAATGTCGTGTCAATAGTACGATTCTAAGGCGTATAATGTTATTATATAACCACTGTATTAGATGATTATTGAGAAATGTCGGAAACAGGTTTCTCACACACAGCTGTAGTCTGTTGTTGCATCCCAAACACTTAGAAATAAACAAATTGAGTTTTGGCTTTGTTTATACTAAATACAATTACAAAACATTTAAGTGTTTACACATGTACTACTAATACTATTAATATAAATAAATATTTGAATTCAATTAAGTATTTGCTTCATTGCATTTAAAGCTGCCAATTAACTGAGCGTTACATGTTAACATATCTAAACTCTTATGACACAATTCATGAACTGATGCCATATATCTTATTAATTATAGCGTCACACAGACCTATTTGATTATTTGAAATGCACTCGAGAATAGCAAAGCGTTACGTTTGCTTTTAAATGGATTTCTTAACCGTTTCGCACCAACTGTTAACGGTCAAAGAAAATACGGCGGACGACTCAAGGCACAACAACCGCACACGAACGCGTCTAAAATGAAACTGAAACTACGAAACGCAATGCACAAACGTTTATAGCGAGCAAGACCAGCTCTCTCTCTCTCACTAGCATTCTCTTTCCCCGCTCGCAGGTATAACCGATTAGAGGCGCGAGCGGTTGACAGTCTGACATCGCAAGGAAAATGTCAAGTCTTGTCGAGATCTTATAGCGCCTTGACAATTGATAACACAGCAACAACTTATAATGCTACTCGTATATTACTTATAATGGTTCTTTTTCTGAACTGATAAGTCCATAAGTGGAATATAAAAGACTTCGACTTTAGTAAAGCCTTATTTATAAACAGATTGATTGGAAGCACTTGTTGAAATGGCACAAAAAAATAACAATTCTGCGTAATGATGACGTAAATTATTTTTTGGTTTTGGTTTGGTTTGGTTTGATAAGACGGGACTTGAGATAATTGATAACAGCCTTAACGGTTAAGTCTTTTTTTTACGCAAACGCTCCGTCTGGCAATTCATTTGATGCCTCCATTGCTATGAATTTTTCGAGAGCAAGTTCGAAGTCCCAGTTGGCTTCCTCTTGTACGATCCGTGTGCACCAGCGCGGACGTAGACCTGCTATCTCCTGAAATATGCACAGTTTGTGTTCCAGAACTTCGACACTTTCATTTTTTTCCGTTTTTAAAGGGTGTTCTATTGGCTCCTGGAACTTAAAGGCATCTCTTATTTGTTTTTTTGCGGGATTCATAACGCTGAATGTCTCATTGACAATCTTCATGCGACGTGCTCGCTTTCCAATGCCCTAGAATGAACACTTTACATTAGCATTGAGTTCTAATTAAAATCCACAAACATACTAACCAATCCAACGTCATCCACTTTAAGCACAAACTGCCTGCTAAAGGCCAGCAATAAGTCCGGCTCATCGCGCAGCAAACCAGTCACAAAGATTACGGTCGATTTGGTGTCATGGTGCAACACATTCGTCTGCAGCGACACATAATCGTGAGTGACCGCCGGCAGCTGCATCAGCACCTCCATGATATCCTGTGAGCCAACATGAATGCGACAGGTGTCCTGTGAGTACTTTAAGAGATTTCTGCTAAAGTAATTGTATTTGTTGATGCGCTTGAAAAGATCTTTGGATGGGCGGGAGCAGCGGTTGATATCATAGCTGCATTGCAAGGTGAAGAGCGATTTCTCTGAATAGAATCGCATCAAATTGATGCGTTTATCCAACTGCTCAAATTCACGTAGAAACGGATACAAAAACAGTTCGCCAATCAGTTCATAGGCACCGGGATCGCATATGTAATCCTTCTGGGATGCCAGACCCGGATTATTGCTCAGATCCACATCGTCAAGTGTAAGCAGACCCGGACATATATCCTTAACCGCTTTTATATACTCGCTGGGCAGCCCGTACTTGAGGCACATGGGATTGCCATGCAAACGCAACGATTTCAATGGAACATCACTTAACGCACTTATATACGAAAGTTCATAGATCCAATTGTGGCCCAGATCCAGCGCTTGAAGACTCGTGAGCAGCGATAATGTGCGCATATTGTTAAGACCCAAAATCTTATTATGGCCCAACCGCAACTCGACACAGTTGCCCAAAAACTTGCGTGAGGCCAATTTCAGTATGCTATTGAGGATCTTTGGTGAGCTCATACAAAGAATAACATTCTCCAGGCCTTCGGCCTTTTGAAACTCTTCCAAATTCAGCACACGATTAATGGCAATAAATCGCTTTTGAAGTGCCACCTCGATGCATTTCTTTGGCTCCACATGTCCGGACTTGAAGGTGCTCACATTCATGCGCAGATAGTAGGGAATGGTGCGCTCATCGCTTTGTTCCTCAACTGCACCAACAGTCACCATCGCTGGTATTTTCATCTCGAGATTGCAATGATTCGTCAAATGCTCGATCTGATCGAAACAGTCACGCACAAGAAATCTATGCTCACCTTCATCAAACTGAAAGTAAAGAGAGAAATATATTGTTTTTGTTACAATATCGAAATTATTTCAATCGGGCTCACCTTATGGTAGCAGGGATAAAACTCGCTCAGTTCGGGCGAAACTAAAATAAAAAATATATCAAAAAGAGCATCCTTTGAGAACTCTTGCATCGGATCGGGTATCTATTATGTTGATACAAATATTATTATTTGGGATGTTTTAAAAGATTTAAAACTGCCTACCAAAAATGCATGCCAATCCTCACTCTGCCTAAACTGTTCTAGTTTTGGCTTGTTGCTCCAATCAATGCGAGTGCCATCGCACTCCACATCAATCTCATAGTTGAGAGGTGTGTACATCTTGTAAAGCTTGTCAAATGGAACACCATCCTGTAAGTAAGTAAAACGTTATCAACAAAAACATCATTTAAAGCCCATGAGATCATCTTAACTGACCACAATCTGGAAATTCTTAATCAATGGCTTTAGGCAGTCCGGATATTTGGCTTGTTTGATGATGGGATTAAAAGCCAAATTTAGCTGCTTAGCTCGAAAACGTTCCAGATTGGTACACAAACGCTTTGCGGAACTTAACTGTAAATCAGAAAAGGAGCGTTATTAACGTGCAAGCTCGAAAATTTCCAAATATCTTACCATATTGCCGGTCAAATCAAGCAGGTCATAATCATAATCCCCAAATAGTTTCAGTGGAGACAAATCGCTTATTTGATTATGAGCTAAACTAAAGCCATTTAGCTCTAGACGCCGATCATCATTATTATAGATGGTTGTGCAAACAAGCTTAAAAGTTGCCAAATTGGACAATCTGACCACAATATGTTTGAAACTCGGATTGGCACTGAAATTGCTCAGATTCAGCACTCGCTGAACGCCTTGATGGGTTTCGAGGTGGTCCATCAAGCGGCCGATTTCCTGTTTTAAAGATGTAACTTTGTTAACATTATAGACAAAAGAGAAACAATCGTCACACGTCTTTATCGCGTCTATCATATGTTTGTGATTTATTTACCTGTGAAATTATAACTACGGGCTGAATTTGATCCCATTTGTGTTCAGCTACATTAAACCAAACTGTCAAGTAAAACTCGGCGCCGGTCGACACTTGGATGCGCAAGCCACGCTTAAAGAGATTATCGATCGCCGGCGTGCAGGTACGCACGAGGAAGCAGTCCACATGACTACCAGACTGCAAAGGTCAGCAAAATTTAGGTAGTGTCAACATCGTATAACAAATATATATACATACCTGATAGTTAACGGGAAGGAATTGTTCACCATCGATGGCATCGAAGAGTGCATTTAGAATTAGTTTCTGTGAACTCGCCGCAAAGTTAAGAACACCCTCGTGGTGTACCCAGATTTCGATCCAATTCAAGCCCGGACTACCCTGATAGTTTTTGCATCTGTAGTACTTTTTGGCACTTTCGTAATGCACACATATAGGACCGGAGCGATCACCTAAATCGACTTTGCGATCAATCGCTACAAAGAAGTAATTTTGTATTGTTGATTTTTATAATTAAATCCAAATCTTACGCAGTCGTTGACTCGGCGGCATTTTAGCGTCAGGGCATCGATAACTGAGCAATTATCGAATTCGATAAATTAAAGATCCGACACTGATCAAACTGCAACTTTGAAAAATTCACATAGAAAAATGCTTGAATTTGTATCTTATATCAATTTATTTTTAATGCCTAGAACAGTCTCCCCGAAGATAAACATAATTTATTTCTTTGATGTCTTCTTCTTAGCTTGGCTCTCCTTCTTGCCCTGGTAGAGGCCAGTGTAATATCCGGACATGTACCAGGCTGTTAGCATGGCAACAAAGTCTTGTTCTGGCTCAGCATTCATTCCACTAGATGGTGTGAACATGGGTGGCACCAATGGCATAGGTGGCATCACCAATCCTGGCGAAGGACCTCCGACAATTGCACCAGAACTAGTGTGCTTTCCTTTGGCCACATTCTTCTTGGATGACTTGGCACGTTGCTGCGGTTCTTGCTGCTCAGCATCCTCGTCTTCGGCCTGCTTAGCGATAATAACTTGCTCACGGCGAGCTTCGTTGCCCCAGGATGGCAGCAGATCACACAGTGCTACATCCTGCTCGTTTTCATAGCCCACATATCGCAACACGCACGTCTGCGACATCTTATCGATGGACTTTACAGTGCCCTCGTAGTCCAGGCCATCCGAGTAGGTAGCGCGAGCGAAGTCGCCTACCTTGAACTCAAGCTCCTCATCCTGTTTCGGCTCTTGTTCTGGCTCTGGTGTTAAGGCTGTTTCCGCTTTATTGTCGACCTCCCTCTTGTTAGTGGCGTCGGCAATGCGACGGGCCAGCGTCTCTCGCGCCAAATTGACAGAGTCATCATAGGCCTTAATTAATAGGGTATCGTCCCAAATGTTCTTTTCTTCAGACATTTTTAAGCCCGTTTAAGTTATTATTATTATTTTGAATTGTAAATACAAAAGAGTGTTTGCGTCTGCTCAAATCCTTACTTTCGATTATGATATCGGTAAAATTATAGGGCTGCCACCTGCTTGCATGTCCGCACTGTGAATGTCAATATATTTTACTGAAGAAGAGGAAGAGCAAAAGCGAAAATCATTCTCAGCTCACCGCTTGTATTTTGGTAAAAACTAATAAAATAATTTCTGAAAAATGGCTACAGTTGAGACTTTATACAAGGAGCTTTCCGCCGAATGGACAAAAAAACCACCAAATACCCAAAAATGTGGTCAGCTGCTGGATCAGTTGAAAGTGGCGCTTGTGAAGTTGGCTTTTTTGCCCACAGACGGCAACGATGCACAAAACTCGAAAAAGCAACTTTTGCTTGCCCGCTCCGTGCTGGAGGTTGCCGTGGAGCACAGTGTTCTCAGTAAGGATCTACAAGCCTTTGAGCGTTATATGTCACAACTAAAGTGCTACTACTATGACTATGCCAAAATCATCGGCGAATCGGACAACAAATATAAGTTGTTGGGCTTAAATTTACTTTACCTGCTGTCAGGAAATCGTGTGTCCGATTTCCATACCGAACTGGAGCTGCTGTCGGTTGATATAATCCAGCACAATCAGTACATAAGGCCGATTCTTGCGTTGGAACAGTATATAATGGAGGGACGCTACAACAAGATCTTCCAGGCGAAATCCTCAATGCCCGCTGAGGTTTACAACTATTTTATGGATCTGCTAGTGGAGACCGTGCGCGATGAGATTGGTGCCTGCATTGAGATGTCATACGAGAAAATCTCAGCCAAGGATGCCGCCAAGCGACTCAATCTAAGTGTGCCGGATGAGATTAAAGCATTTGGGGAGAAGCGCCAGTGGAAATTGGAGAGCAATGGAAACTACAGTTTCACCGATAGAAGCATCAAGCCCAAGGAACTGCTTCCCTCCGAAGAGCTGGCCGAGCAGGTGCTTAGCTATGCACGCGACCTAGAAATGATAGTTTAACCTCTTTGTAACAATTTTGAACTCTTAAATAACACAATAAATAAAATACAATTAAAAATTGCGACTCAAGTGTGCCCGTTTAGTCCATTTCTTACAAATACATCGATAACTACAAATTTTATGTTAACCGATAGTATGACAGTCTGTTGACATCGCTAATTTCTAGGAACATACGGGTGGAAAAGTAGTCGTCGCTCGCTGCGATTATTTGTTATAAAAATTGTTAGCACATTTATTGAAAAACCAACGCAATGGCCTGCAACGCAAGCAAGACGCATCTCTTGCGCTCGATCGGTGTAAGTGTGTATTACGATTGTCAACTTAACCAACAAATTGGACAATGCAAAAAAATTCGAACTGTTCAAAGTCGTGTTACGTAAATCCCAAAAGAAAAAAGTTTGCAAATTTCTAATGTTATTGTTTTTCTATCGTTCAATAGAAACGCGGCTATGCCGTCTGCCCACGCCTCGTTGGCGATACCTCCCCCATCAGCGTGAACGTTCTCGAGAACAAACTGGTGGTGGCCACAGCTGAGGCCTCCGTTCCAGTTTCACGTGTATCGATCGTGTTGCGGTAAGTGTAACCACCCATTCCTCTTTCCATAGTTGCAGCTCTTCTCACGTTTGAGTATTTCCAGTGCCGGTTCCCGTCATGAGGCCTATGACACACTGGGCGCTTCACATATGCTCCGTCTCGCTGGTCTCATGAGCACCCAGAGATCGAGTGCTTTTGCTATTCAGCGCAACATTCAGCAGGTGGGTGGCACTTTGACCACCTGGGGAGATCGCGAACTAGTTGGCTACACCGTTGAGACGACAGCCGATAATGTGGAGACGGGTCTGTGTTATCTGCAGGATCTGTTGCAGCCCGCCTTCAAGCCCTGGGAAATGAAGGATAATGCCAAAACACTGCCCAACCAATTGGATGCCGTCAGCACACAGGTAAGCATATCAGACTACAGCTATTAGAAGTCCGCTGAATCAAAACTTACCTTTTGCAGGCGCGCGCTATTGAGCTGGTCCACAAGGCTGCCTTCCGTAGCGGTCTGGGCAACTCAATCTTCATTCCCAGATTCCAGTTGGGCAAGCTCTCCACCGAAAGCCTGCTGCACTATGTGGCTAACACTTTCTCAGCGGGCACCGCTGCTGTCGTTGGTGTCGGCGTGGAGAACAACCTGCTATCTGGATTTGCACAGACCCTGTGCTTCCCCACCGGCAGCGGTGGCGCTGGTGGTGCTAAGAGCACCTACTATGGTGGCGATGCACGCAAGGACACAGCTGGACATCGTGCTGTTGTGGCTGTGGCTGGCGAGGGTGGTGCTGCCGGCAATCAGAAAGAGGCTTTGGCATTTGCCATTCTGGAACAGGCTATCGGCGCTGGCGCTGTTACCAAGCGCGGCAAGTCGTCCGGTGCTCTAAGTGCGGCTGTCGGTGATAATCAGGTGTCCGTTCGGGCACTGAACAAGAGCTACTCCGATACTGGCCTCTTTGGCTTTGTGGCTTCTGCCGATGGCAAGGATATTGGCAAGGCTGTTGAGACGCTGGTAGGCGCTTTGAAATCGGGCGCCGTCTCCGACAAGGATGTGGCACGTGGCAAGGCATTGCTGAAGGCACGCGCCTTGTCCAAGTACTCCTCCGACAGCGGTCTAATCAAGGCGCTCGGACAACAGGCAGCACTCAATAGAACCGTACTGGATGCCGATGCGTTGGTGGCTGCCATCGATGGCATTTCAGCGGGAGAGGTTCAGGCCGCGGCCAAGAAGGTTGGCGGCTCTAAGCTATCCGTTGGCGCCATCGGTCATCTGGCTCATGTGCCCTACGCTTCTGACTTGGCTTAAGTAGATAATCGATAAACTGTTAATGTAATTTAAAACCGTGCTGGAGTCATCTAACGAAATAAATCTGTTAAAACTTAACGAAAACGATTCGATTAATGGTGTAACAATGCAAGATCAGATTAAATGATATATTTATTTGTAGAAAAATATATATAACTTTTGAGAACCTATTCTCGATTAGGAAATACCTTTGAAAAAGAGCTAAAACAATTTAAAACTGAACCAAAGTTTAACGTGGTTAAAAGATATACAAATATTGGAAATACAATATCATTTCGATATTCGATCGTTAAGCGCGGTTTGTTAATCTCTTTGGAATGCGCAATCGTTTCCCATTAACATTTAACATAGGTTATAGTATATATATATAAATCTGTATATGTGTATAGTATATGAATACGGTTTTGAACGCTTGTTATTTAGAAAAAGATCACCATGATGATGGCCACAAAGAGCGAAATGATCACTAGCCAATAGCCCCAGGTGCTATCGCGTCGGTTCACCTGGCTAATGTTGCGTGTCTCTCGCTGCACACCGGACTCAACGCGATCCATGGTGTTGGCCAGATTGTCGAGTATATTGTTTTGATCCTCCACTTCGTTGCCCAACTGTGTGGCAAGTTCGCGTTGTCGCGATATCGATGCTGACAGTGACTCCAATCCACGATTCTGAACCTCCATTATTTCCGCTTGACGTTGTTTGAGCGTGGCCACATCTGTGGGTCGACTGGTTGCAGGAGCATTGTTGCTTCCAGTTGCCTGCCAAACGGAACTACTCGTTGCTGCCGCTAGGTGATTGGAGCGTGTGCTGCTGGTAAATTGGACTTCGATTTCGCGCAGTTGCGATGAAAGTTTATCCCAATTGATGCGACGCTGCTGCAACTCTTTTTCCGGACTCGTTTCCCAAGTAATGGCATTGTCCAGCATAACGCGCAGGTGCGTCACATCCTTTCGCAGTTGTTGGATGCTCGTCTCAATGGAGTCGGTAAACTTAACATACTCCGGCGAGATGGAAGGTGTGCCGTTGGTTAGCTGACGGCGCTCGTTCAGCTGCACCAGAATCTGATGTCGCAAACGCTCGCAGCCCTCATACTCGATTTCCCTAGAGAGTTGAAAACGTATGGTAGAAGAATACAAAAACAAGTGTTGTTCTTTAATTTACCAAGAGTCATGATCCACCAGCGACATGTTCGTTGCATATGCTTATCGCAGCCACTTAAAGCATTTGTAAGCGTTCTTTTCTACGTTGTTATTTATTTATCATCAATGTTATTTTTTGTGCAACACGGTCAGCTGGTCTCTGTTAAGTGAATTTTTGCACAATGGCACGAATTAACATAAACTGTAATCAAATTATGCGTTGAAAAGTGGCACTTTATATAAGTTTTGCCATTAAACTTATGCCAATGATCAAATGATCAATGCAATCAAAAGTGAAATTATGGTTTAAACTTACTTTAAGGCTAAAATGTTGATTTTTGCACCACAAAACACAGCTTACATGAGCCAGGGCTGCAAAAGTAAGCGAATTGCAACGACAGTCAGCATACCATTCTTAACATTCTTTTACTGGCAACTTAACAGCAAACGGAGACCGCCAACAGTTTCCAACACTCATACACCGTTGAGCGAACCCAACACTACCAACCAAATCATTATTTACGTTAAAAATAAATTCGTGCTGTGTCGTGTTGGGATCTTTCTCGCTTCTTTGCCCGATTTTGAATTGAAAAACACCGTTATATGTAATAGAAGCATACCCAGTGGCCAGTTAAGTGATATAATCCCAAACGTGCGCATTGAAAATCATCCAAAATTGTTACGTCACCTGAAAATTTCGGTGCGGGAAAAGTGTGTGTGCGTTGATATTCCCCCACAGCAGCAGCAGCTACGATTGCGGTACCTTATTATAGACGACGCTCGCGCTGCATATGTGCTGTATGTGAAGTGCAACAACAACAACAGGCATAACTTTATATATGTACATATGTAATTTTTTGAGCACACATGTTTATTATTATTGTGCATGAAGTAGAGGACCTGCTACAGTAGTCGGTGCGTTAAAATTCATGTGTACGCTAACTGTCGTTATTTTCGGCCGTCTTATATTCACTTGTAATTGTGATTCGTAGGCAGTAAGATCTCTAATAGTTTAAAATATATAAAAATAAAAATAGTGTAATTCAACTTTATAAATCGGAACCCAACATATTAAAACATCCAATAACAAACAAGAACCACCAATTAACTAATCAATTAACTGTTAACCGTTACCATCATCATCATCGTGCATTCGTTAATCGCCGTCGCAACGTTAACGTTTCTTTCGTATTGAGTAATAAGCAAATAACGTTAAAGCCTCCTTACGAACCATTTAAAAGGCGTCCTCCCTCTGCAATTTGTTGTTTCGTGTGCGTGTGCGAATGCAACAGCAATAGCAATATACCAAGAATCTCTACCAGCGTTCGGGAATAACGGTAAGTGAGAGGGGGGTCTTGTTATTGTTTTTTTGTTTTTTTTTGGGAAATATCTAATGCAAAATTGTGATGCATGCAACTCGTTTTTCTCAAGTTGTAGAACACACGCACCACTTACACACACACACACAGACAGTATCTGTGTGTGTGTGTGCGAGTGTGCATGCAGCGGAAAACGTGTATTTGTGTAAGGAAAACCAGAAAATCGAAACCGGGAATTGGGTCAGTATGCCAAACGAGCGAGCGGGGAAAAAGGTTCTTTAGCTACTGGCTGGTTGCCTGCTGTTCGTGGCTTTAAGACTTCGACTTCGTTAGTGCCAACAACAACAACAACAACAACAAAAAACAAGTCTTGGCTTTGCTGGCCGATTTGTTCTTTTCATTTTAGACTTGAACACTTGACGCTAGACGAACCGGTGGCTGCCTCACAACTGCCTCACAGCTGCCAAACAGTTGTCAAAGCTGAGAGTTGTAGTTGTAAAACAAAAGCTAGTTTTGGTGGGAAATGTTGTAAATAAGCTAAAAGAGAGTATTACTATTTTTGTTGGTGGTTTATTCATTAGCAAATTACAAGGGTAATCAGCTGTTATATAAAACTAATGCGAATAAAAAGCTTCAGCTCTCGCCGCCGCCTGCTGTTTTTAAACTTTCGAAAAAGCTAGATTTAACTGCACATAGCACATAATTGGTAACACTGGTCAGCATCCAAATAGGCATTTGCTGCATTTATGTGTATGGGTTAGTGTGTGTGTGTGTGTCAGATTGTCACTCGCGCATGGTTTTTCTTCAGCTTGGCATTTCGTTGAGATCGTTCCCCTCTCTCTTACTCACTCACTCTCTCACTGGCGTACTCGTTTTTCGGCCACTCGGCTCTGTTGATCTTGCACTCTGTTAACGTCGACGTCGGCTGCGGCTGCGACAACTGCGACGCTTTTACCTTGAGCACGCTCGCCTGCACTTGTCGCTTGTCTCTCGGTCACTAGCTGGCACTCTCTCGCTCTCTTGCCTCTCTATTGCTCTGTTGATATTACGTTTTCTTATTGGATTTTCGGTTAAACTTCCAAAAGTGGAGCCAACACCTTTCGACACACTAACTGGCCGTTAGTTAAGCGTTGTTGCTGTTGCTGCTGCTGCTTCTGCCGCTGCTGAGTTAGCTTTTCGTTTATGTTTGCTAATAAAATTATTACAATTTATCCGACTGTTGCTAATGCGTTTTAAGTTCGGGCTTTCGACTCTTTGCCTAGACTCAGACCCAAACTCAGATTCAGATTCATATTCAGTTGCTGACCCATTAAAACGTCTTTCACATGATACGCGCCGCTTACATTTCTCGGTCCATTTAACAACGTTCACCGCGGGCGAGAGGCGAGGTGGTGTGTAAGCTTAGGCTTTTGACTGTGTGCCTAGAGTCTAGACACGGCTGATTTGTGATTTATGTTCAAGAGGTTTTTATTGCCCGACTAAACGCATAATCCAATTGGAAAGTGCTCAACTCTCAAGACAAAAGAAATTTGAATGTCAAGATGAGAAATATTGTCGTAGCTATGGCTGCTCTTAAATTTAATTTATAAATGCAGCTATTTGTTTATATTGTTTTGCATTCCTTTACACTTTAATAAACAATCGCAGGAAGAGTGAACAGGACCAGCATTGGAGTGTTGCGGGAGTGTGGGGTGTGAGAAAGGGAGAGAAGCATAACAACACGTAACGCAACGGCGACGGCGACAGCGACGTTTGCTCTATTTACGGCTGCTGCTTTACTAGTTCAACTAGGAACTTTTTCGCTTCCTGCTTCGCCCACGCACATGGCAAAGCTCACGCTCGCTCTCACTCACTCACTCTCGTTTTTGTTCTCTTTGCGGCCGACAGGCTGTCGTTCGTTCGTTCGGCTATTTAAGAGCTGCTGCTTTGGGGTTGGCTGCTGCTCGGCTCGTATGATTTTTGCACTTAAGAGCAAAAAGTGGCTTTGATTTATTTCGTGATTACATTGTTGTTGCTGTATGGGTGGGTGGGTGGTTGGTTGGTTGGGAGTGTGAGTAACTTCGACCGACATTTGCATGTCGCTCTCCCACTCTCTCTATACCGAAAAGCGTGCTGGATACAAGCGTGAATGTTAACCTATATAATTTTTTTGTTGCTAATACAACAAAAGCAGAGTAAAGAAGAGGCGCTCAGCCACCCCCACCCCAACCCCACTATGTATCTTCTTATGCTGGCAGTTGAAGGTTCTTTTTATAATTTAAAACCGAATTTTTGTTGGTTTTTGTTTTTTTTTTGACTGCGCGGCAGAAGCCGAGGAAGCTTTTGTTGCTAATGCTGCTGCTGCTGCTTTCGACGTTTGCTTTTGTATTTAATGTTAAGTATACGCATCAGTGAACTCAATTTAATTATCATGATTGTTATTCCCCGCTAAAAAATTCAAATTTTTCAACTTCACACACACACACATACGCTTTAAACGTCGTTCCCAGCCAGATTTCCATCGCTGTCCGTTTTGTGCTTATGTAATCGAGAGCGTTACTCAAAAAAAAAAAAAAAACAACAAACTACGTTAAGTTGATAAAAAGCGCTGGGCATAATTACGTGTGTTTGTTGTGTCTGTGTGTGTGTGTGCATGCCCTTCGCCCAGTTTTTATCAGCGCCGTTATTTATGCGCCTACGCCATGACAGATAGAACGACAGCAGCAGCAACAACAACAATAAGAACATTTGAAGTGCAGCGTAGCGCAAAGAGAAAATACAACAACAAAAAAAAAAACTGCCAGTTGCTGCTCTTATTGTTATTTGTGTATACTGTTGTTGTTGTTGTTATAGAAGCCAAAAGCCCAAACGAAAAGCAATTAAGTCGCCATGGCTCATTGCACAATAAGCAAAGAATCAAAAAAACTCAACGCACGCAGCAGCAGCAGCAGTGACGCCGGCAGCGTCAAACATAACTGTGTTTGCTTGGCCATCCATAGCGCACGACGACGTCGCGACGACGTCAGCGTCAACAACTCTAATCGTGAGCGACAGCAACAGAGCAACAGCAGCGAGAAAAAGAGCGACAGCGACAGCGAGAGTGGTAGTGGGAGTTGATTTGTTCTTGTTGTTGCTACTATTGTTGTATTGCTGCCTGCTTAATAAATAGGCCAAATATGTAATATCGCTAAAATGTGTTTATTGTAATCTTTCACACACACAGAGAAACACACACATACGCTCTCTTGCACGTGCATTGCATCCCTCGTTGCGCTGCTAACACAGTAAAAACAAAAAGAGCGCCAAAAAAGAAAGGGAGCGCAAGAGAGCAAGCGAAATGAACCGAACCGAACAACTCAGCCGACAGCCGAATGCCATGCTGCTAGCGTCGCTGCTAACGCCAACGTCAATGTTGACGCAGCTGCTGCTGCTGCTGCTGCTTTGTGGGGGCCCAAGTTGGTCGTTGGTCGCGTTGCGCTCGTGTGTTGGCTGAGTCGTTGTTCTACCGTCGTGATTGCAACACTTCTGCTTCTGCTACAACACAAAACACACACACTATCGCCGTCATAGTATACGCCGCCGTCGCTAAAGTCGTCGTATCTCGCAGTCGCACAAAAAAAAACGTTTTTCACGTTTTTTTTTCGGTTTTCATCTCTACGTATACAACAACAACAGCAGAAACATAACGTATATATACCATACATATATATACATTCAAGTTCTACGTGAAACGTTGCGTCGACGTCGCAGTCAACAGCAGCAGCAGCAGCAAACTCGTACGTTAGACGACATTATAGTAGCGTGCACGCTTCTGTATTTGCGTGTGTGTGTGTGTGTGCCAGTTTTCGTGCGTTCTGTGCTGCAATAACAACAACAACAACAACAACAGTTAACCACACTAACAACGTGTTTAAAAATATAAACTGCGTTTTTTTCGCCAAAAAAGCCATTAAAAAATATATAATTTCATTTATTCTCTGCCCCGACCAGACAAAAGGCCACAAACCACGACAACAGAACAGTACTGAACAGAACAGTATAGAACAGAACAGAAGCAGAAACAGAAATAAAAATTTACTATTTCGGCCAACTGAGCCCAGGCAGGCAGGCAGGCAGAGTCAGTCGAAACGGAGGCAGGCGAATAGCGACAAAAACAGAAAATTCAGCGGCGGCCACAAATACAAACATACAAAACACACACACACACACAGTGATGAAAATTGTGTGTGAACGTACTTGATTTTTGGCTCTCGCGGCTGTTGTTGTGTTGTTGTTCTTGTTGTTGTTGCAGTTGGCCATTTTCAACGGAAAGCCACAAAAGAAACAACAACAACAACGTTGCGGCAAGTGTTTGCCATGAGAGCAAGGAGCATTTGTTTTTTTTTATATTCATTTTTTATTGCGTGACACACAAAATTCCCGTTGTTATTGTCATCGTTGTTGTTGTTGTTACAGAGAATTGTAACAATTTTTGTGTATACGCCAAAAGCAAACCCCCCCCCCCCCTTGCCCTCTCTCGCAGCATAATGGAGTTACAGAGTTATCGACGACTTCGCTTCCTCTCTCTCTCTTTCCGCTCCCCACTTTTCGCTTCCTCTCATCCTTTCATAACATTATCGTAGCGTCGTCCCTTGTGTGTGTGTGTGCGTTTGCACACGTTGCGTATACGTAACATCATCGTGGTGGCCATAAACACACACACACACATGCAAACATGGACACAACTTCGTATGCGTTATGTCCTTACGCTCGCACGCTCTCTAATCCCCTCTTCTACACCTCTCCTACTCTTCACTCTTTTGTATTCTCACGTTGGCATTTTGACTGCCCTTTGATGTGTTGATAACGAGCTAGATTAGCAAAGCTCCCCCTCTCCCTCACACACACACACACACAACTTTTTAAAAATGTGATAAAAATAAAGTTTGAATTTTATTCCAAAATAAATATTTAAAGTGCACGCGTTCCCCGTTACAACTACAACTACAATATAAAATTATATACAATAACAGATAAATAAATAACATAAAAAAAGGTGCAAATTAATATATATATCACTAAGTAGCTATTAAATATTTGGCTCAAATCAAACACAAAAACGATATACAACAAGCATCACAAAAAGAATAAAAAAAAGTTCGAATAAAATATTCAAGATTCAACAGCGAGTGGAAAGTTTTCCTTCATCTCAACAAGTCAAGTCAAAAAGGTAACAAAACAAAGATAAAATGTGCTCTAAATATATATATACACGTATATATACTTATTCTAGTTGCATCTGAAATTAAAAGTCGCATAAAGTGCGGCTACGGCGACAAATGCCAAACAGATTTAATGAAAAATGAAAAAAATACAACAAAAATATTGAACCCACGCGACGTTTTTCATTTGCTTTCTGTTTTTCACAATCGCTGAGCTGAGAGCAGAATCATCATCAACAAAATCGAAATCTTCGTCAAAGAGCCCCCGCAATTTTCCCTAACAAGTACAACTACAACTACAGCAACAACTATGACTGTGACTGTGACTAGGAAATGTGTCGCCAGGGACCAAAAAAAACAGACAGACAGACAAAATAGATGGCATATTAGAGACATTCTGTTTGTAGGCGCTGCTTGACTGTTGAAATGTTTCATACACACACACATACACACATAAGGGGTGCTCCCAAATGATCAACACGCTTTCAGTATGCTTTCAACCCATTGAAAATGGGTAAGAAGGGTATAATGGTTTTGTGCAAAAGATGGAAGCATCTCCGACTCATTATATATATATTTTTGATCAGCATCAACAACAACCGAGTCGATATAACCAGCTCAGAGACTATAAAAGCTAGACACTCCAGATTTGGAACATAAGTTCACCTAATCCCTAGTTTGTGTCAAATTTTCGATAACTTTCATCGTTTCCGATATACTCATGTAATCGATAACAACAAAATCATGAATTTCAGACGGCGTTTGAAACATTAAGCGAAATAATGACAAGCTGTGAAATTTTTATAAAAGTTATGATAAGATATGAAACATCGAAGTACATCGCAGTATACACACACACACACACACACACACACACACATACTTGCAAGCACTGACTGTAAAGAGTTCAGGGTATCGTCTAGTCGGGATAACTCGACTAGAGCCTTCTTTACTTGTTTTTAATTCATTAGCGTTCTTTTTGTGGAAAGAATTGTGTGGTGAAATAATTGGAAAGTAATTGTTAATAATTATTGGCAATTCTATGTAATTATTTTAGCCAGTTTTAGCCATAATTGCGTTGTCAATACTTAAATGCAGTCTTAAAACTAGATTAAATTGTTTTGCTTATTAAAATCGGATTAATTTTGACGAAGAGAAAAGTGATTACAGTCGGACTGAAGGAAGAAACTTCTAAAGTTGAAAATTATTTTAAAAAGTCTCCAAAGAGTACAGAAAAAAATGCTAATAAATTTTGTATATAGAAATGAATGATTGCGTGCTGATTAATCAATTGAAAGCGCGTCCCCAAAGCGAACATTTTGTGTACAAAGAAAGAAAACTTTTAGCAGTGGAAAATGTGAAACAGTCCTTGAAGTAAGTTTTGTATACACAAAACAAATTGTATGTTTAATTAATGTGAAAGTTTAACGAATGTTGGTTGTTGCCTTTTCGAATGAACTACTTGTGAAATTAGTCACAAAAACTACGTTAACATCGTTGACAAAAAGTATAAGCCAAATGAATTTTGAATTGAAAGAAGTTCAGTTCGACTGAAGCATTCTTAGATCTTATCAAGTTGGTGTGGATAGATCAATGTATGAACCAAATCAGGGTTCCTTGTTCAAGTTGAACGCTTTGTTTAAAATTTTAAACATTAGAACTTGATTTGACTTTGTAGCACTTCTAAAGCAACATAAAGTATCACTAGACCCTTAAAACGAATATTAAATGAAGACCCAAAAGGTAAAAGCGCTTGAGAATCCCAGAATCTGTTTTCACAAAGGTAATGAAGACAAACACACAAAAAGCTAAGAGAGAAAAGGCTTAAAAAACAAATCACATTTTAAGCTGTTGAAAGTGATTACGTTTAAATAAAATCCTGTTATGTGTTAGGCATTTGCCACCTGCTGCCAGGCAGCAGAAAATTCTGGTTCTGTTTCTGGTTCTGTTTCTGGTTCTTGTTCTTGTTTCTCACTTATTCCCTGAGCACCCTGTACATCATCTGTAAATCTAAAATTAAATGCGCCTCCACTCTGCGGTTGTCTTTCGAATTTCGCTTTTGCATCTTGTGTCGCGAAATCTGTGTTACTTTGAGGAGATTTTCTTTTAACACGCACACACACACACACACACAGATATAAAGAGCTAAAGTACTTTAGGTGTAGATGTGTGCTTATATGTTTTCATTTAATTTTGAGCCAAAAAAGAATGGTTTTGTTTTTGTTGTCTGTTTTTTGCGCTCGTGCCAAAAAATAAGTCGTTTTCGTCGTTAGCTGCTTTGGCTTTTGCCGCTGCTGCTGTGAGAGAGTTTTTGTCGCCGACATTGGCTGGCGACAGCTGTTCCTAGTTATAGCGAGTGAAGGTGGTGGGGGTGTGTTGTGGCATGCCCCGGGCGCTTGTAGCTTCTGCTTCTGTTTGTTGCTCATAAAAATAAAATGCCTTCGAGCTGTTATCGAAACAGTTTCGTTTCTTTCAGTTTTTTTTCGGTATAAAACTTATGCATATAAAGAAAATCTGTGCAGAGACCCAAAAAGCCAAAAGCAGCTGCCACTAAAAACGAAAAGAAAAAACACAATAATAAAATAAAAAGCGCTTTTGGCATGAGGCAGAAGAAGAAGAGTGAAAGGAGAAGAGGGGGGGAATTGTGTACAACTTTGACTTTCAGTTGCAGACGCTGTTGGCAATGCTCCAAGAAGATCTTAACATGAACTTCAGCAACACACACACACACACACGCATGCAAAATGGAAAAGCGTAAATCGAGCAACTGACCCGACATTGTTTGCAGTCTAGCGTGCAGGTTTCAATCCGACCGACCGACCAACCGCCCACCTGCTTTCAACAGTCGACCTAATCTCTCTGTTTTCTAACTGATTTTAACTGCGTGCCGCGTTGCACTCAGCAAAAATGGCTGTTAGAAAAACCGTTAAAGCATTTGAATAGGTCGAAAAGTGTTTTTTCTCTAAGTGTAACTTTATTTTGATCATGGCCTATGCACAGCTGAACGCATTGAGCTAGTTTTAATAAGTTTGATAGTTTTTTTTCAGCCAACTCTATGTGTATATGGGCAATTATTGCCCGTTGGCTATTAGTCTGTCAAGCCAGCGGGGCAAGCGTTTCATTCAGCTAACGAAGCGCTGAGGTTTGTCTTTTTGTATATTTTTACTACACACAACACACACACACACAAGAGATACAAACACCAACACCAACACACTTTTGGCCACGCTTCATTCATGCAAACAAAAAGTTAATATTAGTTATCTGCATATTTTCACGGTTTCGGAATTGCGCTGCCCACTGGCGGATATGCACACACACAAACACACACATACATACGTTTATGTATGTATCTGATGTGAGTTTGAGAACTGTGGCAAAGTCGCGCAACACCTGACATCAATTTTTTTCAACAATGCCTCAAAGATACAAATGTTGAGATTAAAACACTTTAAATCCATGAATGAATGCAACTTTGAAATATTAAGTTTCCATAGTTTATTGTTCGAATGAAAACAATTTTTTTTGTATTTTTTGGAATTACGTTTGTGAAATGTTTTTAAGGCATTTCGAACAAAACTCAGCACACAATTTTCAGAATTAACTAACAATTCTTACTTACCAAGTATATATACATATATATAGTATATATATATAATAATTCATTCCACACACCTTATAGTTATATCTTATCTAACTATATCTAGCTATAAAGAAAATAACCCATTTCCGAGGTCGCTCATTTTGCAAATAATTTGCATAGAATACATTTTGAAAGTGACGCATCTGAATATTGAAGATCGCATCTCAACCCGCTAAGTTGCTGTACTCGCCGAGTTTCCGGTTCTCGATGCGATAATTGAGTTATTGCTGCTTCAAATACTTTTTTGTTGCTTTGTTGCTGCTGTCTCTTTATTGTTCTCGATATAAAGCAGCTGTGCTAATAATGACAGCCAATACTCATTATGAAATGCAATGAAAATTTTTGCAAATACTTTGTTTATTTGAGGCAGCATATTTTTGGAATTTTATTGACTCTACGTACATTATCGCCATGTTCTTATTAGCAATAAATATAAATTTGTTTTTAAGTGTATAATATTTTCAGGTTAGTTTTATGACTTTTCAACTCCACAACTATTTTTGTAGTGTAAAGCTTTTCGTTGCCATGTGAATGATATCTATTCGTCTCACTCTCTCTCTCTTGCTGTCTCAAAACAATTTTAAATATCTTAAGCTGCATTAAGTGTGGCTAAAACGAAACCACTTTGCATCACTTTATAACTACAAATTTAATCCGAATTTTCTTCTTGTCGATTTTTGGTTATAAAATGTTGTTCGCTTTAGCCAACAAAAAAAATATCTGGGCCACAGGCCACATTCGCAATGACAGACAAATAACTTGCTAAATAGCTGAGACGCAAATTTGTAACGAGCCAAAAACCAAAAACCAAATGTCATTTGTTGTTGGTGTTGGTGTTAGTTGTTGTCGCAAAACAAAAGCGAGAAATGTTGGCTGCACATTTTGTCTCTAAATGTCTGTTCGCAGGTGAATTTTAAGTGCTTGAATGAGTTAAAGGGTTGTGGTGGTGGGCGGGTAAGGGGTGTGCACGTGTCTATGCATCAACGAGTTAGATGCAAATGCAGTCAACAGAGATCCAGCACTAAAAAGAAAAGACAAGAGAAGACCCGAGAAGAGAAGAGCAATAAACAAACAGCTAGAGACGCTTTTGATGACGTGCTCTCAGCTGCGCTTTTTTCACTTTTACGATGACGCACACACACTTTGACACCCACATCTTGCATCTCTTTCGCGTTCCGCACACACACATTTTCTCTTTTTGCATTTTAATTTGATGCCCCGCCCTCATCGCCCAAGGAATGAAAGTCAAAAAGAAAGAAGACAAAAGGCATCTGCGTCTACACACAAATAGTTGGCAGTTCTACAAAGCTACACCCCCACCCCCCTACTACCCCTATCGCGTTACGACGTACTCTTTGCTTAGCCAAGTCACACTTTTAGGCCATTTCTTTTTGCACTTTACGTTTGTGTGTGTGTGTGTTGCCCTTTGTTCTAGCTTGCTTTCTCATGATTGCATTTCAAATTTCGCCCACCTCCCAGCTTTTTGTGGCGTGGCAACTCCTCGAAGGCTAATCAATTTGCATATTCTAAAATAACGCATACGCCATGCATACATAGCACACACAAGATGCGAACCGAAACAGAAAAAATCGTTTTTTAATGACTTAATTTGGAGCAGCATTTAATAGTAGTATTTTCTCTTCTTGATTCTGTGTGTCCCCAACGGCTATATTAAACGACACTTAAATCCTTTGTGAGACCCACACACAGAAGTAGAGCAGCTGCAAAAGCCACAGGAGGCAATATTCTAGCCATCATCTATCGCTCATACGCAGCGTTGTCGCCCGCCGCAGCTTCCTTCCTTCTCCTTCTTCTTCTCAACTGATGTGGCAATAAATCATTTGCAAAATGCTGCTTGG
This sequence comes from Scaptomyza tumidula, assembly GCA_035044465.1. Lineage (NCBI taxonomy): Eukaryota > Metazoa > Arthropoda > Insecta > Diptera > Drosophilidae > Scaptomyza > Scaptomyza tumidula. The sequence goes on along the minus strand of JAWNNW010000442.1, from coordinate 8,953,251 downwards.
CAAACTTTTACCAAACCACACACACACACACACATACATACATACACATATATATACTCTATATAGAGCTGGCGCAATTTGTGGGTGGCTGCCTTGACAAACTCTTTGCTACGAGCAAAAAAATTGATTCAACATGAGAGTTCTGTTTCTTAAAGTTTTCCAACGCAACGCAAATATTGAAACCCAAAAATCCAATACAGTTGGACACAGTTCATGTTTGTTTGAGGGTTATACACCCGCACAACCCACACACACACACACACACACATCAAACAATTTAACGCTTATTCTGCTGCTGGAAAAGTTTATTGTTTCGCACAACTTTTGCTTTGACTTTTCACACAAACACACAGCACGCATACAAATGAAACCTTTTTTTTTTCATATACCATAACACACAGTGGTTGCTATTAGTATATTAAAAACGTATAGTTTCAGAGTTACAGAAAAGTTACTAACTGTTTCGGGGAATAACAGTTTTTCTATGTACATAACAAAACTAATGAATGTAATGTTAAAAATATCTAAAAAAGTTTTCAAGCATTAAACACGATTAAAGGATTATGAAGGACAGATTGAAAAGTTCCCAAATCGCTAACCGAAAGATTCAATGATCTAACTCGTAGCTTAAGGACCACAAAAAGATATCCACTGTGGTTTTGACTTGAATATTTATATATACACGTATATTTATACAAGTGTGCGTATGTATTTCTTATTTGTGTCCTGTGCTCGCGCTTTTGTAGTTTGTCGTTTCCCTTTTGCTGTCGCGCTGCTCGCTGCGGCTCTGAGGATTATGGATTTTTGTATGCCACACACACACACACATACAAATATATACATATACATACAGGAAACTGGGTTTGGCAACGTGGCAGGCCATCAATTTTGTTTCTACTGCTGCTGCTGTTGAGGCACAAAGTCTCCTCGCGTTCCTCCACCTTTTCATCATCATCATCATCATGGTCATCATCATGATGATGTTTGTCTGTTGGTATGTCTGCCACAGCTACCCCCCACCACCTCTCCACCCCGTTTCTCTCTCGCTCTCCCTCTCTCTGTGTGTTTGTGTGTGCTAGCTACAATTTCCTTTCACTTGACTGACACCCAAAGCAGCAGCAGCAGCAGCAATGTGTCCTCGTTCCCCCCCTCATCACGTCATCCACATGCTCAAGGATTGTGTAACATGTTTTAGGTCCTTTTTTCGCCATTTTTATTTTTTCTGTTTTGCTTTTTTTGTTGCTGTGTGGGAAGCGTTAGGTGAAATGGCAGCCACTTCCGGCGAGCTGTCAGTCTGAGCGCGTCTATGTGTGTGTATGTGTGAGTGTGTTTGTGTTTGTGCCATTTTTGCGCTTTCTCGTATTACACTTGACTTGGCTGCCGCCAACCCTCCACCCCGCATCAGCGCCTGGGCTTGGGCTGTCTGCCGTTGGTCGCAACTTCAATTGACCTTTGACTGAGTGCACTGCAGGCAGCCCGCCTGCCCGCTCCGTCCCGTTCGTCCGTCCCGTTCGTCCGTCGTTCGTCCTGGGTCTTGGCCTGGCTTATAACCAGCAGCAACCCATTTTGGCCAACTTATTCGGCAGCACGCACGCATCTACAAATTTGCTCAACTTGTATGTGTTTGCTATTTGGATTTTGTTCACTCCCTTCCACCCCCTCACCACCCCCTCTCCCCCTCGACCGAGAAAAAAAAGAGTTAAACCTCTTGAGCTTTTGGCTAATTGTCGTTGTGTGACTTACATACGCTTATCAGCTCGTCGTCAAGCTTGCCCCATAAGCCCTTCCCCTTCCCCCTTCTCCGGCACTCTGTTCTTCCTGTTCTCCTTCCTGTTGTGCAAGCTGAGGCGTTGCTTCTTTCCTTTCTCTGCTTCTGCTTTTTGCTTTTGCTTCCTCTCTTCGGGGTTTTGGTTTCTGTGTCAGCGTGTTTCCAGCTTTTCTTTTTTATCAGGCTTTAACTATCGCTTGCCTTGGGTTTCTTTTACCTTCACCTCCTTCGGCACATCTCGCCTCTCCCCTCTCGTATACCCCGGCTATCTTTATCTTTTTGTTTTGGTTTATTTTTTGCACTTTGGCAAGGACACGCCGCGTCGGCACTCAGGTGAACTATTTTACTATTTTTATCTGGCAACTTTTTTCGCTGTGTTTTTTAGTTGTGTGGGTGTGTGTGTGTGTACTCGTGTGGCGAGTTTCATTTATAGCACCCTTGAGGGGCGAGTAAGAACCATCTCCCTCTCCCTCGCTCTCTCTCTGTCTTCCTGGCTATCTGTGTAACCATTTTTTATAGGTCAAATGTTGCACACGATTTTTAACTCAAATCAACACACTCTTTTGCTCCCTCTCCCTCTCTCCCCCATTCTTTCTATCTCTCTGTGTGTTGCCCGTCTGGTTATTCAATAGTTTGGCGTTTACTAATTGCATTTCCACTTATTGCCCAAAGTTGCGCTTGAAATGTGCCAAAAAAAAACATCAAGCAAAAAAAGAAAACATGAAAATCTAAGGGAAAAGAATTTTACAAAACGAGAAGGAAATAAGGCAAAAAGTTGGCGCTGCACTTCAACGTTAACGGGAATGTCTGAAATGTTGGTTTTGTTGGGGGGCAGCAACTAACGGAATTGTTGAATTGTTGCATGGCTGAATCTGATGTTGCCCTGCAGCCAATCAAATGCCTTCACATCAAGGCTAAACCATGAATATTTTCGGTGAATGTATGTATTCGTGTGTGTGTGATGTGTGTGTGTGTTTGTGAGATTTGTGTAAGCTTCAAGTCCATTTGCAGTTGTGAAATACATTTTTGATGAGCAACAGCAGCAGCAGCAGCTCACACAGGATTTGTCAGAGGATTTTGTAATTGAAAAATAGTATAGAACATTCTGCAACTGCACATATTATTTCCCCCCAACTAAACATGCGTACACAAAAGTTATTTATAAAGCTTGCTAACAGAATCTTTGAAAACATTAATTATCAATAGAATCTTTGGGCAAACATGCAACTGTCAAAATAAGTATTAATTATGCGAATGCTTAAATAAATATTAATCTATAATGCTTCAGATAAATGCTGTTTAAGTAAAAGTTTTTTAATTTTCCTGTTTATTATTAAATGAAAAATTATATAATGCAGCGAAGAAATGATTTCTTTCGTTGATCGATTATCATAATAATCGGTTATCGATAGCTTTTTGGCATTCTAACAACTTATCCTTGAAAACATACTTATGTTATCAGTCGGCTCACGATGTTCCTAACAGCAATAATTCAATCGACAAACTTTCTCTTTAAAGATCCATTTAGTTATTGTAAATAGTAATTAGCCAATTGATCATAAGAGAGATCGATAACACGTTGATTAAATGTACAAATACCCAAACGATAATACATACTAACAATCGATAACCCTCAAAGACAGTTTTAATAGATACCATTATTGCCTTAATATTCTTTACTCTTGCACTTTTATCGTCCATCGATAACGAATATAACTCCACTTTCAAAAGTATCATCCACTTAGTTGTTGTTGTCGTGCAGCGAAACTATGTAAAGCGAGCTGTGTTTTATTATTAAATTCTTTGATGGTTCGTTTTCATTGGCATTACGCGTGCAATTTTCGCACGTGGAATTTTGTAATGTGGTCGAGCGGTTGCTGCTGGTCGCAAACAGTAAGGGAGGAGGGATTGTTGGGTGGTTGGTGGGGTGGAGAAGAGCTGCTACTGCTGTTGATTAAATTCCGTTGATAGCGTTCAGGTTGTCATGTTGCCGTGATTTTCCGGTTGACCTCTGCTTGCTGCTGCTGCTGCCTCTGCCTGGCGTTAAGTTAAATATTTTCATAGTCTATCTCTCAATCTCTTTCGCGCGCTCTCTCTCTCTCTCGCACCTGTCCCTGTTTGATGGGCATTTTAATAATGCAGTTGTTCATACACTTTAATGACATTTCGAGATTGTCGTCTTCAAATATTGGCCAGAACCGAAATGAAGAAAAACACAGAAATTGTATAATCGCATTGTAAATAATTAAAAACTCAACACATGCACATGCATACACACACAGAAACAGATTAATTCCTGAAGCGAAAGAGAGCAGGAGATAGGGGTTTATGATTTATGTCAGGGGCACTTTAGGCCATCCATGAATACACAACATCCGTTGGGCCATAATAATAATAATAATCTTTTGCGGCGCATAGCTTTTAGTTTTCATAGTTCTTCATCAACGAAAACAACAACAAGTAATGTGTGGGTGTGCATGTTAAGATGTGTGTGTGTGACAGAACTGCTTGAAATGTTTTTAACTTAGAAAAAAAAAACATACATCAATTTATATATTTTCTTTTATTTTTTTTCGGTGCTATAAATACAATATTTTCTTCGTGTAGTTGAAATCATTTTGGAAATGTGACGCGATTTAATGAGCGAAAAATCTGTACATATATAAATATATATATATAAAACAGTACAGTGTATCTGCAGCTCATATTTATATTTAGTTTTATCTTTTATATAGATTTTTTGTATGTTAATTTATAAGCATTTGATTAATGTGTGAATGTTACACAGGAAAATATTGAAGCGCAAAACAGTGAGCAATAATCACGTGTTGTAGATATAATCATTAAATGACCCAAAAAACACAAATACATACACCAACCTATGAATATATATGTAGATATCAAAAAGCGCTACTCAATTTAGGACTTATAGATTGTTAATGAAATTATAATTATGTTTTTTATAAAAGTGTATGTTTGATACACGAGCTAGCGATAAGCAAACAACACAACAAACGATTGTTCAAAAGGGAACTAAAGTGGGGGAAGCGTTAACACGTATTAAAAGGTGGCTTCAATTGTTTATTTGTTACTAAGTAGAGTGGCTCTTAGAGCTATGAATACGTTGTCTTATCGTGTGTATCTCGTTGCCAGCATTCCATATACAAGCCAAGTTCCAATTCGCCATCATCGAGCCGTTTGGCTATACTTTAATTTGCTTGAGCAAACATGTTAAAAGGTGAGCCTCAACGTGAACTCGCTGCCTTAGTAGCAGCAACAAATGTATCTATGTGTCTGTGCATCTGCCAGATACATTATTTTGGCCATTTGCATTGTTGTTGCTATTAGCGAGTCGCTTCTAGAGTGTTGTTGACAGTCAACTTTGTGTGTTTTGCTGTTCTGCTGTGCTGCTGTTGTTAAATTTAAACTCTCTGCGCTATTTTGTTGCTGCCGCCTGAAGGTGAATTTATGGCGCACACATGTGTGTCGCGCTAGAGTCTCGAGAGAACCTCAGCAATGCATCTTTCCCTCTCTCTCTTTCTATCCCGCTCTTTCGGGCTACGTCTCTTGTGTGACATATGTCTCGGCGTTGCTGCTGCTGCTATTGCTGTTGTGCCAAAAATAGATGCATTTCGAAATGTAGGGGGCAATTTTTCAGAACCAACACGGACACAGATACAGATACAGATACAGACAGATACATCTCTAAATCTAGTTGCTCGCTCTCTATTTTAACAATTGCTAGACATTTAACTCACACCCTCTCTTACTGTTGTTACTCTCTTTACAGATTTGGATCAAGCAAACATAGCATTTGTGTGCTGTCGTCAAAAAATATTCGAAAGAAACACACACAAATCAAAATAAATAAAGCTGAAAGCAATAAGAAGCAAACTTATCAATAAATCCGTTATAAATGTGTGTGTTAAACTAGACGTAAATATAAAGCTGATCCTTACCCCAAGGCGAGTGCCTGAAAAAACAGAGAGAGTGAGAGAGAGAGAGAACGCCACGCTAGCCTGAGAGCAGCGTCTGTTGAATTATTTCATACGCCCCAACGTTAACAAAGAACAGCCTCAAGATTCTGCCCTTTGGAGCCAACTTTCGTCTGGAGACGACACCAGCCGAGATGCACAAGATCTCAGCTGCACCGACAGCGGCCACAGCGCCCACCGCCGGACTGGAGGCGCCACTGTCAGCACCCAAATATGGCACACTCATCCCAAATCGTATCTTTGTGGGCGGCATTAGGTAAGCACTTGAAAAGAAGAACTCTTCACATCCCTACTCTAACTCTCACTTAAAACTCTTACCCCTTAGCGGAGATACCACCGAGGCGGATTTGACGCGTGTGTTCAGCGCTTATGGCAGCGTTAAGAGTACAAAGATAATTGTGGATCGTGCTGGTGTTAGCAAGGGCTATGGATTTGTCACATTTGAGACAGAGCAGGAGGCGCAAAGACTGCAGGCGGATGTGAGTAGAAAAGTTCATGCTAATCCTGTTGCTAATGTCGCCTGTGTTACTTATATCGATTAACAATCGATTATAATTTATAATTTCTGATGCTTTTTTTGTACCGGAAAGTCACACACACACACACCACACACACACACACTCACACAAACCTTCACACTCTCACACCAACAATAACAACGATAAATAAGAATGTACTGTTATAATGTGCCTCCGATCTTTTAGGGTATTAGCTGACCCACAGACACCGGCACCGCCACCGCCACGCACACACACTACGATACTATCTACTACTTGAACTACTACAACTTCAACTACTACTAAGCAGCAGCTGTTGTTTGCCCCCCTCAATACAACTGTGGTGTGTGCGTGAGTGTGTGTGTGCGTGCGTGCGTGTATAAGTGCAACACACAGCGACGTCGGCCGTCCAACACCCACTGAGCGTGCCCTATTGAATCCAATTGAATCAAGATCGTAAATTATCGATAATAATCGATGTATCTCGATTGTGTATCGAAGACGGTACGGACGGCACTCTTTGTAATTCTTATGTATTTCTGTATTTTCTTCTAATTGCGTTTTTGTTGAGTTACGTTTCCGAGTTACGTTTCCGTTGCGTTACGTTACGTTACATTTACATTTACATTTATATTACATTCATATCCATTATGCAACACACACACCCACACACACAAACACTTACATACATATGTACAAACATCTACACTTTTTAACATAGTTATAGAACAACACGAGAAAGACAGCTTCGGTAAACCGAAATGTTCATACCCTAGCAGCAGCTATATTATAATGTAAGAAAGAGGATAGTCCGACTATATCTATGTAGAAGCTTCTGTTGACTACAGTTGAAGTCCGATAGTGACGGTTTACAATCGATAACGATCATCAGTAAGGAGTTGGGTCTTTTCGACTGTTAACTTTAATGGGGGTAATATAAAATGTTCAATAAATTCTTTCTGTATTCTTTTATTTCCAAGTATTTTTCACTAACTTCAAAGTCTTACTTATCGATATCTTTCTTACACAATATAATATTCTCTGCACGGGTATAAAAAAAAACAAAACAAAACAAATACAAAATGCATTTGATAGCTCGCTAGCAACGGCTGTTTTCCGTTCCGTTTAGTTCTTGTGTTTTAAGTTCACGTACAGAGTTGTGTCCGATAACAACAACGCACAATTTGTTATCGATAACACAAAATGCAAAATGAATTGAGTTGCCAGTTGCTGATTGAAGTTAAGTTCGTTGCACCGTTTGTTCGACTTTTTTTTCTTTTATATACATTTTTCAATTAAATATTTTTTGCGCAAATTAATCAATTAAACAAATTAGCTAAAAATTGCCTTCGCCTCGGTCTTGTTTATAGTGTAGACCTTATATACATAGACCTAGACCCTAGTGCGTTCGTTGCATATATCATATTTTTTGCTGTGTTATGTAAATATTTTACTTGATTTCGATTTCAACTTGTTTTGATTTCACCTTATTATAAAAATTACGCGAATCTAAATGCAGCCCAACAGGGTAAACAGGGAGAGTGTGAGAGGGGAAAAGTGTGCTGGAGAAGCTGTCAACCTTAAAAGTTCATTGGACGCGCCTGCTCGGGGAATAATTAGTTGCCACATTGGACGACCCACGCGGGGCAATCTGCCCTAAACCGAAACCAAACCATTTCTAGCTATAAACAAGTTATCCCAAGCTGTTAACTGTTGCCTAAATAAAGCCCGGTTCTGGGCTGGGTTCAGTTGCGTTTGGGAAGAACCCTATTTGAAATTGACGCATTTTGATTAGAGAGTTGCATAACGAGCAGCTGTTACACTTAAAGAAAATAGTGTGATTCAACTGGATGGATTTTACTTTAAGGTCAAAAGTCTTCAGAAAGTGAATCTAGTTTGACAGTTTGGAGTAGAAAGAGTCTCTGAACAAAACGTTAGAAATTTTCAACTTTCTTGAAGTGTGTGTTCAAATGCTCCATCCTCCCCACCTCCCCACCTCACCCTCTTCTTCTGTTGTGTCTTTCTTTTGTGTGTTTGGCATACATTAAGTGAAAAAGTTTTCCACTTGTCATTAAATGTGCATTGTTATTGCGCTGCTGGCGCTTTGCACATTTTCAGTGATGCACAATCAAGAAAGGGAGAAGGACAATGTGTGTGTGTGTGTGTGTGTGTGTCCTTGTGTGCTTACATGCTTCAACAACAACAGGTCCTCTCACTCTCCCTGCTGTCCCCTCAGGCAGCAGCAACAACAACTGGCAGAACATCCAGAACAGCGAACAACAACAACAACAATTTGTACTCTTCTTTGGCACAATAGGGGCTGGCGTGGCAACGTTTAACGAGGTTTTAATGCTAGCACACACACGCACACACACACACGAACACAACAACAATGGCACACATAAGCATACATTTGCACTAATTAAATTTCGTTTACCCAAAAATTTCATTTGTGTATTCTGTTCTTGTTCGAGTTAAAGCTAACCAAAAGTGTGTCCGAAGCCTTACCAGAGAGGAGAGAGCCTTTATAGATTTTTGCCTCTAGCTCCTATAGCTGCCACATTAATTAACCCAACAACACCTTGTAGTGGGTTACAGTTAGAACTTAGCTTACCTTCCCTACCCTACCCTCCTCTCGCACCATCTTTAATTACAGACCACACCTTCACCTTACACACTCTCATTCATTTACCTCTTGGCATTTACTAACTTTTGTGTATATGTTTTTGATAGCGCACTAAATCTACACATAAGTATACATAATTAAACACACACACACACACACAAACATACATACATACATACATACGTAGGCACATTTGGGGCCACTTCAGAGCGGTATTTGCTAACCAAAATTGAAATGTTATTTTCAAGCCAACAATTTGGAAATCTGTTTATAAATGTGCATCTCAAATGTATGAAGACTGACCAAAGGCGTCTGTGTGTGTGTGCGCTCTGGGATTCAGTGATGTGGGGGCGGGGTGGGGTATGGGTTTGGTTTCTTCTGCCCTTTTGTCCTGAGCACTTTATAAATGTTTAAGGCACTGGACAAAGAGGACACCTCCTTGGCGCGTCCCTTTTATACGGCTGACGGCCGAAGAAGAAAGAAAACACACAAAAGAGGCCCCAGCATTAAGAGGGTTCTTAATTAAATTCGCCCAAGACAAAAGTGGGTCGAAAGAGGCAGGGAACTCTCTTCTCTTCTCTTCTTTTTTATTTTTATTTTTGTTGTTAACTGCGGCTCGGCCTTTTGTGTGTTTGTGTGTGTTATGGACGCTTATCCTTGTGTCGCTTGACGTCTTTTATTCTTGTGAAAAGACTGTTTACCCTGCGGCGGTCAAAAGGATACGGTTACGGTTACGTTGACGGTTAAAAAACAAGAAGAGAAATGAGGCCTCCGGTCCGTTTAAGAACTTAAAGGCAGAGCAACAGCAATGCCAGCCGCCACAGCAGCTGTCCGCAAACATTTGCTTAGGTCTTCAACGGTTCTTGGTTCTTTGGGGTGGTTTGGGTGATGAGTTGTCGTGTTGTTGTTGTTGTCGTGCGTGCGTGCGGCAGCATTATGATGGCTTTTCATGCATTTCAAGTGCAAATTGCTGCGGCTATCATCGCGCCTAATTGCCAATTAAAGATAAACCTACCCACCAAGCAAACCAAACAAAACCAAAAAGATATAACCAACAGTTAGACAACAAACAAGGGAAGGGCCACCAAAAGTGAAATTGATAACGAATGCAACACATCAGTTATCGATATAAAACTAAGAAGTGGTTATCGAAACTTAGAGATTTACAAGTTAACCAGATGCTAAAGTAATCGACAACTTTTCAGCTACAATTGACTTTAACTACACAGTTAAATGTTAGTTCATAGCTGTCAGCGTTGATTCGAATGTTATCGATAGCCTTTTAGTTAAGTGGCAACTCTGGAATCAAGCCACACAAGTGTTGATAACATACACAGACATATTTTTAACGTTTTTGAGGTTAGTTTTAAGATACATATTTTTACTTTTTGTTCTAACTTGTACATTTTAATTTTACAAATTTGGTGTTGGTGTTTTTTTTTTTCTTTTTTCGTTATTTTTTCTGTTGCGGGTGTTCAATTGATTGATTGATTTAAAGCTGATATGGATGAATTGATGATAGCTTGATTATATATTTAAAAAAAAACGCTTTTCTTTCTTTTATGTGTTTACAAAGTTTATATTATTATATACGTTTGTTAATTTTGATTTTTATTTATGTGCCGCGCAGTTTTGAAAACTAAAGAAAAGTTTAAACACATTGTTCATATTACGATGATGTGTTGCATATTTAACCAAATTCCAATACGTGTTGCAGTACATGGCATTTTATAATAATAATACAATACTATCTTACTACTATTTACATACATACAAACACATATTTACATATATATATTTTGTAATACCACATATAATCGTAATTTTTGGTAATGGTATTTATTTTTTTTGATTCGGCTTGGCACGTGTTTTTCTTCCATCTCTTGGCCAAATATTTGGGCCGCTGCCTCTGCCACCAAAACAAGAAAATAAGAGTGAAAAAAAGAACTGACAAAAAGTAATGTTGATAAAAAAAAAAAAGACTTGAGCGTTTTTTTTCTTTTCTTTTTTTATTTGATTTGTGGAGAATTTTTATATATTTTTTGATGCTGTGCTGCGTTCGATTTGAATTTGAATTTGAATATTTTCAATTTGAATTTCGTTTGGCTGTTGTCTGTTGATGATGATGCCACAAAAAAAAAAATATACACATACATACACACAAACACACACACACCAACCAACCAACAAACAACAAACAACAACAAGTTTCTTCTTCTTACTACACACAAATGAAAACTTTAATCCGTTTGCCACACTACAAATATGCTTTCTCTCTCTCTCCCTCTCTCTCGCATTATGTCTCTCTTTCTCTCTCTCTCTGTTTCTGTCTCTGTGTCGTCGTTTAGGGTGAATGCGTTGTGCTTCGTGATCGTAAGCTTAACATTGCGCCGGCTATCAAGAAGCAGGTTAGTTGGGTATGACAAATATATCGAATATTCAAAAGTCAAATCAAATCACTAATTTATGATCTTCCACTTGATATATGTGTGTGTGTGTGTGTGTGTGCAGCCCAATCCGCTGCAATCGATTGTGGCCACCAATGGAGCTGTCTATTACACAACTACGCCGCCAGCACCAATGAGCAATATACCAATGGATCAGTTTGCCGCTGCCGTCTATCCGCCAGGTAAAAGATAAAATATCTACATTAAAGTATATCTCATTTGATTTAAGTGTTGATTTAAGTTCGAGTTAAATTCTTCGGTTTTCAAAAAAAAAACGATAATTTTCTTGTCTTTTTTTTATATTCCATTTGTTTACTCTCTTTCTTCTACACTACAACTACAACAACCATTACAACTACAACAACAACAACAACAAACAATCGTCGGGATTATTAACTAACAACTAGTTACTGACTTTACAGCTGCTGGCGTGCCAGCCATCTACCCACCTTCAGCCATGCAATATCAGCCATTCTATCAGTACTACAGTGTGCCAATGGTAAGTCCAAACAAATTAACTATAATAATTTTACTATATAGCTCAGCTTTCTAACTTGTTTTCTCATACTTACGTTTAAAGACACTTTGAACAAAATCCCGAAAAAGTCTTCATATTCAATATGAAATTGTTAAATTTAGAAAGGTTTCAATGCTTAACCTTAGCAAACCAATAGATGGAAAATCTTTTATTCAGTTTGTTAGCCATTTTCAATATTATCTTAACTTAATTGTAACAGTGTACACTGTAGCCATTCTCAATATTATTCTAACTTAATTGTAACAGTGTACACTGTGTATAATGAAAACCTTAAACTAATTTAATTTTCTCTACCTTTCTTTGCAGAATGTACCCACCATTTGGCCTCAGAATTATCAAGGTAATTAGTAAATTGCTGGTTGCTAATCTTAGTTTAGTCTCACTTTTTAGAGACGCTTTCTTTGTCACTCGCTCGCTCGCTCGCTTTCTCTCTCTCTCTTGCTCTCTCTCTCTTTCACTGCCTGCCTGCCTAGTCTCTCGCTTGTTATTCACAATTGTGTCCTGACAAAAAGCTTGCGCTCGCTCTGTATATACTACTCTGTACCTACTATATATATATATTTATCGTACTTTTGGCCGTAGTAGAGTACATTTGTTTATATACACATAACACCTTGTATATTTGCGTATTGCGCTTTGTTTTCTTACTTTCTTTCTTTTCTTTGTCTTTCGGTTCTTCTTCTACTTGCTGCACCAACCAACAAACCAATCAACCAACCATTCAACGCCGTTTTAAAACGAAAAAAAAGGTTAAAAATATAAACCATACTACAACTACAACCAGAACAACTACAACTACAACAACAAAAACAACTTTAAAAACAACATCAACAAACTAAAATTTTCGTAGTCGCCACAATTTTACGTTGAGAGCTGCCCGAATAATAAAACAACAACCACAACAACCAAAACCAACAATAAGCAGATGCAACAACAACAACAACTACAGCCACTAGAACAACAACAACAACAACAGCTTGATGCTCTACTCCGCTCACTCTTCACCACCACCATGCAACTCTCTCTTTCTGCAGTTGTTCGCAGCCGCACAACAAAAAAACAAACTAAAAAACAAATATTTTTTTTTAGTTAAAATATATATAATATTATTTTAAGTTAAACAACCAAATTAAAAACGCTTTAGGCAATATTATTATTAGTTAAATGCCACGCCCCTTCAAATTTGTACTGCATTGCTCTATCTAGGGGCAGGTGTAGTAGGAGAATTAGAGAAGAAAAATGAAGAAAAATTATTTTCCTATCGTTTTTCATAGTTTTCTATATTGATTTTTTTTTTTTTTTGTGGTGTAGAGCAAAACTGTGCGCAATTATATTAATTAATAATTATTTTTTATTTGTTTCTGTTGTATGCTTGTTGTGTGCATAAAAGTAGCTTACAAACGCACACACACACACATGTAGAAGTCAGCACACACACACACACACACACACAGTTTGAGTTATTGTAGATGAAATGTGTATTTGAAATATGTATGCAAAATGTTCTTCGACTATTTCTTGTAGGCATTTATCCCTGTTAACTTTTGAGGATGCAGCCAACCACAACAACAAGAACAACAACAACAAATACTGATGCTACCAACTACAAGAACAATAGAAACAACAACTACAAAAACAACTACAACAAAAGCATTAATAGAATTTAAATAAACAGCAACAGCAGCTGCAAAAGCAACAACATTTTTGCTCAAAGGATACATAGATTGCAAATTTCAACCAAGGACATCAACAGACACATACACACACACACACGCATACAAAGAGAGTGCTGTAGAATAAGCAGCTTATGGTTTTAGTTGATAGAATCAGGCGAAAGTTAAGAAGAAGCGACAGGATGGGGCGTGGGCAATGGGGGGAGTGCAACATTTAATAATGTGCAATTAGTGTGGAGGTGGGCAAATGAAGCTGACAGGCAACAGAGCTGTTTGGGGGGGGGGGGTGCCTTTTAAGGATTCAAGGAAGTGAGTGGAGGGAATTTGACACGAGTTGTTGCAGCTGCTGCTAAATGGAAAAGACAGAAAAGCAACAGCAGCAGATATATTTATTTGTAGAAATATAATTTTATAACAACAACAACACAACACACACACACACACAGACACAACTATAACAAAAAAAAGAGAGTCAAGTCAGCTAGAATATTATTTATTAAAGAATAAACTAAAGAAAAACGCAATTATATAATGAAGGGGAGAAAAAAGAGAAAGAGAAAAGCAGCTGCACTCAAAAGTATAGAAATAAAACGGGCAGCAAAACGAAAATTAAAGACATAAATTATGCATTAATATTAATTTATATAAAAATGCACACACACACACACATTATATAAACATACTTAAATGTAACTGTAAACTGTAAATGCTAACGGTAACTGTTATACACATACAGCAAAACAAAAAAAAGTAACTAAATACTAAAATTACGAAAAAATACAAAAAAAGTAAAAAAATACTGCAGCACACAAAGTAAATGCGCGCAAGATAAAAGATACACACACAAACAAACAAAAAAACACACATACTAAAATATATACATTATATATTAATATATTAAAAAAAAATATATATATAGATATATACACTAAGTTATATAGAAAATATTTGTAAGCGTGAAAAACTGAACGAAATTGTAGTCTTACAAGAAGAAGAGTTAAGTGCAAAGTATAAAAAAAGAATTATTAAAAATACTGCAATAAATGAAAGAATAAAGCAAATGTGTAGAGCAGAACTAGCGAATAAGAGAACAAAACAAGCAAAACACAAAACCTATACAATAAAGATATTCAAAATATGCTAGCTAAAAGATGAAAGAAGAAGTATAATGAGCAAAAAGAGTATGAAGATGAAGTATATACAACATATATACCATATACATCTATATATATATATAATATATAATATATATATTATATGCCTAGTACATAGCGAGACTATTCAAAACAAAAACAAAACCTAAATAAATAACTAAACAAAATAAAGAAAAATAACTAAAGCAATACATAAACACTGAAAAAGTGCGTGTTACACGAGTATTTAGCTAAATACAATACATAAAAAAATATAAAAAAAATTAATAAAATACTAAACTAAGTGAAACGTGAAGCAAAAAAAAAAGTAACTGTTGTTTTCTCATTTGTACGAAATGCATATTGAAATCTTTTTTGTTACGAATCTATTGTTAAAACTTGGCATAAAACTCAAAACGATTTACAAAGGCAACAAGCTAGAGCGGCGGCAACAAAACTTGCTCCAAAAGAATATTGACAAAAACAACAACAACACACAACAAAAAAATTGGTGCATAATTTGGCTGAAAACAAACTAATAATAATAAATTAATTCATATTGTATATTTTGTGAGGTCACAATTTGCCTTAATTGTTTTCCCAAACACAAACACACACACAAACACAACAACAAATATCGTCGATCCCAGAGGTTTCACAAATTACCTGCAAATTGAAAGCAGTCGCCACCACAATCCTCTCTACACCCCCCGCTCCACCCTTTCCCCGTGTCGCCGACTCGTCGCCCCATGTCGTTGAATCGTGAATCCATCTAAACATTGTTGACAAATTTGTAATGTTTAAAACTCAATTGTTGCATAGGTTATTAATACATAAATAAATTTTTTAAATCGAATCGTAACAATAATTAGAAATGAAAATGAAAATCAATACGAAAATTAAAGCAATAATTCAATAATTGATATGCTCTAGTTGAAATCTACAAAAACCACCAGATAAGATCCCAAACACACACACACACACATACATTTATGGAGTGTACTTAAAGCCGAGTCGAAGATTTTCTTTTTTTTATCAGTATACTCACACAAGCAAAATAGTTTTAGGTTATGAATGATTGGTTAAAAGAGGGACAGTCTTAGTTTTAGCTAAATGTCCTCACTCACACACATACACACCCCTCACACACACACACAGTTACATGAACCGCAAGTAATAGAATCCAAGGCATAACTTAAGATATATACGTGATATTTTGAAAAACAAAAAGCAAAAATTCATAAATAAATTGTTTAGGTTTAAAACAATATTGAATATATGAAATAATAAATATATATATATACAAATGGCATAATTATTATGAACATTTTTGCTGACATACATACAAAAAAATGAAAAAATGAAGTATAAGATTAAACAAAAACTGTTTGTAACTCAATTTATTGTCTGACTCGAGGGGAGAGTAGTAGAAGAAGAAGGTTCTTAAGTTTTTACTGAGTACGCTGAGTTTTGTCGAAGTAAGCAGTAAGCAGATTGTGTCCCATCGTCAAAGTAAAAATCTATTAAGTTTATACATGCATATATACAGATATATATATATTAGTATATATATATACATATATTAGTGAATATTTATATTGTATACTACATTATATACATACATAACGTACATAAAAACGCATAAAAAAACTATACTATATATATATAGCATATATAATAAAAAAAGGAGAAAACTAAAAAACAAATTAGTCAAAGCAAAGCAAAAACGAAAACGAAAAAAAAAGTGACAAAAAAATTATATCATAGCAAAAGGCATAAAAACCGTACACAATAAGTAAACACAGAATCAATATATATATATATGTATGATCTTATATATATGTGTATTTTAAATGAAAGAAAATCAACTGATTCAAAGTGTAGCTCAAGTTGAGAGCGAAAAACGTTTTTAGTACTTAAGTAACAACCTACCTAAATGAATTCAGCAATTATAGACAAAAACTTAAAACTAATAATTATACGTGCAGCTCTAGCTCTATCTATATAGATACAAATATATATATATATATACAAATCAAGTGGAAATGCGAACATGATCATCATCATAATTATTTAACAAAACTATATAAGACACACACACACACACACTCACATCTATCTATTCGAAAAGAGCGCCACGAACATATATATATATATATGAAAAAGAAGCTGAAAAGAGAGAACTAAAGAAAAGTAAAACAAAAACAATAAAGCAACAGCTACTTAATAATTTTTAGCAAAATGCAAAAAAAAAACACACAAAAAAACCAAAGCTTTATTTATTTATTATTTCTACTTTTTTGTTGCTTACAGTATTTAGTTTTGTTAGGTTTGTTTTTTATATGTTAACACCCATTTTTCTTATGGTTTAGAAACTCAGCCACAAATGCCGCAACCAGCTGCTCAGCATGCCACCTGGGAGTTCGATGATGGCAGCAACAATAACAACAATCGCAATGTTAGCAGGGCCAGCAACATCTCGGTGAACAACTGGCGCATGGCCATGTAGTCTCGCCAAAAGCAAAACTCTGAAAAAAACAAACACACCAAATCCATACAAACAAAAAAAAACACAGCAAAAAAATATAACGCGCTTCCAGTGATGTACAACTATAAAATAGATGGGCAAAAGATGGAATGCCAAGAAAAGAATGGAAGAATAGAAGTGCAGGATTGGAGGCGCCAACACTCAATAACAGAGTTCCTTGTTTTTTCCGTTACTTTTGTTAAAAATTGTTGTATAGTTTCTCCTCGTTTTTCGTTACAATTCTTACGTTCTTTCAAAAAAAAAAGAGTTTCATGTGTGGACTGCAGCTTGCATAACAGCCAATAATAGAGAGGGGCAACAATAGCAAGAGCAAGAGCAACAGCAAACAGGGATAAGATACAACAGGATATATAGAGAGAGAAAGCTACCAATAACGTCGTTTTCCTCAATAGAAAAAAAAAAACATTGTCAGTGGAGGGCACATTTGAGACCAAAGCATATCCAAACTTCTTCAAGAATTCATTCCAAGCCAAACGAGAACACCATCCAAAATAAATAACAAGTCTCAATCAGTCAAGCCTTTGCACAATCCCTTGCCTGCAACTGCAGACCCAATGTTATATGTGAAATAGTATACCATCAATATTACCTACTTACCACAAGTTGAACGTTTCGGACGACGAAAGGTTTCGGGCTCAGTTTTTGGCGTTCCGATTAGTATAATACTATCGTTTTTCATGAAGTAGGTCTGCATTTCAACATTGGCCTTGTTTCTACCAAACAAATTTTACCGTTTTTACTGCATTACGATTTTCGAATCGATAAATATCGATTGTTCCATCCTTCCTTTCTTTTGGCCCACTTGTAAACCAAAATTAGTTAATCTCTACATATGTATAGAAGTTGTTTTCTAAATTTTCTAAGTTCAAATTGATAATTAAAATTGAATTGTTAAACAAAAGAAATAAATGAAAGGCCCGAAACGTAGAAAATGAACAATTTTTTGTTATTTGTTATATTTTCTTTTTATTTTTCACACATCCAACCAACGTGGCGTATACTTAATTGAGACGAATGCCCGCAAGATAAGCAATTGTAGCATACGTTCAGGCTGCGCTTTTAAAGTGAAATTATTATTGTAGCATGTGAGAAATAATGGCAACTATTTATAGATTCAGTGAAATAAAGCGATTTAATAGTTGAATTAAACGGTTGTGTCAAATTAGCTCTAATTTATTGAAATGATAAAGCAAAACAAACGAACAATAAATGCCGCAGTTATCTTCGGTTAGCCGAAGTCTAAATACCCTTGAAAGTGGAGAAAGGGATTTCGAAATTAAAATAAAGGCTTAAGTCCGCTGATTCAAATATGATATATATATATCTAGTGATCTAATGCAATAACTGCCTTTAACAAATGAAGTTCTACGAAAATCTAACGAAGACAAAACATGTAGAGAATACCCTTTTCAAGGGTATATATACACACATATATCAAACGAAGTCGGGCGCCTACTTAGCACCTAATATACATACATATATATATATATATATAGTATATGGAAATGCAGCTTCTAAAAAATCTAAATGTAGTTCAATTAAAAATGATTTGCTATAAATACAAAAAAAAACTCTTATCTCTCACAATTCTTCCCGTGCAGCCTGCGGGCTAATATATATATATATAGATATATCTCGTAAGTACTTCAATATACATATATATATGAGTGTACAAGAACAATATCTCGAAAAAACAAATAAAATCCTTTTTACATAAGGAAAATGCATTTTTTAAAAAAAGTCTACGTGTGAATTGAACAAAGTAAAAAAACAAACCTTATATATACACTATACATATGTATGTATATGTATACGTTTTATTAAATATATATATATATGTATATGTCGAGCAGCAAAGATTTTTTATAAACAAAAGCAACGCGCGTTACGAACTATTGGCTACTGAAGAAGTACCCCAAAACAGAACAGAACAACTAAGTATGCAATTATCTCCAACCTTACCTAACCCCAACCCCCTTAAACCTATGCACGCAACCATTCCTGCTCTGTGTGCGTGTGTGTATGTGTATGTGCGTCAAAGCCTGTGTGTGTATATGCATTAAAACGTTTTTGAAGTAAAATTTAATTTACACAAGACTGACGCTAAAAAAAAAACTAAAAAAAAAAATATGATTAAAAAAAACATCAACAATGTGTTTACGAATTTTTCAAATGCTACACACAGGCCAATCTCTATATATACCCCCCAAAGCAGCAATATGTGGAGCAGAGGAGAGGGGTAGAGGGTGGAGGTGAAGGCAAGGATGAAGCATTGGGTACAGTGTTGGAAAATGTTTGATTAAGCCGCAAACGCGTTTTATATATGGCTATATTATTATATTGTATTAAATAAATGGAAAACCTGAGATATATATATATTATATATATTTATATTTACAAGCAAAAAAAAAAAAAATTAAAAAAATATATATATATATATAAATAGAACGTAAATAATTAAACAAAAATGGTAATGAACAAAATATACAGTGTTATTTTTATGATATTGTACTTATTAGTCGAATCGCAAATAAAAAATAATAATTATAAAAATTAATGAAAATTAAAAAGTAAAAAGTAAAAAAAAACTGGGCATTAGGAAAGCAGCATAAAATTACAATTAAATAAATATCAAATAAAAAGCATATAATAGAGAGAGCAATATTAAGAATAGTTAATACACACACACACACACATGAGAGATGTATTGTTAATTGGTTTGAAGAAGTGTATAATGAATTTGAATACTAATTGAATCATTCGAATACGAATAGAATACGGCGCCCCCACACAAAAACACACACACACCCACACCCACACTCACACACAAAATACAATAAATTGAAACGTGCAACGAATTCTAGATGAAATGAGAGAAGAAATAATAAGACATTAATATCCCATAATCCAGAAATGAGATCGTTTGGGCGTGGTGCATATATATTTTAGACGCCCACCACTAAGTATCGTATTATATACACATTAGCAATATTTATACATATATAATATATATTTATATTTAGTCACAAGTCAGTTGTTAGTTTAGTTGAAATAATCGAAAATGAAGCATCCCCATAACACCACCCCTCGGAACGTTTCAAAACCTTTTTTTATATCATATCATTGTCAGCAAAAGCTTTTTTGAGATCTTTACCAAGACAATTTCAATATCGTTCGGGTGTGACAACAACAACAACAATTACAACTACAACTACAACAAACATATGGCAAATGGTGAAAAAAAGGCAACGAAGAAAGTTAATGAACAATGATCAAAGAATGTTGCAAAAGAAAATTGTTGTTTTCATTTCTTTCATGTTGTGGTGAATGCGTAGAAATATATTTTAAGCGATATAAGTATGATATATACAACATTTAAAAGCAAAAACATACTAAAAGACATATAAAATGTAGCTAAAATGGTTTCAAGTTAATGAAAAACAAATTGTTGTTGAGTATTTATAGTCGAGAAACACACACACACACATATATATATACATATATAGAACAAAGAATAAAAACACTTTTGTTAACGGCAAGCAAAAAAATCTCTAAAGCTGAATAAAAACATAAGATTGAGATTCCGTTGTTATTAAGTATTTAAATAAATATACATAAATGTTTCCGTTTTGCCTTCTGCTGACATATTTAGTACATAAATAACTTAAAGAATAATTTTTGATATTGACTTCAATTAGTTGTTGTCTTCAGTTTTCTCATCTATCAACCGAAATGTCGAAAAAATACTTTCTGAATACAAAGCTGAAGCAAATTTGCAAAATCAAATAACATATTAGATACCTAGCTGAAGATACAGATACACATAACACAAACACACACACACACACACCCACCCATCAAAATATGTCTAGCGCCCAGTTAAGAACTAACATGAATAGCAAAAGATTAGCAATGAAACCTTGTAGATAAATTATAACTTTTAGCTAAAACGATAAACGACAAAACAAATGAAAAATCTATCCAAATTCTTCCGTACGACAAAAGAAAAGCTCTAGCTAACTAAAAATTTACCACACGATTAAGAGTCTATATATACAGCAAAAAAAAAAGAAAACACATACGAATATTTACTATGTAGCAGAAAACAAACAAAAAACCAATACAAATGTAGCCACATCAAATACGTAAGACATATGAGAAAATCAACCCAACACTTAAATACAATAAAACAATGAAACGAACAGATCAAGTTCAGGTTAAGCTACTGCATTACAAAGGTATCTAGATAAGTCTCAAAATGGCGGCGCCCCCAAAAAAACACAAACAAAAATATCAAAACTAGCATTGATTAGAGACGGAAAGAAGAAATACAAAAACACACAACAACTGATCTCATCTGTGCTCTAGCTATGGATAGTAAATACATCTGTATAAATGAGAACTAGCTAAGTTAAATATATACATATATTATAATAATAATAAACGTAAATAAAAAGTATTACAATTTTGAGCTGCAATATTTTTTAATCGAAAACCAAAAACAAATATATATATATGTATTATGAGTAAAAACAAAAATATTAAAGATAATAATTAATATATATATTTTTCTCTTTTGAGATCAAAAATGAAACGAGCAAAACTGTTTTCGATGTGTGAATTGAGTTAGGCAAAACAAAAACAAAAATAAATAAAAATAATATGGCATAGAACAAAAATACAAAAATACAAAAACATATTCCAAGCATTCAAAAACCAAAGAAAAAAAAAACTAAAATCCATTTAAACTCAAAGATGTCACAAGATTTTTTGTGTAACTTTTTTTCGTGGTTTTTTATGTGTACAACTCAAAAACTTCCGTGTGCAAAAAATTACAAATAAAATACAAATACAAAAAAGGAAAAAACAATGGAAAAACTACACTACACTACACAACAAAAGCAAAAGCCAGACACTAAGCCCAACTGAAATTGTCAAATATGAAATCTATATGAATATATATTTAGATAACTACTTATATATGTATATACAATACATATACAATACATATATATATTATATACATGTGTGCAAATTATTCAAATACAAAAAAAAACGGTCTCTATATATATATATATAGTGTAACAATTATAAAGAAAGGTAATACAAAGAAAAAACGGATACACGTAGTACAATGGCAAGCGAGATGGAAAGCGAAAAATTATGAAGCGAAACATATTTAATTACAAAGAATAAAATAAATAAAAAAATCGAGGCAAGTGAAAGCAGAAAAAAATAATTATTTATAAAGGCTGTAATTTTAAGTAAACGATTAAATTGCGATACTTAAAGACAAGAAATTAAATTAATTACTTAATTAACAAAACAAACAAAACGAAAACGAAAACGACAAAAAAATATAAAAACACATTTCACCCACGACAAGAAGAATTATATTAACTAAATGCTAAATACTATATACAATATAAGTACGATCGATATCTAAAACGAAATTACAAACCTAAACATAAAGGCAAACATGAAAATACACAAAACAACACAAAAAAAAGAACACACACACACACAAAGAAACGTATATACATCAAAATAAAGACATAAAAAAACACAAAAAAAGAAAATAAATCATTAAAAAACCCACAAAAAAAAACACATAAATAAATGATATATATGAGAAGAACTCAATGTATGTAATAAATATAAAACTAAATAAAATACATAAATAATTAAAAAACGGATACGAAATGTGTTATTTTATATATATTTATTATATTATTATTATATAGATTTCGAAGATTTTTCGACAACCGTTTTAATACTACAGCAACGTCAACTGGAAAATGAAGTGCCATTAGTTTAAGTGCTTTTAATTATGATAATTTCAGCTTAGTTCGAAACTATTAAAATAAAACTGAGCCAAGTGCTAAGTGCTCCAAATTGTTAGACGCTCAATCTCAAACGTATCATTAATTGATTCATTCGTTTAGTCTGATCGTAACACGTGCCATTCATGATTACATTTCATGCCCAGACATTATTCGCTTTTCAGATGATGACGCAGAAGACCTCTTTCCCCTATCGGAAGTTGCCATTAAATAATTATAAACACAGCGTTGATTTGTTTTGTTTTCTAAGTTTTTTTTTTGTTATTAGAATCGATGTCAAGGTATCTCGTGTTGTTAGCTTAGTTCATTAGATTACAATAAATACACACTAAAATAAGAAAGGAACTATAATTTTTTTTTAAGGGGTTGTGGAAGCAACTGCTATTCCTTGTTGATAAAGCTGCGATTATATCTCTGGTTTCGCACACTCTGAGGCGCCACTTGATTCTTTTCGAATTCACAGGTCCTGTTCGTCTTCACCAGGCGATGATTGGGTCCGGCCGAGGTGCGCCAATAGACTGTCTGGACAGCATTGCGTCCAGCTAAGTAACGGGATGTTGCTCCAACCAAATAGTTCACTTTATTCGCCGACGACATTGTGTTTGAAGGTTTTTTTTTTTCTTTATCACAGCTATTCCTTGTATTATTGTGATGTTGTTCACGTTCGACTAACGATGTGTTACTGTTTAGAAAATCAAGACAAGCAGCTGCTTTTATACCAGCCCTTATCAGGCCCATTAAACTAGTAAGCGTCTGTAGCTGCTTATCTACTCATAGTTAAGTGCTTGTAGTTGGTATGAGCAATTAATTGATTATACAGTATGTAGTTTATGTAGCGATTAATTTTTGCAACTGCGACACAGGCTTTGTTCGCATTTGCCAAACTGAATGGACTCAGGTAATGATTGCATTTAGCATATATATATTTTTCTTGCACAGACTTCTGCTGCTGCTGCTGCATGTACGCAACTCAAAGTGCAAAGTCGTCACCATCATATACTATATGTATGGTTTGCTGATATTCGCCTTTAATATATAGGTTAAAGCTGACGTCGATCGCGTATAGCTGACATCATTTATGTAAAGTGCTTATTCATTCTAGAACCTCAAACGAAACACTTTAAGCGGTTATAATCCTAATCTCTACTAAAGCTCATTACTGACTCTGACAGTACAATAATCACATCCGGAACTAAGCTCATCTTCCAACAACCACTTACAACTGATGGAAAGAACAAAAGTTATCGTACCATACCACAACAGTCTTCTAGAATCCGAACCTTGCTTTCCTAACAGCTGTTTGTGGCGTGTTCAGTCCCTTAAGGTATATCTCAGTATATAAAAACTGCTCATGAGCTGTCTACGTGTGACGCTTTTTTGTTTTTGCTTGCATTGCTTATCAACAATTGCAATCGGTGAGTGAATTATCAAAACAGAACGTCAAGAGTGCAGTAATGTAATGAAAAAAGTGGAATAAAAACAAAGCGTGCACTTTACAATCCATTAGGCAAACAATAATAATACTAAAAGTTATAAAAATTGCATCAAAATAATTAAGTAATAAACAACAACAAGAAGCGTTGTCGGAATCCAAAGTTCAAGGGTTACATTCAATAGAACCCTTAGGGTGGGGATAACATTGATAAGACAACCACAATAACACGTTCTCTACAAGTGTTTAATGAGCAATCAAATAAGCTTTAAACAGTTTTCAAGATTGGAACAAAAAACTTTCCAAATTACCAATTTTTTGGGCGAAAAGTGATCTACACTTTTATGATAATCGCGAGACTCGGAGGCATGCTAAAACTTTTCCCACAAAGAAATAAACAAAAGCTGAAATAAAAACAAAGTCGAACTCGCCAGACAGCAGCCTGAAATCGCGCGTTTCTCAATGATAAGATTAATCAACAAACCTTTCAACACTTTGACAATCAGACAAACTTGTTACCGTGCTAAAGATTAACCCCACCCCATGCGGCTTTGGTAGGAACAATCATAGAAAAATCTAGCGCATGTTACCTGTGATACCTATGAAGATTGTGGACTAAGCCTTGTGCATCATCATCTTATACAATTCCCTACTTTTAAGCTAGCGTGGGATTCGCGAATGAAACATAGAAACGATATTTGTCAAGTCAAGAGTGTACATAATTGAATTAAAAGCGCACTTAACGCCTACATTCGTATCTTCAGCCTTAGCTAAGACAGTCACACACAGTTAGAAGGCGGGAGGGGGTTAATGTATGAGGAGGTAGTTATTAAACTAATTGAGTTTAATTGACACAGACAAGAGCAATAAAGGCACAAAAACTAGAGGGGTTTTTTGGTTAGCAGTTAGCTGCAACTATATTCCGAGAGTTAAATGCTTAAGTAAGTCGATTATGCATAAATTAACAATTATGAGTATGGCTGGAATGTGGTTCCTGTACGGAAAGACGACACTCGCTCTCACTGGCAACGGCCCCAGGCGGCAAGCAGCAGCAACAACAGAAGCGAAATCAAACCGCCGCCAAGAGTTGAGGCCCCGCTGCACACTTTGCGTATGGTTTCGGTGTACAGGCCACGTCGGGAGAGCATGCTACGAATGCTACGCAGCTCCTAAAGAGAGAAACGTTAGTTTATTACTTGTAATTAACTGTTATTTAGAGTCAAACTTACATCTGTGCTGAGTCCTAGACGATGGCGTGTTAGCACCACCGTATAAATGGAGCTCTTGACATCGTTGCCACAAAAGGTCAATACCAAATGATCATTGACAGCCTTCACCACCTGCACTGTGCCCGTGAACTGGGTGTACGAGTTAAGCTGGACGAGTGAACCTCTCTGATCACCAATATTCGACCATTGGCCAGGAGCCTCAGCTGTATAGTTAAAGGTATACTCCAGATTGTTATCTCGTTCGCTCCAGACCAAGCGTAGATACTTTGTGTGTGGCTGTTGACGCCGATGATCATCGTTATCTACATAATATTGGGGTGTTGTCGAAATATGTCCATAATTGTTTTGATATCGATTGTTGTAGTTCGTATTGTAGCCGCGATTGTTGTTGTAGTTGTTGCTGTCGCGGATCTAAACATAGAAAGTTTGTTTTCGTTAATAAAGTTGAATAATGGGTAAAAGATCTCTTGAACTCACCTGCTGTGTGACATCGGTCAGATGAATGATCACACACGAATCGTATTCGTATTCACCGGGTATATCTTGGCTATGCATTATGATCTCGGCACCGTACCAAAGGCCCATTATCTACGAGAGATCAAGTGTATATAGGTAAGTAAGTAAGTGGGTTTTCGAATAGACAAACCATTGTGAAAGAGTATCGAGCTTAAGGAAAGTAATGACTGTAGTCTGTTTTAACAAAGTAAGGTCAGTTGAAGATCTTAGGTGCACTTAGAAAAAGGAATTAAAGTGTTCCATCAGAGTTTCGTATTACTCAAAGAAGATGCAGTTATATTTATGGTGAAAGTTGTTTATGGTTTCTTCAAAATCTGTTTATTTTGCAGCAAGTATATTAAGTAACTTGAGATCTTTGCAATTTTTATTTTAAGACAGCGGAAACAAAATATTTTAATCCGGTTAAATGCAATTAGACCTTTTGCAATGTGCTGATAACTGCAGTCGATTCTACAGACACAAACAGATCGAAAACACGACAACAATTTTTGTTTTCTTTGTTCCTGAGGAACTTTCTAAATCGCCTTACTTAGGCTATTGGCATTATAATTTAATTGTCAACTTCAACCTTAATTTATGACCTTTGCAGCGATGTTAAAATAATGCATTTATATACTTTACAAACGTACATGTAAGTACGTATACATATTAACATACATACAAGCATACAAATTGCTTGATTATTTTAGACAACGTCGATTTGCATGCGAGTGCGATGGGGCTGCGGTCTCCGGGACTGGTTCAATTAGCTGCCCGCATACAAAAACACAGTCTGACTAACCGACCCAATAATGTGACATATGCCCTTTGGTCAGAAAGGGTTAATTATAAGAAATCAGCTCTAATTGGATTAGTTATCAACAGACTACATGTACATTCCAGAATGATGTTATTTAAAAGATTCACTCAAGTAACTGCTCTTACCTGCTCCAGATCGACTGAATTCTGTGGATTAACGTTAATGCAACGCATGGCGGCATTGATGCGCTCGGTGCTGGTGGTACCATCCATTGAGCCGCCATAGTTATAATGATCCAGATTGTTGGCCGTACAGATGCCGATGATCAAACAGAATGCAACGAATTTAATCAACATTTTGATGCACGTTATCAGTTATGCCGACTGATAAGCGTTTTGGCTTGAAACGTTAACGGAGTCTGAGCTTGAACTGAGCCTAATGAAATTTCAGAAGCAACTGACCGAGCGAAAAAACGGAAACTCAATCGTATAGTGAGAGACAAACAACATAATTGAGAGGATTGAGCGAAAGAGCGAAAAAGAATTGAATATCATGTGGAGAAATGGTGGGAAACTGTACAAAGTGGGGGCTTTAGCTGCACTCTTTCGCTCGATGTAGACAAGAACGTTGAATGTTGCGTAGAGAGCGCCGCGTTGATCATTAGTTAATTAAGTTAATTGTTAAGCTTTTGATGATCCACTCGCGCGTGCAACGCCCGCACAATGTCCCACACCCCCACAACACCACACTGCCCCTTGCCCCTTGCCAAGTTGTGTCAATTGAGTGCATGTGTATGCGTCGGTATTGTATGTATTTCGCTTGAGCTGACCATTTAAATTGCTTGAGCCACAAACAAAAAAAATGAGCAGAATCTCTGAAAAACGGGGCAAGGCTAGAGAGGTTGGCAGGGGGTGTGGTTAAATTGAGTCAGCATGCCTTTACTTGTGAATTAAATTTACTTCACATTGTTGTTGTTGCTGCGTGTTGTGCGTTTTTATTAGCATTGAATATGTGCTTAATCTACGTGAACAATGAAGCTGCGCATTATTTTTCATTGCCTACTTTTGGCTGCTGTCAATAAGATTTTATTTGCTACTTGTGGAAAAGAGGGCGCGGCCGTGTCTTAAAACTATTAGCCTGGCCTAAAAGCGAAGCAAACTTTGATTGATCTTCTCGTAGATCCAATCGATATAGTGACAGACACGCACATAAACGCCAGGACGATTCTGATAGCCGCAGTGCTGTCCCCATGATATGATGCCATATAAAGTCTCGCCATCTACAAACAAAACAGGTAAGAAAGTTTTGCCTAAGCAACACTTGAATTTGTTGTAAGTAACAACTAACCTTCATCGGAGCAGACAAGTGGGCCACCTGAATCACCCTCACAGGCATCAACGCTCTCATCCATGGAACCGGCACAGAACATGCCTAAAAATAAAGCGAAATGTGGAATACGAATAAAGCTGTCATCAAACAGCCAATCAATCAATCAATTATTGAGTACTCCACTTACCCTCAGTCATGGCATCACCGTAGACATTCATTTGTTTGCATGTGCTATCAGGCAATATTGGCAGCTGTGCAGCTCTTAGTTCCTGTGATGGAGCTACAATAGTATTAAGTAAATATTTTAATCATTTGCATACATCAAATATTTATGGAGAAAGGTAGACTATTCTCAACGAGGGTACTAAAAAAGCCTTTCTTGTTTACTTACTGGAAACACCTGATTTAATGGAACCCCAGCCAGAGATGGTACAAGTGCGATTCTCGACGAGTGGTGCACCACGTTCCGGCAGACAAATGGGTTGCACATAATCACTAAACTTAAGTGGCGTCTTTAGCACCACAACGGCAATGTCATTGTTCATGTGTGTGGGTTTACGGAACTGCTCGTGCGTATACCAGTTCTCAATAAACGAGTCCACCTCGGAGTGCTCTGCAATGCTGGCATAGTGATCGCCCACGCGCACAAAATATGCGCCCTTTGGATGACCATAGAGACAGTGGGCAGCGGTAAGGAGATGACGCTTCGAAATGACCACAGCGCCGCACCAATGACTTGAGATGCCGCCACGTCCTCGTGTTCGTATTGTGGCCTGCCAGGGATGACGGCCACGCTTCGCCACACTGCCCTGGACAACACGCTGTTCCGGATGCGCAAAATCATCCGTCAGATCGTCCTTGAAGATGCCACAACGGCGTGGTGTGCGCAGTGCCTTACTCGATCTCTCCCACAGTCCAATGTCGGAAAGAGTAACGCCTGAACTAGATCCACCAGCTGTTTGATTCTTGCTTAACGCCTGCAACCTCGTACGTTGTCGCGCCTGCCTTGGTGGAGGGCCTGCCGTGCAACGTAAACCAACATCTTCTGTGTGATTGCAGTTGTGCTCGCCCCAGTTCCAGTGACTGCACTTGTCAATGCTCGTCTCGTTGCCCGAACATAAAACTTGATCTAGCCAGATGGGTCCACTGCCAGGACCAAAGATGTTCTTCTCGATTTTCTGGAAAAAAGCAAAATCCTAAGTATAAAAACAGTCTCTTGGTGTGGCAGCACTTACCGCTGGTCCATAGTAGCCAAGTGCATTGCAGGCCACCTGTGCAGACTTGGGATTAAAATCATCATCGCAAACGCTGCCCCAAACGCCATGATACTTGACCTCCAGTCGGCCCTCAATTGGGCTTCGTCCACCTTCCAAACGATACTCAATGGGTGCCTATAAACGAAGAAATGATACTAGTCAAAAAGTGAACGCTTTAAACAATACAAAAACGTACCTTGCAAACGGCATCACTCTCATCCGACTTATCAGCACAATCCTCGGTGTGATCGCAGACAAAGGCGGGCGGTATGCATTCCTTAGAGGTAGAACACAGCCAGAAGTTATTGGGACACTTTAGCACTGGAACTTTACAAACGACACCAACGACCTCATCGACGCCGCAGTTGTGAACTCCCCAACCTTTGAAGTCGCAATCTTTAAGCTTTGTCTCATTGCCCCGACACTCGAGCTCATCCATGACATAGTTGAAGTTACTCTCGGGTGGCTCATAGTAGGAGTTACCACGTATCTCCGAGGCGCCCATTTTGTAGCCCAACTCACGGCAAACGACATCACCATCGGGCAATCCGAACTTGTCATCGCAAACATAGCCCCAATGACCGTTGACTAGAAGAAGGTGTCATTACTAACAACTAGGCTTTAAACTAAACTCAACTTACCCTTAACCTCAATTCGTCCCATGTGTGGGCTTGCGCCTCCAGTCAGTCGCACCTGGTAGCCCAAATGATCGCACTGACTTTCATCCTTGCGATTCCCACAGTTGTTGACGCCGTCACAAACTTCTAATTTCTTTACGCACTTGCCACTACCGCAGTCGAACTCGCAGGGTTCATCGAAACCGCTGCGAGAACTGATTACTGGAGTATGTTTAGTATGTGGAGTGGTAGCTTCTGCATTGGGATTGGGCCAAAACTCAGGCTCCTCAAAATCTAGCTCGGTCTGCTCCTCCGAGGCTGGCTTCGGTTCTTTCTCAAAAGGTGGCTGAGGTTTCTCCTCGGTCGGTTTGGCAAAGGGATTAGGTAAATTGGGATGTCGGCTATGGAAAAGTGGGCTATGTTCGTGCTCGTGGTGACGATGGGGGAAGTGGTGATGGTTGTGTTGTGGCTTATCGAATGGGTCGGGCAGATTTGGATGACGCAGGTGGAAATCACGATTGTGATCCCGCGTGTGCCAATTGTTTGAATCTTGAGTTGGATTTTTATTTGATTTTGTAGTGCTGTCAATGTCCACTCGACGAGTGCCGCGTTGGAAGTCAGTCGTGTCATAGCCGGATGCGTATGTCGTTGGATTTATGCTCTGCTCAGTGCGAGCCGTCTCAACCGCACCTGGAACAACAGAGTCATAGTCAGTAGCGTCCAGGCTCTCCTGTTCGCCCGCCACAATCAGTTCAACGTCATCGTCCGGTGTCTGTCGGCCACTATTCGGGCTTCTAGTCGTAGTCGTCATAGTAGTCGGGGTGGTAGTTCGAGTAGGATAGCGAGGTGTCGTCGGGGGTTTGGCTATAGCGGTTGCAATGGCGCTTTCAGCACGTTTGGCTAATGATTCCTCTGCATTTCCGCTGTGATTAAAATAAGGACGCAACATAAGGCGAAGGGCCTCTCCAAGCTCTACATTTGATGGTTGAACTGCAGCACTTTGTGATGGATTGTAAAACTGATGGTTGAAGGGCGGTGGCCTTAGGCCGCTTCGCTCTGTGGTTGTTGTCAGTGAGTCCCTTTCATTAAAGTCTCCATCGACATAATCCTCCTGAGCATTGAATGGATCTTGTGCAGGTGGTGGCACCTTACGCCAGGTAGTATTGCGTGAGTGTGCTACTCCCGCATAGGGTGGACTATAGTGTGGGTGGTTTGGTGCATGAGGCGGCGTGGCATTGAAAACGGGTGGATAAATGGGAAACGTTCGCAAATTGGTTGGTGTCGAGCTGATGTTGGGAATGGGCGTAGTTTGGGATGGCCGTGAAGGAGGCTGCAAGCCACCATACAAATTCGACTCATCTTCCACAGGTCTGGGATCGTAATAAGTAGGCCTGTGATTAGCAGGCAGAGGAGGAGCGGGAGGTTGACGAAAAGACGGATGAGGTTGAGCGGGAGAAGACTGAGTGTCATCTTCGGGATTATAGTCAAGATCTAAAGGTCGCTGACCTGTTGGGCGAGGAGCATTTGGATTAGGGTGTAAATGAACCGGGTTGAAGGTGGACTCCTTTGTTGGATAATAGCTCGGACGATCTTGATTAGGGTGTAAATGAACCGGGTCGAAGGTGGGCTCCTTTGTTGGATAATAGCTCGGACGATCTGGAGTAAAATCAGACTGTTTAGGTGTAGGAGGCATTGGTGGCTGCAACCCACCATAGAGATTGGACTCATTAGAAGGGGAATTGGGCTGACCATAATAAGTGGGTCTAGGATTAGATGGCACCGGAGGAGAAGGCTGAATAGGCCGTTGATCGAGACGTGGAGTCGTATGTGTATCCGGATCATCCTCCTCTGTCTCATAGTCAAGGTCTAGAGGTCGCTGTCCAGTCGAGGATTGAGGATGAGAGGGTCTGTGTGGTGTTTGCCAATCGTTTGTCTGAGCACGACCAAAGTCGGAGCGGGACGAAGTGGCAGCTTCCTCCACAGGCGTAGCGTAGTAATCGTTGCTTGTCGCTGGCGACATTGGTGCCAGTGGCGCTTTATAGATTGTGCTCGTGGCAGGGCGTTGTGGATAATTACGATTCGGCTGCAGTGAACCCTCCACGTAGAGCACGGTTTGAGTGGGTGCCCTTGGATTGTAGGAACTGCCTTGACCAGACCAGCCACTGGGAGCCTGAGCTGGGTTATCGTAACCAAAGCCAATGCCAGCCGGCCGCTGCATGTTCATGTCACTCCAGCGGTCGCCTGGTCGAACCACAGTCGTCTTAATGCCTGATCCGCTGCCGTATTGATCGGAGCTGCCGTAAGCCTTTGGTTCACGAGCGTCTGAAAAGTTCAAAAGGCATTTTAATAAATGTAAAGAATGTACCGCCTAGAGTGCTTTAAGTGTTAGTAACCG
This sequence comes from Scaptomyza tumidula, assembly GCA_035044465.1. NCBI lineage: Eukaryota > Metazoa > Arthropoda > Insecta > Diptera > Drosophilidae > Scaptomyza > Scaptomyza tumidula. The sequence goes on along the minus strand of JAWNNW010000442.1, from coordinate 8,920,670 downwards.
TGACGCAGATCTATCCAACCGTAGGAGTCCTCTGCGTGGTAGTCACACCGATCGTGTATTGGCACCTGTGCGCCTGGCACACACATTCGCCTTGATACACTGAAAACCTGACCACCAGGGCAGTCAAGGAACAGCGCCTGAGCTTGCGGTGCGGCGCAAGCGATATACTTGGAGGGTATCGTGGGATGATGATAGTTGCCAACTAGACCATGGGGACACATAATGCCAACACTGACTCCTTGCTGTAAGAGTCTCTGCCACCACTCAAAGAAGACGTGAAGTTCACTGCTTAAGTAGAGACGATCGTTCCGCTGCACTTGCTCCTGCGGCTGACACCTGTGCACCGAGAGACTGAAATGTTGTCCATTACGACAGCTCTGGAGGAAAGTGAAACCCGCCTCACAGCTCAAATACTTTGTACAGTCAAAGGGATACGCATGATAGCCCACCGCACTCTGAGGACAACTCACTGCTAAAATACAAATCGGTTCATATGATGATTTCGTAGCTTGATTTCCAAATACCCAACTTACAGTCCACTTGCTCATGGTAAGCCACCTGTGCATAGCTTATGAAGGATACACGATCTGTTGCTGGCACAAGATCAGCTGATAGACAGTAGCCCCGGCTAATGCTAAACAATTCGTTTGAAGAGCACTGCCTGATCGAGGTCAGTCCCTCTACACAATTAATATAGCTTCTGGCATCAAAAGGGTGTGCGTAAAGCCCATACACATTCTCAGGGCAAGTCAAACGATAAGAAGCAGCAGAGGCAGAGCCAGTTGTTGGTGTATTTATGGGAACTGTAATCCCAGTTCTTCCTGCACAGTCCACTTGGTCAGCGTGCTCGCATACGCCCTTTGCGATGTTGAAAGCCGTTCCGGGTCTACATACCTGCAATATGGTCTGTCCATTCGCGCAGCTCAAAAACTTTGAGCAATCGTATGGGTGCGCATATAGACCATTAGCTCCATGGGGGCATGTTACCTCTCCACTCGGATTCAGCTGATGAACAGTAGCTTGTTGATTGAACTCATGCTGTGTCTCTGTTAGATACTCCACGCGGTCGTAGGCGGCTACTAATTGATCCCTAGCCACGCAACGTCGTTGAGAAATGCTGAAAACATTTCCCTTCTCACAGCTCTCAATCGATGTTTGCTGATTATTACAACTTAAATATTTGGTACAATCAAAGGGATAAAGGTAGTATCCCTGAGCATTCGCATGACAAGTAACAGTGGTAAGGTCTTGCACAAAGTTTGCTAAGGGATCAAAGATCGGTTAGAACTATTTACGACACTTAGTTTGAGTAATAAGCTTACTAGGAAGTTGGACGTTCAAATAGGAGTAGTCCAAATAGTCATGGGACGATAGCTGTTGCCGCGACGAACACCTTCGAGTGGACAGACTGTAAACAGTTCCACCTGGACATGATTTCACCTGCAGCAGACCATTTTGGCACTGCACAAAGTAACTGGCAAGGAAAGGATAAGCGTATGTGCCTTGCAGACTAAGTGGACAAGATGTCAATGCTGATTGGAATGCTAAACTATTCGAATTGCTGTAGCTGCCATAAGAACCGAGTTCGGCAATAAACCTGACGCGTTCCGCTCTTGTTACTTGTTGGCTCGGGCGGCAGGCACGTTTAGTAAAACTGTAAGCCATGTTCTCTCCACAGCTCATAATAGACATCACTCCTCCCGCAGCACAACGGACATACCTGCCGGCATCGTAGGGATAGAGATGATGTCCATCGGTACCAGAAGGACATTGGGTTAACATCAGAGCTGAAGGGTATGACACTCTAAATCTGAGAAAATTTTACATTGTGAGATTACTTACAATTCTCGTGACTGATCTGTGAGACAAAATAAGTAACATAGTCAGTGATTTCGGATTGTGCCTTTGGCTGACAAAAATTGTTGGAAATGCTAAAGACGTGACCGGGAATACAGTTTTGAATGGCTATTTTTCCTGCCTTGCAATTAAAGAATTTGGTCTGGTCAAAGGGGTGAGCAAACAAACCCTCGACTCCTTCTGGGCAGAGTAAATCACTCAGACTGGCAGCGGCAGCTAAGAGAATTCAGTACAGTTATAGACTAAGCAGGCAAAAGAGCAACTGAAAGCGGATGAAAAGCGCAACATGAGATTAAAGACCCAGAAATGGAAAGCTTATGAAACAAGCAAAGCAAAGCAGGAAATAAAATGCAGGTTAACTTACAAGAAATTAGGGTTTGACCAGAAGAGTCACCACCGGTGACACATGCCGAACTGTGGACATCGAATACCTCTCCTTGATTGCATTGCTCCACAAGTGGTTGAACGCCGATTCCACACTTAAGATACTTATGAGGATCGTTTGGAATTGGGAACAAACCACGAGCACCTGCTGGGCAGCTTGCTCCATTAAAGAATCCGCTTACGTGTTCCGATGATCCAGCGTAAACGCTAGCATCCGATCCGCTTGAGCTGGATGAACCGTAATGGGAAGTGGTCACGCTTTTGCCTGGATAGGAGTGTTCCTCGCCGCAATCCACCTTTTCCTTGAAGTCACAGACCAACAGAGATGGGCTAAAAGCTGTTCCAGGCCCACAGTCTTGAATAAAAGTCTGTCCGTTGGCGCAGTTCAGAAACTTGGTACAGTCGTAGGGATGCGGATGAAGACCATTAGCTCCAGGTTGGCATGCTACCTCTCCACTTGGATTTCGTGCAATAGCATGCTGCTGACGACCTTCTGACTCCTGATTACCTTGATAAAACTCATTCTGCGTTTCTGTTAGATACTCAACTCGATCGTAGGCGGCAACCAATTGATCCCGTGCCACACAAAGTCGTTGGGAAATGCTAAAAACCTCCCCTTGTTCACAGCTTTCAATTGAGGTCTGCTGATCGCGACAGTTCACGTACTTTGTACAGTCGAAGGGGTGAAGATAGTAACCCTGAGCATTCCCAGGACACGTAACAGTAGTAAGATCTTGCATGAAATTTGCTGTTGACGCGAGAATAAAAATGAGGATCACTTAGATTAACGAGTCTTATCGATGATCTTACTAGAAAGCTGGGTAGTTATATATGAGTAGTCCAAATAGTCATGGGACGAGAGCTGTTGCCGCGACGAGCACCTTCGAGTAGACAGACTGTAAACAGTTCCACCTGGACAAGACTCCACCTGCAGCAGACCATTTTGGCACAGCACAAAGTAATTGGCAAGGAAAGGATAAGCATATTTGCCTTGCAGACTACGTGGACAAGATGTCAATGCTGATTGGAATGCCTGACTATCCGTATAACTGTAGCTGCCATGGAAACTAAGCTCAGAAAGGAATTTAACACGTTCTCCTCTAGTCACATGTTGAGTCAAACGACAAGCACGTTGGGTAAGACTGTAAGCCATATTTTCACCACAGCTAATAATGGACATCTCTCCTCCAGCCGCACATCTGACATACTTGCCAGCGTCGTAGGGATAGAGATGAAGACCATCAGTACCCGCCGGACAGCGAGTAAGCATCATAGCTAAATGGGTAACACATCATCACTATGAACCACAGGGGGAAAAACTTCACTTACAATACTCATAGCTGATTACTGAGACAATATAGGCGACATAATCAGTGTGCAACGTTTGTGTTTTAAGCTGGCAATAACTCATTGATATACTAAAGACGTGACCAGGATTACAGCTCTGGACGGCTATTTTACCAGCCTTGCAGTTGAGGTATTTAGTTTGATCGAAGGGATGAGCAAACAATCCCTCGACTCCATCTGGGCAGAGAAGATCACTCAACCGGACCGCAGCTAAGAGGATTCATTAGGGTTACAAACTAAGCAAGCAAAGAAGCAACTGAAAGCGGATGAAAAGCAAAAGATGAGATCAAATATCCAAAAATGAAAAGCAAATGGAACAAGCAAAGCAAAGCAGAGGAGGAAAACAGTTCAACTTACAGGAGACATGGGTTTGGGGTAAGGATGTGCCAATGCTTAAGCAGATCAATCTTAGCGTATCGAAAATCTCGCCCGGATTACATTGCTCCAAACTTGGCTGCACGCCAAATCCACATTTGATATACTTATAAGGATCGTTGGCATACGGAAAAGAGCCGCGAGCGCCCGGCGGACACTGGAGACTATCTGTAGAGCCTCGCAAATCGCCTGGTTGTGTGTTAGTCAAGAATTATTTGTATATAAATTAATTTTACTTACCAGGAATAGCTTCGCCTGCGTCGTAGCCATCATCTCCGCAATCTACCTTGTGTTTATAGTCACAAACCAACATACTAGGGCTGAATGCCGTACCGGGTCCGCAGCTCTGCACAAAGGTCTGTCCGTTGGCGCAGTTCAGGTACTTGGTGCAATCATAGGGATGCACTTGTAGCCCATTCATTCCAGGCGAACACTGGGGCTCCCCATTCAAGTGCTGCAGACGTGACGAGCGACCGGAATGAACTGGTCTCTGAGCGGGACTCTGAACTGGACCCTGACCTGGACGTTCACAGGATACATTTGACTGAGCGTCACAAGTCCGCGTATTTGCATTAAAAGCTGTGCCCGATCCGCACGTTTGAATAACAGGTCGTCCATCTGAGCAGCTTATAAAGCGATGACAGTCATGGGCATAGGGCATTAATCCTCGAAACTGCTGTGGGCAACCTGAATCCCGTTCATAGATCGGCTGCTGTTGGGCATAAGTGGAATGTGCTGCTGATAACCCGGCCTGTCCATTATAATGCCCGCCAGGTTGATAAGCGCTCTGTCAAAGTCACAATTACGAAATGTATTGTCAATTAAAGATCGAATAGATCAGTAGAGCAGACTTCCTGTTTACCAGGTATTGAGTCGCGTAATTTGTAATTCGTATCATTTTAAATACTTACAACCAGCACAAGGAGGGCCAGTTCCAGGCAAAAAACTCTGCCAATCATTGGCTATATATATATATATACTTTTTCTTAGCAAATATATAAATATACTATATTTTTTAATATATATATATTTTTTTTTTTCGCTTAAAACTGATAGCGCTTGTACGAAAGTGTTTTAACACAACGGCGCGACAGATTTTCGATTTGAGCTGCTCTTTCACTGAGGTTCGAACCTCAACTGAAGGCAGCTTCTCAATCTCAATTGGGCTGCTGCAGTAGCGACAGATAGTCAGTCGGCTTGGATGCTGCAGCATAGCGCCAATTGAATGCCGCCTTATCTTTCGAAGCAATCTTCAAGACCTTTCCTCTCTCAGTCGCATGTTGCTTATCATTTTGTTTTGGTTCCACTTGTTGACACAAGGCATCTTGCGGAGGGGTTTTCCACACATATATTTTATTTCTATGAAAGATGAGTCTTCGTGATGATGATGATTTACAATGGGGGCAGTCGTGTGGATTTGTGTACTAAATACTTATTTACAAGTAAGTTAAACAAACTAATAACAAATATTAGACTAGTTGACTTTTACAATCAACTCTTTAAGCTGAAGTGTTGTCATTATCAAGCACTCACTGAACTCATAAAATGTCACTTGTTATCCGACTTTGCAACAGGTGACTCATCCAACAATCTTGCACGCTTTTGTATCTTTAGCCAGAGCTGATCGTATGGTGCTTCCAGCTCTGTCTTCGTTTTGGGTATGCCGACGGCACGTCGCATTTCCGGCGAGAGAATGAGAAGATTTTGTGCCAGGCCAAAGCTGCTGGAGGCCACCCAATAGACGCATAGCGCTGAAGGTACCGTACAGGCAATAGGTACCATTACTACACTCAATCCACGAAAGACATTATTGAAAATGTTTTGCAGTCGCGTTGGGGGACGCGTGCGCGTCATAGCTTGCACCTCAATGATGGCCAAATTGATAAGACCCAGTGTGACGGGCAGAATATAGGAGTTGTCTACCACAGTAAGATTGGGTATCCAACCTAATCCACCAATAGTCATCTCCGTGACAATAATTTGTGCTTTGAGTAACGTTGGATCTGGCAGCATATAAACTAGATTGCGCAAAGCAACCGATTGGAATATCCATAACGGTATTTGGCCCCACAGCACAATAAGCGTCTTCATGGGATGACAGTTATCTCTGATAATCAGATTTTGCCACTGTTTCTTGATCTGCAACGAAATATCCCATTAGATGTTGTATTAAACGGATGAAACTTGTGACAAACCGAACGCCTGTAGACAATTTGTGTTTGCTTGTCAGTCCAATTAAATTTTTGCTTGGCCATCGCCGCCTCCCTTTTCAGCTCCTCCACTATGGCTGGCATTTCGAGTGCGATCTGCTCAATGCGCGCCGTAATCCTGTGCTGATAAATGGTCAACGGCAAGGTGACAACGCTGCGAAACAGAAATGTTGACAGCACTATAGCAGCCCACCAGGGCAAACCACTGTAGTCGTGTATCAGTGTCAGTGCATCTTGCATGTAGGCCACAGGTGTGCTAGTTGAGAGCGTCTGCCAGAAGCCGACCATACCGCTGGCATTTGCCAGTTGAGTGGTTGCTGTTGATGCGGCTTCTGTGGAGGCCTGACGTCGCTCCTGCCATCTAACATTCGTTGTCGTTCCATGCAAATATCCAAGCCGACAAATTGGAAACAGCTGATGTCGCCTGCAAACACCCAGGAGCAGCGACATTATTCAAACAACAAGCAGAATATTACCACATTACGATTAGTGTGGCCGTTCAAGCGATACGTACAAAATACTCAAAAATACTAGCACCATGTTAGTTAACTGCTCTGCGTATGTTAACCATAGCAGATTTTAACAGCGCTCTGTATCTTCATTAATTGGTCGATGTTGCGTCGCACTGTTCGGTCGCACAAAAAAGTCAAATTAACAAGCTCAATAAAATAAATAAACGGATTTGTTCGGAATTTAAATAATTATAGTTATGAATATACCCCAATGGCATACATTACCAGCGGTGGCACTATATCAAATATTCGACTATCTTGAACCGCGAGACCGCAGAGCAGCGGCCAATTGTTGTTGGGCATGGAGACAACATTTTTTCCAAAGACGGTGAGTCCATAAAATTCCATGTATACATATATGTATATATTTACATACACGTATCATGTATGCATGTATATAAGCGCATATGTAGATTTCTATGCAACTGCTGTGTTTGTGGTAATTTTTTGCTTTTGCGTCTCAAACAAACAAAAGTGCTTCTGCTGCTGCTATGGGTGACGCACAGCTGTTCTTTCATCTGATCCAACGGGATGAGCGAAAAAGGGGAGTCGTTGTCTGTTTTCGTTTTTTTTTTTTTTGGCAGGCCTTGAAAGACAACAAAGCATTTATTAATACGTGTAATTATAAACAAAGCACGGTCACTCACACACACACAAACCAAAGGAAAATGTTGCTATACCAACACGAACACAAACATAATCGTTTAGACACACACACACACACAGTCAAATACACAGCTGATGTTTGTGTTGCTGCTACAGCTGGCAAGAAAAGTTAGGAAACAGAGTTTCAGATTCCATAAAATTGTGAAAATATTTGAGTCATATAATCATATGTATAAATAATTTAATTCTCACAAAAATATTTATATAGATACTATTAATTTTGAAATAATAATTTTGTATGCGATTAATGTTTATAAATTTTGTTTGTGTAGGTAATCTTTTCTTGCACAGTGTTCATTACGTTTAGCGCTGAAATACATTGTGTTTCATTCCCGTTTTTGACCATTTTGTTTACTTTCGCCACGCTAACAGCTACTTTAGGAACTTTCGCTTTCACATTGACGTGGCACAGGATGATCAACTGTCGTTCTTTCATCACACTATGGCCAATCTGGTTAAGGAGCTGGTCATTGTCTTCGATTTTCATAACTCCTTTCACATTCAAAAGATGCGACGGCTTCTATACAAGTAAGTTAACTATATATTTGTCTATAAAGTGCTGCAGATAATCGTTATTGTGTTTAACGTTTCTAGAGTGGCACGATGTGATAACATTCGAGCATTGCGTTTCCAAACGAATAATGTGGGTCTGGTCGCCGCTGGGAATATGCACAGCGAGCATCTTGTCGCCATAGAACAGTAGGATGGATAAACTTTTGGTATTTATTTTTGATCCCATACTAATGAAAATTAATTTGAAATAGGTGCTTCGTGGAACCACTAAAGATGATTTTAAGTCGTAAGAATCAAGCTTGTCAGGTATTGGATCTGGGTGCCATTGAAGCGCTTACCTATTATGGCCAGGACTTTCTCAAGGCCATGGGCAAACCGCAGGAACTGTTGCAGCTAACGCTGGCCAGCATTAAGTACGATCCTAGTCACTATCCCATACTCGGGCTGGACACAACATTGCTCCAAAAATGCGCTGCACTTCAAGTGCTCTCCCTGGACTACGATACGCTCAACGACGAACTGTTGCACACCATACAGGTGTTGCCATTGCGTAAGCTGCTCATTGTGGTGCACGGTCTGGATCAGGAGGAGCACGCTGGCGTTTCTGAGGCTGCCTGGGCAAATTTTGCATCGCATTTCACAGGCATCAAACTGGTGCTGACACTCGTCTATGCCTATGAGGCTGTGGAGCTGCTCCAGTTGCGCATCCTGCGCCGCAACATGCCCATTACCCACATACGCATGCTCTTCTGTGAGTTCATGAACCACGACGCCATCGACTGGATGTCCATGCACAATAGCGACACATTGCGCAGCATCTACTACATTGATTCGGTGAGCAAGCATTCCAATCGCATTGACCATATGCGTCACAGACGTCTTCAGGATCCCTTTGTCATGTTGTCGTGGCGCTGCAAGCAGCTCGAAGAGGTTGTCGTACACGGCTACAACATGGATCCGCATAATCTTCTGGGCATTGCACGACTACGCAATCGTCAGTTGCGTCGTCTCGAAGTCTCCCAAATCGATTGGCAGCCCAACAGCGCTCCAAAATCCCTCTTCAATGAGGTGAGTAAATGAAATATATTTGTCAATTGTTACATAATTCATGCTCTTGCGCTTTGCTTACAGGAAATGTGCGCGCTGTTGGGTCAACATTGGTCTCAACTTGAACCCGAGCAGCTGCCAAGCGAAGGTTATGGTCCAGTTGATTATGATGTGTGCGACAAGTTTATTTATGAGTTGCTGCGTCAGGATCTGAGCCATTAAAATGCACATAACACAACCACCAAAAACAAAAAAAAAAACTATCGAATAGAGCACGCAACAAACAACAACAACAAACGAGAACATGACACGTGATCAAATCGAACGCATGAAAAGTTTGTAGCGTTTTACGTAGAAAATCCCTTCAACACTTTACTGTTAAGGTATAAAAACAAAAAAAGATCTGTATATGTGTGTGTTACAACCGAAACGAAGCGAAACACCTTTTATAATTGGCAAGCCTTTATACAACTTACAATTTCATTCGTATGTTTAAACTAAGTAATCTAAAATTTAAAACTTTTGTTCGGCCACACAGCAAAAATCGAGGGCATAATGCAAGAAAAAGACTTTTGAGAACATCAAATACGAAAAGATGATCAAAATGAATACAAGCCGATTTGTTAGATCAACAATCAGCGTTAAATAGTAGGGTGAGGGTGAGGGAGAGAAGATGAAGATGAAGATGAAACATCATTTTATAAGCAACATCAACTGTGATTTTAAAACAAAATGCAAGCAAGCGAAAGTAAAGCCAGTTCAAGCAGCAACAGCAAAAGCAGCAGCAGCGACAACAACAACCAACAATTGTTAAGCAAATTGTCTAGTTAGCTAAGTTAAACAAAAAATATTCAAAAACAAAAACATGTATAAAAGAATGAAAGAAGATCAAGAGAATAAGAGAGAGAGAGTGTGTTAAAATAATGACCAATATCTTAAATTGTTAGCTCAATCGATTGGCAATGAGAAACAAAAATTGTTAACTTTTGTAATATGAGAAACGTAATAATGTAATGTGTTGAGTTTGGCGCTCAATTGTGATAATACAACAAACACACACACAAACAAACAAACAACAACATAAAGCGCCGCCATTTGTGTTGTTTTCAAAGTGATATTAGCAGCTTATATATATGTATGTATATGTAAAAACACAACACACGTCTATTTATATATGTGAATATGAATATGAATATGTAAATGTATAATGTAATTTGTGACAGGTCCAGTTAGCTGGCGTGTGTTGTGTTCTTCAATGAAACATGTAAGCAGAGAATAAGAGAAGAGAAGAGACATGCGTTAGCCAGACAAAGAAAAAAAATAAGCAATCCAATTCAATCAATTTAACGAACAACAACAACAACAGCCACTTGAGTATAGGCATTCATTTATACAAAAACATCATCCATCTATATATATATATATACTATAGTTTATACTTATGTTTGCACAAAACAACAAACAAACAAACCAACAAAACCAAAAGCAGTAAGGATAACACTTGCCCCTCGAGAGCACAACAACAGTTAACTGAGCGGCTCTAAAAAATAACAACAACAACAAAACAAACAAACAACAAAAAATGGTACCTGAAGATCAATTTTGAGCATTTAGCGAAACAACTCACAAAAGAACTTTGCTCAAACTTAAAACAAATCTATTAAAAACAAACAACAAACAAAAAAAAACACGAAAGACTGAAACAAAAAGCGTTGCAATGCTCAATGTAACCCGAGGGGCAGTTATCCCCCTATACAAAAGCAACAACAACAACAACCGCAAAGGCGATCTCAAAGACAACTTTACAACACAATCCAATCTTGTGTGTGTTATATATATATATATGTATGTATATGTATGTATTTGTATGTATATCTAAACTAAAAACTTTAATGAAAACAACAACAACTTTTCATATTATTTTTGTTATAAACTTAAATAGCGAATATTTTATTTATAAAGAGTGCAAATCATGTGTAACAAATAACAAGCAATCGTCAATGTATATGTGTATGTATGTATGTATGTGTGTACATAGTTTATGTGTATGTGTAACAAGAACAACAATGTATTTTATTTAAGCCTAGTACATACCAATAACAACAACAACATCAACAACTTAAATGTGATAAACGTGTCATGCTGCTTCCAACGAACAACAAATAACAACAACAAACAAACGGACAAAACAGAAATGCGCCAAAGAGTGGAAAAATCAAAAAAAAAACACACATGGATAACGAGTTCTTTTTTAACCATTTACTATATATAAATATATATATGCTATATACTAAGTTGTAACTCCAATTTTGTCAATCAGACTCGTTAGGCAATTGGTTTAATTTTTTGTTAAACAATCCATTAAGTATTAACAAACTGCAAACAAAAAAAAGAACACTTCCAACGCTGCGTCTGATTAATCCTTTAAAAGAAAGAAGAGAAAGAAAAAAAATCACCTAAAGTATATAACTATATATATATGTATACATATATTTTATATGCCATTTATTGTATTTAAATTTCGATAATGAAAACAAAACAACAACAACTTTTGTAAATCATTCCACACACAAACACACAAAATAAGCTAACGTATGTTTTAAAACAACAAATAAACAAACCAACAACAACAACAAGAAGAAGATAGGAAGGAAGGAACAGAAGGCATGTTAGAATTAGAACAGACGTGCATTAAGAACAACAAAAAAAACCAACAAATATTTAAACAAATATATAAATATATATATATATATGTATATGCAAGTTATGCTTAAACAAAAATATAACAAATAAGAGCAACAAAAAAAGTGTAGGGGAAGGTGAGCTGTGATACAAGAAACAAAAATGAAAATCCAACATACAAACAACAAATCAAATAACAACAACAACAACACAAAACACAACTACACACAACAACAACAACTAAAGAGAAAGAGTGAATGAGAAAAAGTAAACAAAACAACAAAAAACAAAGCCAATTCGAAACATATGCGACCAACCAAAGGTTAACAAACAAACAAACAACAACTTTTGCAAAATCAAAGCGAAAAGTTCAAAGTTGAAGAACAAGTTAAAAGCAATTGAAAAAAAGGCAGTAGAGAAAGTGGTTCTAATATTACAATTAACTTAAACAAAGAAAAAACTGAAACCAGAATGAAATGTATCAATGCTGTTGGGCATGCAATTATTTTATTTCCACAAGAACTTAATAAAAAAAAATCCAATTTTCGCTTTTTCTTACTTTGCCAAGCTTTGTTTCAGTTGTGCTTCTATTTCAAAAGCAAAACAAAATTTAAAAAAAAAAGCCACAAACAACAAAAAAAAGAAAGCAATTTTGTGGCATAGGCAATATCATATATTAAGCAAAGCAAGTTACAAACAAATCAAATATATATAATATATATATATTTAAATCAAAAAGTAGCAATTGAAACGTATTACATTAAAGAAACAAAAAACTTATAAAATACAATAATAAAAAAACAAAAATGTTTCAGAATTCAATCAAGAACTTTTCTTGGGAGCTTTTGGCTGGGGAATAAACCTATATAGATTTAAAAACCTATATAAAGCTAAGGGATATGTACCTAGACATATCATAGTGAAGTCTTTTAACTAAGAGATATATACCTTGACATATCTTATTGAAGTATTTTAACTCAAACAACTCTTTCAAACATTTATGAGTTTATTCTTAAGCTTTTTCCCCAGATCAAACTCTGGCTCTTTCATGAATATTTCTTTAAGATACCAAATATAGCCTCTCCTAACAACGAAACCCTCTAGGAACCCGCTTAAAGCTGTTACAACTGTAATAAACCTGTCAAGGATAACAAAAGCACTTCCCAAGGCATTGAAAACACCTGCACAATAAACACATGCATAAACAAAAGTAGATAATGGCTTTAATAACCCATGTGGGATTGGCAAATGTAACGACCAAGCCATGATAATAAATTTATGAGACATACACACGTTTCCATCAACCCCAACCCACCCACTAACCCCTCGCTCTCTACACTGTTTAAATACTATCAGAATATGTATATGATTGTTGCCTACTTCAAGGCGCCAGCAGCAAGCAGCAGAAGCAGCCAACGCAGCAGCTGTTATACAATCAAAACATCAACAAAAGTCGCACACACATGCACACACACACACGCACACAAATGGAGCGAAGATAAGTACTTCCGCTTGTTTGTTATCAGCGCGCAGACGCAGGAATTACGCAAAGCTCTTTGGTTACAGCTGAAAAGTCCTTGAACTTATGACCTTGTTTTGATGGGTGCTGCTGCTGCTGCTGCTGCAGCTTATGTTATGTAAGCATGTTACATAAATATGGCGAGATAGATAGATAGATGCATTTGCAGCTACACACTCCAGTGCTTGTGCAACTGTACGCTCTTAGCGACTGATAAGGCGTATTAAGCAGTTAGCCAGGTCTTTTTTTCAAGGCCCTGATAGCAAACTGGCTAAATGGAGAAATGACGGGCAGCGCTTATCTAGAAATTGGTCACATTTGTTTGGCCAGATAAATAGATTGTTGGAGAGAGTAGAGCCGGGAGCCAGCGACAGCATTCACGTAACTGAAACGTGATATAAGAGGCAACTACAGTACGCACTCGAATAAGACAACGACTCGCATTTGCAACATATATAAATAACTTTAAAGTTTAAAGCTTTTCAATCGAATACTTCGTAATTAGGTTAATTCCAGTTCCTTGAGGTGTTATTTATCAAGGCATTACTGTACCATCTCTCGGTGTTTAAATACCATTAATTATTTCCAAGAAGCCAAGTACGTTTAAACATTGTACAGTTTTAGTGCCATTGACACCGCACACAGCAAGTGCACACAGTGCCAATCAAACTGTGGACGCAAAGCTCTTTTATTTATTGATCTAAGCAGCATTTATTTAACTTTATTTCATATATATCAGGCATAACGTAAGCAACTCATGACTAACAAACTGCGAAATTGCTGCAACAACAAAACAAAGTGTATTTTTAATAGAGTATATGATAAACGGCAGAAGAAAAGCTTCACTGCAGCAGCACCAGCTAAAAGCAAGAGAGGGAGAGAGAGAGAGCGAACTAGCGGCGTCGGCGCTGTTAAGTGTCAAACTCTCGCTCTCATTTGCGCTCGCTCTCTCGCTCTCTGTGTGTGGGCTTTCGGCGCTTAAGTAGTCGATTTTCGCACAGTCGAAAAATTGTAAGCAGCAATCAACAGCAAACTGGGAAACACAAGAAACGCAGCAAAGAAACACAAAAAAAAAACACACACAAAACCGTTGTGAATTTTAAAACGTGTGTGCGAAATATTTTGATACATAGAATAAAAGTGCGAAAAGTTTGTGCTAATAAATAAGAACAACAACAACAAGCATTTAAAACTTATTTTTTGATACATCCCTTTAGGATATATATACTCTATACGAGAGAGAGAGAGAGAGAATATACCATACGTTAACAAGATTTTCTAGCTGCCTTTTTGACAAACAACTAGCACAAAAGGTGAGTGCACCCAAAATAGTGTGTGTTGTGTTGCATGCAACATTAACGTGCATCAAACATTTATGAGTTTTCAATTCCGCTCTCACTCCTCTCTCTCGCGTAACGTGACGTAACTGTCGTGTGTGTGGGTGACTGTGCGTTCGAAATATTGCTCATACGCCGCGTTTGCCAAGAAAAATAAACAGCCTCCCCCCATCCAACCCCCGCTTCCTACTACCACCCTCATCTCATCTTGCATAAAACTCAATTGTATTGAATGTTATTTGAGTTATTTGACAGGCGCCTTTGAGAAGAAGAAAAAAAACAAAGAACACTGTCTCATATAAAGCAAACATCAGCTGCACAAATCAATTGAAATCTGTGTGGCAATTTGCCCAAAAGTCGCGACACTCACGTGTGTGTCTCGCAGCGCCAATTTCCTTATTGGTTGCATGCGGTTTGTGGTCTCAATCGAATCATTTACACACACAAACAAACACACACATATAATCAGAACGTATGGTAATCAGTTTTCGCGATTGTTTATAAATAAAAATGGTGCGCACATACAAAAATGCCGGCAAAAAAAATGCTTGCACTCAACAAAATGTTTGCCTCTTTCTTCAAGCTGCTTTTGTTGTTGATTTCAACATTACATAAACGAAGCGCCGCATTGCGAAATGCGAATAAATGCATTTGTTATTGACATTCTCTCATTTGTTGTTGTATTTAATTAATGCTATATATGCATTTAGTCAGATAATTGTGTGATTTAGTGATTCAACTGATTCTGTTACAAACTTGTTTCTATTTTTCGCACTATTTTCAGCAATAACAACAACTCCAAAGATGTTTGCATTGTGGTATTTGACATTTGCTGTTGATGAAATACGGTAAGTACTCAAACAGTTTGGGAGTCACTGCTCGAGTGGTGCCGCTTTTTCTGCTGCATACTTTCAGGCTGATAACTTATTCCTTCAAATTAAAATAAAAATAAAATTTGTAAGTAGGGGCGCCCATTGTTGTAGAACCTTAATAATACCAATTAAACAAAAAAAAAACTATATAAAGCTTGTTAAAAAAGCTGAAGAAAAGCCAAAAATTAGTAAAGGCAGTTTTTTCAAGAATTTGTTTTGACTAAAATCATTGCATACGGCATAGGCGCTGTTTAAAAATCAGTTCGTTTTAGTTCGTTTTAAATTTGGCTAATTGTATATGTTGGTATGTTAACTGTGCTAATAGAATAATCTGTGGTACTAAGGCGACAAGCCTAGTTGGCTAACGTGATAAATAAACAAGTTTTCCAATACATCGCGTGATTGCGTGATGAGTTTATTGAATACATTTAACGGCTGCTTAAAGTTTTATCAAGCGTTACAGTTAACGGGAATTCGAACACATTTAAGCCCTTTACTGTTGGTTAGAATGAAAGCTGAACAATCTTATCAAACTCAACATTGTAAGCACACAAGTCGTGTTTACATTTCTTTTGGGCAGTTCTTGAATCGTGCTAAATAAATAAACTATAGCAATTCTTCATTCTTCATTAAGCAACAGACTTCCATTGTCACATGATAACATTTTTTTGCTCAATTTTTTGCTAGCTAACTAACTAATAAACGCAATCTGCACACAATCGTAATCTCAACTCGACTAAACGGCGATAAGTGCAATTAGCAACGGAAACACACATACACACACATGTGTGTGTTGAGAAAGGCCATAACATTAAGCTTAGAGAAATTTTGTTTTGGTTTCTGACTTGTTATCGAAGCATTGGTCAATTGCTCAATTAGCAAAAAGATATATTATGTGATAATTGAAGTTTGAAGCAGTTCTGGGAATGCAAAGTGGTAGGGGGGGGGGGGTGTCAGACGTGAGGGCGTATGCGTAATACTTTGGGGGTACTTAGCGTCCGTAGTTTGTTTGCTTATCTATTTGTAGCAGTACACACACGAGTTGTTTTCTGGTATCATTTGCTGGCCTACGTGACAGAGTGGGAAAGCTTTCGTTTTAAGCTGAACGGTAGATTGGGAGGGGAAGGGGAAGTGGGTGCTGGGCCAAACGAAAAACTTGTTTTGTGGGCAACATTGCAGTTTTTGTAGATGAGCTTCTGTATTTTGCAATAATCAAAGCAATTAGATAGATTAATGAACCGTTAAATGATTTCCTGCTGATGCGCTCTTTGTAGTTCTAATAAAAAGCGATTCAATTGAATATCTAAGCTGATTAGTTAGGTATTTAACAGTTTCG
This sequence comes from Scaptomyza tumidula, assembly GCA_035044465.1. Taxonomy (NCBI): domain Eukaryota; kingdom Metazoa; phylum Arthropoda; class Insecta; order Diptera; family Drosophilidae; genus Scaptomyza; species Scaptomyza tumidula. The sequence goes on along the minus strand of JAWNNW010000442.1, from coordinate 8,904,013 downwards.
CCTGATTTGCAATGCATTTTAAGTACTCAAATTAATTTCCCACTGTCTTAACATAAATCCCTTTGGGATATTTGCATTAACATGTGCCTAGCAACATTTCTAATAATTGGCAACACCTGCGCCGTAAGCTTAAATAACGTAATGAAAGTATTATTTAAGGTTTACCTTATCTTATATAGAAATAACAAATGCAGCTCGTTAACAATCATATAATATCACATATATATGATATATATATAAATTTTGCTGTTTACAACTTAATTACATTGTAATTGATAGCGTCACACTGCTTGTCACTGTGCTCTCCCGCTCTCAATTTCAATAGGGCAACACTCTCTCGCTCTCGCTCTCCATCTTGTTATTGCATTCTACGTTTAAGTGCGTGTTCTTTGCCAAGCTCGGTTTGCGATTTTCGGTGTAGCTTACTTAATAGCTTAATTATATTAATTTAAAATAGGTAACAAACAAAATTGTTGTTTATAACTGTAGTAAATGGTTGCGGGTGAGTTAAATAACAATAAATCACATTAATATATCGTTTGAACAAACAAAACGTAAAGAAAGATCTCGCAAAAATTGATGCTCAAGAAGAAGAGCGACGCGCATTTTTTTGCCGGTTGCTTTTTATCTGTACATTCTTGATGGCATTTTCTTGCAATTGTTTTATTTTATTTTGTTGCGTGTAATTTTATTTCGTTTATTTTTATAATTTTTCTTTTCTTTTGCTTTTGTTTTACTTTTGTGTTTTTTTTTTGTAGAAAACGTTTGGCTTGGCTTTTTAGTTCGAATAAGCCAGCGAAACCAGCGATAGAAAATAAACCGACGCCGACACCGACGCCTGCTGCACCCGTAGTTGCACCCAAACCTGCTCCCGCTCCGACCCCTGCACCAGCACCCAAGCCGGTTGTTAAGCCTGCACCGGAACCGCCAAAGCCTGCAACACCAGCGCCACCTGTGGTCAGCAAGCCAGCAACACCAGTTCCAGCTCCATCTCCAGCGCCAGTTCCCGTTGTTGCTCCATCGAAACCGACACCACCTGCAACACCACCCAAGCCAGCAGACAAGATGCCAATCCCATTGCCCAAGTCCCTGACTGAGGCCAATACCAATGGCAATGCAACCAATGGCAATGGCAACGGTGCCCTTCACGATGGCCTGCACCATCAGCACTTCGATGGCCCGGTTAAGGTTGACAAGGAGCAGCTTAAGGATGCCACCCAGGACTTTATCAAAGGCGAGGCGAATGCCTTTGTGCAGTCCATTAAGGAGGCACAGCAGGCGGGCTCACGGTAAGCTAGACGACGACGACACATCTCATTCCCCCCCCTTCCCCCAAACCCACACTTGATTTGATTTTGTAGCTTTAGTGTGTTAAGTGTTTTTTTAAGTTTGTTTCAATTAGTTTCTGTGTCGCAAAATGACTTCCGCATGGCGAGGCAAGGCAAGGCATCTCTCTCGCTCTCTCTTCTCTCGGGGCACATTGTGACAAGTTCAACGAACTCGCCTGACTTCTTCTTGTCGCAAAAATAGTTGCCATGTGGCGACGACAACAAACTCAAGAGGCAACAGCAACGTTGCTGTTGCAGCATTAAAACAAAATGTGCCTGGTAATAATGCACCGTGATGATGATGATGATGATGATGATCATGCTGGTGTGCTTGTGGATGTGGTGGATGTGGATGGGGTTGAGACTGATGATGTTGGTGACGATGACACTGTTTATTTTAGTTTCATGTTCTGTGCTTGGGCGGACAGCTCTCTCTCTCTCTCTATCTCTCTCTTGGCCAAATTGCACTGCGGTTACAGAAAATCTTTTTTATACCACAAAGTCATAAAATGAGGATAAACGGTATTTCTTGTGTAGCCCAATATCTGCCTAGTTTGTCAAGTTTTCCTAATCAAACTTGACATAAAGTTCGCTATTATTCTATCACATATCTTCAAAGGGTATTCGACAATCGACTTTCCCTTTTATATGCTTTGCTATTGGACATTTGTATGGCCTCATCACATGTGGTCGAGTTAACAGTGCCTTAATTGATTTTTCATTAATATTTATAGAACCTTGCCACACGCTTGCCACCAGGTGTGCTGGATCAAGGATATGACTAGTCCAAAGCCCAAACGGACAATTCAAACGTCTCTTTTTTGGGCTCTTCGTCCACGTTGAATTATAAATGGAATGCAACACTTTCTATGCACATAATGAAGTCCATGGCGCGTTTAGACACTTGATGTCGCCTGCTTGCCTGCTTGGTTGCCTGCCTGGGTGTCTTGCCCCATGCCAAGTTTATATTTATAAACGTGAAACGTTTGGAGGCGCAACACACGTTAAACGTACAGCTCAACTCTGTCGCCACACTTAAATATTTTATTTGGATTTGATTTGATTTCGTTGAAATTTAAACTTGTTGAGGGCATTTAAGATTGTTCATTGAGTTTGTAACGCATTGAAGAAGACGTCTCAATTGTTGATTTAAGTTTCATATCTATATCTTCCTGCTCTCAAACCTTTTTCGCTTATCTTTCTGATTATACAACCTTCTTCACCTATAAACTTGGAATACATTCAACGTGTTTCCTTATACCGAATCAATCAAAGGATCAATCTTTCAACTTCGTTGTCATATATAACAATGAAGATCTGAACAGTTGAAAACTCTTTTAGAAGTGTATATAATCTTTCGCCTAAACAAGAATTTCTCCTTTAGCCCGTTCAGTTTTTTCCTAGTTTATTGTATGTATGCAGCAAATTGGCTGTGCAACGCTGTTGCAGCCTCCTGTGCGGTTGCATTTGACTTGAATTTAAAAATATATATAGTATATATAGTTCTATGCATATACACAAAATGTTCTTATGTATCACATATATATATACTATATAGACAGGCTTGTAGTTTGGCGTCACGCCTCATCTCTAATTGCTTCTGGGTTTGCTTTTGTCTTTCATAATCTTATAATGTACTATATAGTCGAACCCGGCTGATGGACAGTGTCCGTCATTTTCGAATGCTGGTGTGCAGATGTGGTGGCCAGTGGTTGGCCTCACGTTGACGTTTCTATATATCCCCTAAATACATATTCAAATACTATGTATGCGATTTTTGCTTTTCTTTTTGACTCACGCGTATGCAAATTGCTTTTGGCAAGCGTCGCTTTTGAAGTGCTGCCAAAATATTGTTAAGCAAAACAAAAACAAACAAAGGCAACACGAAATAATGTGCAGAGCTTTTAAACAGCAGGTTGTATCAGTATACATGATCTATATGGATATAGATATATATATACGATAATCATATCTAACTACATCTGTTGCATTTGTTTGTTTCATGGCTAATTGACTATAGAGAGAGAATTGTTGGCACATTATTAACTAAACTGAATTGAACTGAACTAGTTCCAGTGCTTGACTGACCACAAATTGAACTAATTAATCCCCAACACATTCCTCAATGATTTCGATAATGTTTTTAATTCGTTTTTTGTACACATGAATGGAATTAATTATTAACTGTGCGTTGCGTACACAACAACCAACACACACACAAACAGACAGACAGAATGCCAGAAACTTATGCAATTTTTCATATTTCAAGTTCAGTAACGCGCAATACATTTGAGGTTGTGTTTGTATGTGTGTGTATGAGACGCCTACACCAACATCCCAGTTAAACTTTTAAGTGTGGAAAAAGCACTGAATTCTGTTCTCTTCTTTACTTTGTATGTTCAAGTAACAATATTTTTGTTGGAAAAAAAAGTTGTAACACCTTTTAGAAGGTATTTCTCCGATATCATGGTATATATAACTCAATTATACATAGTATGGAATAAAATATTTATTACAACTTTAAGTTCTTATCGCTTTCAAGCTTTAATTTCACTTTAGATGCAAAGGTGTTAATTTAGTTATGGCTTTGTGAAATTCCAATAATCAGTGTAGAAAATACCTAGAAAAATATAGTATGCAACTATTTTTCTTAAACAAACAATTAATAAAGACATTGAGTAGGTTTTTCTTTAGATTTATGAAAGGATACTAGGTCGTAAGTTCCGATTAAGTTCATTTTATCCAGGAATGCAAGTTCATTTCATACAATCTTAAATTCCTTCTGTAATTTGTTTACAAATAACTTTCTCTAACTTTTTTCAACCCTAAAAAGCACTTTTATAATACATTTAATCGTTGAAGATGCCTTAAAGAGAAAACAGTTAAACTTAGTGACGCATTTCAGTGAGTTTAACGAGTGCTCGTAAAAATCTAAATATGTGTACAATATACTCTCTTTTTGGTGCTTTGGAGATCTATCTATATATGTTAAGTGCTTTTTCCAACTACATGTCAAAACTAGCTGGCAGCTAAAGCAAACATAACGAAATAAAATTTTGTTGTCAGCTTTTTCAAGGTCGTCAACAACAACCCCTTTGGCGAAAATTATATATATATATATATATATTGTATGTGTGTTTGTGTTTTACTGTTGTTTTCGATTGTTGGTTCTACTATATAGTAGAGTATCTATTGTTCTATGCGGGAGAGACATCTCACTCAATTCCCTTACGCACCGCTGCGGCAACCGTTGGTGCTGCTGGGAGGGGAGGAATTTTACATAATCTCAGCGCGCGACTCAACGAATTGAAAACGAAAGCAAACACAATGAAAGAGCAAAGCGCAATTCAAGAAAATCTAAGATTATGTAAGCATCATCCTTTTTCCTGCTTTGGATGTTGTTGTTGCTTCTTTCTGCTCCTGCCACATTGACATTGCGAATGTCAGCTGAATCTTTTGTATCTTAGATTTCATTGTAGAATGGAATTTTTGGTATAATTATAAATTTAATTTGCAGCTATATAAATTTGATTTGCCTGCGACGCAACAAAAGGAAAAGTTCTTGACAGAAATCAACAGAGACAAATATAATAGAATATATATCTAGATATATCTACTATATGCTCATATATATATATATAAGTTAGAATCGTTGTTTGCTGTTGCATAAAATACGTTTTGGCAACTATTCAAATATGTATATATATATATACTCAAATAACAAGTTGAAGCATATATATATCTATGTTCCGTTCGATATCTATAGAATCTTTTGCTTATAATCAGTCAGGTTGCCTTTAAGCTTTTATGTATGTAAAAACAAATGTTTTTTGTCTATTCAAAATCTTCAAAATCAAGTTCAAGAATTTAAGTGAAAATTTGTTGAAATTTCGTATAGAGAATCCTATTTTAAGTATACAAAAATGACAATTGTATTATCGCCTGATCAACTTTTAGTTAGATTGTTCATTTGATAGATTTTAAATGTTTGTTTAACATTTCTGCATTTCTTGGGTTGTTTTCTGTTCCTTATATTATTTTCCCTTTTCTTGAGAATCTTTCTTTCTTTTTTTTGGTTTTTGTAATATATGATGTGATGTGTTCATATTTATAATGAATCGTTTGTAGCTGGCACCTCTTCAATCTTGTGCCATACCCCCCTCATGGCTACCCTCATGCCCCTCGAACTTTTTCGTTTTCTCAGCTTGTTTAAATAGTGCAAATAATCTAAACGTAATACCAGCAAAAACTGAAATGAACTTGTAAGGGTTTAGTTACGACAATGCCTTGGGAACAATAAATTTCGATTTACTTTGATTCTCGTCACCCGGCAGAGGCAAGCCTATAACAACAACAACAATTAAGCAATGTTTGCGCCTGCATTTTATTTTCGCGTATGTATGTATGTGTGTGTGTATGTTGTGTATGTCATGTGAGTTAAGGCAGGGCACCGTTAACTTTGCTCACTAACACCAGCAGCAAGCACGCCCCCATATATATACATCAATCGCTGCAGCAGCGCCAACTATACATAATGTTGGATACCTATATGCAGTTAGTTGCAAGAGCCATTTACTAGCAGTCTCTCTCACTCTCGCATTCACTTGCATTCTAGCAAACACTTTCCTTTTTTTTTGCGCACACACACAAATGTGTGCACTGTACTTAAATGTTGGCAACACTTTGCTTACACTTGTGTGGGTGAGCTTTCATGTGCGCGCTCTCTCTCTCTCTCTCTCTCTCTTGCGCTAGCACAATTTATGAATAAAAGCAGAGCTTTCTTAGTTTTTTTTTTTGCCATACGTCACGTCCTACGTCAATTGCCCACAAGCAACTAATACACTGACATAACTAAAGCAGCAGCAGTAGCAGCAGACAGTCAGCAAAAATAACAGCAGCGTAGCAGGAGGCAGGCCTCACAAACACACACACTCACACAGTGTGCGATATCCAAGCAAAGCTTTTTTCAGCTCGTCTCTCTTTCGCTCTGACTGCTTGCTAGCTGCTTGCATGCATGTATGCGTGTGGTGTTTAGTTCTGTGTAGTTTGAAAGTGAAAGAAGAAGGGTACCGTATACACGCTGCTGCTGCTACTGCTGCTGCCGGCGTCGCCGTCGCTGTTGCTTTGCCTTTTTGCCTGTCTGCCGACTGCAGCTGCGGCAAAGAACAAAACTTTTCGATCATTGTAACGTTGGACGTTGAATTCTACGGTTGCAAAGGTGAGCCGTTCTCCATAAGCAATAAATCCAAGACAATATATATAATCTGTGCATTATTATTATTCGATGTGAAATATATATTTTAAATATTAATTAAGTTAAGTGTAACGCCACAAAAGGATGTGTGTGTGTGCGTGTGTGTGTGTGCGTGCTTTGTGAATACTTTTCAACTGAGATTCTATTCAACGTTGATGCAGTTTGCATTTTGTGATTTTTCGCAACTGCTAAAGCGCAACAAAACCGGTTACCGGCTCAAAACTAAAAAAGAGCGAAATATAATAAATGCGGTTAGCTTTTTTTTTTTTATTGGCAATTTTGCCTATATTTAGTTTTGGGCTGCATAACTTGTTTTTGCGTTTTTGTCTGTCGCTGCCCTTAAGGGCAGCTTTCAACAGTTACGTAGCTGATGTGCAACTGTTGAGCGCGCGCTCAATTCGCAGTTCTAACTGTACAAAACGATTCCACCTTAGTGCAGCTTGACTGTAACTAGAATCGTATCACATTAGTAAACACTACTAACTGATAGATAACCGATAAGAGCTTTTGTTACCAATTGCTGTTGCCAAAAGTGTGCTGTCAACTATTTTCACACTTGGCAGCGGCTTGCCACTTGCCACACCCAGCAAACACCCCCTCGCGTCTAGAACTAGCAAAGCGTCTTGAACTTGTTACACATACATACGTACATACATACACACATACACGTATGTTGTACTCGCGGTCATTGCCAAGGGAATTGCATAATCGCTTATCGCTTTTTCGTACATATACACACAATATCGGATGTGATATATAGTGAACATGAGTTAATATTTCGTGTTCTAGTTGAATGAACTTGTTGTTGTTGCTTTTCCTCAATTAGTTACATAAGTATCTTCGCTTGGAATTTCGAGAAAATAAAAATGCAGCTAAATTTAGTCGCAGTGGGGAAAATGAATCTATATAGAGAGAGGATCGACGTTGATATAATGCCGGCTGCTAAAAATATATACAATCCAACAACGAAACAAATAAACAAAAGAATCAACGAACAAATACCTCAGCATACACATACACAGTATATTATCGGGCATATATATATATAGGGGGAGCCTGGGGATTTATAATCAATACCTGCGCATATTTATATTTATAGCTGTGCTAGTCGAAATATTATCCAGCTAGAAATATTTGAAAATATATATATATATATAGATGTATACATGCACCTCCCCTCGCACTGCCCCTCCCCGCATAACTGTGGCACATTGTTGTTAATTATTCAATTGAAATCCATTAAAGCGAAAGCGAAAAAAGCTGCAAAAAGCGACTCACGATTAACTTGTGACAAACTGACAGATCGTTGGAAAACAAACAACGAAAAACAAAGTCAATTGAATTTTCCCAATTTTCCCATAGACAAACACAGGTTGACAAAGCGACGCCCCCATTAAATGTTGTAAAGGCTTAAACAAAAGGCAATATTAGCTATGTGTGTGTGTGAATATTGTCAAGTTGCATAATCGGCAAGGGTTGGGTTCGGGTTCTCAAATCGCATCGCTTTGGCTAGACAGGAAATGAAATTCGCGCAGTGTCTCTCTCTCTCTTTTGTGCATCCACAAAAGCTGCTAACTAGTCAAAATATACAACTTTATATAACAAGCACACACACACACGCACATGCTTGATTTGATTTGTGCCGCTGCCAAGCAAATAAACAAACTGTAATTTCAGGCACAATGTAAACAAATCAAAATGCCCAACGCACAGCTAACACAATATTGTGGCCGCTACTGTGACAGTCGCAGTCGGCAGCGCAAGAAAGCTAACACTTGAAGCTTTTTTGTGTGTGCTAGCACAGGACTTTTTAGTTCGCTGGCGCTTTATAACAGCTTTCACCCAACGAAAGCTCGCTGTTAAAGTTAACGTTATTGCCAATGTTATATTAACAGCGCCGGCATTTTTGCACTGCGTAGTTATTGCTGTTAAAGCGAAACTATTTTGTTATGTTAATAACAGCAGCGCTCTCTCACTTTGCATGAGCAGAGATGTATGTGTGTGTGTATATATATATATATAATTGCTGCTGTCTCGTATTTTATGCGTTGATTGTCTTCACAGACAAACGGCATCAAAAGCTAAATCAACGACATCCGGGCAATGAGCGAAAAATTTCTAGCAAAAATATATGATCTCTCCTAAGATCATCACAATTATGAGACATAATAGTTTCTTTCCCTTGTCCTCTGTATCTTTCGTTTGTAGCATGTGTTGGATATTTGCCAAAAAAGTATTTCAATTAAATTAGCAAAAAGAAAAATGATAGAGATGTATACTAAATATACCCTTATGTACATATATATTCATTCATTGTATGTATAATGCGGGTGAAACGTTCCCTTTTATAATTAACTTATGGGAAACATTTTGGGATTGGGTTGAGTTGAGTTGAGTTAATTCCTAAACCTTAGGGTGGAAGTAAAGTGACTAAATTATTTATTGAGGGGTTGCTTAAGTATCCCGCATGAGGGTTTCATATATATAAATATCTATATTCGACTCATATCGACAGCTAACTGAATAATTGGCAAATTTGCTTTATTTGTTTGAACCCTGTCATTAAATATTTTCGTTACCAAACGATTTCCCGTTGCATTTGTACACGTTTTGTGGCCATGTCACACACACACACATACATACGCATAGTAACAGATTTCGCATTTTAGCCATGCAGTTTGTTGGCCTGGTCTGAACTGCGCTTGCCAATTTCTTTGTCCGAAAATCGCGCGACGGCCATGCTCCAAACTTTTATGCAATTAAACCGAGGGGGGGGGTAGTGGTGATAGGGGGGGAAAGTGGTGTGTCTGGTTCATTGACCAAATGCAATGAGCCATGTAAGTTTTGGGCTGCAATTCTTGGCCGCGCTTTCGTTTTTATTTTGTTGGCTAAAAACTGAAGCCATAAAGTTTGTTAGCCAAGTTGTTATCTTATCCGTTAAGTCAGCTGTTGCTGTGTGAGATCAAGTTGAAACCTAAAGCAATTCTTATCAGCTCGCTCGCTCTCTCTCTCTCTGCTCGCTCTTGGCCAACTTGCACTTGCTCTTTACTGGCTTTTGGTTTTGGCAAACTTCAATTCAACATTCGCGTATCAAAGTTAACCGTTAACGGTTGCCAATTATATCGCGCGCGGGTTTCGCGTTTCTGTTTTACTTATCAATTTCCTTTTGGCCATAAACTTTGCATATATAGAAAGTATATAACTATAAATCACTGTTAAGTCAGCGACATCATAAAAGTTCGCGTTTAAAATCAGTTTCAAGTTTTCCTTGAGGATTCTTTCTTCCTGTTTCCTGTTTCCTAAACTCCTCTTCACGTTTACAGCTTTGCCTAACCTTGGGGGTTACTAATGAGGTGGGGTGGGGGGGCTATAATGAAATCAGTTTTTCAATTGTGTCAAGTTAATTTGATTTGCTTTTTGCTTTCAAGTGGCCGGCAAGCAATTTTGTTACCGACTTGGCTAAGGACCATTTCTAGACTTGTTGAGTTCGAGTATGTGTGTGTGTGTGTGTGTTGGTGTGTGTGTGACATCAATACACACACACATAAAGATACTTGAGTTAATTGATTAGTTGGCCAGTCAGTTGACAGTCGGCAATAAGTCAAAACCTGGTTATATCAGCTAGTTGCTGATTGTTGTTCTTGCTTTGACTTTGTGGGGCGTTGTCGCCAGAGATGACAAACCCTACCCATCCCATCCCAACCCACCCGACTTACCCACCTACCCGCACAATCTGTGAAAAGCTGTGCGAAATCACGCTTATCTTTTTTAACTGCCAGTTATTATGACATAAAAAACATTTCTGAAAGTTAACATTAATTATTAGCCAAAAATCATATTGCAGAGTGCTGAATGGGAAAAGGGGAAGGAAACGGAGTATCAAATAGATTAAAAAGCGGAAACCTTATAAAGATTGTTCAAAAGTAGATTGGAAAGAAGGAAAAGCAATACACCTTATAGTATACCGAAGATGTATAATGTATATTAAAGATTTGTTGATGATATATATGTAGAAAAGATCTCTTTGAGACGCAACTTTAACTTGGTAAAGCTATCGACTTAGTTAAATACTAATCAGAGTAGAAGAACACATAGACTGATGGGTCATAACAACAAGCAATCAAAGCCTTAAACACTTATAAACTTTATCTAAAACGCACCTCGAGATAATCATTTTAATGATCTCTCCATGAACATGGAATTTTTTTTCACAAACTCACATTTCTATGGAGTATACAAAGTATCTCCATCTAATCTAAAGATTCCGCTTAGAAAAGTTTAAGCAACAGATGCAACGATAAGGCATATGAGTTGAACTATATCGTCTACATATATATAAAGTAATACAGTAATTGTTTTCAGAAATCGTATCTTAATATTCAATCAATATGTGCAGCTTGCGGGGAATATTAGTCACTTTTGAATGCAATTAGTCACTCGGCTGAGTAATGAAATTGGGCGAACAACAAAGTTGAACAAATAGTTGTGCTTCACTGTTGAGTTTCCGACTAGTAGATACCCTTACACTAAACACTGTTGAAGCGCTAAGCTATAGAAATCTAATTTCTTCGATGTGAGTTATTTTTATACCCTGAACGTATTGAAAATGGCTCAAAGGGTATATGTAAAAGTGTGTAATAGGGAGAAGGAAGCATTTCCGACGCCATAAAGTATATATATTCTTGATCAGCATATATATTCTTCAACAGCCGAGTCGATATAGTCATGTTCGTCTGTATGTGTGAACGATCCCAGAGACTATAACAGCTAGAGACTCCAGATTTGGAACTTAAGCTCGCCTAAGCCCTAGAAGTACAAGTTTGTTTTAAATTTTTGATAACCTATCCCGTTTCCGATATACACATGTGATCGATAACAACGAAATCTTGCAGTTGCAAAACTTTGACACGGCGTTTGGAACATTAAACAATATAATAAAAATCTGTGAAAATTTAATTGAAATATGTTGAGAAACTTCGGAGATACACACACACACACACATACTTGCAAGCTGCAGGGTATCGTCTAGTCGGGACTAGAGCATTCTTACTTGTTAAGGTCAGCTTTGCTAACTGAATAATACCCCAATGTGATTGGATTGCAGGGTATCGCAAAAAAAGCGAAATTAAACTGCAGAAATAAATGTGGCACAGACATGCAATAACAGCAGCTTCAATTGCAGCTCTTCTCTCCCCCCCTCTACCCTCCACCAACCCACCGCCCAACTGTCTGCCTGCGCTACGCTTCTTTTGTATGTGTGCTGTGTTTGGTTACACGTCACTGCACAGGCGTGAAAAAGAGAAGAAGAAAAGAAGATAAAAGAAATATAAGTAAAGTATCTCATGGCTGTGTTTTGTTGTTGTTGGTCTGCAGGCTTCGTATTTCGTGCTGGTGCACGTGTACTGGGCCTGGCGTTGGGAATGCCGCAAGCTGGCTGTGATTTTCTCATGCCTCGCTCATGCCACATGCTGCCGCACGCCACTTGAGTAGTGGCACAAGTAGCGGCAGTCATGCCATTAGCAGCCCTCATTTCACACTCGAGCTCGTCACTTCAAGTTGACTTGACCAGAAAACTCAACTCAACTCAACCCAACCCCCACCCCATCCAACTCTCCCTTCTTGTTTGAAGGCGCAACAATTTTTCAGCTGCCGCGTGCCTTAAATTTTATCGATTTGCTTGGTGCGGTGGTGCTGCTGCTTCATCAAATAAATATATCCTTCCGCATTATGTTGCGCTCCCATCCGGCAACAGTCCCGTTAACTAACGTTAACGTCGCAGTCGCTGTCGCCGGCGCCTGCGGCTAGGCAATGAATTCAACCCTGCAAAAATTACAGTTACTCTCTCTCTCGATCTCTCTCGCTCTCTTGATGTTGCTGAATATGTTTGCGTTGGTGTGCAGCTGTGTTGTTGTAGCCTGGGCGGCGTCAGTTCCTTGCCAAAAACCGAACTAAGAGAAACAACAAAAAGAAGCGCGCGCGCCAAAAACGAAAACGAAGTCCGAACCAAAGCCGAACTCTGCGCAAAGCCGCGAAGCAAAAACCGCGAGTAGTCATCGTTCTGTTGTATAGTTGATAGAGTCGTTCAGTTCGGTTAGTCAGTCAGTTAGCAGCCAGTTGCCCGTTTGGTCCTCGCACGCGCGCCTCGTGTCCATTTTTGCTCCCTAGTGTGTAGCCTAGACTTCTTCTCAGTAGTAGCCTTTTATTGTAGTATACCTTTTTGGGCGCGGCAAGCGAGAAACGTGTTGAGAAGAGTAGTCCCCCAACAACAACAACAAGCAATAAGACCACAATTTTTGGACGATTTTTTTTTTAAAGAAGACGAGCAAACCACCAGAAAGTAAAGGAAAAGAAGAGGAAAAATCGAAAAAAAAAAATAAATCTACAATCAAAAGCAATACAAATTTAAGCAGTGTGTATGTGTGTGTGTGTATAGTATACATGTGTGTGTGTGATCTACAAAGAGAATAAAACTTAGCTGCATTGTGATTTCATTTTACCTGCCCCCCCACTACCCGAAAAACAACAAGAAACAATCAAAAAAACACACTTACACACATACAACTAAAGAAAACTCAATCAAAAACTAAGAAACATTCCCTTGTGACCAAATTTTTTACAACCAAATACGAAGAAACATTTACAAAAAAACTTTTCTATAACCAAAAAAAAATAATAATATAAAAATGGGTTTGTGCGCTTCTAAGGATAAAAAGGAGAAAGTGATCGAAGGCGATGCTGCCGCAAATGGTGGCGGCGAACCCAATGGCACTGCCACAGCGGCTGCCGCCGATGCTGCTACGGATGGGTGTGTATCCAAAACTTTTTCATTTGTCATAGGTCCTAGATACACCACTTCGTTTTGGTCTGTCTGTCGCCAGCATACAACATACATACATATGTATGTGTGTGTGTGTGTGTGTATCTAAATGCTGACGTCAGTTTGGCCGAAAAAAAAAATACCTTGAGTGCCATAAAAAAAATATTATTGCCCTGGTCTCTGGACCGGACCGAACCGTACCGAACCGAACCGTACCGTACCGGACCCAGCTAGGTCTCTCCCAGGCACTAAAAGCCGGGACGTGCCCACAATTTCAACATGCGCATGTCCGGGTTTCAGGTCAAACAAGGGGCTTGAGCTGTGGGTGGAGGTGGGGGGAGTTGCGTTGTGTGTATTTTGCGTATTCAGCGACAGCCGGCAAAATGTACTTCTTTTCTCGTCACCCACCCTTTCACCCTCAAACCCTCCACCAAAACAGTACAAATAATTGTAGAGCAACCACCAACAGCAAAACCTACAGTCTACAGTCTTGTTGGGTTGGGTTGGATTGGATTGGGTTGGATGGAGGGTTTAATGGATTGCTTTAAAATTGCACCGTCGCGTGTCTAAAAGCGATACCAAAGAAAACCTCAACTGAAAGTCATTGCCGACTTTTGGGCGCCACAAATTAAATTACATACATTGCATAGCACGAACAACAACAAAATACAACAACAAAAATGACAAAGAGGGATCAGACAAAAAGGTCAAAAATGTGCCTATGAAACGGAGACACAAACATATTCTAAATTAAGTATTATTGCAAGCACAAGTTGTCATCAGGATAAGAGAATTTTTATTAAGTTTGTAAATGGGAAATGTTTAGATGGAAGATTAGATATTACAATTAACTTGTAGCTAAAACTTTTTAACTAAATATGAAAGCTGTTTTTTGAACCGAAACTAAGAACAATTGGTTGTCATATGTTTAAACTTATATCTTTCATTCCCATGTTATACTTGAAACTAGAAATAGGAAAACTTCCTAAATATCAATATCACGAAACAAGGAATGGGATAACATACACATTAACTCCAAACTGAAAATCTAGAAAGAACAAAGCAAAAATTATATAAAATATTCCTTAAATTTAGATGGAAGATTAGATATGACAATTAACTTGTAGCTAAAACTTTTTAAGTAAATATAAAAGCTGTTTTTGAAGGTCTTTTTAATAGAACCGAAACCAAGAACAATTGGTTGTCATCTGTTTAAACTATATCTTTTATTCCCATGTTATCCTTGAAGCTAGAAATAGATCTGTGAAACTTCCTAAAGTCAACCAAAGAGTCTAAAGGCTACGGAAATATCAATATCACGAAACAAGGAATAGGATAACATACACATTAACTTTAAACCGTTAATCTAGAAAGAACAAGGGTCACACCATCAAAACTATCGCAAAAATGATCTAAAATATTCCCTAAACAGGAACTTTAAGTGCAAAGCTGCTTAAAATAAAGACTTATACCTTAAATACACACATAGAACTAATCATTTTGATAACTTTTGGACTCTTTGCAGCAAACAAGACACCATGGTTGACGCTGCTGTTCTCGCTAAACTGGAGGAGGGTTATGCCAAGTTGGCTGCCTCCGACTCGAAGTCGCTGTTGAAGAAGTACCTGACCAAGGAGATCTTCGATAGCCTTAAGAACAAGGTGACACCGACCTTCAAGTCGACCCTCCTGGATGTGATCCAGTCCGGTCTGGAGAATCACGATTCGGGCGTTGGCATCTATGCCCCTGATGCTGAGGCCTACACAGTGTTCGCCGATCTGTTCGATCCCATCATTGAGAACTACCATGGTGGCTTCAAGAAGACCGACAAGCACCCGGCCTCCGATTTCGGTGATGTGAGCACCTTTGGCAACGTTGATCCCACCAACGAGTATGTGATCTCGACTCGTGTCCGTTGCGGTCGCTCCATGCAGGGTTATCCCTTCAACCCCTGCCTAACTGAGGCCCAGTACAAGGAGATGGAATCCAAGGTCAGCAGCACCCTGTCCGGCTTGGAGGGTGAGCTCAAGGGCAAGTTCTATCCTTTGACTGGCATGGAGAAGGCCGTTCAGCAGCAGCTGATCGATGATCACTTCCTGTTCAAGGAGGGCGATCGTTTCCTGCAGTCGGCCAACGCTTGCCGCTACTGGCCATCGGGTCGTGGCATCTACCACAACGACAACAAGACCTTCCTGGTCTGGTGCAATGAGGAGGATCATTTGCGTATCATCTCCATGCAGCAGGGTGGTGATCTTGGCGAGATCTATCGTCGTCTGTCCACCGCCGTTAACGAGATCGAGAAGCGTGTGCCCTTCAGCCACGACGATCGTCTTGGCTTCCTCACCTTCTGCCCCACCAATCTGGGCACAACCATCCGTGCCTCCGTGCACATCAAGGTGCCCAAGCTAGCCTCCAACCAGGCCAAGCTCGAGGAGGTCGCCGCCAAGTACAATCTGCAGGTGCGCGGCACCCGCGGTGAGCACACCGAAGCCGAGGGCGGTGTCTATGACATCTCCAACAAGCGTCGCATGGGTCTCACCGAATACCAGGCCGTCAAGGAGATGTACGATGGCATCACCGAGCTCATCAAGCTCGAGAAGAGCTTGTAAGCTCGCTCGCTCGCTCTCTCAATCAGCAGCATTGTCTCCATTTCGTTCCGGACCCAACAACCCAACCCAAAAGGTCCCCCCCGAACAAAATGCGAGCCACAATTATAATCAACTTTCCTGTTTGCTGTAGTTTGTAGTGTAGAATTCTGTAGCGCTGCGAAGTGGTGGCAACAACAACAACAACAACTGTGGTGCAGTTACTCTCTCTTTCCAATTTGATTTGTCTGCGGCACTCGGCATTTGTCGTCTTCTTTGGAGCGTCGTTGATCAAGATCTTAATTGGAATTTAACTGCTACTCTTTGCTGCTTGCCACTGCTGCGGCTCTTACCACCAAATAACAACAAAAACAACAACAACACCAAACTTGCACACCACCAACAACAGGAACAACAACAACAACAAGAACAACAACAATTGATAACTATTTCACAAAATATTTGCTTAAAAAATAGAAAAACAAAAGAATGTAAAACATTTTGGCATTTGTGTCAAGCAAAAAAAAACAAAAAAAAAAAACTTTAAATACTTTTATTTTAAGTCTTAAGTTTATAAAAGAATTAAAATTATAAAAACCAAAAAAATAAAAAAAAATAAAAAAAGACGTTTTGTCATTCAAATTTATTCAACTATCGATAGACCATACCATAAAAAAGAAATCAAATTTAGTTATTTTTTACGCAACTTTTCTGTATTTAATCGATAGGTTAGAATTTAGCGGGTTTTACTGTTAATTTTTTGGACTGATGTCGAGTATTAGGCCAGCTCTGAAACATACAATTTACTGATCGAAAAGAAGCCCGAAAATGCGGCAGCTATTCCAGCCAGCGCTCAACCTATCGATATTTATCGAACCCCATTTATTGCTCAGAGCTCTCCTCCTGACACTCGGCGTCAATCAAAGCACTAATGCCTTTGTGCATCTCCGAAACAGCTCCGTATTCCGTTAGACCCATTCGACGCTTATTGGAGATATCGTAGACGCCACCCACTGCCTCGGTGTGCTCACCGGTTGTGCCACGCACCTGCAGATTATACTTCTTGGCCAGTTCCTCCAGCTTCTCCTTGTTGGAGCCGAGCTTGGGCAGCTTAATGTGCACCGAGGCGCGAATCGTAGTGCCCAGATTGGTGGGACAGAAGGTGAGATGACCCAGACGGCTGTCGTGACTGAATTTCATTGAATACTCCAAAGATTCAACGCCGATGATCATACGCTCGTATACTTTGCCGAGATCGCCACCCTTATCCATAGAGATGACCCGAATGTGATCCTCCTCGTTCACCCAAACGAGAAACGTGTGCGCCTTGTTCATGTATATGCCGCGTCCAGCGGGCCAGTAACGTAAGGCATTCGCCGCTTCTAGGAAACGATCGCCCTCCTTGAAAAGCAGATGGGCATCGATGAGCTTCTGCTGATCACACTTATCCATGCAGCTGAGGGGCTGATAAACACCGGCATGCTCGTTGCACAATGTTCTCAGCGCTTTCTTGACCTTGCGCTCGATGTCCAGATAGTCACTTTTGCACAGGCGGGGATTAAAGGGGAAACCTTTAATGGAGCGGCCGCAACGCACTCGGGTGGAGACAACGTATTTGTTCTCGGGATCGAGATCGGGAAAATCGGAGCCATAGCCAAAGCAGGTGTCCGGATGCTTGTCGGACGCCTTGAATCCGTTGTGATAGTCCTCTATGATAGGATCAAAGATGGCGGCAAACGTTGAATATGCCTCCGGGTCGGGTGCATAAATACCAACACCCGAGTCGCTATTACACAGGCCTGATTGTATGCAGTCTAATAGTGAGGAGCAGTGTGTGGGTGTCTGTTTGGTTTTCAGTTTGTCGAATATCTCTTTGCTCAAATGTTTTTTCAACAGTGATTTTGAGTCGGATGACGAGAAGCTCTTGTAGCCCTCTTCTAATTGTTCAACAACTTCCGGGGGAACTTTGCCACACTTGCTATAAAACCTGAATATTATAGCTTTGGGTGTACAGCGGACTAGGCGTATCATTGTGTTAAAAAAATTAAAATGAAAATTTTGAAAACGGAATTTAGTTTGAAACGTTGCCTGCCGTAGTTTGAGTAATGTGGCAGCGCTCAGAACCAAAATCAAACTAGAATGTGACTCAAATGAACAGAACAAAGTGGTTCATTCGTTCGGTTCGTTCAGTTTCGTTTGACGCTACAAAAAGCTGATTGTTTCAAGATGGTTCACATTTTGGTTCATGGATACCGATGAAAGTGACCTGCGATTGAAGCACAGCTATCGATAGACCATAGTAGAAAACAGAAATCAATTTTTAGTTATATTAACACAACTTTTTTTTGTTTAATCAATACGGTTAGATTTTAGCGGGCTTTAATATTAATTTTTGCCCATTTCTAAAAGCCAACATTTAATTTTTTGATCGAAAAAGAGCGCTCAAACTATCGATATTTATCAACAACAAACTGATAGAACCACATTTATTGCTTAGAGCTCTTCAGACACTCGGCGTCAATTAAAGCACTAATGCCTTTGTGCATATCCGAAACAGCTTCGTATTCCGTTAGACCCATTTGGGTCTTAAGGGATATATCGTAGACGCCATGAACTGGCTCGTTGTGCTCATTAACTTTTCCGCGCACCATGAGATGATGCTTCTTAGCCAGTTTCTCCAGGATGTCCTTGTTGCAGGCGAGCTTGGGCAGCTTAATGTGCACCGAGATGACCATTGCAGTGCCCAGATTGGTGGGTGAGAAGTTGACATAACCCAGATGGCTGTCGTGATTGAATTCCATTGAGCACGCAAGGGATTCAAGGCCGATGATCATACGCTCGTATACCTTGCCGAGATCGCCACCCTTATCCGTGGAGATGACCTGCAGTTGATCATTCGCGTTTACCCAAACGAGAAACGTGTGCGCCTTGTTCATGAATACGCCGCGTCCGGTGGGCCAGTAACGTAAGGCATTCGCCGCTTCTAGGAAACGATCGCCATCTTTGAAAAGCAGATTGTCATCGATGAGCTTCTTCTTATAACACGGACCTATGCAGCCGAGGGAGAGATAATCACCAGCATGCTCGTTGCACAACGTTCTTAGAGCTCTCTTGATATTGTACTCGACGCTCATATAGTCGCGCTTGCTCATGCAGGGATTAAAGGGTAAACCTTTAATGGAGCGGCTGCAACGCACACGGGTGGAGACAACGTACTTTCTCTCGGGATCGAGATCGGGAAAATCGGAGCCATAGCCAAAGCAGGTTTCCGGATGCTTGTCGGACGCCTTGAATCCATTGTGACAGTCCTCTATGATAGGATCAAAGATGGCGGCAAACGTTGAATATGCCTCCGGATCGGATGCAAAAATACCAATATGACTATCGGGAGCACACAACCCTGATTGTATGCAGTCTAATAGCGAGGAACAGTAGGTGGGTGTCTGTTTTGATTTCAGTTTGTCGAATGTCTCTTTGGTCAAATGTTTTTTTAACAGTGATTTTGAGTCGGTTGTCGAAAAGGTCTTGTAGGCCACCTCTAGTTGTTCAACAACTTGTTCAGGAACTTTGTCACACTTGCTATTAAACCTGCATGTTATAGCTTTAGGCAGTGCACTGTGGACTAGACGCACCGAAAACATTTTATAAAAAAGCCTAAAGTGAAAATTTTGAAAACGGAATTTTGAATTTGAAACGTTGACTGTCGTAGTAGTTTGAGTAATCTGGCAGCGCTGAGAACCAAAATCAAACCACGAAGTGACTCAAATGAACAGAACAAACGATGACATTACTAATGTGTGATCATTCCTGATTTAGTGGTTCTTTCGATCGGTTTGTTCAGTTTCGCTCGCCGCTACAAAAAGCTGACTGTTTCAAGATGGTGCAAGTTTGGTTTATGGACAACGATGAAACTGACCAGCGATTGGAACACAAGCGCAATCCAGCTGAATACTTGGATCTTCAGACGCTCTATAAAAGAACCGGCGTGGAATACTTTAAGGTAATTGTTAACATGCAAACGACCTTGACTAAAGTCGCGCTTATCTTTCGCCGCACACTTTGTTCATATGTAGATCAATGCCGACGACTTTCAGAACGATGAACAGCTGAAAGAACTGCGCAGCAAGCGTGGATACAGCTACGAGGATGAGGTGGGTGCAACATTTAAAATAAATAAACATCTACTTAATTACATTGCTGTAGATCACCTGTTCGGAAAAGTGCCTGCCGGATTATCTAAACAAGCTAAAGGCCTTTTATACGGAACATTTGCACACAGATGAGGAAATTCGTTTGGTTCTCGATGGTTCCGGCTACTTTGATGTGCGCGAGTGAGTAAAAAACAATTACAGCTGATCCAGCAGATTCAACTGCAACAAAAATTCTATTTAACAGTGGCAAAGAAAACTGGCTGCGCATAGAAGTGGTCAAAGGGGATATGATAATCATACCGGCCGGCATATATCATCGCTTCACGCTAGATGCCAATGTGTTTATAACCATAATATAAATATATTTATATTTCATTCCGAACATTTTTTCGTTACAGAACTATATAAAAGCCCGGCGTTATTTTATTGGTGAACCTGTATGGGCGCCGCATAATCGACCAGCTGATAACATGGACTGCCGCAAAGCCTACTTGCACCAACTTGAGCAATTGAGCAAAGTTTAACACTTTTTACCTACACCACTTTCCGTGTTATTGCTTTTTTTAAAAAATTAAAAAGTTCGTTCACATCAGTGAAAAAAAAAGGGTAACATGCTTTTGAAATGTTTTTAACAGAGGTAGTGCAAATTCGGTGCTCCTCACTTAACATGGACACGTAATACTTGGCATCGATACTATGGTTTTAGAATTAACGACAAAACACCTTCGCTTACGTCAAAAGTTGGTATTTTTTGTATTGGATGTGCGCGGTCACATTACTGCGATTATATTTAATGTATAAGAAACATTTACAAAAACAACGTCGAGCGGGTTGGACGCGCTGAAACGTTAGCGGAAAAAAGCACCGTTTTAGTTATTTTACAGTTACGACTTTGTTATTTGTTTACAAACAAACAACAACAAAATAATGCTGACCGCGAGTGCTACAGGTGTAACGCAATAAATTGCAACGGTTTCTCACACTACGTAATGTGTCCCAAGTTCGTGTATGTGTGTGTATATAATTGAATATGCATAAGTGTCTGTGAGGCTTATCACATACATATAGTATTTATATATGGCATAGTAAACAAATCATATGGCAATTAATTGTACTAAGCAAATAAACAAACGTGCAATATAACAAAATATTTATATAAAACCATTGAGCAAAAGCAATTTGTGTGCGTGTTACCAATAAAAAAAAAAAAAAAGAAGCAAGAAAAAATATTTGGAAAGCCGTAGAAGGCAAACCAGAAGCAGAGCGGCCAGCGACGACGCAGCAGGGCGTTTCTGCAAGTGTATTGGTGTTAAAGGCGCATACATATATATATATGTATGCGTGCATATAGCAGATACATACGTATATAAAAGTTACCACATACATATATATGTACAAGCCGATGTGCCGAAGTAAATAAAAGAAAATTAGAAAATTGCAACAACCACAAAAAAAGTGAAAATATCCATTGATAAAAAACCGCCAAAGCCAAAAATTATACAATTTTTGTGCACTGTCTTCGCGGTGTGCGTGTGAGTGTATGTTGTATGTGTGTGTGAGCTTTGGAAAATTAGCATAAATTCCAAGAGGCTGGACGCCAACGTCGCCGTCGTAGCAGCAGCAGCATCAGTATCAGTAGCCACAACTACTACAACTACAACAAAAACAAGCAGCTTAACGGATTTTCTACTCATTTTTTGCTCTTTGCGCGGTAAGTGAACGAAGACAAGAAGAAGAAAAGCTGAGAAACTATGGCATAGTCATCTATTCCATCAGCACGCTGAAATTTTCATTACGTCGAAGAAAAATTCAATATGTATGCCTTGGCAAGCTAGCCAGTTTACCCCGCCCCGCACCGCCACGCTCTTCTTTATACCCAGTGTACCCATCGCATCTGCTTCCCCTATCCAATTTAACCTCAACCGGTCTGCTGCTGCTGCGGCCGGCGTCGTCGTCGCGTGTACATGTCATTGTATGAGTGTATCTATGTGTGTTGAGTTTTCGTACTAGTGTGCGCTTGTCACTCGGCTCGTTATTAAAAAAAAAAAAAACCTCTGTCGCGACGTCGACGTCGATGTCAGCGGCTTCTTCGACCGACACTCGCGCACATTATATTTTGCAAGCTGTTGTTACCGTACGACTTTTTTTCGTCTCTTCGTTTTTTTTTCTTTTTTTCTATATTGACAATTTTAACAGCTTTTACCGTGTTGTGTTGAGTTGTTTTTTTTTCCGGTAGGGTAGGCGGCTGGTTATGTTGTTGTTGTTGTTGTTGTTAGGCAGCGTTGTCGTCTCAGTGACGCCATGCTTAGGCGCTTGCTTTTATTATCTACTATCTGCTAATATTATTATATTTTCTTTTTCTTATATTTCGTTTTGTTCAAAGTTTGTCGTTTGACTACGTTTTTATGTTTGGCGACGGGGTTGCCGTTATCTCTACACATACACACACATTTGTGGTTGCCATATCTCAAAGCGATGTGGGTGTGTGTGTGTGTGTGCGTGTGGGTTGTTTTTAGATAGCGTTTGTGTCGGGGGGGATTGCGTGTTTTGGCGTCATTATGAATGAGCCCACGCCTCTGCTCCTGTACATTTAATTTGTGTTAATGAACTTTCTTGGCACAGGTAAAGAAACAAAAAGAAAAGAAAAGAAAAAAAAACACGTTTTATGGCAAAGAACAGCGCTAATAATTTGCTATGCATCGAATTTTACACTTGAAAAATTCGTTAGTGACCCCTTACACACAAACACACACTCACACACATGCAAACCAAAATATACGTATACAGGTTCGCATGCACTTGTTCGTCCAGCCTCACTCTCTCTCTCTCACTCTCTCGCATTGCTTACGCTAGTCTGCCCCTGCTCCTCTATATTCGCATTCTCACACTCGCTCTCTCACTCTCTCTCTCTCTCTAGCTTTTTTTCTCTCTCTTTTCATCGCTTACGCAAAGCCAACGAACGCATTTGGCAATAGCACGAAAAGTTGCATGCTCCAAAATACGCACACACTCATACTTATATATATGCATGCACACACGCAAACTCGCTCTGCCTCTCACTCACACACACAATTTACTTATGCTGCCTGCTCTTACACGCACACGCACACGCAGGTTGCTGACTGGGCTGTCGTTAGTTTTAAACTTATTTTGGCGTTCTTTATGTGCATGCATTCTCGCCGTCTCGTCTCGGCTCGTCTCGTCTCGATGACGACCCAGACCCGCATTTTCTAGTCGTGTATCGGTATCGCTGCATGTGTGTGTGCATGTGTGCATTGAATTTATGCAGCGGGGGTAGCAGTCGAAAATGTTCAAGTATAGGGTCCGCCAAATAACTTTTAGTTTTTTTAAATGAAATAATTTTCAAAGTAATGTCGCAATATTTCGAAGCGTTGTTCAAGCTTATATACACAACCATTTTGGTTCAGCGGAAGGATAAAACTAACTAACATGAGCTAAGTTTTACCATTCACGAAATAAGCACTAGTTGTAAAAAAAAAACGATAGATGGCGGACCCTTTAGAACCGTTGCGCACCTGTTTATCACTCGCAGTGTGCGTTAAGTTATCGAGCAACTGTCGCATCTTTATGCAATGATTCGCTCTACTTAGGTTATGGATGACTTCAAATTTGTATACAACTTTGGGCATTTGATATATTTTGGCTTTATTTTGGGTGGTAGGAGTTGCATTTCCCGGGGGATACTTGGGCTTGTTGAGAGCTGCCAATCTTTCTGTTTCGTTGGCCAAACGAATTGAAATGGAAATAACAGGCACACACACATACATACATATATGTACTACTCACACGATAACAACTCGCATGAGCTCTCTATATGTGCAGAGGCTTACAACAACAACAACAACAATAGCAGCAGCAAAATATTGTTTAAAGCGCAACTAAAACTAAACAAGAGAGTTGCGACGAAAGGTGTGTGTGTGGGAGAGGGGGGAGAGCTGGATTGGTTTTGGGTGGAGGGAGGTTAGTTTAGTGTATACGCCTCTTTGTGAATATGTGTGTGTGTGTGTGTGCAGTGTGTTTGCATTTCTATGTATGTGTGAAGTGGATTTTATATCAAAAGTACAGTCGCTTAGTGTAGTTGTTGTGTTTCATAGTTCCATACACCTATGTACGTATGTGTGTGTGTGTGAGTACATAAATTGCATGTTCATGCTTCAATAGTTGCATGCAGCGGTGCTTCGTTCACTTACATATCCATATACATACATATGTACGTACATACATATGTATGTAGCTTAGCCATTGTTGACAACTAAAACAAAAGCCAAAACCGAATGGCACCAGCAGCAGCAACAACAACAAAAAATCATTGCGATCCATTAAGTGATTTCGTTTTGCGAACGCAAGAGAGTGAGAAAGAGAGAGAGCAAGTAGGCAGGCAGGCAGAGCAGCAAGATTCAGTTTTGTCGCTCTCTCCCATACATTTGTATGTATGTGTGTTTGTGTTATTTTGCTTAGACTTGAACCTTAATTAGTGCGCCGTTATCGTTTGTTTTGCTTGATTTTACTTTTTATCGATAACACAAATGTCAAGTGCTCGATCGCCAGGCCATCAGCCATCAGGTGATAAAGCGAAAGGGCAAAGGTGTTGCCAGATCCGATCAGTTTCTGCCCATCGTTCACCATTCACACCCCCCACCACTCACCATTCAACTGTTTACGCTGTTCTCGTCTAGTTGTCTTCTTGTGTGTGTGTGTGTGTTTGTTTTTTTGCCTCGCTGAACTTCGTCAAGGCAAAGGGAGAAAGGCTGAGTATAAGAGCTATGTGTGCGAGTGATGCGGCATGCTTGCGTGGGTGATGTTTGGGTTGCTGGGTTTTGGCTGCTGCTTGTCGCGTGTTGAATGAAAAAATCGATGGCAAGACATGATATACTTATATATATACGGTATATACTTTAATTACGCTTTTTATGAATATTGTTAAACTTTTTAAGGAATATTTTTGTTGTTTGTTTCCAAAAGTCGAGAATGTTTGCTTATTGATTTTCCTAATAAGGCAAAGGCGCTGTTGAAAGGGGGTTGGGGTTGCGGTTGTCTATACCCCCCCCCCCCCTTTTTTTGCTTATGTATCGAAAAGCAAACTAAAATCCAGTCGGCTGCTGCAATAGCTGAAAAGGGATTTCAAAAATGCCCAAGGGTGGATTAAGGTGGGGGGGGGGGGTTTGTGGAGGTTGCGTGTGTTTTGGGTACAGTGTTGGCTAGAAAATTAGAAGCGATGCAAACTATCTGATTACTGAAAATTTCAAAGAAATTTAGTTCTTGTATTTGACAATTCTTCTTATCGACAGACCACTGTATATTGTGGTTATTATTGTTGTTGCTGTTGTTGTTGTTGGTTTTGTTCTGACGTTAGTTGAAATGCAGACGTTTTTGCATTGTTGTACAGTGGGGGTGGGCTCTCTGTGGCTGTAAAGTGGCCCGAAACACACACACACACACACACATACATAGAAAGAGAGAGACACCCACTCACGCACACCATTCGTTGTTGTTGTTGTTGTTGCTGTTTGGGTACAGCTGTGTACATGTGTACATAAAACTGCCTCACACACACACACAAACACACACACACATACAGTGCTAAAGTCGCATGCAAAAGCGGATACAGATAGAGAGATACATATACAATATAGCAATGGGCTTTGGTTAGTAAGAGTCGGAAGTGGGGGGAGGGGAGTGGGAGGGGGCTTCCTTTGCTCGCATAGTTCAAGTATGCATATAATATCCGGGACTCGGGGACTGTCGGGGACAGTCGGTGCCGAAAACGAAGTAGCTGCAATAGCGGGGGGGTGGGGGTGGGATGTTGAATAAGGGTGTAGAGAGGAGGGGGGGGGGGGGGTGTGTGGCTGGACAGCAGCCGAGCCGAGCAGAGGCCTACAGTGACAGCGACGCGAACAGCATTGCAGGGTGATGGTGCGGGTGGGTGAAAGGGTGGGGTGGGGTTTTATTTGGTTGGTTCTCTCTATGCTTGAGTGGATCCTGTTGCAGAGGGTGGATAGGAGGGTGGAGGGGTGAGTTTTGTAGTTGGCCGCTGTCCCTTTTTCGCTGTTTTGTGTGGTGTGGCAACCAAATGTGTCGCGAGTTAGGCTCGAAAGCAAGAGGGGGAGGGGGGGAGGGAAAGGTTCAATCACAGGGGGTGGTTGGGGGGGTCTCTGTGTGTGTGTTAGTTGCGTAATCTATGCGATGATATGCCATTGCTCGTATTTTACCCATTCTATCTATCTATGTATGTGTGTATATGTATGTGTATGGGTGTGTGTGTGTGTATGCTTGAACTACGACCCGTTGGCGTTTATAACGGTTGTAGTTGTGTGTTGTTGTATGTTGTGTGTCATGTCCCAGGCCCAGATCAGGGCCACAGCTCAGGCTCCACACACACACACACACATACACATACACACGAGTAGGGTTTGGAAGGGGTGGGGGTTGTTTGTATAGTTTCGGGCTGTTATGCTCTATGGTTGGCTTAGAAACACAACAACAACAACAACAGCAACAACAACTGCGACAACAAAATCCACTCACACACACACACACACACACACATAACACATACACACTGAAATGCAAATTTCGAATTGTAATGCACACAATCCGAAATTGCTGCTGCAGTTTTCGGCTATAGCGACATATGTATATACATACATACATACATACATACATACATACATACATACGTTTGTACATGGGAGAAACCTTTTCAAATTGAAGGGTGGCACCTTTACACATGTGTTATAACACACACACATACATACACACACATTTATTGAGCCATTTTAGCTTGTAAAACTACAAAACTTGAACACACAAATCGGAAACTTGATTTTAGCCTGTTCTGTTCCCCATTTTTCAACAATCGAATTTCCGCGCAAAAAGATTTTTACATTTATTTCTATACATATATCCATCTATATAGATACATATATATAATATATATAGATACAAAAGATTTTTAAGGTTATTTCTATACATAAATCCATCTATATAGATACATATATAATATATGTAGATACAAAAGGATTTTAGGTTTATTTCTATACATATAGATGGATAGATAGATATATATAATATATATAGATAGCTTTGACAGCATTTTAAAAAAGTTCTTAACTTCAAACTTAAGAAAAAAAGATTTTATACCAAAAAGATATTTGTTGAAAAACAAAGATTTTTCAATTATATTTTATATGGTAAAGTCAACTTGCACAACTTTTTTGGGGTAATTCATTAAAGGAGATATTTATGGGGTAAAATCAACTTCCACAACAATATGCTGGGGTAATTCATTAAAAGTATACATCACTAACAAGGGTAACGCCAAGTTGCACAAGAATATTTCGGGGAAATGATTCACAAAGTTCCCCGACCACTGCTCTAAAGCTAAGTTTTTTGCGAGGGAATAACAGTTAACCCCTTAATTCCCGATTTATTTGATTTATTTTTAGTGTAATATCATGATTTTATTCAGAAAAAAAGTTAATAAATACAAGATTGATTTGGATAAACAAACAAAAGATACATTTCAATAATTTTGAATAGTGTTAAGCTCGTCAAATCAATGTCGAATCTTACCTATATATATATATAATGTACCCAAAGGGTTAAATATCCCTTTAGTTAACCCAATTTTAAATGCTTTTTAACATGTTTCAATATCAAACATATCTTAAAGCATTTTTATTCACCTTTAACATTAACTCTTCGAAAAATACCTTGATTTCAATATATATATATTGTGACCTATCACTCAAAAGATTCTTATAATATCGAAATTGACCACAACAAAGCTATATCATTTGACAACACATATGTGCACACACATACATACATAAATACACACACACATATACATATATACATATAGTTGCATATATATTAGCTGCCTTGTTTTGCTGTTTATAAACCTGCAAGCAGGAAATTAGTTTTAGCCACAGTTCTGTGCTGTGAAAGGGGGAGATAGGGCCAGTTTTGGCCATTAATATTACGAAATTTTAATACCAATTGCTACAACAGAACAATTAGCGAAACACAGCACTAAGTGATAGTTAGAAAGAGAGAGGGAGAGTAGGAGAGGGAGAGAGGGAGAGGAGTAGCTGCATTTGGTATTAATTATGATATAGCTTCGACTAACTACTCCTAGTTGTGGACTATGAATTGCAAACGCAACTGTACCTGCAGCTGTATGTTTCAGATTGAAGTGGGTCGCTTTTAGGGTTGGCAATGCCGATGTGGGTGGAGGGGGTTGAGGGGTGGGGAGGGGTTGGCGCTGTAGGGTTAGCTGAGTGACTAGGCTACGAGAGCGCTGATGGTTTTGCATGACTGCATGTGTACGTGTGCATGTATGTGTGTATGTGTGTGTGTATGCGTGTGTGTTTGTGTGTTTGGGACTTGGCTTCGATTTTGCGCGTTTGGCAATTATGTGGACATGTGTCTTGACACCGCCTATAATATATACATATATATATATATATATATATATATATGTACATATGTATCTATATAGACGTATGAACATATCCATTGCAGGTACAACTCACTTCAACACGCACACACACAAACATACACATATACACATACAAGCAAAAAGCTGCCCCCTGCTATTGACATGCCCAACAGCTGCCTCTTTCGTTACCCCCCACCCCTCCCCTTGCTGCATCAAATATTTCTAGATACACACACATAATTTGTTAAAGCAAAAGCAAAAGCAAAGAAAAAGAAAGTAAGGAATGAAATAAACAGCTAACTGTTGGTTTGTGCCTCAACAAATTGTTTAAAAGTAAAGTTAAACGAATTAACTATATATATAATATATATAATATATATAATATTTCGTTACGATTATCCGAAAACTGAACAAGAAAATTTGCCGCACTCAAATATTTATTCACTTTGCAAGAGTATTAAAAACAGAAGACACAAACATTTGTTTGTATGTGTTTGTGTAGTCAAGAGTGGTGGGGGATGAGTGGTAGAGGGGGGGTGTTAGGGGAAGATGTTGGTTTAGCAACCAACCAGACAAAATGGCAAAAACTCAGCTAAAAAAGAGCCAGCTTTAAAGGCGAAACTTTAAAATTTGACAGGCTCCCGGTTGCCTAGAGAGCACACACACACACACAACTGCGATACATACATAAGCATGTCTATGTACAACGAAATGTATGTATTACATATATATATATATATACGTTTATATACTTATAACAAAAGTTTTTTGGCTGCCTTCAGTTCAAGTTACTTGTCGAAGCTTTTTGTTGGTGGTTGACGTTGTGGTTAGTACAAGGCTCGCGGAGTTGGAGGTGGAGGTGAAGAAGCAATTTCCCCACACTGACAAACATAGCATACGGTGTTGCCACTTTGTCTGCTGTTTTTTTCACTAAACTCTTTACTTATGTTATTAATTTGTAGCTCATTTCAAATATTATTGTTTATGTTGTGAAAAGTTTTTTACGATTCTTTAATTACCCTTGCACACACACACACATACTTACATAGAAACTTAAAGTATTTATGCATATGGCTTTGCTGCTCGCACTCTCCCGCACATAGCGGCACTTATTCTCTCGTTCGCTCTCTCTCGCTCTTTTACTTCTGCTAATTTATGCACGTTGTTCGCCTTTTTTTTTGTGTCTGTGCAAAACTTTTTTGATTGCCCACAATTCAATATTTTTTCTTACATATTTATACGTGTGTTTGTGTGTGTGCGTGTTATGCTCTCATTTTGAAACGAGATATATATATTTCATTTGTACACCAACAACAACAACAATCATTTTTGGCATCTTTTGCTGCATTCAAAGTCTAGTCAAAGTCAATATGGATGGAAGCAAAAGCAACAACAACCGCAACTCAATTTCATTTAGTTTGTGTATGCATGTATGTGTTTCGTTATGTTCTCTATTGCTCACACTGTCTCTCTTTGTGAGTTACGCTCTTCTATTCGAACGTTTGCCTTTTTTTCTGTTTTTGCTTGAGGCAATTGACCGTTTAAATGAGTCGCTGATGCTGTTGTTGTTGTTGTTTTAGATGCTGCCGCTGTTGAATATGTTTTTGTTGTTGTTTTTTGATTTGATTTTACTTTTATATACAGCTAAACCCTTTTACCTTTGTGCGCGGGTAGCCACACCGAGCAAGAGAAGAGATAGTGTTGCCACTTAACATTTAGTTTCAAGAGGCATTGCCATGCAGTTGTTGTTGCTTTTGTTGCTTTTGCTCTTGTTACTTCCTTGTTTCTGCGGCCTCGTCGTCGTTGCTCTGTCATCATCCTCATCTATATGTTTGTATGTACGTATGTATGTATGTTTATACTTTTGTTTGTGCTTATGTAACTGCGTCGCGGCAAAGAATGCGCAAGAAGGCGAAGGCAGACCAGACTGTATGTATGTACGTACGTATGTATGTATGAATGATTTCGATTGTGCATGTGTATCTGTGACCTTTTTTTTTATATATAAACACAAATATTTTCAATATGTATACTGAAAATTAAGCAAACGCTGCAATATGCATTAACTTTACCCAAATCGTTTTTTTCATTACTTATTTTTTGGTTATATTTCATGGTCGCTGCTCACTGACGTTGCCTAATTATGATTATCATCATTCACAACAACAACATCAACTGCAATGTCAATTTTACTCAATACCTGATCATCATCACCATCTTCTTCTTCTCCTCACAATTTCACGCAAAACAAAAGCGAAAAAAAAGTGGCAAAGCTGCTTTTTTTCGGCTTACCTTTTTTATCTGTTTACTTCGACATCTCGCTCGCACCCATCAAACTCTTCCCATTTTATACTCACATACAACTATATGCAATCATGTATATAGCTGTGTGTGTGTGTGTGTACACGTAGAAACGCACACAAATGTAAACACGCGCGGGTTGGTTACACGTCATTAAGTGCAAAATAAGAACAGCGCATACATAAATGAAAACAAGTAAGAAGGCTCTAGTCGCGACATCCCGACTAGACCATACCCTGAAGCCTATACTTGTGTAAGCGCATACTGCATACACAACTATAATTTTCCATATCTCCGGTGTTTCTTAACCGATTTCAATAAAATTTTCACAGATTGTCATTATTTTGCTTTATTATTCAAATTGCATCTCAAAGTTTTGCAAATTTAAGATTTTGTTGTTATCGATCCCATGTGTATATCGGAAACGGGAAGAGTTATCGAAAATCGAAAACAAACCTGTACTACCTAGGGATTAGGCGAGCTTAAGTTCCAAATCTGGAGTCTCTAGCTCTTATAGTCTCTGTGACCGTTCACACATACAGACGGACATGGCTATATCGACTCGACTGTTGATGCGGATCAAGAATATAAATACTTTATGGGGTCGGAGATGCTACCTTCTGACTGTTACATACTTTTGCAGAAAACCATAATACCCCTCTTACCCATTTTTAATGGGATCAGGGTATAAAAAACACCGTACAATAATAAAGTAGTATGAAGTAGTTTTTTTTCTTCTTCGTTTCTTTCTTTTCGCTGAGCCGTAGAAAGCGTTGCAGCAGAAGCTATGTTTGTATGTATGTTTGTACCGTTAGCTATGAAATTTGCTTGTTAACATTGCTCAACACTAAATACATACATACATACATACAAACAAACACACAAACATTAGAGTGAACACCAATAAACAATCGAAAATCTTTAGTGATTCATATGGGAGCCCATCAACAGCAGCAGTATAAAGCAGCTGTTTGAACAATTGCACACACACAAACATATACATATGTACATACTTATATACTATTGTTCTATATAATTCTGTAAGTGCCTTTGCTTATCAGCAAAAAGCGCTAGAAAAAAAATGTTTTCTCTTTTCGGTGTCACTTATTTTTATATGCTATGCATATATATGTACATATGTACAACATTTACATACATACAAACAAGCACAGTGTGAACATGCAGTTAGCAGTGAAAAAACGCGTGCAAAGCTATTATAACAGGTGCACATACTACATAATATGTGTTTGTATGTATGTAACTGTATGTTTGTGTGTGTGTGTGTGTGTTGGGTTTCTTTAGTTCAAGGACAGATAAACTTCAACTGTTCCCAACTATTATTGAAAAAAAACTAATTAATATGCTAATAAACATAAATAAGTTGACCAGTGTGTACACACTTAAGTTATGTCAAGGCCACACTTTAATTGCTAATGAAATTGAAATTGAAATCTCGAACAACTGAATGAATTTGTATTTTCTATTTTATTAACATTTTTGGCACTTATCATGTCGCATTATTATAAACGTCAAATACTGGCGTTTGTATCTGTGTACATATATTATATACACTTATGTGTATGTGTGTGTGTGTGTGAGTATCGGCTAACTGGTTTTGTTATTCCTTTGCGTCTTTTATTTTCGTTTCGTTGGGCAGACGTCAACGCTGACAGCGCCGCTTGCGTCGCTGCTTACCTTTTACGTGTTACTTTTTGGGGTTATTCTTGAAAGATTTTGTTGAGCTCTCACAGCGGGGCTGCAGGCGGGCGGGTGCAAAGAGATCGTCTCATTTTCATGTAGCATTCAATTTGTATGGTTTTTTCTGCTGATGTTTTGCCAACAATAAAAGCAAAAATGAAAGGTAAAGCGCAAAGCCTAAAAATAGCCAAAGCATAGCAGCGGCAGCGACTGCGACAGCGACGCGTTGGTAATTTGCTTGATTAAGTGGAATTTTTCCACCACAAAAAAAAAATATTGAGTACAACATATTGGAAATGCAGCGAAACCGAGAAGAAAAAATTATTTGCCCAAAAAAAAAGTGAATCTTTAGCAAATGCATTGCAAATGTATAAATGTAATCTCGTTTATATACATGTATATATGTATATGCTATTATGTGTTTTTTTTTTCAATTTTCGCTGAAACTTACTGTTTTTGTTGTTGCTAGTGGTGGAGTAGACTGGCTGGCAAGGCACAGGCTAGGCAGGAAGACAGCAATACATACACACACATACACGCTTGGATAGACAAAAGCAACGAGACGAGCGCAACGCGCACTCAGTTTATGTACAAAAGTCGAACCCATGCCGCCAGCTAGCCTATGCATGTGTTTTCTGTATGTGTGTGTGAGTGAGTGAGAGCAGCGGTGAGTTTCGAGTATGTATACGACGGCACTGGCTTATATACAACAGTAATACTAATAATAATAACAACAACAACTTGCAAAAGACAACGGCAAGAGCTTTACAAGCAGCTGAGCTGCGCTTTTTGCCTATGTGTTTGATATGTATGTATGTATGTATGTGTATATTAAGCAAATATGGTAATTGTAAAATTGTGAAATTCGGCCGTCATAGAAATTATGTGTCGAATTGCAGCTGTTCTTGAGCGAACTTTTTTCATACGCTGACAAAACATAGTTGCGTGTGTGTATATACATACCGTTTGTATGTATGTATGTATGTTTGTACAGCATTTTGGTGCTGATTCTTTAACTCATTAAATCGAACAACAATTAAAACCAGTTTGAAAGTTATTGTGAATGCATACATATGTACATTGTTTATAAATACATATACATACATACATACATACATATCTGTTTAGTTGGTCAATTGATCAGTTCTTGAAGAGACCCACCTACCAAAAACAGCTGTATTTTTACTATATTTGCTAGGCCCAGTTCCAGTCTACAAATTCCCTCACTCCTACTCCTCCCTCTACAAATCAACTTGCCAATTACTCAGCGCTGCCATAAAAAGACACTGCAAATATGTCCAGCGATAAGCAGCAAATCCGCACACACAACAACAACAACAGCAAATACAAAACCAGCGACGCGTCTGTTTGTATGTGTACACACTGTTATAGTTGGCGAAGCAGCGACGCTGACAGAGGCCAACGACTAAAGGCAGCGACGTTGGCAGCGACGTTGGCAGAAATAGAGACGCGAAGCGATTTTTCGTTTGTAGTCCGCGCAATTAATTTGTGTTAAGTTGTTGTAGTACGTAACCCATTTTCTAGAAATTTATTTATATACATACAGACACATACAGTACACATGCATAGTTTGTTGTTATTGTTGTTGTATTATTTGTAAGAGTTGCAATTTCTCAAAGCTGCTTATCGTTATCGGTGCTATAAATAAACAAGCGACATAATTATATACGCACATACATACATACATACGAAAATATAAACATTCACACATTTAAATAGTTTAGATTTGTATAAGCTCACAACTTGATACAGTTACATACATATGTACATCGGTATGTTAATATAGATAAAATATATATATATGTAGATACTGTATTAAAAGCTTAGCAATGACTTAACACATTTACTATTATACACATGAACACCTGAATATATGCAAATGAGCAGGTAAAGCTTGTGTCAATTATGACTCTTAGTTCTTGTTGATTGTAAAATAGAAGTGAATAGAAGAAGAGTTGCCACTGCGTTGAAATGTTGTCGCGCTGTTAAGAAGCTGCTAATAGCCATCGCTGACGTCACTAATAAATTTGAGCATTCGCAAAGGCGCAGCTTAGATTTATGCGCCAGTGCATTTTGCAGCACCCCACCACAGGCCAACCCCAACCCCAACTCACAACACACCGTGATGGCGATGATGGTGATGGTGAGTTAATACATATGTACAGTGGCCCATGTACAAGTCGGCTGCTCTCGCTCGCACGCGCTCTCTCTTAGTGACAGCAACAACAACAACAACAGTAACAGAAACAGCAGCCCACCGCTTTGCTCCTCTCTTCCGCTCCGTTTGGTTTTGGTTTTGCCTTTGCCGTTGCTTATGTACATACAATGGCAGGCCATAAGATATGCGCATTTCTTATACAAGTATATATGTATATTTATATGCACATACCTACTTATGTATGTATGTATGTTTGTTTATTTGTCTGTTGTGTGCGAAGCTGCGACTTGTTTTGATAATTCTTTTTTTTTGTATTTATATTTTATTGAAATGAATTAAATTATTATGCGCATATATAGTCAATTGCAGCAAAGTTCAGTTATAGGTCTTAGGATTGACGATTAGCTGTGAGGGTCACTTGACTTATATGCAAATCGATAGTACTTGGGCGTATAGTTAAGGTGTTCAGTGGATTGTGTGTGTGTGTGGGTGTATGTGTTGTGTATGTCAATGGGGTGGCCAGACAGTTTTCAGTTTGCCCCCCTTCCACCTACTTCCCCCCAACATTGGACCAACTCTACTCCCAATTCGGTCGCCAACTGCCGCCGTCGTCTGCCCGCCACTCTCTCTCTCTCTCTTGCTTTCAATTTTGCTGTGCTGTGTTTGGCTTTGGGCTCGCCTCGCGTGTGTGTGCGACGCGCTCTCTCTCCTCTGTCTTGCTCTCTCTCTACGTCGGCTGCTGTTGCTGCTGCTGCTTCTCACCGCAGCCGCACTCAAACACATTTTGCTTGTTGGTTGCTCTTCGCTTTTGTTTGTGTTGTTGTTGTTGCTGCTGTTGTTTGGTGCTGCTGCTGCTCGCTGCGCTATGTACACAACTGTACTTTTGATTTAACCTTATTTCTTTTGCTTATTTTTTTGCGTTTGACTGAGTGTCGTTTTTGTTGTTGCTCGTTAGTTGTGCTGCTGGTGTTGTTGTTGTTATAGTTGTTGTTCACGCCATTATCGCCTGAGATGACTCCGAACCGACCGCGTCAAAGCTAACCGCAAACTATTAACGGTCACTTATCTGTCACTATCTGTCCGTCCCGCTCTTATTCTAATGTCTGCGTTGACATTTGCCTGGCTCCGCTTAAGGCAGGTGCCAACGACCGTTATTGCCGTTGTTAACTTGAACTTGCCTGGCATTATAACATGCATATTACCACACATACATACGTACCCTATTGACATACATACATACACAGACACACATATAAGCAGAGTTTAGCTTAAAGCGCTAATTGAAACACATTTAGCGCGCTATTAAACACAATTATAACCATACTGAATGCCAACAAAAGTGCCAGTGACGACAAATCGATATACAATTTTTTTATGCCTGCCATCAGTGTGTGTGTAGAGAGAAGGAGAGGTGTGTGGTGAAAGCAGTAAAAAGTGAATATGCCAATGTCAGGCATTACAAAAAAATATGCCGGCATTGTATTTATATACATAAAACATTATTGAAATGCGCCTATAAAAAGCTTAAGCGTTTGAATTTGCCTTTAAATAAGAAACAAAACGCGGACAATAGTCATTAAAATAAAAAACACACACACACACAAACAAACAAACACATACGAACATGTGCTCTGCTATTCTCACGCTGCCAAGGCGCTGAACAGTAGTACCGTGGTGAGTAAAATTGTCAACGAAACCTAGCTCAAGTAAAAACATTTGATCAGACCAAAAATATTCTAAACACACTTTAAAATAAGTATTAAACGGCCATCAAAAATGTTTATGTTGTTGATAACAATTAAATTGCATAAGTGCCTGTTGCGTTTGTCATAGCACAGTGCACCACTGTGCAGGTTCGCTCTCAAGCAGCAATCTGATGACGACACAAGTGTGGAAAGTAACGAGACTTAGCCGACAGCTGCTTTGTGTGTGGGGAACAAAAACGAACGAGCGAGAGAGCTAAAGTATGTCTGAATGTGTATGTGTGTGTGTGAGTGTGTTTTTGTGTGCGGCTGCCAACTTTTAAAGCGAGTTAATTTATAGCACATTGGGGACGTTGTTGGTCAAACAATAACAGACAAACACACACACACACACATACACACAGACAAAAAAGCATAGAACTTGTAATTTTTTTTCTCGTTTTGCTCGCGTTCTCATGATTATGTTATGTTTTGATTCGCTTTACTTCTTTCTTCTTGAGGTTGTCTAAGCTGAGCTTAAAGCGTTGCCACCCGATACAAAGCTTATGGTGTTGTCGTTTTGTGTGTGTGTTTGTGTGTGTGCGCTGCATTTATATCATTTTAATTGGACTGTTTATTGTTGATGTGGTGATTTATTTTTGCTTTGCTGCTTTTTTATTGCAGACTTTTAATGTGACAAGCGGCAGGTGTAGTGTTGTTGTTGTTGCAATTATATCTATGCTTGTATTTGTGTGTGTATGTGCATTCATTCAGTTCATACACATTTATTTGTATGCATTTGTTGAAAAGTTTATTCAACTCTTGCTCTCACGTGTCTTGAGAGGCTTTTGCATGTGCATGTGCATGTATGTATGTGTGTGTGGTGTGGTGTGGTGTGTTTTAAGTCGTTTCTAGTTCTGCGCTGCTACTAAAACATTTACCGATTTGCATGTCCTCTTTCTCGCTCACGCTCTCTTTAACTCCCCCCCCCCCTCTCTCTCTCTCTCTCTCTCGCACCTGACAATGGCTGGCCACTTTGTTTTGCATGTAAATTTTCTCGCTTTGTATGCGAAAATTTGATAAAACGAAAACGTGACTTGCTTGTGGAACCAAATCGCCAGAGTCCGAATGCCCATGGCGCTTACATACATACATATGCCATTGTGTGTATGTGTGTGTGTGTGATCAAATCTAGCTTTGCTTGTGATTTAGTGCAGCTTTCCTTTTGACACCGCCGCCAGAAGCCAACAACAGCTCGAGGCTATCAGTTTAAGTTCGTCAACAAGGTCGTCCGTCCGTCGTCTAAATGAATTGAAATCAGGATCTATATATTTCGTATTTCCTTCCGTACACATCGAAACAAAATAAAAAGGGGAGCAAAAAGCCAGTGAACAAAAGATACACAAACAACAAGCGTTAACCGTTAACAGTCATTAAGGGTTAGAGTCGGCTGCAAAAACAAACAAAAAAAAAATCGAAAGAAAAGATGAAAAATAAAGCCACAAAACGTTAGCGCGCTCTCTCTGTCTCTCTCTCTCTCTCTCTCTCAACCACCCTTAGCTTAAGCTACTGAAACAGTAGCCCAACTTGTAAATACAGTGCACATTCGATATGACGAAAGTGTTAAATGTCAGAATTTTATGATTTTTCTTTACATTATATTGAAGCTGTACTGTACCATATAACAATTTGGTTTTTCTTCTCTTTCGTTGTTCTTTTGCAGCAGGTTAGGTCAAGATAAGTCATCACGACGACGCGACGCGCGAAAATGGCCAAAATGGAGGTCGACGATGTGGTCGACTTGAGTTTGAGTTCCGGTCGTGATCCGGCTCTAACCATAACCCCAGCACCGCCGACAATCAGTAATCGCGATCTCCGGGCTCTAACAGCCAACAACACAGGGCTAACAATAACACCAGCTCCGGGACCAACTGCCACAGCTGCCACAGAGTTGGCAACAATTTCAGTTTCAGCTGCTGCCACAGGCAATGCCAATGGCAATGGCAATGGCAATGACAGTAGCAACAACAGCAACAACAACAACAACAGCAGCAGCAACAACAACAACAGCACCAGCACAAACAGCAGCAACAACAACAACAACAATAGTACTACAAACGATATAACGTTAACGGATGTTGTTGCAAGCAGCGTAAGTGGCAGTGGCAACCTTAACCAGGATGAGAATAAAGTACAACGGCGTGTTTTACGACCACGAACCGAACCCAAATCCTATGCCGAAGCACCAGACATCGTGTTGCTGCCAGCACGAACAAATGGCAGGCAACAGAACGGCAACATCGATTCGGAGACAGATGATGAGGAGATGCCACCCTATGTGCCCATCAAGGAGCTAACCCACGCCGAGCTCAAGGAGCGCGAGAAGAGCTTACGAAAGCTGCGACAAGATCTACGCAATGAGGAAACCAAACTGATGCTACTCAAGAAACTCAAACAATCGCAGCAGGTCATGAAAGAGAATCTGGTTGTGACGCCAACAAGTGTCTCGCCCAACAATCCATTGTCGGCCATACCCAGCGCCCTAACAGCCAAAGGATCGTTGAGTGTGACGCCGACGTCGGCAATGCCAATGCCAGCTCACAGCAAGAATCGCAGCAGCTTAGGAGCCAGTGCAGCAGCCGTTAGCATAAGGTGAGACTTTTCAATCATAAATCAAATCAAACTTTTCTTTAACAACTTGTTTTTTCCCTTTGGTAGTGCCAGCAATAGTCGCAGCATTAGCTCATCGGCAGCAACAGTTGCTGCTGTGGCTGCAGCTGCAGCAGCTTTAAACTCTGGCTCACATCGTGGCAACAACAACATCAACAACATTAACAACATTAATAACATCAACAACATGAACAACATCAACTCGTTACTCCCGCCACCAAGATCGTCGCTAGCTGCTGGCGCCACACTCGCCTCGGGCACAACAATAACGCCAGCAACGAATAGTTCGCATCGTTCGAGTGTTCTGCCGCCACGGACAAATCTGCCGAATCTCACGATAACGCCATCGGTGACCATAACGCCAACATCGGCCCCGCCATCCAGCCTGAAAGCACGCAATGTGAGTTATTGTAATGTCATCGTTGCCGTAAGCGCCGAGTTTTAATCACCTTTTCCATATATCTATATATATCAATAATGATCTATTTTTGCACCATGTTGCACCAACACACCAACAAACACACGCACATACACTCAAGATACAATCTGGTATATTTGTGTTTGATCAGAGAGCAATACATATGCAAGTAACTGTTACCTGTCACGGTTACAGCAGTTACTTGCTAACGTTAAGCTCATTAAACTTTTCAAAATTACATACCAAAACTCACGCTTACCAACACTAACACTAACACCAACATCAACACCAACACACATACACTCAAGATTCAATCTGGAATATTTGTGTTTGATATTTGATCATGCAAGTAACTGTTACCTGTCACGGTTACAGCACCTCCCTTAACAATTACTTGCTAACTTTTCAAAATTACATACAAAAAAAACTCACGCTTACCAACACTAACACTAACACATAATAAATAACAGTGCATTATCGAACTTTTGTTATTTGAGTTCTATAATAAACATTAAAACATTTTACAACACTAATACAACACTCAGACTAATTTGTCAAAGCTGCCTTTTGGGTCCAAAAGAAACTTTTGAGTGGACCACAATTGGCAGCTAACTAATAAAACATATCACGAAAAAATTATATCAAAAAAATATTCGTATTCACTTTTTTCATAGTTAAAATTGCAAAACTAATTTCTTTTACATTCTTACTGTATATAAAATAAACGAATTTCATTGCACATAAAAATAAAAAACATCATAAAACAAAAAAAAACATGCAGCCTAATATTTCGGATAATTCGAAGGTACCTGGGACCATTAGCAATTCCGTATCCATAACGCCGGCGCCGCCACTGCAACAAACGCATCAAAATCAGCTTAACGATATGAAGGTAAGCTTCAACTATATATATATATATACAACATATGTATTAAAACTCTCTTTCTCTCTCTCTGCGTGTGTAGAATGATCGTGGAACGCCACGGGAAGATTCACAAACGCCCGCTCAACGCCAGGCGGCTGCCAAAATGGCGCTGCGTAAACAGCTGGAAAAGACTTTGCTACAGGTAAGAACTAAAGAAAGTTAAAACGTTGAAAACGTTATTAATTTGGTAATTGGATGTTTTTTTAGATACCGCCACCGAAACCGCCACCACCAGAGATGCACTTTATACCAAATCCGAGCAATACAGATTTTGTTTATCTGCTCGGTTTGGAAACTGTTGTTGATTATCTAACCGTTAACAAGAAAGCGAATGCTGTTGCCGCACCCTTCCGTTGTGCCCAATGCAAGATTGACTTTACGCCCGTTTGGAAATGGGAGAAGCAAAGTAAGCATCAAACTCGAATATCAACTCGAAATCAAATCATTAAATTGCCTTTCCTTTCGTTTTGTAGCTAATAAGGATGCGAAGGTTATATGCGAACAGTGCGTCACATCGAATGTGAAGAAAGCATTGAAGGCGGAGCACACGAATCGACTGAAGCAGGCGTTTGTCAAGGCGCTGCAACAGGAGCAGGAGATCGAACAGCGTTTGGCCAGCCAAAGCAGTCCCTCGCCCGTCGAAGCGCATAGCGCATCCAATAATGCAACCAGCGTTCAACTCAGCGCCTCAAGCATTGCAGCCTCGCACCAGCAGGCGTTGCAACGCGAACGTGAACGGGAACGCGAACAACGTGAACAGTTGCAGGCATCGCATGCATCCGCTGCTGCCGCATTGGTCAATTTGCCACCCTCGGTTACGGTCATACCCACTAAATGCCAGACACCGACACCAGCGCCGCGTCCAACGCCGCCACCGCCGTCGTCAACCGATAGACATCAACAACAACAACAGCAGCACCAGCAGCAGCAGCCAACACCACCACCAGCAACGAGTCAACAGCGTTCGTCGCGTGCCGCTGCCACAGCGGCAGCTGCTGCCATAGCAGCACAGCAGGCGGGCATACTTAGTCCTGGACCAGGACCGGCGGCTGCCCATCATCATGAGTCGACGACGTCGTCGGCACGCTCCTCGCGAGCCGAACGTGATCATCACCATCATCAACAGCAGCAGCAGCAACAACAGCAACAACAGCAGCAGCAACAGCAGCAACAACAACAGCAGCGGGACCAACAACGCGAGCAACAACAACAGCAGCAGCAACAACAACAGCAGCAGCAGCAACAACAACAGCACCAGCAACAACAACAGCAGCAGCAGCAACAGCAGCAGCAGCAACAACAGGCTCAAAGCTATGACAAGTATTCGGCGGCAACGTTGGCAGCTGCCGCACATCTCAGCGCTTTGGGTGGCATGGGTGGATTGAATTTGAATAATTTGGCCAGCTTGGGCAATCTCAATCAGCTGGGCAATCTGGCTGCTCTGGGTGGTTTGGGTAACTTTGGTGGCGCCTCGACGGCAGCGAATAATCCAGCCGCAGCCATGGGCAATGCCTCGCCAGCAGCCGCCATGCAAGCCTTTCAACAGCAGCTCTTTAGAGGTAAGCACACACACACAAACACACAGATGAAAACATTGATACATTGTCTCACACTCTTTTAGCACTGGGTCAAGGTCTTGGCGGTAATCCGCAGCATATGATGCAGTTTGCGCCGTTACTTTATACCTATCAAATGGCCATGGCGCAGGCGGCACAAGTAGCAGGTAAGCTAAGCTGTTGATAGTAATTAAAGAAACTATTCTTACTTATTTGTTTATGCTTAGCATTCAACAATAACAATAAGAAGAGCAGCTCGACATCGAGCTCATCGAAGAACTCGAGCAATGCGACCAGTTTGGCGGATATACAGCGTGCGGCGGAATTGCAGCGGCAATATTTATTGGAAATGATACCGCCACAGCAGCAAAGTGGACCCAGCGGTAGTCGTCAGAACAATTGGAAGGCCTAAGAAGCAACAACAGCAACAACAACAACTAATTAAACTAACTTTATGATTTTCTTGATTAGGTAATTTTATAATTTTACAGAGAGAAGCAAGCAAGCAAGCAAGCAAAACATTAATTAATGTAACAAGTAAACAATTGATTGATTATTCTATTATGTAAACAACAATAATTATTATATAATTAATTATACAACATAATTATACACAAGAAGCAAACAACAAATGCATCGTAAACATAATTGTTAGTAGTTTTCTTCTTCTT
The DNA here is from genome assembly GCA_035044465.1 of Scaptomyza tumidula. Classification (NCBI taxonomy): domain Eukaryota; kingdom Metazoa; phylum Arthropoda; class Insecta; order Diptera; family Drosophilidae; genus Scaptomyza; species Scaptomyza tumidula. The sequence continues at coordinate 8,861,314 of JAWNNW010000442.1, read as the reverse complement.
TATTGTTTGTTAATACTTTGTGTCGTGTCGTTTTCTGATTCATTTTTTAAACAACAAACAATTTATTAATTACAATAACAATTATAATTACAATAACAATTAGCAATACCGATTTACACAACAAAAACAAATAAGAAAACAAAAAGAAGAAAAATCAAACAAAAAAAACAAACAAAAATAAATCCCATAAACGAATGCAACATTTTTAAAGCTCCTATAGTAATTGAATATAATATATAGTACATGAATATTATATATATATATATATATGAATGAATTATAATGATTGTAGTTTTTAAGGAGAGATAGACCCATTTTTAAAGGGCCAGCCACCCGCTACAAATCCCAATACCAATCCCCTGCCTCCCCTAAAACTCAGTTCTTTGGGGATGTACAAGATTTAGTTTATATATATACACACCCACAAACAAACCAACAAACATACAAACAAACATATACATATATAAAAACAAATATTTTGTAATCGATTTTAAACATACGCATAGTTTTTTAGTTGTATACAAAAAATTTAGGGCTATATTAATAATAAATTGCAGCAACAATTGCACAATACTTTTAATTTTGCCAGGCTATTGAATTATTATTAAATTTAACAAACACACACACACACACACACCACACCACACACATATACACATCATAATGATCCACTAGATTGAATTTACAGCTCCCCCCCCCCCGCACACATCGACACACGATAGTAATGTTATTTAGTTGATCTTTAATCGTTATTAAACCTGCCACACTTCCAAATATGCATTGAACATCAAAAAGTCAGAAGCTTAACTTATCATATATACTGTACATAAACAAATATCCAAATACTAAACACAATGAAAAAAGGTATCCGAAGTTTTATGTGCATCCTTTTCTTTCCATTTACATAAATTGCCTTTCAAACAAGTTGAAGAAGAAGAGATTGGAAAAGCGAAAAAAACAGAAGAATCCCGTTATAATGACTGAAATTTTAGCATATTTTGTAGTATCTCAAGAAAGTAATGGAAAAAGCAAATGCATTAGCTTGCATAACATATATATATACATACATACATATATATCGAAAATTAGTCACTTTTTTCGGCATCGGATAGGCTTAATATATACTATTATGGGAACGGGAACGGGAACAGATGATGGAGACGAAAAAGAAGAGGTTTACATTCAGGCGAATCATTCGGAACACAAACCAAATTTATTTTGGACATATGCGAAATCAAATTGTGATCAAAAAAATATTTAAAATCTAAAAAAAGTAAAAACCTAAGCAAGAGAAAACGTAAATTCATAAAAATATTTTTAGCAAACTAAGTTTAAAATGCATTGTAATTCGAATTCAAATTCAAATAATAAGCCAATAACACTATATATATATATATATATAAAACAAAAATCAGCGGCAGCCGTATTCAAAGCAGCGTTAGTTTCAGTGTGTATGTGTTTGAAAGTCTATGCTAAATTTAAAACAAAAAAAAACCAGTATAAGAATATGCATATAAAGCGTTTTTAAACCAAAACAAAACTTGAGTGTGTTTTTTAATTATTTCAAATACGATTACAGCGAACGCGTGCAGAGCTCTGCGATAGATCTGTTATCGACAGGGCCGCCACAATGTGACAAGGCATACACGAACACAAACAAGTACACGCACACGCACACGAGACCATCTCTAATTTAGAACAAAACTAGACTCGCTGACCTTCGCGTCCACCTACGGGTTAATTTAGCCAAATACTTAGCTAGCTAACAGCCCTTAACATGTTAAGCTTTCTGTTCATTGTCAATCGGGCATTCAGCGCCGCCAGCAGCAGCAGCAGCACAAAAATGTCGCAAGCCACTGGCCCACGACCACTAGTCCTTTGCGGCCCGTCCGGTTCCGGCAAGAGTACGTTGCTAAAACTTCTTTTCGCCGAATTTCCGGATAAATTTGGCTTTAGTGTCTCGCATACCACGCGCCGTCCACGTGAGGGCGAACAGCATGGTGTGCATTATTATTTTGTGAGCAGACCCGATATGGAGCAGGCCATAGCCAACGATGAGTTCATCGAGACGGCTGAATTTACGGGCAATATGTATGGCAGCAGCAAGGAGGCAGTGCGCGATATTCAAAGTCAGGGACGTGTTTGCATCCTCGACATTGAACAGAAGGGTGTGGAGCAGATTAAGAAAACCGATCTCAATCCCATATTGATCTACAACAATCCACCGAGCATCGAGGAGTTGGAACGTCGTCTACGTAAACGTGGCACCGAAACAGAGGAGACGCTTCGTAAACGTCTCAACGCTGCCGAGGTAGAGATTGCCTACGGTCTGACGCCTGGAAACTTCCACAAGATCATCAATAACGTAGACGTCGATGTGGCATATCAGGAGTTCCGTGACTTTGTCGTCCAGGAGCTCAAAAAGCAGGAGAAGCAGGGTATCTATTTCAACTAGTGTGCAATGGAAATAGCTTTCCACAATTATCCACCAAATGGCATTTATACTTATATGTAACGTCATATATATACATATTCTATATATATATATCTTATTTATTGTCTTGTGTCCATCACCAATTGTTGTTGTTGTAATATTAAGCAAAGAGTTTGTTTGTGTCTCTCTGGTGCAATAAGCAATAAAAAGCAAATATTGACGACTTTCAATTATTTGTGTATTATCTATCAAAAGCAAAAGGTCAAAATGTTATCAATTATCATTAGGCATTCCTTGGCATCAACATCAACGCACGCAATCGTGTAATATGATGGCCATAATTCGAGAAGCAAGGAAAGTACATCCTTCCAACTGTGAGTCCTTAACTGAAAACGACACGCACGCCCAGCCGCCAGTCCTGTTCGGCACCTTTTTGTGTGTGTGAAGGGGGGGCATTATGATTGATATGGATTGGTTTTATAATCATGATGTAGATGGACGCGTGCTTGGTAGCTTGTGTTACCCGTTTGCATTCCGTTGGCGCGATGCACAACTCGCGCAGATCCATCGATTTTTGTACGACTATCCGCACTGCTCCACAGTCCAGCTATGGCCTCCAGTGCCAGCTCCGTTTCATCATCCTTGTCGTCGTGGTCGGCGGACACAGTCAAATCGATCTGTCGCCGTTGCCTTGTTCTAATGGGAGTAGCTGCCACAATTCCCAAGATTAGCACAACTAGCAGTAAGATGTTGAGCGCTCGCATGATGAGAATAGACTTACGACAATAATACGATTGATACGCTGCCGTTCACTGTTCTTATCAAGAGATGCGAAAACAATCAGCAAGGGCAGACGCTGCTTTTCATACCAAAAGGGGGGCATCTAGAAGGTTTTGAACTGAATATGCGGTTTATATTGAGATTCTGTCAAACACAAACACTGCATACTTTCGTGCTTCTGCTCAAAATGCAATCTAATTGAATAAGAAATCTTGTGCAGAAATCTTAAGCAGACCTTTTATAGTACCACAATAGGCTCTTCTATGTACGTTGATGAGAAACGTTTTTAGATTTTATTTGCTTCTAACAAGTCCTTTCACATAATTGAGGTTGGGTTGATGCAATAACAAACTAGACAGACTAAACTTTTGGCTCAAGAATTTGTGCTGGTGGCCAATCCCATTGCTTAGCTGGAGCTGGCTCTACCAGTTTTTCCCATGGCTTCCAGCCGAGCATTTTGCGTGCCAGCGTTAATTCATTTTCCGCCTGCACAATAAGCTCCTCAACTTGACCGCAACTGACAGCCTTTTCCAGTGCACTTATATCCTTGTTCTGCAAGTTAAAGATTTAAGTCAGTTAAGCAATCAATGTTATTTGGTTATAAACTTACCTTTGCCACTGCATCGGCGCGTTGCTTTACAAGCAGCTCGGTGTTTTTGCGGTAGCTGGAATCTTGCGGCATTTTGGCAACAGCACGCAGTATCTTGCCATAGAGCGCAGAAAGTGTGTGGTGTGGATTGGTGGCCACTGCCAAGCCAGTCAAACCTGTGGACTGTTAGAAACAAGCATCAAAACACAGTGTTAACAAATATTTTCCTCCATGCCGCCGATGACATAACAATAACAATGGCGTAAAACAAACACAGCGCAATAACCAAACACATGCCAGTTGCCTCAACCTACAAAACACTTACCGCTTTTAATATTTTTGCCATTTTTTTAATGGAAAATTAGCAATATAATTAAATTTCAGGAAAAGCAACGACAAGCGATTGCCAAAAAATCAACAGACAGGGCTGCATAAATAAGTTACTCAACTAGACAGGGCTGTTATGCTGTCAGCCAAGTCGTTAGCGGTCGCAGCTCTGCTATTTCAACTTATCGATAAGTAACGATACATATGATATTTTACGCGCTCAAATTTATTCAAACGAAAATTGATGAGTATTTTTTGTTATTTATTTATCACAATAGCATTACAATATATATATATGAGTTGAGTGAATTTTGTGAAATTGTGAATATGCACCTAAAGGTATAATTTTCCAGAGATTCTTTCAGTAGAATTGCAACAAAGAAACACTACGTAGTTGTGGTGAGGGGAACCCTATCGCCGACGCCAAATGCTGATATTAAAACATTGACAACCGTAACAATGAAAATGCCAATGACTGTATAATTATTAATTTTGTTTGCACGACAAATTTCCTGCTCGTTCTTGATATTGTATCGACCGTTCCATATAAGTCCAACGCCGACTGCAATCTGTAAGCGAGTCAAATACAAAAAAATTACTCCATTCCACCAATTTGGGAAGATGAAAATGATTCACATACCTGGAATATAATGCTCAGCGATATAAAAATAATGCTGGGATAAAAGTATGGATGCTTATTGCTCGTTTCCAGCACATAACGCAACTGATTGGCATTTGCCGAAAGCAACGCCAGATCCATCATGCCCTGTGCCAGCGTCTTTTTGTGCTGATATGCATTAACATCCGGTATGGGCGTCTCTACGCCATTGTAATTGACAAATCCGGGACCAGTATAGCCGGGAAACGCATAGCTAGGACGACGTCCACCATTCGGCTTGGGTACATCAACACCAACACCATTACCATTACCATCTCCCGTACCCAAGAGGCCATCATCTACGCCAGTATTAACACCATTCGCATAAGGTCGTTCATCGTTATCTTCATCATCGATTTCGGGAACTGTCAAAAAATGCATTCAATATTATTAACAAATAACGATGAAATGTATAAAATAGTTGCTTACACAATTGTTTGTTGATGAGCGCAGGCGATAGGTTGAAAATGTTTTGTTAGAACTTAATGTGATTTATGATTTAATGTTCTTGATTCATTACTAACCTGCTCGAGGTATACGCCCATTACGTCCATCGATATCGTCTAATGCCTCGTTGTGCATTCCCTGAAAATAGAAAGCACTTGAATTTAACCAAGAACATGTTTAAATATAAATCTAAAATCTAGATGAATCAACTTTAGCTAATCAAACGCAACCATAATTTTCTTATTTTCCACAGCTTCCGTCATGTTGGCTGATTAATAAATGTACATTAACAGTTATGTAGTTCATGTCTGAGTCGGGAAAAAAGTCCCATTAAAATTTGGATCACACACAACCATTTATAGTTACAATTCAGACTGTGACTAATCTGGGATTTTTTTTGTCTCCCAACATCTTAAGTGTCTACTTTCCAAAAAGTAGTTTCGTCTCCGATGTTTACATTGGCAATTATCATCTAGCTTTATCTACAACTTATTTATAACTCTATACTGTGTAGTGTTTATAATAAAACCTTCTGATTTATGTTTAGTATATTCTGGCTGTAATGTAAACAAATTTATATTCGTTTTTGCATGTTTTAGGTTACTTTTCGCAGTTTACGAGTTTTGTTTATGTATTTTTTATGCAAATGATGAAAACTTACCTGATTTTTTGTTGGTGTTTTATCCATCTCAAGTGTAATATGCTGAAGGTTGCTCATTTTTTTGTTTTTACAATTAATAAACTTCTCAATTAAAGAATGCCAAGAATTTTAATGCGAAATACAAAACACAAAAAACAACAAAAATGATCTTTGTTTGCGTTTATCCGTTATGCTGTCGTGTATCTTACGCGCAGATACTTGATTATATCTTTGGACTCTTAAAACTCGTGCGCGTTCCACAACCGCTTCGCACGCTATTGGCCAAACAACTGAGAAACAGACGAACCTCCAACGAGAACCAGACCTCGATCTCAATGCAAGATGAAATAGCGCGCGATTCTGGCGCTCGCCTTTCGATTTATTCTCTCGTTTCTTGCTCTCTTGCTTGCTTGCCTGCACTTGCTATACCGTTTAATGACGCAAAAAACGCTCTCTTTCTTTTGCTTGCTTGAAAGTGTTGTTGGCACATTAGCCCGGCATGTTACTTAGCTAATTGAAAGTCCTCATATAATGCTTACTTTTAGTTTGAAAATGCATGTACATGTATGTATATAGGATTACGCTTTAATTGCGTGCCTCGCTGTTGCATGAGAAAATACAAAATTCTTGTGAATAGGTAAAAAAAATAGGACCAAAACAATGTCACCCATACAATAATGTTAGACTGAGTCACCAATTGAGGGGACCCACTGGCAGTGTGAGTGAGTCTGCCAAAAAGAAATGCCAAGTTCAATAACACAAAGTAAAAGAAAGACAAAAATAAGCGTCGTCGTTGCTTATGGTGTTCTTTTTGGACAACAAAAAACCGGTCTGGAAAATTTGAATGTATATATTTGTATACAAACATGTGTATATATGTGCGTATGTTGCTCATAAGTTATTATCCTGTGTTATTAATTAGTTTCATATTTTGTATCAAAAAGTTTTCATAAATATATATTATGGGCTATTATTAAATTATTTGGGTCAATATTATCTAAGGATAACGGAAGGTTTGCATCGCTTCTTACCGATAACTGGTTACCGCTCATTGTTTATAGTCGGCAAAAGCATCACTGCGAATACTCGATAGGCATACAATTCGAAGCATTTGACATCACTAGCAAATGAACCACACACGCGCACACCATAAATGACGCGATCGTGCTGCGCGAATGAAATAAAAGTTGGTTGTTCCCACAAATTGTCACATTTGTAGTTGAACTACAGCCAAGTGAAGTCAGGTGGCAGAAGCTCAATATAATCATAACGAACACGGTGCAAAGTGAAGTGCGCAGCATACAATTCTTTAATACTCGAACAATGGCAGAGGCTCAAAATAATAATAACGTTGTTGCGCGCATAACGCAAAGCGAAGTGCGCACCATACGTGAGGTGCAGCAGTCATTTGCGGAGTCCCTTGGCTATTACCATGAAATCATATGGGATCTGTAAGTAATGCGCAATAGCTATTTATTAATGTGTCAGCACAATCATTCATTTACTTATACAGGCTATCTGCGGATCAAGCGAATATTCTGATGGATAAAGTGAAGAATATAATACGTGATCCGGAAGTGCCCGCAGATGCTGATGAAGATATTAGAAAGAAAATTAAAAAGCAATGTGCTGCAAATGATAAAATTCGCGAAACATTGTTCAATAGCGTTTGGTTGCAGCGTAAGTTGAGTCTTATCAGTTACAGTTACTCATAATAATAATCAATAAATAAATAAATTTTTAATCTTGCAGGTAAATACAGCAATAAGCAGTCGCTTACATCGATCTTTTATGTAATGGTTGCCACCGATGAAACGAATCACAATATTGCTGCCAATTCCAAATCCTGGTCTTGCCATCCCGTGTTTCGTGTACGCCGTTGCGTTGGTTAGTTCATATAATAAATCATTTATATGCTTATTCAATTTGCCATTTGTGTGAACAGCTGACAGAAATGACAGTAGCGCCGATTGCTGCATGATCTTCGTGGATGACAAGGGACGTGTCTATCAGAACTGGATGGCTTACGTGGCAAACAATGAGTTGCCCGCTGGTATAATGGTAGCACCAAGTAAAGGCGTTTACACTCTTGAAAGGGGCAACGTGGAGCTGGAGACATATTTGACGCCAGCAGGATCGCCCAAGCGCAAAATGCTTGGCATATTAGATACGACAACAGCAGTGTCTGGATTTGCTGCAGCCTGTGTACCTATCGCAGGATTGCTACTGCTTCCTGTCGCTGCTCCCGTTATGGCTGCGGCTGGTGTTGTGGGCTTAGGATGTGCGGGCTATGCGACGGCACGTTCCGGCGCCCAGCTTGTGGATCGCAGCATTCACGAGCAGTCCATTAGTGTGACAGATCGTGCAGCGCGCAACAATTGGATTGGCGTCGTTGGTGGTGCCGTAGGACTTGGTGCAGCAGGAGCAACAAGCGTGATGGCAGCGGCCACAAATGCTGGCCGGGAGGTGGGCGCCGTAAGTGAAAGCAATGACCACATTAACATCGACAAAGTTCCTAACTTTACTTCTTAATCCCTAGATCACCCAGTTGACAGTCAATGGCATGAACATTTCATCGATTATGATATCTGGCACTGGTTTCGCCAACGGCGCCATCGATTTGTTCCTGGTAAGCATGTTCCTTACTCCTTAATACTCGGCTTAGTTAAATGTTTGTTCGTTTGTTTAGAAATACCAAGATGGTGATGATGTATCTTCCATGGATTTGCTGCAGTTGTCCGCCTCGCTGGTGCTATTCACACACAGTGTCTACAACTTCAAGCTCGCTTCCACCATTATCAGTGAGACGAGCAATAGTAGGATAGGCGCTTATCGCGAAACTCTAAGCAATCGCCAACGGTACGCTATCAGTATTGATTACGAGGCGTACAATATTGAATACGCTTTATATTGTATGCCAAGTTGATAAGAATGCGAATTCATGTAACTCTTCATTTTTCATAGACGCATGTTTGATAAGGTGGCCAAGGAGACGATGCGCACTAGGGGCGCGACTAGAGGCAAAGTCGATATTATACGTAATGTGAATGAGATGCCCTCACGACAGGAATTTAACGATCTCTATAAGATCAATAGGCAATTGAATCAGAATGGTGTCCGTCCCAGCTTTGCTTCCGACGGTCATGGCATAGATTTAAATAATCAAGTGAGAACTAGCGGAGCTGATTTGCGTGCCAACTTACAGCATAATGTTGGACCCGATATAGTCGGACAGGTGACTCAACCAGTACCCGAAAGCTTTAACGTAGGAGGGAACAACGGCAGGGCATTCACTTCGCCGGCTCGATTGATTGCACCGACATTGCCAACATTGGATACGCCGGATGCGTTGAACAATAATCAAGTTGATGGCGTTAATTGGCTAACACTCGGTCTTATGGTAAATGGAGTATTGATCAAGCTGTCCAGCTTTGACACAACTCTTTTCGATCATATCATAAATGCTGAGAGCTTTGAAAATGCTTTGCTCTCTTTGGCTGATAATTTGCCAGATGATATAATGAGATACGTACTCAACATGACACAAATATTCATTGATAACTTTTGGGACGAGCTTCATGAGCTGCTACAGATTTACTTACCCTCCGAATCGGTTCTATATAGAATTGGTAAACACATTTTGGATAATTATCGTGGATACACTAGAATGCAGCTAGATGATCAGTTTTCAGAAATATTGAACGCTGTAAAGATATATTTCTTGTCACTTAATCCAAATGGTGTCAGGAATGTGAAGTGTGAAGTCTGCAATGGTTTCTATAACATATGTGATTTATAAGAAAGTGGGGCACAAACAAAGAAATAATTGAGCACAAAGAAGTTATTTTGTTTTTAAATAAATATTGAAATAATCATTTCTGTATAATTTTTTTGTATAATCTAGTTTTGTATATAAAATAAAAACTTAAATAAAAATATATATTTAATCGCCGAACTCAACACACACATACAAATCAAACATAAGTTAATGAAACATTATCTAAAGATAACGATCGGACTGTGTAACTGTAAATAGATATATCTATTTGAGCTGAAATGAGGCGCCTTAATCGTTTTAGCTATATATATATATATATAGATATAGTATAGAGCAATTCGTTCATATTTGCTTTAGGTTTATTATTTCACGAAACACAGACAAAGATCCAAAATATATGTTATATATATATATTTATATTCATGTAGCCTATATACATACTTCTAAGTATGCATATACTTATATTTTGTGTATGAGAGTTTTTGTGTGTGTGTTTGTAACTTGGATTGAAATTGTGTTCTTGGTGGCATTCCGGTTATCCTGTGTCGTCTGCCCGAAGAAAATTGTTGTATCTGAAAGTTTGTCAAAGTGTGTGTGTGTGTAGTGGTGTGTTTGTTGTGTGTGTGTGTGCGTTGGCATGTTGTTTTTGTTTTTTTTTAAATCTTTCGGTTAGCTTAACTTAGACACGCGACAATTGCTGGAGGAGATTGCATGGCCAGAAAGCCTCGATGCGCTCCTTGAGCAACTGAATCGGATACAATATCCAGGTAAGTACTGTCTGTGCCAGCAAGCCCATTGGCTCCGGATACTGATGCGTGAGCAATGCGAGCAGAGCTGTGAACGAGCACAGCCCGGCGGTGAAGAGTATAAAGAAGGGTAGCTCCTTTTTCGGATAGACGGAGACCTCATGGAAAACCGGCAACAGTTCGCGATCGGCGCACTCGGTGCACGTCGGATATGGATAGAAGAGATGTCCCCGTTCAAGTGGATACGGCAGCATACGGAATGTGCCCTCCCATGTGCAATGGAGCAAATTCAATGCACCCTCAACTTGTTTCCAGTGCTTCAAATGGAAGAATGCATAGGCCAAGGCCTCGGAATCACCCCGCTTAAGTATATGCTCCGGCGGCAAAATGAGCGGCTTGGTCTCAAGCAAATATTTGGGTACATGCGGATTAAATTCAACAGCACGATGTATAGCCTCAACAGCACTCATCTCGGCCGGACTCAAGCCACGCTTAGATGCAATATCTGGCGAGAATTTATCGGCAACGGCACGCGCTTTCAATAATGCAGCCGTATAGCAAATTGTTGCAGATTTGGGCAGCGAGATATCATCGTATTTGGCCAGTATGGCATGGCAATCGGCATACGCCTGCATCTCCAGCAGTGTCTCGATGAGATTCTCATGAATGTTAAGGACACTCATTATCGAGGGTATCTCCTTAGTTAGATCGCGAAACATTTTGGCTGCCTCCTTGAGTTTGCCCAACTTGCGGGCGCACATGGCCAAGCGACGCTTAATATAGATTAGGACATTTGTATCCCGTCGATGAACGCCATCGGCAATTGCGCCTTGATGTTGGGTCGCCTGCGATTTGCGGTAATTGATTTCGGCCACTTTTAGAGCTGTTTTGAGTATTTTTTCTGCCTCCACTATGGTCATAGCCTCCTCTTCGGCTAGGAGTATATAAGCTGGTGCGCATTCAGCATTTATCTCCAGAGCAGTATGTGCGGATTTGATGCGCTGCATTGGATTGCGTTCACGCCAGGCTGTCTGCATGATTTCATACTCCTCCTTGCGGGCATCACCCTCGCAGGTGAAAAAGGTCTGATGATCCTGGGCGCTGAGGTTCATGTCATAGTAGGTTAACGGCTCCTTGCTGGTTGCCCAAAAAAAGCGTTGATATTCGGCACCGCGAAACAGATTTAATGGATTGCGCCATACTTTACATTCGGGGGTGCTACTGGTGGTTGAATTTGAGTTTCCACCCCCACCACCGCCACCCCCACCATTGCCCCCACCACCATTTCCGTTATTACTGCTGCTGCTACTAGAGCCGCTACTGGTGCTGCTGCTGCCGCTGCCATTATCGGATTGTGCATCGTTGCCATTGATCCACGGACTAATGTGATTGATCGATACTTGCTCTGCGAAAAAAAAAAATTTTTTTTTTGTGTGCAAAACAAAATTAATTCACTTCTACTGCGAAATATTAAATGAAAAACTTACCAATGAATGAAGTGCCGTATTTACGAAAATACCACCATTCGAATATAAGTATTAAACCAGATATTAGACTCGAGGTGCCTGTGAGCGCAACGTAAAACTTTGGCGTCAATGTGCTCAGAAACATTGACGAGTCCCACATCCTAAAATTGTGTATTTTGCTGTTGTTGGCTTTCAGTTGTTGTTGTCGCCGAAACGACCGAGCGGTTTTGCGCGTTTGTCGCTAATGTTAGAACTTGCGCGTATTTTGCCTTTCACTTTGTGCTTTTATTTTTGACAGCCTATTTTATTAAACACTCCTGCGAAATAAACAAATTCCTTTCTTATCAGCGTTTATCCTGCTGCAGATGAGACTTTTTTTTCTATAAAGTATTCATCGGAGTGGTGTAGGGGTAGAGATTTGCGCTGTCAAACTATCGATGCTGCTGCCATCGATTCAGTAATCATTGCAATACATCGATAAGAGTACAAAATTGAAGCTGGAGTGTTAATCGATGGTTAATGGTCAGAAACGTAAGAGTATCGAGTATTTCGTGCATATCTATAAAATGGCCGCTGTTGCAGAAAGTGCATGAAAAATTATACAAAAGTGCATTGGAATTTGAACGTTTGAGTTAACTTTTAAAGATTAAAAACGAATTAAAAGGCACTTGGAACATGGCTGAAGTGGAAAATACTAAATTGGATGCACAGCAAAACCACCAAGTGGCAGCATCGGAAAAAAAAGAAGAAACAAACAGCGTGGAAGAAGCAGAAAAAATAGCGGGAGCATCAGAATCCAAACAGGAGGAAAAAACCAATGCCAATGTTGACAAACTCGATGAGTTAAGTTCATTGGAGCAAGAAATTGCTAAAATGCATAACATACAACATGACGCAGAGTCATCTTTGGACATTAAAAAGGAAGAGACGTCAATGACTGATCAGGGCAACTCCGTGGAAGGTATCAAATCTGAAAACGGCAGAAAGGACTCCCAGCTTATTGATGATCTGGCAAAAGGCAAGCAATCTACGCCCGTTAATAATGAGCTGAAGGACGGATCTGAAACTCCGGCCACATTAGAGGATGTTGATTTAATTGCTTTGCTCAAGGGCACCGATCACGATCAACACGAAAATAAACCAGAGCCATTGGCTTCGACGACAGTGGAAACCGATGAGAAGAAGTCCAGCATTGAGCTGGCTTTGGCCGAGTTGGACAATGTTGGCGTCACCATTGAAGGCGAGGGCCAATACGAGATCATGGAAATCGATGATGGCGACAATGCCAGCGGGCTCAGTCCCGTTGGTGCCTTAGCCAGCAGTCCAAAAGCCTCTAAGACGGGCACCAAGTTGGTCAAACCAAAACTCTCACCAGAAGAGGCACGTGCCGTTGCCCTGAAGCAAATGGCCGATCTAAAAGCCCACAAGGCTCGTCGATCAGCGCCTAACAAGCAGCAACAGCAACAACAACCGCTGGATATAATAAGTTCCCTAAACGATGACTGGAATGAGTACGATAGTAGCAGCGATAATGCACCAAATTCCAAATCCAATGCGATAACATCTTTGCCAGGCACAAAGAAACCCCAACCCCTGCTTGTCAAAAAGTCCAAGACAGCCACTGAAGTTCCGCAAATGATTGGAAGCGTTAAAGTAATGCTTAAATCCACAACCATAAAACCAATTGAGAAGCCGAAACCAGCTGTTGAGCAGCCTGTTGTCAACAGTACAGAAGCGACTGGTAAGAATTGAAAACGTAATTACATAAATGTATAGTAATCTTCTTAACCCCCCTCCTAATGTTTAGGGTTCAAGCGAACGCGCGTTATAAAACGAAAAATAATTTGGGATCCAGATGCTCCTGAAACCCAAAAATCCTTCGCACAGTATGCCAGTTCAAAGAGCCATACAACAACATCCAATGCAATAACAACAACAGCTAATACAGAAACAGCAACAGCAGCAGCAACAACAAAAGCAACCTGTGTGGTAATGGCGAACAAAAAATCGCGACCGCTAACTCCCAAGGAGCCGGCAAAGGTAACAGCAGCAGCTAAACGTGCGGCAACTCCATCAAAGCTTTCGGAATCCAGTTCTGTCGGATTATCATCGCCCAAGCGTCGCTCGCAAACACCGAATGTGCCTAATGGTGCTTCCAGCACTAGCAATCTGGCCAAAAAGAAAAAGGGCAGCGAAATAGATCGACTGATGGGAGACGAAGGCGCCGCCAATATGATGCAAGCAGTGGAGCGGGAAAAGCGTGAACTCAGCGGTGGCGAAACGGCCAATAAGCCTCTAATGCGCAAACGCACACTATCTGTCACTGTAAGTGTACAAACATTCAAACACTCGAAGTTTGCATATTAAAGTTTCCATTTTTTTTCTTCTAACAGCCATTGAAAACAGCAGGACAGATAGCTGTTGAAGCGACAACCACAATACCCAAAAAGGAGAGTCCACCCAAAAGCAGCAAGCGTGCAGCAACGGAGAGCAATGCTGTTGATGCTGTTTTTGCAAAGGCAACAAAGCAACGTCCTTCAGACTCTTGGGATTATGTGTACAAACAGCGCGCCAGCGAGGAGTCAATGATAATGCGCAGGCGCTCCAATAGCTCTTACTCGAGCAATGCCTCCGTTAGCCGTCTGTCGCTAGACAATAAGCCAGCCACAGCGTCGGATGATGCATCGGACGCTTCTGCCGCGGATCCTGCATTCAAGTTCTTGAAGCCTGAAACGAAAGCCAACCAAAGAAGCGATGGCGAAGCACCGCAAACGCTGGCCAACGATCTAAAACGTAGCGCAGTCAAAGTGGAGCTGGTTACGCTGCAAAAACTGGACATGGTGACACAAATAATTATCAATACGCCGCTCTCCAAAACAGGTTACACTTACAAAATGCAGCTGTTGCAAAAGCTAACGGAGATACTGAATAAGCTTGCCAAAAGTAATGATTGCAATACGGTATTGCTTAGCGTGCAGGGTCAACAATTTTGCCAGGGCATCGACTACCAAGGGCTGCTGGCAGCCTCGCTGGAAAAGCGCAAAACTAACGCCACTCAACTCGCTTTAGTACTAAAGTAAGTGCGGATTGTCTCTCTCTTGTTTTTAACAAATATCAATAATGTTTTTTTTTTAAAGAATATATCTGCGCACTTTGGCTACATTCCCCAAACCAATCGTGGCTGGTGTTGTGGGAAACCTAAAGAATCTGGGCGTTATGCAATTGCCACTACTCGATTATGTAGTTGCTGCCGATGACTGCTATTTCGAAACAAACTATTCCAAGCTGGGCCAACTCCCTGAGGGCTATGCGCTTTGGCATCGACATCAAAAGGTATCCTGTCAAGTGGTAAGTAATACACAACACAATGCCAATATCCTAGTCTCATTTTGACATACATTTTTAGCATTCCCGTTTGTTTTTGTTGGCCGAACGTCTGCGCTCAACGGATCTGATTGCATACCCGAGCACCTTTATTGACAAAATTTGCAAGCAACGCAGCGTTAATGACGAGGCTCTGGCGGCAGCCAATCTCATTTCGAACACAACTGCCGAGGTGAGTTGAAACACAGCGCACCTGGCTATAATAAACTCAAATGTTAATCTTGATCTTTTTTGTAGCACTATCGCTCACTAAAGAAGCTAAATCATACAGCGAATTCAGCATCGCTGCAGCGCCTGGAGGCCGAGTTCAAAATCATAACCGATCAATGGTCATCGGCCAACTTTCAGGCCAGCTGCAGGCGTTATGTTAACGATGTGAGCCTATAAGGAGTTGTTGTTGGGATGGTTAAAAAACAAGCTACCCGCCACAGTGGTAGATAGTTTTATTTTAACACAAAATATAAACTAGCGAAATTCCTTTCGTTTGAAAATAATTTTGTTAAGCTTTCTTACTAAGCAGAGTGTATTTCGATTTTGTCACAAACTAGAGCAACAAATTCGCGACTCCATAAAGCTATACATATATATATATATATGTATATATTCTTGTTCGTTCTCTATTTTCATCAAATTGATAGAAAATTGAGACTAACAAATTTACCAGTTTTTTTTGTTTTTTTTTGTGTCAAACTGAAAATGAAGCAATATTCCAAATTTAAGATTTAAAATTTACACTTGGTGGCTACTATTTTTCCACGAGTGCTTTATTATGGGATGTGTGTCTAGAAAAGGACTCTAATTATAATTATATAGTACAATCGTAATTGTTAATTGTTATTCGTAATACATGCAACTAGCAATTTAACATCTAAGTACTGTTGTTTCATCCAATGCCTCTAATGAGTGGGGTTTTTTTTTTATTTTAAATGCTATATACTCGAACTCGTTTTCCATGTAAGAGCCTCGCCTAGTTTCGCTTTTCCTGATCGTAGAATGCGGGCAACTCGGACTGAAGACGCAACAGTCGCACATAGCTGACCAATTTCCAATCGCTGGACGGATCATCGTTGTCCTGCACAAACGTTGACATGTACGAGACCAACTCCTGTGAGCCATCCTGATCGAGATCAGCTATCAACATCGAATTCTCCTGATTGTTTAAATCCGGCTGGCAGATCATCTCGTTGTGATCACTGCGACAAAATTGAACAATGTTGCTTTGCGATGTGTTCTCAATGCGTGTATCGGCGCCAATGAACAACACCAATATAACCGTTTCAGTGATCATTTGCATCTTGTAGTTCTTCATGAGAGCGCTCGGCTTACTCTGATTCTTGCCGGGCAGATGGAACACTTCACGTTTCTGCATCAAATGCTCAAAAGCATCGAATTGCGCACGTTCGTCAGGAAATTCATGATTGAGTGCATCGCGTTTCAAGCGTTGTGGCTGCTGTGATTGATGCTGCTGTTGCTTCTTTTGCTGCGCCTTTGTATATGACTTGTCCTTACTTTTATCTTTGTCTTTGGCGGTATTCTTGGAGGAGCTGCTGCTGCTGCTGTTCGTGTAGTTGTGGTTCTTGTCGACACTATTGTTGCCTGATTGAGATTGAGATGGATAGTGCTGTTGCTCCTGTTTACTAACTTCATGCCACTTCCAGAACTTGATGACAAACCCAGACATCTTCGATTTGGTGTTCTTAAAGTGCCACTGTGCCGGCACCATGCCATACATTCCAGTATTTGTGAAGTTGCGCAATGTTATATTGCGTCCATCGCGAGTTTCACTTAACTTTAAAGTCACATTGCAATCGGGACATTTGCCGCGATTCTCGAGAACGAGCTCACGTCCACTTAGTAGGTAGATATCCTTGCGTGGACCATAGCTAGGATGCTGTGCGATCTTCGAGGCGGGCAGCAAACGACGACCCACAATGGATTTGTTGGTTATTAAAGCATAGAGCTCTGCTAATGTCTTGGAACGATGCAGTTCCGTGTTGTTGCGCCAGCAGCTATAGCTAATGTTTAATGTCGAGCCGGATCCTGCACTATGTCCAGCTGTGACCAGCTGTAGCTTGGACAGCTTTTGGCAGTCGTGAATGCGAAAACCCTCGCCAATGGGTTTACCCTCTCTGCCTGAAAGCAGGCGTAGAACATTGCGCGCCTCTAGAGCGGCAGCTGCTGCTGAGCCTGGTTGGTGTTCCTGCTGCACAAAAGTCTTGGTACGCTGCTCCAGTGTTATGCACGATATCAACAATATATCCAGCACGCTGTCGCCATCGATGTCGGGCAGGATAAGGGGAAAGTCATAGACATCCAGTTTGTGGGCAGCACGATCCATGAAGCGCCAATGCCACTGACCACTGGCTGAATTGATGGCACCCAGTTCTCCATACTCATCGATAACCAGGCAATCCGGCTTGCCATTCCTATCCACATCCAGCAGCGTGCAATCAATTGCTACCGGCTCATCCACAGTCTCATCATACCAGGCAACAACTCCAGAGCTGCCAATTAAGGAGATAATGCCATTACGCTTGTGATCGGTGGGTCGGAATTCCGGATAGAATACATCGCCACGATACAGGAATACCAAGTTATTCTCCCACGCACGTAATCCAGCAACCACATTGACACCACCCCTTAGCTCGTATCTGGTATAGTTGTTTAACCAGTTGTGTGTCTTGAGACGATCCACCGGAGCTGGACAGGCACCGGTGCCATCCGAATTGCCACACGGCACAATCCAAACGAAGCCAACAACGGCAAACAGGCAAAGCAACAAGGAGCCAATGAAACAACAGCGTCTCCTTGTTGACATGGGCGTTTGCTTGGATTCATTCGAATGATTGCCCAAGATCGCAACATTATCAGCACTCACATCGTATTCCCCATTAAAATTTGAGAACTCAACGCCCACATTGGCGGCACTGCCGCCTCCAGAGTTACCCAAATCGCTGAGCATCACAGATCGAAATGTGTTTTGCATGTTGGTGGTGTAGCTGCTGCTGCTATTGTTGCTGGTCTCCAATTTAAGTTTATTTGGTTGCTGCTTTAATTGTGCGCCGCCCACAATTCGTGTGGCCGTTGGGCGTGTGTGTGGCGATTTCAAAGCTAAAGTATTTGGTGGATTGCGGCTGCGATTGCGTTGATATTGTTGCTGCTGCTGCTGCTGTTGCAGTTGTAGTTGTAACTGTTGCTGCGGTGTATGCTGTTGCTGTTGTGCTGTTTTTACTTGTCGCATTCGATGCTTATTAGCGTTGTGTATCTCAATCTCCTCATCAGACTCCGAATCGGTCATTGCCTGACTTAACGGCGTATAGATCCCTTGATGTGTGGGCAATGATTCCGTGTGCAGCATTTTATCTGTGCGTGTGTGTGTGTGTATGAGAGAAAAATCAATAAACCAAATGCATAGGGCGTGCATATGAGCTAGATTCTGCTCGGAAACAATAGGTTAGGAGACTTACCATTGATTGTTGGCACAAACACTTGCTGCTTACTTGAATCATCCACATAGCTACGGGTTCTAAGATCGTTTTGAAATTAGGTAAACATTTATGCAGCAGCGTTCCGTTGCACCGTTATAAACTGCCAAACCACAAGTGTCAGTGTTGTAAAATACAATGTGTGACAAAAGCTATCGATAAGGTGAACACGATTTAAGTTACTTTTGGTAATCTATTATTTTTTTTAAATTATCAAAACTAATTTCTGATACTTAAAAGCGTACATTTGTATTTGCGCTTCATTGAAACTTAATCAAATTCGAAATAAGATTCGATGGTGTCTGCTATCGATAGCGATAATCGATCAAAACGAAATATAGTATATTTTGAAAGAGCGACGGTCACACTTTGCGTCCATCACTAAATCAAAAAACAACAACAACTGCAGTGGTTTACGTGCGTGAAAATAAGTTAAGTTTTATAGAAAAAAACAGTATTTCGTACAAACGAAAACGCTAAGAAAGTGTTCTGAATGTTGCAGCAAACGTGGAGGCAATCAACCAACTGCAGCGTGTTAAGCACCATCCATAAACGAAGTGTATTACAAAAGTGAAAACAGTGCCAAAAGCCACCAGCAAAGGCAAAAGCAAAGGCAGAAAAAATCAAAAGCAAACGTAGAAAACCAAAAAAAAAAAAAAAAAGAAAAGAAGAGCTATAACACATCCCATACATATGCATATGTACATACACGAGTGGTGCTCGCGGCGGTGCACTTGACGCCCAGTTCCAATAAGTTTATTTACTTGATTTTTAACACTGTGTAGCACAACTCAAAACTCGTGCAACAACGGCAGCCAGCAGCGCAGCAGTCACAAACCACACGCCAAACAAGCCCATACACACACACACAAACATACTTAACATACCATTTACATACACTCCAAACATACCAATACTTACTTAACTTTTTTATATTGCGTATCGAGTAACGTAAAATACTTGCGCCATACGCAATCCATACACAGCTTCAAAACGCTCGACCAACACGAACCTTCAACTCACACACACACCCACACACACACACACATTCACTACACATGTCTTATATGATGGCAAAGACGTTGGAGGAGCAGAGCTTGAGAGAATGCGAACACTATATACAATCGCATGGCATCCAGCGTGTACTCAAAGGCTGCATTGTCCAGCTGTGCGTCTGCCGACCGGACAATCCTGTGCAATTTCTGCGCAATTACTTCCAAAAACTCGAACGGGTAAGTTTTTTAAATAAAGTCCATTAAGTGTGAACTTATTTAACACGAATGTGTTGCAATGTCGTAACGTTTGTCTAGCAAGGATTGGTAAAAGTGATTGTAGTGTAAAACAGAAAGCAAACCTGAAAAGTAATCATATCTTTATCTAAATAAAAACATATTTAAGTAAGCTATGTTTTTCGAACCTAACAAAAAGTCGAATGCCATAAAGTCTAGTCTAGTTTAGTCAGTCTAAAATCAATACAACAAGTGTAAACATCAAAACAACAAAATATTGAAATTGAATTGGAAAAAAAGGTTTTTATTTCGGATTTACATTTGATACACAATGGCACCGCCGTGGCTAACAACCAAATGTGATATGTTCAATTTTCTACGCGAGTTTTATTTGAAAAGAAATCGTCGACAAAATCCCCAGGATATGATCGGTGATGCCATAAGGATGTGGCATAGTATGAAAACAACCGATCAATTACTTTTTACAGAAGTAATACTTACTTACTTACTTACCTGGTTGCATTTAGTTGAAATTAACTTAAAATCTCTTAACACAGAATCTATATAAGAATGCTCGTCGGGCTTGTGACACGTTAAATCTGTCAAAAATTAAAGAGCTGGCAGCAATGAAGATGAAGACTCAACGCAAAAAGGCTGCAAAGCCCAGGTCTAGGGTTGCCAAGTCAATGACAAATCGTACAACAGCAGCAAAACTCAAACGAATCAGTTCACTAATCAGAAGTCGAAGGAGTGCACGCATATAATATTTTGATAAATTTAGCGCTCGTGTTGGTTGCATTTGTTGTGAATTGAATAAATGGCTTGTGCGGATATTATTGCTGAAAAAACAATAACAAATTTCTTTAAAATTTGTTCATTGAAAACTTAATTGAATGGTGCTCTATTCTCAGGTCTTAAGTTCACGTTTCAAATCAAATCAATAATAAACTTGTATGCGGCTATTTTAGGGTCAGTTGTGAACACGAAAATAAAACATAATACCCATACGCGAGAGGCGTGTGAGATTCTGAAACACGGTTCATTGCTTTCTCTCTCTCAGCAGCCTTCATCTCTCTGTATGTGTGCGTTTGTGTGTGTGTGCTGCATTTGTGGGCGTAATTGCATTGAGTATTGTAAGCTTTAAAGCTTGCAGTGGTGTTTCCTATGAAAAGGCTGCTGCTGCTGCAAGCAATGTTGCAGCTTATATAGCACCTGTAGACGACGGTCTCTCTCTCACACACACACGCACACTCACACACACGTAATGGTGTTGCCTATTGCCTATTGCCTGTTGAATGCCTGTGTGAACTTTCAGTTTAATAAACATCCTGGCGCTGTAAAGAAGCGACCCTTCAGCGGCTGCTGTGCTGTTTGTTTGTTGAGTCTTTTTCTTTGCCGAGTGTTAATTAGTCGCCGCTCGTGCATTGTTTGTGTCTGTGTGTTTTTGTGGGTGTATTTCGCCATCACCATGGGCAATCAGCTGAGTGTGAATGGCATTCAGGATGCGGTTATTGATCGCTTTAAGTCCGTAGCTCTTACCACAGATGAGAATGGTGCGATGCGTATACGTTCCTTCTCCGAGGTCGGTGTCAATTTTAACGCCAATCCACATCATCATCATCATCATCATCAGCAGCAGGAGCAGCAGCAGCTGTATTACGGCTCAAGCGGTTCCTTTAGCGGCCGTGGTGGTCGCATCTTGCGCGAAAGCAGCATCGATGGTGGCGTTGCCGTTTTCGATGCCATGCTGCGCGACGACCACGAGCATCGTTTAAGCCTCGACGCTATGCACCGTGTGCGGCATGTGCGCACCTCATGCACCACCATTCCCGAGGAAGATATCGTAAGTGTTAACACATGACATTCGATTAAAATTCCAAACTTACCCAAGCTTACTACCCATGCTTAATCACGATGAATTTCATATTTGTATTATTATTATTATTGTTGTCTGCCCAAAAAAAGCTTTTTTTTACATTCTGGGAGAGCGAGAGCGCGAGCCTTTGTGCGGCTCTCTCTTGTTGTAACGAAACAAAAGCTTTGATTTGTCTGCAGCTGCTGTGATTGGCGACGCAGGCGAAACAACAAAAGCTATACGAATGCCGATGGTATTATACTCTTTCCAACTACATACGACAGATGCATAGTTGTATCGGGTTGAACATTTTGCTATATTATTTACACTGGAATGCCTTATATAAGGTGCTTCGTAAGCATTGTCGCATATTGAATGCCTTTCTTTAGGTACTTTGCCTGCAAGACAGTGTAGCTCACATTCCGTTATGTTTACATTACACACATTCTCTCTCTCTCTCTTTCTCTCACGCGTTCGCCCTTTACTGATTTTACTCACACTCGCTGAGCTCTGAAAGAGTCACCAAACACGCACGCTAACAAACAGATGCGGCAGAGAGCAGCATCAGCAGCATCCGCAGCAGGCGAAACAGCTTTTTATTTTTGGCGAACTTGATGACAATTTTGCACTTGAAAACTTAACTCAACTCAATTCTCAACTCTCAACCCTCGGCACGCAACGCAAAAACCAAAATCAAAGCTTTTTTGCTAGGCGCCCTTTTAATGCTGCTGCTGCTGCTGCTAACAGCGTCATAGCTTTGCTCAAGTGTGCGAGTGTGTGTAGGTGTGTGCGAAAAGTTTTCTTGTTTGCACACTTTCCTCCTTTGGCTGTGCGTGTTGGTGAAGGTCATCATGTCGTCGTCGTCGTCGTCGTCATTGCTGTGACTCTGTGCCTCTGTGCCTGTTTACTGTTAGTCAGTTTGCCATCGTCGTCGCTGCTGCTAACTGCGTGCGTTGTCTTAGTTGTGAGCGAAAAAAAAATATTTCTTGCGTACAGTTTACCGTTAGCATTCGCAAATTGTTTGCCGTCGCGTTTTGTGCTGCTTTGTTCGTTGATTGATTGATTGATTGCGTTTATAGCCAAACGCCTCTTCCAACAATTTGCCATTACTCACAATCGTCACAATCGAACGTTTAACGACACAACAGTCGTCTCAGTAACCGTTACAGTTACAGTTATAGCCAACAAAAACAACAGCAACAACCAAAACATTCAGTTATAAAAGGACAACTAAACAACAACAAGAATTATTGTCACGACAGCTGTCATTGCCTTGTTTATTTTGTCGCCCGGTCGTGATTAGTGATTAGGCCAATAAATAGTTGGCCAGCTCGTCATCGTCATCGTAACCGTAACATTGCGGCTGTTGTTATTGCTTTTGGCTTTTGTTGACCATCGTGTTGACACTAGATTAAAGACACCTGAAGAATCAACAAAACCGAAATCATGGTGGGTACAGTTACAATATTCTTTAAACAAACATAAAGATTAATACTTAAAATGTTACAAAAAGGTTAAACTTCCTAGAATGGCAAGAAAGGTTTGCTTTTTGAGTTAAATAAGAAGTTGTTTTGATGTTAAAGAAGTTTCTCCATAGAAAGCTTATAAGAAGGGTAAAAGAATCTTTGAAAAATTGTTGCCTAAAGTTTTTACAACTGTTTAAAGAACTTCGATAACAAATTTAAGTAATATTGTTAGGCAAGAATTTGGTAAACAGTTGCTCTAAGACACATTTATCTATATATCTTTTGATTGTTTGCTTTTAGCTAATTTTCATAATTGTGTTGTTTGTATTCCTAACCCTACCTAACTCATCTTCTTCACCAAGCTAAGCGAACCTTTTGTAAGTTTTTCATGCATAAATGATAAGTAAAGGATTTTCATATTATTCTAATTTTCAAGTAGAAGGGTTTTAGTTGTTTTCTTTTGCATCACATTTATCGAGCACTGAAATCAATGTAAAAGTTTTATGTAAATAACGCAAACAACATACAAAAACTCTAAAAGCTGAAGGTTATTTGGGCAATCTGTCGAAGGTGGAAGGTTAAAGCAAACGGATGCGGCGACCTTTTGTTTGGCCATCCATTAAGCGGCTTATAAGTGCCATAAACATCAAGAGAACAGCACCGAACCGAACCGAACCGAACTGAACTGAAAGAAACAGAACGTAAGGAAGAAAGTTCATGAATTATTTAGGCAATAAGTGAAACGGCACGAAACTCATGAGACGCAACAGCTGAGCGCGTACCTTTAAGGCAGCGCTAGGAGCTCAGCATAATATGCGCATCAGTGAAATGGTATAATAGCAGCGGCGGTGGCTGTGGCGTATACGTAATATGCGCTCCCCAAAGTGCTGCTAACAGTTAACAGCAACGCGTGCTGAGCCGCTAATTCGATTAAGGACTCCCCCCAAACTTGACGACAACGATGTGTCATGCTGAGAATAAGGATTAGTATTTTGAACTTGTCGTTCATCTCGACGCTGACAGCTGTGACTGTAACTGGACCAGCAGCAGCAGCAGCAGATAGCAGCAGTTGCAGCATCTCGATAAGGAACGTTCCGATCCAAAACAAAAGCTCTTTTGTTTAACTGACACAGAAAACAGAAGAGGAGGAGAGAAGAGAACAGTAGTGAGGGTAGCTGCGGGGTAGGGGTAGGCAGAATGTCACACTAGCGTTTGTTTTGGGGATAAAGGAGAAGGAGAAGGGGGAGTGGCAGTGGATGGAGGCGGTCAGGCAGCTGGCAACAAAAAGTTCATTGAATTGGAAATTTTGCTTAACAAAGCAAAGGCAGGCAACAAAAAAAACAAAAAATAACTGCAACATGCGGGCAAAAATTTATGCAGGCAAAAAAAATAAGATAAGCGAAAATAAAAAAAAGCTCATGAATAAATCAAAGCAAACAAAACACACACAAAAAAAATTCATAATTAGAATAAAAATAATTCTAAACATAGCTTTAAGATTTGAAATAAACTTTTAAAAAAATTTAAGCAGCTTTTTCGCTCAGTGTTGATAGCCTTAAAGTGCCAGCAGCAGCAAATGGCAGGTGATGTGTAAGCCAAAGAAAGAGAGAGTGGGAGAGAGAGGGGGTGAGTAGGTGAGGTGAGCAGGAACACAGCCTCTGTCGGTGGGTAAAATTTTAATTAATTCGATTATAAAACGCATTCACACACACACATACATATACAGGAAGCACCGGCAGAGGAAAAAGCTTTTCCGCACTTTGTGAAAAGTTAAGCTAAGTTCCCTTTACTCCTCCTCCCAATACCCCTTCGCAAAAAAGGTAGCCCAAAAACACGCTAACTGTTTTTGCCTTTTGCCAACTGAATACCTTTGCCTGTGACCCACATTATAACGAATCTATGTGTGTATTTATGGGTGTGTGTGTGTGTTTGTGGAAATGGCAATGTGCGTTCATTATTAAATTATAAATCCTTTTAAAAATTTCTTTGAACATAAATTGCGTTCATAATTAAATTAGTCCCCTTAAATATTTCTATGTTGAGTAAAAAAAAACATTTCGCAAAAACAAATAGTTTTCAATATATTCAGAATATTAGTTCTGATGCATGGCTTTGTTGAGTTAAACAATTGGTAGAAAGTATTTCTTATAAAAGTTTAGATAACAAATGAATTTACAACTTTAAGAGCATCCCAGGTGGACTTAAATTTTATTTTTGGATTATTTGTATTCAGTTTTAAATGAATTCTTAGCTTTATCATGGCTACATGGGGCGGAATATTGTTTCCTTTAGTATTCTAAATTATAATGTAATAATATTTAGTACCCTTAAAGAGTTTATTTTTGGATGTAGGGAATTGGTTAAGCTAAGCTTAGGTGTCGTGTGTGAGAATCGCAGAGGAGAGCATGTGTCACATTTGTCAACTCTTATCTTTTAACATATTTCCTCGTGTCTTTTAAAATATTCTTTCTTTCTGTATCACTTTCTTACTTTCTTTCCCTCTCTTTCTCCCTCTATTTGTCTTTCTTTCTGTATATCTCTCTCACTTTCCTGCATTCGATATACCTCTCGTTTTCACTTTCTTTTTTCCCTCTTTCGATCTGTGCGTCATTATCTCTGTCTCTCTCTTACACCTATTTCTGATTCTCTCTCTTTATCTCTAATCTATTCTCTCTCTCATATATCTCTCTGTCATCTATCTTTTTCTCTCACACATCTTATCTCTGATTCTCTATCTCTTTCTCATCTATCTCTCTCTCTCATCTATATCTCTCTCTCATCTATATCTCTCTCTCATCTATCTCTCTCTCTCATCTATCTCTCTCTCTCATCTATCTCTCTCTCTCATCTATCTCTCTCTCTCATCTATCTCTCTCTCTCATCTATCTCTCTCTCTCTCTCATCTATCTCTCTCTCTCTCATCTATCTCTCTCTCTTGCGCTCTCTCCCTCTCTTTCGCTCTCTTTCTCTTTTTTTTCGCTCTCTCTCCCTCTTTCGCTCTCTCTCTCTTTCTCTCTTTGTCGCTCTCTTTCTCTGTCTTTCGCTCTCTCTCTCTTTTTCGGTCTCTTTCTTTCGCTCTCTCTCTAAAATTCATTCCCATTTTCAATCATGACGCACACACACACACACACACGCTTAAAGCCTCACCTGACCATAGACACGTTAGCATAATCAAGGTCTTATTTTCCACACACGCCACCCTTCGCCCTCCTTCTTCCCCCACCCTTAAACTAAGTACACTCTTAACACACGTTCATTTTCCACTCTTATTCTCTAGTCCCACACCCAACCAGCCTTCCCAACCTTCGCTCTCCCTCGTCCTACACTCTTGTAATTATCGCATGTTGTCGCAGTCTCTGTTCTTCTTCTTCTTCATACATATTACTCATACGTCACGCGATTTGCACGAACAAATCCAAATAAAGAACACAAACCAAACAAAATAATTTTATGTTAATCATAATTGTAATTATAATTTATAATGGTTATATGCGTGTGTGTTTGTGTGTGTGTGTGCGGTTGTGTTGGTAAATGTTGGGCAAACAGAAACACGACTTTTTGATTGTTTTTGCAATTATTGTTATTTATTTCCTACTTATTTGTTTGCTTTCTTGGTGTGTGTGTGTGTTTGTGCGGGTTCGGCTTAAAGACACACACACACATACTCATAAATCGCCCACAATTCTGAGCAATTTACCTTGACTTAACCCCCTCTATCTTACTCCCTCGCTCTCACTCTCCTCTTCGCCATCCCTTTCACTTTATATATCTCTCTGCGCTGCGAATTGATTTGTTTTACCTTTTTCTCATTTACAACTATAAAGACAAGTGGCCAAAGTTCCTCCCCTCCCAACCTACTCCGCTGTCGCTTGCCACCACTCAAAGCTTATGAGCCAAAACTATTTCTTGGCTACAAGTTTGTGGCCATCATTTTTGGATCTTGTTTTTGTTGTTGTTGCTTTTTATTAATGTTTCGCTCATTTGTAGTTGTTTATTTTTTGTATCATGTTGTTTTTAGCTACTTTTTACTGGGCTACACTGTGCGAAATGCACTGCAAGTGAAATAAATATGTTCATTTCTTTGTCATCTTAAATCTTATACATTTTTTTGAGCAGTGTATAAGCTTAGTTCCACCCACCCATCCGTCCTCCAAGCCTCACTAAGTAGTTATGGCTATTTTCCGCTATCGCTAAACCACAGACAGTTGTCATTTGGTTCACTCACACACATAACCCACTGTACTTAACGGTAATACGTGTGAGAAGAGGGGAGCAGGGAAGCAGCAAGGGCGCCTGGAAACCGATGCTGACTGTGTTGGCGTCAACGTTGACGTCAACGTCAGCGTCAACGTCTACGTTCTCAGTTGGCGTCTCGAAGCTGAAAGCGAATTCGAATTCAGTTTTTAGTTTTCAGTTTTCAGTTTGTGTCGCGCCTCCGTTTTGTAAATACAACACGCGAAAGAAAAACCGACGACGACGACGACGACAAAAAGAATTCAATAAAAACGGGAAAAACAGCGGGTAGACACACACACGTACAAACACCCACACACACACACACACAAGAGTATATAGAAATATATCACTCGCATATCCATCTTTACTATATATATATATATATAAATATATGTGTGGTATATGCAGTGTCAAGTGTTTCTTCCCCCCTGCAATTGGATTAATTAAACAATTAAATGGATTAAAAAAAGATCGCCACAACAACAACAACAAGCCATACAATTAATTAAATTATAGCAAGAAATTAGTTAATAAAAAAATTAACTAATCAGACAAATCGAGTGACGCACGAGTTTTATACAAATATAGAAAATATGTGCAAGCATATATATCAAAATATATATATATATATATATATATATATATATATATATATATATATATATATATTTCTAGTTATTTTTATATAATTCTCTTTCATATTTGCGCCAATTAATTGCTGTTTTGGCTGCTGCTAAAAAAATTCTTTTAATAACCATAGCATACAAATACACACACATATATATATATATAATGTATATATATATATAATCTTGAGTGCCCGTATTTGTTCTCTATACTCGTTTAAATAATCTTTATTGCTATTTTAAGTTTCTTTTACTTTCATTAAATTCACTTTAATAATTTTTATTTTTTTTAATATGTTTTGTAACATTTTTATTTGATTTGTTTTTTGTGATTTTTTTCTTTCAATATTTATTTTTATAATACTTTGACATTGGATTTGTCATTGCTATGTATTGTTGTTGTTGTTGTTGTTGTTATTGTCGTGCGTTACGTATACGTAATATTTTATTTTGTTTTTTTCCATTTATTTTGTGTAGTTTGTTGTGCCAAAACGTGAAAATAACACAAAACAAACATACATACATATCCATTAAGTGTGGAAAAACTGTGACTGAGAAGCATTGCAAAAATAATTTACAAAAATTTGTTTTCTCTATTTGTTGCTGCTGCTGTTGTTGTTGTTTTTGCTTGTCGCGTCGCGTTTTTTTTCATTTGTCAAAACTTATGATTGTTGTTGTTGTTTGTTTTTCTAGTCTGTGACCATATACAGCATTTGTTGCAATTACAAATACAAGCACATACATCAGTGCACACTAGCACCACCACCACAAACACACACAGACACAGACAGATACACACATACACGTATCTTTAGCAGCTGAAAGCAAAAGCTAAAATATGTCAAAGGTTTGCACAGCGTTGTTGTTGTTTATTGTTGTTGTTATAAGCAATATGCATTATGTCTATTTATTGCTGCATTCTCAGCTGCTCTTTTATTGAATAAGCATTCATCCAATGAACTCATTCACACACACACAAACACACACGTAAACATTTCACACGCATTTTGACTGCCTGGCAAATAATTTTTCATTCTCTTTTGACGTTTTTCTTGAGGTTTCGGTTTGGATGATCCCCAAGCTATGTAAAAAGCTTAATAGTCACGCATTTGTTATTGCTGTTATATTGCCTCATAAAATTAGTCTCTGCCACGTTGGCATTGATAGGTATTACACGGCGCCAAAAAGTATAGGTTGAGCTTAATAAAATCTAGGAGAAAAGTTCAGTTAGAAAATGATTTAGTTTATTTGGCTGTTATTTGATAAAGTTGTTATTGAACATTCATGCAGCATTAAGATGTTCGAAATGATTGTGTTATTGTATGGAATGTTATAAAAGATATAATATGATATGATATGATAAAAGAAAAGTGAAAAGATATGATATGGTGTGATATGATTTGGTAAAGTATAAGTCATGATATGATTTTATGATCATAATGTGATTGAATAAAATATGATACTGGATATGACATGGCATAATATGATATAAAAGGTTAGAATAGGGCATGATGGGTATAATATGATTGATGATACGATATGTTATGATTGAAAGAACATGATACAATTTGATTTGATGCGTTCTATAGAATATGATATGAAACAACATGATATAATATAGTATAATAAGACGTGCTATGATTTTATATAGGATATGAAATGGCATAATATGATATGAAAGGTTAGAAGAGGGTATGATGTAATGGACGATACGATATGTTATGATATGATATAAGATAGAAAGAATATGACATGATATGATATAATGTGATATGACATAGTATTATAGGACATGAAATGATTTTATATAGGATATGAACTGGCATAATATAATATGAAAGGTTATGATAGAAAGGATATGACAAGATATGATATATATGACATGAACTAGGTCTAACTTTTCTATGATACAAAAACATTCATGATACAAAAACCTTAAAAACCAAAACTAAACTCATAAGTTATACCATTACCATACCATTTTGCTTCACTATGCCGACTTTAGTTCAGTGTAATTGCAGTTTGTTGCTGCAAATGCTTCAAAATTGTTAACAAAAGTAAGCAAAGTTGCTGAGTTTCAATCAAATCAAAAGGTAGTGTATCTGCCTTGTCATTTAATCAGCTGGCACTGGAACGAATGAGAGCTCGTTAATGTTTATATATAATTATTTTAATTGTGACATTACGTATACGTATTGATAAGATATAATAGCGTGTATGCAGGCAAGTTTTGTCAAGATAACACCCCCAATGCACACACATACCGGTACACTCGAAAAAATTACAGTTTGCAAATTAGTTTTGCATCAGTAACTTAATTTAGCCAAGCGAAATCGATTTCCGTTCAATTTGTCAAGCACAAAAAAGGCTTAAATGAAAAATTTGCACAGATATACAAAGAGTGCCAAATTGCAGGAGAGAGAAACAGACAGAGAGAGAGAGAGAGAGAGAGAGTGAGAGTGAGAGTAATTGGAGCTTCAGGGCCAGGGCCAGGGCCAGAGCCAGGGCCAATCCTGGGCAAGTTGGCTGAGGCGCCGACTCCGCGTCTGCATAAAGGTCATGGTCAACATGTGCCGGCAACAACAACTGCTTTCTGCTGTCCTGGCAAATAAAATTGCACTTTTTGTGCGAGAGAAAGAGTGAGAGAGAGAGAGAGAGGGAGGGAGCGGGGAGTGTTAATAAGTGGGAGTAGTGTGGAAGTTAGTCAACAGGCGACTTTGTTCATGTCAGCTTTTTGGGGTGCAGCCTTTTACGGGTCGGGTCGGTCGGCGACTATAAAAAAGTGCTTCATTTTGCGGCATTTTATATGCGTTGCGCGTTGCTCGTTGCTCATTGCTCGTTGTCACTTGATTTATGCATAGCCTCGTGCCACGCCCCAGCTATACCATACTAATCTATTGACACCTCATCAAATGCTGGCTGGCAAACAAACATTCAATTCTTATCAACCGACATTCCATGATCATCATCAAAAAACCTATTTGTTTACACCACTAAAATCGATTTGATTCGCTTTTGTTGTTTTTCTGCGTATTTGCGATTCTTCAAACGCTTTATTTCTTTGTTTAGACCATTAAAAAGTTAACTGCATTTTGTGCCCATTTTTTTGTATTAGTATTGTTTTTTTTGCCGGTTTTGGTTTATAATCAATAACGTAGCTGTTTATTATGAGTAGACTTCTGCGTAGAAGGGAAACCATTAAAAAGAGATATGTGATAAGCTTAATTGTTATAATCAACTTTATGTAGTGTCTGAAGATACTTGCTATATAGTATCTTATCTGATTCTTTAAAACGATTGCTAAGCAAGTTAGTTAGTTTTGTCTGCATGACTATCAATTTCAAGTTAGTGACTGCAAAGAGTACCTTAAGTGTGTTTCTTAGTTATACAACACTGCTACATTGCTTGAAAATTAGTAAAAGGCATTGCCAAATGTGTTATATGTTATCGATAAACTTTAGAGTTGATTTTCTCCTTTACAAACAACTGTTTGGCATCTTTTCATCCTTAATACTTAACATATGAAATATTAAGACACATTTGTAATCACACAAAGTGCTCTACACATCTGTCATACAAACCGTTATACAGCAAATGTTTGACCTAACACACTTGATATGTGCACCGAGCAGCTTAAACTGCTCAGTTTTTGTTGGCCACATTGACGTCACACATTTTATCTGAGTGCAAAAGTTGCAATTCCAAATTTGAGTGGGGCGCAACAAATGTGGGAGAAGAGGAAGTAAGGGCAAGGGAAGGGTGGTTAGGGGTGGTCATAATCAGCTTTGCAACATATGAACTTTGAGCTACGCCTTTAGCCATCAAGTAAGGTGACTCTTGACATATACAACATAATGTCAAATGACGTAAATTGAAATTTTGCAGGTTTTGCAGCTGAAAAATTTGGTTGATTGGATGGTTTTCCTTTTTGTTGTGCATTTTGAGGGTAAAGTAACATGATGCAGTTACTTAAGTTGTCTTACGAACTGTTATACAAACGTTCATACATACTGTCATACCAACTGTAATACTTAAAAACTGATGTCAAATGTTATCTATGTATTTTGCAGGAACAAGTCAAACTGGATGCCAGCAAACATCCTGTAATCAGTCACGACGATTGCGAGGATCTCAGTCCAATGCCACAAACAGCTGCACCACCCGTGCGTCGGCGCGGTGGCATCTCAGCCGAACCGGTTACCGAAGAGGATGCCGCCAACTATGTTAAGAAAGTCGTGCCCAAGGATTACAAGACAATGAATGCCCTGTCCAAGGCCATTGGTAAAAATGTACTCTTCGCCCATCTGGATGAGAGCGAACGTTCCGATATATTCGATGCCATGTTTCCCGTCAATCATACGGCCGGCGAGAATATCATACAGCAGGGCGATGAAGGTGACAATTTCTATGTCCTCGATGTCGGTGAAGTAGATGTAAGTAGTTCGAGTTCTGATTGAGATGAATATTCATTAAACTGATATCTGTTTTGCAGGTCTTTGTCAACTCGGAGCTGGTAACCACGATCAGTGAGGGCGGCAGCTTTGGTGAATTGGCGCTTATATATGGCACACCACGTGCAGCCACCGTGCGTGCCAAGAGCGACGTCAAGCTGTGGGGCATCGATCGTGACTCCTACAGACGCATCCTTATGGGCTCAACCATACGCAAGCGCAAAATGTATGAGGAGTTCCTTTCCAGAGTCTCCATACTGGAGAGCCTGGACAAATGGGAACGTCTTACGGTCGCCGATTCGCTTGAGACGTGCGCCTTCGATGATGGTGAAACGATTGTCAAACAGGGCGCTGCCGGCGATGATTTCTACATCATACTTGAAGGTTGTGCAGTTGTGTTGCAACAACGCTCAGAGGTAAGCTCATACTTTCATTCACTTCCTGACGTTCCTCTTGCTCATTATGTGTGTGTGTGTGTAATCCTTTCAAGCAGGGTGAGGAGCCAGCTGAGGTTGGCCGTTTGGGCTCCAGCGATTACTTTGGTGAGATTGCTCTACTCTTGGATCGTCCACGTGCCGCAACAGTTGTTGCCCGCGGTCCACTCAAATGCGTCAAACTCGACAGAGCGAGGTAAGCAGAACGTTTAACAATCTTATTTTATGCAACATCATTTTGAATATCTTTCGATTCTTTGCAGATTTGAACGCGTTTTGGGACCCTGTGCGGATATTCTAAAGCGCAATATAACGCAGTATAACAGTTTTGTTTCATTGTCTGTCTAAGCAACACCACAACATCAACAACAACAACAAAGCACACACACACCACATTAACAACAACAACAACGCAGCTCGCATGCCAACAACAACAACAACCGCTCAACTTCATTTAAACAAAAAGAAAACAAAAAATGAAAAACCTAATTATAAATGTGTAAAGAAAATCCAATATAAAGAAAGAAAATTCAGCCCCATTTTGTGAATTGCAGTATATTGAGTTGAGCTCAATGTGTCCAAACAATGTGGGAAATGGAATGCATAGGAGGTGGTGGTGCGGGGAAAGAAACCACCACAACTGTTAATTACGTACATGATGTATACATGAATTCTGTATGTTGTGCTGAAAAGTTATAGAGACACATACATATGTATGTATGTTGTGTAATGTGTGTGTTTTGAATTTTTTGTGTACAAGTTGCGGCATGTTCCCAACTCAAAAACAAAATTTAAAATAAGTAAAAAAACAAAACAAAAAAACTCGTCGCACTGAGCTTTCTTAAGAACTTTGAAAATAACACAAAAACCAAACAAAAACAAAATAGCAAATGGAAAATGAAAAAAACAAATGAAAACGCATTTCTTATAACACTTTTCTACTAGTACTGGTAGACATATATATATATATATATATATATATATATATATCTTTATAACGGAACATGCTGCCAGCAAACTAAAAACAAAAAAAAACATAAAACATTTAATTTAATAATCATTGAAGATCTGAATGTTTTTTACAGCCAAAACAAAAAAAATAAAAATAAAAATTTAAAAAAAAAAATTATTAAAATTAAGCTATAAAACACACACACATATACATACACACACGCATGCTGAGTTAAATGTTAAAAAACAAAAATAGTTTAACTAGGTTTCTTTTTTTGTCTAATTTGTATGTGTTGAAAACAAAAACAAATACTATCCCACACACACACATATATATCGTTTAATTAGTAAATTATTTAATATGAATTCTTTTCGCACATGAAGGCAAAATTATTGGAAAAGTCGCAAATTTTAAAGTTTCTTTCTTAATGTATATTTCTGTATTTGTTTATAACACCAAACAAAAAGAAAAGAAGAAGCGAAATGCTTGTACAATGAATGCTTATTATACACATTATTTAAAACTGTTATACTCTGTTATACACACATACGCCGCATAACCAAAATGGCATTTTTTCTAACAACTGCCACCAACTAAACAACAACAACAACAAAGAAAGAAAATTAACAATAACAAAATGATTGTAAATTAATTAATTAAAACTAAAGAAGAAGAAACATGAAACTAAATATTAATTTAACTAATGCTTAACAACAGCGGGCTGTTTCTATGTATGTGTGTGTGTGTGTGTGTGTGTGTGTCAGTCCAAAATGTATGCACACACACACACACACACTCGCACACACTTAGCTCAAGTTGAGCCCTAAGGATTTGTTTTTGTTCTTCTTAGGCGGTTTGCACAGTGTGCAAGCCACGCCCCCTTTTGCGACCTTCAAAGCGCAAGTTGGAGTGTACCCGCCGGCGGGTTATAGACTATAGAGAGTTTCAGAGAGAGAGAGAGCAGCGAGAGAAGAGAGAATATAATTTAAACTAAAAAATTATTATCAATGTAAAATCGTATGTACTGTAAAAACAAACGTAAAAGCAAAAAACATTTAAAAAAAAAGCTAAAAAAAAAGGAATATTATAATAAATACATTTACATAGATGTTGCAAAAACAAAAAACAAACACAAAAACAAAACAAAAACACAAACAAAAAATATAAAAATCTAAGCTGGCCGTTTAATTTCAACTATTTTGAAGTCTCAAATATTTTGGAAAATTTTTTTTCTTGGTGATACTAAAACGGATGCGAAATATGTTGCTGGATATCATTATTTGGTTACCAACACTTTTCACATACATTGTATTCCTTTTGATACTCATCATACTCTTCTTCATTGTGGTCTATGTGAGTCACAAGATCTACATATCCATCTATGATAATCTGCCATTGCCGGCAGCACCCGGTTCCAGATCCACGCTGAATATAACCCGGCCCAAGATTAGCCAACATATTGGATCACAACTAAGTGCTCGTTCCGTTTGGATACAAAATCGTTCACAGATTTTCGATTCATCGTTGGGTAAGTAAAAACCCAATCACATCATTACCATCATTATCATCATCATGATCATCATCATTATCATGTGCAGTGCGAATAACGTTGACGTTGGAGCCTTGCTATTTGATAAGCGTTGAGTTGGACATTGCCACCAATCCGGGGCAGCGTGCAATAAGCCTTATGTGCAACTGCAAGCATGGTTTGGCCAATTGTGCCGCTGGCCAAGCACGCGACTTTGACACCCGACACATACTCAAGTACTACGATCATTTGTCCAGTGTACCACGACTCAAGTTTCTGTTGCGTTGCAATCGTCGGAATAATATGCGTTTGGTTTTGAATGACTTCTCCAACGAGGTGATTGAGGCACGTTGCAAGGATAGTGCCTCACAGTGTCAACTAACTACGCGACGTCGTCCAACCGATTCGGATAACGAAAGCAATGTTTAAGAGAGGGAGGGGGAGAGCGAAAGAGTGGGAAGCTTGCATCTATAATCAGTCTTAATAGAACTCGTTTTCAATAAACAATCGAATACTATGCGACGTTTAACTGGTTCCAAGGTCGCCCCCTTCAATGGGTCGCTCGGTCTCAAGTATTCCAAAGAGCAGACGCCTCATTATATATACACACACACATACATATATACACATATCGTATATAGACATATATAACATTGCAAAACCGTCTGCGACAGGTTAAAAAAAATTCTCTTTTTCTGCTTATCACACTTACGGGACCATAAAAATATTCGGTTCCTTATCAGTCGTTTAGATAAGAGAAAAGCACTTCAGCATTTTTAACGAATCGCAACAACAACAACAACAGCGCGACCCCCCAGGAAATACGGATCGTTACGAATCACAAATTGCTTAACGGCGCCTCGTTCTATGCCCAATTGAGTTTTTTTTTTATTGCCCAGCTGTTTTGTTTTGATATTCTGTTCAATTTATTCAATTAATAAAAATATCAACAGACGATGTAGATTTGTTCGCTTGATTGGCTACGGAATCTATATGCATATATACGAATATGTTTGGCATATCAATAAGTGTTCATTAAAGTGTGTATACCCTATAAAATGGATGAATGTGAGTCTTTTGATCTTTCACAAAGCAAAACTACACTTAAGACCTGAGTGTAGAGTATATATATATAGAGTACTCTCTCTCTCAGGCATTTGGTGTTGTTGGATGCAACAAAAGTTCGACCTGACCCTGCTTAATGTTAGATGCTGAAACGAAAACCAATAAACAAGTTTCTAAAATCTCTGTTCAAACTGAACGTGAGGCTTATCAAAACGAACGCGACGCGTATACGTAACGGCTAGTGGATGGGTGCAGCGCCAAGGGGTAGGCAGTGTGGGGTAGGGGAGCAACGACGACTGAATGTTCTATACGAATATCAAGTCACACGCTCGCTCGCCAGCTCAACGCGTCTCAGTTAAAGCACAGGTGTCAATGCATACGGTACGGCAACAAAAAACTCAACGCACATGTTCAGAAAATTGTGTATACGTACACACACACACAAACACACACACACACAGACGCACACACAAAGATATATATAAATATATGCGGCATTTAATTAGCATACGCGTTTTCACTTTACATTCAGTTCAGTTCTGTTTTTGATATATATTTTAAATCAGTTCGTCGCACTCGATATCTCTCTCTCGCTTTCGCTTGACAGCAGAGTCTGTATCCGTATCTGTACGTCAGAAGTTATAGTACGATAATTATTTAATTTAACAAAAGCCCTAAATAAATCTGTAATAATGTTGGATCCCATATCGGATACGCCATTGGTGCTGGCCTATGTGTTCATGTCGCTGCTCGTGTTGATTGTCAGCTTTATATTATTCAATGTGGTGCACAAGCTTTATCGCAGCATGGCAGCGGAATCTGTTGTTGCTGGTGCTTCTAGTGGTGCTGGTGGAGTGGGTGTCACTAGCTTTAGCTCCAGCAACAGAAATAGCAACAGCAGCAGTAGTATGCTGAAGACAACTATGCTGGAAGTGGATGCTCTGAAAACCGGTTAGACGACGGCGATGCTCGACCAGAATCTCGAAAGCAAAAACAACGAACAACAAATATTCGTTATATGTGTGTGTGCATGTGTGACTGTGGATCAGAGCGCAACAACAACAACAACAACAACAACAATAATTGTATATATAGTCACTATTTTTTATATGACAATAACAGCAACAACAAATAATATAGCACAATAGCAATTAGTCTAGCTTTAAATGAAAAAAAAGAGAACATAACTAGTACTTAAATTTCATATATCTATCTATATATATAGTCTTTATAGTATGTACAACACACACTGGCGTTGTTATTGTTTTTTTTTATAACTTGTTAGGCAGTCTAGTCACTTAATTAGCCATATCATTTAGGTTTAGGTTAAAACGTCGTCTCTGACATTGATATTGTAAATAAAAACCACAAAACAATACGACAAACAATATATACACTTTCATTCCAAGTACCTAACTTAATTATTATCGAGTGCAAAGCAATTGCCACAAAATGAGTAACGAATGTCGCCTGATCGGGTAAAAAGTCCTCTTATCAACATTAAAGCCTATCAGTTATCTATGAATGTTTTATTTTCATGGCATGCAGTCAATAATTGATCGCCTTTGATTAGCAAAAAACATTTGCCGCCTATTCATAGTATTTATAGTACATATACACTTGAGTCATTTGAATTTATACAATAGTTTTTATTTAAAATAGCAATGTTCATCTATAAATTTTATAGCAAGTTTTGCTTTACTCCTTCTTTTTTGTTTTAACTTCGGCTTCTGCTTACTGCTCCAGTTTTGCTATTGGTTTATGACGGGTGCGTGGCATAAACACATCAATCCGTGGGATCGCTGTCAATATGGAATTGTAATGTGATTCGAATGTTTTTTTTCGCTTTTGTTTTTTTTTGTGTGTGTGTCGCTTCTCTTACCCCGAATAGGTCTTGGGGTGCTGTGACGTCAGATCCTCATCCTGATTGCCCAACGCTTTTTTCACATACTGCAAACAAAAAAATTGTTATTAGTCGTTACACGTATGTAAATACTATATATATACATAGTGTGATTGCAATGAATTGTCTGCCCTTTGGCTTACAGTAAAAATAATTAACATTAATCATTCATTTATGCATTCAAAGCAACCAGTGTGCTTAAACAATTTGTCTTTACCATGGGATTCAAAATAATTTCCACTTCCATTTTGTTGATTTGTTTAACCAAATCGAGCACCTGTGCTATGTTCGTTTGTACATTGAGGAACATGTCGGGTAAGTTGTATTGTTCGGGATCATCTTTGAAGATCACCATGCCATCCTTCTGATTGATGCTTGCAAAGATTTCACCAGATTTGATCTAACGAAAACACAAAGAAATAATAAACTTAGCTTAATGCGTTAAGAACCAAATGCGAATCCAACAAACCATGTTCAATATATAGCGCTCCGCTTCAGCGGCAGTGGGCAACTGCACGCGGCTGGCGACATCGGTGAGGGAGAGTGTGAGAAATGTTTTCGTCAGACGCTGGATGTTACGTTTATACAAGGATGTCGCCACCTGCTTAGCCAGTCCGACATTGTTATCACGCGTAAATGCTTCATTGTATTTGAGTATAATGATGCGCAGCTCCTCGCTCGACGAGTTACCATACACATTGACCAGGTCATGATAATGACTTGCCAGCGGCTTCATAAAGCGCCCAATAACCTGTGCGTTCTTTGGTATATACGCTATCTGTAAACCAAATGTATAAGTAGAGTTCGAAAGTGATTGAAATATTGCTGCGCTTACCTTGCCCTCGACTATAAGTGAAACCATGAGAAACTTTTTGTATGCCTCGAGCATGATGTGCGACATTGCCATCGCTGGCGTTGTGATGCACACCTCAAAGAAATACAAGGCGCGCTCGTAGTTCTTAACAGCCGTATAGATCATGCCGCCATAATAGTAGTACAACAAAAAGTATTTTGCATCATTGTTGGCGTCCTACACAAACAAAAAAGAGAAACAATCAAATCAATATAGAGTATTTCGATTCGTATTGAAAATATTGCATACCAGCATGTGCTGTGGCTGTTGTTGTTGCTGATTTTTGCATTCAGCGGCAACGGTGGAGATGTCGGTGATATCTGTATCCAGATAGGGCAGTACCAAATTAAAGTTTTTCGCCTTAAGACTGAGCTGGCAGAGATCGGCGTGAATGGGCGTTAGCTGTGTGTCCATGTGGCGTATCAGATCAATGGCTCGCGACAGCACCTTAATGCCCAATATGCTCAGGTTCTTCTGCACCAAATAGTCAGTGAACAAATGACACAGCTCATAGACTGCAAATGAAAATAAAATAAAACTTTTAAGTTCTGCTTTAAGATAGATCTACTAGAAACTTCTTACAGGGACAGACGGCCAAGCGCAGTTGCTCCACAATGCTGTGTTCGACAAAATCGCGCATTAATTGAATGATTTGCGTTGAATCCGGATTCGCAGTGCCGGCACTATGAAGCTTTCCAAGTAGTACATAGAGGACACCCAACGTGTGCTGTTGCATGTCGAGAGTTTCGAGCACATTGTCCAATATGCTCCAGTTGCGCACAAGCAGCGACAGAGACTCGGGCAACTCGTCTGCCAGCTCCCTGTAGTTGCCTGCAAGCAAGTTAAAACATTAATAAATAAACCACTTATTGCGGCAATTAACTTTAGGGGTTTTTTGCTGCGGCTGCCGAGACCGGTACGGCGTTTACTTACCTGATGCACTTAGTGTGCGCACCTGATTCACATAGTTTTCCAGCGCGCTGCCCATATTTGCAATGCGTACACGTCCGAGACTACAGCGGTGGTGGATTTATGTTTTTTTTATCGCTAACAACTAATAAACTAAATAAAATATAAAATATATTTTATACGCGTTCGCGTTTTTCCTGATGACAGTGTGACCGTAAATTCCTAGATAATTAACACCAAACTCCAATGCACTGCTGTTTTGTTGTGCTGCGTAAATAAGGTGGCATCACTTTGCACTTAAATTCATTTATTTTTAAGAGATGAGCGCTTCCTTACTTGGGTGGTACTTTATAAAGTTTTAGAATAAATTAATGTAATGAAAATCCTTTTATCGTGGCTACACATTTTCAGATCCATTGAATAGCAGCTGTTTATCCGAATTCGCCGCATATTTTTTCAAACTATCCGCGTCTGTAAATAACATTGAGCAAAACTGTTAAGATTCTTTTGCTGCTAACGCACAGCTGACATTTGGCGTTGGTTGTTTGCGAGTGAGAGTAAAATAATCCGGCTTTTGATTGAATTTACTTAAAATGGAACTGCCTGATCGTATTGTTTATGTGTGCAGTTTGTGCCTGCGACAATATGACTTATTGGAGGATCTGCGTGGTCACATGATTTTCTTTCATGACTGCCAACCCATCAAACCGAATGGCATCTTAAAACAACAAATTGCCAAAAGACAGGCGTCACAAGATAGTAATCGGGAGCCATCCTCACCGCTTCCGCCCGCCGAGCTGCAGCCCATGCCATTCAAGGACTTTTGCTTGGCATTGCGCGTTAATATGCAAGTGCGGTGAGTAGACTTCATAATCCAATTAATTTTCCCATAGTTTATTAGTTTTCTTACTATTTGACAGCTGCTCTGAGAGCAGCCCCTGCA
The DNA here is from genome assembly GCA_035044465.1 of Scaptomyza tumidula. Taxonomy (NCBI): domain Eukaryota; kingdom Metazoa; phylum Arthropoda; class Insecta; order Diptera; family Drosophilidae; genus Scaptomyza; species Scaptomyza tumidula. The sequence continues at coordinate 8,820,130 of JAWNNW010000442.1, read as the reverse complement.
TATATAAGTTCGAGGATGTAGACAAGCTGACGCTGCATGTCAAGTGCCACAAGGGCTCCGGCTTTAGCTGCAGCGAGTGCGGCTTAGACTTGCCCAACTGGCGACGCTGTTCGTTGCATTTGTGGAGAGCGCATCAAGTGGATGTGGATCTGTTGCAATGTCCTGTACTCGGTTGCTGCTACAAGTCGCCGATCTCAGCGCTTGTTTGGCGGCACATGCGTGTGCACAAGAAGTGGCGTGCTCGTGTAATGCGACGTGAACTGCTACGACGACGTGCCCAGAAGCAGCAACAAAATGAGGCAACAGAAACACAACCGCAACCCACACAGCCACCAGTGGCAAAGAAGAGCAAATTCTATGCGGAGAAAACATGTGAGATATGTCTGCGCAAGTTTGTGAATGGCAAAACACTCTCCAAACATGTCAAAACGGTGCACAACAAAATCAAGCCATTCATATGCAGCGTTTGTGGCAAGAAGACAGCGCGCAAGGCGAGCCTAATAGTAAGAAAATTTCTGCAGCTATATATACCATATATGTTTACTGTACCTATACTAACTACTCCTTTGCAGATCCACATGCGTCAGCATACAGGCGAAAAACCACTCAAGTGCGAACAGTGCAAGTTTTCTACACGTGATCCCAGCTCGCTTTATAAGCATCGCCAGCGACATAACAATCAAGAAGTTGCAACAAATCAAAGTTAGAATAGGATTTAAGTATTAATTTCTAAGAGATAGTATTAAAACACTTTGTCAAGCTTGAATTCAAATGTTCATTTATTGAGTTTTTTTTTTTATTTTGCGTTTTCCATTCAACGTTTTAGTATCATTTTAGAATCTGATATGATTTCGGTTTTTGTTTTTGTTTTATTTTTACAACGTTTTGAAATTTAGCTTATGTTGGTTTAAGTTTTTATTTTCTTTTAGGTTTATTAAGTGTTCATGTAATTAGTTTTAATATTTAAACTAGTTTGTTTATTTTTGGTTGTTAAAAATTCTAACCTTATATGGTCTTTCAACTTTCTGTTGTTATGCTCATCCGGGATTTAGCTTTCCAGTTTCAATGCAGTCAGTCCGTTTTAATAAATGAGATCGGCGCACATAGTACATACGTATATATATATATATATATTGTGTATATATATATCTATATGTATATATGTATATGAATAATTTATATAATATATGTATAATTAATTGCATTTGCCTAATTGTTTTCTTTTTCATATTATTAAAACTGATGCGATTTAAACGGAAATCATTTAAATATATATGGAAATATTTATGATTGCATTTAATTTAAGTTTCAATTTAATTTATTTAGTAGTTGTTTCTTAAGATTGGATTCTGTTTAAATGTATACGTATTTAGTATGTATATGTATGTCTATATAGCGATAGCGACGATTTATAAATGATAAATTTTCTTGTAATTTTATTGTCTGAGTTTTTGAATAACGATGATGAAATAAAAGTCACTGTGTAAAATTGTTATACATTTAGAGTTTGTTCTATTTGTTGTTGTTAATTTCTTTCATTCATTCGATTTATTTACAATAATTCGTTTAGTATTTATAAGGTGAGTTGTTTGTTGTTGGAAATATTTGCATTTAAGATCGTTCATTCCCTTATCTCTCTCTCTCACTCACTTTCTCAATATCTTTCTTTAACTCTCCCGCTCTCTCTTTCTCTCTCTCTCTCTCTCTCTCTCTGTCTGCCTCTGTCTGTCTCCCAGCCAGCCCAGTTGCTGCGATTGTTGCTCCCAAGGAAGAAGAAGAAGAAGAGAAGTAGAAGTAGAGGAAGAAGCCTTAGGCCTTTGTCTCAACGACGAGTTGGCTCGTTCTCTTTGTACGAAACAAACCAACAACATTATTTCCAAAGAAAGAATACAAAATAGAGAGAATTATGCAATTTAGTTAGCTGCCATACACAGAGAGCCACACACTGCCATCCATATACATTATAGCCATGCAAATGCAAAAGGGGCGGGGTTGGTGCGGGGCGGGGCGGGTGACTTTTGGTGTTCTATGAGAGCGAACTGTGCAAATACTTTTGGAGACTTAACAACAACAACAACAATCACAACAAGACGAACAACAATGAGCATGACTTTGGGGTGGGGTGGGGGGAAGGGGAAGGGGGCTCGATCTTAATTTGATTTATCAGTTATTTCTATGTATGTTGATATAGTATAATGCATGATTGCTAACGTCTATGAAACAACTAACGGAATTTATCTAGCTTCTATGTACTATATATATATATATTGACATATTTCTCGACTATACGATCTTTCGACTATTTATTTTGGGGTTTTTTTCTCTCATTTATTTATCCATCAATCTTAAAATGTAAAACATTTTCACTTACGTTCTACTTGAGATTATTATTCTTTTTATTCATTTTAAGATAGTTTACTTTATCGTTTATTTTCTTTTTTTTTTTGTGCGCCGCATAATAAATGCTATGGAAACTTCTCTCAGGAGGAAAAAAAACTACACGTACCTCTGGTTTAGGTATTTCTTCCCCATCTAACTTTCCCAACTTAGTTTTTTTTTCACTTTTTTAGTCAGCTTGGTTTGGCTAGTTTATGGTTTTTCACTTAGTGGCTATTAGGAAACAGTTTTATCTACATAGGTCTATGAGAGTTTTTGTTATATAAAAAAACTAGTGGAAGTTTTCCCCTTCAACTAAATTCAACTACGTTCGCTTTGGTAATATTTACAGTGTGTGGAAAAAGTATTCCGACAATTTACTATAACAACTGAGCACGAAATATATATAAAAAACTCATTTTTAGGCCTAGAAAAATTGCTTATAAAAATTGCGCAACACTTAAAAACAACTCTTGAGTCGAGTTAAATCCACACGATATAAATAATTTATAGACGTATGTATATATATAGTATAATATGTGGTATAAAAAACCGAGTTTAAATACGAAATAAAACCTTTTCCTTATTGACGATTTGATTTAAATGCATTTTTAAAACAGGTGAACGACTTTGATTTCGGTATTAATTTTGATTTTGATGTCTGTCGATCATTCGAATATTGCCTTTTGATCTTGTATATACTTTGTTGCGTTTCGCATCGATTTCAGTTTGATTTTCAGTGTTTTGAGTGTTTCGGTTTGTTTATCAGTTTTGATTTTTTTTTTGGTTTTTTCAGTTCCGGGGCACAATTCTGTACGTTATGGGATCGTCGAAATTTAGACCGTTGTCACACGATCGATCTCAACGTAACGCACAGAATTGTCGCTTTGTCAGCAAATCACCTCCTTTTCATCCAGCACAGCCGTATCCATCGAACTCAAAGACTTAAGACGCGTCTGCAGCACGGAAGAGCCGCGGAATTTGCGTTTGATTTTCCTATGCGAAAAGAAGGCAATATGAAAAACCTGATTCTTCTGTGTAGGTCATTACTTACTTGTAAGCAAAGGCGGCAAATGCACAGCACCCGAGCACAAAGATTAGGCAGAGTGTGGCTAGACTCTCGGCGGATAACTTCATCAGTGCTGAGCACTGTAGGAAGGCCTCATCATCACCCGAGGGGCAATGAACAATGCCATCACACCAAACGCTCGCATTCACACAGGCACCCAGCTCCGGGCATTTGAACTGACAATCCTCTGTGAATCAAAGTTGATTTAGACATGGTTTAAGTAAAGAGTCCGCCTGTTACTCACCAGCTATGCTTAGTGTTGGTCTGGGCACCAATTCCATCCAGTTAAAGCTGTACTCGCCATTGCTAGGACGCAGAAATTCCACACTTATGGCACGTGAGCGATTGATCAACGCGAAATTGGGTCGCTCATTCCAGCCAGAGCTAAAGATCTCCACAAATTCATAAGCATTCGAATCGGGACCCAACGGACAGGCCACAATTGTTAGTCCTTAAAAGATAGCTTAGTAAAAACTCTTAGAAACACACAAATTTTCACTTACCCTCCGATGTAGTTAGTACCGCTCTTGACTTGGTTTCACAACGCCAGTTGTTGGTCTGCAAACTGGTAGCATTAAGGGTCTTTTTCGGATTGTGTTTGCTAAGGAAGATAGCCTTGAGGCGCACATAGAGAAACTTGTTGCCATTGGAGGGTTCAATAAGCCAGGGTCTCGAACGGCACTCAACCTGTAAGTAAGACGGAAGGTGAAAACGAGGCAGTTGAAAACTACAGGCTGCTACTTACATCTCCGAAGGTCATATCTATAGTGCCACTGGGTCCGAACTTGCGACGACCATCCTTGCAGCTGGTGGGTGCTTTTACAAACTCAAACATGCCCTCGAAGTTGGCAGTGTCCGGATCGTCTAGTGTAGTCATATTTTGTGCTGTGAAGTGTACCTCCACATCCCGACCCGTCGAGGTGTACTCAACGGGCAGATGTGATTGATTTGAGGAATTGCAAACGCAACCGCGATGTAAGAGAATCGAGTCAGGATAAGGACGCTCAAAGATCTGTAAGAGTGAATGTGAAAATGTTGTTGGTCCATATTAGTTTTGGGGACCTACCTCAACGCGCACATTAGTATCGCCATAGCAGAAGGATCGATTGATATCCTCATCCAGACGGGAGAAACAGGGTCGATTCGATGTTGTGACCTTGCGTAGTTTTATCCTCACTCGTTCTCCTCGCAGTGCCTCGAAACGATAAACACACTTGAGATGCCTTGTTCCACCTCGTCCAAAGAGAAATATGTTTCGCACACTGCGAAAGATCGCCGGATCCTTACGATCCATCAAACTGCTAATGAACTTGCGATTGCAATCCAACTCCCCACCACCCTGCGGCAGACCATCTTGATGCAGATCAATGAACTCATACTTGAGCTTGAAGTCGAGGGGTCTGGAACAAGAAGCGAACAGTTTGGAGTACGACCTATCGGTGCTTGGTTGGATAAAAGAACCTTACCTCAGCACAGTGGACTCTGTGTTGCGCAGCTCCAAAGTGATGGCATCGCTGCTCGAGACATAGCTCTCGGATATGGTGCAGGGTCGGGCGAAGGTTTCATTTATATTCGAGCGGTCGCAGGTGCGTGGAATTGTTCCTCGACAGAACCTTGCAATCACATTCGTTGAGTTGTGAGTATAATGATGACCCAGAGAGTTGTAGGTTGTCGTAGTATCGGTAACGCTGTTCGAAAGATATTAAAAAGGTGAGTATGAGGATGTTGATAAGCCAACTAAGATGTAAGTTACCAGTTGAGATCCTTGCAGACTGGCGCATCTCTGAGAGTTCCATCCCAGATGCGCAACATACCGCTGCAATCCTCCTGGGTTTGCAGCACACCAATCGCACCCACAGATGTCTCATCGATCTGTCCGAATTCCGGATCCAAATTGAACTTAAGCACAGATATCCACACCTTAAAGCGGGATAGCGGTGAATGTACACCCGACTGACTGTTGGTACGACGCGATAAGCTCAGGTGGTCAAAGGTCTTGAACACGCCCATGCCCTGCAGATGATACAGGCAGGTGGAGTTCGGAGCTAGCGAATGTTTCGGGTTCTCCAGAATGCCACGTCCAGCGCCACGTATCCAAAACTCACAGGGCTTCTTGTTCTTGGAGTACGTAGGACTTTGAATGTCCACAAATTGAACTTCGACCTGAAAAAAGACTTGTTAAAATATCGTTATCAACGAGGTGGGCTTTTAGGGTCACTCTTACCTCTAGTTGGAAGCCGTAGAGTGGCAGCAGCTGTGACGAGGTGCCCGTAAAGGTGCCAAACGGCGACGTGCTGAACTCTACAAGCAGCTCCGGGCCGCTGGATACGGATACGGGAACTGCCTGACCGCCACCGCAGAACTTCAAAATGATGGGGTCACGTGTTGTGTAGCCATCGTATACGGTCACGTAGTCCTGACGGGTTGAAGGAACGCGCACCGAGATAAACACACAGACCAAGACAGAGAGAGAGAGAGAGCGAGAGAGAACGAGAAAGCAAGAACAAGCCAAAAGAAAGAAAAACGAGAGAGAGAGAGAGAGAGAGAGAGAGAGAAAGAGAGAGCGAGAGAATGTGTGAGGAGAGCACGAAATGAGTGATAACAAAAAACCAAAAAAAGCGAACGAAGCGAACGACAAATGTGAATGGAAATGTTGTTCCATGTGCCCGTAAATATGTTATACGCAACTAGAGATAAACAGGGGGTGTGGCTAGGGGCAGGGGTGTAATATTACGGGGGGTGCACCCAAAAATGCGGTTAAAGTGTAGTTAGAGAGACAGAGAGAGAGAGAGAGATAGTAATGGAGCTGCTCTAAGTGCAGTTACATATTTTTGTATTTTTTGTAAACTGTGCGTTCACATTTATTAAGCTTACTTAAAGGCCATTTGACGTATACGTGATATAATAAAATTTTAGTTTCTGTTTTTGCTGTTTGTTTAGTATGCGTTAAAACGTTAGAAAATGAAAAATGTAAGTGCTTTTTCGACTCTGTCTAAGAGCGCTCTTTTTATGTGGCATCTGATGCCAGTTGTTTTGGCTGAGGTCAAAGGAATTATATTTTATTTAGCTATAAAAAAGCTGTACTTTTGAGCTAGTTTTTCAAGGTTTACGCATACATTTAAAGCCATTAAAAAGCTTAAATTTTGCATCAATAGTTTAGTTAAAGACAACTTTTAAGCAAGGATTTGGAGAAACTTCAGTTTTAGCCATTAAAAAGCTTGTTCTGAGAATTATTATTAAGTGATTTTGGTTTTTGGTGCAGGAATTTTATTATTTCAAGCAATTAAACAGCTTGAACTAAGCTGCTTTTAAGATAAAGCTTTCATTTTTGTGTTGAACTTTTATTTCCTTTTAAAGGATTCAAAAAATTTCCAATTTAAATGAAACTATAAACACAAAACGCTTTAGCTTGAAAACATAAAAGAGGGAGAGACACCAGCTGGTTTGTGGATTCAAATATATATCTACATATTATATATATATATGCATGTATATTTTTGCATTTGATTTTGCTGTTTGTTGGCATTTTTGCATAATTCCGTATATTTTAATTGAGTTAAACCCCATACAGAGTGCTGTTGATGGAAGCAGGGATCAGGGGGAGTAGCATACAGCTGCTGCTGCTGGCAATCGACATGTGGAGGAGAGCAGAATGGCGGGCAGGTTGGTTGCTGAGGTGGTTGGGTGGTACGCATGACAAATTAGTTTTGTGGTTGGCGACTTTAACATTAATTTAGCTGGCCGCAAAAAAGGCCAACAATGTTGCTGCTGCTGCAACCACAAACAGGATCAGGTAATAGAGAACCGCAAATTTATTGAAAGCGTGGCAATTATATATAAATTGTTGAGACAGAGTCGGACACAGAGAGAGGGAATAACAGGGGCAATGACAAGACTAATGACTGGCCGCACACACATGTGTGTGTGTATGTGGTGGCATAGTCCTGGCTTTGGTCATGATGCTTTCATCTGCTTTCCGGTGATTATTCACACATGCCGCACCAAAATGGCCAACACTTTGCCTCTTCCAGGCTTAGAAGCATGCTACCGAATAAAAAAGATGAAATGCTCAAACAAAAAAAAAGTAGGGAGACGATATGAAAAGGACAATTTGTAGGCAACGGAAAGTCAGCGCTCTGCAATTCTGTGTGCACCATTTGTGCGGATTTTGGCCCATTCAACTGAATGGCCAAAAAGTGCCATCGTTCTGACCAGTATTTGAAAGGCTATGCACGCTCGGCGTGCTACAACGAGCTTTTAATGGCGACAGTCCGAAAAGGAATTAGCCACAAGCGCGAAGGGTGACACAGAAGCAGGACATGCCATCGCAGGATAACAAAATTTAATGCATAGTTTGTCCGAGTGAAGTCAAAAATCCTGGGACGGGAACAGTTATCTTGTTATTTTGTTGGTGCACATAAAATACTCTTGAACGTCATTTTCAATCGTTGAATTAATATTCCTTGTATTTAGTTACAGTAACTTTTTAGCGGGGATTCCTCCCTTGAAATGGGTTCACTGCCTACAAGATCCTTTTATAAGTCTAAGTAGATTATTGATCCTTAAGTTTGCTGGGATAAACTTATAATTGTTTGACGCTAATTATACTCTGAAGAGATAATGTCGATTCATGATTTTTTGATTTTTGGGCATACCCTAAAGAAAGAAAGGCCTCTCTCTACTGACTTGACCCTGATGTTCAGTTCAGTTCCTCGTTTTGGTCGTCAAAAACATTTGAGTGCTAATTCAAAGCAAATGGCACGAGAAGAGATGCCGGATTAAGTGACAGGAAGCGACTACCGCAGCCACAATACCGCTCAGCAAGCTGCTCTGCCCACTTAAGGGCAACAGCTTAAAGAAGTTGGGATGGAAAAGCTTTTTGGTGACACGACCGGAAGTGAAACTCAACACAAGTGGGCAAAACGCAACTTGAGCTATTCATGATTAGCTCCAGGATGTGCGAGAGGAAGCGTCCCGGCTTACATTAGATATATGTCTGTATATGTATATGTCCTGTGGCAATAATTTATACACAATTTACATAAGCTATAGCTTGGAGCTGCAGCAGGAGCTGAAGCTTGTGTCATCACGTTCATCCAATTTCCAGCGTGGACATAATCGTTCCCCCTCCATAACGTCTTTGTGGCAGGATTTATGATGTGCGTGTCGAGTGTTCATTTATATAAATCCAATGACGAATACAACGAATACCCTATATCCCCTACCCCTATGCCAAAATGAATATATTATCTACTCGATGAATGTCCTTTTTGGTCCTTTCAGGTTCAGGTTGATTAATTGCTTGCCTCGACAAACAATTGTGGTTAAACATTATTGCTAATACACAGTTAACTAGGGTGGGTTGGAGGGGTGCGTGTGTGTGTGTGTGTGTGTTATGGAATTGTGGTGGTTGTGGTGGAGGTGAGTTGGAGGACATGTGGTGGCTACTTGGGTGGTTTTGGGTGGTGGGTGGTTGGTGGTTAAGGTGATTAGATTAACGTGCGCTTTATCTACGACTAAATTATTTAGTAAGTTGCTAATTAGTATGTGATTGTGGGTGTGAAATCAAGAGAGCAATAATTTGTTGTATAAATAGCATTTTGAGAGTGTTTACCGTTGATTTCCATTTGGTTTTTACATTTTCCTATTGTAGAGAGAACACATATATGTATATACATGTAGCAGTTGTACTATATTAACGAGACTTAAAGCTGCTAAATCGAAAAAGATTCAAAGTGCAATCGATAGCAAAAAATGAGGTGGTTGGCGATAAGTTTATATACTGTTCGAAGATATATAGATTAGAAGCTACAAATGATGAGATCCTAATGAAAGTTAAAAAGGTTTTTCTCTTTATATTCATTTTAGGTATCCTAACTTTAAGATGTATTTATTATATATTATTAATGCAATGCATTCGTAGCACATTATTATATTATTTATATGGTCATTAGCCACAATCCGTTCAATTAATTTCACTTTATTTAAGAGCTTATCGTAGCAGACAAATAAACTCCCTGGGCAGCATTTTGACCAACTTAATCCTTAGCTAATGAAATTGCCATTATTAATCCTTGTTTCTCTTGCACATCTATTCGGTTTTGTTGTTGTTGCTGCTCCTGCTGCGTCAAAAATTAGGCTTGTACAGTTTAAAGCTTTACAACTTCAACACGAATACATACAACAAAACGAACGAACAAACGAACGAACGAACGTTGTGTAAGCTACCCAAAAAGTTCTCCTATCGCTGTCAACCTTACAGCTAGAGCAATGACAAACAAAGAGGCTACGAAATTAACACTTCCCACACAGCATCGTCACAGCAACCAGCCACAGTTGTGAAAGCCTATCGAAGCTCAAGGCAATGTCGGACTGGACAGTTGGAACTGGACAGGATGTGGGCCACAGTCAGACACAACGGACATTGTGAGCGGGCTCTGCTGACTCTACTACTGACTGGTTGGGACTGGGAATCGTGCAAACAACAGATTTTCCGAGTTTCGCTCATTTTCCTTTATTTTCAATTTGTTCGTTTTTTGCGCAGTTTTCTTTTTTCGGATGTGAAAGGGGCTAAAAAAGAAATGTTTCGTCCTGTTTGCCGGCCATTGGCTAGGCGTAGGAAGTAATTTTTGATGCCAGAGTGCTCGTTAAAGTCTCGCAGAGAGAGAGTGAGAGATCAGGATGGAGGAGGATGTGTAGACGAAGGAGTCGTGGAGACAAGACAATAGTAAAGTGCATTTAAGAAAGGCAGAGATTTAATTACCTGAATGTAATCGCAGTCATTCCATGTTTTTAGTCTCGGCTCAAATTTCTTATCCTTGTCGCCGGGCGCACTGGGCGGCGGTGCCATTTTGTTTGTGGCCGCCGTTTCCTGTGTTGATATCCAAACCAAATTGCCCCTGGGCTGTTTAACTAGAATCAGTGCATGTTTCCCATGGGGCACATCGTGCTGTTGTTGTTTGTTTTATTGGGGCAGAGGATAACACAGCGCACAATTAAATGCAAATTAATGAATGAATTTTACAGGATAAGTTAAGGATCAAGGAAGCTTAATGCAACATGCAAATAATAGCTTATAGATGTCGAAAGTAATGTTCTTAATCAGTATTCTATAAGACAATGTTTGCCTTAGACTTTTCCTCTAATTATTCTGTTTGGCTGAACTTTAGAGCTACTTTAAGTATTCTAGGAACTTTCTGGTTAAAATCAACGAATGAGTTTCTTTTCTTTATTTACCAACCTTTCTTTTCCTTACTTACATCTTCGAATGCGTCTTAACTAACCTACTTAAGGTATTCTACAAACTTTCTAGCAAGGAAATCAGTTTCCCTGCAAAGTTTCCTTATAGGAAAAAATGAATATGCCATGCGCATATATAATATTTAATGCCCACCTCAAACTGACTTTATTATATTAAGCACATGCTTAGGATAATAGACTTTTTTTTATTGCTTTACCTTGAAAAACACCGTGTCGAAGCCCCACCCCTATTTAATTATAATAAAAGTGCGTTCCTCTTTGGAATGTAAATTGCTTTTAAATCGACTCTGTTCCACTTGCTTTTGACTTTTGAACTTTGTCAATGTTCTTTTTTTTTTAAACATAATTTAAACGTATAATTTCTTTTCATTCTTGTTTTTATGTTTTGTGGCATTTTTATGAGCTATAACGACAAGGACAAAGCAAAGTGGGCTAATATGGGGGAGGCCCTAATACGCGCAACGAGACGAAGCGATAGGAAGAGGAAAAGTCCTTAATGAGGCGCTAAACACTGACAACCGGCTCTCCAGGGGCTTAGTGTGTTGTCTTGGAGATGGGGCAGTGGGCGGCGGTAGCTTAGTGACACCTGAGAGAATGCCATAAAGTGCGAGGATATGTGTGTGTATGTTTGTCTCACCTGTCGCACCGCATAGTAGCAGGTGAGGTTACGCGGATAGATGCCCGGATAGTTGGGTGATTGCAATCGGCACGGCTTCTTGTCACAATCGCTAAAGATTCTCGAACAATAGGTGCCAGGTATGAGATCGCCTAAAGAAAAAACCGAATATGTGTACCATCCTAGCAGATTTTAACGGTCCTTACTTACCCAGATAGTATTTGGGTTCGGTATAGTTGTGTTCGTCTTTGGGCATCGGTTTGTCTAGTGAGTCCATGAAGGTCTTGTTGTTCGCATAAGCGCTAAACAGACTAAAGTCCTGGCCATAGCGATCGGAGCGGGCACCACTTGAGTTGCTAAAGTCTTCCAAGGCTCCTCCTTGACCTGCCTGCTGTTGTTGTTGCTGCTGCTGCTGTTGGTTAAGGAAGCTGCTTCGATTGTGCCACTGGGTAAGCTCTGGTTAGAGTAGGGGGAAACGAGAGGTGTGCAATGTATAGTAAATGAAATCCTGTTTTTGTGTTAGAGATGGATTTACCTGCCAGCTTAATGCCTCCGTAACGTGTAACGGAGCTATCCTTTGAGAGCACCTTGTACCTAATACGAAAGTCGAAGTTGTACCCACTTTGATCCCTTGCAAGTCTGTGCAGCAAAAAGGAACAAAATGAAAATGCGAATGGAAAACGGATATCAAAACGGAAAAAGTTCATTAGTTGGCTATGCTCCTTCTCCGCCTCCTCCTCGTCGTCCGGTACACCTGCTCACCTGTTCAACTTGATGGTGAATATGAGGGAGCGTGTTTCGCTATAGAATAATACTGGTCCCCACGAACTGCCGCACCACATGCCCCCAATGGGCGTACGAGCCGATTCGGCGATTTGCATGTACCCATCCGGGCATCCTTCGTGCACATAGCTCGTAAAGCGGCCAATAGTGAAGCTGTCCAAAGTGACCTGCAACAATAAAAAGTCGAGTAGGTAACAGCAGGCTAAAACTATGATGAGGTGTGCGACTAGCGGATGACCTGTAAGAGAGAATCTTGCATCCAGTTATCCAGTCGGTTAGCCCTTAATAATTGTATCAAATTTTTAAGGGGCATAGCACAAACACGCAATAAAATGAGGAAGAGGTTGTTTGGCAACAAACTTTTGGCTTATGGGGTGTCTGTGAACTCTATCAGTGCTATCTGGCTGGTTGGCTTTGGACGCAGCCAAGCGTGGCTAAGCCATTTGGCCGAGGTGCCAGCTGCTGCTCCTCCTCCCTACTCCCTTCTCCAAACTTGAAGGTGTGAAGTGGCGTAATAACTAACAGACACCGGTGCTAGCTTCCTGCAGGAGGCGAGGGCAACTTCTGCAACCGTTGTAGTTACGCTTGGTTTGGTGCACGCCTTTGGGAATTGGGATTTGCAATGGTCTGTTGAATGGCTTTGAAATCAATATCCCTTCGCATTGTTGTTGTTGTTGGACGTTACTTATCTTTTTAATGGGATAGTTTATCCCACTTGGAAAATGAATTGTGAAAGCCAGGATGGCGGGTAAACATTAACTCACCTGGACTACATCACCGTGTTGTCCGCCCGCTGCAGTGAACGTGAGCACACACACAAAAGGCACCCGATCCTGTTTGGGTCGATGCAGCTCCAGCGCATAAGTCTGTCCAATGTCGCCATAGTACGTGCGATTACAGCCTGAAAGAAGAAGAAGAAGGAGTGGAACGAACGTCATAATTGGTTTGCAGCATGTCGAAAAACATGTTTAATGCAATTAGCGGTAGTTGAGCAATTATGTTGTTGTTTGTTTAACCAAAATTGCCAAGCAACCACAACTAAAACTCCATTACTCCATTACTTTTTAGTTGGCGGCAAAGAAATGCTTATTGGCGCGCAATAAACACATTAAATGTTCAATTAACAGCGGCTTAACATAAAGGTGAAAAAAAAAATACTGACTCAAAAAATACCAGTGTTATCGATCCTTGATCAATAACAGCACGCGTGATTGACAACCCAGCTTAGTAGTGTAGTCTGGCAGCTCTAATTATTAAGTCATGCTAACAAAATCAGTTTGCGTATTGAGTTGTGCTCGCGTCGGTTTGTTTGTGGTTTATTGTGTTGTTTTCTTTTGGCAGTTTTGCTAAAAAAGTGTTTTTATTTAAAGCCTGCAGCTTTTAGATGCAAATAAAGTGTATGGTAAGTGCAGCAACATAGTAATTTATTTATTTTGCTTTTGAGCATCTTTTCTTTTTGGCATTTACCGTTTTTTCATTTTTATGTGTGCCTTCCAGTTGGAATGCAAATTTAATGGAACTTGTGCTGTCGAAAAGACCAGAAGCAATTCAATTTGCATACCAATTGTTCGTTCTTTGCCAAATGCCATTTTCAATTAGTTTTATTAAAAATGCATACAGCTTATATATTGTATGTTTGTTTGTATTAGTTGCACGCACAAACAGAAAATAGACAAAATTGTCCATTCGATATGGCTTCTTACTAGTTGGCAGCTTAACTGCAAATCATTGTTGTTGTTGTTGCTGCATAACTTCAATCAAATTAAACATTCAGCACAGTGGTCATCAATAATCAATTAGATTATTATGCATGTAATGCGATTGTATACTAATGAAAAGACAAAGACTTCCATACAAATACCCATACATGTCTGTATGTGTTCCATTTCGCATGCTGGAGTAAGTGAAGACAACAACAAAAGGTTGAAGCTTTTAAGTTCTCTATTGGAAAGTCTTAAGAAATTAAGCACTGCACAATTGAGCTTGACAGATAACTCAAACGTTAAAATTTATATTATATATAGCCTCCAAGCGAGGTTTGATTGTTGTAAATATTTATGGTTTGTCCTTGCTCATCCTCTTCTACATCTGCCTTATTGAATGCCATTGTAAAATATTTAATTAAATTTATCAACGTTTGACATGACGTGCCCATAACGCATAACGGAAGAGCGAGACGGAAGAGTGGAAGCGTGGCCGTGACTCTCAATGTACAGGCAGTTGGCAAAGTGAGCAGTTCACTCTCGCTCTCGCACTCTGATTCAATTTTATCTATGTGTGAGTGTTCGGCTGTGCGAGTTATTGAGAGTTCTTAATTACATTTACACATGATTGCTGCGTTTGTGCGTGGGCAGCAAGTGTCGGTTAAGCAGTAGGGGAAAAAGTAGCTGCTCATTGCGCTGTTGCGCAAAAAAGGTCTCCAGAGCGCTGGAAGGCTATTGGAAATATTGTGTTTGCAATTAACTGCACATTTTAAAGTTAGGTAAGTGTGAGTGACAGAGACAGCCAGAGTGGGAGTGCGTGATCTAAAGGTGGTTTGACAAAGACAGGAAGCCGATTCAGCATCACGTGATACAAACTGCTGTCTGGATATGTTTTTTGTGACTCACTTCCAATTCGATACATGTGTATTTAAGCTGCTGCATTAAATGGTATTTTCTTTGTACGAAGGCTTAAGGCAAAATGCACCATCAAGAGCTTCACTTTAATTACGTTTGCTTGTTGACACGACCTAACTGCAGAACCTGACCTGATCTACCTTTTGCACTTTTAAGCTCCCTCACAAATTGTGCACACAAAAGCTTTGGCTGCTGCAACCTCAGCATGTTTGTCCACCTAAGCCTTTCTGACAGCTTTGTATAATTGGCCAGCAAGCTTAGATTGCATACCTGGTTACCCCATTACACCCCCCCCCCCCCTGTGTGTACTTACGTGTGCAGAAACGCGGCTCGTCACTGCCATCGCCGCAATCGTTGTTGTTATTGCAAAATTTGCTTAGCGGCACACAGCGTCCATTTGAGCAGCTAAACTCGGACAGCAAACAACCCGAGTTGGAGTTGGCGGATTTGGAGCCGTAGCCAGAGAAATTGGCAGGTTTGGCAGCGTTTGACGTGGAGGCAGCTGCCACTGCTGCTGCTGCTGCAGCTGATGTTGCAGCCACAGTGATTGCTGCTGTTGCCGCAAGTGAGAGCAGCAACGTCAGCGTCGACGTTGACGTCACAAACGCATGACGCTGACGTTTCATGTTTTTGTTGCTGTTGCAGCTGGAAGCCTTAATTGCAGGACATTGTGTTACTGCTGTTGTTGTTGTTGTTCTTGTTACTCTTGACACTTGCAACATTTGTGTGACACTTTTGTGGCGCTCATTTGATTGCCATTTGTTGTGTTGTTGCTCTTCCATTCTTCTTCCCCTCAGTCTGTTGATTTTTGTTGGTATTGCTGTGGCAGTGTTTGTTGCATTTGTTGCTATTGTTGCACCAATTTCTCGTTGTTTCAGTTTCTTTGGCCTTTTTCTGCTTTTGTATTTTTGGCGCGATTTAAATGTCATTATTGTGGTTGTTTTATCTAAAAAAAACAGAGAATATAATTGCTTAATGTTATTGATTCTTTTTAATAGTTTTTTTATTGTTGTCACATTTCAAATTTTATTCAATTCAACACAAAGTACAGTGATCGTTCAGAAGAAAAGAAAATGGTAAAAAAATAATTTTTGGAAACTTTCAGTAGAAATAGATTAAAGATTAACTTAACTGGATGGGAAAAATTTGTTTTTTGCTTATTTGAAATTGTTATTATTAACCATTATTGTTTTTATGTTAATTTGTTATATTTTTATCACTTTCTGAACATCATTTATTTGGCAAAGTTGAACTTCATTAGTGTTTACTGTATTATTATTATTGTTTAATTTTAATGAAAAGGCTTCACAATGTTAATTGAATTTCTTTTTGTGGTAAACAACCGCAGTGCGTATTATTTAATTAATATTTTTATTTCTTTTTTTTATATTTTTTCGAACCCTTTAATGAATTAATATTTGTGTATTCGAATGTACAAATGTGTTTGTGTGTGTGCGGCTCAGTTGGCGATTTATGCGCCAAATTTATGGCCAAATATTTATCGTTCCAGCAACAAAATAAATTGAAATAAAATCGCTGCTTGCTGCTTGCGTCGCTGTCAACAGTGGCAGCAGCAGCAGGGGGCTCATAAATATTTGCGGTATAAACAATTTTTTATTTATTTTTTAAAATTTATACATATTTTTGTTTTGTTTTGCATTTTTTTATTCATGTTTTGCGTTTTTATCCTTGTGCACGGACGAAGGACGAATTTTCACGAGCGTTGCACATTATGTAAGGGTTTGCAATTGATGATGATGATGGGGAAAGGGTGTTGTTGCTGCCAAGCGTGTAACGTTATTTTTTTGTATGTGTGTGGCACAACAACAATGGAATAAATATATATTTGTATATGTGTACGTATGTGGTCCAGAGACCAGAAGGTATAGAACACAGACAATGTATAGCAATTGATTAATGTGCTTTTTTTGTATGTGTGTGTGTGAAAAGGGGTTGTCGAAGGGGGGTGGGGGGGGGGGGGGGCGGATGAAGAGGAACTGCTGTCGATTGCAGCAGTCAGTGATAACGATGCGAATGAAAAACAAAACCAAGCGTAAGAGAACGAGATGGAAAGAGAGTGACAGAGAGAGAGAGAGAGAGAGAGAGAGAGAGAGGAAGGTTATTTTCTATGTATATTGCTGCTTTAGTCTCGGCTGATGATTTATTACCGTTGTTTGGGGCTTGCAACGCGTGACCCCAAAACAGCAGCAACAACAACAACAGCAACAACAACAGACTGCAAGTCAATGAGTGCCAGTGGGAAATTTTAGGGTCCATGGGGATTCCGGCGGGGGTAAAAAGTGCAAAACAAAACAAAAGAGAAAAAAAAAACAGTTGCATAATTTGAAATTAGACGCACAGACATGAAACAGACGTATTTGGGGGGCACACAAGACAGATCGGATGGATGGACGAAAATGTGCGACAGACACTGTGTTTCCAGCCCAGACACCAGATGACGTCGACAATGGGAACAATGACAACAACAACAACAACAACAACGGAAACTGTTGCAGCTGCTGCACACAAAAAACATAACATGAAAATTGTTTGGGGCTAACGATGCGCAACAAAGTGCAGACAGTAAATGCTCTATAAAATAAGCTTAAGCAAGAAACCAACAATTAATTAATACAAATGATTGTCGAATTAATCTTGGGAAAGAACAAGATATTCCCCTGAGAAATCTAGAGAAAGTCTTGGCGAATAAATCTTGGGAAAGAACAAGATGTTCCGCTAAGAAATCTAGAGAAAGTCTTGGCGAATAAAACTTCAACAGTTTAGTTTCCATAAAGTTTATAGAATGAATTTATTTTTGAGATTGATTTCTAGAACCTTCTCAATCATAGGGAACTGTTTCTGATTTCCCAGAAGAGAATCTATATTTTAACATCTAATCAGTTAAAGTTCCCTCTTGCATAGTGTATAAACTAGAGCCAATAACATTTTAGTCAGGGTGATGCTGCCTCTTGCTCTACCCTTTTGCTGTCTGCCCTGTTGCCCTAGTGCTTGCTTGCAGCACGTTATTAATGCAACTGTTATGGCGTCTGGCGCTTGGCGTCTGTGAATCGAAGCACTTGCCACAACGCGACAAGAGCTGAGAGAGCTGAAAAGCTGGACAGCAGCACTTAGACACTTTTTAGCTTTGTGCTTTTCTTTTCTCTTGGTTTGGTTTTGTGAATCTTTCTTGACTGGTCGTGCATTAAATTGCTAATAATTTTTGATATGCCAAAACTTTGTTTTTTTCATGCTATATAAAAACATTATTACCGCTTACCACCCGCTCCTCATCTACTCCCCTGTGTACTAAGTGCAACTTTTCGTTATGGTCCAATGTGCAATAGCTTAAAGACTTGGACAGACTTTTGGTTTGCCTTGAGCTTAAGAAATAGTTAAGTAAACAGCAAAGTAAGCTTAAGAAACAATGAAGAAAGAAGAGAGAGACGGAAACTTCGCTGGTGCAATGTCAAAAACCTTTCAAATTTGCACTTGTGCTTTTTCTTGCTCTTCAACTTTAACCAGTTTTTGTTGCTACTTTTCTACTCGTCGTCAATAACACAGCAGCAACAAGAACAAACAAACAACTTGCTTGTCGCTTGGCGTTTGCTTTCTTATCAACACTAACACACACACACTCACAGAGACATATTCACCACACCATACCACACCACATCACATGAAGTAGAACCCGCAGATAGCCCTCATATCTGTTTACAATGGCAGACAACGAAAAGTAATAGATGAAGGATGCATGAAAGAGGTGTGGTAAATGTGCGGTAGAAAAGTGCTGCCAACCTTAATGGCGCCCAACGCGGGACTGCGATAAACACACACACACACAAGCACACATATACTTGTGTATGTGTTAGAAGCTGAGTTAAGCAACCCACAAAGCTGCCGACCTTAATGGTAAACATCGTAAGGCAAATACACACACACACAAACACACACACATACACAATGACGTATCAGTTACGACAAGCATTGAAATAATGTACGACCTGCATGCTTCAAGTCGTCGTTGCTAAAGCTCCAAACATCAATATCCAACAAACTAACATACACACACACAGGCAGACGCACGCTTTTGAAGGGTTTCCTTTTTTTCCTGTTTGCCACATACAAAAATAGTGGCTGCATATAAAAAGTGTTGAAAGACATGTTGGGTTCGCGCTAGTGGCATTGACAGTTAGTTGTTTTTGTTGCTGTTGTCTTTCATCCAACGTCATTATCATCCAACGGCATCATCATCATCATCATCATTCTCAGCCGGAAGAGAACTTGACTTCTAACAGTAAAAGCTCTCTCTATCTCTCTGTGTGTTCAATAGCCAACAAACTTTTTCTGCAGCGGAAAAGGGAAGTGCAGTAAAACACCCCACTACACCCCTACCCCATCGAAATATGGCTTTAAATTTGCAATGCCGAATGCATGAATGCTTGCTTGCCTCATTAGCGTAGCAGAATGATGCTTTTAAAAGCATTAGCACAGAAGGGGGTAAAGCCAAAAGGAACAAGGGGGGAGAGAAGACGAAGAAGATATGCACAAAAAGCAAATGATAATTGCGACAATTTGCCAAAATATAAACCGAAACAAATTACGTCTATCGCTACAGTCAAAAAAGTTGTCAACCCAAATTGCTAGCCTCTATATGTTTTCCGGCTATACACGGTGGTTGCTCGGTTGGCTGCAGGGGTTTAGCGGAATTGCGAGGCAAGGCAGCAAATTTTGTTAGATTTGGCAATGAGGCGAAATTCTAACAAGCTTACATGTGAACACTTGTTGTGTGTGTGTGTGAGTGTGTGTGTGTTGTTATTCCCTAGCTGGCAACGCAAGCGAATTTCCCTTGGCGCTGTCAACGTTCTCGTCAAAAAAAGAAAGAAAAAAAGTTTGTTTTTGTTAAAGTTCAGTTGATCGTTGTACTATGGATAAAACAGATGCATTTGCTACTAAATCACTTTATTTGTGTTTCAACTTTTAATATGAACTTATTTTGTGTCTAAAGTGAAAAGAAAAGTCTCATCTTTGAAAAATATATTGTCAGTTGTTACACCTTTGACTGTTTACCCTAAATAAATTCATTAATTTTAAATGCAAGGCTTTTCTCTTATGTTGCAATCATTTTTCGCTTTTTTGCATAATCTTCACGTTTAAGTTGTATATTTATTTATGTGTGAAATAGTCTCGTTTCCTACGATGCTTCGTAAAAGCCATGCACACACATGAACGTATACGTGTGTGTGTGTGTGTGCGTGCAAAAAAGGGCGTCAAAGTTATTTAAACGACAAGGGAACTCTCTGCCACAAAACATTGACGAGGCAGCGAGCTCTCCTGTCGAGTTGCCCGTCGTGCCAGCAGCTCCTTGAGTTTGTTTTATTTTTCGTTCGTTCTTTGCTCGTTCGCTATTTTGCACATTTCGCAAGGACTTTCACTAAGCCGCTTAAAGTGAGCCTCAAAGTGCGTGCCTGCCAGCAAAATTTGCGTCTATTTTAGTGTGTGTGTGTCGTGAGTGTGAGTGTTTATGTGTGTGTGTGTGCTTCATGCACTTAATGAATTTTAAGCGTTGCTGGCACTTTAAGCATATTTCATCTATTCACTTTAGCTTTCTATTGTGGCTACAACAACTTTATTATGCTCTTTGCTTTAGTTTGTAACTGAAACAAAGTCAATAATGGTTATTTAGTATTAAATGCATAGCACACACACACACACACACACAACTAGTACACTAAGTTAAGTACACTTTTTCGTGGTGGATTCGGTTTTTTGTCTTGCCTGTCAAAAGAGTATTCAGTTCGTTGGATTGTCTGCTATGCAATCTCATAACAATTCCCATTTGGCTTTTCGTTTTTAATTAACACCGAATATGTCCGTACACCTACACCTACACACAGCACCTTCTCGCTTAAGAAGGCAATTTATGTGCCTTTCACGCAAATGAAGTTAATTTTATGGCCACCTTAATGGCCGCGTAATTAAAGCACAGGAAACACTTGAAACCTTATTTAATTTTATTTCGCTAATTTATCACAATTTTTCATTTCAAGGCCCCTGTCACTTGCAACACCTTGCCCCCTCCGCACACCGTTGTTGTTAATCGACTCGAACAATTCGACAGGTTGTCCGTGCTGTCAATGTATTGTTTAGCCTTTGATTCATTCAATGATTCACTCTTGGCGCTCGACTCGTCTAAAGTGTGTTTTAATTTGATTTCATTGTTCGCTGTCATTTCGAATGCCACTTGCTGCCAGCCACCCCAAATGAATATGAATGAATTCGAATGCTGTGAATGGAAAACTAGAAGCTGGCTACTTTGATTATCTCACTGCAAGTGTTTAGTGTTGAATACCCTGTAAATCATTTGAAACATTTCATGTTAGCTTTCCATTTAGTTAGGATATCTTTGAGTCGTGCAAGCACTCGTGTTCTGATTTGTTTGTGTGTTTTTTTTTGGTGCCTGCGTTCATTCATGACATTTATTCGATTAGCGTTGGATGGGTGGTGGCATAATGTGACTTTTGTTCACGTCTCTCTCCTCTCTTCCTCCCTCTCTCTCTTTGCTTGATTACATGGCATTTTAATTAGTTTTCAGCGTCAGCGTTTAAAAGCAGAGAAAGCCATTTGAACTGAACGGGCTAATTAATATGACAGTCGCAGCAAGCAGTGAAAATTGCAATTTGCAAATTTGAATGGAAAATTTTGCTAAGTTGAGTTGAGCACCCCTTCAACTCCTGTTCTGATATATAATGATTTTGCAATTGATTGAATCGTGATGTGTAAATAACGCTAATGGCACGCGTTGTAAAATCAACCACAAATAGCTGAATACGATACTCTTACTCTTTGTGGACAGCAAATGATACATTTCGAAACAAGTGCAAAGTAAATTTTCGATGCATCGTAGCTGTTGTGCAAGTAAATAGTGTACATGTTGACTATGTATACCCTATGTATACCCTATGTATAAAAGTATTTGGAATAGAAATGTCTACATAATCTTTAGATAAAATGTCTAATATAAAATTAGAAACATCTATTAATACGTTAAACGCCCTACAGGTTATCTTATAGTCGACCTCTTTTCACCTTTTATGCCAGCATTTTAATTAAAAATGTTTCTATTAATATGCAATGAGTTCGACCTCTATTTGGTTCTTTGAGTGCTGTTCACATATTATACATTGCGTATACGCAACGTTTGCCATGTAGATGAAGCTTTATTTATTGATGATGCTGTATGGTAAATGCATTCTCGAGTAAATATATTCGAATATTTGGCAAATTGATGAACTGAGTATAGATTTGATTAATGTGGAACGAAATCGAAATTAAAATCAAACCATATATTGAATGAAATATATGCACATACATAAGCATTAGTTAAACAGACAAACATGCTGTCAAAGCGTGATGCACAAGTCATTAATTTTAATGTTCTGTTGGCATGATTTGACCTTAAGGCTAAAAAGATAGCCGATTTTTTGTTGTAGTTGCAAATGTTGAATACTCTTGCATCCTGCTGCGATGCGATGTGAAGAAATGAAGATGCTTTGTCAAAGTGAATGTACCCTCCTGCAAGGGTATCTTAAAAATGTTTATGATGCTGTCAAGATTTGGCGCTCGTCATATCATCATCATCATCATCATCATCATCTGAGACTTCTAAAACATACTTTGCTCTATACTAAGAAATATGTGTGTGCGTTGAACGCTTGAATTACTTTTGCCTTTGTTAAAAGCAAACAACAATGCCTAAACAAGTTTTGTCAGAATCAATGGTTAGGGCAACCAGCTCTGGGATTTGCAAAGCTGCTGCAGAACGTTCAAGGATGCTCTCTTCTATGTATACACAAACATTCTCTAGACATACATATATTTATGACCAGAACAGTGTAGGAGGCAAGGAGCAAAGAACACGCGCGACATATTTGCAGAACATTTGTCACATCCTGCAGTTTGTGAGTGGCAAGGATAAAGCTTTAACACATATCTCTCTGGAATCGTGTGTGTTTGCTTTTATTTTTTTTTATTTAAATCGAAAATTGGTTTTGGCTCAGTAATTTGTTTCGTATGCAAATTTTAGCAAAAAGAATCAAGCACAAACAAGCAACAAAAGTAAAGCAAATAAATGAAATGTTTTCTGTTATTGGAGCTTAATCGTCAAAAAAAAGGCAAAGTTGTGAGCTGAATAATGCAATTACAAAACAAATGAGATCAAATTTGTTGTTCGATTGCCCAACAAAAAATACAAAAAAGCAAAAAAACGCAAAAAATCTTGCGTTAGTCACTTTTTCTCTTGTCGTTTCCCTGCTGCTTTTGCTTCTTTTCAAGTGGCACTCAACTTGTGCTCAACTCACAAGCGAAGCGGCAAGAAGTGGCTTTATTTTGCCATTCCCCCAACTTTGGTTATCCTGGCCCCCTTGTCCTTGTTGGTGATTTCTGTTGAAATGTTGCAACAAATCGAAACAGAAATTTGTAAAGTAAAAAAAACATACCGAGAAAATAAAATCAAACTTCAAGTGCCTGAGCGAAAGGCGCTGCAAAGAGGCGCGGCAGTGGAGAAACTCAAGAGCTATTTGCATAATGCGGCTGCTGCATGAATAAACCATGTCTCTTCTCTCGATAGCTCACCCTTGCTACTGTCCCTCCCTCTATGGGGCCCTCTATGCCTGCCCGAATGGCTTGAAAAACGTTTAAATCAAATCCAAGTGAAGGCTAAAACTATGTTGTGGGTAGGGGGAGCGAGCGGAATTGTTGGGAATCATCACACAGCGCAGGTTATGAGCAGGGAGCAAAGAGTATATGGCGGCGATAAAGCGTCGCACACGCTTCATTGAACATTTTAGAGTAGCAACATAAAAAAATATTACTTTTCATACATATATGGAATGGTTTATTCCAATAGGAAAGCTCAATTTATGTGGCTTTAAGGCGATGCTGCGACAAACGATTCTGCAGCTCTCTCTGTGTGTGTGTGTGTCTGTAACAAAAAGCAACTGTTCCCAGCAATACTCCCATAAGTATGCTATAATAAGTAAGATAACTCAGATTGAGTGAGAGAGACTGAAATATATCCTAACACAAAGCTACTTAGTTTGGTTTAGTTCTAGCCTTGCCCATACTTAGTTATCGATATGATTAAAGTCTAGAACGGTAATGGTTGCTTAGTCCTTTGGAATGAACATATAGTGATCATATCTAAAAGTCAGTTTTCCATTAAGCGATGCACAATAAAACTTTACTACACACAGGGTATAATAGGTATCCTAGATGGGATAGAGTTTGGTCCCTTTTGAATATCAAATGTCATTGACAGGCGGCCCGTCCACGTAAAACTATTTTCAATCTGCGTTCTATACAACGTCCTGCGGCAATATGCGGCTGCCGTCCAGATGTGAAGAAAGAAATGGGTGCACAAACTCATAAGCCAGACCAAATATGAAATAAATCACTGGGCGGGTTATTGACACGTAAGCAAATATTTGCGCCCACACACACACACAGGCAGCAGACATCATCTAACGTGAGTGGCAAGGCAAAGGGGGGGTAAAAGGATAGAGTAGTAGTGCCACACGGTTTTTTTTAGGGGCACCATCACGTTGCGACATGCAAAGCAGCGCGAAAAACTCTTAAGAACTTTGCAGGCTACGACCTGGGCCAACCTCAAAAGCATCCTCGCATCCTCCCCATAGACATCATATAAGTCAACAGCAAAGTCTACTTAATCCAAATTCTGTAAAAAATTGGTGTGGTGTTGCAGTTTGTGAGTTTGATGGTTGGCAGCTGCTGCTTGAATGCTAGTTCAACCTTTGCCAAGTTGACGACGCCGACGCGGCAATGTCACAACCGCTACCGATGTATGTGCGTGTGTGTGTGTGTGTTTGATGTGTATGCCATGTCATCAATTTCGCCTTGAATTTGTTTACCCTTTCAGCAGCAAGGCTCTTTTACTCTTCTCTACTACTTCTCCCATTTGACTTTGACTTTGTTAAGTAGATATGGTTTGTATTGAGTTGCGCAAGACTTTTGGGGTGTGTGTGTGTTCATTTTCTTCTTACCTTCTCTTTTGTTGTGGCCTAATGTACAGTGAACAATTTGTGGCACATGCGTGCCCCATAACAGCAACAACAACAACAAAGCTCGGTGCTTATCAGTGGCTAATTATGGTTAAATTTGTTAAGGTAATTGTCGGTATAATAACAAAAGTTGATACGAAAAGCGCCAAACAACAATATTTTCAATTTGAGGAGCTGTTCCAGACGAGAAGTAACTAACTATGAAAGGTGCAGCTTATGCTTGAAACAATATCCTAATCAAGTTGTTCTCATTGTTCAAATTCTTGTTCCAACAGCTATGTTACTAATTGGTATAAGATAAAAAGTATCTTATTTCGTACATGACTTGCTAGATTTTTCACAGCTAGTTTTTGCAACTGGGTGCTGTCTGTTAACAAGAGGTTGAACAAGTTCGTGCATGTCTGTTAAGGTATGGCGTTAGACATGCATCAATTTTGCTAGCCATATCAATGGCCTGGCATTGCAATTTAACTCAATTCCAGCGCATCATGCTGAAGCTTAGATCGTATCCCCTTCTTATCCTTCTTTCAATTCATCCTTGGCTTCCATGTGTGTGTGTGTGTTTGTGAGTGAGTGTTGGTGCTATCCACATTTAAGTGATTGCTGAAATGTATTTGCATAATTTCTACAGATTTTTCAATGCTTGTCTGAGTTTGCATCAGCTCCTGCTTCAGTTGCTGCTGCTGCTTCTGCTTCTGCATAATGCGCTGAATAATTCTAGCAATTCCCACCGACAGCGGCTTCCCCTTTCTCCTGCCTCTCTGTTTATATCTTCACCTGACACATGTGTTGGCGAACATGCCAGTTAAGCGTCGACACTTTTCCATTTTCTATTCAAGTTTTTTTTTCTTCTTGTGCTTCAATTTTACGGTTTTGCATATGCGAATACTTTATGCAGATTTATGTCAACTTTTCGGCTACGTGTCCTGCATCCTTGGGCAAGCACAGGCATCCTTTTGCGCAACTGAAGGCAGACATCAGCAACGCCCACGTGCATTTATTGAATTAGTGTGTGAGCCAGTTCTCAAAAATGTGTGTGTTGTGCTGTGTTGTAAAGTGTTGTAAAATGTGTAAATTTCTCGGGCGTCAGCTTGAACTGGCAGGCACATACAGGACTGACTCAGGCCTCCTCCCAGCATGTACACGGCCAAAAACAACGCTACAACTACACCGAACGTACAACTTGTTTTTGTCCCTACTCATAACAACAACAACAAGAAGAGGAGCAACTCTAGGGAATAATACCCTACTCCACACCAGCAGCAACACATTTCCTTCACCTTCCTGTCGCCGGCTGTCGCTTGAGCCTGTTTTACAGTAGCGCCTCTGCCAAAACTTACATTTCCCCTCTTGCCTCTACCGGGACTCGCATTTTTCTATACTCTTCTTCCAACTGCTACGATCCGCTTTTTTTTTTTTCAAATGAAAAGAAAACTTATCTTCAACTTTATGATGATTTCAAACAACAACAACAATAACTTGAAGAGCAGGACGAAACTACAGGAAAAGGAAAATGGGTTGGGGGGTAAGGGAGAATGAGAATGAGCATAAGAATGTGAATGTTTGCCTTCTTCACTTGTCTTGTCTTGATACACTGTTTGTGAAACGAAAAGGAGTATATAAGTGTACCTTGTTAAGAGCTTCCAGCTTTTTGATTCCTGTAACTGAAAAGTCGAATCAAAACGTCACTTTTGAAAATCAGAGTCAGTCACACACTTATTAGCACTTAGCAGAGTATTTAACAGTCATGAACTTTGTATGACAATGTGTTTACATTTTGTTTTTCTTGACTTGTATTTGTGTTTTTGTACGCGCTACTTTTTCATTTCCTTTGTGTCGCTGTTTTTACACTCCACTAACCCCCCCTCTCTCTTTACCTTTTCGTGTCTCTTTTTTCGCTTTATCTATGCTCTGGCTGCTACTTTGAGACATGTTTGCCAAGTAAGCTGAGGGAAGACCCTCCCACATCCCCTTGCAAAGTAGGACAACACTTAATTTTGTGTAAGTACTCACTCAGCTCATTAAGCGAGGGACTAACTGTAAAGGGAAATTTAATTCTCCAAACGAAAATGTCAGGAAATGCTGAAAAAAGAAGTTAAGAAAACTAGCAAGAGCAGCAAGTGGGAAGCCAAATGTGAATCCATTTAGTTGGCCCCAAGTGGAGCCATCAATCAACAGCAGCAAAGGAAATGGACCTCAGCTAAAACTACTTTTGAATGTTAAAGAGAAAAACCAAACTGTTGATAGTTTTTATTTGTTTTCTTTATGGGATTCTTTTGCAGGGAAAAGTGTTGCTTAAAAGCAAAAGGTTTGAAGACTTAATTTTATAGTTTCCTTTTGAGTGTTCATGCAATTTCCTCAGTGTAGAAAGTTGTCTTATATGCATGCACGCATGCTCTTTAACCCCCCTAACTCTCCTTGGGTCCTTTTCCATCTGCGGGAGGCTAAAACTATAACTCAGCTTGTGGCATGCTGCGGCTTAGAGTTGCAGCCAAATGCAGTTTTGTGGTTTGAATTATGGCCAACCAAATGTCGACTCCTTCAACTAACTAAGCTGGGCCTTTTTGTCAACACTTAAATTCTGCGGTCAGCAAAACAGTGCACAGTTAGTAGAGAAAAATCTTTGAGCCTTGTACTCATCCATATTTCAAAAGTTCAACTGCATCTCTTGACCTTTTTTTTGTTGTTGTGCTGTTGCTATCATCGCATCCTATAATCTCCAGTTGATTCGACTTACTTTATAGCTTCTTCTTTCACATGAGTAACTTTAACTTTAACTGTAACTGTAACTTGCTATACCCTGTGGGGATTTCAGCACCCACACACGTACTTTATTGCACCCACAAAACCACCTCAACCAGCAAAAACCACTTTAAATAATTACAATGCGCAAGCAAAAACAACAACAAAATATCAGGGAAAAAAAAATTTAGAGCAAAAAACAATATGGCAAATGTGTAAATATGAAAACTACATGCATTTCACTTAAATTAGAAGCTCAACACTGGAAAAAAAACACAACATAAACAAAAACGAAAAGCTTACTTCAGCACACCGAAGATTATATCCGCTTCAAGGTTAAGTTAGATCTATCATGATTATATATGATATATTCATATTATTCACTAGTAGCTATATTTACTATGTATATAATGGATAGTTAAGGAAATATATCTTTCACTGCTTGACGAAACACTTGACGAGCCGACTGTATTGCCCTTTGTTAGGGTATGTGAAAAAAAATGGCGGAAAAAATAAATGTTCAGGCCACAGGTCCAGCAAAAGAACCGCACGATTCAGGGAGCAGGCAAGACAATAATATCTATGTCAGAGCTGCCAACAGCAGCAACAACAACAACAACCACAGTTACCACAATAGCCGCAACAACAAAGCACAACATTGCCACGTCTCCACCTCTGCCTTCCACACACACACACACACATAGACATATTGTGGGCAGGCAGCCAGGTAAAACAGGTAAAGCAGGAGCAGAAGCAGCAGCAACAAACTCACAAAAAACTTTAATCTCTATGTAATATTTTTCATAAACTCGACAGTAGAGCGGGGAAGAAGGTGGAAGGGCGTGTCACAGAGCTGGCCACATATTTAATGCTAAAAAGTTGCTGAAGTATCCAGAGAGGCGGTGCGGGTGCGAGTGCAAGTGTGGGTGCAGGAGCAGCAACTGGAGCATGTGAAGCACATCCGAGTGGTTATATGGCCTGTTGTGGCGGTGGCGGTGTCGGTGGTGGCGCAAGTGGGTTTTTCCAACAGTCAAAGCAGGTCAGCTTGCGGCTTGTGGGAACAATGGTTTAGAAAAAGCCAAAAGGCGCACTTTGCCCGTCAGATAATCCCGCAGAGAAGTTGGTAGAAGAAGAACGTTACGTTGTGCAAATTAAACATGAAGAGGATTAGGCAAATCGAACCAATTGCAATTGATAGGCCTGTCGATGAGGAGATGTGGTCTAAAAATGCACCTAAAGTTAAGGCCACAAGGCGAAAAGAGTGAGAAAGCTGGTGCACTTACCAAATTTTAAGTATTACTTACTTATGGTAACTTTAATTTCCAAAAGTGATACCTAGCCTCCTATAAAAAGCTTAAAACTGTCCGACTATTCAATCTTTTTTAATGGTAAGGGTTACATTCTCCATGTGTGTAACCGCACCACCGTCTCCTTCTGCTATACCCTGCTTTTCTCTTGCATTGTCTTCGTTCCTCTAGGATTGTCTTTTGTCTGCTGGCATCTTTAGCATGTGTGAAAGGCAGACCGAAGACAATGCGTCAGCTACACCAGCTACGATAGCTTTGTGGTGGTGTGCCATGAAAAATGGCACTTGAAAAGGCGTTAAAGGCGAAACGTTAAAGGGCTGTTGAGGGTGGGGTGGGGGGAAGAAGCTTGCTGGAGTCATCCTGTCAAACAGGAAGTGTGAAGCAGCAGTTGTTGTCGTCGTCGTCGTCGTCGCTGCTACAGCAACGCTGGATAAGCAACGCTGTGTTGACGAATTAAGGAGGAGAGGCGGATGGGTGTAGGTTTTTGCCCCGCGGGCTGCCCATTTGTCTAAGGCCCTGACTCCTTTTTTCCCGCTGAGCAAATAGCAAAAGGCGCGTGTCGAGTAGGAGTTTTCGCTCCATTCCGTGCTGTGTGGAAGGATCATTCATTGGCTCTCTCTCACACACTCGCTCTCTCTTTCTTTTAGGCAGCTTATGAATGTAAGTAAGTGGCTCTTGGTTAGTTCGTTTGCGTTGCAGTTGCCACTTCCGCGTCACGAAGGACTTGCCTCTGTTTCTACTGTTTTGAGTTGTCTGCAGGCTGCATTTTGTTGCAGTTGCAGTTGTTCTCGTTGTGTCAACAGCTGCATTTTGTCCACTGTCGTGTCCTAATTTGGCCACGTTTCGCTCCCAATTGGCACAGCGTGCAAAAACAAACAAACAGCTGTCACTCTGGTTGGGGTTGGGGGTTGGGAGATGGCAATGTGAATTGAAATGGGGGGGGGGGGGGAGTAGCTTGCTAAACGGGCGGGTGAGGCTGAGGCTGGTGGCGACTCAAACGAAAAGTGATTGCGGTCATTACGGTGGCTGAATGCAATCGTGTTTATTCAAAAGAGGCGTCAACTGGTTGAGCGAACCAAGAATGAGACTAGAATTTGAATAGGAATGGAATAAATGAGATACAAATAGATGCACGGATGAAAAAGAGATATAGATACAGATGCAAACAGATTTTTGTTTTAGTTTCTTCATTGAACATAGATACAGATGTAGGTAGCAAAGTATATATACATTTAATCGATACAGATAAAGATTTCAATGTTTATTTCCCAGATACAGATAGAGATTCCAATGTTTATTTCCCCAATTTAAAGAAACTTAATGTGTTTATTGATGTAGAGTTCCAGATGTTAACAACAATCATAGTTAAGGAATGAGATTTGAGGCAAGGATATTCCAGTAATTAGTTTAACATCCTCAAAAAGCTTTCCTTGTCGTTTAAAAGTAATAAAACAAGTCATTAAACAACTCTTGATCCTTCATCCCAACCCTTTTGCAGTTAAATAGCTTGAAATCTGTCGAATTGGATATTCAACACTTGTGTACACTTCTAATGAAGAAATGATTAGATGGGAAAGAACATGGTCTAATGATGACTGTGACAATTCAATTGGGAACTTTAAAGGTCATCGCGTGCTCTAAGGAAAACTCATTATGATGTCACATTCAGACATCGTTGTCTGTGTTGTTGTTGTACTGGTTCTTGGTTGTTGTTGGCGTGACTGCACTGTCAATCATCGTAAATCAGCGTTAAATTAGCTCATCGATGACACGGATAGTGCAGAATGTGGGAGTCCTAGCTAGCTATCACAACACCCACACTGCTCCACACTGGCCCCTCTTACTGCTAGTTCTGGTTCATTTCTCGTTTTTGCTTGCTGTACACGTTGCAAATTAACTTAATGTTGAATGTTCTAGCTGCGGGTTTGTCAGGGTCGGATGCGGTGTTAAAGAGGAGGAAGTTGTGCTTGTGCTAGGGCTTGGCAAGACTTTTGCTTGGGTTGCATACTTTTTCAGTATGCCTGACAAAAGTGTCCTTAAGTGTTGCTAATGCTGCTCCACACAGGAAGTTGCTTACGAGACACGAACTAAAACACATACAGACAGACAAACACTTATACATACCATCTAGATAGCGTTGTGCTAATGGGCTTGGCATTGCACTTTTGCAGTCACTTGGCAACGTTTTTAATAGAATGAAAATGTTGTTAACCAACCAGCCAACCAACCAACACCACCAACCAGCTTTAAACTTCAACTTCAACTTCAACTTGAAACGTGTTGGGAGACTATTCATTTGGTATTTGATATAAGTACGAAGATAAATTGAATCAAAACACTGACAGAAATTATAAGGAACAACAACTTCAACAAGTAATTGAAGTCAAGTGTCATAGAAACAATATGTATTATGAGCCTTTTTTTGCTGAGTGTACTTCAGACTCATGCTTCTGCCTTTTCGCTTTTTAGTCTGTGTGTATGTTGACATCTCAAAACGGATATTATAAATTTCGCAATTTCGTATCCTTGGCGCCTGACTTTGCCAACCAAAAGTTATTTACGCTAGCGAGTCTAATGAGTTTTTTGCTACTGCTGCTGCTGCTGGCAGATCGTGTGCGCTTTAAATGAAAAATATGTTTGCCAAACAACCCAAGAGCAGCCACTTGCATCTCGCATCGCACACATACACACCTTTGTACATATATATATATAGTATACAGCACAATGCAATTCGATGCATTTCAAGTGGCTTTGCCACACTTCGCCTCATTTCGCCTGCTTTAGTTTTATTTTTCATCTGCCATTTTTTTTGTTTTTGCCTTTTGTTTAACAGTGTGAGAGGCTCAAACAGCCAGTGGCATCCTCTTTACCTTTACCTTTTCGATCTGTGTGGGTGCTGAGGCATGCCTTAATGCCGCCACAAGCTGCCTGCCTCCAGTTGTTCCACATAACTACCGCGTTTTTCTTTTGCATATGCTGATTGCTGTTTTACATTTTACCATTTTGCATTTTTCGCCAACTTTTACATTTCTGTTGCAGCCACAGCTGCTTTTGGCTGCTTTTGTTCTCTTGCACTTAAAATAAGTCGTGTTTTAACATCAATTTCGTCGCGGGTTCAAAGCTATGCATGAGGTCTTCTCTCACAGAAAGAAATGATAATATATGTTGGTTTAAAGTAAGCTATCATTTAAAGTTTTATGCTTTATGGAAGGATTAAAGTGTAAAGAAATACTTTAACGATTGTTTTCCGAGAATAAAATGTTACCACATAACCGCATCGTAGTCGGTTTAGTGCAGCCTTTAGCCATGTTAGCTATACCCCCCGCTTGGGTGAGTCATTTGGCCTACTTCAGCAAGCTATTAGATCTGATATCGTATTGCTAAGTATAGTGTATATGGTATGCACTGCCCTCAAACAAATTGTGTATAATTAAATCATGGCATGGTTTTTAACAAAAGCAAAGAGAAGCGGCAGAATCTAAGGAATTACTGTAAAAATGTAAAATGCCAGCGAAAGGCAGAAAAAAAATGTCAACATGCAAACAAAACAACATGCAACTGGTATAGAGGCAGAGGCAGAGGCAGACATGTAGGGCTTGTGGGCATGGCAGTTGACACAGATTTAACACACACACACAAACACACACACATAAGTGTGGCGACACACACACGCAAACATTCTAGTCATAAAAAACACAAGCGTTGCACACACTTATTGAGTCTGCATTAAAAAAAAAAAAGTAGGCACTGGCAGGAAGGCATTTCGAGAGTCTGCTTAGTGTGTAGATAAGTGTACTATGTGGGAAAAAGTGCAAGCGATTTGGCCCAAATCGATTTTGGATTGGCCATTATAGCTATATACTACAACATTTGTATGCAGTTAGGCATTTGACCCGAATGTGCGATACGAGCTGCAAAGTTATTCTCAAGTGGGTTGACTAAACCCGTGAGATCAGTTAAAGGAGTTTTGGCAAAAGTCGCTAACTTTTAGTGCGGCAGCTTTCCTTAAAGTGTGTACTTAAAGCACTGACAAAAAAAGAAAGCTTAGTATTTTGAAGACAAAGTATAATAAGGCCCCAAAAAACTTTTGACAACTCAAAAGAGAACTACGTATTTTTAAGGAATGTTGTCTGTGTTCAAATCATTCTCTTAGCTTGAGTTTTTCTCTAAGTGTGCTGCTCATTAAAACCTGTGCTCAAATTTCTGCTGCTTCCTTTTGCGCAAAAGTGCAAAAGAGAATGAGAAGGTGGACAGCAAGGATGAGAGAGACCTGGCAGCATCTGTTGCCACTCGAGGTGTGTGCTAAAGTTGAATTTTAATTTGAATGTGACCAACTTTATGACTCCGAAATGCGTTCAACAAGCGACGCTTTGCCCCAGTCTCCCACTTCCCTTTCGCTCCCTTTATCTTTAAGCTGCTGCTCTGTCAGCATTTTATGAATAAATTGTGAATATTTTTTTATATGCAAACAATTTAAATGCAATTTTTTACATGATTTTTCTTTATTGCGTTTACTTATAGAATTTCCGCTCGATTCGATTTTAACTCAGTGAAGTTTTACTTTTACCAAAATAAATATAGTTATTACCGCTGTTGTTGTTATTGCAGCCATAAATAAAATGTAAATTGCGTTCGGCTATTAAATGCAATAAGACTGCAAAGGAAAGTTAAGTAAATAAAATGCACACAGAGAACAAAACTTGTTTATTTGCAGAGCTTATTGTTGGTGTAACTGTTGTGTTTGTTGTTGGTTGTTGTAGTTGTTGTAGTTGCACAGCACAGCTGCTCCAAAAGGAGTTCAGGATAATGTGGTGTAGCTAAAGGCAGCCAGCCAACTACCAAGAGAAGCTCCAACTGCCAAAGAACTTTGCAACGAAGAAGAACAAAAGGCAGCTGTGTGCCCGATTATTGCAAACTTATTACAAACGTGCCAAGTAAAAAGGAACGCAGTACACGATTTATATATATATAAATAAATATATATGTATATGGAGGATAAGAATGCGTATACATATAAGAAAAAGAATGCCAAAGAATTGTTGCCCCATTAAGAGCGAGACCGTTTCCATTGTGTTGCAAACACAACAATCAAAATGAAATCCTCACGTACGGCGGCGACGGTACAAGTTAAAATGAGAACATATCATATGTATAGAAAGGAAATAAACACACAGGAAACACACACACACACACATAGGGGGAGGTGGGTGGGTTGGTTTGTTATTTGACTACGCCTGTCATATTTTATACACAACACAACACAACAATTAAATTGAATGGAATGTGCGTTGTGCGATGTGTATGTGTGTGTGAGTGTTAGTGTGGGCTGACAGAACGAAAGAGAACTTCGTTGATTTAAGTACAATAATTTAATGCCAAGACATTTGTATAAATTCGCAATTGCATTTTATTGAGCAGCACAACTCATAAAATTTACATAAGCAGCCGTGTACTCGAGTGTAAGTGTGTGTGTGTGTGTGTGTGTGTGTGTGTGTGTGTTAATAAAGACCTAAAGGAAGACACAAAGGGACAGATAGTAAAACAATATTTATATGTAGAAAGCTTGAGTTTCTTCTTCTTCCTTCTTGAATAAACTTTAAGGAAATATTCTGAAAAAACAAGTTTTATATTCTGTTCTCTAAAGCTTTCAGTTGCGATAAATTAATGCATTTAAATGCACTATAAAACAAAGAGTTTTAGGTAAATAAATTACCTGACAAATCCCACTCTAAAATAGTTTTTCTGTCCGTTCTTGTTTGTAATTAAAAGCGACTCGTTCTCATTTTTTAATTTGTACGACTTAAGAGCCAAAAAGTTTTGCTGCTGCTGTTTTCAACTAATTGCCAGCTTTAACACAACAACAAAAAAACAAGTAAACAACGAATGAAGCAAGAGAAAACTGTTGACAATAACAATTTCATTGACACAGTTCGCTGTGCTCGTAAATTCTTTTTTTCTTTCTATTTTGTACCCCGAGAGAGAGAGAAAAAAAAATTTGTCAGCGACAAAATCGATGCCCTGAAAAGCCAAAAAAAAAAAATAAAACAAAACAATCCAAAAGAAGCAAAGTCACAGTAAATCGTACAAAATGTGCACAAATTTAACCCTCCCCCTCTTCACCCGTGACAGCTGTACGTGTCATTTGGCTGCAGTTTTATTTGGCTGGCCATAATGCAAGTTTCTGTTGTTCTATACAAAAAAGCTTCAACGCAGCCCCTGAAAATTGGGGCTGATCTTGCACTCAACGAAGCAGAAAAGGCAAGAATAAAAACATGAATGAATTTTTTTGTTTTGCATATTTTTTACTTGTGTTTTTTGATACTCTACAACGGGTATTAGCAATTGAAGTAAAATGATTGGATTGTAAGAATGAGAGAGAGAGTTATGGAGAATAACAAAGATATATTAATGATCCAGCTAATAAAGACATTCAATAGTTATTTCACTATCCAATCAAGATGACAACTATCCAATCTTTCCTACATTTTCTTAACCTTAACGTTAACTTAACTGATTATCCTTGCTAAGGGTATTACTATAGTCTGATTGACCTAAATCTAAGCTGCAGTGACTTTCACAATGCTGCACAATTCTTAAAAATAGATTTGAGGCTGGGACATTTTCAGGACACACTCACACACAGAGGCCAGTAAAGTAGAGTGAAACTTGGGCACGTTTCCCAACCACGTCAAACTGTCGAGCATTGAAATGTTCAAATGATATTTGCAAGTGTAAGCAGAAAGGGCGTTAGGCAAGAGAACGGGCAAAACGAGCACGAGCTGCACGGCTGTTTTTCTTTTTAGCTGGTCGTAGACAGACAGGCGACAGTTTCTGTTTTTTTATATATTTTTCGGTGGAAGGTTTTAAAAATGTATACATATACAAAAAATGGAAAGTTTTGCATAAAAAAATAAATAGAAGCAGCAGCAGCGGCAGAAGCAGCATCAGAGAAGCAGGAAGCGAAGCAGCAGGAAGGTAACTAAAAAACGGAAACGAAAGCAAAAGCCAATGCAGCAGCCGCAGCAACAACAACAACAACAACTACTACTACTGAGGAATAAAGAGGAAAAGCATCTGCCAGTGAGAGAAAGGAAGAGAGCGGCTGCTTGGCAGTTTTTGAAGAAGCTGTTAAATTAGGTCAGGGATTTGGATGTCGGTTTTCGTTTTGTTTCTATATCGTACTATCTATATTGTTGCTGTTGTTGTTGTTGTTGCTACTTTGTGTCATTTGCTTGCGCTTTTGTTGTTGTTGCGCTTGGCTTTCCCCAATGCAATTTGTCAGACCGGGGCATTAATTTAATTACAAGCAAGCAGCATTAAATTTGTTTTGCTGCAACTGAATGCGCCACAGTTTTAACTTGCTGCGTGCTTGCTCTTCCCTACCGCTCCATACTACTTTTCCCCCCTTTCCCTACTGTGTATCAGTGAGTTTTTTTGGTTTGGTTTGTGTGTCAGTGGAGCAAAAGTTGGCGTGTGCTGAGGCTGAAGTGTGAAAGCCAACTTTGGCCGACAACCGCAAGCTGAATTTTTAATTGCGCACACGTGCGACCGAAGAGTATAAGAATGGGCGTCATCACTCTGTCTTTGGGCGTGGCCGTTGTGCCCAGAGGCTGTGCCGTTTGCCACTTGAACTCATTTATGATATGCTCTAGTAGACTTAGAGAGGCAAAATGGAAACAACTGAACACACAGAACTTGAATCCTTTTTTGCTCAATCTATGCACGCACGTTTTGCATTGCTTGTCAAAATGGCAGAGAACAGATATTGGCTTCATTGTCTTTTGCTCCTTACACAAATTGGGGCCATTTCAAGTTGTGTGCCTTGTGTCCTCAGCTCTTGTCTAATTGATATGCAATAAACATTGTGCGCCACACAAGCGTATCAATGGAAAGCCCCTGCATATTGCCCAACTGACAGCCATGACAGACACAAAAGCTCTGCTTCTCTCCAGGCCAAGAAGAACTTGGCAGAACGGGCAAAAAGCTGAAGGCGAGATGTTTGAGTTGGCCGCACTCTGCATCCTGACCCTTGACACCACTTTTGGTTTGCTACTGTGTTATGTGCACTGAGAGTAATATGTGAATATTTATTTTTACACTACGATTTCCTAGAACCTTGCCAAATGAAGTTTATTTGCTCGGATTCGCATGTTCAGAAATGCAATGGTAAAACGCTTTATGTAGCTTAATGTTTTTTTGGCACACTTTTTTTTGCCTAAGTGTAAAACACACTTGCCACTCAGATTGAAAGCAACATTTATGTGTTTGTTTTTGCTTGATTTTGAGTTTTGGTGTTTGGGGCTGGTGATGCTTCTCCATTTCTTGTTGTCTGTCGAGTATTTAAGACTAATGCGCTTAGTTCTATCTCCTTGTTGTTGTTGTTGGTTTTTGCCTGCTGTTGGTTTTTGAATTTATCTGGCAGCATTTAAGGAAAATTGAATTACAACGATATTTGAAGTTCAACTTTATGGCTAAGAACTTTCTCAAGCCAATTGAGCTTAAGTTGTTGTTGTCTGTCTGTGTGTGTGTGGTTAACGTTGTTATTACAGACATTGCGTATACGCAATATTGATTTAAGTTTAATTGAATTATGTTTTAATTGAGCTGAGCATTTGCTGGCAATTTGCAATTAGGAACTTAAAAGCGCTTAAGATTAAGGGAGAAGGGGTGTGTGAGAGAGAGAGAGAGAGAGAGGGAGAGATTATTACAACTACTTACTCATTTTGCCATGCAGAGCGCCTTGTTGTTGTTGTTGTAGTTTGGCTTATCACGTATACGTCTAGTTGAAGCTCATTTTGTACACTGCACCACAAAAGTTGTTGTTGTTGTTGTAGCACTCAAACAGATTGTCGGTCTCGATAAATATGTTATGTTATGTTATTATTGTTAATCTCTAATCGTATTAAGCACTGCAAAACTTAATTTAATGTGTTATCAGATACAGATTCGTATATATATATATATATATAAAGATCCCTTAATTGCATTCATTTGTTATTTATTGTTTTCATTCGACAGCGCCAAATTTTCGTCCAATTTGTCCCATTATTGTATTTGATTGCCATTTAAGTAGGCATTAATAATTTATTTGGCCAAAAACCGTAAAAATATTTTGATATAGCCAGCCAAACCCAACGAAAAACCATTAAACACCCACAAAATTGAATTTTGGGCAATGTTCATTGAAAATTTTAATGTATTTACACAGAGAGAGGACCAACATTTTTGGTTTGGGGCAGGACCAGCTATTTTTTGGGTCGAACAATGTTCTCGTGTTCTGTTTTAATGCAAAATTATTTATTTATTTATTTGTGTTTCGCATGAGATTGGGAGAGTACGAGCTGCAAGCAAGATAGTATTATAATTGTGATTATGAAACGTTTTCGGGCTAAGCTGAATAAAATTATTATTTGCAGAGTTTAATTTGCGTTTTGAAAATGGATTATTGAAAAAAGAAAAATTTCAATAATTTTTAATCCTCAACATTTATTTAAAGTTGTCGTTATTTATTAAATTATAGTTATTTATCTGAATCACAATTGCATGTTTTTCAACATGCAAATTTATTAATTTATTCATTGCATATTTTAAAATTAACAATTTGTCAAAATCTCGCTTTGAACTAAAGCTCTTTATCATAAAATTAATCAAATTGTGCCACATTTTATGCAGCAAACAATTTAAATAAATATTCTTTACTTTCAGTTTGGCTTTCGGCTTGGCCAGCATATGATTAAATTCTTATGACCGCCATTCATTAATTAGCCTTTTCGAACAAATATAAAATTTAATATACAAAGAGCTTAAAAATTCGTTTAATAAATGAATAAATATTAGCATAAATTATATTTTTTTACTGCTCAATTTTTAATCGTTCCTTTAAATTTCTTTTTAAACCTCTGAACAAAAATTCGACAAAAAAAATTGCACAGTTTTCTATTTTTCAAATTTAAATTAATTAAAATGCCATATAAGAAAATGCTGATGTTTTTACCCAAAAAATGGCAACCCTTTTGGCAGGCTAGCACAAGCAGAAGTTTAGCTCTGAGCTTTTGACCAACCGCAAATATTAGAAAACAAAACAAAATAAAGTAATGCTAAGAAATACCAAACGACAGACAGGGTCAAAATAAAAGGGCAACAGCAGTTTCAAAATTGTATGTAGGCGCTAAGCAAGATTTATGAGACCCTCAAGGCTTGTACAGTAGCAAGAGGGCAAGGATGGGGAATGGGTCATGGCATTGGCATTGGTCTTGTGGCAGGTCTTCGTGCTTCTTCTTCTTCTTTTTCTATCATTTATGTATTTGTCTTTTAACTGTGCCAGCATTTACCAGTTAGCTGCTGCTACTGCTGCTGCTGCGGTTACGCATTTCAATAATTTAAATCATTTTCGTGAGCCTCATTCGGAAAGGCAATTTGCTTAATGGCTTGTGCCCCACACCCCCCTTCTCCCTCTTATCTAGTTCTATATCCCCTCAAAGGGTTTGCTGCCTAAACTACACTTGGAAATGTGGTTAAGAAGTGAAAAATTCAATGTTTTTTTATGCTTGAGTGATTTTAATTTAAGAGTTTAGTTATTTTTTGCAAAGTGTAGAGCTGGCCATTATCATAAATAACCTCCCGAGTGTCGTGTGCAGCTGCTGTTTCCAGCTTAAAGCTGGAATCTAGCCAAAAAATATATATATACGCAAATGTAGAAGTAGAACTTTAAGCTCGATTGCTGCAGCTGTGCGTGACGTGCGTGTGTGTGTGTGTATTTGTGTGTGGAAAGCAGTTCAAGGACTCGTTTTGCTGCAACCCAATTACGCAAAATGGTGATAAGCCCAAAAGCTGCCAGCCGCAAGCTGCAAAAACTCTGCGTGTGTGTGTGCCTGCAACCTTTAACCCACACACCCCCACTCCTCCTCACCCCCGCCCTACCAACGCCTATCCTCAGGCCGACCTAGAAAACTAGTGGCCCCAAGTTTTCTGTTTCACATATGTATGTTGAGTTGAGTTGAGTTTTGTTGCTGCTGCTGCAACTACACTCAAAAGTTGGCGTGACGTGAATTCCTTGTTGATGCCACAAAGCAAGAAAAAAAAAAGATAAACACAGTACACATAACACACTTCACACACACACACACACTCAGAAACACACAAAATGTGCCAATGCCAATTGAGGGCTGCAGGAAAAAAGTGGAGAAGTAAGAAGCATGACAGACTGTGTGGCAAACATAACCACAGTCAACTTGTCTAGCTGTATAGCCAACATACACATTTTATATGCATAACGTTCAAGGACATCATTCAGCGAGAGTAGTTTGGCTTTTTCCGCCTTTCTATATGTAAGTCACGAGGAGCCTTCTCTCTCTCTCTCTTCATGCGCCTGCAGCTTATGCAACACTTTTTTGTTTGCCTTTTTGCTGCTTGTATTGCTGCTTGTGAATTTGTTTAGCTAATTTCATAAATTTTAACACCTTGAACACACAACCGAACACACATTGACCATTTTATGACGTCAAAAATGTTTAGCTCGCTTAGCTCCCTCTCTCTCTCTGTTTTGCTCGTACTCTCCGTCTCACTTTCTCTTTAGCACTCGCAAACACGCTTGCTTTGGGTGCGTGCTTATTTTGAGCAGCTGTGCGTTGTATCTGTATCTGTTATTTTCGTTCGTGTTGTGTACTTTATAGGTATATATATATATATATGTGTATATGTATGTGTTTATGTGCTTTCTCTGCTTTCACTTTCGCTTTTCATTGATTTTTAAGCAACGCGCGCGTTTAACACCAGCCAAACAACAGCATTTTTACGATTATTACGAATAAAAAGCAAACAACAACAGCTTCCATTTTTTTTTCTTTTAACGTTATTTCACTTTCATCTAAAACACAAACACACGCACACATACACTTACACTCACTCAAACACTCTCACACTCACAGAGTAGCACGTTTCGCTTCGCCTGCCGTAACGGATAACTTCCAGAACGTTGACTACAACGTCGAACTGCGCTCGCTGCCAAAACTAAACTGAAACATCAAACACAAAACTTAACTCGCATGTGACCAAAACGTCTGCTGTAAAAGCAGCAGCAGCAGCAGCAGCAGCAACAGCAGCAGCAGCAGCAGCAGTGCAAAATAATACTGGTTACAGTAATCGTCGTTGGCGGCGCAGGCGCAATTGTATGCCCATTTAACACACACACACATATACATACAGCAGCATTTTTCTTATTTGCCTTTTGTCACAGTTCACGTCACACTGTTGCTGCTGCTGCTGCTGCTGCTACTCTCTCTCTTTAATTTTATCCTCTCTCTCTCAGATTTTTGTTTACATTGCGTGTCGTGTGGCGTATTTTTTGGATCTCGGAAGGGGTGGTGGGATAGTCAACAGCAGCGCTATCATCGTTTGCAATGTGCTTTGGCGGCTATAAATCAAATTACGCATACGCCACGTGGTATAGAGTGCAAATCTGCTGCAAAGCAAAAATCACTGGAAAATGTGGTAAATGTGGTAAATGGCTAGAAAAATGTTAGTGCTTGAACAAAATTGCTATCACTTTACAATTAAACATAGTTTTATGCTTAATTTAGATGATTTATGTATAGCTATCATAAGGGTTTAGTTTGCTCCTATGCTGCTTTTAAATATTGTAACAACACTTTACTCAATGAAATGTTGTAGGAGCGAGCATTCCCTTAGGTGTTACAACCTTCATCCTCCCCTATCTTATCTCTACATGAGTTTTTATTAAAAATTAAAATCTCTTCACGCAAAATCTACTCTAAGTCTTTGGGCTCAAAAATGCCTCAGGCGTGACCTGAGACACAGCACAAAAGTGTGACTCAATTTGCAAAACGTACAAAAAAAAAATCCAAATAAAAGAACACGAAACATTTACACACATGTGTATAAGCTAGGTATATAAGCTGTGTATGTGTGAATGTAGGTGTGTTTGTGTGTGTGTGTCCTTGATACTGTTGCTACTGTTCGACGGTCGAGAACAATTTTTACGCTGATTGGTTTTAAGTCATTTGTACTGAGCTTTTCATTTTGTTCGTTCATTTCGTTTCGTTTCGTTACGTTGAAGGAAAAAGTCAACGAGCCAAAGCCAAATGTCACTTATCCCGCTTACTCCGCTTCCCGACCCCCGCTCGTCGTTTTTCTTATACTATTTTCTCTGCAGCAGCACTTTTGGAATTTAATAATGAAATAGTCTCAATTTTACAGCTCTAC
This sequence comes from Scaptomyza tumidula, assembly GCA_035044465.1. Lineage (NCBI taxonomy): Eukaryota > Metazoa > Arthropoda > Insecta > Diptera > Drosophilidae > Scaptomyza > Scaptomyza tumidula. Next base: position 8,778,062 of record JAWNNW010000442.1, on the reverse strand, counting down.
TCCCCAAAGCCTGCAGGCAACCAAACAATTTCCAATTTTCCATTATGTGAGTTTTCGTTGATAAATTCCACAGTAACAGAAAAGCGAAAAGAGAAACTTTTTCACCAAAAAAAAAGGTACAAAAAAATTAAGAATAAACTGTGTTAAGCTGCAACTGAAAATGAAATCGAAAGCGGTTTTAGTTTCAGTTATAGCCACAACTGCAATCGACAGTTGCCATAAGCTTAATCCTAATTATTTTCAAACATTTTCGAACATTCCTACTAACTAATTAAAAGTTGCAAATGTGTGTGTTGTGTGTTTGTGAGGATCATTGGATTTAATTTCATTTATAAAACTTTTACTCGATTAAATTTCGCTTCGCTCATCATTAAATCGTTGTGTAACATTGGGCCAAACCAAACCAGGCCATAAAAACAACCGTAAACAGTAAACAACAACAACAAACCAAACCAAACAAAAAACAACTGAATCACTTGCCTCATTATTGGGCGTAACGTACGCGTGGGCATGGTTTGAAGGCGCTTGACATTGATGTGTATCAATGAGCAACAAAATGATGAATGACAATCGTGGCAAAGTTTACAGCACTTGAGTGGGAGTGCGTGTTGGTGCGTGTGTTGTCCTACATGTGTGGGTTTTGTGTGTGTGTGTGTCAGCTACTTAAAGCAAGTGCGGAGTATATGTACACATACAATATTGTGGGAATTGCCTTCCCCCAATCATATTTTATTGCTCAACTTTGTCAAAACTCAATCGATTTTCAATCCTCAACTACGTCAAACAATCTAATCAGAGTTCTTAATCAAAATATTCGAGTTAACTTTATTAAAGCTGAAATGATTTACTAACATTTAAGTCATGATTAAACCTATCTATCTATAAATTTATATTTACTCTATCCTGGAGCTATCTTGGAGCTAGCCGAGAGGGCGTTTATTATGCCCACACACACACTTTGGGACCGGTTTTGCTTTTGGCAATGTGACAACGAGTTTGAATCTTGATAAGCAAACGTTGCGCTTATCAAACATTGGTGTGGTGGCAAGTGCCACATTGTTGCTGCAAGTGCCACTGCTGGCTCTATGGCTATTAAAGCGATTTAAGTTTTGCTATCTTAGCCAAGATGCTCATTAGACGCTAGACGAGTGGAGGAGGCAGGCTAACATGCTAGCAGGCTAACAGGCTGGCAGGCGTTGTTGCAACATTTAGCTTTGTGCGCACACTTGAATTTATTATCGCGTTTGTTAACACTCCTCCACCGCCTAAGCTGTACACTTACAAACACCTCCCCACCCCCCCCCCCCCCCCCCCCTCTTTGTGTATGTGCGCGCACTTACACTTAATTGAATCCTGCGGGCAAAACTCGTAAGGCCCTAAGGCATGTGGCATGCCAAAGCGTTTAGTGGGCAATACCCAAACCCACCCGCACAACCCGCTAACTTACCCGCAACTGTGCCTTGCCTTGCGTAGCTGCTTGTTGTTGCAGCTGCTAGTACTGCTCCTGCCACTAACAGTTACTGCCACTGCCACTGCCACTGCTGCTCCTCACATTCTGCTACATATCCTGGTGCATCGTGCCTCTAATTCAATTAGCAGGTTCAGCGCCAAAACGGCAAATGGCTCGTTAAACACGCTATGTGTGTGTATATGTGTGCAGTCCTCACCTCCCCCTCCACCACTTTTTCCTCACTCTTTGTCTGCCGCTTAATGCCACTTCACTTGTGCGAGCTTCACTTGGTTATTTTTTTGGTGAATACATGTTTTATTAGATTTTATTTTTGGTTTTTTTTACGTTTTTATTCCTTAACTGGCGCCATTTTTATGCAAACGGAAGTTTCCACACACACATACGACGTTACCATGTCCATTGTGTGTGTAATGAGCAAAATGTTACAAATTGCCAAAACTCTTGTCATCCAACCCCTCACCCAATCCCTGGTGCTCACTCAGCTCTTATACGTGTTTTTGCTTTTGCACGGATAATGCACAGCCAAAAAAAAAAAACAAACAAACATCGTTTGCACTTGAGCACGCAAAACGGATGTGTGTGGTCAGTGAACCAGTGTTGTGGACATTCAGCACTCAACGGTGGACGCTGGACGGTAAACCAAAAGGGGACAATGGACCAGCGTTCCATATGAGTTCGGGTCATAATTATGAGCTATGCAAATAATGTGTGTGTTCTATGACCAAACCCGAACCCAAACCAAACCACTTACCAAATGCCTATACGATAACTCGCACATTTTGTACGTTGTCGAGCAAATTGTTCACATTGCTCATTTAATGTGACGTGTTTTATAAGGCTTGGTTATAAAAGGGCTGATGCTGGAAGTTTTTAGCGATATCTTTAAAAGCCTTTAAGGGTTTTTGTGTGTCTAAACCATTTTAAAGCTTGTTAAAGTGTTCTTAATGTGCTTTTAGAAGCAATTCAGAGTATTTATAATAAATCTCTCTTCTGTAAATTGAAACCAAGCCAACAAAATAATCATGAATTACTAACAAATAACTTTAATTATTTGCATCTTCAGCTTCAATTTCAATTGCTTTCAAAATTATTAAAGCAACATTTTAAGCTGCAATTCCGCATTTCAAGTTCTTAGTTTCAACAAGAAGCCCAAAAATAGGGGATTGAATCGTTTTGCATGCTTTAATTAAAGCAGCAAATCCAATTTGGGTATTTTAGTTACTTCGCTCTATGAGAATCTTAGCAGCTGTCTCTCTATCTGTGTTTTCCTTTCTGTTGCATCTTCTGCATCATCTTAACTACTGTTGAACCGTAATACCCTTTGCCACCACTATTGCCCATTGCCATCATTTCCATATGGCCGGACGGCTGCTTACCATTCCTGTGGCATTCTGCATTCTGTTATTTATTTTGTGATTTTTTGCCTTGTTCATTTTTCAATTCCTGATCTTTGGCCCGGTGCAACATATTTTCTACAACAACTTCCTCTTCTCATTTCTCTCTCTCTCTCTTCTGCCATTTTTTAAGCTTCTTTTGCTTTGCAGCTGCAGCTGCAACAAAAGTCCATTATCCGTTGCCTGGCGTTATCGGTAATCAATTTTCCGTGGCCGCTCGAAAAGTTTAACGCGAACTCAACGGGGATTAAAAAAAAACACTCTGCAGAGTATAAAAAACTTATTTTTCTGCTGCTGCTTTTTCTTCTATTTTTTTAACAGCTTTTTGACCAGCGGAGCACAAAAGCGACATCAACGAGGCAACAACAACGACAACATCAATAACAATGGCGAATTGTTAGTTTTGAAATATGCACGACCCGATGGCAAGGCACCGCTCAACAGCTCCCCTACCCTCCCAATGCCCTCAAGCACACATGTGTATAGCCAAACAAAAAAAGCTGTCGAAAATTGTTGAAGGATGTTTGTTGTTGTTGTTGACATTTTGTTGCCTGCAGCGAGTTTTATAAGCGCATTTTGCTGCGAAATTTCAGTTTTAGCTCGAACATCAAACAACAAATAATTCAATTTCAATGTATAAGCAGTTTTGGCTGCCGTTCCTGATTGCAGTTGCAGTTGCAGTTTAGTTGTTGTTGTTGTGGTTGCTGCTGCCACTCACTTACATAGTTGTCGAGTTGTTGCAAAAAGTTTCTTTTTCACATTCGCAATTGGCTTCAAATTGGCTGCTCGTCGAATTAGTTGTTGAATGGTGATAGAAATGAAAGCGGGACGGCGGGGCAGCAGAAATGGGTAAGGATTGACTATCAGCAATGCGCCAGTTTTCAAAATGAATGGGCGTGCTCTAGAGTTGCCACCCACAACACCCACAAATACAATTAAATGCAGTTATCTGACGGAGCGCACCCCAAAAAGTAGGCAATATCTTGTGAATTATGCAGCATGTTTCAAAGTTGCAACTTTTGCACTTTTTTTGTACAGAGGGGGGAAAAAGTGAAATGTATTTAATTCATTTTTTTTCTTATTTTTTTTTGGCAGCGCTTTTCAATTTGTGTTGCGCTCGTCTCGGTCTTTTCACTTTTCAATTAATGTTTTGCGGTTTGCCTTTTCTCTTTTTTAAAGCTTTGCGGTCTTTACACAAGCGCAATCACAATCAAAAGGATCACAACTTTTTGGCATATGGCTATAAGAAATAAAAATAAATTACTCATTTTAAAGACATTTCCTTTAAAGATTCCTAAAGTTAGAATTGCTTTAAAAACATTATTTTTCTCATATCCGGACAATTGAAATTTGTGGAAAATTTTAATTTCCGCTATTGTAGAGTAAACGAAACTCGGCAATGCTCTGTCGTCCATTGTTGTTTTTTGGATGTTTTTGGCTTCCTGCTATTGGCTCACCATTAGTTTTGAGTGTGGTTTTTGAGGCTTTTGGCTCTTTGCTATATATGCACTATGTGGGTCACTCTGCAGCTGACAGACAACGGCGAGGGTCGCGGTGGTTTTGGGGTATCTGTTTTGGTTAGCGAAATGCCAAACCACGTGACTACTATTTGGAACAATTGTGGACTGGCCCCACTACGCTAGCTGGACGCTCGAACAAAAGTAAAATGTGGGTTCTGCGAATGTGTCGATTAGCCAAATTGAAAATGACAGCGAGCTAGGGAAAAAATAATGATAAAAAACTGGAAACTGGAGCAGCAAAGGCTTATGCAGCTAAAGATGATGATTCTATTCAGGGAAATATAAGTGGGTCAACTGTTATTCGGCCAGCATCAGGCAGTAAAGGGGGGTGGGGATAGAAAATCTGCATTTCAATTGCTGCCACTTGACGTATGAGTAATTTTGTGCTAAGCGCCTTATGCGCTACCATCGAGAATCCGATATGCGATTTATTTTGGTTAACTGCACATCCAATAAACTGTGAGCGAACAAGTAAGCGTAAGGGGTGGGGTGGGCTGTGGGTGGTGATGTTCAATGGCAGAATGTAAATATTGACTGTGTAAAATCGAAATCGTCAAAATGTTCATAAAAGTTCAATGGAAAACGTTCAGAGCGGCAAATATTTGGACCAACCACCAACAGACAACATGACTGGTGTAACAAGTGTGCAAGCGAGATAGTGATGGATAGAGCGAGAAAGAGCGAGAAGAAGATAGAAAGCGATTGCATTGGAAGCGATTGAACTGGACATGAACAGTTTTTGTTCGGTTTGAAAATCACTGCGTATAAATAATGAAAGTCCATTTAATTTTGAACAGCTGTGGCTTGTGGACTTACAGTGTGGTGTTGTTGGGACTCTGTGTGGCATGCCACATAGATAGACGTGTACAAAATGTAGCTTATTTTCAGCGGACAACATTTATTTAAGCGAATATTTTTAGATAGAAAAAAACTTTGAATTGGTCGCTTAGCTATATTAATTTAATGCCTTTATATCTGCGCTGAGCTAAGCTCAATTGCACTTTTGTCGTTATTTCATTTAGTCTGCACTCTTTTAACAATTTCCTTCAATTTCTCCCAGCTTGCCAATTTTGTCTTCTACTCTTCTCATCGCTTTGCGCTTTTTATTTACAGCGCTGGCAAACAAGTTTTTTTTTTATTTCTTTTTATTGCATTTTTCTCTTGTCTGCAGTTGCCATGATTTCAGCGTCCATTGTTTTGTTGTCCATAAAAGCGAATATGGTTTTTAATTAACGCTCACACTGTGTACATTCTATCATCATCCCTATCTAAATGGCTGTCATAAATTGGCCATTAAAACTTGACCACAAACTTTTTGTCTGATTAATTTTTAGCGTGTTCGCCTGCAGCTCGATTTAAACTGCAATGCCAAACTCGACACAACCAAACCCCTTTCAGCAAAGGGAACAATTTCAGTTTCAGAACGGGCTCATTGCCAGCCAACACTTACGAGACTCCACACTGTTGACATTCATTAGAGCAAAACTTGTAACTGGGAAACAAGAGGAGCTTATATATATATGTATTTGTAACAGCTGAGACAAAAGCTGGCAGCCAGCATCCTGCTGCAGCTTCCTTTTTGGCCATGTTCAAGCTGTCTCTAACAATAGGCAACAGGCGCTAAATTAGCAGCCAGCAGTCAGAGCAGATGCTGTAATGCTGTCTTGTCCACAACTTCTTGCCCCTTCTCTTACTCTTGTTCCCACTCCTTTCTTATATCCTGCAGTTAGCTATAAAGTATTGAAAGGGTTTGATAGTGTTTAAGGTTACAAGTTTGAAAATCCAATCTCCAGTCTTTACCTACGATCTATATGCTGTCATTTTGTCAAACTTTTAGATGGCTATGTCTTACCGTTTGTGCTGTGCGTTGATAGCAATCAGTCAGTCAATCGCAGATTCTGGCTGTGAACTGGGTATCTATAACAGTCTAACTTCTGACTATTCTTAGTGCTCCTCCCATGAGCAAAACTCTTTGAAATAAGTTTTTATTCGCTTTGCTCGCTGTCCGTCAGTTTAAATTGTTGTTGTTGTCGTTGTTGTTTTTTGTGTGTGCGTGTTAATTAAATTTCAAATGCACAAAAGATGAAATGACACCCGCAATAACGCACAAAATGAGTGAAGAAACGCTGAGCTGTGAAAACAGAATTTATAAGAATTTTGCCAGTCTAATTGCATCTAAATGCCAAACATGTGTGCGAGAATTTTCTTCATTTCGCATTTAAAGTGAACTCTAAACACAAAAAGATATTTTTTGCGTGTTTCGGAGCTGTGCAAAAATTTGTTTGTTGTTGCTTGTGCTTTGTTATGGCTTTTAATTAAGTTTTTAACTGGCGCCAGTCCAAAAACAACACAAAACAAGAGAGGAAAAGTGGGAGCAGTGGCAGGCAAGGAAATCCTTGGCAAAAACCGGACACGACGGCGTTATAATTTACATGAACGACTGCACCGAAAGTTGTGCACACGGAAGCAGCTTTCGGTTTCGGTTGGCTGCTAGTCCTATTCCTTTATAGCTGCTGCTGACGGCTGAATTGATTAATGTGCCATCTAAATGGCGCCAGGAGGTCCAGCAAGGATCCGGCAACTAAGGCAGAGAATGGTAGGGCGAGAGAGAGAGAGAGAGTGATACAAACTGCAACACATAGAGCAAGCGAAAATTGTTGCGCCAAAATGTGTCGAGTGCAGTTGTCCTTAAGACACACGAAACCCATATGCAGCATGTTAAGCTGAGGTCGAATGCCATTAGAGAGCTCTAGATAGATGCTTTGTTAATGGGCAACAACATAATTAACAGCTTCTCATAGTTGATGTCCGTTCGCATTGCAACAATTTCGTTGGCGTGGAAAAATGATTTGTAAAGCTCATAAATTTTGTCTCGCCGCCTCGTTAAATTTCATTATGCGAAAGTGAGTTGGGTTAATGTCTTTGCCTTGAGAAAAACCAACAAAATTATGCACAAAACAAACATAAAAGCGGTGGCAAGAAAAAAAAGAAAGTGACAGACTGGAAAATGCTCTTTAGTTTCAGGTTAAATTAAGTCTTAGGTAAACAGCAAGTTTTCGAGCGCGTCTTAAGGTAAAACCCACAAGGCAAACATTAAGAAAAGCAAAGACTATAAAAAACGAAGTACTTAAGTTATTTATTATTATACAACTATACTATACTATACTTTTACTTGGGAAACTGATTAAAATGTTTAAAAATTGTATTTTTATTAATCATGTCTTAAAAAGAGTAAACTGCTTAATACAAGCTAAGAGTAAGAACCAAAAATGTGAGCGATTGCCTGAAGTCCAACAATGAACAAACAAATTGGCAACGTTCAACCCGTTGACAGGCTTATCTGTTTTTGTTTGTCATATTCCTTTCCGTCTGCCGCTCGTTTTTCGTTTCCAATTCGTTTTTTTCTTTTTTGGTGCCATCCATAATTCATGCCAAGTGTTTGTGTATGCAGAACAACAACAACAACAACAACAACAATGTAGCCAATGTCAGCTTAACGATATTATTGCAAAACCCCCGCACACTCTGTACCATCCATCCCTCACCATTGTGGTTAAAAATGGTTTTTTGGCAACAAATGTAAATTGTCAGCACGCGCCGTTACGTTTTACGCTGTTACGTAGCAAACAAAATACGTATACGCAATTTTTTCTAACCGCGATGCGAAAATCGTTTGCAATTTATGCTTTAAATCAACAACTTGTCAAGGCATGCTGCTTGATTGAAGGTTGAAGGTTTAAGGCGTGAGGACTGCGTGACGTTTGTTTGCCTTTCATTTCGATATCAACGCGGCATCAAAGGCTGCCATGGCAATGCAGCAGCGATATCAGCCAGTTCTGAGAATCTGTCTCCCTTCCGACAACAAAGAGCGAATGAGATGATGAAGTGTATGCAGGAAAAATGGCAAAGGGCAAATGGCAAATGGCAAGGCTTGGCAAGGAGAAGAAATGCCAAAACAGTTGCAGCCGCAGCAATTGAAATTGCAAAATTGAAATATTGCACAAATTGCAATAAGCACTGATATCCAACCTCTCCCTAATCCCTGCCTTCGTTTCCTCGACAGGCATGCGTCGTTCAACTATGTAATAAACATCAGAGCTCGTATCTGCACCAGAGTCGAGGTAAGGAGATATATTTTCTGCGGAAGTGGATGAGGCAAGAATTCGTATTGGTGAAGTAAGAGCTTTGATGTTTCGCTAGAGTGCATTTAATAAGTGCTGGGGAGATGATGTTTGATGAGAAGTCAGGCATCAGTTAATGTAAGAGTGAATCTTAATAGGAGCAACTACTAGTTGATACCGAAAAGGGAATGTGTATGGATGTATGTTTGCAGTTTAACCTTGATTAAGACTAGATGATGTGCAGAAAATGAATATGTGGTGAATAATGGAACAATTGCTTTCCTTCTCCAAGTTTGACCTAAAAGAACCTCGAAATGACCTAGAGGAAAAGTGAAATGGTTTTCTTGCACAACGTAGCTTTTAAACTAAATGCGTATACGTAATTTTGACAAGTACAAACTCTAATTTTCCAACTAAAATAACGTTATTTTTTTACAACAAATTTGTTAGTTTGCCTAGTAGTGGTGAACTCTCATTTTTTGCTACAGGCGCTTTGTTAACGCTTGCTGCAAGACTTCCTTGGTTTGCGACACGGTTTCGGCTTACGTTTGCAGACACGTTTTGGCTTACGCCGGCAGGGGGACTTGCGCCGGCAGACAGGCGGCTTCGGTGGACAAGTTGGTGGCTTCGTAGGGCAGACAGGACGCCTTGTTGCGCAGCTGCGACGTGTACGTGGTTTGGGCTTGCAGCGATTCGGATTGTATTTGGGTGTGCGAACACATTTTCTCATCTTGCTGTTGCAATCTCTGCACACAAAGTTGCTGCAGTTCGGTTTGTCATAAGTGCAAATCAAAACTGGCAGCTAAAGAATAGATCGGATAGATTGCAATGTGTTCAAGGGGAAGAAGTGCTTCTTTAACTTACCTCTGTGAAGTTTTCTAATTTAATAGCTAGCTGCTTAGGAACGATATTGCAACTGATTTCTGGCGATGAGAGATTCGAAACGCTGGACGATAAGTCCTCCATCTCTTCGTCGATTTCATCCGAATCGCTCATTTTACAGCAATTTTACGTTCAATAAAAACAATATAAAAATTGAGTCCCTCAACACAATAAACTTTGTGTTTTGTGAAACTTGGGTAAATTCTTATGTGCGTATATCTCAAGCTCCGTTAAGCGAGTGAAAATATATTTCTCTACCTGTTTCTGGGACAGTAAAAAATAAAAAAATGTTCATGGCACACTTAGTACTTATGTAGTTTTTGATTGCTAAACTATAGTTTTTAGGTAGTTAGTTTAGTTTTTGTCTCTTGTCAAATTATGACCCACTTAATCATCTTTCTGTTGGTCTATTACATCTACCTCAACTGTGTTCATAAATTGTTACATAATATATGTGTTTGGTGTGATTTTTGTACACCTCGTCTCTATGTGTGTCAGGTTTATTTGGACATTTGAGTACATATTGCAGTGAAAATGCCCTGAAAATGCTGAAAGTCTCTGTAAAGTTTGGTAAACAAAAAGAACTGTGGATGCTGCTGGAATTGGCTAAATGCCAGCTGCTTGTCGTTGTAAAAAAAAGAGGAGAAGATGGCAAGAAGGCGTAACACAGAGGTGAACAGGCAGCAATAAGTAAAAACCAGGGTACAGCAAACGGAGTCGAGGCTGTGCCACAAGCAGGCCATCGATTTCACCTAGTTGTTGTTGGCTTGTGCCACTTAGTTGTTGTTTTTGTGTGCAAATAGAACAACGACGACTTGCGTTGTGTATTTACAAGTTGTGAATTGTTGTCATCTGCTTCAACAGCAATTGCAACAATAGCAGAATGTGTAACGTGTAAGGCCTGCCCATCTCTAAATCTTGGCTGCCCGCTTTTCATTACCAATTGCAATCAAATACCACTTCCTTCATCTCCTATTTCATTTTCTCCCCCTTTTCAAACAGTCAAACATCAATCAGGCTGTGTTATGCAAATATTGTGCATGAATGTTGCAACAAAAGTACAACGAAAGAAATGTCGAAATGCATAATATAACAAGTAGTAAAACTGCTTGAATCACAAATAGCATGACCGACTAGAAAAGTACCCTGCGAAGGGTTTGTATTTGTTACAGTATTTGCTATTAAAGAAAGTTTGGCTCTTAATTTTTGTGTCTCCAGCTAATAATCAAACTTTTAGATGATAAAAGTGGTTGACATAAATCGATATTTATAGATATATATTTTTGTATTATGCTAAGCTGTTGAAACTAAGCAAAAAATGTGTAGGAACATATACATTCGACATAAAGAACCTAAATTTTTCGACGCTATCGCATAACGAATTTTTAGTAGGTATCAAAACCTGGTGTCAGCTGCCAATAGTTTGGCTTGCTTTTGCTGGCAAAAGCTCTGGCAGAGTCTCTACGTTTCTTGTGCTGTGAAATTAAACGATAACGAGTTTTGGCTTTCACCGTCGCCGCTTGCAGTTTTTCTTGGGAAAAAACCAAAGCCAAAACAGCAGCCAAGCGAAGCAAACCAAAACCCATCTTTTATTTATGCGTTAAGTTACAAACAGACCAAAAAAGTGCTGAAGACGAAGCTTAGTTTTTTCTGAGTTGCAACATTTAACCTTAAAGTCTGCACACAGCTGCATGACGACAAGAACAGCAACAGCAACAACAACAACAACACGAAACGTTTACGTTTACGAAAACCGAATTGCAATTTGAATTTTCTTGCTTATCAAAAAGTTGTTTCGCCTGCCGTGCAAGAAAAATTTCGTTTTTGGATTTCAACTTTGTCCGCTGACAAATAAACATAGCGCAAACAAAAACAAAATACTTGCACCGTGTCGGAGGAGCTCGAAATGGAGTTGCAACATTGAGCAGCAGTTTGTTTAGCTGCTTGCAACACTTTGTCGAAAAACTTCTGCATTAACTTTTAGCTTGCGATTCATTTCATGCTGCTTTTTTTCTTATGTAATCGCAGCCCGAATGAAAAGAAAAGCTTGCAAATAACTTTGCAACAACAACAACAACCACACTGAAACTATGTATAACAACAGCAACAAAGTCAACTTTAATTGCAAAATAATTTGCAATGCATTAAAAGTTAAACGCGCATCTTTAAAAGTTCGCGCATTAAATAATTTTCTGTTATAATACCATAAAAAGCCGAGGAAAACTTTTAGCCTTTGTTCGCTCTCAATTTGTTTAGTTTGGCTATGAAGACTTTAATTAGTTTGCTGCTGTTGTTGTTGCTGGCGTGTTTTTGTTGTTGCTGAGTCTATTCAAATATGGCAAACAACAACATTCCAACAAACGTTCTAACTGGCTTGGTAAGAGGCACAAGGCAAACAAAACGCAGGCATGCGTAATTAAATTTACATGAATTGATATTAAATACACACCAACAGACATACTACACACACACACACATACACAAAGACATCTCCTTCTTCACACAAACAAATACACACGGACACATGTGCCTTCAATTGTAGCATGTAATTATCGTTGCGTGCTTTTGAACAACTGAATAGACGCAACGATGCGAATTTTCATTGCCTTATTATGTAAGAAATTCGGGTTTTCCCTCTCAAAAATGCTAAGCAAGTAGGGTATGAAGAAGTTTTGTAATTGTTTAATTCAGTTTAATTAATGTGTATATTGATTGCATGTAACGTAGTCTGTTCGTTTATCCATCTGGCTGACAGACACTAGAAATCGAATCTATGTGAATATATTTATAAATATATTCTCAGGGCAGTTAAATTCCAGCCAGATACAGAGCATTCTCTCAGTCGTTAAGACTCTCTTTCGCTTTCTCTCTTTCGTTGTTTCTAAGAAAACAATGGTTGACAATTTGTGTTGCCTACTTTTGTGCGCGGGCACTCAGTCAGTCTGCAAATTGGCAACAAACAAGACAAAACAAATGCGTAACGTTTATGAGCAGCACAACACATGTGACTCAGACACAATCACACACACACACACGCATGACTCCTCAAAAGTTCATTTGGGCATGTAAAAGTTTTTCGTCATTGTCTTTTCATCGTCTGTGTGACTGGTTTTCCGGACCTGCTATACAATTGCCTTACTCCTCTCTCCCTCTCTCTCTTTCTTTCTTTCTCGCTAGGTTATAAGCGAAATGAATGTCTAATTTTCACAGCTCGCGCTTTTCCAGTTCTTAATTATTAAAATTAAGCGCTGGCAACAATTTATTTGACATTGTTGTTGTTGTTGTTGCTGTTATTACTATGTTGTATGTAATATTTATAGTCGTTGTGTTTGTTGTTCTTGTTGTTGTTGTTAGCCAAAAAGTTTACCCTTTGGTAGTAAGTTGGCGCTGACTTTGCTACTGCTGCCAACTTATTTGGCATTCATCAAGTTGACTTCTATTTTGGCCTGACATCAACATTCTACACGTCTCCTGCTTCCCTTCTCTCACTCTGTGTGTCGCTTTGTTGAATTGTCTGTTGTTGTCATATTTGCTGGCTGATAATAGCGCTGATGGCTTTTTCGTCTGTTGGGCCATAATGAGCCAGAACGTTTGACCAACCATGAATTATTGCTCAAAACTTGTAGCTGAAAGCAATATTTTTAATGCAGGCAAATGACTGCGTTAGGGTGAAAAGAAGAGTTGGAGGAAGGAAAGGAAGAGAAAGAGTATGCGTTTCGTTTTGATTAAAAAAGTTAAATGCCACATTCGAGCGAATGATAAAAAAAAACTTTTGTTTAACTAGCAGCAGCGTTGACAATAGCACAGCCTGCAGATACTCTGTAAAATTGGAAACGCTGACTAACTTGGACTTTTCACTCCTTAAACTATATAAATGATCTGGAACAAGATGTCAAAATGGCTTTATTGAGTACAGTTTGACAGAATGTCCTTTAGCATTAGCCGAAAAGTTTCTACTTGCTTCTATATGGTTAGTTTGTCGCATATCTCTGTTATCTGGCATACACTTTATCATTGTCCTTACTTTTCTTATAGGGTAACTCGTTGGCATTCTGTACTGTGTCAGCAGTTTTTGAACTGGCTGAACTGGCTGCTGTGTGTGTTGTTATTGTTGCCAGCCACTCTTAACAATGTCAACACTTTGCTCTTTTATCTGTTTGCACAAAGACTGCCGCTCTTTCTCTCTCTCTCTCTCTTGCTCCTTTATTCATTATCTTCCTTACTCTTTCACTCTTTAGCCGCTTTAAGTTTGTGTTGCCACTTTGGGTATGTTAACATAATGCGATTAATTTGTTTTCATTAAACGTTCGACGTTGATTGCCACACCCCCTTGCCATTACACTTGTTGGCTTGCCGCCCACGTTCAATGGTGCGCATGCTTAATAATTAATTTGAAATGAATCTGGCGGCTCACTTGGGCTTTAAGTGTTGCGTAAATTAATCTGAACACTTGACTTTAAATAGGCCGCTAAAGAAAAGTATCCAGTTAGGTGCAGACAGGTTCAAAGGTGAGGCTGGTTCAAGGTTAAATTTGAAAGCCAGACGAAATCAGTCAGATGAGAAGATGAGATGAAAGCTAAGTTATGTTAACTGTCTCGGATCTGTGTGGGCCAATTTTGAACTTTGAGGCCAATGGAATTTCTTTTGGACTCTATTGACTCGCAGACATTGCAACGCCGCACACACACACACACACACATGCACAATGAAGTGATCAGCATTGCAGCATGTAAGACCCAACACAACCGAAGTTGGCCAACAACTTGGCCCAACATCTTAGCTTTCAACATGAGGGAGTTGAACTTATACGCTAGAGAGAAAAGTTGCCCAGAAAGCATTTTCTTGTCAAGCATTGTTTAAGTTTTTCACATGTGTGTGTGTGTGTGATTGGGTATGTGTAAAAGGACCATGGACCAGCCTTAGCCTTGGCCCAAAGCAGCGCGCTCTGTTAGCCAACTGTTAACACAGTGTTAACTGTCTGTTATGGCCATGACCCACGTGCTAGTCAGCAGCTCGTCGCAGAGTCTGCGCATTAACTGTTCCCAGTATTCAGTTCTGAAGCACACACACATACACACACACACACTCAAGCACACACACAACACAGTGCGTATGATTGATAAACCAAAATAAATATTTAGCTAGACTCGCGCAATGCACAAAACGTTTATTGAGCGACAGCAACAGCAACAACAACAACAACAAGAGTTGTTTGTGTAAATGGTTTCAGGATTTTTGGGTTTTTCATTTTCTTGGAGGCGTTTGTTTTTCTTGTGCCTCACGCACTTTGCCTCAAGGCTCTTATGGAGGGGGTTTTCTAAGCAGTGAGGCTCTTATGGAGCGGGCGTGACGACTGTGTGTGAAAAACATCTGTCATACACACACAAACGCACACACACATGCACACACTGACAGCTGTGACCTTGGGCAGGCTGTGAACTGTAAGAGAAACGAGCAACATGGCCAAAATGTGCGTCGTTTTTGCTCTGGTTGTGTGCGATTGTTTGTTAGTGTGTGTATGACGCGTGTATACGTATAAAGCTGATATAAACATCATAATTGGTTAGGCGAGCATCTTTTATAGTTAAACCATATGCATTCTATGTTTGTCAAGGAATTTTGTCGATATGCAGCCTCAGTGAATTCAATATTCACGTGTTGTACCCATAAACTGTTTGAAACTAATTGATCGTTTTTCGAGAACTGAAAGAAGTTATCAAAAATATTTAGTTGACTAACGTTGATTGTTTCAAATGTATCAGATTAATGTGAAGGTGAACTTATTAAGAGTAGCTTAACTATTTACATTACTTTTCAAACAAACCAGCTTTTAGAGTTGCTGATTTAGACTTAATCATTAATATGATGCCTGTTGCATACATGAATATGTTTCTCATTTATCTTAACCACATTCTGTAGAGTATTAAACAGATTTGTGAGTATTTGTTAAGCTAACCTACATCTAGTTTACACCAAAGCTCTTTCACCCAGCCATCAGCAGCGTGTCAGCCAGTCAGCTGTCAATTAAATTTACACAACTCCACACACACACACACACATGCACACACTCGTATAAAGTAAAGGACATTGTGGAGCCAGATCTGACTGCTTGTCAGGCTAGACCGACTCTGTGGTTCCATTCATTGAATTGCAATTAAATTGTTGAGGCAGTCTCTCGTCCCCATTCTCCTATTCTCTCATTCTCCCGTTCTCCGTCTCTGTCCAACTGTTTACTGTTAGCCATTGTTTTGTGCTGGATTTGCAGCCGTCAAAGTGACAAACATCGCCGCCTCCTGTTGCCTTCTATTTAAACTTCGTACAACCCAACTCTTCCTTCTCCCCACACATACAAACATACATATGTATACCACACGAGCCCACTTATTATGCCATTTGTGCTTGACATCTCTTCCTTTTCCACCCTTCGCTCTCTCCCTTGCAAAGCCTTGTCACGTGTCAGGTGGCGCTTTGTGTTTTGGAGGAGCCTTGCAACCGGAGGAACAGAACTCCAAATGTTGTTACCTGCCAGAGCACAAACATAAATTGCTTTTGACGTGCTTCGTTGGCTTTTATTGCGAGATCTTGGTCTTGCCCTGACATTCAAAACGTTCAACATTCTGCCCTCTCTCTCTTTCTCTATCACTCCTTGACTAATTAGTACAGGGGCATGCAACATTTGACAGGAAAACTTTAGGCGAGATGCAAAACTTTATGGCCCTTAACACTCCAAAAAGATGTTATACATTTTAATTAAATTTTGAATTTCCTCCTATTAATTGGAAAGATTTTTGATAATAAAGTTTTACCTACAAAAAAAAAACCTTTTCATAATAATTAAGTTCTAACTTTTCGTTTATTCTTTTTCTGAGTGCATTTTGCTCATTTCTCTTGAACAGCAGCTTCAAATAGAATTGTTCAAATGTTGAAATGTTGCAAACATTTTTCACCAGACTTTTCAACACTCCACAACTAGAAACCCTTAGCCCTAACTTGTTCCATTTATATATATATATAGATATATATGGAGCAACAACGTTTTGTGTTTGTCTTGTTCAGGTTAAATGCGCGCGAATTGTTTTTGGCCCCACAAAACTTTGCCATTTAACTTTTGTGTAACTAAGTCGTGAAGACTGCCAAATATTTAAGAGCAAATAAACTTTATTTTCATTCGGTTTTTTCTGTTTTTCTTGAATTTTTCCCCGTTTTTTGCTGATGTGGCGGCTCCTTTTAAAACTCCAGCATTCAGCAGTAATGAGAAAACGAAAATGTGGTTTTTCACTGGAGAAGGATACACAGGACTCTTTCTTGTCAACTGCTCATCCAAAACCCCCCCCCAAAAAAAACTTAACTGACTAGCAAATTTTCGCCAGCTCTCTGCTCCTTCTGCTGTCACCTTTAGAAATTAGCAACATTTTATGCTGCTAACCTTTTTATGCAAATTACCAATTTCCTGCTCCACAACTTTGCCTCTGTCCCTATGCGAGAGAGTAAGGACACATTTGCGGTTAACTGAGCAAACATTCGAGGACCTAGATTGGCCAAAAACTAAGGACCTTTGACATGTGGCACGTGAAAAGAGCTTGTAGCATGTGGCATGTGGCATGTGTGTGTCCTAAAGCTTTGTTTTTTGTCAACTTTCTAATCAGCCTATTTGTTTAGGAAGCAACATTTAATTAAGCCAAGCATAGAAAATCTCGTAAAAATTAATTTGCTTTTAAATTGTACTACGAAAAAACCACAAAATAACTGTTTTGTATTTGATTTTCATCTAAATGGATTTTCTATTTCAGCTAACACGATTATATTGATTTTTTTTGGGTTTTCTTTCATTTTGGCTATATAATGATTTCTGTTTCAGTTAACTTCATTGTTCACTTCTTTTCAACTATGAATTCCAATTGAGTTTATAATATTTATGCTTTTATATTTGGTTATTTTTATCACAATATTTTATACTTGGTTTTTTTAAGGCCCAACTTTTTTTGTATTTATTTGCAATTTTTTATTTTGTTTCATCTTTTGCTTGGTTTGTTCAATTATTTCACGGGCATTTTATTTTTAAAACATAAATACATTAAAACATTCTTTTGAAAGTATTCTTTTTAGATTATTTTCCACTTTGCAAGTAACTAAATGGACTGTTAAGTTTGTTTAAAAAGAGTATATGCGGAAAGTTAGGAATAAAATATTTTATTTCAAAAAAGACATGTTAGAAAAACTTAAGAAAGTTTTGTGTTAAATCGTAATCCAACTTTATCCATTGGTGCTAATATTATTTTTGGCTTACTGACAAATCATCCAAAAGTCGTTCAACTTATTAAAAATTTCCTCCCAACGCTTTGGGCTATATATATACCACATAGAAAATATTTTTGCATGTGCCAAAAATAAAATCCCAAAAACGAACTGGCCACAAAACTTTGCCCAAAACCTTGGCAGACCAACAATTTATTACAATTACGTCAAAATTCATTTGAAAGCAGCCGCCAACGCCGTTGCCAACAGCAGTAAGGGGAGTAGAGGAAGTGTGGAAAAGGCAGGTCATAAATTGGTAGCTGCAATGCGGCTGATAATGTTGGCCAGGCAAAACAGAGTTATAGATTCTCGCCCAGTTGCTGCTGCAACTACTGTGCAAACCCAACTAAACGCAGAAGGCAAACTTGTGCTCAATTGGATTGCCCACAGATTTTTGGTCAAATGGGCGCCAAAACGGTGGGGGGGATGTGGGTTGCGTAAGGAAATATTACTGGAAAAGACAACAATACTGCGTTTTTGTGGGTCAAATGCAAAATGGGTCAGAAATGACTGCAGGCAGAGAGAAAGGGAGAGAGAGAGAGAGAGAGAAAGAGCTGCATAAATCACGGCGAAAGTTGTCGGGCGGAAAGTGAAAATGCTTTTGCAAATCTGATTACCTAAATGCAAAAGGAAGTGGTCTAAGAGACGGGGATTGTAGGAGGGCGTGTGATTGGTCTTAAGGTAAAAATGACATTAGTGTTGTAATAAAGCGTCGCAAATTGACTTGATTATTATGACGTTGCCTTCTCTTTTTCCCTTTCGCTTGTGCTAAAGACGCGTCTAAGCCAATTCGATTATTAAGTGATTTTGCAAAGGATACGTAAGGGTACGCCAGCTGTGCTTAATATGTTAAAAAAAAAAATATACAGAGAGAAAGGGGATAGGGGGAGTTGAAATGGGTGTTTGGGATGTCCGGGCTGTTAAGCTTAATATGCCACACAAGCGAATGCGCATGCTGTATAATAAAACAAGATTTATTTAGTTGGTCGGCATTAACTGTTGCCCTTTATATATAAGATGTGCGATATGTTTATGCCTGCGTCTGCGTCTGTATAAGTGTGTTTGTGTGTGTGTTTAAGGGTGCCTTGTTGCAGACGAAATACCCTAGCAGCTAACAGGCAACAGCTCTACACATAAAAACTTGAATGAGTTTTCTTTTCATTAAAAGCGGATTTACGCACAGAAAGCAAAGTGTCTGACAGAAAGAGCGATAGAGCGGGAGTGGGCGGGGTGGAAGAGAAGAGGTACGTTTAAGGGGCACAGAGCTTATTGTACAATAAACACACACACACACACACACACACTTAGCTGAGTCAGCTTGTAGACATTTTTTGGATCCTTGCCTTTTATTTTTTCGTTATAGCCTCGCCTTGTGCCTTTCAATGGCGCTAACGAGTGTTGCACATGTGTGCGTAAGTGTGTGTTAGTGTTTATGTGCGTATGTGTGTGTGTGTGTGTGTGTGTGTGTATGGGAGACAACTGGTCAATGTTGTCACAGACGCACAGAATGTCAACAAAAGATAAGCCATTCATTTTATTCATTCATTATTCACTGTCTCGTTCTCGTTCACTCGCTCCCTTGCTGCCTTGCTCTGTCTCTTTCCTTGTATTGCCCACAAATATTGTCAGTTAACTATTCCGTAATTTAAGCCTTGTTGGCTGTCACTTGAGACGAAAATAATCGACTTTGTCACGCTGCTGACGATATCTTCGACTTGTGGTCATCTTCTTCTTCTCACACCCTTTCCCTCTCTCTTTCTCTCTCTCTGTCCCACTCTGTCTCTTTTTGCCTTTTGTGTTCACCCCGAATCAAACAAAAAATGGCTATCAAAGCGCGTGTCAAATTTCATTGGCAACAACATAAAAGTTATAGCAGACTTTAAGGGGCAGTCTACAAAAGACTTTCGCTATCCAATATGTGTGTGTGTGTGGGTGTAGCTTAACGAATGTGCGTGTGTGTGAAAGGAAGTGAGTAAAAAGCATTGGACAATAACTTTGCTAATTATGTCGCATACTTTGTTGCTTGTTATCCTCTGCTACTAAACTGAAAAGAGTATAAAAGTGGCTTAATAAGAAAATAAATTTAAGTGCCACGCAAATCCTTTGGCGAATCCATTTCCTGGAAACAAATTGTATGAAACTTATATGTACTTCTCAGCTCAAATTAACGTAGGCTTAACGTATCATTATTTATATCAAAAATAAGATTAAAGAAAGTTAAAGTTCTTTGATGTTTCTCTTTTTAGATATGTGATTTAAATGATGATGACTTCCAATTCAAATTCATATGACGCTAACTAACTAAGGTAAGTTATACATATATAATAATCTTTAGTGATATATTTATGTTCCGCAGAAGTTGAAACTATTGATATACTACAAATGTTATAAAGAAATGTTTTTTTTTGATAGATTTTGACTTACCTTTGTTGTTGCTTTCTACATTTTGCTTGCTGCCAAAACAAATGATGTAAAATTGTGTGGCCAAAAAGCTGGCGTGTCCTTGCGCTTCACTCTACTCCCTTTTGGTCAGTTACCATTGTTGTTGTGCTGCGTTTAAAAAGCTTCTCTTTTTTGTTGCTGTTGTCAGCCATGCATTTTTCAAACGGTTTGCTGTCCAACAACAAACCAAACATATATCCTGCTGCTGTTCAGCAAGAACACCAAAGTGTTGCACGTTGAGCATGTGGCATCCTACACACACACACAAACACACACATATATATGAAGAGTTACCGCCTCTCTGGCCCTTGGAATCTTTCGGAGTTGCAGTTGACTGTTTGAGTTGCGTATAAATGTAATTTAGAGTTACAAGCGACTCAACGCCTCATGAATTTTAAGCAGCAACAAAGAGAGAAGGCGGGGAAGTGGGCGTGTTTATTTATTTTGTGTGATAAATGCAACACTTAATTGTAATTGTGTAAACTCATAGAAGAATCCTTTGCAACTATTTTTTTTTCTTCCACAGTTTGTTTTATTTATTGCTCGAATGCGACAATCTTTCGCAATCAACTTGGGGTTCGATTCGGTTTTTTGATGTGCAACCAGCTAGTAGGTGCTTGTGGCAATATCCTGTTGCAACAGCAGCCTGCCACATATCTAGCCACAGAATGTGTCCTGTCTGCATCGATTTCGCTAAAGCTGCTTTTGTTTTGTTTTTTTTGTTGTTATTTTTTGTGTCCGCATTTTTCGCGTTTATTTATTGCACATGTTTTTATTGAATTCTTTGTGCCGACAGATGCGCTATAAATATTTATGCGCCGGACGTCGAATATTGCCGGGATCCAGGACCTTTTTTTTGCTGACTATCCCCCACCGCCTCCCCCTTCTCTGTCCTTACTTAACGTGTTTTTAAATTGATTTCGCTTTTGTCCATTGTACAAAACTTGAATCTTTTTCTATTTACTTTTGAGCATTTATTTTTCTCTATATTACCCGAGGGACTATTTTGGAATGTCGAAAATTGGCTTGTCCGGACATAAATAATAATCAATTTCATAAAATTATTAAGTGAATTTCCGCACGAATCGAAGTAGCAGCTAATTGTGGGCATGGCAAAGGAGGAGCAGGGGGAGTAATTGAAGTTATTATGAAAGCTTATAGATAACCGATAACAGCTTATAGCCAAAGAAAAACTTTTCTCATTTCACTTGGGCTTTGTCCTGTTTTTCTATTTATATATTTTCTCAATTTATGCTTTCTTTCCTCTTCGTTTTCTGTTGTGTCATCCGACGAAACTTTATCCTATCTGTTGCCTATTATTATGATTATTGGTCGTCATCATAGAAAATGGGGGAAACGGGCAAACGGGAAAAATAACAAATAACGACCACAAAATATGCGACTTGTCATGTGTAACTATTGCTACTTGTTGGTTGGTTGGTTTGGTTGTTGGCAAATGGAATTTGTCACTCGGCATATAAATAAATCAAGCATGCTATAAATATATAGTATATGTATATGTTTATTCACCATGAACATATTGTGTACATCAATTTTAATTACAAAAAATGTTGTGCGTGTGTCACAATCAGGAAATCATGTAATAAAACAACTGTGATGACAATTAATATTGAAGCTCTTGTTTATTTTCTCTATAGAATATTTTATTTATTTTTTTCAATATTTTAAAACTTAAATTTATGTACCGACTTTCATATACCTATCTACCTTAAAGTAATAACTACCTTTAATAAGCCAATAAAATGAATTTAGCTAAAACGAATTCTTGGAAAAACTGGCCTTAATAATTTTTAGGCACTTTTGGCTTTTAAGGCTGGTTTTAAGCTGATTTTAAGCTTTTTCTTATTTTTGGTATTATAAAAGTTCTACAATAATGGACCTTCTTAAAGGATTTTAAAGAAGAAAAAAAAGGTTTATCCTTAAAATTATGCAATGCATTCGCATTTAACAGCGCAATTCCCACTGTTAAAGGTAATTACCTTTAGGCAGACAGCTCAAAAGCATGCAATGATTTAGTTTAAAGTGGAGCATCAAACATTTAATGATCGTTTTAGCGTGCTCATAACGATGCAACGTGGACATTTCTGGAGTTAGGGTTATTTTAACATCAGTTGGCTTAGTCAAAACCGTAATCCACCGGCTTCAAAAAAAACAACAACTATCAAAGCAATTTCACCTAAAAATTAAAAGCAGTCAGCTGAAAAGTATGCATATAAAATGCACACATAGAGAAAAAATACACAACAGCGCGATGTTAACTCGCGTTTACTGTTAACACGATTAGCAGCTGCTCAATGACAAAAGTTGTTTTTATTATTAATCTATTTTTTTGTTCGGACAAAACTAATTTATTTATGCAAATGTAAGCCGCAATTGCAGGCTAAAGCTGAGTGTCAAAAAAAAAACACAAACATAAATTGGGAATATTTACATGCATATATTTAAAACACAGTTCAACTTTTAATGAGTTTACAGTTTGTGTGTGTGTGTGTGTGTGTATGTGTTTTCCTTTAGCTTTAACACAAAATTTAATTTGCACTCGAGTCCATTTTTGGATTTAATAGCATTTCTGCTAATTCTGTTGCTGTTGCTGCTGTCAATGGCCCTTAAGTGGGCGTGGTCAACTTTGTTACCGCCTTCTCCTGTTCGTTGTGCGCTGTGAATGTGGTTTTAGGAAATTATTTTGTAATATCACAAGCGGTGCGCTCAGCTGGAAATGGTTCAACATACTTCACACACACACACACACACATTCCATAACTCACACAGTCACGCATACACACAGAGAAAGAGAGAGAGTTTGGGGCTGTTGTCCTTAATGCCATTAGCCTCATGAGTGAGACTCGTCATGTGCGAGATGAGGGAGGGAAGGTAGGGAGGTAGGTGGGAAAGGTGGTTAGTTTGGTGGCGCAGCTTGCACGCAGGTAATAATCGGATGTAACTAATTGAATAAACCGACGCACAGGACAACAGGAAACACACACACACACGAACACACACAAAGATATACACGTGGAATACACATAAGCTAAATCCGTCGATTGACCTTTACAGCAGTTGTTGCTTTCGACACTTGAAATATTACTCGACTTAACACTTGTAGGCAGGGAAATCTTTTTAAAGCTCATCAATTGCATGTAATCAGTGTCTAGAAGACTTTTCTATAGAAAAATCACCATAATAATTCTTAACATATTTATTCTAGTCTGCTTACATTACCCCAAACTTGTATCTACTTACCAATCTGAATGGAAAGTTTGTAAAAATCTCATTCTTTTTGTCAAGTGCAGACTGCATTGTGACTGCTAATGTCCCTGCTGATGCTGCTGATGCTGCTTTGCTTGTCCTCTTGGGATTTTGCTGTCCTGTTTGGGCTCTGTCTGGCACGCAGGATGTGTGCACACACACACTCACACACACACACACAGTTCAGTTCAGCTCAGTGCCACCAACGGACGAACAAACAAACGAACGCACGGCCACAGGATATTGCTTAATGGTCGCAGATATTTAAATTTTAATTTTCATTTTAATGCTTCGCACACACAAACACAGGCATCTACCCCGGGAGCTTAACTTTAAGCCGCGCGCATTTTCTCTCATTTTCTCTGCGTTCTCGTTTCTCTCGTTTATTTTCATTACCCGATTCTTATTTTTCTTTCTTTACTTTGTTTTCCACTGAGCTAATCCTGCGCTCTTTTAGCAAATCACGTAAAGGGGCAAACACGCAAACACACACACACACACACACAGAGAGGCACATTAATAACACAAAGCCAAATCAAAATGTAGGCAAATAAACACAATCAGCTCTTCTTTCTCTCTCCATCTCCCTCTACCTGCTTCTCATTTCTCTCTTCCTCACAACTGGTCTCAAATTGTCGCCTAATTGCAATGCGGCCCTTTATTTTGGCTTTGGGTTACATTCGTCATGATAAATGGCCTTTAATGTATGCTGCTCCGTTACAACAATAACAACAACTACAACAACAACATCAACAACAAAAGCACGTAGTTTGATATTGTTGCTACTGTTTTTGCCATATCATACGTACATACGAACCTATATAGGGCCATAATGCTTGGTAGATGCCGTAAAAGCCGCAGTTAATGCCATCCACACTGATTGATTTGTTGTTTGACATTTGGTTTATTTCGGTTAATTGTTAACTTGAATGATTGGCCAACATTTTCCACAACTTTAAGGCGATTGCCTTCCTCCCTTGCCCTTGCTGACTAGACGAAACACCAAACAGGAAGTTTATGCGTTACAAATAACCAAAAGTAATTGGTCGCAATGACACTGGCTTAAATATTAAGGTAAGCTATTTAAAGAAACAACAACATAAAGTGACATGAACAAAGCGAAATGTATGGAAAGAGAGAGAAACATAGAAAGAGGGAGACAGAGAAGAGGAAGGCATGTTGATGAGGTATAAATATAGGCATAGAAAAAGAAGTACAGATAGAAAGGACTAGAAAATGAGAAGGGCAAGGGGATAGGGAGATAACGCGTGACAAAGAGAGAGAAAGAGAGAAGAACAGAAACTGAAAAAGAGACACATACTATAAAAGACAGAAATAGATAGAGATGGAGATGGAGATAGAGAAGGAAAGAGATAAAAAGTGAGGAAGTAAACCTAAAGCAGGAATCAGTTTAATATAATAAGGTTGCCTAAAAGCCATAATGCACTTTCAATATTCTTCAGAGAATGCATTAATATAAATTTTGAGCTTTATACTAGCTTATAAGACTTCATTTTCGAAACTTATAATCTTAGCGTAATAATCATATGTAGTTCTTGATTTTTTAACCTTTTTTTCGAAAATACAAATTTCACTTTTCAAATTGAAACTTGTATCATCAATTAGGGGAAGCCTTAAACATGCACAAAACCAAAGCTAACTAACTAAAAAGTTAATGCGGCCCAAGTCAGTGCCCAAGTGAAAGTTAAAGTCAAGCAGAAGCATTTTTGTGCTCAATAGACTGCATAATTATTTATGGCCTAAACCATTTAACCAACTGCCTGCCCGACCACCAACGAAGGCAAAAGCAGCAGCAGCAACCTCATCAGATAGATAGATAAATTGTTACAACACCCAAAAAGAAGATTAACTAGCAGCCAACAGCAACAACAACAACAGCAACAAAAACAATACAAAATACAGAAATAGATAAACGAATTTAAGCACTTGATTGGCTGCTCTGACAGATGATGGGCAAAAAGTGAAATGCTTCTGAACTCTGCTCTCTTCCTCCCTCCATCTCTCTCTCTCTCTCTGTCTGGCACTAAAATTCCCTTTGGTCGAAAATTGGTTTAAAAATTGTGAAAATTGTGTTGGGAACTGTTCAGAGTTTTGTTGAAGCTTTACAAACGCTTTGTGCGTTTCCTACTTCATATTGTGACATGCAACACAGAATATTGAACTCGTCGCCGCAAGAGCTGCATGAAATATTCAACAGTTGCAACTGTCAACTGACCACGCCCTAACACCCTTTTTTGCCCCCTCCCTTGTCTTTCCTGTTTGCTTATCGCGGCAAAAAAAAACCAACACTTATTTTTTTGTCAGTTTGTTGTTTTCTCTTGACAATTTTTTAATGAAGTTTCGTGTATAAATTTTTTAGCGGCGAAAAGTGTCAAATTAAAATAATCAGAACATGACAGCTACCGGCAGGCCAGGACACGCCCTAAAAATGTACTAAAAATCTTCCTTTCTTCGTTCGTTCGTTCCCAACAAACCCACGTTAAAATTATTAAAAACGTTTTCACTTCAAGTTCGTTTCATTAGCGCGAATTTCGGCGCATTTCTTGCAACTTATTTTTTTTCATGCGCTTCATTAAAGCGACAAATCCGATTAGACCACAACTCAAACGAATACCACAAAAAGAAACTCAAGAAAAAGTTCAGAACTTCTGACCTCACCCCATACCCCAAACCCGAACCGTTCCATTCCGCACCTTACCGAACCTAATCCACGTTTGGGGCAACTAAAGCAAATTGAAAATGAAATCGAATGTGAACCGCGACATGAACATTAGGCGGCCAGCGACTAAGCATTCAATGTCAACCTTCAGCAGCAGAAGTTACCCAACAAATATATATACATATACGCATATTAAACTTGTTCTGAGGACCAACTCGAAGCAACTGCTAAATGAAATATTGGCAAATAGACAGTGAAACAGATTTTGTACCCAAATACCCTTACCCTACTCAAGCAAAAGCAAAAATTGAAAAAAACCAAAAAAAAAAAAAAACAAAAACAATTCGCCCTCAACTCTCTTTTTCTCTTTTTGCACTCTATCCTTACTCAACTGCAACGGAAATTTGAGATTTATTTATTCTCAGAATGATTTTGCAAATCCAAAAGCAACACAAACAACAACGTTCTCAAAAATTATGAATTTATCTATATTCATTTATTTTGCTGCCAGCTTACAAATAAGCATTCGAAAAAAAAACTTTGTACATATTGAAAAATGACCATTCAAAAATAAGCATATTGATATTTGCGGTAGACGTTAATTTATTAAAAGAAAGTGAAAGATTAAGATTACAGATTGAAAAGGAGAAAGAAGTTAATTTTTATTTAGCATATTTCAATAAGCATTTTCTTTCGATTTAGTTTAAGTTCTATTTCTGTTATTTTTTGCAGTTTTCTACCATTTGAACTCAAATTTGTCTTGTTAAATGCTCGCACAAGTATCGCGTTTTGTTGCGGTTGTCAGTTTCTGCTATGTGTGTTGCACGTTTGGTGCCACAAGCCACATTTGAACCCTTGCAGCTGCAACGAATACCACATTGCCGCGTTGCCTAAGCTCAGCTCTTAGCCATAGATATTGCTATAAAGTCATAGACAAACAAGCGTTGCATGCATCATGTTTGGTTATTTAATACATTTCGTTAACTTGTGTAAGATTTTGGGGTGGGAGTTGACTTCAATTTAAAAATAAAAAAATATGAGGAAAAAAGTTGAATACTTAAAAGCTTTAAAAATATTTTTCTTCCAAACTCTAAACACCAATAACTTTTCAACTTCAACTTATACAACTTTATAAGTTAGTCTCTGTAAATTTTGTTGTGTTTTTGTTTCGTTGTTGTAATATTTCTGGTCAATTATTTTGCAAAAGTTTTGTACTCAAAATTAAATGCTTTGTGCTTGCTTTCGAGTTTGTTTATTCAACTTTGTTTTTTTGTCAAGTGTAGTTGGACAAACACCTGGTCCGCAGAAAGTGGCGTTAGATGAAGGCGGCGCCTAAAGCTCCGAGCAACTGTTGCTGTTGCCGTTGACTGTGTTGCCGTTGCCTGTTGCGGGCAGCACATTTGAGTGGCCCTACAAATTGCTTCCTCATTGGACACCAATTAAAAATAATGTAAACTTTTGAGCCACAAAAAAAACTTTGCCTGCACCTTCAACACAACGGCTTCACTTGCCACAGTTGCCCACTTTCCACTCACATGTGGAGCAAACAGTGGCAATGTTGGATGTTGCGGGATGTGGTGTATGCGCTGCATTAAACTCTAACAACGGTAATTATGCAAATTGCAAATGAAGCGAAAACAACACAAGGAAACAACTACAAGAACAACAACATAAGTCAATGGACATGCTATCTGCCCCGTTTTCTAAAGCCAATCTCCATGCTAGAGTCAACGTCGTCGTCGTCGACGTCGTCGTGGCAGTTGCAACCACAGCAAGTGTTGGCAGTAGGAAATCAAATTAACGCGCCACGTCGCACAGGCAACAGCAACTGCCAAGCAGACGGACTCTTTGATATGCTGCTGGACATGCTGTACATGCTGACCAGTGTAGGTAGCAAGAACTACACTCAGAGAAAAGCTAGCCAACGTTAAACTGAAAGCAATCAAATGCAAAGTCTTGTTCAATCCATTTTTTCTATGTGTACTTGATCTTGCCACACGCATGCAATGCTATATAGCTCTCTCTTTCCTCTTTCTCTTCCCGTTCTTGATAATTGTGAATTGTGATTTGTGAAGTGGCCAGTTCTGCTTCTTCTTCTTCTACTTGCTAACACAGGAAAAGCGTCTAGATTAAATTTGTTTTTGTGCTTTGTTCTTCTAGCCACAAATCGATTGGTTGACTAGCAATAGTTTCAAAGGGGGGTTGCAGCCCAGAGAAGGCAGGGATGAGGAAGTGTGGAGTTGCTTTGGTGCTGCAACGTGTGACTAATTGACATTGACGACTTTTTAGCCATTTGTACTCGCAAGCTGGAGCCACAATTCTCCCATTCTCTCTCTCTTTCTACTATTGCCATTCTCGCATTCACATTCCGAACATCTTTGGGCCATAAACTTGAACTCGTTTCGCTGCGTTAGCCTCGTTGGGGCCAGTAAAACTAAAAACGGCCAACTGCCAACTGGGCGCTTCAGTGTAATAAACTGCCTGGCTGCCTGGCCTGGGCTGGCCTGCCTGCCTGCCTGCGTCAGCTGCCACCAGGTTGCACGTTTGCCACTTGCGACCGGCAGCTAGCCAACGTTTTATGATTCTCTGCCGCTGCTGCTGCTGCCACCGCCTGTGGCATTGTTAAATAGCGGAAATGGTTTTTGACTCCAAAAATCATTAGAAACGGTGCTAAATGTGAATGTAAAGCACCATCACCAGCACCAGCTCTCTCTCTCTCTCACTCTCTCCTTCTCTCTGTCTCTCTCTGATAAAAACAAACAGGTAAGGTGTTGAAAATGGTGATTCGTTTTAAAGTTGCCAAGTGCAATGTGGTATTCTGCAGACAGCAATGCTAATTGCAAATGGCCATAAAAAATGTGCGACATGTTTGACTTTTAGGGCATAACCACAATCTCAATAACTAGTTGATATAAATATGGAGATATTGATATGGCGAGAGTACTTGCCACTCCTCCATCTCCATCTCCACCTCTCTCTCTCTTTTTCTCTATATCTATGCTTGTTATTGGCACACTTGTAGCACTCTGCATATGTTAAATGTTTTCAATCGTTTTACAAACTTGGCAAACATGCTATCTTCTCCTCTGCCTCTTCAATTTATTGCTGTCTCAAGTATCAGTCGCTTAATTGGCATCAAATTGCTTGCATATTTCAAACAGCAGCAACACACAACAACAAAAACGAAGAAGAACTACCAAAGACACATCAATACAATGGGCCAATTCTGTTGACCCTCTCTCCTCTTCGTTTCGTCCCCCTTTGGATCGCTTGAGCATTTTTCAAAGTCCAATGCGCGTTAACAAAAATCCTTTTGAACATGTCTGTGCTCCTAATCAAAATTCCAAAAGTCATCAACTTGGGCAACCACTTTGGGCGCAAGTTCTACCTTTCTCTCTCTCTCTTTCTCGCTCTCGCTCTCTTAATGACTACTGCTTGAAATTCTTAAGCCAAGTTTTTGGCTCACAAGCAACGCGCCGACGACGCAAACAACAACAACAGCAAGGAAAAGGAGAATGAAAAAGGAGTTCGAAATGGATTTCTTTAATTTATAATTTATTGATCTTACCGCAGAATCGGAACGAACGAACACAATTGCTCATTAGCTGTACATGCATTAATCAAAGTGCCGCCCGAAGTTTGATTTTGTAGCAGGGACTGCCTCAAGGTCATGGACATCATTAACATTAACGCCCCCCACCCATTCAAATCCACTCCACTTAAGATATCAACTTGCTAATTATCAACACTTTTGATAAGCAGTCGCAAAACATTTTTTGGCTACCACAGATTAAACGGAAGTAGCTCTCGAAACCCAAGTTGAATAAAACGAGAGAGAGAGAGAAGAAGAGTCAACAACAGGCAGCAGCAGCAGCAACAAAAACCAATTTCAGTTTCACATAAAAGTTGCAACGCCTTCAAACAACGCCCCAAAACAACTACCGACTGAAGTGGTTCATCCTCAATCCCAACTTCAACTTTTGTCTCAATACTCATCTCATCTTTTTCAGCCTTGTGTCCATTTCACATCTGTTGTGTTGTGTGCTGCGCCCTTTGCTGCGTATCTGCGTAGCTGCAACTGCAACAACCCTACGAAGATAAAAGTGATTAATTTTTGATATTGTTTAAAAGATTGCGCCAAAAGGGAGTGCACCAGTGTAAAGCGTACACTTGAAAATCAAATCTTCTACTTTGCTATAGTATGCAAGTTCAGATTTTGAGTGTTAAGCATTAATCATTTTTTGCGTCTTGTTTTACATCCATATCAAATCTTGTACTAAGGCTGCTTGAACCTTTAAGAATGACCTTTGGGTAAGAAGGTATGATCTTACACATCGTTATTTTTCTCTGTGTAGACTTTGTTAACCCTACACCCAGACCTTTCGCATGTTACTGCAGGTGCCGTCTGAGACGAAGAGCAAACGAACGTTGAGCCGGAGACGCGTAAAAGAGACAGGAAAAGAGTGGACGACACTGAAACAGGATACGAACTGGCCTCAGGTCTCCGTCTCTCTCTGTCTCTGTCTCTGTTTCTGTCTCGTCTCGTCTCGTTGTCTGCTCTTTGCGTCTGTCTGCCAGCTATCAATCAGCTTTTGACATTTTTAACTGGAATTTCATGAAAATTTATTCGATTTTAAATTAAAAAATATAAAAAACAAAAGAGAAAAAGAAATGAGGGGAATGTTGTTCAGTTCAGTTGTTATATATACTGATCCTGAAACCAATGTTGGTTTTTTTTTAGCACAGAGGGCGCCTAAAAATCTAAAAAGTCATTTCTGGAATTTACATAAAAATTGTTTAACGAGCTTCTCTTTTGGTGTTCGCTTGTTTATGATGAAACTCAACGATGCAAACAAATCAAAGTTAAATAAAAAAAAGAATTTAAATGGCAATTTAATGAACTCAAAATCCACGAAATGAATAAACAACAATTCAAACCATTCCCAGCCAAAGCCCAATCCCGATCCCAAATTCCCAATCCCTAAACGTATTGGGCCATCAAAATTCATTTGCACTTCAGCTTCAGAGTAGCTGTCAGAAAGGTAAGACAGAGAGAGAGAGATAGAGAAAGAGAGAGAGAGAGAGAGAGCAAAGAGTGAAACAGTTAAAAGGCATTTTAAGCTGCTTAAAACATCAGATGATTGTGGCTGATTAATCAGAGTGCGAGCATTTAAGCTGGCAATCAAGTCACTCAGTCACTCAGAGGTGCAGAAAGACAGAGTGAGCGAAAGAGAGAGAGAGAGCACGCTAGAAAGGGATAGCTTATATTGGTTTGGTGTGTTTGCGTGTTTATTTCAGCCATAAAAGTGTCATTTATCAATTTCGGAACATCGCTTCGCGCTAAAGCGAACTGCCTGCCACACGCAGCTCTTGCTTGCAACATCTCTCTCTGCTTTTGTCTCTGTGTTCCTCTCTCTTTGTCTGCAGTTGGATTTGGCTTAATTGGCCACCTTCATTAATGATGTGACATCAATCAACAGACACTCATTTTCTTGATTTTTCTTCTCTTGTTTTGTGTGTTTTATTTACTTGATTTTAATGTCTTGAAACTTAAATCGCGCCACATTCTCTACATCTATTCCCAATTGGAATAGATTAACCACATGACAACTAGATGCTTAAAGTGGTGAAAGTTTTCGGGTTCTGTTTTTGAACCGCAACACCATTAGTCGTGCAAATGGATTACTTTTCCTGGGAAAGAACAAACACGAAAATAGACTCTCTCGTACACAATCAACATAGGATCGATCCTTGTGTTCCCTTTGGATACATGTGTCCTAGACAAACGCACATTGAACTTGTGTCAATATTTACATTAATTCAGTAAGTTCTCTGCCAGATGCTTGTTCCATGTGTGTGTGTGTGCGTATGTGTGTGCATTGTGGTTGCAGTCACGTTTCAAACACTTAACGTTACTTGGTTTTGTGGTAACAAATGACTTTTATTAGTTAGCTGACCCTATAGAAGAGTTTGTCAAGCCCCAACACACTTAAAATGTACAAAAAACACAAAAACAGCAATTTTTCATACACTATGCGCATCAAAAATGTTTGCACAAAAGTTGTGTGTGCAAATTTATTTTATACCAAAATCCATATATCATCAATCTATTTTTTATGTTTTTTTTTATAGTAAATATCAATTATAAAAGCTTTTGACTAATGATATTGCTGCACAGCTTAGAAGAAAGCAAGAACAAACAGTTTTTGTTATATTAATTTGTTGCTGTTTTTATAGAATTTGAGATATTTCAGGCCAAATATTTCATAGGGTATCTAAGCTTTGAGTTGAAAAAGCTCTTAAACATTCTTGTTACTTTTTTTGTTGTATTTTGCCAATGTGACCAACTCCTTTGTGTGCTCAACTTTTCCTCGTTGGGTTACAACTTTGTACCTTGTTGTGGTCACCCCACCTCTCCTCGTTCCTGCCCCCTCCCCTTGCAACAACCCCTCCCTTTTGGTTGAACTCATTCAACTCGGGCAACTTTTTGTTGCGCAGCTGCAAACAGTTTTCATGCATAATTTTTCACTTAATATTTTCGTTGTTTTAATTTATTTCAATTAGCAAACGAAATTGTGTTGCAAAACTGACTCTTATTTTCCTGTTTTACAGCTGCACCAGCAGCAGCAGCAGCAGCACGACTGACACATGGCAAAACCCCCCCTTTAAGCCCCCCCTCCGCATTACCCAACTTGCCAACCCCCCCTTATTGCATTTGCAGAGACAGACAGACAAATATCACGCATACGATGCTTTGGCTCTGACATTGCTGTTGTTTTGCTGTTGTTGTTTTGTTGCTTGACTTTATGGCGCGTGACAATTGTCCACAGTTTCCCCAGCTACCCCCCCCCATTCCACTTTATGACCCACCCACTGTTATTTTATTGTGCAGCAATTGCATTTAAATTTTGCCAACGCATTTTTTAATTAACGTTCAACGTTCACAACTTGCTCTCGACTGGCTTGTGCTCTTCCCTTTTGTCTGTGTTTGTGTATTATAGTTGTTGTTTGATTGTGTGGCCCATGCCACACACACACACACAACGTAGCAACAACTATTTAAAATGCATTGTACTATTGGCTTTTGTCATTGGCACACGAAAATCCATTGATGCATGAAACGAAAACCGTGCCCAGAACAATGTAAAAGACAAAATTTAAGCTTCTTGCCAAAAGGTGCTCTAGCTACACTGAGCGAAAACACTAAAAAGCTAACAAACTGACTAGAAATTCTTTTTCAATCAGTCATTTTGCTGGTTTTCATAACCTCAATCAATTTTTCTCTTAGTGTATGTGCCAGTTAGAGCACTTCAGAGAGAATTTTGAATATTTCTGGCCATGAAGAAGCAAAGTGAGCTGAGCAAAGCATTTTTGCACTCACTTACCCCTCACATTTCATTTAACTATATACTCAACAATTTGTTGGGCAGTAATCGAAATGTATGTGTGTTGGGTGTGGAATGGTTGCACAGGCAAAGGGTTGAATTGTTATGGGCTCCGATAAGAGAGAGATAGCAAAAGTTTTCAGCATAGTTGCATAAAATATTTCCATTTTGCAAGCACAATTTGCCTGTGCAGGTAAATATGAGTTTTTGGGGACCAAATCATCATAAAAACTAACTTTTGCAAGTGTGGCAAACGCATGGCTGGCATCTTTGAATCGAAGGAGAGGCTTTTTTATGTGTGTGTGTGTGTTTAAGCAGGCTCTGTCTAAATATTGTGTGTGAGAGAAAAGATGATGACGCAAGCAAAAACTTTGTCGGCCAGATCAAAAAAAGGCTTTGCCCAAAACAAAAAAAAACATTATGCGCAACACAATGGATAAAATGCAAAAGCAAAACAAAACATAAACCATTTCAACAGACAAGATGAATAGTATGA
The DNA here is from genome assembly GCA_035044465.1 of Scaptomyza tumidula. Classification (NCBI taxonomy): domain Eukaryota; kingdom Metazoa; phylum Arthropoda; class Insecta; order Diptera; family Drosophilidae; genus Scaptomyza; species Scaptomyza tumidula. The sequence continues at coordinate 8,744,109 of JAWNNW010000442.1, read as the reverse complement.
GGACAAAAAAAACAACAAAAAAATCACTCTTGAAGAGCAACAGAAACAACAACCAGAAGAAGTTGTGAAGTTTTGTAGCTATGTTCTGAGCATTGAAAATTAAATGAAATATTTTATGTTCATAATAATGACACAAACTTCAGAGGCAACACAACACGAAACAAGACAGACAGGCAGTCAGAGACGTGGGGTAAGTTGTGTGTATATCGTATAGCAAGCGCCAAAATGTTATAAAATGGTGTTGTGTATGATGATTATGATGAGGCAGCCTGCCTGCCTGCCCGTCCCAAATGTGTGAACAGAGCTTCATGTTTATGAACCTACGACTGCTTCTGCTGCTGTTGCTGTTGGTGTTGTTGGTGTTGCTGGTGCTGCAAAGCAATATTAACATCCAACATCTGGCTGGCTGGTGGCTACAAATTGATTCAAGTGCCCCGACAATACGCAACGCGTCTCATAAAAAAGACATCAATTTTGACTTTGTTTGAAATATGCTTAATAAGTGTCAGTTCGAGTGAGTTTGGCTTAACAACATATACCCTGTGATTGATGCTAGTGAAGACTAGCATCAAAATTCAAATAGACTTAAAGAAGCATAAGATAACTTTTAGCACAAATATTGTTTGCAGATAAACATAAATTACTTAGATTGAAAAACGTTGCATTGGATAAGCCGCTATAAAAAGTGCTTCTATTGGATACCCTACCGTCAGTCACATTTTTACAATTACAGGGTATCACAATAATAATTCCAAAAGGCAACACATTGTGTTAAACTCCAAAAACGAAGTCATGAGTTCATTAACAAATTGATACAACAAAATGCTGTAATTATCGCGTAGAGAAACGAAGGCCAAACAGAAGCATTCGTCGTAGTAGTAGAAAAAGAATAAGCCAGGAGGTGGAGTAAGTTGAGGAAGGAGGAGATGATAAAGAAGAAGCGGCAAGTTTCACATAGCTCGAAGCTATTTTCAACAGAGTTCAGCAATTAAACACTCGAGATGAAGCTAAAACGCCGAGAAACTGTTGCTAAAAAATGAGAATTGTTGCTCTTGGACCCTGTTTTGTATGCGATTGTAGCTTTATATCTTCGTCTCTTCTCCTTCTCATTCTTCTTCTTGTTCTTATTCTTGTTGTTCAGTTTTTTTTCTTTTTGCAGTTCAACTGTTTGCCATTATGGTTTATAATTATAGGCGCTGGAATGCTGCTCAAAGTGGGCGTCAAACTGACTTGGATTTATTTTTTTAACTCAGTGTTTAAGTCTGTGTGTTTGTGTTGGATTGTAACCGCCCACTAGGAAGGCTGAAAGCACTTGATGTAGGTTCTGTAAGATGCAAACCTTCAGATAGCCGAGCCAAATCAAAAACAAATCATGAGCTACCACATTTTGGAGTATCTAACAGAAAGTTCCACTGAACTAAAGACTTGAAGAAGCAGAACTCTTGAGTTTTCGTACTGATAAGAGAACATCATAAGAACCACATAACACAAAATGAAAATGACAAACCACAAATGACAAGCGAAAGGAAAAACATAAAACGGAACGGAACGGAACTCTAAAAGGTCTCAGGTTCAGACAAGAGGTACTTCATGACAAAAGTCATGTAAATTTTTGAACTAAAGCGCAAACAAATTCGTTGAAAAACGCCGGGCGCTGAAAGGTGTGTGAGTGTATGTGTGTGTAAGGCTCGTTCTAAGCCACATTTGAGCAGCTCAAGTGCGTGCAACAACCAACAACAGCAACAACAACATTAACAGGCAGCAAAGCAAAGGCAACGCCTGATTAATTTTAACTGATAAGCGCGTCATTTGCCTTTGTTTGCCTCGCCGTTGTGATTGTTGTTGTTTGTATTGTGTGTAGGCTGTTGCGCAGGCGCAAACATTTACCAGGTCATACGCCCCAACAACATCAAACACACACTCACACACACACACACTCACACACACAACTGGCACATTCTTTATCTTTATCGCATGTTTTCTTTAGTGTTTTTTGTGTGTGTTGTGTGTTTATTTGTTGTTGATGAAACGTCGCGACGCATCGCCAGTTGCCACGTTCAGGCAACAATTACAACCATAAAAGCCTCCATCAGCGTACCCATCAACCAACAATTCCAAACCATGCCAGCCATCAACATCCATCCATCCATCCATCCCTGGGCCACGATCCAGGCCAAGTACCTTTTTGGCAGCCACAAATCTTTCACGATAAGCATCGAGAGCACAACTCTCTCTCTCTCTCTCTCACTCTTTCTCTCTCTTTTCGTCTTCACCGATCAGCGACCAGCGGCAGTCTTTTGTCAACTTTGATTTTCTCTTTTTTGTTCGTGTATACCCTATAATTAAACATAAATAATGTCTCATAAGTTTGAGAGCAAAATGCAAAAACTGTAAAGACCATCAATTTAAGATGCAAAATTCATCAAGGCAACAAAATGTGTTTAAAATGTTGTCATATTTGATTTCGGTTGGGTTGTTAAGTCGGCAATTCCATAACAACTATAATATTTTATTGTATTGTAACCAAGTGGATCTTTTTTTTGTGTTTTGTTTAAGTCTTAACAAAGTTATAGAAAGTTAAAGTCTTTAAATAATATTTGAAGCTTTATTAAAAAAGTATATGCTTCCTACAGAGTATCTGTCAGTCAGAAGGCGTGCAACAAAGCTCCATAGTGTATGTTTTTTTGGGCCACGTTCGTGTACCGCAAAATTCGGCGTAAATTTGTTGAGGCGGCGGCGACGGCACGTCCTAATCAAGTTGTAGTTGAGCAGCAGCAGCAGCAGCAAAAGAGCAAAAAGCTAAACAGTTGCTGCAGATGCAAGATGCACAGATTTAACTCCAAAAGGAAGTTGCAGCTAATAGCTTGCAGCTGCAGCAGCAGCAACTTGAAGTAGCATCAGCAGCAGGAGGCACACAGAAGAGATACACAAACATAATTTAGTTTCCGTTGCCTCATAAACTGCTGCAGCAACCTTTAAGTTATGTGCCCGACTCGAGGCAGCCCCGCGAGTTCATTTTGCAATTATAGACAAGAAAATCCCAAGTCTCCCCAAACCCCACCCTGGCTGCCTCACAGCCTCCCTGTTAGCTGCACCTGCTGTTAGCTGTGGCAGGCAGCCGATCTTTATATTATTATTTTGTTTTTTTTTTGCTGCAAGCTGCACCACATAAATTCAGAACCAAACTTACAGGCGGCTTGGGTGTTGCAGCTTCAGTTTCAGCTACAGTTGCTGCTGTTGGACTAATTTATGGCTTTGTGGCAGCATCAGCATCGAACTGATGGACTGACTGACGTTGCAAGTTATTTGCCTCGAGCCTTGAAGAGAGACTTGCTGCCATTTTTGGGCTTTGTTGGTATTTCTGCTGCTGCTGCTGCTGCTTGTTGGCGTCCAAAATTGGTTGACAACGAGAAACGGGCGCGCTGTGCCAACGATAAGCATCTTACAGATACTTTGGGCACGCATTGACGACGAGCGTGGTGCATCTACAAGATACTTTGCGTTCTCTCCCTCCCATCGTATCGTATCGGCCATAACAATCTTGAGCTGCTTGCTTTGCGTTCATGTAATTTGCGCCTTGTTGCCCGCTCTGCATACAAAATTAACTGCAACCGCAGTCCATTTGAGTATCTTTTTCTTTGGGCATTAGTCGGCGTAATCCTTAAAACTAACACACTCAAAAAAATTCAATTAAAATTATGATTTTGCATAAATACACTCAAGCATTAATCTTCTTTTTTTTGTGTCTAATGTGTCTTCTACAAACCACAAATTAAATCAATTTCAATCTCAATGGGTTAAAGTTGAGATACATTATTTGCTTAACTTTACACTCGGTTTTTTTGTTCGTGGGCGGCGCCAGTTTGAAAGGAAAAAAAATAAATGCTGAGCTACCTTTTGTTGTGTTTGCCACTGGTATTTTTGTGTATTTTCGGGTCTGGTTTGTGGTTAAAATAAAAAAAATATGATGAATGGCCTGGAAAATCAAATGCGTGCCGCAAAAGTTAAGAGTCAAATCTGTGAGCCTGAACTCGAGTTCATTAAATGCAGGCTGCTGGAAAATCCGACAGTACTTAAAATATGCAAAGGCGTGCCCAAAGGCAAACAAAGCAACTGAGAAATAGAGATTATCTGCAAGGGAGAGAGAAGCTTAAGAAACTGACTTTTAATATATGATAATTAATTCATTATCGATGCTGTGACGTGAACAGACACGCAGACAGAGTTGACAGCGAGACATCGGGACAGCGGGACAGGACTGAAGATGGGGCGTAGGACAAGACTGACAAGGATTTCACTTGCAATTAAAACGAACAAGACACAAAAATTGCACAAGCCAGCCAACGGGCCCACAAAGCCAATGGCTAACTAACCAGCCCGGGTTAAAACCCGGCGGCCACTAAGTTATCCCAGGTTGTTCTTGTTGTTGTAGTTGTAGCCTTTCATTGATTAAAGCTCGCTCCCAGCTGTGAGCTCGACATGGACTAAAAACTGATTATCTGCATATAAGCGACTAAAAATCACCAAGTCTTCAGCTCGCACAGAGACCCCAAAAAGCAACGGCAGCAGCAGCAGCAGCAAAAAATAATTGCCCAGAACTGTTTAACATATCAGTTTCACATAATACAGAGAAAGAGAGAACAGATGAGTATTTTTAGGGTACGAGAGAACGACTAGAAGATACCTTGTAGCCAGGAGTACCGAGAAGTACATTCAAAGAAATCATATAAGTTATAAACGGAACGAGGTACGTAATAGTAAAAAATACAAAAAAGTAGAAAGAAAGATAATAATAATTAAGTCAAAAAACACATTGAAGAATAAGATCTAATTTCTTGCAGTTTGCTGTACATAATACTATATGCCATGATTCCTAATCAATCAAACGGAATCTTTATAAGCATTCATTTCACAAACTTTTTAAACCTTCTTACATTCATCTTCTAACGTCCTGACTAACCTGTCTAAACCAATTTGAATCGTTACTGGGTATGGAATAAAGGCAGACTTCGAGTCGAGTGAGTCTTTTATAAAAATTCACAACATGTCATTGGCAACGGCAGCGTCGTGAGGCAACGAGTGTGTCCCAGTGCTGCTGCTGCTGGAGGCACCCTCAACATCGGGACTCTCGCTCTTGTACCTGTAGCCTGTTGTCTGTATTGTTGCAGTGCTTCCTGTGTGACTTTGACTGCACAGGACATGGACGTGGACATGTCAATGTCTGTCTGTCTGTCTGCCTGTGTGCCTGCCTGCCTATGGCGACTCTCTGATCCATATCGTTAAAAGTTAACGCTTAAACGGCCATAACATGGCTTTTAGCGTTAATTAACAACGAATTTTACCAAATGCACAAATGCAACAACAGCTAACAAAACAAACAACAACGAACAAGTACACAAACTGTTAAGTGACAATGGGCTGATAAGCTGACATCAACAACAGCAACTTCTGCTATTGGCATCGAACACGATAAGCCAAAAAGTTGAATAATTATATAATGGAATATTTAATGAAAGTCGAGTTAATGGAATACTGATCTGAAGTGCAAACTGTTAACTTAATATCCACTAACAGCTCAACTGTAAACGAATAAGTTTTACAACACGATTTTTTGTTTTGTTTTTATATTTTATCGGTTTTTTTTTATTTAAGCAAACTAAAAATTAACAAAAATTGTTGAAACATTCCTTAGGATTACAACTACAAGTTAGATTATTTATATATACTCGGTATTTATATACACACACACAGATTGGATTAGATATTTGCGACTGCAGTAACAGTAACAACATTATATATTGATGTTGATGATAATATCTGTGATCTAAACTACAAAGTAGCAACTTAAGCCTAGACTAGACCATTAATTTAACTGAGCCTTAGCTGCAATGTTGGAAGAGTTCAAGTTACAAATACAAAGGAAGCACTTGGACAGTGTTGAATTGTTTGGAATTGCAAATCTTAATCGATAATAGTTGTAAACTTAGATGAAAAACAATATTAAAGTTTGTTATTGTTTTTTTTTTTGTTCTCTTTTGAAAGGCAAGTTCTTCATCAGTGTTTAAATCTCTAGGAAGCACAACGTTTGGAGTTGAATTCTATATATATATATACAAAGCACCACACTTTGTTGGTGTTTTATCGTTTATCGATATCATATTTTTTACTTAAATATTAAATCACAGTGGCGAGATTTGTTATTCAATTTTCATAACGTTTTCTTTTTCGACGTTTGCCCAAAACGGTTCTGAACCGCATTCAACGACAAGCGTACGCCTGCAACAGCCAACGAGGCCTTCAGAGAGACCCTTCGATATGATGATAATTTCCTGGATTTTATCTGGGCGGGCAGAAGCTGAAGTAGGGAAACAGTTGACAGTGCAGCGAGTAGAAACGCTTTGGATCTGTCTTCAGATCGAAGCCATCCACTTTGATAACATTCCATTGGTTCTTCATGTGCGCATAGCTAAAGGATACCTGATCCTGGAACGTATCCGAGCGTATGAACTCCATGGGCTCCAAATGAGAATGGAAATTGTCGACAACAGTCAATGGAACCTTCAGCAGATGCTCTGCAAAGAAAGAAAGAGAGAGACAGAAAGGATATAACAGTTAATATTATAAACTTAATCAAAGTTATAATGTGTGTGTGTGTGTGTGTGTGTTTGTAAAGGCACTCACCTATGATAAAACCCATTGTGACATCATCCGGAAAGCGTATCTTGTCGCCGATGCTAATAAACTTGCCGCCACCTGCTATGGGCAACATTTTTAACGTCAAGGCCCGACTAAGGCAAAAGCCAGCGCCGCCCGTTGCAAACCAGAAGGTTATCTTCTTATTTGTGGTCGTATTTTTCTGCAAAAAGATGAACAAGAAAAGCCATTAAGTTAACGGAAGATCTCTGCACTGAAAAAAGAGAAGGCCATAATAATAATGAAAGCAAAGATACGAGTAGCTTTAATGATCTTAAACCTGTTAAAACTCCCATGTTTGTAATGTTAATGACTAGATTTAGTATATTTGATTTACTCTTTGTTATTATGAGACTGAAAACATAATTTTTTCCTGTGTACGTATGAATGAAGTGAGCAAAGGACAAATAAAAAACCCTTCGTTTTTTTTGGCAGTGGCCCATCAGAAATTGCTTAAAATTAAGAAACTGGCACAAAAGAAACAAAAACAAAACAAGGAAGAAACACTTGATTAATTGACCATGTAAATGGACATGTGCGCTAAGGAAACTTAATACGTACGATCGACCGAAACCCAAAAGTCTCTCGAACCCCATAACTAAAACTTGAAACTTGACAGCATTTGCTGCTGCTGCCTCTTCTGCTCCTGCTCCTTCTTCTTCTTCTTCTCGTGACCTAATGAAGCGTTAAGTTTGGGGCTTTCAATTAGCCCAGGATTACAGACTCTGGACTTGTAGCCGGAGCTGATTCGCTACGGTTTTGTGCGGTACGAACTGTGTGGCATGCCACAAATCGCCATGCAACAGAGCATTCATTACGGGATCAGCTGGTGATATTTCAAATGCGTCCCAGCCAACAACCGAACACAACAACAACAACATCAACAGCTCGAATTGAAATGGGAACGAGTTCAGTCCGACTTTTAGGAGCGAGAGCCAGATCATATCGGTTATTAATGATAGCCTACACTGGCAGCTGGAAGCCAAATGGCGGCATAGACAAATGGCCACAGCCAAGCGCATAAATAATGCACCCGTCCGCATATACAACAACACAAACAACACACACAGGAGGAGAAAGGCAGCCAGCCAGCCAGCCAGCCGGCCAGCTTCGATATCGGCAAAACAGCGATTGCTTCTCAGTTGGAGCCATAGCTGTATTCAAAGAGTCATGTAATTACGGGTATTGGAAAAAACTTTATATATCTTTCTGTGTATATGCAAAAAAACAACAATCCGGAACTGTTAACGAATCGACGTGTCGAAGATTGAATACACTGACAGTCAACTGATCTTTGTAACATATAATAATGGATTGTGACGAAATTATTGTAGCTAGGATAACACTTACGTTGTCCAAATGTATCTCCAGCGGCGATGAGATGCTTGGCTTGCCCAGATACCAATCCACACTGGGACTATACTCATCGAGCAGTTTCACCAAACGGGGCACATTGACATAGTTGTCATCATCAAAGTGACAGAACCATCTACAAAAGAAGAGAAAACATAAAACATCATTTAGATTGCAACTTAAATTCAACACAAACAAACAACAATATTTTAACAAATATTCTCAAGCATATAAAACACTAATATATATTTTCAAAATGGAGCTAACATTGGAACAATTGGCTCGCATTGCTCTGGGTGTTCCAGAGATGAATCAAGTGAATGTGGCTGTGCTGCAAAGTCTTTTAGATGCGCTTATGAAGAAGCTCGATTGTCAAAACGATTTGGTTAAAATCGATGGATTTGAGGCGAAGTGTATGGAGCGTTTGCTGGAACGTTCAAAGATCTCGCCACTGCCTTTTGATGTCGCCACAATTAGGCCCATTTCAAACGAACTGAACCAGGTGGTTGCTATGGAGCAACGCCTAACAAAACTCGAAGGAAAAATGGAGGCACATTTCCAGCAGATACGCGTTTGCAACAAGGTCAACTCAAAGAAGTATCACAAACAAATCTGGGAGCAATATGCCACACCCTGTGAGGATCTTTGCACTATTTGCGATGAGGACAACAAGATTGCGTGTAGTCTGCTGCAGAACATGGACTTTATGAAGAAGCTGCTACGACGCATTGCTGGGCCCATTATTGATATGGTCGATAATACTCAAAAGGAACTCGATAAGTTCTATAAAACATTGAAGGCATTTCTGGCCGAGACGGAAGCACTTTTTCAGCGTCTCGAATTGGTCAAACAGTGTGTCATTGAGATTGAGAAGTTGCGTGACTTGGTCAACGAACACTATCTCACATTCCTTGGCACCATGGAAGAGCTGCAGGATATGCTGGACAGTAAGCTGGATAAGGTACATATGCCGGCACTAAAGAAATATATTCGCGATCGTTTTGATGACATTGAAGGACGTTTGGCCAAAATCGAAGACAAAGATTCATGTCCACGTGCCGCTGGCTTTATTAACACAAATATTCGATGCCTATCTTGCGGCAACCCACGCATTGGCGTCGAAGTTGGCCCCATGAACATTGGCGTTCTGCCAGATGCAACGTCCATCAGCAAGGATCCCGTTACATGCCACAAAACTTTGGCCTTTCGCACCATGGACCAGGAACCAACGTTAATGGTGCGCATCCAGAATCTTGATCTGAATGTGATTTCCGATCGTTTGGCTCGTCCCAGCCAGGGCAAGGTATGCAAGCTGCCTGAAGCTAATGATGCCATCTATGGAGTACGCGCTTCCTTTTACTCTACCCCCTAAATCAGTTACCCCCCCTTAACTTACAAAATCGTTACGTTAAAGCAGATATAAAGTGACTTAAGTCAAGGCTGTTGTCTGTGTGCTTCCTCATTTTTTTTCTGTTGCCCACTGCATAAGAAATGCACTAATTTAAATGGTAATTGCCAACAAGTAGAGTAGAGTAGAGTAGAGTAGAGTAGGGAGAGAACTGAAGAGACATTGGTCAATGCTTCAGAGTCTCTTCTTAGGCACAGCTGCAACAGTTGCAATTGCTGGGTCTGGTCTGGTCTGGTCTGGGATTAGCCTCAGTGACAAACGATCAACCATATCCGGTAGCCAACGGCGGCCTAATGATGCCATTAAAATGCAACCGAGGCTATCGAACGGGTTCCCCTTGTACTCTGTTTTGTAGCAGTTGCTGCTAAATGTACTCACGCTTGCTGTACGAAGAAAGAGCGGGATATAAAAGCTTGGACATCAAGTTTGCCTCAAGCTTCGGAAGAAATCATTTCTTGCCATCATAATTTAACATCTGAACTGGTTCCTTTGCATACTTAATATACAAACTGCGGTTGGGTTTCTTAAAGAACTATTTGGAAACTGAAATCTAAAGTATATGTTATATACACATATCTGTAACGTCATTCCTGAGAAAGTATATAAAAGTAATTCAATGAAAGCTAGACTTTAATCTTTGCAGCGTATCAAATATCTGTTAAGTGAATTCTCTCTCTTGTCGAAAACATACATTCAACTAATCCGGCTAAGTATCTATTAAATCTGTTGCCTTTATCTTTTATATATGCACTCGCACTTGAAGGAAGTGTATTGCGACAGCTGCGCCAAAAGTCATAGAAAGCAGCACTTTAGTTGTTTTCTCACCCTTTCCCCTCTTTCTTTGCCTTGCTTCGTCTTTGCGATAAGTCTCCCTATTGTATATATATGGTGAGTCCATAACTATTCAATAAAATCGAAGCGTTTGCTGGCGTCTCTGTTGTTGGGTAATTTAATATAATTTTTATTACATAAGTCGACAAGGGGAGTGTAAGAAGAAGAGTGTCGCGTTAGAGTATCTTTCTTTCTTTCCTCTTATTTCTAAGCGTACTCTTTGGCAGCTCGGCTAATCGTACTAGCTGTGGCATTCATAAATTGCATGCTGCTGCTGTGGCTGCCACATGCGATACCTGTGCGAAACGGCAGCCACCACCAAGTTGTTGTTGCTTGTTGGTTTTTGCCACTTTAGTTGCTTCGTGTCGCATAAAAATGCGCTTTTAATTTCGCTTAATTATGCGTGGCGCAATATGAGCAGCCTATTTTCCGCTACCCTCTCTCTCTCTCTCTCCCTCGCTTTATCTATCTATATCTATCTGTTCGGGGTTACCAAATTGATATCTAGCCGGCATTTTATGTTTGTTTGGCTGTCTTTTAATTAACGCGTTCCTCTTTCTCTCTCTCTGTCTCTCCGTCTTTTGGCATTTTAATGAAAATTAAAATGTTTTCATTTGCCTCAGACGGAAAAAGCATATCAAGCGATCGATCGTTGGTTAGTTAAATCTTTAAGAGAGGGCAAGCCGAAGAAGGCGAGGGAAAAACGATCGATGCAGCTGGCCAAAGCTAGACATAACTAAGAAACTAAGCAAAATAACAACGTTGGTGGCTTTAAAAAACGCTTCGTTTGTTTGTTTGTGTTATTTTTTTTTTTTTTTGAGCATCTCGTTGTTTATCTAGCATCGCGTTGCAGCAGCTGGAGGAGCTGAAGGAGCTCTTGTTTAAAGTGAGTGTGCACAGTGTGTGTGTGTGTGCGTGTTTATGTGAGTGTGTGTGGCCATTGGCCACGAAAAATGAAACGCGAAACGAGTGCAAAAAGTTTGTTTATGCTATAAACACAAAACGCGGATACAACGAGAGTATATTGGTTGTGTGCAAACGTTCTTTGGGAGATTTTCACTATTTCAAGAAGCCAAAACATCAAGTTTTTAAACTCATCTCTTGTAACTGATCTCCCACTTCGTTACTTTGCTCCACTTTGCAAAGAAACTTTTACATAACGCAAGCGAAACTATGATTTTTACAACAAACCAACTATCTTATATTGCCTCCAGCTAACTTCTCTCAACGGCAAGAGAGTATTAAGCAGTCGCCAACACAAAGTTTTTTAGTTTTTTTAGTAGATTTTTAAAAGTTAGTTTATTTTCATGGCAGTTTTCCAATTACTCGAACTGATGCTGCTGCTGCTGATGTTGCTGATGTGGGCAGATTTTGAGAGCAAGAGCAACAACAAACAGCAATCGGCAGCAGCAGCTGTTGCTGTTGCTGTTACTGTTACTGTTGCCTGGGCGTTGGCGTCAGCATCGCTGCCGACGTTGTCGTTGGACGTTGCAGGCGAAATGAGTTTATGTCTGGAGCCATAATAAAAAATGATTGACGGGCCACTTCGCAAAGTTGAAGACTCAAAGGGAGAGGAGCAAGCAGAAAAGTTGAGATGTAGAGTTGAGGCAATGCAAGGCAGTCTTAATAGATTTCGCATTAAGCGTGAGTCGGAGTTGATCAGTGGGCCCCCAAACAGTCTGCGTTAAAAGTATTTTGACAGGCAGGCGAGCAAAGAGAGATAAGCGATCGCCGCAAACAACAAAACACACACAGAGAGAAAGAGTTGAAAGAAAAAAAAGGATGACGAACTGATTTTGTTTCGATTCGTTTTGTTGTTGTTGTTGTTGTCTGGCTTTGCAATTAGCAATAAGTCAGCTGTCAGCTTGAAAAAGGCAGAGAGCAAGCGTATATGGAATGTATCTTACAGATTGCGGATTTTGTGCGGTTTGCGGATTGATACAAATCAATGTTGTTGTGTCCGACTGGCTGCTACAAAAAACAAGATATTTACATTAAGCCTGCTTGGCACTTAAATCAAACAAACCAACAACAACAACAACTCAGCATCGGTTCATTAACAACAACAACAAGGTTAGCAGCAAGAGCAACAGAAGTTGCATTCATGACTCAGAGATTTATGAGTGCAACACGCGGCAACCCGCTGTGTTTTGGCGCTACACAAAAGCATTTTACACTCCTTCTGCTTTGACACGCTCACTGAGCAAACAATTGAAATTGAAACAGCGGCGACAATTGAAACGCATTTGTCAGCAACAAGCAACAACAACTGGCGATGACATAGTCGCTGGCGTTACGCCTTCTACTACAACAACAACTACTACGACAACTACTACTACGACAAAAGCAATCATTAGTTGGAAAATGTATCTTGTAGTCATTCCAAATTGATGCCAATTGTCGTGTGGAGGCGACGCGTAATTGAAATGTAGAGCAACCGATTTGGCGAGGCACTTATAGTTGTAGTTGTTGTTGTTGTCGTTGTTACTTTCCGCCGGATGTGCAACAGCAACTGTTGCCGACTACAGCAACAGCAGCAACTTCATCTGCATATATGCAAGCAGTCAGGCTCCAATTGTGCGTTTCCGCCAAATCCCATTTAAAACAGAAGAAGTAGAAATGTTTCTAGCTGCATATAACCGACTACTGAATGCTCTCTCTCTTCTCTATACTACAAGAGTTGGCTTGACCTTTGGTGCAAGGTTATCTGTAATAAACCTTCAAGATTCAAGTATTCGTGACAATTCGTGCATTAAGCTCAATCAAAAATAACTCAAACCCATAATCTTGATCAGAGAGAATCCGAAACTACACAACTGCAACACATTGCGACCGACTACAAGATTGCGACAATGTCAACATGATTCAAAATTCGCTTCCCCTTTTGCTCCACAGCCTCTTGTCCGCCATCCGGCACGTCCTCTGCGTTGCAATGCTCCCTTTCATTGCATTCAATTGAATAATTGACGTTATGCACTGTTTTGTGGTGGTTGTTGCTGATGTTTCTGTTTGTTGATGCCACAAGTGGCAAATAAATGAAATTGATGCGTTTACCACTGCACCAAACTCCGGCATACTTCCCCCCCCCCCCCCTCAACCCACTGAATGCAACAGAAACACGCGGGCAACTGTTGCTGTTGCTATCAAGGCTTCACACGCGGACTCAAAACTGACAAAATTGTTGCCCCTGGCCGCAAAAAGAAAATTTTCTCACACAGCAAAAACATCTGGTTTTTCCACGATATGCGACAAATGCGCTATGAGGTTTTTCCCGTTGCCGCACAGAAGAAAATGCGCTGCAACAACAAAAGCAACAACAACAGCAATTAAAACTGTCGCAGCTTGCGCTTGAGCTAAGCCATAGATGGATGGATTGGTTGGTTGCTTGCTTGGTTGGTGGTGCATAATGCTTTGTGGGGAAATGACTCCCCATTCTCTCTGTGTGTGCGTGTGTGTGTGTGTTTGACTATTATTTTATATGTGGTATCGCAATGTGGGATTAGCTGCGGCAACAGCAAAAACAAAACAAAAAGGGGGAAGCAGCAAACTCTCATGTGGCACGCCTGGGAAATAATATTGATGTACAGCTCAGAAGTACGGCAAAGAATGGGGCATTACCAGGCAAATTCCCACGCACTTTCACACAGCACCCACTCCACTTGCATTACCTCAGCCTGTCAAGAAATACAAAAAAACCAAAAATCAACTCCTCATTAAAGGCATGTAATATATAACATCATCAACATCATCATCAGCAGCAGCAGTTGTTTGCCTTTCTTGTGATGAATCCTGTTTCTTTCGTACACTTTCTTTGGCTCTGATTGTTGTTGCGTTTTTTTTTTTGGCAGTTGATGCCGTGAATATTACGCATATTACGTGCCGTAATTACAAGAGGGTTTGCCCCAACGACACAGTATTATAATAATATGTATGTGCCGTTATATTATCAATAAATGTTGATTACGAAACGTGCAGCAGCTTCAAAAGAAACAGACACAGATACAAGCAACATTATATGGGAGCTGAAACAGCGTCATGACAAGGGCATGTGGCATGTAGTACGCTCGCCTTTGTCAAACCAGATACAGATACGATCAATACATATACACCTATATATATATATATATATATATTCGCACAAGTTTGTTAGCCAGCCGATTCAGCGACAAATATTATAGTGTAATAGGTGTGGCCCACACACGGCACGACTTTCAAAACTCAACAGCAAATCAGTAACACACCCAATACACACACACACACACACGCACACATGCACTGAGTGCACAGCAAGAGATAAATTAGAACTTGAAACAAATAAATCGACAAAAACATAAACAAGTAAGACTAAATGCTTGGCTGACTATTAGATGCCCTAGTATACAAGTTAGAGACTCTCAAACGATAACTACAGTTAGGATTATAGATCTTATATCACATAAATAGCATTTACATATACTTTATAACGTTTGACCGACTATTAGATGCCCTAGTATACACCCTCAAACGATAACTAGATTAGATCTTATATCTTATATATAGGATTATAGATCTTATATAACATTGATAACATTCATATATACTTTATTACGCAAATTTATGTATAAAACATACGCAAAGCCATTGATCTTCATTCCAAACTTAAGCTCTCGAGGCTCTTACAGTCTCCGAGAACCTAAAGATCATCTCTTAACTCTCTGTTGCACAACTCAGGGTATTCAAAACAAAATCCCATCAAGCACGGGGAGCAAAACAATTTAAAGCGTGGAATTTGTAGCCGCTTAACACAATATAAAAACTAATTCATAAAATACAACAAAATCGAAAAGAAACCCAAATGTCGCAAGGGAACAGGCCGAGTTGACACCTCATTGGCGCCCCTTAGCTTGTATGTGTGTGTGTGTGTGTGTTTTTTATATAAAAATTCCTTAATACGATTTCCCTAGAGCTCATAATTAATGATTGCTACGGCGACGTCATGCATTAAGCTAAGAATGCGTTGGCTAAGGGGTAAGGGGAGAGGGGCTAAGGGGCGTCGAAACTGCTCAAATGCTGGCCTGATTGACGTGCCAGGTCGAGCAGCAGTCAGAGTGTGACTTGCAATTGTTGTTGTTGTTGCTGCAATTGCTGTTGCTGCTGTTGTAATTTTTAATTAAATTGCACTAATTGTTTGGCTTTATGGCATACTATAGTGTAAGAGTGTAAGAGTGGAGAGTGCAATTAGCCAGTGAGTGGCAAGCAAAAGGCGTCGCCACATTATCTTAAGTTTGCCCCACTACAAACTTGCCGCTGCAACAGTTGTTGCTTCGTGGTGCAAAATCAACCTCTTACTGCCATGTAATTAAAATGAAAGAGAAATACGTTAAAGCAACATCAACTTGTTCGAACTGTTGCTGCGGCTTGATTTGCATTTTGTGTGCAGAACGGACATCCCGCTGCTGCTGCTGCTGCTGCTGCTGTAAGTCAATTTTACCAACAGCAACAACATGTTGCTGCCGTGCGTAGCAATGAGCAATAAAAGTGCAGCAGTTGAGCGCGCCATAATTGCCAGTATAAATGCACGTTAATTAACCTCTTTCCATATTTTTATGCCAGAAATTGTTGTTGCTGCTGCTGCTGCTACTGCTGCTGTTGCTGTTGTTTCGGGGTTTGCACTTATTCCACAACATTTCGCAGCTTGCGCACAATATTTAAGCATTGGCAATCGGCTGGCCACAGGAAACTGGCTGCGCCACCTGATACCATTTTCATATTGCCCACAACAAAAACAGTAACAGCAGCAACCAACAACTACCAACAACAACAACAACTCCGGTTGATGCAGCAGCATCGGCCGCAGCAACTTCAGGTCCTCATCTTGATCATAACTGCACATTTACCCCGCCTTTGCCATTTATTTTGTATCATGGAGTCAAGTTTGCTGGCAACAAATTGTTGCCGTTGTTGCTGTTGTTGTTGTTGCTGTTAGTGTATTGATTGCATGCTCAGTGCTTTCATAATGACAGTTTCAAGTTCTAAGCCAAAACGGAGCAGTCGACAGCCTTTTGACAGAGAGAAAAGAGCGCAACAACAGCAACATCCTCTTCACACATATATATATACATTTTATATATATATATAAGTTAAGTTGCAGGCATGTCCGAGTTGTTCTAGATTTGCTGCTTGCAACACAAGAGCAATTTGTTGTTGTTGTTGTTGTTGTGGTTGTTGCTGCCAGTGTAATTACAAACAAGCTGAAGAATTTCTAGGCTGGCTCCTTTGGGCGCTAGCTGCAAGTTGCAAGTTTCAGTAGTTGAAGTATGCTTTTAAGCTTTAGCTATTCTTCTATACCCTGTGATATTGAAAGTGTGTAAGAAGTTGAACAAGAACAACTATAAAGCTGATATATTGCTGATTAGCTTAAGATTCTAGGTAACTTAATTCTCGAAAGTAGTTTTCTATATCTATGATAAGTTTAAGTTATATAGGATATATGCTAGTCGCTTACCAAACTGACTTGTCTTTTTCTTGCGGTTTTTTATATGCGGGACAAGTTTTGAGTGGCTGTTGCAACAATAACAAGAACAACAAGAGCAAGAGTTGCTGCAGTTGCTGCTGCAGCTTCTCCTGTTGCTGTTGTTGCTGCTGCTGCTGAAGCGTCTTAATTGCGCAAATTAGAACGCATAGCAGCTGCAACCGAGGTCCAAACTGGGTGTTTGCATTGCTTTTATAGCCGCAGCGAACGGATAGATGGATGCTTGGATAGATTGGTGGATAGAGCGACTTTTGCCTGCCTGCCTGCTGCGGTTGCTTATTAAAAGCATTAAAGTCTACAATTACAACAGCAGCAGCAGCACCAGCAGCAGCAGCAATGGAAGTCATTGCACCGGTCAATGTACGAGCTGTTTCTTAAGGCGGCTAAGAATCCATGTTTTTGTGTTTTCGGCCATACAGCTAAGGCGAAATCTGACAAGATATTGGCCAAAAGGCCAGGGACCAAAAGTGATTTTTTGGGGTTAATGTCATAATGCTGCATGAAATTGAAAATGAAATTGCTGCTGTGAAGAAAACACTCTGAATACGTGAAGAAAGCTATAAGAAAATATTCAATATACGGCTACCCGGTTTCGCTCGTGTTCTTATTGTTGGAACAAACTACTTTCATACTTATGTATATAGAGATTCAGTTACTCACTTTTTGCCGCTCTCCAAGAAAATATCCAGCTCTGCGGACATTTTGCAGCACAGCGCCTTGCGAAAATGACCCTGTGAACATTTCGTATTTATAAGATGGCCCTCTGTAAGTAAGACAGTAAGAAGGAGTAAGAACAATTTTTGCTAAAGATTGGTAATTAAGGAAAATAACAACGCGCCAACAATATCAAAACCAATAAGGAACGGCAGAAGCGGGAGCAGGGAAAGGGAGAAGGAGGAGCCCACATCTATGTTAATTAACTAAAAGGCCGAAAAGCTCATATCAAAGCGAGCGAGAAACCCCAAAAACAACAACATACAGAAACAGAAACAGTAGCTTGTTAGTCAAGAATGCCGCTCATATCCAGCGGATACGTTTTGTATCTCGTTTGACAGACGCCGCCGATAAAGAAACACACACACACACACTCAAGGAATAAAAGGGAGTGGGAAGGGGGGGAACGTGTGGGGGAAGAAGTGTAGAAAAGCAAAAATAAAGCAAAGCAAAGCAAAGCAAAAAAAAACTTTGTGCGCCTTAATTGGATGAAAATTGTTGAAATATTTAAAGCACACACAACAACACAAAACTTGAACAGGGAGCAGAGCACACAGACGAGGCAGACAGATTGTGCAAGCTATATCTTCTATATATATATATATATGTATATATCCTTTGTGTCAGCAAAGAAAAACAACAACAACAACTTTGCACATAACTCAAAAATCGCTGGATGCGTGTTTAGCACAAAATCCTTTCTGTCCAAGCTCCCTAATCAAAATGCCTTTGCAGGACCCAGAGGACAGTTCAGCCAAAACAGAGAGAGAAAGATAAAGAGCAAGAGAGACAGAGAAGCTGTGAAACATGAGATCTTTTGAGTCTTGAGAAGACTTGAGTCTGATGCTGCTGCTGCTGTTCCTGCTTTTCTCAGTATGCAAAAATGAAATTTGAACTGTTTTTTTAATATAGTTTTTTTCATTTTAATTAAAAAAACAACAAAACTCAAAGTCTTATGCAGCTGCAGACAAACGGAGTGAAAAGAGTAGCGGGAGACACGCAAAAATCGAAGCACGCAGAAAATATATATATATGTATAAGAGGCTGCAATTCAATTAAAATGCGGGTGAGCAAAGCAGGTAAACACACACACACATACATAGAACACACACTCTGGAAGTAAAGCCTAAACTTGTGTATAAATTTTAATCGGTTTTGTTCTCGCCAGCAGCAGCAGACAGTGGCCAAGATTAGGCGTTCGTTTGGGCGTGTCCGTTGCGTGGCTGATGTGAAACCAAATTGAGGCCAGACCAGGACAGCCTGATCGCAACGATCGGACAGACGAACGAACGAACCCCGAAAGGGTAAGAGGTCGACAGGTAGATTAACTCCTTCAATATGGGCTCTGTGATAAATTCGTTTTTTTTGGTGGTTCGCGCACAAAATCAAATTGAACTCAGAACGAATCCAACGGAATTGGTTTTAAAATACAAACAAATTTGGCGAAATTTCGTTTTTTTGGATAAGTTATGATTTTCATTTCCTTTTTTAAGCTTATAAGCAATACTCACTTGTCTTCTCCTGATAGTAGTGATCGTCGGTGTCTGTGAAGAACCAAGTCTGCAAGAAAAAGAATATAACATAAGTTCATATATTATTGAAATCAAAACCCATAAATCGTTGTAACTAACTCCTCAGGTGATATATAGTGATAGAAAGTAAAAGATTTGCATATTTTGTTGTAAGTTAAAGTCATGGGAAGATATACCCAATAGACCTAGTTTTGCTTAGTTTACAACCTAATCTACATATAATTATGCTGATGCCATTCTTACAAGAAACCAACAATCAGATAAGAAAAAAAGATTCCCACACGTCGTCCAAAGAAACGAAACGTCCCGAACGAAAGACGCAAACTAAAACAAAAACAACTCAACCAAATAAGAAACGCGAACAACGTTCATGAAATCAGTCTTCAGTTTGACTTTTCAGAGGGTAAATGGTGTTGTAGTTGTTTCTTCTCCTTATTTTTTTGTAATTGTTATTGCTGGTGGTTAGGACTTTATGCTTCGCTGATTGCGCTAGGTGTTCCTCCTCAACTCAACTTAACTTAACGCAAAAACTCTTATTTTCCCAGTGAGTAGTGCTAAATAGACAGAAGACAGTGTGAATAATGTTTCCACCCCCCCTCAGCCACGTCCAATCCAAACTGTCATAGCCAAAAACCTAATTGCCCAAAAAAAATGACAGATCACAAAAAAGAAAAAGAAGTTCCTTGCGGCTATTTGAAAGTCTGTTAAGTTTGCTTCTTCATCTGTTTTCGTCTACTTCTTCGTTCTTCGTTGAACAACTCAATTGGTTTTGCCTTTTAATAACTATTTCTTCGCCTGTGTCAAATCAGGCGAAAATCGTTTTAAACCATTGACAACTACACGAAACACAGCAACTACAGCAACATCAACAGAACAGCAACAACAACATTGTTGTTGCCCATGTTGCTGTCGTACAACAGCAACAGTAACAACAACAATACGCTTAAACAGTTAGAAAGTCAACGCTGGCGTCGTCGTCGCCAGTTGTCGGATAGTTGCACATAGTCTAGTCGAAGTCGAGTCGACTGCAAGTTAGAGTCAGAGTCGAGTTCTTTATAGTAAAACACACACACAACAGCAACAACTTCAGCAACTGCTGCAGCTAAAAACTTTTCGTCGTCTGTTGAATTTTCATGGATTTTTCACGAGATTTGATTTTTATTTTCTTTCTCTCGTTTTCTGTGCTTTTCATTTTTTGGCTGCTGGGCGAAAAATGTTAACACCATGTTGCCGGTTAGTTATTGTTGTTGTTGGTGTTGTTGTTGTTGGTGTAGTTGTTGGTGCTGCTGTTGCTGCAGTTGCACTCGCACTTGACTAGCATTTAATTTATGTGACTGTTAAAACTGTTGACAAACAACATTACAACATGTTGGGCAAATTTATGAGCTAACTTGAACGCTCTGATGCAACTGTCACATAAATAAGCCATAGAAAGAGAGAGACAGAGAGAGAGAGAGAGCCAACGAGAATTCTAACGCTGCTTGGCTCGGTTTTAGTATTGGCCCAGTTAATTGTTAACGAGCTGTTTTTAGTGGGTGGTTGCTGTTGTCCACCAACTCTAGACTATAAATCACTCTAAAACGAGCAACGCTTAAAAAGGAGCTGAAAATATTCCGTTCAGGTACTAGAACCACACTGAGTTACCCCTTTGCAACATTTTTAAGGCTCATAGAAATATTTTTCAAGTGCAACATTGTAAGAGAAGTTGGCAAACATATTTCGCTTGGGTCAGCATTAAATGCAAAATATATTTATCATTAAAGCTGCAGCAGCACAGCTGTTGGGTTTGGGGTAAAAACGGATTTGAATTCAGATTCAAAAGTTTGGCGAGTTTTTGCGCCTGTTGCAAGTTTGAGGTGGAAGTTTTGTGGCGCGGCATGCATTCAATTGGAACGAAGCGATTGCCACAACAATTCGTTATGTTTTCGGCGCCCAGAGAGCAGCAGCAGCAGCAGCACTAACAGTTAACAGTGACTGTCGCCCAGCAACAACAACAACAACAAACAACAAACATTTTTCAATGGCGTTTCGCGTCTCTGAATGTTTTGCAGCTGCAGGCAAAAGGCGTTAACAACAACGACAACTTTGCTGTGGCCAACGATTTGTTGGTTTTTTTTTTTTTGGTTTTGGCAGCGCATTGCAATGCAGCATTTTGGCTACCCACCACTTCCATCCCCTCCCCACCGCTCCCTTTCCAACTCTTCCTAGTTCACTCCACACTCAATTCAATAGGTAAAACACGTGGGGTGCGGTCGATCGCCAACAGCTCCACAACTACTCAGCTCTAGGTAAGGAGTCAGGCTGTGTGTGCAGCTGAGGCTGAGCTTTGTTGCAGTTTCTTTGGCCCAGCCGGCAAAGCGGCCTTTACAAACATACATACATACATATATATATATAAGCTTAATTCGAGTTCGCTTGTCTCAAGTCTGCATGCAAAATATTATTGTCTAGGATGGGGGCGTGTGCCTTAAACTGGACATGCTTTCTAATTTTGACCAGGCTAACTTTAAGTGAAAGTTAGCCAAAAATCAAATGAAAATTACTCCATAATCTAATCAAATTTAATCAAATCATATATATTAGGCAGCAATACTATCGTTAAAATGAGTTAACGAAAAGTATTAAGCAATTTGGTTGCCTGGCAAATGAAAATCGAACTTAAAATTAAAGAAAAAGCTATTATGGTAAATATATCTTACGTATGGTGATTTTTACTTTAATTTGATATTGATTTTCAGTACTAAATTGATTAATGCAACAAGTGATGTAGGCTGTGATTGAATCTTTAAGGTTGAATGAACCAACCGCAAGATACAAATTGGAAAGGGCGTATTCCAATTTGCGTAATCTCAGTTTTCGGCTAGTTTTGTGAACTCAGAAGCAGTCGACAGAAGAATAAGAAAAAACCGCAGAAAGATTTAACATTTTAATTATAGGCTGTGTGGTCTTCGTCTTACCCCTCGCCAAACCCCCTCTTAGCAACAGCTGTTGGCATTGCGTGTCCCGAGGCGACGAATCTTTTATTCGTTCAAGGCGTGTGTTAAAGGTTGAGATACTTAGCTGTTGCTGCTGCTGTTGCTGTTGGTTAATGAGGCACCGAGAAGCCCATAAAATGTATCAATTAGCTGATTTGTATTTGATTGGTTATAAAACATAATTGTTGAAAAGAAACAGAGACGGATGGAGGGAGAAAAACGTACTGTTGAGAAATGAATACAAACCGGAAGGCGAACAAACACAATATGAACAATGCATACTTAAAACATACTTAATGCTGTTGTTGTTGTTGCAATTGAGATCATATTGGAATGACAATAATTGCCAGATGTACCATATTCATATTCGTATTCGTATACAAAGAGTATTTGCAGGCACTGTGCTAAGCAAACTGAATATATTAAATGACCAAAAAATGCCAAAGCGCACATTAAAAAGGAAGTTGCATGCGGGCTTAAGGGGTGCGGCAAAGTGGGGCGGGTAGCTTGTTGTTGCATACACAATTTGTGTCGTTTTGCGCACAATGAAAAGCAACACACAAAAAAAAAGTTCAATTTATTGCGAATTAAATTAAATTGAAGCGCATTGAAAAGACCGCCAAAAAAAATCATTCCAAAAGGGGACGTAATCAAAAAAAATAAAGCAACGGCACGGGTCGCAAACTATAACAAGAGAGAGCAAGAGAGAGAAAGAGAGAGAGAGAAAGAGAGAGAGTATCTGTGTGTGCGTTGGCGGCACACTTTGGACGTGCTGTCAATTGGGCTTTAATTGCCATGTGGCTTCGTTGCGCATACGCCGCGTGATCCACAAACAAATCATGCATCAACAATCCAAAGATTGTCAAGGGGGAGCGGGGTGGTTAAGAGTTTAGTTTCTATGACAACTGACATCTGCTTGCTCTTATATGCATTTATGAGAAGCCGACAAAATCAAAAAGCTCACAGAACTGAACTTGACTTCAGAACTGGAACTGGAACTGTTACTGGAACTTGAAACGCAGCAGCCACAAAGCTGCAAAACAAGGCTGTCAACTTGCCACATATGTGACGCAGCTTAAAGCGGCGAAACGCTACGTGCTGACAGGCCTAAGACTAACTAACTAAATGCACTAAGAAAAACTATATATGAACTGGAACTAAGAACTATAAATTTCATATTTGTGAGTAATCATAATTGGGTACAAAAATGATTCCTTAACATTAAACAAAATGCCCATTTTGAATTAATTTCTTTAACTGTCGCATATTATTTTCGCTCAGTGTGTGTCTCGGTCAAGTTAATGAGAATGGTTGAGTCCAGAATTAAGCAGGCGCAGCTTGCTGAAACGCTTGCTGGACATGACGCATTGCGACGACGAGTACACAAAGCCAAATAGGCCAAGACAGCAGCAGCAGCAGCAACAGCATGGGGACAAGGGGAGATAGTGGGGAAGCAGCAGCAGCAGCAACAGCAGCGAAGCTTGTCCAAGCAAAATTTAACGACATTTGTTATTGTTGCTGTCGGCTTGTTGTGGGCAATAAAATGTGAGCTGACACACACACACACAAACATTAAAAAAATAGTACACAGGTCTTGTTTTTTCCGGGAAAAAAAGCATTTCACAATGACAAACGTTCAATGAGAGATCGTCATTAAAAGTAAATAGAGAAACCACCAAAAGCACAAAGGCAAACCATTCCAAACCATTTGGAACCCACCCACTCGCGACGTTGATCGTATGACGTCAACCTTGTTGTATCTGCCGATATATATCTGCATAGATGAAGGCTGCCCCAAACATCCCAACTCCTTTAAGCCAACTGACATTTGACATGCGTTTTGTATTGTATGAGCAACCAACAACAACAACAGCAACAACAAATGAGCAGCAGCAGCAAAATTCAGTAGTCAATGTTTTTCCAAGCATGCAAATCTGTGTTGGATGCTAACTAAGCGAGCTGCCAGACAGACTGACAAACCTGCCAGCCAGGCAACCAGGCAGGAAAGACTGTGACAGAGAGAGAGAGAGAAAAGGAGGCAGTTGCAATTTTCCACGCGCGCTGCTTGCATATGCAACATACATATTTGGGGGAAAAGCGTTCAATCAAAGTCGTCCGGTGGTTCGGTCGTTTGGTCGGTCGGTCGGTCGCTCTGGTGGCAACTGTCAGTAATTTATGCTCATTTGTATGTTGCATGAATAATTTGAATGCCACTTGAGTCATTTTTCATCGAAACGAATACGAATACGAAAACTGACAACAAGCAACAACTTGTAACCATAAACGAACGCATTTGACATGGACACAATTTATGATTAAAGCCAGATCAAATCTTGCTTGAATGCAGTGAACTTTAAACTAATATTGGCAATTATAAAGCGTTCTCAAATAGTTCGAAACGAAACTCTAATAACTATTCCTAGTGTATACTTAAACAAACAACAACGAAACAAGCTGACCAACTGCAACAAACTAACAAAAGGTAAGCTGAATGTTTGCAGACTCGTTGTCGTTGTTGTTGTTGCTCATTGCCATTGGCCTTTTAAGGCAGAGCAGCTCGAATGATGCGAATTAAAGTCTCTCAAGCATCAAGTGGTACATTAATCAAGCGTTTATAATGTGAAGTTGGAGTCGGAGTCGGGCGGCAGGAGGCAGGCAACAAATAGTTTTCAAATGCAGCTCACACAAACCAATCAAATTTGAACGCATTATGCTGCTATTTGTTGTTGCTGTTTGTTGTTGCCTGTTTCTCTACCTCTGCTCCACATTGCTTTAAGACGCATCAAAATAATTGGCTGCCAGCAGCAACAGCAGCAAACTTGAAGCAAATCAAACTTTCATTGCAAAAGTTAAATGTTCCTGAAATGTTGCTCGCTGTCAGTTGTTGTTCGGTGGGGCATATGTTGCTACAATGTAGTACGAATATATACAACAGCAATAGCAACTGCAACAGCAATAGTTGCTGCTGACCTGTTCAGACCAAAATACTGCTCGAATGAGAGCTCCTTTAATAGTGTGAAAAAAAAAACTAAAACAACAAACTCGATATGGCACCAGAAATTTTCTAGGCATTCATTTCGTTCCCCCCTTCCTCCGCCAACCTCTCTCTCTCTCTCTGCTCTGCTCACTGTTTTGGTCACACTCTCCAATCAAAATAAACTGAGTTGCAGTTGAGAGCTCGTTGCACGTCTGTCTGCCACAAACATTGCAGCATTGCAGCAGGCCAGCAAAACCAGAGCCTGAAACGTGCCTGTCAGGCATTTCAACAATTTGAAATAGCTTAAAACACAACACAACACAAAAACAACACAACAATACACAAACACACACACATGACAACACACATATGTTGTACTATGTTGCGGTTTATTTATTTATGTTTTTTTTCTTCTTTCTTTCTTTTTTAGATAAGTTCGCCTGCAGTTCCATGTAAACAATAACAAAACACATTTGTGACGCGTGATTTTGCATAAGTTGGCAACTAAAACTCGAAATTCTTTCACATGCATCGTTCAACACAATCGAATAAATGTCGAAACAGCAACACAAAGTAAGTTAGATAATAAACTCTGCTATTCTAACTAAATAATCGAATAAATGTTGAAACAGCAACACAAAGTAAGTTAGATAATAAACTCTGCTATTCTAACTTAATATCCCTGAGGTAGCTACGGATTGGGTTTAATACTAAACAAAATCACATTCAACTTTAAAAGGTTATCAGGAACTAAAACTTAACTTTTAATACTTATCTACGGTATTCAATACTTTATTCTCCTCTTAGTCATCTCTCATATCCTTCATCCTAATCCCCTCCACACATTCCACACTATTCTTGCTAGGGTATCGAAAACTCATTAAAATAATCATCATAATCACGTTAAGCTCGTATATTTTGCAAGTTTCCTCTATTATATTGCGTTAGCATTTTTTTGGCTCTTTATGAAGACATTTTTATAGCCAATTAAGCGGCTGCCATAGAATCATAAATCGCCAAATGAGCCAAACAAATACCGAATTCAATTCGAAACAGCTTAAAAACTCATTATGCAAATCTGCCAAGCCCCAAATACAACAACAACAACTACAACAAAAAAACCCCAACTTTAAACGCTGGACAACGTTTGATCTCAATCTTTGCTGTGGTTGTTGTTGTCTTTGGGATACGGGGCAACCTTTTAGCTTAAAGCCTTTCGGTCTTTGCCAATTGTCGCCCACACACAAGAAAGAAACAACAGAAACAAATTGCTTGAACTAACTAATCGCAACCTGTTGGATCAGCAAATTGCCTAACACTATATAGTAACAAGTCGGTTAAGTTGCTGAGAGGTTTAACCTCAATTGACAGACTCACCTGATCGCGCGCCAATTGGAACCAGGTCTTGATAATCAGCGCCAATCGCGTATCGTGATAGTTCTTTGTCGTCTTCACACTGATGAAAATGTCATCGAGCTCGGTTGTGGGTGGCTGTGGCGTTGCCGTCACTGCTCTCTGTGACAGATCATGCAGCAGTTCACCATTTCGACTACGACGAGCTAATTCGGTTAATAGGGTTGCCGTTGGTCGCTCGCTAACCTCAATATCGCTAAAGTTAAAGCTATGTATGTCCTTGCGTATGATCAATGATGGCGTTATAGGCGATGCGGCAACAGTTGCCGAAGACGACGACAAAGACGAAGAGTGTTGTGTTGTGGGTGGCAACAAATGTTGTTGCTGTTGCGATTGTTGCAATTGTTGCTGTTGTTGTGGTGTGGTCGTTGTTGCAGGTTCATTGCCATCGAGTAACTGGCTGGAGCTTGAAAGCGACTGCGGCTGCAACTAGAAAGAGAGAGAGACAGAAAGGGAAAGAGTTAGGGAATGTATGTAAATTTGTTGTGTAAATCGCGTGCGATGCAATAAAAATATAACTATAAAGAAGACGTATAAGAAGAAGACGGAAATTTCGTGAAGAACTGTGCCGACAGGCATTTTCACCTGGCAAACAAAAGGCGAACTTCAATCGGTAAACAACAATGGCAAACAAATGAGCGGCACGCAGGCAACGCAGGCAGCTAACCAACCAGCCAACCAAGAAGAACAACAATAATAACTAAGTATGAAAGATTGTACTAATGAAGAGTATGAAACTACCCTGTAAAGATCAATCAGTATTGTGTGTAGATAATAACTTTCAAAAGAGGAATGTTAAAGTAAAGATTTTTAGTAATATGCCCTGTAAAAGTTCCTACAGCCAAAAAGCTCTTTCTGGTTTACAGGGTATTCAAAAACACCAACAACAATGAAGCAATCACAACAGCAGCAACAACAACCATAAATGCTGAGTAAGAGCAAACAACAGAACAGCAGAGCAGCAGCAGCAACAACAACAACAAACAAAACAAACGGGAACTGTAGATCAGCAGAAGAAACCGAGAAGATTGAAATCCTCAACCAAATAAATAACAACAACAAACAATAAACAACCAAACCTCAAATCCAACTCAAACTCCAACTCAAACTCAGAGCTCAGAGCGCTTTGATTAATTTCTACTGATAACAGGTTCATTTGCTTTTGTTTGTGCGGCAAATTCTTCAATTGCTTTTAATGGAAAATTTGATTGAAGTAAGCTGATAAAAAAAGATTCAACTCCACAGAGATTGAGGGAGGGAAGTGAGAAGATAGTCTTTTAGTCTGCCAAGTGTTAATTTGTTCGACCTTTTCCGCTATGCAAATCAGTTGCTCTCACAGCAGGCACTTCCGTTAGCCCTCTCCACCAAGAAACTAGCCCACAACAACAACATTTTTTTTTCTGTTTTTTATATCTCATTTGGAATTGAAAACAGTTTTACTCTCTCCTCTCAATCTGCCCCTTAAGCTCGTTGTATTTTTATTACATGGTAAACGGGTCTTCAGCTTTAGCTTCTTCTTCTTATTTAGCTGCTTCACACGATATTGTCTGTGTGATAGAGCTAAAGACTCTTGGCTCATACATTTTTATTGCCGCACGATCGGACAAACGGTGTTCAATATAATGGGCCCCAAGCATCTGATAAAGGCGAATTGCGATTGAGGGGAAAGCACAAGAAGTAGAAAAAGACGTCGATGATGGGGCACAGCTACTGCCGCCTAATGAGCCACAGTCAAAAGCAGATGTTGACAGGTGGCAAGTGTAAACGGCCCAAGGCAGGTTTTCCCCTCCGCCTCAACATTGCGATTAAGAGAACTCAACTCAAAATATTAATTAATTTATCCCAAGAAAACGAGCAGCGATGATAAGCGGAACACACCAACAAAATAAAGAAGTCGTGACCTGAGCAGTGAAAGCGAGTTGCCAAAATACAAAAACAAAACAAAGTTAAACTTTAAACGAGGGAATAATCAGTAGAGAGTGCTCTAGTGAAGAGTGAACGACGAAGGAGTTGACCTGTACAGGGAGTTGAGGGAGTTTTTGATGAAGGAATAATAATATATAACTATCTTAAGAACAAAAGTTTGAATGTTGTGAAGGTAATTGGGTTAAGGAAAAAAGGTAAAGGGAGAATAGTTCCTATCTCCTGAGATCCTAAAGGTTGAATATAGTTTCTAAGATCAACTTTCCGCAGATCTTAAGAACCTCAAAAATCTCCCTGCGCAACTAGGCATTATACCCTTCAGCTCAGTTGCTGCCAGGGTATCAGCTAAAACTGTTAAAGGCATAAAACCGGCTAAAAAAAAAAAGGCAATTGAGTTAACAAGTGACTAAGGCTGGGTAGGGCCAAGTAGCCTTGCATAGATTAGAATGTGAACCAGTTGAACAGATACAAAAATCGACCAACAACAACAGTTGAGCTGGTGCAACACAATCTAAGCTAATGTATGCAAAATGTAACAGCAGGGAGGCGAAGCGGGAGAGATCTCAATGGCGAATTACACAAATGAACGTGCGGTTAAGCATATAGAGTGAGATAGCAACACGTGTGTGAGTGTGTGTGTTGTGTGCACAAACATTGTATATATTGTATTGTACAAACTGTCAAGCACGCCTGCGCACAAACAGATACAAGCTACAAGATACAATATATATATATAGAAAAAAGATACATGCCAGCCACAAACAAAAGATACAAACAAGCGCAGGCGTTTTTTTGGTTGTTTGGTTGGGTTGTTGTTGAAATTTTCAAACACACAAACTTCGTGCCGGGTTTAAAGCAACTAAAGCAATTGTGTAATGCTTCATTATGTACATGATTAATATGTTTATAAACAATATTTCCAAGTCAATTAATAATGATTTTAATGAAGGGGCGCTAGATTAATGAGCAACTCTGCGTGTGCTCAACATTTAAAAATCGTTTTCAACAAATACAATTTAACAGCTGTTTGAACAACTCAACTCAACTCAACTCAAGTCGAGTCGAAGTCGAAGTCAAATCGAAAAGATCAGAGCCGCAGTCTTTGGTTAAGTCTTCATTAAAATGCTGTTTTAACAATATTAAACTTCAAGATACAAATCTACGATAAGATACACACACACACAACAACAACAACAAGCAACCATCACATATGAAAAGAAGTTAAGTCGGCGGGGTAAAAACTGAGAGTGTCGGTAGCTAAGAGGCTGCGAGCCTGGCTGTGTGTGCAACCTGGCTTCTCCATCTCCATCTCAGGCTCGTTGGCTCAATTAAGTAAAATGCCGACCACCTAAAGACCAGCAACAACAACATCAACAGCAGCAACAGTAGCTGTGGCAGTGGCAGCAACTACAGCAGCTGAGCAGCTACTCAGCTGTAGATACAAGCTGATACAACAACCCAGTTACACTCAAAGAAAACTGCGTTTTATCTTAACCTAAGATCAAATTGATATACATTATACATGTCAGCGGGATAGTAAAAGAAGTTCTATAAACAAATGGCTTTCAATAAGTTTCGTGAAATAAACGAAATAAAATCTTTGTAAATTCCAAACTTTATGTTTGAGTTTTTTGGAACTTATCTGCGAATATTGATCACCGTTGACATGATTATCTAAATGAAATATCGAAAGACATTAAAAATTGGGTTTTTAAAGGTTTTTAAACGTTAACAACAGATTTTTCTTTAAGTGTACTCCACACATTCAGATACATTTAAACGGCGAGCAAGTATTTTTATCAGGCGCTTGCAACTTGGCAGCTTAGTGTCGTCAACTTTTTGGTGCAAACCAACTGACCAACTGATTATATGGCCCAAACCAGGCAGAAGCAAGAAGAAAACAAGAAGGAAGACGAGATCTTAGAGAGGGTTGGGGAGGTAGCGGGAGCAGGAGCAGCTGGAATCAGCGGCACCTGCGCACATTCGACAGAAAAACAGGAATCAAAAAGTTTTTGGAGTCGTCTTTTTTAATGTAAAACTTTTTGTCTTTTGGCTTTTGTGTGTGTCTCTCTCTCGCTCTTTCTCTCTCTCTCTCTCTCTCTCCCTCTCTCTCGTTGTGGCCAAGTTGATTTGCATGCGAAGCAGTCATGAGTTGATTGTTACGTGTTGCAATTGTTGTTGTTGTTGTTGTTGCTATTGTATTTAGGCATGCTTTAAGCGCACTACACGAATCAATCACAAGAATCAACAGCAACAACAACAACAACAGCAACAACAACAACAACAGCAACAACAAAGACGACAATTCGACGCGCCACTTTAAACAAATTCGCATAAACAAATTCATTTATCGATTATATATGCTTTTTTTTTCTTCGGACATATATATATATATATATTTTTATGATTTATGCGTCAGCAACACGCGACATGAAGCAACCAAAAAGGCGTGCCTTGTCATTGGCTGGGGGGGGAGTGGCTAGGGGGTTTAGGGGGGTACAGTGGACAATGCAGTGCTTTTATCGGCAAAAGACAAACCCAAAACTCATTCATTTGACCAGTCAGCTGCACAATTATCCGAAATCAAGCAACAACAAC
The DNA here is from genome assembly GCA_035044465.1 of Scaptomyza tumidula. Classification (NCBI taxonomy): domain Eukaryota; kingdom Metazoa; phylum Arthropoda; class Insecta; order Diptera; family Drosophilidae; genus Scaptomyza; species Scaptomyza tumidula. Next base: position 8,713,181 of record JAWNNW010000442.1, on the reverse strand, counting down.
AACAACAACATTTGCGCAACATTTGCCAAAACTAAAATAATAACAACAATAAAAAATGAATTTTCTACATGGCATTGCACTTTTTTTCACTCGTACCCAACAACAACAACAACGACAATCAAAATGAACTCAACTCGAACGAAGCGTAAAGCGGACTTCAATTGAAATCCAACTGAAACAACATAAACAACAACAACAAGAAGAAGAAGTTTCAATTCAGCATATATGAGAATTCTACGTATTCTACTTGCCACACAGTTGCGGGCCAGTTTTCCGGTTAGCCAACAGCCAACAGCCAACAGCCCACAGCCAACAATAACAACTTGGTCTTATTAAAGACATCATAAAGTTTTTTAATTATTGTCCACAGTTTGCTGACCCAAAATGGTACATTCAACTTTTTTTGTACTTAGTTTCTCGAACTGAAACAAGGGGAGCAATAACACAATAATAATATTTGCACATATTTGCACTCAACTATATATATATTTCTAATGAAGAGTCAGCAACAACAACAGCAACAACAACAGCTGGCAACTTCCGGTCTAGCAGAAATGAGACATCACAAATAAATTAAAGCGAAACAAGAGTAGAGAAATGTCTCATATATAAAAGACGTGACAAAGACTTAATCAAATAGCTAACGATTCGAAGCTCGATCGTAAAGGGTATGCAAATATTTTTCTTACTTATACAAACTAGATATATATGCTTATGAGTAAGCTTTATTGATTTACTAAAATATATAAAATAGAATACAAATTTTTATCAGCCAAAAATCATTTGCGAATTGGATCCTAATCTTAACTCCCTTTACTGCGGGCAAGGCCCAATAGATTCAAACGGTTTCAGACTCTAGCAATAATAAGAACCGGTAAATTCTATCTTCTTCTATTCTTTCCAACGATTAACATGCATAAAGATGACATTGCCTAGAATAAACATTTCGGCAGAGAGCAGCAGATGGGCGGTTAGCCAACTGCAAAACTTGTCTTGTAATATTAGCGTATTATATTTGATTACAAACAGCAACAAAAATTATACAAAATACAAAAAGCAAACCAAAAACAACAACAACAACAGCAACAACAATAAACTGAGTCAGGAGCAGACGCATTGAACGAACATGAAGAAGAAGAGGGTTGAGAGGGGCGATGAGGGGGATAAGGAATGGGGAGCACTCTGAAAGCTTTGGCGACGCGCTGCCGACGGCAATGAAACGCAACAACAACAAAAAATTGCTTAAAAACTAAAAAAACTGTTTTATATGCAAGGCAAAAAACAGGCAAACTTGAAGATTGCTATACATTGGCAAGGGCGCAAAAAGGTTTCAGCTGGAGACGAAGGACGCAGACGTAGATGGGAGGGGGGGAGTCAGAAGAGAGACGAACGGTTGGACGCATGCGCGCAGCTGCAAACGTCGCCGGCGTTGATTTATGAAAGTGCACGAAACGTAGCAGAACGGAGCAAAAGAATCATGCAAATTGGCATTATGCGAGCAAGGGAAGCAAGAAGAAGTAAGAAGCAGGGAGTTGAGGAGAAAAGTCCTCTCGACTGCGTATGACAGTTTACGAACGATGTGAATAGATTGTGAGGCGCCCACGCAATGTACGATCTAAAAGCTGGAACTGGAAATCCAACTGGAACTGGAACTCACTTGCATGCCGGGATATCCGTAGGCGCTCTGATAGAGCAATAGCGTCATATAGACGACGGCAACGGCGAGTGTCATGGCTTGCAGGATGCGTTTATAACGTTGCGGCAGCGAGAGCACAGTCAGGCTCATCATATGTTGCAGATCCCACTACGCAAACATCGATCCCAACGATCAGTCAATCCAATAACCGATCGCTTTCTTTCAATGCACTTGTTTATTAAGGTTCACTTGAGTTTTTTGTATTATATATATTTTTGTTGTGGATTGCTTAAACTGTATAGTTTCTGTGCACTTTATTTTGTTACACTTTTTTGCGGTTTTATATTACGTTTTCGTCAGCGAATTTTTCGTGTTTATTTATGTTCTCTGTCTATTGCTTGGGCAAGCGGCGAACGCGCGCGTACGTCTTGCTTGGGGCGTGATTGCTTGGCAACTGACGAACTAAACTCGGCTCGATAGCCGTTCCAGCGAAAATCGTAACCAAAACAAAACCTGAAAGACAACTCAACTCGGGGAGAGCGAGAGAGCGAAAGCGAGCGAACGTGTGCTCTAATTGGAAGCACTATGCGCTCCCTGGCTTGTGCAAAAGAGACAGATAGAGACAGATCAAACTGCAGTTTTCCAATCGGAGCAGCAAAAGAGAGCGTTTGCGCGCGCTCTCTCTCAATGTTTTGTGTTACTCTCTTTGGCGCTGCAATTCGTGCTCGTTTGCTCGTTGACTGGTTAGTTCCGCCTCGGCATGTGCCACAGTAGCTGCCGAAGGCGATGATCGCCAACGAAACCAGCTCGTGGGCGTTAGCACTCCACTGCCCACTCTCTTTCTCTCGTGTACTCTTATCCTGCTTGGCCACGTCCTTGCACGCGACCTGTGTAACCATAAACAACGTTGAGTGCATATCTATTTTCGTTGCCCTGCTGCTGCTCTCTCTCTCTGCTGCTCTCTCAGTGTATCTGTGTGCTGAACGTCAGCCGACGACAATTCCATTAAAAGTTGTACGTTGTCACTTTGCGTTAACTTATCTGTGGAGCATGTTGTGCGATCGCATTTTTATTGTCGCCATTGTTTCTGCCCGCCCGCTGTCCTCAACCCACACACACACACACACACACACACACACAAACACACAACGCACACATTAAGAGCTTCGTTTGTTTCGTTTTTTTGTCGCTTGCATTTTCTGTAGCACTTCGTTTTTCTTCACTTGACAATGCTTTGCATGCCATCATCATCTCACACAAACACACACACACACAAACACACTCGAACATACAGTGAGACCCCCTTTTTGGCATTCGACTCTACCTCGTTTGGTCTTGTGGCCTGTCATATTCCATGTTTGTGGCGGCGACAAAAGCTCTTGCGGCTCTGATGGCAACGCTGACTGCTCTGCTCTGCTCTGCACTGCTTGCACAATCAGCAACTCGGCATCTTGTTCGCTGTCCCTTTGTGCGCCTTTCGCCTGAATTGCATTTAAAGAGGCCCGAACCGGGTACCAAGTACCGGCTGTAGCTAACCGGCAACTCGTCTGCCCGAGTTCCAGGGCGGCCAACAGAGAAAGAAATAATAAAAAAAAAGAACAGAGACATCGTCTCGTCGCGCCCCCCTTTATGCCAACTGGTCCCAAGAGCCTGTTAACCAGCGTTGCTGCTCCTCATGCCTCATTTTTAATGTGCAATTTTGTATGTGCAGCTCGTATAGCCACAAAAGCAACTGCATCTCTGTATATACACTGTGAACAACTTTGGATACACTTTGGCATAATTAAGAAAGCAATTCAAAGATAGTTTATTTAGTTTACTAGCAAGCTTCTTTTCATTTCGAATACCAATCAAATCATTAAAAATAATTTATTCTACAATATAAAAAGAAAACTTTTATTGAAGTGTTAAAGTATCTCTTTCTCTCTCTCTCTCCCTTTGTGTGTGCTGTTGCAGTGATGAGGCATGTGCCACTGCCCCAAGTCCACTGACTCCTAGTCCTCTCTTTTGGTTTGGTCAGCACAAGACCATCTAACCTTGTTAGGATTGTAAAATGTAAACCAAAGGCGTTGGTTGCTCGAGTTCGCTACACAGAGTTCCAACTGCAGATAGATTTAGCTATAGCTTCGGGGCCTAGTCGAGTGCACTTCAAGTTGTTGTTGGCGCTGCGCTCGACTGGCACACGCTCAAGCTCAAGCTCAAGCTCCAGCTCAGGCTAGAGTTGAACCTCCGACGTCGTCGCTTAATCGAAAGAGGAAAAACAAAACCAACGGTCGCGCACTCGCCCTGCGGTTAGTCATAAGAAGGAAGGAAAGGAAGGAGAGACGTGGTAGTTGGTCGAGGGGGTGTCCAACTACCGAGTCCAACGACTGTGCGCGTGCGCCAAAGCGCACCCAACGTGTTCATTTTCTGTGTCTCCACTTTTCAGGCATGATATTTCAAGCTGGCGAACTGGCAAAACTGATGCCCGGTAGTCATGCAAAGAAGTGGTAGGAGGTAGGGCGAGGGGAGAGAGGAGAAATTGGTTCAAGGCATATTTGACTGACATGAACTTCAAGTGGAGACTGGCCAAGTGAGTGACTAGTTGAGCTGAGCTGAGCTGAGCTGAGCTGACTGACTGACTTGGCTTGATTGCGTCGCTTGTCTACGTGAATGTAACCACACTCCAGCATGAGACAAGAGAATAAGAGGTAGATAGGAACACCCTATGGTGTACATACTACATACCATACAAGACTCCAAAAATACACATTCATCACGTTTCCATCTTGCACTCTCCCCGCTCCCTGCTCGCTGCTCCCTGCTTCTGTGTCTAGTTCTCAAAACGTGCATGCAGCATTCACACAATTCGCATCAACACAATTTGTTTTCCATTGCTCAGTTTTTTCGTTTTTGATGCGTATTGATGAGGCGCACGGCCAGCGGGCCTGACACTAAGCAGCTTAGAGATTAATGATACCAAATTAGTCAGTGTCACTTAGTGGAACACTCGCTGTGACTAGTCGTCGTTGTGGATTGTTGGAGAGTGTTGTTGCGGGATTCCTGCATTAGGCGCGCTCTTAAAGTCAAAATAAACGTAAATTACACACGTAGTCGGTTTGTTTCGATATTTCTGGCCAATTGGTTAATACAACAAGCACATTCAAAGGAGCTGCAAAGAGAGAGAGAGAGAGAGAGAGAGAGAGAGAGACCCAATCAAAATTAAACATTTAACATTGTGTTTCTTCTTCTTCGATAACATCGATCAATAACTGTCAACACACAGTGCGAGTTCTTAGCTACAACGAAGAAGGCATATCGATTTCCGTAGTAGATTTGTCGGAGTAAGAGTGCAAATGGAGATTTTCATCTAACCTTCGAGAAGTTAAGTTATAACTTATAAATCTTCAAATGAAGTTTATCAGGAAGTGAACTCAAAGTTCGACTTAAACCTGACTTTATTTCCCCCTTCTTTTATTTTGGGTTGCTGCTCCCCCAAAATGTAATACGAAATTTGTTTCACATTTTAACAGATTTTTGATTTTCGATTTGAGATATATAAAGGAGCGAGAAGCAAGGAGAGAGAAGAGGAGAGACCACCTGGCGTCTGCAGACGCTAATTGCATTGAAGGCAACACAACAGGCAAAGAAGGCAGACACAAAAGAAATGTTTTGCCAGGTGATGATATCAGCATGATCAAGCACTTAAATAAGTACAAATAATGGACGTTCCCTTTACTTCACTCTATGCCCCTCTTTACCTTACCAACTCCTCTAAACATCGCTTACCTAGTTCATTTGCTAGTTTTGAAAAAGTTAACAATTTGTTGATTCAACGCGGCATGAAATCGCTTTTCAACTTTGTTGAACTTTAATTAACCGCTGTATTTATTTTTGTCTTTGTGCCTTTTTTTTTTTGCTGAGACATCGTCGACTTAAATCATATATATATTTAAGCCGATTAGGTTTTAAAGTTTGGCAAGCGGCAATTCGATTTGTCTAGTTCTTAGTTCCAGTTCCAAACCTGAAGCGGCATTTAAAAGGTCATTAAAATGGACCAAGCTAATAAGTTGACCAAACACTCAACACACAAAAAAATCAACTTCAGACTACGCTTGGTTCTCTTTCTTTTCTAATTTTTCCATTTACCAAAGCAATTAACAACAAATTTTATTGGCTTTTAAGTTGTGCAAACACACTCTTCACACACACACACACGCACACACACAGAGCGTACTCTCTGTGCATAATAAAATGTATCTGTGGAATACAGAACAATCCGAAAAAATACACACACAAACTGCCGCTATTGATCAAGTGTTTGACGAGTCTTCAAGTGATTGTTGTTGCATGTTTACCTGACCACTGCAAGTATTTGAACAATTCTTTAGAAACTCCAACAAAACCGAACCAGTTTCTAAGTTCCGTCTCTTCTACGTTTCACTTGATGTGTGTTTCAATAATTAACAAACCGAAACAATCATCCAACGAGTGAAGAGAATGAATAGAGTAGCGCTAACGCCGCATAAAATATTCAATTCGATGTGTCGAATTGAGCTCCCACAACCAATCCCCTCACTGTTTTGCAAGATTCCTTAAAAGTCATGTGTAAATCTTGGTGGATTGAGGTGCCAGCTTGCATGTTGTTTTTATCCAACTAGCGACTACTGAAATCCTGCCGTTAAGCTACAGGCAAGCGGCATAGGGAGCTTTAAGTCCCGGTGTCCCGTGGCCTGAATGGCCTGAAGCGGCTCTGAGCCGCCACGTTTTCAGTTTGGGCAACAATGTGCCATAAATTTATGACACTAGTAGTAAAAGTGTTGTTGTTGCTGTAAATGGTAGTCGTACTATCTGTGGTTACGAGCTACTACTACAACTTCCCTGCCGCCCCTGCCGCACAAGCAAGATCTTGCTTATTGCATCTGTTACATTATGTTGCCTTTGTTTCTGGTGCGCATTACATGACACCCAGAGTTATATGCAAGCGAAGATGCCATTTAAAAGCAGATAAATAAACTTAATGCCTGCCACAGAGCTAAACCCAAAGGGAATCCACTCCACTCCACTCCGCTCCATTCCTGTCCCAGGCTGACATACGCAGCCAGCAAAGTGTCGTCTTCAACATGTTTATTTATGTTGTTGTTGTTACTCTCAGCATCCCGCGGTGTCTCTGGCCAGTTTCTTTCTTTATATAGTACAGGGTATATGCTACAAAAGAGCTTAGCTTGATATCCTGCATCTCTATGTGCAAGTTTATAAATTCCTAACTAGTCAAAAGTATTTTCTTAGCCTTACAATATGAATTATATCCAATCAAATCGAAGCTGAGACCTGTCTGAAATTGTGTTGCGTGCTGTAAACTGCCATTTAGCCAGAGCCTCTAATTTAACTTACCCTCGCGATAGGGAGATAAATATAACGTTTGTGTTGGCGCAGAGGAAGCTATAAATAACAATTAATTGTATTATTAAACTAATTCAGACTACGAATTCGAGCGCAAAGACGAAAGGCCGTCAGTCATGCAATGATTTTTAGCCACATCAATTTTGATGCGATATGTTGTCCAGTTTAACCCTCTTCCTTTCCTTTTCGCTCTCTCTCTCTCTTTCTCTTGAGCTGGCAACTAATTTACATTTTTTCGTTTGCAAGGCAAGAAAGACTTAAGTAAAAGTTTGTCGATGGTCGGTTTCTAAAATTGCGCCCTTGGGGCCCGGTTCTTGGTCTCCTGCCTCAGGACGAGAGCCCTGCAAATCGGGCAATCAATTTTTGGAATCAGTCAATGATCGGCAAGGAACTGTTGCATGTTCCTGCACGCAATGCGCGAAAGTTTTGCAGAAATATGCAAATAATGACAACAATTAAAACACTAAATGTCGTCCACTTGCGTGTCGCGACAACGTAAGGAATTTAACATTGATTCGAGTCGGTTGCAACTGAAACTAATTAAAATAAATTGAGTCAGTCAGCAGCCAATTGCTGTATTTTATTTTCTTTAACAAATTTATGCAACAATCTAGTACTTTTATGTGCTTGGACTTAAGAACAATTTGCTTAACATATCTATAGTAGAATTAATAAAGGGCTTTGCATAGTTGACATCGGTATAGACGCCCGGATATTTGGGACTCGCACAGCTAATGCCAAATGAGACGATGCCACACAACTGTTTTTTGCCAGTTGGTGACTCGTAAACGATCGGACCGCCCGAATCGAAGGTACACGCATCCTTATGACCTAAGATTCCAGCACAAAACATTGCTCTGGTTATTGTCACTTTAGAGAGATACCAAAAAAAAAAAAATATCTTATTAGATATCTATCTCGATCATAGATCGATCACAACAAAAACTTACCTGCTGATCTATAGGTTAGCCTACATACGGTTCTCTTAATAACAGGCACGACTACGGTTCGAAGTTGCTGTTGGGGACTGGTTGCCTTTGGATCGGTGAGACCCCAACCCGAAACAGTTAGATTTATGCCTTCGGTGAGAGTGGTATTGCACAAATCGATTTGAGCAATTTTATCACCCTTCATTGGCTTCTTAAGCAGCAATACGGCAACATCCATATGCATTGTGTCTTCCTTAAAGGATTTGGGCACAACAAAGTCCTGCACCTCCACTTTGTATCCATTCTCGCTAAGTAGCGAGATGCCACCTTCGACGGTCCATTCATGCCTGTTCTGGCGCCCAAGGAAACAGTGGGCCGCCGATACAACAAAGCGATCCTGGATTAAAGTTCCACCGCAAATAAAATGGCCTTCATAACGTAGTGCAACTATATAGCCACCTAGCTTTTCAACTGTCATCGCTTCGCCACCAACCACACGCATATGCACCGAGACTGGCATAACAATCTTTTGCAGATCGGGATACTCATCCTCTACAGTCTGACCTAAGCACAGTTGCAGCAGCGAGAGTAACAGTAATATACGTAGTATAGGTTTCATGGCCAAAGACCAACTAACTAAAACACAACTAAGAGCTAGATCCAGACTATAGCTGTTGTACTGACATTACGTAAACCCGGATGTAAGTGCTGCTAAAGACCTTAACTGAAACAAATCGACATAGATCTACTTCTTTTAAATAGAGAGAGTCAAGTAGAAAGATATTTACAATTGGGTTTAATTGATGTCAATTGGAGGAGCCAATGCGTTTTGATTAGTTAAATGAAGTACAGACCTAGGAGTAGCTTAGGGGCCTCAGCCCGTTGAGTAGGGTGCGTATGTAGTAAATCAATTTGGGATCTCGATTACGCACATCCGTCGCTTGGGGATACATTGAGTTGATCAGAAGATGCACATCCGAATATGTCTGAGAATGCAAAAAAAAAGGAAGAAACTTAAATATTTATATATATTTGTGATAGGTTTCGCTTTAGTTACACCAATATTGCGCCAGGTAAGATTGTATTTCAAATTGACAACGTCCAAATTATCTGAGCATGGTTCGGAGACTTCCACAAACGTTGAACTGTCTGGTGTCACCCTTATGGTTACATTAGCACTCTCATTAATATCCTTGGGATTACCCATGCACAGAATTATGTTTCGCCTTGTAGCCAAACAATTCCAAGCGCTGCGATAAAACTTGATCAGTTTACAGTGGACGGCCATTGCGTCATAGACATGTAACTCAGCTGCTAGATGTTTCACCGAGAAGTAACCATTTTCAATATAATACGAAGCATCGTGCTCTGCAAATATATTGAAGTTCTTCTCGCAGAAACGCTAACGAAAATCAAAAATTAGTCTAAGCTTTAGATTAATATAGAACCTTTAGTTCTTACTTTGCGCAACTCGCGATAGTCGGAAATTGGTTCCTCAATTTCCACATACTTGACCGGCCTAGCTACATACTCTGTAGTTATTTTCGTCACATATCCCCGGATGCCAGCATTAGTTAAATACAAAACTATACGCACATGATAGGTATCCAATGTAAAGATAATCTCATTGTTGCTATCATAAAAAAATAGAGGTTTAGCGTAATTATCATCATATTATGAACGGACCTTACTTCTCTTCATTGTACTGTAAGTTCCAGTGGCGAAATGGAAAATGATCGTATCGTTTGTAAGCAAAGCCAAATACACCCAAACGATCGGTGAGAATCTTGAACGTGAAAGTATCTGGATCATATTCGGTAAAATGTATATACTTTGTTGTCCAATGTTTAACTTTGTGTGTCTTTCGTTTCGTTCCTTGCTCCCGCTCCGTTTCGGCTCTTGCTTCCGCTTTTAGATTCCGGTTTTTACTTGACCGAATGCTTTCGGAACGTGTTGAATATATGCATACGCTAGAACGAACGTCTGTTGAGGAAATCTCGCGACTGTGTGTCTTGGTGGGCGTAGTACTACCGCCACTAAACAGGGTTGTACGTACCCCAGGCTTGGTTTGTCCAACAGACTTTTCTGATCGGTCACCTTTAATGCGAAAAACTTGTTGGTCTAGGATTTTTTTTGGGCCAAATTTGTACTTTCTGTTTATCGTATCAAGTGTATCTATAACACTATATATGTTGTGATCATCAGATTCATTCTTTCTTTGATATTTGTTTTTGTCTTTTCGTGAATAAATCGCCGAGGATCTATCAATGGGTGTGTCATGGAAGTACACCTTTTCATACGAGTCAAAGACTGGATAGACACGTTCCGGTGCTTCCTGCTTTTCGAAGCTGAAGTATTCGGGTTGATCAATCTGCACGACCTCTTCCTCTTTGCGTGCCCGTCGCATTAAAGTGCACCCCCGTGCAGCTATTTCCGCCAGTTCTTCCGACTTCTCCATTTTGAACTCGATTGGAAACTTGAACGAGGAAAGTATGCGGGGTATGCAAATGCTTTGTAGTTTAAAATTTTCCCCTGTGCTTAGCGGACGGCCCGTCACATTAAAGTTGCTCAATTTCCGACCAATTTTTGGCGTAATTGAAGTATTAATGCTGCTTTCTCGAACAATACTTAAGGATGTGTCGCGGTAAATGTTTTTTGAACTACTGTTCCTTTCCAGTACTGATTGCGGTGGCCTGGGCAGAATGACATTCACTTCAATCGCTTCTGTAGATACATGTTGGGGATTGCTCTTTGTCACCTTCGGTTTAATTTTTGTTGCTACCTTAGCTGCATTTGGGGCTTTTAGTGATTTACGTTCTTTTGAACTACTCCTTCTCCCTTTCTTCGATGGGCGTTTATCAAGATTCCCATCGACTTGCTCCTCCGTGTCATCGACTTCAATTTCCTCTTCGAAAAACTGGCAAGCCATAGGTTCGCCAAATCGACATAGATACTCCGGAAGCTTAAAAGTTATGGAGAAAAAGGGTGATTCTTCAGCTCCCAACTGTCGATTTAAATGTAGTTCATCTTTAAAAGCCATATTTCGTTGGTTGTCCTTTTTACCAATGTTCCCAACATTCGCACGCACTTCCTCTAACGTATATAGTATTCTACCATCTTCGTGTAGGGTGATGTTATACGTCTGAAAGTCTGCATGCATAGGCTTTCGCACAAATATCACCCTGTAGAGGCCTCCAACAATGTTAAATCGTCGCAAATTTATCTAAGGGACATACAAATGTCGTTAAGAGAACATAAGCAATGGTATTTCACCTGATTTTGACTGACTTCATCTGGTTCAAGGTCCATAGTTGCGGGGCTCATGAACGTGTCCAGATAATCATCAAATTCTTGCTGCTCCTGATGCAGGAATGCTTTGTACGGATCAGGAAACATGCCTTCTGGCAGTTTTTCCGGTTTTGGCGGTAATTTCAAAATCGGAGTTTTAGCTTCTTTTGCTACTTTTGATTTTTTTTTATTCTTTTTATCACCCTTCGTTTGCTTCGTCTGCTGGACTGTTTGCGCCTCTATTTCTCTAACGGTTTAGTGGAATTTTGTAAATACTACCACAAATAGATAGCATTGAGCTTCTCACCTTAATATTGCGTTATACTGCATTAATCTCATCTCCATCCTGCCTACCATGTCCTCCATAATATTAACCTGCATTAACCATTCGTTAATCAGACTGTCCTCAATATCTATTAGACCAGCATTTATATCACTTTGATCTTCATCAACTTGCAGTTCAAAGCTCTTCGCACTCTCCGAATGATGATCAAAAAAGGTATGCACACAGCGAATCGTCAAGTTATCGCACAGTACACTAAAAGGTAACTGTATACGTAAGCCAACACAATCAAAATCAGCCAATATTATAGGTGGTCTGAAATGGAATCAAGTTAAATCAAATCTTAATAACCTTAAGTTAAGAGTTCAATTCCAGCTTACTCCAAGTGCTTAAAACGTATAGGCACATTGCTTAGCCACCAGATTTGCATGACATAATTGGGGCTCTTGTAGCCATAGTTTTCCATAATACCATCATATGCGCTGAGAAGTACGTTAAGTGATTATACATAGAAATCATGTAGCATTTATGAGTCTTACATACGTTTTGAATGAACTCGGGGCACAAACGATGCGATAGGTTAGCTTATCAAAGAGCAAATCGATCTCCTCGTTAAGCTCCCCGCGTATCTGAAAGGTTGTACACTCGTATATATAAGAACTCATTTATGTTATCCCAACTCACCGCAATTATTTCCGTGATCCGATCCGATGGCACTTTGGCTAACTCATGTTCATTGTTTAACATTTGTTCAATGCGTTTCATCGTAGTAAGGATTCGTTGAACAAACTTATCGTACAATTGTCCAATGTTTGGTCGCAGATTCGTTTCCAACGTTTTTCGCGTTAGATCTTTGCGGAAAATATTCTGGCTGAGCACACTGCGCTCATCCACCGACTGTTCCCAATTACCCACTGACTCCACGTCCTTGGCCTCAACGTGGCGTATCTCGGCGATCATGGCACGTATCTCTGGTGGATGTTGCACCCTGGGCAGCTTATCGCAACTCATATAATGATTCCACTCATCCGCTACGCTCTGCTCCGCCACCAGCTGCTCATAACCACTTATGGACTCTACACAAAGAGTTTAAGCAACAACATTTGCCGATTCTGTTCATAACTGTTACTAACCACTGATGAAACTCAGGCATACTTTGACATCCTGAATCCGTTGCTGTTGTTGCTGCTCACGAATATCCCATTCAGCTTCGGATATATAACCTTTTTGTTTTTCTTCTGCTTTGTTTTCTGCTTTCTTTTCTACTCTTGATGAATTTTTCTTACCCATTTTGGACATTTTTATTTATTTTTTTTTTTATTATTATCTTTTAATAAAACTTAAAACATTTTTTTCTTTGATTACTTATAATATTTTATCATTTTTTTTCGGGTTTTTTAAAGTTTTATGTTTGTTTGTTGTTTCTGTGTGAAATAATGGAATTAAACTGACAGATTTTTCTTGAGAGTCATTTTATTAGTAGGAATTCATATAAAGAAATTTAGGAAAAACTCATTACACGAATTTCGTTCAGCATACGCTTGACCTGAAATAGCAAAAGTGGATCCTTGTTTCTTGCATCGGCTGCATTAGCATTCATCGATATGATTGCCTGATGCAGATCCGTATAGTTCTGTTAATATAAAAAGTTTACACACTGTTTGTCATGTTAGTTCTATGTTCTATGACTTACGGTCATGTTGCGCCACGTCGGCTTAAAGTCTAGCTTAATAACGTCGAGATCATCGGAACAAAGTTCTGATACTTCAACAAAGGTAACATTATCCGGCGTTATGAGTAATGTAACTTCCGTATAATCGGATTTATCATTGCCTATCTTCATGCAAATTAAGACCTTGCGACGTGTAGCCAAACGATTCCAACTGGAGCGATAGAACTTCATTGATTTGCAGTGTAGTGCGATCGCGTTATATATTTGATTCTCGGTTGCCAGATGCTTCATAGAATAGTAACCGTTGTCTATATAAAAGCAGGCATCGTTCTCCGCAAATATATTGACATTTTTCTCGTAAAAACGCTGCCATTAAAATACCGATTATTGTATGAAATAATTAAAAGATAATCGATTGCTAACTACCCTGCGCAGTTCACGCAAATCGGATATGGGTGTGGTTATTTCAAGATATTTAACCGGTTTGGCCACATACACCGCGCTAATATCAGTCACATAACCTCTTATTCCCTCAGCCGTAATATAGAGAACGACCCGTGCACGGAACGTATCCACAGTTAAAACCATTTCTTCATTACTATTGAGAAAAGTTTATAGTTTTTTCGTTAAAGGTTCCGTTAAGCTCCGTTCTTTATGTACTTACTTCTCCTCATTGGGCTGAATGCTCCAGTCGCGAAAGGGAAAGTGATCGTACCGCTTGTATGCAAACCCAAAGACACCCAACCGATCTGTCTTAATTGTCATAGTACGTCCTTGCCTATCGAATATAGCTTCTTCAATGTGCTTGGTTGTCCAGTGGGTGACCAACTCTTTTTCCTTTTCCTCTAGCTTTGCCTCTGGATCAGGCTCCATTTCAACTAAAGAGATTATATCTGAACTGACTTTATCTGATAAATTAACTGTTGACACATGTTCGAGAACACCAGAGCTTCTTAAAGACCGATGGCTAGATGATGTATTGGTAGCAATAGTGCTATCACGCACGCTTAATAGTCGGCTACTCATACGCTTTAATTTTGGATTCACTGTGCTTACACGATGTTGATCGTGAACTGGCACAACTGCCTTTTTAGCCGTCTGCTTCTTCATTTCAAAGTCGGGTCGCGACATTATATCCTTGTATCTTGTGGTGTAACGTAGCGCATGCATGTCCAAAGCCTCCAAAAACCCATACATTGACTTTTTATCAATTTCTTTTTCCTCTATACTGTTCGGATCATAAGGCACACGCTGTATTCCCTCGTATACAGGAAAGATCCGCTCCGCCGACTGCTGCACTTCATAATCAAAATCCAATTCACCTATTTCAATTTTATCCTCAACATCGCCGCTTCGTCGTCTTATTAGCATATTTTTCGTTTTCGGCCGCTGATCGAACTTCTCAATCAGCTCTTCCCTTATTTCCAGGGGAAATTTAAATGAGGATATTATTCGAGGCACGCAATAACGCTCTAGTTGTCGAATTTGGACATGATTCAGTTGCTGTACTAAGTGAAAATTGGGCATGGGAATTATATGCTCCCCTGGCTCCAGTTTGCGGGAGACACGCAGCAAGGAAAGCAGCGTAGGGCGAAATATGTTCGATTCGGCTGTCTTGCGAGTAAAATTAACAGATGTATGACCTACAGTACTTCTTGACCGAGTAAGCGTAGCCCTTAATATCGATTTTTTTTTTTGTTTAACGGAAATCGTTTCTCTTTTCTCATCGACAAGCGATACGACATCAGATACGATGTCCTCCATGCTCGTTATATACTGACACGGTATTGGGTCACCCCACATGCACAGTTCATGCGGCATACGTATGGTCACAAGGAAATAAGGCATCTCATCATCCGCTACCTTAACGGTTTTACGCTTTTTATCAGCGTTCATGTCGGGGCCATGCAAATCGGCCACTATATCCATAACTTGCAGAATACGCCTATCCTCGTGCAGAATTATGTTGAACTTCTCGTAGTTGGTGTTATCGGATCGGTGTACAAACGATATCATATACAGGCCACCCAGCATGACATGTTGCCTCATGTTAATCTAAATGATTGGAAGTTCTATTAGTTGTGTTTTAGTATAAAAATGCCTTTTCGCACCTCATCCAATGTTAGTTTTAGTTTTCGTGGATTATAGATTTCATCAAGCATGTCCTCATACTCTTGCTGCTCGCGTTCCAAAAAAGTTGAGTACGCATCGGGAACCATGCCGGGCGGCACGGCGGGTGGTTCTTTGGGTGCTTTGGGTATAATTATATTTACTTTGCCTTCATTACCGGCTTTTTTCTCCTTAGCGGCCCTATCGGTCCTCTCGGCAATCACGGCCATAATCTCGTCATAATTCTCGCGCTTGGCTATCATATTATGCAACAACTCCTGCTGTACGTCCAACTGCATAAGCCACTCGTTAGCCATGCACTCCATAATATCCATAATGCCACCATTGACATCAACTTGCTCATCCGGCATTACGACATCAAAGCTCTTTGCATTCTGAGTGTAGTTATCAAAGTTCGTGTGAATGCATCTTAGCGTTAGGCAATCGTGGAGCACGCTTAACGGCATCTGAACCTTGACGCCCACAGCGCCCAGTTCAGCAATCATTAAAGGTGCACTGGAGAACGATCAAAGATATGAGCTAAGCCAGAGAAGAATGCACAACTTACGGCATTTCGTTGAACCGAATGGGGACATTGCGAAGTCCCCAAATATCAATAGCAAAATGAGCACATTTATGGGACCATGTTGCTATTATATCATCCTTAGAGCTGCATACAATATCATCCGATAGATCAGTTAAGAAATATAGAGTTTTTCCTACCTACCTACTTCATGTAAACGCCATCCATACGTATAATGCGATACGTCAACCGATCGAAACAGTCATTGATCTCACGTTCGATCTCTTTGCGCACCTAACGAATATCGATTATCGGTTATCGATTCTTACTACTTACTATTAAATTATTACCTGCAAAACTTCCATTTGTGTAGTGAACTGAAGACGCTCCATTTCGGCAATATTATCGAACATACTATCGATCTTGTTCAATGTTGCCAAATACATGAAGACATCCTCCTCGAACCGATCTCCGACATGATCATCAAGCTCCTCTTTGACCGTGACCCTTGTCCGATCCACTCGAAAAATGTCCTGAGTAAGAACAGAGCGTTCATTCACAGATAGCGTCCAATCAACGCTATGATCAACATCCCACTGTTGAAAGTGTCGCTTCTTCTCCAGAAAGCTGCGCATCTCCGGTGGCAAATAGGGTCGCGGTAGTCCATCGCAACGTAAATGATGCTCCCAGTGTTCGCGAAACATACGCTCCTTTTCGAGTCTTTCGAATTCCGAAGTGGATTCTTTTGAGAAAGTTTATCTTTGGTATGGCTATAGTTATCAATTGTTCTCTAGCTAGCTTACCCTTGATAAAGCCAGAGCACACAGACATTTCTTGCATTCGCTGTAAATACTTCTGCTCCCGATCCAACATTTCAGCCTCGCTCATCAATGTCGTACCGCCTGCTGAACTTTCGGTATTCTTTTGTTTAACCATCGTGTTTTGTGATTTGTTTATGTTTGTGTTAGGCTTGAGTATTCATTAAGTTTCGTTTGTGCTGTGTTGATAATCATGACACTTAAGTCATGATCAAGTTGAATGTTTTATTTGCCAGCCGCCTTAAATCTATTTTACTTCTCCATCCATCCCACTCTTTAATTCCTAAGCTCGAAACGAAGAGACCCAAATCCTCAACCCAAACTTAAACCCAAACCAAAGCCCAGACGCGTGTCTTTGTCTATTTTTTCTTGCGACTCCTTTTGGCCAATAACTCAATCGTTGGCATGTGGGTGCGGTTGCTTGGTCAGGCGACTCCCTTTGCCGCAAGTCCCACCATTGAAACTCCTATCGACTGCAATCGTTTAGATTTATATATTTTGTGGGCATCGTGCCAACAATTTTTTCAACTTATTTACGCTTTATGTGCAATTTTCTATAGCAAATTCAAATGGTGAAAGTGGAGCTCAACTCGTTGAGCAAACGGAATCTATCAGGAAGGTAGAGTAGTCATTTCTAGATGTAATACCCTTCCCTTCCCTTGAATCTAATTTAATAGCTATTATGCCTATTGTTGATTTGTCTTTAATTAAAGTATTTTATTTTTGGTTGTCGAAAATGTCTTCATTAATGCTCGATACTTGTCATGACATGTTTAAAATACCAACTGTGAGTTTATTCGAACAAAACGAAAGAATGTTAGGACAATGGCATCGTTTCCAATAAATTGATTAAATTTGATGTCGCATTGTTAACCGAACTTACATTTACATACAACTATTACAAGACTGCTCGCTTGGAGTCCATGTCAAAGCAGGCAATGTCTGATCGATTACATTGATGAATGAATTTCAAGCTTAAAGGAGGAGGAAGAGGAGGACAAAGACGACTCCTACACAGTGAACAAGGCAGTGTTGAGGCAGCGTCTGCATTCCTATCGTATATCTAGTTGATATCTATCTATAGGCCTTGGTTGGTCTACTCGTATGCTGCAGGCTCACAATTTATTTGTTGCTAGTTGTCTTTTAAATAAATTTCATGTCAAACGTTTCGTTGTTGTTGTTTTTAGTGTTGTTGTTGCTGGTCGTAACATTCGTCAGTTGTTTAAGCTCTGGACTATGTCTGTAATAAGTCACATGGCTTGACATAGACAAAACATTTTAAATAATTTAATGAACTTGACAGACTGAAAGACTGAAAGACATTTTCAGCCATTTGTTGCAAATGTTTTTCTCCTACTCGTTTTGCATTCAGTCGACCCAAATGTGTGGAGCCAAATAGTTTTGACACCTTTGCGCCGCAATCAATTTCTTGAATTGCTTCAAATTGTTGTGTTTGATCCTTATAACAAGCAACCGTTCAGTAGAGAGTTAATGACGAACAAATCATTTGGCTCTCTCCCTCATTCGTGCCATGCAATCATTCAATTATAATTTACTGCACTCAGCACAAAGCAACATAAAATGTGGGCTGTACACCGTAAGAAACATTATGTGTATTAGTTTTAAGTAAAGATATTTTATATATGAGTAAAGCAATTAAATACTATTCTTAAGCACTTTTTTAAAGGAAGAAATTCCAAAAATTTGAATAGCTTTTAGTTTCTTCTGGCTAGTTTTAGGTTTAAAATTTTTTTCCCAGTGCATAGCTAGCACAAGTAGCGTATAGATCTCGGGTTCCTTGTTGTCTACTGATTGTTGGCTGCCTGATCCCTGGATTGAAGCCGCAGCAATTTTGCTTGGCCAGCAATTGGATGACTCGATGACTGGATGACTGAATGACTGAATGACTGGAATGACTATACAAAGAGCCACCTCACGTACTGGTCTGTTTGCTTGCTGCATGTGGCATGCAGCATGTAACGAGTTCAGCTGCAGCATCAGCTTTATCGATTTGGAGCTGCAATTTAGTTCGCAACGTTGCAACAAGCCAAAAAAAACACAAAAATTGCAGGCGAAAATAATTGACAACTGTATATAAGTTTGTGCCATTTGATTTGGTTGCTAGTTGTTGGTTGGTGGTTAAGTGCTTTTGTTGCTTTGTTGCTTGTTGGTTAGTTGAATCAATTGTTGTTGGCCAACCGGGTGGTTAACAAGTGCACAGACGGCACACAGTTGTCCAGTTAAGTTGTCTGCCATTCCGATTTTTCCTCACCTGCATTCGATTAGATTGCAAAGTGTGTGAGAAATTATGCCAAAATCGAACGTTGCAGCACCAGTCTGGGAAAGCTGTTGATATTATTAATCTCCTCCTCTTCTCTCCTCTGCACTACTCTCGCACATAACTCAGTCAGTCAGTAAGTCTGCCATATTGGGGCGCAGCCGATTAGAAAGCGCCACTGCCTCCTCTCAACAATATGTTGTTGTTGGATGTTGCCCATGTTTCACGTTGACAGCAACTTGTTTACCGTTTTTTTTTTTTTTGTGGCTGTATCTTGTCTTGCCTCCCTAATGTGGCAGCAGCGTCTGTTTAAACAATGCTTAACACAAAACTTTTGGCATTTACATGAGAATTGTAAGCGCAAAGAATTTGTATAGCAAAACAAACTAAAAACAAAAAACTAACACACAATATGAGCATAGAATCTGTTGGTTAGTTATTCAGTAGTTGGTTAGTTAGTTAGTTAGCAGCTGCAACATATTGAGTCTAATTAATTTGCAGCAAAACTGCAACTGGACAACTTTCTACATTGTTTGCCACATGCTTAGGGCATAAAGGTATATGAGCTTGATCATGGTATTTGCTTCCATCTTTGGGATTTATAGCTTAAGGTTCTGCTCAAGAAGTAAACAAAACCATTTTTTAAGTTGCTGTAAGCCATTTCTCGTTCAAT
Source organism: Scaptomyza tumidula (assembly GCA_035044465.1). NCBI lineage: Eukaryota > Metazoa > Arthropoda > Insecta > Diptera > Drosophilidae > Scaptomyza > Scaptomyza tumidula. Next base: position 8,693,590 of record JAWNNW010000442.1, on the reverse strand, counting down.
TTCAATCGAACTTTTAGTCCTATTGTTATCTGCAGTATCAGCTAATATATTCTTCTTGAATGTTTTCTACAATTGAAACAAAGTTGTTTAAAGAGTTGTTTTGTTTACTAAAAGCTTAAAATTATACAGCTAACCGCAGATAGTGAACATTTCTCTACAAAACATCTATTATAACCTTCAACACCCATTCGGATAGTGTATAAATGTTTTTGACTTTGTCAAAGCAACTTAATTTTCTTTTGCCCCCCTTAACGGTAGATGCATGTTTATGTTTAAACAATGCACCAGCAGCATCTGAAAAAACCCATCAACAAGCAACAACACAACAATAACAACGTAGTTACGAATTTGTTTAGTCTGAAAATCTATGCAAAGCAATTTGAATAGCTTAAACGAGGCGAGCATTCAGTTAATGCCTTCGATATGTAAATTAGAGAAAAATTCTTTGGCCAAGTTGCTTAGTTGATTGGCTTGGTCCAAGCCCATTTCGTTTGCTCTTTTACTTAATTGTTGTCGCTTTTCCTTTTCTTTGAGTTTTTCTAAAATCGAAATTTACATACATTAAAAGTTACCATTGTCTGTGGAAGCTGCAGCAGCAGCTACCGTCAAATGAAAAGTGAGCGTGGAATGCGGACGCAGAAAAATTCCCAAAAAATGAAACAAGAGTGTCATAATATAGGTTGTGTTCCATAATAAGGTACCCTGTAGTTATAAGGAATTCATCTACAAACTAAACTATATCAAACAAAGCTATCAACAAGGTTTGATAATCGATTAATATCGTTATCGATTCTCTATATGTTTTTTGTTACTTAGAAAGCAGTAAACACCCGCCTATAAGTAAATGCTAGATAAACTATATCAAACAAGGGTTATCGTTATCGATCCTCTATATGTTTTTTATTACTAAGAAATATCAGAAAACAGTTAACACCCGCCTATGAGTAAATACTAGGTATTTACTAGGTATAAGTCAAAGAGTTAAATTTAATTCCAATATATTTCTAAGCTGACCAACTTTTGGTTAACTATGCCAGTTAGCTAGAGCTGCTAGGGAGGGCGCGGTGGCGTCGCGTCATCAAATTTGAGTTTGCCATGCCACACCTAGTGATATAGACAGAGTTGCCACCGATTGCCAACACGCTGCTGGTGGCAAAAAGCCTCAACGCGAACTCTTATCAATTGACAGCAAACAGTCGGACAGTCGGAACAATTTGCATGCGGCATGAGGCAGTTGCCCCAATGGCTAGCTCTGCTACTTATCGCTGGCAGCGCCGAGCTCATTACGAATGCGAAATAGTGAACTAAAACTGCAGAGACCAGTTGGCATTGCTGTCGTGCCTGCAACAAGTGGCAAGCAGGCTCTTTCTCTCTTTTGCTTTTGCGGCAAATTGTGCTGCCACTTTTAATTGGCAACTTTTGGCACGCTCAACGGCAGTAGAAGCAGCGTTACGTTTATCGATTTATGATGACGACCGACAGACAGGCAGTCAGCCAGTCAGTCGGGCAACTCGATAGACAGACAGTTAGGCAGATAGTCAGATAGTTTTCTAGTTTTCTTGTTATTCCCAGTTACTCTGATTAGTGGTTGTAACAGCAGCAGCTGCTGCTGCTGCTGCTCATTCCACTCAATATTAAAATGCAAATTGAAGTGGCAAGGCGCAAAAAACACAACTGAACTGAACGAAATTGAAGAAACTTGAAACTGGATCTGAAAGTTGAGGAACGATTGAATAAAACTTTATGACTTGAGCAAGCCGGTTGTGCAAATAAATTGCTATTATTTCAATGAGGTTGGATTGCTATGGTGGTTTGCTTACAGCCCCAGACTGTGCTAACATTTAATTATACTGCTAGTGTATATACGACGAAACGCAAGTGATTATGGTGTTAGCCAGAAGATACCCTATCATCTAATGAGAACGTAAGTGATGTGTAATGAATGCTTAAGTATTGTTTAACAGCATATCAATGCATAAGAAAACTAACCGCTTTAATCAGAAATTGCTACAGATTTGAGATAATTGTGAAATCAGCTTAAGAAAACCCTGTTAAAAGCTTACAGTAAGCTATAAAGCTAGATCAAGCCGGATAACATTAAAAACAACAATTTCATATCGCATTGTAAATGAGCAATTGCATTGAACTGAAATCTATATACTAAAATCGTGGCAACTAAAATGAGTGAGTGGGCACAAAAAAAAAGTTGCCCCCATTATTGTTACCAATACTACATAATAACAACAAAAACAAACATTGTTAACAGGCAGCTGCAGAACACAATTCAAAACGAGGCGTTGGCTCTGACTCAGACCATAGACGGAAACTTAGACTTAGACTTCAAATTCGACTTCGACTTGTTCAAGCTAACTTGGCCAACTGAAGTCCAAGTGATTGCTCTTGTTGGTTATTGTAAGTGCGAGGCAGTTATGCTTTACCAGACTGCCGAACACGCCCAAAACATTAAAACAAAAAAAAAGCAGCTTGCAGTTGAGTTTGCTTGTTAGACAAGTTACCAAAAATAGACCAAACAACTAGCTGAACTTGGCTCGATCTCAGCTAGCCGGATTTGGCCAATAAGTCTGGCGGCACAATTCATACGGATCATATATGGTCGGAGGGAAAACTAAACTAAAGCAAGTTTTAATTGCAACACGCATTTTGCATGCAGCTGCAGCAAAAACACATCAAATCATAGATTTTATAGCACCGTTGAATGCAATCACAGCTGGACAGTTATTATTATATGCGACTCTTTAATGAACTTGTCTTCTAGGCCCAGTTAACAAATCTCCTCTACTAGCTCTTGAACAGCTTGCAGCTTGGCAATTTATGGGATCAACAGATCCGTTAGTGCCAAATTACAAATGGGCTGTGCAACAAAGTGCAACATACAGGGCGAGAGCGCGAGAGCGAGAGAGAGATAGACGTGGCAATAACCAACAAGACATTAACCCGGCGCATGCCTGCCACACAGCTGCATGTGGCTGCATGAAGCTGCAATAATGCCGCTGCATGTTCAATAATTGAACTTACTTACAAACACACACACACTCACACACTCACACACCCCACACAAACCCCTTTCTGCTTCCCTCGCCAATCCGACTCTATCAACACTCAAACAGCTGCTGACTGAGTTGCAAAGCTGCAAGCGGGCTGCTGCTGGATTCAAAGCCTGCGGCAAACACAACAACCAACAACAACAACAAGCTATAATAGTGCATACAACAGTTTTTAGATCCAATAGACAGACCAACAGACAGTCGAAATGACGGAGCGTCGATTCAACGCTGGCCACAAAAACATAAAACAATAAAGTTGGGCGCTGCGCAAAAGAATAATCGCATAAATCATGCCGACTTGCGGCAACGCGCGGCGCAACGTCTAAGCTCCACACTAACGGGCAAACGGGCAAACGGGCAACTTGCAACGCTCAGCGTTCAACGGCGGGCAACAAGCAAACCAAAACGACTCGAACCGCAGTCGAATTCATGACGCCAAACATTGAGTTGCAAGCTATTTGCAATTTTTTAATGTCTAGAATTTAGCCAGAAAATAATTACTTCATGAGAACATAAAGAAACTAGATGAAAAGCGTTAAGCTTTTCCTATCCTGGGATGTAGAAGTATCTAAATAAAGTATTTTAGTATATTATTCTGATTACTTAAAGTTAAAACTTAAGCGTCATAATTTTAAAGACAATTTCAATAGTCACAAGACCACTGTGCCGCCCAATTGTCCAGACAGCTGCGCTGCTGCGGCACACACAAGAGCAAACAACAACAACAATAGCAAGGCAACACTTTTCTTGCCTTAAGCCAAATTTATAGCGATCTAAGTAGGTATAAAGCGCTCATTTTGTGGCAGCCAGCTTTGACTTCGTTACGTTTCCAAGGAGTGCCCCGCAGGAGCAAGGAGTATTGAGAAAGGTGAGGGGGGAATCGAGGGTATTTGGCTTTGTTTTAAGAGTTTCTCTCTCTCTCTCCTCTGTGTTTCTCTCTGTCTCTGCGGTTGCTAAGAACAATAGAAATGCATTTCACGAAAGTTCAGGGCGACAGCGGTGCTTAAATGAGGGAAAGGCACCAAAACTAAACCTTGTAAATGCTAAAAGGATGTCTGGGTGGTGAGGCGGGGGGGGGGGGGGGGGATATGCTGCAGCTGAAACAGTTGGGCGAATGTTATGCACCCGCGGCTAGCACACCAAAAAACGTTGACATGGTCACAAAATGGGGCGCGGTTGCACATGCTGGAGCAAAAGTGGGCTGGTGGAGAAGAAGAAGCAGATGAAGGGAGGAAAGACTAAATCTTTGTGCTTACTCGTGCGCGATTTAAAAGCCCAAAAAACTTCTTGATGTTGCTTTCGCTTAGCTGCCACACAGCCACACAGCTGCCCAAACACAACCAACCACATTGCCACGGCCTTTGTTGTGGTAAAACAGTTAGCACTGCTCTGCAAGGGAGGCAAGGGGGTTTGCGAAGCTGTCAAAGGGGGGTTAGGTAAGGTATACATTGAGAGAACCGCTTAAATCATGGCCGTCATGCGGTTAAGCGAATATATTCGCTCCAAAAAGACACTTGGAGGCGCGCGGGCATGGTTATTGAGCCCACCCAATAACTGTTACCCAACCCCCCATCTTCATCTCCCCAACACCATGGCAGCTGGACAAATGACATTCTAATGCCGATCCATTGGGGCACACACAGGGAATATAGGCAACAAAACTCACATTTATCAACATATGACAAAATGCAATCCAAGAACAAGAACAACAACAACTGAAAAAGTGCCAGCAGTGTGGCAAAACAGCTTACACAGCAAGAAAATGTGTGGTAATTCAATTTTGAATGTTTAGCTTGGATTGGATTCTTTTCTTTTGCAGTTCAACATTTCAATCAAAAAGAAATCCGACACAAGAAATTCATCTAATCAGCATTATGAATAACTTGAAAATCAAATAAGATATTAAATTAAATAAACAAAATCCTATAGAGAATTCAGAAACGCCTTCTTATGTTAAAGTCGGTCAAAAAGGCGTGCAATCTCTCCGCAAGGATGTATTAAAGAGTTCATCATGAAAGTATTCACTCTTACCTACTCCAACAACATTTGAAATTGCGACTTCTTTTTCCCTGTGTGTACAGAGGAACACAAACAAGCTTGTCTTTGCCGCCTTTAGTTTGCCTGAGGCCTCATTATTATGCGCGCATTGTGCGTGGATGGACGGACCGAATGAACGGACAACAGGAACTGAGCTTGAAGCTTCGAGCGCACACTGGACATTGGACACTGGACACAGTCGGCATAGGCATAGGAATTTATGTCTGTCTGTATGTATGTATGTGTGTATGGCTGGGCAAGAAGCGTGCTCCGATTCTCAATTTCAATTGCAATGGAAGCTCGTATGCTGCTGCATATGCCTCCAGGGACAACAATTCATGCAACGGCGAGCAAAACACAAAAAAACCTAAAGACGAAGTAAGGAAAACCAGCGACGATGCCAAAAGTGGTCAAACAAACTTACAACTGTAGAGCGCAATTAAACAAAGCCGCCATCGAGACAATGTGCCGCGACCAGACCCGGCCAAAATGGATAAGAATTGCTGCCCCATGTGGCATACAAGCAGACGTTGAGGCACACAGGGCATAAGGATTCAAAACGCATTTCCGTTTCGTTTCGTTCGCTTTGCTTTGCGTTTATGCAAAGTTTCGCCTATCAGCGAACGTCAATCGGCTAGGCCAGACCGGACCAGACCAAGCCAAGGCAGAGTAGCAAATAGTCAGAAAAGTGGATGCAACATGTTGCAGCAAGGAGCAAGAAGCAGAGCTATGTTGCCATATGTGGAATACGGCCTGTCATATTCTTATTTTTAGTTGGCACAACAAAGCCTTGACCATAATCGCTTGCAAATCGCCAAAAAAGGATACCAAATAAGAGAGGAACTAAAGGTGAGAGAGAGAGAGAGAGAGAAGGAGAGGGAGAGAGATACAATGAATTGGTTAAGGAAATATTTGTGTATCATAAACAAATTGGTATTCATATTACTTTCCAATATTATATTTTATGATATTCTCTCAAACTAGCCAAATAAAAGATACTGTACATCTGGCAACCCTAGACTCTGTCTCCCTCCCAACCCACCAAAACTAAAAAGAAAGAAAGAAAGAAAGAAAGGAACTCTGATGACTGAATAATTCCGTGTGCGTGTGTCCCCAATTCCGTTTATGGCACATCTGCAGTGAGGCGTCGCCCAATTTCACTGGCCGTGTCCACAATGCAAATGAACTCCTTTCAACGATCCCAACTCGGTCGGAGCTGAAAATGGTTCCTTCATCATCAAATGGTGAGCAGAGGCATCATCAAACTGGACGCCTCCGTTTGTTGTGTGGCAATTTACACACACATACACAACGAATTCAGTGAAGCGTCAACTTGGGCAAGCATAAATTTACAACGCTATCCACCCCTCCCCCCTCGCGCTTCCCAATCTTACTCTCGTTTCTCCGCATCCTTAACGTTGTCATCAATGTATGTGCGCCTTAAATTTGATTCCTTCTTCTCTTTTTTGCTTGCAATTTTCATGCTCTTTTCTTTTCTTGTTTTCTGCTTCTTTTTTTTTTGGGACACCAAGTTTGTTGAAGCGGAAAACTTTACAATCCATCAAATTAATGGTGCAATGTGTCACAAGGAACCTTCCTCTCCCTTCCGCCCCACTTCCTACCCACAACTTTTCTCGCTCTCATGGAACATCTAACAGACGGCCGGTGGAATGACTCGAAACTGAAGTTGTGTGCTCAAACTGCTCAAATGTCATCAACTTGAAATTGTAAATCAAGCAAAACTTGATTGAACAAAGCGCGATTTGTTAGTGAAGCGAAGAAAAGAGTATAAGGGGTGGGGGGGGACATCATTGATTAAGGCAGCTAGCAACAGTTGCTGCTGCAGCTTGATGGGGCAACACCTGTTGACAGCTTTAACTCTCAGCAACAAGAACTTGACGATATACGAAAGTATATATAGAGTTGAAGGTTTTTGGTTTCCTTTTCGTGTGTGTTTACTGTACTCCTTTCACCTTTCAGCTGCAAACCTCAAGTTTTAAACTTTATTGAGACTCATATGATATACAATTAACAGCAGCCCACATTCAAGGCGCCTTTCACCAGCAGCAACAGCAAGAGCAGCAGCAAAAGCTTCCACACATTGAAAATAATGAAAGTCCTACGCGTTCTGTACAACTGAGAGGGAAAGAGAAAGACAGGAGAGAAGAGGGAGAACGCTTTGGGAGATATGCAAATCACTTTTTCGTCCCACTGCCATTTGCACATACAAATGTTTAAATGTAACGTTGGACATTTTTATAGACTTATCACGCGACAATAACACAGTAGAAGGAGAGAGAGAGAGAGAAGAGAGAGAGAACGAGTGAGGGTCATAAATCTAAACGATATGCTGTATGTTGCATGCACCCAAATGCCGCCCACTCGGTAGTCCGAACTGGATACCGGCATCGTCACGAGTGCCAGCAATTAATTTTCATACGCAGACGCAGTTGCTGCTGGCTGCTTGCCGCTTTGCCGCTTGACGTTGCAAGCTTGCTGCCTGGCTACTGACTCAGCCCCTGCTACACATACAAGCTGCAAGTTGCAATAACAACAAATTGCGCATCGATGTGGCGACTTGTGGCATTCTAGGAATATAAATTTAAATAAACGCAGTTTCTACCGTTCCACCTTTTCCCCCTCTTGCAATCCCTGTTTACCATCAAAACTCGAATCGAAAATGTAAATTTGCACTAAAAACAAGAAAGTTGAATTGCTTGGGGAGTATCGAATATTTAATACCCTTAAACGCATCAGTTAGAGCAGTTTCCCTAGGGACACTACAAAAGATCTTTTATAGAATTTTAATATATAAGAAATAATCAAAACGTTATTTTTATAAAATTTTAAAAGTCTCTTGCAAAGCATTAAAAAAATCTTATGACAAAGCTGGCAAAACCCAAACCAAGAGCATCAAAATCAGTGACAGAGATAGAGGTTACTAGCAAGATACACAGAGAGAGAGAAAGCGGGAGGAAGATGGTGCGAATGAAGACGAAGTGCGAGGATAAAAACGTTGCCTGCGTTTGCTTGTGCCGCATCGCAAGTGTTTTAACAATGTTTGCAAGGCGCATTACGTGATTTGGCCACCGCCTACTCCAATATGCACAGCTCCCCTCTATCAAGCCACTCTCCTCGCCACTCATTGGCATGTTTGCAGCATGTTGAAATTTGAATAAAATGCACAGAGCATGAAGCATGAAGCAGCAGCAGCAGCAGCAGCAGCAGGAACATCGAGAACATTGTCTAGTCGCACTTTTAATGCCCCACAACGAAAAAGTGAGCCTTTGCCCAAGTTGCCAGAGCTGTTGACAAAGTGTTAAAGCCACACAAACAAACAAACAAACACGAACAAGTTAACTTGGTTTTATTCTTGCTTTGCCTTTGTCTTTTGGGTCTTTTTGGGCACTCCATACGTATCATTGTCGCCTGTCGCCGCAAACACTTTGGCGTCGATAACAACAGGAGCTGAAGGAACCAACTGAAAGGATACTTTAACCGGGTTTGTTGACATTTTCGCTCCCTTTGCGATAAATTAGCGCATGCATCTTCATTTCGGTCAATCCCAGTGCATTAGTACTGAAAAGGTTTTCTTGCCTTTATTGCCTCAATGTCTACCCTCCATGCTCCTCTTTTGCCTGCTCCATTTGCAGTACCAGTTTCAGCTCCAGTGCTGCTGAGTCATTAGAAACTGCAGCTGCGTGTTTGCACTGGCGGCTTAAATCCAATTATGTGCATTTGACCAATGCCCAAAGCCAACACACACAAACACACACACACAAAGAACCTTCTCTTTGGCTGATCTGCAATTTGGTTTTGCTTGGCAACAAACTTGGCCAATAGCCGCTGGCCAGCATTGTCCACTCTGTGTGCAGTTTTGCTTTATTATAGCAATGCTTATACAGATTAGAATAAATCAACTTGCCCCTGTCCCTTGACCAGCTCTCTTGCTCTCTCGCCCTCTCTCTCTCTTTGTGCGATCAGTAAACGCTACCGGCAACAATCTAGAACTGCAATTGGACCTAGGAGTCGAGGCAGCTGCATTTTAGTTGCTCCACACGCCTAGTTGTTGTTGTTGCTATTGTTGTTGTTGGTTTAAGTGCAAAGGAAGTCGGCACAGATAAGCAGGCAAATAGCTACGGCCTATGTGCGGCCAAAAGCCATCAAATACAAACAACAATAAGCCAAAAGGGGTGCAGAAACTTAAACAGAAACAGAACCAGAAACTGCGACGTACTCTTGAGATTTGGAAGCAATCGGAAAGTAGCTGACTATAGAAGCAAAGCACAGCAAGTTATTTTAAAAATTTTCAAGATATTTTAACCATTCATTAATTCTCTTATACTAAATTGTCGTATGAGTGATATTGTAAAGGTTCGAGAATCAAAACCATAAAGCAACTGATAGATTTTGTAAGTATTTTCACTTACCTGTTTTCAAACGTTAGAAACGTTTCCACTTGCACACAATAAGTTTTAATGCATAACATTGATTAAAACATAGTTGCTTAATCAAGATTCATTGCTGATCCTCTATAGATATATAAATCTAAATATATTGCTGTAGATATTGCCAATCAGTTCTGCAGTGCTCTGCAGCAAAAATAATGAATCGCGATGATCTCATGGATTCGACATGGAGTTCAACACTTAAGCTCGTTGTTTTGTTGTTTTGTTGTCCGACAGTTTTGCGACCCGGCGAGCTTACAAATTAAACGCATTCAAGTGCAAGATGCAGGAATTTTGATTGGGTCAACAAAGTCAGAGAGCCTCGATGTGGCAGTCGCAACGACGGCGGCAGCAGTGGCGACGGCGTCGGTAGCACAAAAATGCCATAACAAAATGTGTCAAGTGCCAGACATAAATGCCTAAGTAACGGGCGCAGCCAAAGGAGTTGCTCCATACACTTCAAAGAGCTCCAAAGAGCTGCAAAGAGCTTCCAAAAGATTCGAAGCGTTCGTTGCCTTCTTCTTCTTCTTCTGTTTCTGCTTCTTCTTTAGCCTGCGGCCTTTTTGCTGTTTGCTCTGGCGATTCGACATGCAGCTTGCCGATCAGCGTCGCTTCTCCTACTCCTTCTTCTCCCTTTTCATGAGACAATAAATTTTCGGTGCGTCACTTTTTTTTTAGTTTTCGCTGTTATTCTTGCAGCGGCTCCTCCACTCAGTATATTTGTATGTATGTATGGTTGTTGTTGTTTTTTTTGTTTTGTGTGCGCTTTCCAATTAAAAATGCGCACAGTTTTCGACGCAATTGGAGTCTGCTTGCTGTTGTCCACTTTGATGGCATGTACTTATTTGTAAGTTGCACGCATAATGCCTCATACGAATGCCACTGACTCTGCCGGACGGCTTCATCTCTCTTTCGTTGACTGTTTTCATTAATTTACATAAAAATATCTTAATTGCAATGTTGATGTTGATGTTTTTGTTTTTTTTTGCCTGCTTATCAACGCCAATGTCATGTTGCCGACGCCTGCTCATGTCCTTTGTGACGAATGGACAAATTTTGGTTGCGGCGGCGGCGGCGGCGGCACGTCAAGATCGAAAAGATCGCCAATCTTTTCTCAACTTTGCACATCCGTTAAGGCTCTGTTGCTCTTGTAGCTGCCAGGCGTACACATGTTGTGCGACACTTGCAACGCCTTGCAACCACCTCCTCCTCCTCCAACATGCTTCATCTTCATGCAACCCGTTGCATCCATGCATAATCGCTGATAAATGCGCCCTTCAGTGCCTACAAAAATGATTTGTAGATAATTAATGCAGAACACTAAAAGGCAACAACAACAACCAGAGAGAAGAAAAAAACCAGTTAGCTGCGCGCGCACTTACCTCAAAAGAACAGCAATTTGTGCAAAAGTTTGTTATTGCTGTTGTTGTTGTTGTGGCACAATCAGGCCTTAAACGCAATCAACGCACAGTAATTCATGGCTGCAACTCACAAGTTGACAGGGCCAGAGAAGACGACCCAAAAAAGAGCCAACCCAAGCCAAGCACCAAGCACAAGGAGCACTAAATAAAATGCCTGCAACTAGCTGCCACTTACTAATTGCAGTGCCGACCAAAAAGAGAAGCGCAGGGGTGCGCAGGGGTGTGTATGTATGTGTGTGTGTGTGTGTGTGTGTGTGCAGGAGGAATCACAACAAGCTCGCAATTAATGATTTCTCTAGCTGAGCTTAAAATTGTGCGATCACAATTGGCACACGCAGAAACCGAAAAAGGTAAACACAGTGGTAGTGTTGGATAACAAGCAAAGTTTCACGACATTCACACCAGGCGGCATCATGGTGAATAAGTACTTACAATGTCGATTCCTTGCCTTTGCTGATCAATTCACCATGGGCAGAATAACGCTAATAGCACATATTATTAGATTCAACTGCGATCGCTTGTTGATAGGCTAAACAAAAAGTTACACAGAGTTACCTACTTAACAAAAGATTGCCATAGGAACTTGAACAGTGTTAGGCAACAAGTGTCGATTAACAAGTGTCGATTAACAAGTGTCATGCTGGCATGGTGAAATTAGACAGCACTGCATGGTCAATTGAGGAACGCCGATCAAATTCTATTTGAATAAACAAACATTGTTTAAATTTCAATATAACCAACATGAACACAACTTTGGTTAAAAGGGAGCTCAAGCAAATGCCAGCGATTATTAAAAAGGACGCATTGCATTGGCAGCAAAGTGTTTTTTTAGGTGAAGAGCAAGTGAAATTCTATGTCGAATTGTGTATGAAAATCTTCGAGACCAAAACCAAACCATACGGTGCGAATACATTGCGTGGCAAACAAAACGCACTACGCTTAGATAAACTCTATGATAATCTGAATAAGACCAGTCATCTTATTCATAAGACTTTTGCGGAGCTAACTGATATCAAGCAAAGTACTGAACGCATGTGGCGACGCGTCGCCTTGTGGAACGAGGATGAGTGCATTCAAAAGTATTGCATCATTTTTGAAATGACAACGCCAAAACTACTCGAATATCTAGAGTTTCTCACCCAACGCTATGACTACGAATGGGAGGTCAAGGAGATGGTTGTATGTAAGTAGCAACAACAAGATCGTATGAACTAACTTTAACTATGACATATTCAACTCCTTTGGCAGTGGAACTGGCACATATTACCACGCCCTACGATTGCGATATCCTTTTGGAAGCCTGGCGGGATAATCGACATGTTGGTGGCGATGAGTTTATCCGTAAGACATCGGCATTTAAGCAGCTAACAGGGCAACGTCCCCGTATCCTGCCAAGGCATTTGCGTGCTTACAGTTTAGCTTATTAATAATATTTTTCAATTGATTGATTGATTTACATTTAATTTATCCTTGAACTTGAAGTTCTGTTAACTCTTTTGTATGAGCTGAAAAGCAAACTCAGGAATATTAGGTTTATTTCTTTTTATTATCCTTTTTTAATTTAAAACGAATATAAATAAATATATAAAACCATTTATGCAGTGACTTTAATATACCGCCTATGCCGTATGTAATGGTTTTAGCTAAAAATGATTTACAGCAGTTCGGGGTGTCTTCGCTAAATACTGTTATAAATGATGAATATCGTAACATGAGTAACAGCATTTGGGGGTGTCTTCGCTAAGCATTGCTATAAATCAGCGGTCGGTGATATTATCCCATTGCGGTTCCTCGACCGCTGTTGAGTGGAAACAAATTAGGTTGATGAATTGGCTAAATTAGCCTTTAAAAATAATGTGGCGTATACATACTTTTAGGCAAATCGTTTATTCTTTCATAATTAATCTCAATGAGTTTTTAGTTTTTCCGACGCCAAGTACCAGGCGAACAGAATAGGCAGCAAGAGCATTGGTTTTTATATTTGACTACGAAAGTATGCAGCACAATTAATTATATTATGAAAAAAAAAGGCAGCCTAAAAGTATGCAAATGTATGCATTGAAAATTTAAGAATTTATAAATCTTGCTGCTTGCTGCTGATTCTGTGCGCCTGGTACTTTGAGTCAAAAACTAGCAAAAACTCGACGAAAACACGACGGAAGCTCGGTGGGGTTTTTTTGGGCAATCTCCACGAGTTTTTTTAGTTTTTCCGACGCCAAGTACCAGGCGAACAGAATAGGCTGCAAGAGCATTGAGTTTTATATTTGACTACAAAAGTATGCAGCACAATTAATTATATTATGAATAAAAGGCCAGCCTAAAAGTATGCGAATATATTTACATTTACATGATTTATACATCGCTTGCTGCTGATTCTGTGCGCCTGGTACTTTGAGTCAAAAACTTGTTGTAGAACTTTATGCATTATGAGTTTAAAATTCGTTTTGAGTCTTAGTTCCTTTAAACTCTTTTAATCATTACACCCAAATATTTCTGTGTAAGTTGATATTACTCCATGGCGAAGAAAAATATATAAATAAATATATATATATATATACAAATATAAAAAAATATATACTTTTTCTCACAGAAGTTTCATTTTTACCCCCAAAAATTGCGTTTTTACCCCATTTGGGGTAATTTACCCCGGTTTCTCGACCGATGCTATAAATGATGAATATCGTAACGTGAGTAACAGCAGTTCGGGGTGTCTTAGTTTAATATCGTAATAAATTATGAATATCGTAAAACAAAGCCAAATCAACATTTAGGCATATAAACACAATTAGCTCTTCTTCCTCCCCCCTTTTACCTGTTTCTCATTTCACTCTTTCTCTCAACTGGCCTCAAATAAAACATTTTTTTGTTAGTTGGTTTTCTCTTGTTTTTTATTTTTATTGGAAAAATGTGTTTTTTTGTTTGTTTGTTTTTTTTGTATTTGCCTGCTCGCCAAAAACCTTTTATAATAATAAAGAACTTGCAAAAAATTATTTGGTTTCGCATTTATCTTTTTGTTTTTGCTTTTGTTTTTGTTTTTTGCTCTATGCTTTAAATTTAGTTTGATTGCATTTAAAAATTTGACTTTTTTGCTATTTGTTGACGACTCCTCTCATTTTGGTAGCAAAAACATAACTTAATTGTAATTTTTCCTACAACAACATTTTGTGTGTGTTTGTGTGTTTTGCCCATTATTAATTGTATAATGTATATAATAATATGCAATTCTGTAGCTAGATTTTGACAAACATTTTTCCTCCATTTATCTTCCTCCTATCCATCATCCTAATAATTATGTATGTAAATGTATGTGTGTGTATATGTATATGTGGCGTCATGAATATGCGCCCATTTGTTTTATAAACAAATGCAATTAAGTTTTTTATTTATATTACTTTTTGTATTTGTCCCTTAAGTTTTAAATTTTGTTCTTAATTTCTTGCCGCCTAGTTATAAAATTTGATGTCAATTGAATTTGGCCTATGTACACACACGCACACACACACACACACATACACAATCATACAAACATGTGTGTGCGCGTGTGTGTGTGTGTGTTTTGTTTCTTCATATGCATGTATTAGTGCTCGACTCGACTTATCCTTAACAAATTTAACTTAGTAATTGCATACTTTTAGGTTAGGGTCTAGGCTAGTAAATGGTTTTTTTCTCCGCTAACTTCCGTTCATCATCGTCTCACGTTCATCCGCTTAATGCACTTATGTATGTGTGTTCTGCTTTTTCATTTATATTAACCGCAAAAATTGTTAATCTCAAGCCATTTCGAAATGTTTACTTAACTAATTTACATTTGCATTTGTGTGTTGCCATCATTTTTATTGTTTTTTTTTCTTTGTTTTTTGTTTTCTTAGAAAATTGTTCAACTCGTAAATAAAGTTGGTTTTTAAAAATCTGTTCCCACCATTTTGGTTTTAATTCATATATATATTTTGTTTTTGTTTTTTTGTTATTTATGAATGTTTGTTGTCAATTGTTGCGTTATATGTTTCGTTACTGGTTTTCTGCTCTGTATGTGTGTGTGTGTGAGTGTTTGTGTGCATTACAAATACAATTTATTGCTATATATGTGTGTGTGTGTGTATATATGTATGTATGTTTGTATGTATATAACTATTTGCTCTTTCATTGGCGCTAAGAAAAATGCAGCTTAGAGAAAAAATAATTTAAGTTTTTATAACTGAAACCCTAAGTTTTTCTTTTTGTATATATGTTAAGATTTATGTGTGTGTGAATAACTTTGTTGTTTGTTTTTTTGTTGCAAGCAAGTTTTATATACTATATACAGCAGGGGGGTGCACTTTGGGGTGCTATTTATAGGAGATATGAATAGTCCGAAACGAAATCGAAATCGAATTAAATTAGAATTCCTTAACAAAATAAATGAAGTTCACAATAAATATTTTTTTTTTGCAAATAATTGTTTGATTTTTATTACACAAAAAAAAAAATTGAATAGTAGTAGTAATAATATTAGATAGAATACTAAATGAAAAACCAAACTACTTAAATTTAATGCGTGTATGTGTGAGTGGTACACATATATATATATATATATATATGTATTTATGTGTATGTGTGTTTGTATGTATAATTACTAGAAAACGTCTTTGTAAATGTAGAATTTTTTGTTGTTTCGCTTTGTTGGTTTTGTTTGTTTGTTTGTTGTTGTTGTTTGATAAATTATGCTAATTAAAATACACAGGTAAAAATAATTTCATTGTTTAATAATTGTTTTTGTTTCATTTTTAGTTTAATGCAAACTTAAGTCTAGCGAAAATCTTCTTTTATTTTTTAAGTGTTTTGTTGTTGTTGTTGGTTGGTGTTGATGTTTTGTTTTGTTTTGTTTGTGTTGTAGAAAGCTTTCCTTTAAATAACCACATCATAATTAATTATGTTAATTTGTACACATTTCATTTTTCCTCATTTCATTAAGTAATTCATTATTAAACAATTGGCTATGTGAGTGTTTTTGTGGATGTGCAGGTGTTCGTCTTCGTGTGTGTATGTGTGTGTGTTTGTGTGTGTGAGAACAAAACACATTTTGCATATATACTATATAGAGATATATATAAATAAAACATTCCCTAACGCTCAAAACTACTTACTGACTTAATTTCCCTTATACCATATAACTCTTCACCTCGCTCTCTCTTCACCTCGCTCTCTCTTCACCACGCTCTCTTCACCACGCTCTCTTCGATCATCATCTGCGCTTTGCGTCCAGATATATATGTGTGTGTGTGTGGGTGTGTGTATATCGCTTTAATAATTGTTATATATGCATGTATCTTGTGTGTGTTTGTGTGTGTTTTCGCTTTTAACATTAAATTGATTTGTTTTTGTTTTTTTAGGTTTTTGTTATAATAATTTAAACTAATTCTCGCTTTGCACAAAAAATTTACACAATTTATTAATTTAAATTTAGTTACATAATTTAATAAGGGTTGTTTTTGTTGTTTTTGTTGTTGTTGTTGGTACTAATCATTTGTTTAATTACACTTTTCGCTTGTTGTTGTTTAATAATTATTTTTAGTAGAATTATTGTTGTTGTTGTTGTTCTTACTGCTTACGGCAAATTGGTTGTAAATATGTACAAACTTTTTCTTACTTACAAACTAATTATGTTTTTTGTTGTTTTGTTGTTTTGTTTTTGTTTTTATAATCTTGCGTAATTGTATATGATCTATATGTATATAATATATATAAATATGCCCCTATTTGTGGTATTTTTTTGTTTGTTTTGTTTTTGTTTTTCATTCATTTTTGTATATGTATAAATATTAAACACTAATACGAACGCCAGCCTATATATATAAAACAATTCTTGCACTATACAATTTCTCAATTAATAAATAGTAATGCTGCTTTTTGCTACTCTCAAAGACTTCTTATATCGGTAATCAGTATATATATATATTCATATCGCTAACTTCCGCTCCTTCACACAAACTTAATCGATCGGTCATCGCTCTATTGCTCATCTCTAGTCATCATCATCATCATCATTATCATCATCATCATCTGTTCGCACTGTTTTTTGTAAGGCTGTAAGGCTGCTGGTGCTGTTATTACAAGGCTACACGGTTTATGCTAACTGTGCGTTTCTTAACATGTTACAATGTTTCAACGTTAGATTTTAATGGTTTTTTGTTAACTTTAGTTGTTGCATTGCTGTTTTGGTTTGCTTGGTGTTTGCATTTCTTTTAAGTTTGATTTTTACTTTACTGTTAATAGCACTTGTGTGTTATTTGTAACTATGCTACTATTTTTTAAATGGAAGAGTACAGCATTAAGAGGAAGCATGCATGACTTGGTACTGTTACTACTTCTGTTATGTAAATGTTAATGTTTACTGCTGCTGCTGTTGATTCTTTTCATTTTTTGCTTTTTCTTTTTTCGCCAGGTGGTAATGATTGCTTATTGTTGTTGTTTATGCTATTGCCGCCGTTAGATAGTACAAATCCATAAGGGTCTGCACATTGATGGGCAGACAGGAGAGTCGATCATGCGTATTGGAATCGAGAGCCAACCATGACAGTGCATTGTAGCCCTCCAATACGAAACGCAAGACATCAGCGGTCAGTGTAGAGTCGAGCGGATGATCGTTGGCCGACTGATGGGCATTGGTCGAGTTGAGTATATCGTCGGCTATCTGAATGTTTGGTACATGCAAATGCAGGGCGGTCTTCAGGAAGACAGGGCACACATCCTCCAAATGCGGACAGGCGGACCAAAACCATGCCGGCATGCGACCCGTTGGCGCCGTCGACACCATATAACCAACCGAAATGGGTTGCTGATTGAGTGAACCAACCTGTACACACACAGAAATCGACAATTAGTTAATCTGATAATTGAGTTATATGCTATATAGTATATGCGGTTAGTTAAGCACCTCTTCAACCTCTTGGGGTGGCGTGCATTTGAAGTTGTTGCCACCGGCACTTTGCCAGCTGCGATTATCTTCCATGCGTCCAGGACTGCCATGATTCGAGACTCGATCCATGTGAGCTGTAAAGCAAGAGTTAATTTGTGTGAGACACTAGGCACTTGAGAGATTATCTATCTATACAATACATACTGTCCCAGAAAAGGTCACCAATGTCCGCATCGCTGAAATCCTCATTGCCTTCCTCCTCGCCAAAGATGAAATCATCGTCTACCTGTGGTTCGTTTTGGAACTGGCGTGTAAAGGACTGTAAAATAGTAAGTTGGAGAGTTGATTTAGTAATGTGTAACAATAATGATTCTCATTCCTTTCCTTTTCGTACTTACCGCACAGACCGCACTTGTGGGAAAGACAAGGATGTGTGTACAGGTCACATCCTGTGGCGTTGACAAAGGATTCTGCATGGAGATCTGCGAGAAGCGCTCATCAGGCGTAAACTGATCAGGCATCACACGTAACTTGGCATCCGGTTCGAGGGTGACCAGACAGGCACTTAATATCGTTGGCGGATACATGAGGGTGCACTGTTTGCACATATCCTTGAACTGTTTGGAGGCCTTTTGCAATTGCTGTTTGCTCAACAGATAGCTCCACGACTTGAGTTCACTGTGACCGATGCGACCAATGCGTCCAATGACCAAACGCCACATTTGCGATGTCTGCGAGATGAGGCCCATGATAAAGTCCATGAGCTTGCGCAATGCCACATAGCGTGCTGGAGCTTTTCTTCGTCGCGCCCGATTCGGTACATCGATATTGATGCAGACCTTTTCGAGCAGTTCGCCCCGCTCATCGGTGGCTGTGGCCAGCAGCCATGATTGATCCTCACTCAGGCAATAATTGCAATACATGACGGAGTAACGCGTCTCATTCTGGCCATGCATGCTGCCAGCGGCGCGAGAGAAATCTGTCTTATCGTTGCGCTCATGCATTGGGGCAAGGACAAAGGGTGCTGTATACATTTTGTAGGCACGACGATTGGGCTCATCCTTGGTCTTGAGAAAGGCCTCCATATTGGCGGCAGTGCCGAAACCGGTTAAACTCTTTACGGGTTGCGCATGCACCAAATGCCGGCGGCATTGTGAGAATATGTTAAGCGCCAGGCATTTGATCTCATCGGAGAAGCGTCGTCGATTACCGCATGGTCCCAGCTCCATGATGGATTCCAGCGAGATGATTTGTATGTTCATTTGGGCACGCACCGAATCGGGCACCGCTTTCAGCAGCTCCGCATAGCAACGGAGTAGAGCTATTAACGCTAGACGCTCCAACTCAAAGCTGTCCGATGCGAAGGTGAAGGGATTCACCACATACAGAACAATTGCCGAGGGATTAATGTCCTCAAGCGTTTCACCCATGCCCAAAGGATCGCCTAGCACCAGAGCAGGCTTGGTGTCGCCAGCACCAGCTGCACCCGGCTTGACATCCGCCTTGCTCTCCGGCTGATCCTGTGACGTTGACGACTGTGATTCTGTGCCTGGTTCCTGCTTGATGATGGGCTCGTTATGATGTTCCGCTGTTGTCGTTCCGCCCGTTGCCTGAACCTGACCTGCGTTCGCTCCTTGATTCTTCGAATGACTAGAGTGCGTTCCACTTGGATCGGGCGGATTGAGTAGCGTCTTATCGTTGGGCACCCGACTCAGATACGGCGCCAGCTGATAAAGAAACACAATGGCATAGCGTCGGATCTGTTCCGCAAGCGGCGCATGATCCAAAGTGCGTAGCCAATCGTCTAGAGGCGTTGTCACTGCATCACGTTCCCGCTCCGTTGAACCAGGATTAACAGCGCCCACCTGGAGCACACCATCCCAGCCACGAATGGGCGTATGTTTGCCCAGTTTGCACATCTCATAGGTGCTGCTCAGCTCACGGAAATAGGAGCGCGTACTGGCGGCCACATGCTCATTGTCCGGACACACGACCATATACACCACATCCCTGGCATAGGAATACGGTTCCAATAGAAACTTATCCCAATAGTGTATGGAATGTGGTGCCACCGATATCCAATCCTTCTCATAGCCCACAACAACAGATGGTATCGGTTGTGGTTCACATTGGCCAGAGGCACGTCCCGCCAAACGATGGAATTGGCGCCAGGTAAGTGGACCACTTACCGTATTATACGAGCTGGCATCCTTGGAGCCGGCGGCACCACCCCTCGACTTGCAATGGAAGGCACTCTGGAGCATCGGCTGAATGGCGTTCATGGTACGGACAATCTCCTTGTTGCTGCGCGTGAAACCCACTGGAAGATATGGCCATTTGTGTACCGTTAGACGACTGCTGCCCAATGCGACGAGTTTCTGTCGCAGAGCTGGTGCTGCTTGGAATGCCGTCAGTTGTTGTTGTTGTTGCTGCTGATGAAGATGTTGTTGCTGCTGTTGCGAATTGTGATTGTGTCCATGTCCAAACTCGAGCATATTCATATCCATGCGCTGACTCTCGAACGCAAGACGCGCCTGTTCCAGCGCCAGGCTGATCACATCGTGCGCATCCGTAAACTCCAGGACATTGGCTATGGATGCCATGGACGCTGCTGGAGTGCCACTGTTCCCGAACAGACGACGCTGTCGTGACATCCGACGACGATGCGATTGAAGAGCACGATGAACCGAACTACTAGACGTTTGGATAATGGAGCACTGATCGAGCAGAAGATCGAATATGGCATGAGCCAAATTCTCCAACTGTTGTCCCGTCGACGCCGCAGTCGTAAGCTTGTCCAGCTCTTTCGAATCTCCAGCTGCTGATTTAATGTTGGAGGAGCCGACTCCGTTGCCGTTGCCATTGCCATTGCTGCCCTTGCGACATAAAGTCTGGATGAGACTGACCAACGTGGGTTGCTTGTTTCGCGCCGGATCATCGACAAAGCCAGTAATCTCTAGCTCATCCTCGTAGAATAGGCCGGCACGATGCGAAAGGCGACGATTGACGACGGCACTGAAGCCACAAGTACATTCAACCGGATCATCATCCACATAGCCAGTGATGTGGGGATTACTGCTGGGCGGTGTGCACGATGATGAGCTGGACCCACCATTGGGACCATGGCCCTGATGGTGATGATGTTGCTGCTGATGATGCCCGGAGCCCGCTTCGGACGATAATGGACCACCACCGGTCAACAACGATGGTGAATCCACTCCCCTTCCAACGCTAAAGGCACTTATCATGCGCATATTGCTATTCCCGCTGCTGTTGCTATTCCACTGGCCAACAGCTGGTGTCGAGGTGCCGCCATTAAGCAGCCGATGCGTGGGAAACGGATTAAAGCTACCACCGGGCAATGGCACATAGACGCCCGAGTCGGCACCACGGATGTTCCCGATCTTTTGGGTATCCGCATTGCACACACAAACGCTGCTGCTGTCAAAGTTGTGATCCCGAAAGACGTTCAACGCCGTATCGTACAGCAGAATATTCACCAACACCGAGTTAACTTCCGGCAACTCCTGCAATAGACCCATGGCAACAGCTGCTGCTGCTGCTGCTGCTGCTGCTGCTGCTGCGGCGGCGGAGGCAGAATGACCCAAACCGGTTGAGTTCCCGCTGCCACCACTCGAGTATTGCATCATGGCCAGCTTGGAGCCATCGCCAGGCATTGTCATACCGGGACCAGGACCAGGACCACCTCCACCTCCATTGCCACCCATTTGATTATACATATGATGATGATGGACAACACCTTGCGGCGTATGCGGATGTCCAGGCGGATGTCCCGGCGAATTATACTGCTTGTTGAGGTACGAGGATGATGCATTCGATGTGGCAGGACTGGCAGCGGCCAACTCATACGGATATGGCGGTGGCGGATGTGTGGGCGTCTGACGCATCGCATGATGCATGGGACTGCTGCGTGGAAAGGGCACAACGCCACCAGGACCGCCAACTGGTGATGGTATTGGTGAGATGCCTGGTCGCTGCATCATCTGTTGCATGGAGCTGCCAGGTGGCGCCTGTGGGCAATTCAATTGATTCAATAGCAACTGGCTGCCACCACTGCTCAGCGGCTGTGGCACTGTGGAAGGCGATTGCATTGCTCCTCCAGATGTCATTGGTGTTCTTGGTCCAGCCGACAGCAGTTCGTGCAGTTGCTGATGCTTTTGATGCGAATGTTGCTGCTGCTGTTGCTGCTGCTGCTGTTGTTGTTGCTGCTGTTGCTGTTGTAGATATTGCTGCTGTAGTTGTTGATGTTGTTGGATGCGTTGCTGCAACTGTTGATGCTTCTGATGCTGCTGCTGTTGCTGCTGTGCCGCAGCCGCCTTCGCCAATGTTGCAGCACGCGACTTTTGGCTATGACTCCAGGTGGGATTATAATAACAATTGGCGGGCATCTGCAGCGGCGGCAGCGTCTGACTGGGCAAATTGGTCAGCGGTGCATAGCGTGAGGATCCAACGAACTTCTCTTGCTGTGGCGGCCGGAACACAAAGCTCCAGTCATCGATTGGCTCCTCGACGGGGCTGCCCAACTCAACGCTATATTCCTGCTTGATCATTTTGAGCACTACACCGAGGGCACCAACTGTTGCTGTTGCTGTTGCGGTTGTCGTTGTGGTGGTGGTATCAATGCTTAGATCTGTCATGACCACATCCGTTTGGCAGGGACTGGAATTTGGATGTTGTTGCTCATGTGAGGGCGGCGTTGGAAACATTTTGGTTAGATCCTCGGCCTGTATGCTGCCCGCCCCGGAGCTGGCAACAACGGCGGCAACAACACTGGCCACCGCCGTGCTCCGTTTGAGCTCATCGATGGTATTGGTGACGGTGCTGCAGCCGCCATTCGAGGGATTGTTTGAGTCGGGCGGCGTATGTATCTGTACGCTACTGCACTCATCATTCGAGCTAGTCTCGAACAGCTGCTCCAGATCGTTGAGCGATGGATTAAGGCCTTCGGCGGTAAAGAGATTGCCACCACCGCTGCCACAGCCACTGCCACTGCCAGCGGTGCTTGTCGATTTCGATTCCTTGCATGGTGAATGCAAGCCAGGTTCGGTTTTAATATCCAATCCTTGGAAGAAGGAGGCACTACCGCCACCGCTAAGCGCATTGTCAGCCTCATCAGTGCTGCTGGTGGAGGAGTAGGGATGAGTTGTTGCAATGCCAACAAGTCCAACGCCAGCACCAGAGCCACCTCCACCACCACCACCTTCGCTAGCAGCAGTTCCTCCTCCAAAGCTAGCGGCATTGCCGTCAATCGATAGCAGGGAGCCATAAACCGAACCAGGCGATGGCATCAGTGGCTTAAAGTGTGTGTGTCCCTCGTAAAGATTCTTTGCGTAACGCGGTCTTCGTTGCTTGGCAGATTCATTCAGTTTGGGTCGTTTTACAGGCAGATTGTCCCTAGAATTGAACAAGAATTGGTTGGATTAGTTGGATTCAGATTTTATATACATAATTCAATCACTTACCAGGACTCCTGAAAGCTAAAATCGTAGACCACTTTCAGCCACTCCTCATCGTAGACGCTGTCTCCATCCTTGAGCGTCAACTGTGGTGGCTTGTACAGATTTAAGAGATTTGTGACTGCCTCCATGGCGCTAGTTGCAACTGGTTGCTGCTGCTGCTGTTGCGAGACGCGTACAGTGCCTGGCTCTTGTTTGATAGCTTGCGCTGGAGTTGATGGATTTTGATGTTGCATCTCGAGCTTCTTAACGCTAATGGTGCCACATTGCGTTGGCGTTACAGCAGCTGTACCTGCTCCTGCTCCTCCTGCAGCTGACGCACCTGTTGTTGTGGTTGTTGTTGTTGATGCTGCGGTTGCTGCTGGTGAGGGCGTGGCAGGCTGTTGTTGTGGCACACTACCCGGTTGAGTTGTTCCCGTTCCCGCGCCACCATGCTCCGTTGAATACGTGGGCGGCTCAACGCTGGGCGTTTGATGCACATAGGGCGAAGCCGTTATGCTCTTGCTGTCATGCTGATCTGTAGGCGTCGGTGCTGGCGTATTCTTGTCCAGCAAATGATCAATGGGCGTCGGAGGTTGTTGCAGATTCGAAACGGATGTAGGCGCATGTGGACTCATATTGAGCAGCTAGAAAATGGAAGAAAAGTGATGAGCATTTTATAGTTAAGGCCAGTGTTGCAAAATGCGTCACTTGTAGCACTCACTTGCTCAGCAGGCGGCACAGAAGTCGGTTGAGAGTTTGCTGAATTTGGATGAGGATGCGGTGAAGGCGCTGGCGTTGCTGGTGAGCCCACGGAGGAGGAAGCAACTGGTGGCATCGACGACGAATCGCCCAAGGAGTTGCGCGAATATGTCGATGCACCGCCACCTCCTCCGCCCACATGACAGGGTGTTCCACTGCTGCCCGTTGATAAACCGCCGCTGGCGAGATGTCTGTGTGAAAGAAAGTTTAGAAAAGGTTGAGTTAGTTGAATTTCTTGCTTAATGACCAATGCGACATGCTTGCGGGTTATGTACAGTTATAATAATAAAAAAAAATAGTAATCAAACAACTACGGATTATGTGTAGCTACTAATATACATACATACATACGTACGTAATGCAATGCACAATAAATATTCAAATGTTTGTATACATAGTTAATCGATTAATCGAAAACGATAAATGGTAAGCTTATAAAAATAAAATAAACACCACATCCAAAGAGAGAGAGAGAACGAGCGAGAGAAGAGAGCATTTTCCACAACTCAAAAAGAAATCAAAACCAAAATGTGTTCGTTTTTAACCAACCAACAAAAGTACCTTTGCGCAGCTGCCAACAAATTTACATACTTATTATGTACATGGAATTGTTATTTACAGCAAAAAGGTGTATGTGTATGTGTATGTTTGTTTGTTTGTGTGTGTTTGGTTTTGGCAGCGCAGCAGCTCTGCGTGCAGTCTTTAGCTCGCATGCAAAAATTGCGAATTGCGAATTGCGATTACTGCCATAATGAGCGCGCCGGCGCGAATGGCAAATGTAACAGTTCTTGAGAGTGTGAATGTTCGTTGTGGATATAATTTGTATGAGATTATTATTATTATTGTTTGCAGTTGTTTGCTAGACCAATTCACCACAAGTTTAAAACCAACCAAATCATAATAATAAATATACAATTGTTATTATTGTTATTTTGCAGGTGATCATGTGTTTGTATGTTGTTTTTGTAGTCGGCGGCGCCGTTGCACCAAGTGTGTTTGTGTGTATGTGTGTGTGTGTGTGTAAGTATGGTTTGTAAATAAAAGAAAAACTTATTATATTTGCAAAGAAAAAAAAAAACAGACCAACCAACAAAATCGACATTAGAAACAAAAGTTATAAAGTTAACAGAGCGTGATGTGTTTTTGCTGTTGTTGTTTTTGTTGTTGTTGTGATGACAAAGTTGCGGTAAAGAGAGAGAGAGAGCGCGAGGAAGTAACAGAATATATATAAACAACATTAGGGAATGTGTGTGTGTTTTTGTTGTTTGTTTGTTTGTTGTGTTGTGTGTGTGTGAAAGAGATATATAGAGAGCGTTATTAAAAACTAAAGGAAAAAAAAAAGAAAACCAAAGAAAACAACATTTGGCAGCACTGCTAAACGTCTCCAAACACACACACACACAAAAGGCTGGACAGCGACACAAACCTTTGTTTTGGTATATTGGTGTCTGTTGTTGTTGTTGTAGAGGAAGTAGTGGTGTTGTTGTTGTTGTTAGGTTTAAGCGCTGTCAGAGTATTGAAACGCTTGTGAAACGGTAAAATTTGTCGCTTGAGGCCAGCAGCAGCGTATGAGGAGGAGTAGTAGGAGGAAGTGGAGGAACAGGTGGCGGCGGCGATGTAGCCAACACTGGAACTCGAACTGGAACTGAAACTGGAATGATGCGCCCCTGCTGCAGGTGTGCCCGGCCGTTGATGATGTTGTAATTGTTGTTGGTATAGTTGAAACGAAGATTTGTTGTTGCTGCTGCTGCTGCTGCTAATGCTGCTGCCGCTACTGGCGATCGCAGCACGCAACGCTGGCGAGCCAATGCTGCTGCTGCTGCTGCTGCTATTGTGCTGACGTTTGCTGCCGCTGACGCCGCTGCTGCTGCATTGTGCGCTGAAATTTGGTGGGTTTATTTTTGTGTTAAACTTTGAACTAAACTTTCAACACCGTTAATTCACCGCGAGCCTGGACCGCGAGCTTTTTCTCGCTGTGGTGAGTTAGTTAAAGAGAGAGTCGTTTTTTTCACATTTCACATTTCTTTCTTTTGTAACTTTGAGCTGTAAGCGTATTAATATTATCGGCGAACCATGCAACGCTTATCGATAAACACACACACACACACACACACAAATAATTTCGATACAAACAAATAAATATGTGTATAAATATATTAGAGCGATCTGGTTTCTGCGATCTGGTTCTAGGGCATGCCATTTAAGCGGTATTATGTCTCTGCATTATTACATTCATATTTTATATAGATATATACATATATATGTATGTTTATATATATATGTATATATGTAGATTCTAAAAGTCAACACAAATCTCGCTACAAAATCACACATACTCCAAGTAAAAAGAAGAAAAAAAACAAAAATCAACATAAAATAACGCAAGGAGAAACGTAACGTAACGTAAGGCACGTAACGAGCTCAGTGCGTAGTGCAAAGAGCAAAACGTAAGTAGAACAATAGGAAGAGCAGGAGCAGACAATAGAGATATTTATATTTATATTTATAGAGAGAGAGACACAAAGAGAGAGAGAGAGGGAGAGGGGGAGTGGTGTCTAAAAAGGCAATTGAAGCGAGACCAACTTACTTGGTACATATACAGGGTGCTTTCTGCATAGGATCCACAAAATTCCAAAGCTTTTGCCGTTGCTTTTGTTGTTGTTGTTGCTGCTGTTGAAGAATCTGCTGTTGAACTTGTTGCTTTGAATCGGTTTGTTGTGTCATCATCTTCGAGTCTTCCTCATCGGCAGAGGCTGCTGCTGCCGCTGCAACTGCTGCTGCTGCATCCACATGCAACGTGTTCATGACACAATCCTGCCAGGCACGCTCCGGCATTTCAATGGCCGCCGTGGCCGGAATATGAGTATTGTTCGTATTAAAAGTAAATCCCGATGTTGGCCTCTGATCGTAGTAGGGCTGAAACGTTAAACGCTCCAAAGCGCTAACCGCCTGCGTCGCTGCCTTTCTCGATTCCTTGATAACAGCCGCCGCCGCTGCAGTCGGCAATGCTGCTGGCGTCGCTGCTCTTGCTGCTGCTGAAGGCGAGGAGAGTGATGATGCGAGAGCAGCTGTTTCACCAGCTGCAATAGTTGGTACTACCGATCCCGCCGCCGTTGCTTGACCATTTTGTGCCTTGTGCAGCTCAGTGAATTCCATGTGCTCCATGTCATCCAGATCCGTGACTAGTACATAGTTCGTGGGATGATACATCTTATGACCACCTGGAAGCAAATAAATTGATGATTGAGTCATGTTTACATAACAGATGGCGTGTTTGAGCTTACCCGAAACGACCTCGACAACGGGTGGCACATCCGTGTTGTCCTTATTGCACAGCGGAAAGAACGAGGCCCAATCCTCGAGTATCTTTTCGGCCATGGGATCGCTCGCCTTATAGCTGTTCCCGGTGAGTATTGCGGCAATGCCAAACGGTGCCAGCATCACTTTGCGTGCCTGAGCCGGCGGCGTTGTTGCAGCTCCAGCTCCAGCTGGTTTCTCTCCTCCTGCTCCTGCTCCATCTAGTAGCGAAGGTGAGCCCGCGGGCAACGGGGGTGGAGCTGGGGAGCTGCCTGGTGGAGAATTTGGATCCTGTGATCCACGTGACGCGCCACCCGGTTGTTGTCCACTGGCCGCGGCAAAGGCAGCTGCTGCTTCCGCCAGATGCTCCTTGGTGAGTGGCCTAACCGCAGGATGCTCCCGAAGATCAATGGATGCACAAACCGTATCGCCATGCACGAAGAACGTAAATGAGAAGGACAAGTGTTGCGAACTGCAAACGAAGCGAAAAGAAGAAAGTGAAAATCAGATCATGTCACAATCCTCTCAAGATATCTGTTGTGAATGTGACTGGAAGAACGATGCGTAGGCATAAGCTTCAATGCAAACGCACAGAGTTCCAGTCTGGTTGGAATTTATCTAGGATGTACGTTGGAACGTTCAACGGAAACAATTTTCAACAGTTGAACGCCATTTGTGGAACGTAAGCATCCGGGAATAACTATTCATGTTCCAATGGAAACTCACCTTCGTCCAAAGAGACGATCGCTGGAAGTGCAGGGCTGTACAAACCACTTTCCAAACCGCACAATGTCCTTGGTTAAAACGAATCTATCGATAAATAAAGAAGATTGATTAGTTTCGAAAAAGTTTTTATATTATTATTATCGAAATATCTTACCTTTCCATTAGATTATGCAGCGCCTTGAAGAGAAGCGAACGGCACTCGTAGGTCAGCTCACCCTTCCAGGTGCCATTCCAGAGCGATTGATTGGCTGGAAAATGCAAAGTGAAATGAAGCTTTAAGAATATTGTTTACAGATAGTTAAAAGCCATTTAACGGTAACTTTCCTAAATTCCCTTACATACATACTTACATACATAAGGAAATGAATTACACTTGAAAAACGTTTAAAACGTTATTCCCCTTCCTGATTTTCGTACGTGTGTGTGTGTGTTTGAAGTGTTTCGTATTCAAAGGCGGAAAATTACCGAATAATAAGAAACGCGCGCGCGCGCTCTTTTACACACACACACATATACGTATGTGAGTATGTGCGTGTGTATGTATGTATTTATGTGTTTTGGTGACAGCACATAAACAATGAGCAATAATAATAACAGCAACAACAACAACAGCAACGCAAAACACATTCAACGAGCTAGAAAAGTGAACACCAAAAACAAAAATTAAGCGACTTGCGCTTTTGCCTTTTTGCCTTTTATTGTCTTTTCGACTTTTGTTATTGTTTTGCGACGCGCGCAGCCCAATATAAAAAGGCGGGTACGGAGGCTGGGCTGGCAGCATTATTAGCATTGCTTGACAGAGACACAGAGAGAGAGAGAGAGGCATACGCCAAACATCAATGAAGAGCAGAATAGGCGAGAAAATGTAAATGTAAATGCGAAAGGGGAAGGGGGAAAAGAAGAATACGAATAAGCAACAACGAAAATCGTTGAAGAGCAGCAGCATATGCTGCTATGGCCTGAAAGGCAAATTAAAAGCGGAAGCACATCCAAAATGCCACTTAAAACAAAAAAGGCAAAATGAGACGACGAGTCGACAAGTCGCCTATTTACAACGACAACAAAACAAGTAGAGGAGATGTTGTGGGTGTGTGTGTGTGTGTAAGACATTTTTTTGGAAAATTCCAAGCATCTCACTCTCAGAAAACACTACACAAAATTACACACACACACACTAACATGCGCATATAAGAGCAACGTCACACACCTACACACACTCAGTAGCAGCAGCAGCAGCAGAAGCAGTGTCTGCGACTGCGACGACAGTTATAGGGCGCAGCAGCAGCGTAAGTTCACCCTCTGCATTCAACACACAAAAAACATATACACATATACACTCTTACATACAAAGTAGAAAACAGTAGAAAAGAGGCGAAACAGAGGCGCAGACACAAGCGCCGATTTGAGTCCAAGCCAACAACAAACACCAACAAATGTTGCAAAGATAATTACGTAAAGGTAAACAACATTATAAATAACAAAACACACATGCAAGCAGCAACGAAGAAGAGAGACCGCTCTCACGCCAATCACACTCACTCAACGGCTGGCCAAAGAGCGCACGCCGGCGAGTGGGTGCCAGAGAGTAGTGAGTGAGAAATGGAATAGAAACACAACACAGCGAGTAAAGCGACGTCGACAGCAAAAACAATGCAGTGGGGCGGCAGAGACATTGCGGCGTAGGCTGGGCTTTGGAAATTTATGCTGTTGGTAGTTTTGTTGCTGTTGCTGTTGGTTTTTGTTTTTGTTACAAGCAAAGACAGCCTGCCTGCTTTGTGGATTTCATTTATTTGTGTGAATGTATGTATGTATTGCGTGTATGCGTGAACATTCGTGTACATTCTTTCAATGAGATCAGCGTAAAATTTGTTACCAAAGGGCAATGTACGATTATGTATGTGTATATGTGTGTGTGTGAATGATTTTTGGAGTATGTATGCTTGTATTTGCTAGATTTTGCCGCCGTCCAGCCGGATTTGTCGAAATTTGCCGAAAAACTCACAGCGGACATGTACAGACAGGCACAGACACGGCAAAAAGTTCAAAGCTCTCTATGTATGTGAGAAACGCGAAAAAGGGTAGCAGCGACAACAACAACAACACTGCACACTGCAGCATCTCAAACAAACAAAAGAATCCAAATCGTTGAACGGAACGCAAACCAAAAAAAAAACGGCCGCTGTTCGACTTGGACTTCGTTTTTGCCTACCAAGCGACGTCGAATCTCTCATTCCCAATCTGCAGGCCATAACAGGAATATGACGACGACCGCTGCTCAATGCAAATTCCAAATACATGTAGACACACATGCACACATATACTATGTGTATGTGTGTTATTTTTTTTGTAGCACGTGTGGTTTGTGCACATGTTGCTGCCGACGGCGACTCACGCAGAGTAACAGAGATAGCTGAGATGAAGATGAAGAGCGCCAGACAGAGAGTGGGTGAGAGTGTATGTGTGTGTGTGTGAATACATACATATATGCGCAAACATTCGCTGGCTCTGAGAGAGAGAGAGTTGAGTGTTGTTTGGGCAAAAAAAGTGCCGCCAGTTTTCTACACTCTCTCTCTCTCTCCCTCACATATGTCAAAGAAATAGAGAGAGAGAGAGAGCCTTTCGCTTTTGTTGTTGTTTGTGTTTGAGTTTGAGAAAACGCTATTTTAGGTTAAAAATTTGCTACCACAGCACAAAAGCAAACGGGGCAAATGATGATGATGACAAACGTGTGTATGTACGGGTGTGTGTGTGTGTGTGTGTACATATGCGAGTGCTGGGTAATTACAGTGTGTTTTTCTTGATATAATTATTTTACAAGCGAGCGCCAATTTCCACAACGAAACAAAGTGTGTGTAATTTGCGAGAGAGTCGAAGAGTTAGAAGATTGCGTGTCGAGAGCTTTGCAGCAACAAGCGGTATATATTGTTGTTGTAGTTGTTGCTGTGTTTCGTTGTTTTTGTGCAGTTTGGCGTTTTATTTAATCAAGGTCAATAATCTATGGCGCGAGCGAGCGCAAAAGGTAAGAAACAGCAGCAACAACATTCAGGTAGATCGGCGGCAAACGAGCGGTAAACGAAGCGAATGCAAAATTTTGCAGCAATAACAACAACAACAACAACGAACGAATGAATCGCATTGTAATTAAGCTCGAAAACCAGTTTCAACAAAATTGCGCACACAAGAGAATCTCCATCGTCGTTGTTGCTGAGAGAGCACAATACACACACACACACTCACATACACACACATATGCATAAACGTTATGAGCTCTCATAATTAGTAGCCCCAATTGCAGAGCGTGTGAGATATACAAAAAACAAACACACACACACATACATATATACTCGCACTCGCACGCACACAGAATGTCAAAGCAGCAACAAAGTGACAGCTGTTTAAGGTAAAATGTATATATAAAGAGTAGAACAGCAACAAAAACAGTGACAGACAACAACAAGTAGCGGAGGCTAACAAGATTTTTTCGATAACACATCTAATCATTGTTATCGATTCACACAACCAATCCATTCAATCACAATAGATACAACAGTTGCTATGAACACAATTTTGGAAGGCCAAGAACTATACTCAGCACAAATTTTTCCAGTGAGCAAAAGTTGTACAACAACAACAACAATATGTGTCGCTTGCTGCGTTGCCACTTTTCACTGGACAGTAGCAGTAGCAGCAGGCAGCAGGCACTTACAACGCGTGTCTCTGTCTCGTCTCTTTGGTTTCATTCACACGCACACGCACACACACACACACAAACACACAATCAAATTCACATTCCCACTCGCATACAAATGCAAAGAAAGCGGACAGCTTTTTTATTTTTTATTGTTTGCGGCAAAGTAAAAGGCTATAAAAAGAAAAAAAAAAAAAAAGAAGAGAATTCGCATACGCACACATGAGCATAAACACACACACACACAGACACATTGCACGACATACGAGACAAAGTAATGTCAATGCAATTAGTCAATGTCCTTGTCATTAAAAAAACGACAACAATGACGACGACGCCAACGACGACGACGACGACGGGGTCGACAACAATTTCACCACAGCAGCGCGGCGGCGGCGCATTCAACTCGAATGTCGGCACTTCGGCATTGTCGGCGACTGCAAACGAATTTATCAACACAGCAGCTCTAACTGTAAAGGTGAAATGAACCGCAATGTGACGTCGTTGTATCGAAATGGAGGCCACTACTCTTACTTCCACGTGCCGATTAAGTGTCTACTATGTATTTGCAAAAACACAAATACTCGTGGAACATAGACACATTACAGAGATAGCGTGATCATTCTTGTGGTCAGAGAGGTAGCGGTGTGAAGCTTTTGATGAAGCAGCCAGCAATAGGCATAATTTTAATAAATATTAGCCACCACACCGCTAAAACACTGATAACAGCCCAAAAAAAAAGTAGCAGTAGTAGCAATATAAACGGTCCGAGGCCATCAACGTTTATGAACAACCCCTTAAAACGCAACAACATTAGCATTGCCAATAAGAGAGAGCGAACGAACGAGCGCAAGCTAAAGAGCGAGAGTTGGTGAGTGAGTGAGTGGGAGCGAGTGAGCGCGCCCACAAGAGAGCGCCGAAACGAAAGAAAAACATTGCAAATGACACAGGTGACGTTTTACGCGTGGGCTGACCGCATCGTTGTGGGCAAAGTGCGAGTGGGAGAGAAGAAGTTCTGCTGCTGCTGTCGCTGCTGATGATTTTGACAGACGATGAGCGCGCCATGTGAGTAGAAACAACACATACATACATACATGTGTACACGCAAGTCTGTTTGGGTGTGTGTCTGTATGTGTGTATTGTTTTGGTTTTCTCATGGGTACAACAAATTTTTTGCTGCGCTGCACGCTGCGGCCTTGAAGTTTTATTCAATTTTATACTAAAGCTCTCTCACTATCTAACTACATTATTTATGCAAACTGAACAACGTTCACACAACATATAGTATTGTAGATAGAATAGAACACAGAAAGTGGTTTGCGGTCACTTTAAAAAATTAAAGTTCCACTTTTAAGTTCTTTCTTATCATTGGCATTGGCATTGTTATAATCGTATCGTAGCATTACTTACCGGCTATTTTAAGGAGCTCCGCATCGACAAGCTCACTGAGATCCGGTTCCTCGCCGTACCAGAAGATCCATAGCTCCTTGGCAGCGGCTAAAGATAGAGGCGGGTGTACAGTGGTCGATGTGGTAATCTCAAAGTTTAAGGCATTCGGATCGGTGTTGTCCTGTTTGGTGGATTGAACCCTCCTCCACACGCATAGCATATCCGCTTGCATGCATCGCGAATATGAGCGCAATATTGGATCCGATAATGGATCACTTGACGCATTCGGCCGTTCGCCATTAACAAACTTCCGCCATTTTATTCCACACAAATCAGTCTGTAAGAGCGAGAGAGAAATATTCGTTATCATTCATTGCCTTGTGATTATTATTTATTAAGAGATAAGCAACAATATATATATATTGCACAATCGATTGAGATGGGTCAAGTGTTTGCATATTGGATACAAGCTGTCACAGTGAACTGTCCCAAGAACGAACTGTATGAAAAGCATCACTATTGAGTATTCACTGTATTAACATCATGTATCAAATCCACCTTGCAAGAAATCCTACGCAACAATCTACTCTGCAGCCAAAGCCACCAAAGCTCTCAAGCGAAAAAAAACTGTTAGTGGTAGTGTTGTAAAATGCGGTACAAATACACCACACCACACCACATCACACCACAAGCAAAGCACACAAACACATTCCTTAGTCGCTGTGCTGCACTTGTAACAAAAACAAAGAAAGACAAAAGGCTAAACAACAACAACAACAACAACAGAAAAAACTGAAAGGCGCATACAAAGCAAAGCTCAAAACAAAAGCACACACAACAAGAAGACGTTGCACAGGCCGCAATTCGATGGAAAAAAGAAAACCTAAGCGATACAAAAACAACAACAACAACAACAACAAAAAGAAGAAGAAGAAAAACTGGCTAGGGTCGTCTCATTGGCGGCTGGCGGCTTCCGTTGCGAGTTTTGTGTATAGCTTTGAAACAAGTTGTCGTTGTTGTTGTTGTTTTTGTTGCGGCAAATCAATGCCCAAAGACAACACACACACAGACACACAGACAAGAGCTGTTGGACAAGAGAGCGGCTAAGCAATCAGCAAAAAAAATATCCAAAACTCAACTCGCACACACACAAACATGGCCAAATAACTGCACCTCTACACAAACACACACACACACACATACATTCACAGACGCACAGACGCAACAACAATCAAGCAGGCAGGCAGGCAAGCAAAAGGTATTCCCCAAAACACGAACGGCTGCCGACGACAACGCCGACGAACATCGCCCCCAACATTAACAACAACAACAACAACGACAGCAACAGCTCTTCGCGTTCCACATTCTTGCCTTGATTTTCGCATTTCGTATTTTTTGGTTTCGCGATTTGTGGTGTTTCCATTTTCGCTCTCGTTTTTATTTTATACAACTCGCTATGTTGTGTATGTATATGAATGTGTGTGTGTGTTTCTTTTCCTTATGCATTAATATACCTTCATCATTCACACTGCCCTCTCTCTCAAACACAAAAAAATTCGCATCTGTTCGAAGAGGTCGGCCAGCTCTGGCGTTTTTCAACATTGTTTCAAGCCCACGGCAGCAAACAGCAGCAGCAGCAACAACAACAACAATAACGATTAGGTCGCTGTCTTTTATCTGCCGACGTCAGCGGCGTTTCGTTGCACACTCTCGCTCATACAAATATACGTGTGTGTGTGTTACTGTTTGCGATTTTCATGCTCAATCGACACTACAAGCAAACACATTTATATTCTGTGTACTTTGCGTGCGGTGAGAGGGCTTCGGAGCTTGGGTTCGTTTCGCCTGTTGGGCTATATTATTTTCGTGTGCGTCTGAGAGAGTATGTCTGCGTGTGTATATGTATGCATGTGTGTGTGTTATCATTCTGACACGCTTTGCTAGTGCTTGTTCACGCGCGCGTGCCTCCCAAGTTCAAGCTGTCGTTTTTGTTGTTGTTTTTTTTTCTTCTTTGGTTTACTGCTACTGCTATTCACTCTCATCATCACGAGCGCGCTCTCTCTTCAATTGGGTCTGTTGCCTAGCAAGCAAGCAAGCAAGCTCTCTCGATCTCGCTCTCGATGTCTTTTGAGATGCTCAGAGAAAGTTTTGCGCGTTTGTTATTGTTTCGTTATTTCGTACAGCGTTCGTTGGCGCGTCGGCCTCTGCTTCTGCTGCTGTTGCTGTCGCTCTGACTCTGTTTCTATTTCGGCGCCGTAGGGTGGCGGTGACGGCGGCGGTCGTCTGTAGCACGTTGACTTGTGTACGCAACGTTAGCGTCGACGTCAACGTTAACGTTAACTTTAACGTTGCGCTCAAGCGACCAACCATTTGAGCTTTTCTTTTGCATTCACATTGTAGTAGATGGGTCTATTGTTGTTGTTGTTTCTTTTACTGTTGTTGCTGAGCAAGATTCATTAAAGAAATAAGCCACTGTGGAAAAAGAAACAACGCGCGACCCGGCCAACTAGACGCCGCAGAAGAACCTGTTATGGCCGGCCACAGTTGCCGCTAGTACAAGCACACTCATACACACACACACACACACACACACAACTTGTTTTGCGTTCCCAACTCACAGCATAAGCATAGTTCCGCTTTCGTGCGTGTGTTGCTGAGGTGAAAGAAAAAAAAATAACGTTATCCGAGGCGAAAGAGCGTGAGAGTCTTCCATGCTGGAAGTACACACACACACACACACACACGCACGCACATGCATACATAACTATCGATAAACGTATGACTGGATTGATAAATCAGCTGGCGATCGGCGTGGGCGTTCTAAGCTAAGCTAAGCATTCAACCTGAAACACCCTGTGCTGTGCTGTTCTGTGCATTGTCACTGACCTAGATCTAAACAGCAATTGGCAAAGAACGGAAATGCTAATGTATGTGTACACACACACATAGTGCGAAAGAGAGAGACTAGTACTTACCAAGGCATAAAAGTTTGTATGGCAATCCTCCAAACTTGCGCCGTTTGTCTGATGATTTTGATGCGTCATAGTTCTTGGCTTGTTATTTTTGCACAACAACAACAGCACCTCATTTTCTCGAAAAGATGTGATATTATATTGTGTGAGAAATTTGAATTTTTCTTAAACGTTGTTTTTTTTGTTATTAATTTTGTTATTATGATATTTTGCACATTTGTTTTGTTTGTGTTTAAACTTGTTGTTGTTGTTGTTGTAGTTGGTATTGATTCTGATACGACGATAGACACAAAACACAGATATAGACACACACACACACACAGATAAGCACGCACAAACACAGTGACACGAAATTGCGTTGCTTGTTTTGAGTGATTTTTCTTTGCATTTGCTTTTGCTTGTCGTTTTTGTTGTTGTTGTTGTTGCTGTGGTGCAGCTGTTGCAGTTTACAGCTACTTTGTTGGATTTGAATTTTGGCGTTTTAGAATAGAAGACACACAAACACGAACGAACACGTACGAACACGAACAAACAATAGATAGAGATACGGGGGGGGACAACAATTAATTTATAAAAAATTATGTTATTTTATATTTATTTATTTCTTCATTTTTTCTATTTTCTATCTATTATATGAATGCATTAAGCACACACATACACATACACATATAGCGGCACTTTTCATTTCATTCGTTGTTTTGATTGCTTTTGTTTTGTTTTTGTTTGTATGCGTTGCGATATTGTTGTGATTATTATAACTTTTGATGACGTTGTTGTTGCACTAAAAAAACCAGAGAGAGAGAGAGACATTAAGTTGATTATTTGCAATTACTATTGTTGTTGCTGTTGCTGTTGTTATTGCTACTGCTGCATATATCGTTTTGTGTACGCTTCCGAAGCCGAAACACGTTAAGGTAAATCAATTTCGAAATCAGCAACAACATCGAGCGAGAGCGACCGAGAGAGAGAGCATCAACTGTAACGCGTTGGCCCGCAAATTGCACTCACAACACACACACACAGTCTCACTTACTCACTGACTAACTCACTCAGTTTCAACTACCTACATACATACATACATACATACACTGACTGGCACACGACAATGAAAAACAATTTTGTATTTTTAACGTTTTTGTCTTATTGTTTTTTATTGGACTGCTTCAACAACCAGCTACTTATTTGTTGCTCACACTAACACACACACACACAAACACACACACGCACACACTTGCGGCAATTAC
This sequence comes from Scaptomyza tumidula, assembly GCA_035044465.1. NCBI lineage: Eukaryota > Metazoa > Arthropoda > Insecta > Diptera > Drosophilidae > Scaptomyza > Scaptomyza tumidula. The sequence goes on along the minus strand of JAWNNW010000442.1, from coordinate 8,656,190 downwards.
AAGGGTGGACGGCCGCTAGAAGCAGCAGCAGCAGCAGCATACATCCATCTTCACTCATCGCTCCACTCACTGCTCTGCTCTGCTTCTCCTTGGGGCTGAACGAACCACTGTCCATTCATTCGCACGAAGAGAGAGAGCGCGCGTTTTTGAGCGAGACACACACATGTACAAAAAAATTGACTTTTTCAAGGCGCGCAGTCGACGTCGTGACGAGACCGACGACGACGACGACTGGGGGTGCTTATCTATGTGTGTGTGTGAGCGAGCGAGTCAACACACAGGCGCATACATACATACATACACATAAACACCGACGCACGACAGCGACGACGACGATGAAAGTCGTTGGGTTTTCGTTAATCGTTGATGTAGACAAAAATAAGAAAAAAAAAATACAAAATACAATAGGTAGTTTATTTTGTTCCACATCGAGTTAATAATTATGTATGCATGCTGGAATGAGAGTACTCATTATTAAATGCGTCGTTTAACGGTGATTTCCTGACAACGTTCATTTTGCCTTTGCTTCGAATACATTTTTGCGTATTTCGATTTTTCATCGTTTCACAATTTACACAAATGTTGTAAGTTATTTGCGGTTTACTCTCGTGTCTGCGAGGTGGAAAGAAGAAGAAGAAGCAGAAGCAGAAGCAGCAGCAGATGAGTAATAGTAAATTGTAATGAGTTTGTGCTTAAAAAGGAACTCACACACACACACACACTCACTCACGCACGCACAAACAAACACACGCGTACACACACATATACACACGCGACAGCAGCAGCAGAGAGGTGACGGCGGTTCGATTTAAATATTGCTAATCTATTTGTATCGAACTTGCACCTTGCACTGCCTTCTGCGCCTTGTTATAATACATATTATTTTTTATTACTCAATATGTATGTATATATTTAAATATATACACAATATATATATATATATATATCTATATATATATATATATATTTATATGCATACGTTTTTTCGCTTTTCGCACAACACCAAATGACGAGTCAGAAAATTTTTAACCGACTGCGAGACCGTTTCTGCTACTGCTCTTGCTGGCTGGCAACGACAACGACGACGACGCGACATCGCCACACACAATGGAAATTTCGCTCGTCTAGCTTTGCTTTTGCTTTTGAGTAGGTTACCTACCTAAAGAGAGCAACAACTATGGACGGCAGCAGCAGCTCTAGCGGCTGCGGCAGCAACGAGTAGCGAGAAACGAACAGCAGCAGCAGCGGCAGCAGTCACTCAAAAGAAGATTTGTGAGTTCTCTCTTTCAACATATGAATAGCGGCGTTTTGCTCATTTTGCAAGTGAACAAGAGAGCGTACTCTGCGTCCAAACAAGTTTGTTTTCTTGGGTATGCCTTTGTGTGCGTGTATGTGTGTGTGTGTGTACTGTTTATTATACGGTCGCTCTCTCTCTCTGTCTCTCTTTTGTGCATCGCCCTCTAGTTTAATGATGCCTGCTTAGGGATGCAACTTTTAAAAACCGGAGAATAACCAGATCGATTTGCTCCGAGTATGGCGCAGACAAAATGGCCAGTCAGATTGTGCGAAAACCATGGCACAGTTTTTCCTATATATATATAATTATTTGTTCACTTATATAGTAAGAGAAGTAGAGGAGGGAGTCAACGATCTCGTGCACAGGCTTTCTACAAAATCGAGATATGTAATTTTCATAGAATCCAAGAATTCAAATCTGTTGGATTCATGTTTTTTTATGCACTACACAACACTGCACATACACAAACACACTCCTACATAGAGTGCGAAACGTGATACATAGACAGCATTCCTCTCGCATTCACACGCACACACAAACGCACCTATATATATGTACACACACACACACATCTAAACTACAGCAGTGACGCGAGCAACCACTTTCGTAGGTTTTCTTTCAAATGTGTGGTACACATATCATTTTAGATATTTTTTTTGCTTGCACTTGTCTTCTGGATTTTTCTACCTAAAGCGTAGTTATCATTTAAGCATGTTTAATATTCAAGCCGAAAGCCGCAACATTCGACCGTTCATTTATAGCACATACATATATTGTATGTAAAATACATGTACACACACACGCACTCCGCGAATCACACACACACACACACAAAATGATCCCCTTTCCAGCGGTAAGCGCTATAATTATGAATGCTGTTGCGGAAATATTCAAATGCAGTTATGAACATATATATACACATATATGTATGTGTGTAACGTTATAATTGTCGATTGTTTAACTGCTTCACTGATATTTATGTATTATTAATTTTAATATATGCTTCACTCATGGCTTTGATTCTCTCTTTCTCTCGCTCGACACACATACGTGCATATGTATGCGGATGTACATATGTATACATATATATATATATATTTTTCGCATTTCTTTGGCTTTGACTCTTTTTTATCATTTACATTTAATGCGCTGTGCCACTTTCTATTCACGTTTTTAACAAACTTGCACTTCTAAGATCTAACCGGCACGTTACATCGCCTGCGTATCGGGCACTTACGCAGTTGGCGCGTTTGAAACGATTTTAAATTAAATTAAAAAGCACGAAGCAAAATTTTTCCAGCAACAAACTGCCGTTTTCTTTGCGTTTCTTCGTCCGAACGTCGCGACGGAGTGTTGGCAAGCGCTAAGCATAAGCGTTGCATTTGGTGGGCAATTCAGCTGTTTGCATAAGCCGAGTATGCTGCACACTGATAATGTTAGCCAACGCTAGCAGAGTGCTATAAATGTAAAAAATATAAGAAGGTTGCATACAAATATTTTAAAATTAATTCAGCCTGTTGCTTCAAAAATATGAATTCAAAACATTATAAGTTATGTTTCATTTGATTCGCATGACTAAGAAGATTGAGTTGAAAGCCAAACAAAAATATCGAAAGTATCGCCACGAATCATCATTTAGACTATCGATATATGCAAATAATTGTGATAGAAGACAACGATATTAGAGTGATTTTATGTTTTTAGAATTAAAATGGCAACAAAATTAAATGTAAATATCCGGTCACTGCTGACAAACTGCGAGGATCTAGCGAAAAGTGAGGACAACTTCTGGCGTCTACAAAAGTTCCTCAAATCTCTCGACACCATGGTTGCCGAGCTGGCGGCGATGGACGAGTGAGTTGGATTTGCATATAACAAAATCCCGAAATACAACCTCCCTTCATCCATCCATCTATGCACAGCCCACAAAGTTCGTCGAGGATAGCCGGTTATAAGGAACGCCTAGCTGCTCTCAAAGTGATTACAGGCTACACAAACAATTCAAATGGCAGTGCCAAAAAGTCGGCGGCAACTGGCGAAATTGCGCTCCAAGAGATGCGTCAACTGCAAAATACAGCCAAGCACAATGAACTACGCCAGGAACTGCTACAAGGTATAGTTAGACATTAGCTGCGAATACAACATATCTAACTAGACACGTCTATCTTTTCAAAGATGCTGATACGCTACGACGCCGACGTGGCGTGGATGAGGCATCGCCGTCTGTTGGTGGAGAAACCTCCAGCGGCGACAATATGAACGAGGCTGTCAAGTATTATAACAATGCGCAGGAGAAGATCACCGAGCATATGCTCTCGCTGACGCGCAACCTTAAAGAGCAGACGGAGACGGCTAACCGTATAATCAGACGTGATACGGAAGTCGTTTCGCGTTCCACTGGCGTTGCGGATAGGAACATCAATTCGCTTGGCAAAGAGGCTGAGAAACTTGAACAGCATTCGCGCAAGGCTTACAAATGTTGGCTCTGGCTAATGATTGTCTTTGTTATTGTTGTTTTTATTGGTGAGTCATTGCTGTACGATTCGTGTATTGATTTATTCCTTCACTTTAATCTCTTGCAGCCATGGTGCTATTTATGAAGATCATGAAAAAGAAAAAAACCTAAGCTGCCAAGCTGACATTTGATGAACGAATTCGTTATCGTAGTTCAATAGGTTATCACAAACCACAAAACAAAACGGAAAGCATTAAATGAAAGCAAGCCACAATGCGAGTTTTTTTATTAATAGTTTTAGGCAAAGCACAAGCATTATCTCTTTTAATGAGTTAATCTAAAGCTGAACTCAACTAGATTTCAATTGGAAAGCTATATACGTTAACCCTAACATTGCTGGGTAACGCTAATTAAGTAATGAATATATCAAACTGTATTTGAGTATAATTTTTTGTATATTTGAGCGTTGGTATCGAATTCCGAAAGTTATATTCGTTTCCTACTCCGCCGGGATAAGTTCCGTAATGCCATTCTTTGTAATAAGCTGCAGAAGGGAACCATTCTTAGGACGCTCCTGATCCTGGGTCCATTTGCAGAAGAGCTGAGCAACTTCGGTGAGTGGTGTCCAGCTACCAAAATCGGATGTTGGCATCCATTTGCGATTCATGGGCGTGTCCAGGGTGACAGGGAGTATGGATACCACAAGGGAGTTGGTGGGCAAACCAGAGTTGTCGCCCGCCAGCGAGCGTGTCAACTGATGCACTGCAGCCTTGGCCATGCCATAGCCAATCATGCCAGGTGTGCCCTCTAACGCTGGCTTGGCGCCAGTCAATGCCAACACACCGCCCTCCTTGAGATGCTGAGCTGCCAAAGTAGCCGAAATGCACGAGCTCCAAACGCTTTGACGCCACATGAGATCAGCATTCTTGGCCAGATCTGTAGTTAATGTAGGATAGTTTAGAATGGAAGTTTATATGTCGTCAAAATGACTCACCTTTTTTGGCATTTCCGCCGGCCCAGCCACCGGCTACACAGATAACGGCATCCAGTTTTTCGTCTCCAAGAGATTCGCCTACTTTGCAGACAACTGTTGACTCCTGATCCTCCCAGCTGGCATCACGAGGTACCACAACGCTAACGTCAGCATTCTCGTTTTCACTCAGATCAATGCTGCCGACCCACTGCAAAGAGTGAAATCCAAATTGAAGGTTGTTAAACAATAGAATTGCGTTTGAAAGTTCGCGTCGTTTGTGTTTTTTGAGGGTCAATGAAAGTGAAAGGCGGCGTTTTTTATTATACGTACATAGTTATTGGCTTTGAAGTGATTGACGCAGGCTGAGCCCAAAGCTCCTTTGCCACCATAAACAACAACGCGACCTGCAGACATTATACGTTTAGCCAGCTTCACGGTTTAAACTCAACTGAACTCTCGCAAATATTAAAAACTGCTTGTAAGTCGGGTGTAAATGACTAACACAGAAAAACACGTTGAACTGAGCTTTTAATTGTTGACTGGTATGCTGCTGGGGTTTTCGACCGGCAAATCAAGTTTTTATTTAATGTGGCTAATAAACAGCAGTACTTGTTTGATCAGGTATTGTGACTTAATTAATTCAAAACAAGAACACATTCAGCTTTTTTTGGGGTAAGCAACAAGTGCAAAAATTAAATCAATATTGTGGTATTTTTGTGGTATTTTCGTTTTAACAGAAATGGTAATAACATTTCAGAATATTCATTTGCAGAACTGTTTAAGCTAATAACAAAAATCAAGCTTGAGAAATTAAGACACAGTTTAAACCCAAAGATCCATTTTTTATCTATATTAAACTTAGACATTTTAAAGCGACATTTGATTTCAACAGCTCTATCGGAAAGCAAAGAAATGTGGTGGTAGGCCAATTAATGAATTGGAATACTTCCTAAGACTTTCCAAATAATCAACAGGTTTTCTAATTATAGTGTAAAAGAAGTTAATTTATAAATTTAAATTTGTTTTTCCAAGTGCAAAGTAATTATTCAAAGTAGAAAAGCGAATCAGATGGAAGAACTTGATTAATAACATGGCTGGCAGCGCCATTTACACTTGTCCATTCACTGCAAGCGATATCGATATTAAAAATTGACATTCACAACGATCAATGTACACGTACACTCACACTCACACACGTACACGTACACACAATTTTGTCGTGATTTCTTTTATTTGTTTAAAATAATAGTAAAAAAAATCCTGTTTAAATGAATAGTTAAAACGTGCAGCGATATGTCGAGAGTTTTCCATTTTGTTGCGCTGACCTTGGCGCAATAAACAAATCGAATTTTGCAGACAACGAACGAAAAGACAACATTGTTTGTAGCGAGAGAGGGAGAGAATTTCGAAGCGACCAAGTTATTTATTTCATAAGAAACTGTTAACAAAACGGCTCAAAATGGAGCGGCGTGTAAAATTAAAAACCATTAATCCGCATATAACGTGCAAAATCTGCGGGGGATATTTCATAGATGCGACTACAGTGACGGAGTGTCTGCACACATGTGAGTTGCTAATTGCCAGTTACAGTTTAAGTGGGCAGCCAGCACGAGTAAAAGAGCACAATGAGAAGCACCTGCACCGGTCGCGACTTGCTTTTGCGCCAGTTACCTTCCAGGCAGGGGTATACCGTTACTTTCCAACCTACGCAAAAACGCACAATTGCGCTAAAAGCTTGTATTCCCTGGTTTGATGGATGTGTAACGCAGCCGGTTAAACGCGTGGGTGTTGGAAAAAACCTGCCAACGCCAGAACAAAAATCTTACATCGATTAATATATATATAAATTTTTTAACGATCAACATTTATCATTGCGTTACAGTTTGCAAAAGTTGCCTGGTCAAGCATCTGGAGGAGAAGAAAACATGCCCCACCTGCGACAGCATCATACATCAGTCACATCCGCTGCAATACATCAGCTTTGATCGCACCATGCAGGACATTGTGTACAAATTGGTGCCAAAACTACAAGAAGGTACAACTATAGTTATGATTTAATAAGTATGATTCTTAACTAAATGTATTTTTTTGTGATCGCTGCAGATGAATCGCGACGGGAACGTGACTTTTACAAGAGCCGCAACATGCCATGCCCCAAGGACATAACGCAAAACCACGAGGATGATAACGAAAAGGTGATGGAGGCGCATGCTGAATCCGATTTCCATCGCTTAGACGAGCAGGTTAACGTGTGCCTCGAGTGTATTAGCAATAACTTTAAAAACCTGCAAAGGCGCTTCATACGCTGCAGTTCCCAGGCGACAATAACGCATCTCAAAAAGCTCGTCGCCAAAAAGATACTCAATGGCATTGAAAAATATCGAGAGGTAAGTTAAACAAACAAACTCAAAATCTTTCATTTAATTGTTGCTTGTTTTGCAGATCGACATCCTGTGTAATGAAGAGCTGTTGGGCAAGGATCATACGCTGAAATTTGTATATGTGACGCGTTGGCGTTTTCGAGATCCACCGTTGCGTTTACAGTTTCGTCCGAGGGTCGAGCTTTAACAGCCGCAGTAAACAAAATGATCTATATATATATATATATATATGTATATTGGATATATATTTTTATAATTTATTGACATAGAGCTCTATTATATATGAATCTAAGGAATTCCCCCCCCCCCAATAGCGTTTAGTCCACTCTTTAAAATAATAGTATATATATATATATATATGTATATGTATATGTGTATAAATATGCGTATATATATATGTGTGTATATATAGTCGTTAAGTTGAACGTGATTAGCATACTCGTCGTGTGACTTTAGTTGCAGCATTTATTGCGCCTGATTTAATCAAAACTCCCTAAAGTTCCCAACCTTTTGCTAAATCCGTTAGAAGAAATGCAATATTTTTGTATGTTTTTAGTTTTTCATGTGTATTATTTATTAATTTAATGTACAAACACACGATTGTATATATAGCAGTTGAGTAAATAAATTTGTAATTATGTATTTAAGTTTTTAAATTCATTTTGGCGCTGGCGGCGGCTGCTGCCGATCACTTCTAGTATAGCTATATCTTGAAGCCGGCCGAATCACTGGCGGATATCTATAACGAAACGATGCCAGTGGCCGGGGCATTGGATATGGCACAAAGTAGGGATTCGGTGGACGCGGATTCATACCATACGGCATCGGCGCATACATGGCATTAAAATGCGGTTGTCGCGGCCAGCCCTGAAATAGATTAGATAATGCGATTTAAAGCTGACATCTGAAAGCGTTTTCAATATGTGGTAGATGAACTAACGTAGGCATAAGGATAATCGGCTGCCGGCACTGGAACGGGCACCGTTATAATACGTGGTGTTCGCGAGCGACTTCGACTCCGACTTCGACTATGCCGTCGACGCGTGTATGAAAATGAAGAATCTCTTCTATTGCGATTGTCACGATGACTACGCTCATCACTTCTTGAATTTCTTCGATGGCGATAGCTTTTGTCGCTAGAGTGCGAGTTATATTTGTCGCGTTGTCGGCGCGGTGGCGTTGGTGTGCGTTCCGTTCTATGTGTTCTCAGATTTCTCATTCGGTCTCGCTCGCGAACTTCATCTGCGAAATATGGCACCTTTTCCTTCTCCTTGTCCCGTGGACGCCGCCTGGAACCTGCATGTAATAAACATATAACAAGGAGTTTAGGTATTTATGCGCTTTTGTGTAAGTTGTAGTTCTCTTTCGCTCATTCGCTTCCATTGTCCATTTGTCCTCTTTTTTCAACTCTTGGTTTTTGCTTGTGCTTTGAAAATGCTTCGGTTTCCCGTCCATTTCCATTCCCATTCCCGTTGAGAATCACTTTCACTGTTTGTCACTATAAAAAAAACAACAAAAATATTGTTTGCACAATTTAGCTTATTCTGCTATTATCACAATACGGACCTCTATAAGAACGGGAACTGCTGTCGGGGTCCATAATTTATCAATAAAAAAAAAATTGACGCTAGCAGCGCTCTTGACATTCACAAGGCATACCGCCGGGACCAAGGTTACGCATGGCTTGCGTATTCACTATTTGGCTTGCGCTAGTGACGTCACATCCACAAAGTGTAATCGATCTATGGCTTGAATTAATTTTAGCGTATTTCACACATCGTAGACGACCCGAAACTGTATTTATCCCTGTGTTTGGTTTGCTTTTTAATCACAATGCTCACGTAAAATCTACAAAAATGACGACACACAAGCTAAACATGTTTTGGTCTTTTGGTCTTCTTATTCATCGTGAGTTCCAACTCAAAATATCGATAGGCAACTAATGCGAGCTTATCGCAATTAAACAAAATCGGATTAGAGCAATATTTAAAATTTTATAATAATTTGTATTATTTCTATTCACAGGTCGTAAAATCGTATTAAAATCTTTTCCTCTTTGTCCCTTATTTGCGAACTTATTCTTAGTTCAGATACTCAACGGTCTCATTTGTCGCCAGACGGTCATTTAGTGTGGTGAGATTTCCTTTTTGATTTCCTGCTAAAAAATTAATCATTTTAGCGGGTTGGCAGAGAGCTTAAATCAAACAACACATACGTCAGTTTTCCCGTATAAGTTAGGTCGCTGTGCTTTTTGTCAATATGGTTGCGACAATAGTCGCTTCTAACAAACGCTTCCGGACAGAATGGACACTCATATGGACATTCGCCTGTGTGACCACGCATATGCCGCGACAGATGCGAGTTCATTTGAAAGGCTAGCGGGCAGAGAGTGCATGCAAATGGACGCTCTATGGTATGTGTCAACATATGCCTTTGAAGCTTCGAAGCGCTTGCACATTGCTTGTTACAGGTAGGGCACTTCTTCGTATTTTTATTTATCTTGCTCAGCTTGCTCTTTGGTACATTAGCTCGTTTGCGTGGCTCATTTTCGAGATGCCATCTGCAAGTGAGTGCAAAAAGGTTGACGTGGTTAGATTCAATATAAATAAATCTGAGTTACTTACTTTTTATGCACGCTTAAAATGCTTAGGTGCACGAACTTTTTGGTGCAGTGTGGGCATTTGTAGAACTTAGCTTCGTTTGGCGATGGCTCAACCTTTATCTCGTGTTCCTCTTTAATATGTGACACATCAGACAACACATCTTTGCTAGACACTTTCGTCGTTGAGTTTTCTTTAGCTGGTGTTTTATGTTTTTTATCCCCATTATTGGCAATTAGTTGCTGATAGCTCTGTTCACACGTTCGCTTAAATCTGAACGCACTTTGGGCGCTAAGGACACAGTTTAGGCATATTTGTTGTGGCAGTGCATCATTGGGGTCAACGTTACAATTGGCACATTCGTTTAGCATATCCGCCAGGCTGGGCTCCGGTTTGGCATTGTCCGATTGCTCACGTTTGGCGAATATGTCTACCAGTGTTACCGAATTATTTAGGCAAACGCGGCAAATCTCATTATCCATGATTTATGAGCTTTGTTTGTTTTTGGCGTCGAAATAAATTAAGAATGGTATGCCACCAGTGTGATCGCACGAATGCATATATCGATTAATTGGGGGTTTTCATTTTGCCGTTGCGATGAATCGATGACCCAAATGATTAGTCGCATCATTTAAAAGAATAATTATTTATTTTCAACATTGAATATAACATTTAAAATACATTTATAATTTAAAACGTGTAGTAATACATATAAGAATCCATTTTCGTTGTTTTTTAATATTTTGAAATGTTGCGGTCTTTGAATACATTACATTTAAATGCTTAGGTATTGAATGAAATTCAGGTGGTTAGTTTTCAAGAACTGTGTAAACGTTATTCTTTGAGATAAAAATACACTTTTAATTTCTAAATTCTCGGGTACTGTAGTCACAAGGCAATCTGTTGTATATATCCTGTTAATGGCACGAGATTTAAGTGCATATTGATTTTATAATTATTAAATAAATGTGCCAATAAAATGTTTCATACTATGTATGTTCTTGTTGAAAATAGAATATAATCATTCTAAATAAAAAATCAAGCGTACGTTCTCGAGTACTTAATGATAATAAATTAAAAGTTATTTATGTTATTACATACGTCTGGTGCAATAATGATAAATTGGAAATACAAATAGCAAAAAATTTTCCTCTGTTTTTTATATAAATACATAATTTGTTGTCTTTTACACATTTGATTTGCTTTAACGGAATGTCTGGCATATAAGGCCAAAGGAAGATGTCGGGTTTTGGTTTTGGCTTTATTGCGCAATGTGTGTGTGTGTGTGTGTGTATGTATGTGGGTGTGTAGTGTCTACATGTGTCTGGTGTTGCCAAAGTTGATGCCCGACTGAGTGGCACCCTTGTTGGAGCCGTACTGTAGCGAGATGACATTATGGCCGGCACGCATTTGCTCCTCGCTGAACTGACGCACATTCTTGTCCGCCTCCTTAGGACCAATCGATGGCTTGTTAAAGTTTGAGGCCTGTATTGGGTATGAAGACGTGGCATTAAAAAAAACGACAATCTTATCTTTCTCAAAACACTTACCTTGCGACCCAGCGACTGCAAGCAGATGACGACAGAGTTGAGATTCTGTCGCTCCCAGAGATCAACACTTTGGAATGTCTCTTGTGTGGGCACACCAAAGTTCTTGGCGCACTCGAGGAATGCCGATATATTCTCCATGCACTTGAAAGCCATTTTGCTCGCATTGACCTTCTTGATGCAGCCGGGCTGCAAGGCATTGGCCAGCTTGCACAGAATGACGCCATCCTTGAGCACTTCGTAGAAGTTGTCGGTATCACCGGATGTGTTGATGGGTTCTTCGGTCACAGCCTTGATCCATTCCAACGACTCCTGAGCCAGCTCCTCGCTGTACTTGGAATTTATCTGTTACACAATAAGAAAAGCAAAAAATGCGTTTAGAAATCATTCCAGAAATTATATATATATATATATAGTATACTGTATGCACCTTTGACTGATACATGATTGCTTGAAACTTTTACAATCGACTCGATGTGCAAGACTAAAAGTGTTTCTCTAATAAAATCGCACTTAAGCATACATATATAGTATATATATTATTGTGTTATCTTGTACAATATCGCCAGATAACCCAGCTATCGGTAATTGGTCGTAAACATACAAATACACACCCATACATAACTCTATGGTTTTATATTTTTAAAGTTTGGATAAGGATAAGATTGCAGTTTCTGAGATGGAAGCAATCCCATCATGTCCCAATACTTATTATTCCATTTTCCAAGTTATATTACACTCCCATACATATATGGATGCAAATTTGTTGTCGACTGGATACATATGTACATACATATGTAGTTCTCAATCTTAAATCAATATCCATATTTGAAAACCGCGCAACAGCTGTTGGCTGTTTGTCGTCAGCTTTGTTTTTGGCCATATAAGGTTTAAAGCTCAAGCCGGCTGTTCGTTCGTTTGTTTGGGCGTCCTTCGCACCGTTTTGGCATTATGTGCGAGAGCGAGGCCCACTTGTTGAGCGTTATCAACGATAATAGAATGAACCTAGATAGGTAACCAGAGACCGTATCTGGTTAACAGATACGATAAAACCTGAAACCGGCTCGTCAAGCAACAAGTTGGCTCGCGGGTATATAAACTCCAATGAGAATCTTAATGTACATGGATTCTCATTAGCTCGACGCGCCGGACGAAGATTTGTTGTTGCTGTACTTTATTGTGCCGTTGTGTGGTGGCCGAAGTTAGATTTTAAATATTCGACTTTTGCTTTGGCTGCTTGCTATGCCTCAAATGGGTGGGTAGTATAGACTTTATATGAACTTTGTGAAATTGTATGGCTAATCGTGTGATACTTAACTATGACTGCTATCATACATATACGTGTGTATATATTAGGAGTTCGCTAGATCATTAATGATTAATTGATTAGGTTTAAAATGACTTAATACCAAATTAACACTAACCATAAAATAAACACATTTAGCTTTCAAATACTTGTCCGTGTATTATAAATATACATTAATAATTGCATTGACTTGTAATGAATATTGTAATAAAGGGTATAAAAAAACACATGAGCAGCGGCTGCGTTGCAGCAACGACAACCGGCACGTGTTGTTGTTGTTTGTTCTTTTGCGTTTTGCCTTTTCCCGTTAGACGCAGACACATGCATACACAAAACGACGGCCCAAGCCCATACGCAGCAGGCCAGCTGAAGACGATTTGCCTATTCATGTAAGACGCACACACACAATGACGGGCCTAGGCCACATGCAGTAGAAAATAAGACAAAAAATAACCATTTGCTTGCGCCTTTAATAACCAGGGTATACATATTAGTTTTGTGCTAAAGAAGTAACCGACAGAAGGAAGCATCTTTGACCCCATAAGTACATATATGTATATATTCTTGATCAGCATCAACAGCTTCAATCAGTCTTTGAAATTAGGTAAAGTATGCATTATAGGCGTACTTACACACATACATACATATATACTTACAAGCACTGACTGCACGCGCTAGTTATATAGCTTAGGGTATTTTCTAGTCGGGATTTCTATTTCGACTAGAGCCTTCTTATTTGCGTTCGAACTCGGCTCGAGAATTGCTGGGACAATCGTTCATGCATTAAGAAAATGTTGTTGTTGTTTTTATTTTTGCGCACAACAAAATTTTATAACACAATCAAATTATTTTCCTTTTATATGAAAAAAATCTATGATTAAAACACATAATATATACATTAAATTTATATATAAATTCATTTTTATATAAAAAAAACCAAATAAAATATAAAAAAATTAAGGAAAAAGATTTTTCATTACGAGGGTTTGATGTATTAAAACTAACGTAGAACTAAAATTAATTAATTGTAACGATTTGTTTAATTCATTTTCAATTTCATTTATTTATTTTTACATTCTCGTAGAGATACACACATGCACACGACAAGCATGAGCAGTCCATTCACAAAGCAAAAACAAATTCAAATATAGCGGCAGGCCGAGAGTATACGTATACTTGCACACGACAAGCGTGTACACAAAGCGAAAACGAATTCCAATTAGAAGCAGGCCGAGAAGTATAAGAAGAAGAACACGAGCCAGCTTACAGGGCTCAGCAATTTTTTGCAAATACGATACGATATTCTGGTTTCCTATCTATGTTCATTCCATTATCGTTGAGCGTTATTGGGAGTGGACATTGGATGTTTGAACGATTGAACGATTGAATTGTGGCGCCAATAAAACCACAAACGGGTTGGGGCTGAGAGTATTTTTTGCTTGCGTGCTGCATTTCAATTTGGTTTCTCGAGTCAACTTGTCGCCGGTTAGCACCTAGATTATTGTTTTTTATTTAATTTGGATTTTTGTCGTTAACTGATTTGTTAGATTAACAGCCATTTAACAGAATAGCTGCTGTCTCTTTCTCGCTCTTTATCTGCGTGCTTAAGTTTGACAGTGTTGTCATAATTTAAAGCTTAATAGATGGAACGTTTAGCTAGAAACGGCTTAAATTGTATGTATCAAATGGTATAAAGCTAAAATGGCAACACTGACGAGTGATTCTGACAGCGAACTCTATTAAAATGAATGATCTCAGAAACAAAACAAATGGAAACGTTTGTCGTCAATTGAGTGGTTTTTTTGTTGTTGTTTTCGTTGTCGTATCGGCTTCATTTTGTCTGTGTTGCATTTTGTTTTGCAAATTAACAAGCGAAAAGTATATTTTTTGATTGTTCCTTATCGCATGCAGCCCTAGATGGGAAATGACCAGGGGTAGAGAGCGTATTGTTGTCTGCATAATAAAGGTGAATGCACTTTGTCATTCATTTTGTACAACTCTCGAGTGTTAAAGCCAAATCTAAATAAAATTTATGGGCCGATCAAGAAGCCGATTTACAGGTATACATACTATATACATCGGCCATAAAAATGCAAATCAATGTACGTTAAATGATTTTTTATGTCTTTGTCAACACCTTGTTGCTTTTTTTTATGGGTTTGCAGCAATTATCGATAGTGCTATCGATGCTTTGGGCAGAACGTTTAGCACAATTAGAGAGAGCTTGATTCGGATTTCGAAAGCTTTAATTTTTGCCATAACGGTAAAAGATTTAACAGCTAAACCAAGCAGGTTAAGCGTTCGGGTCATTAGATACAAATTTTCGCTGTTAGTTAACCCCAAAAGAAAAAAAATTCCAAAACAATTCAAAGACTTTGGTCATTTATCATGTTCAGATCGTTAAACAATTAATAAAAAACGGATTTTGATTGACATTTCTCGAGATGATGATGATGATAATGATCATAGCTCGTCGTTGATAATTATGATGATGGCAGATGAATTGACACCCTCGAGGCGATGCGAATAAATTTTGATTAAGAAACCCATACAGAAGACCGGCTCTATTATATATTCATGCTCATAAATAAAAAGCCGTAAATACACTAATGAATTCGGGTGAATTTTTACACATCTAGAAACCACAGATTGAAATATGCGCTGGTCGATGAATAAATATTTCTATATGTATGTAAATGTAAATATTTTAAGCTATGTTCGAGTTGACAAATTCACAAGAAAGTTCATAACAAAAGTAAACAGAGTTTGAAGTCAAATAATAAATGGCATTGAATAGCAAAATATTAATTTTTTAGTTTTATTTTTAGCGCTGCTTTTTTAATGAGTCAGCAGCCTCCGAAAATGGCACTTAGTTTTATTTTTTTGCAATTTTCATAGCGTTACGCTATGAGTTCGAAGCGAAATTCGACGACAGCAAAGTACAGTACATACTGGTAGACATTGCCAATACATGCAAAAAATAGTCATATACATATGTACTGTATATGTGTGTGTGTGTTCAACGTGTTGCCTTATCGAAATAAGAATGTCGAATGCCGTTTGAGAGAGGATGTGACGACGAAATTCGCTTATCAATGCGACAATTCTGTGGTTGAACACTTCAAAAATAATAAAAATAAATTAACATTATCAGCTGATTTCTCAAGAGTCTAGGCCCAAGAGCTTTGGGTATAAAATAATGTTATAAGCTCAACTGTTGTTTGTTTGTTTTTTTCTCTGTGTAACCCCCGACACTGACATTGAGAGATTGAAAGAGACGCAGAGCGGGCGGGCAGAGGGAGATAGGGGTAGACCTCTGACTGGGTCTGTGGGTCAGTTGATGAATTGAGCACGATTACGCGCAATTATAAACAGCGTGACAATGTCAACCAAAAAAAAGAGAAAACTGCGGGAAATGTAATTAATTTTTCACATTTTGATGTAGTTTCTAGATATGTATATTGTGTTCATCATATAATCTATGGGTGTTTTCCGCGACCCGCACGCAATTCGCATTAGCCAAGAGCCAAGCCTGAAAGCCTCTTCAAAGAGCTCTTAGTTAAATTAAAAGTGCGCTAAACACATATTTGCTAAAGATGTGTGAGAGAGCTGAGTTTTAGCTCTGGCTGCTCCCACCACTGCAATAACTATAAACTATAGCTGCGGGCTAGCAGAACCGGACCCAAAAACAACTACATTTTGACAGGGGTGAAGACAAGACGCCAACGCGGAAATGGAAATAGTGAAAAGAGGCAAAAGACTCATCATCAACGCCCACGAACCAAAAATAGAAAATGCAATGGAAAAACAGTTAACCAAGTTGTAACGGAACATTTCGTAGTGTTAGATTTCATATTCGGTAAGTTGAGAAACTATACTTTAATATCCCCTTCGCGAAGGGTATGTGAATTGCTTGTCGCTTTGCTTCGGATGATTGACGGGCGAAGCTTCAAGGAGCTTTAAGAATGGATTGCAGGCGTTTTATTTTTTGCCGTCTGTCGCATAAATCTAACAACTGCTGACGCAAGTTTCCGTTGCCAGTAGAGAAGCACGTAATGTTAAAAATATTTATGTATGTTTCTTTATTGTTTTGTTTCTTATATTTAAAGCGCGAAAGAGCGAGACGCAACGGATCATTAATGAGCGATTTTGTAGGATCAGTTGAGATGGTGATGTCATTATTGAATTGTGAACTTTGGCAATAACTCATTCACAGCAGACGATGATTAGTTAAAAACTTAACAGTTGACGCATAGCAGAAAAAAACTACAAAAACTTAATCAACATGCCTGTGGTGTGTTTGTGTGTCTACTTGTGGGTGTATCTGTGAGTGCGTGTGAGGTGTTACGTATAAATGAGAGGCAAAAGCTGCGCTTGCAAAAAGCAACAACAACAACATCGATATCAGCATCTGTCAGCCACTTTGCGATTATTCATGTTCGAATTTTCGGTGTCGCTTTCGCTTTCTTTTCGATGTGTCATTTTTTTTGCTGGTCGATGATGATTACAATTGCAAAGCTCTTTGCGACTGACCGATATTCGGTAAAAGAGCACTCAAGCTTGGCCGGCGGCATAAAAGCTTTAAGCGAAGACAATTATGTGACGGATTTTTTGTGTTTTTCTTTTGTTTGTATAAATGTAAACACATTGCAAAATATGCAAAAGTGATTGTCAAAAATATAACAAAATGCAAAATAGTTGAATAATCCACTACAAAGTTAAGAGTCATCCCAAATCATGTTCCATCGCTAGGCAACCCATAATAAAAAAAATATAAGTACTCTCCTTTTGGTTATGAAGAGTTTCACCGGAAATCCAAACAACTTTCATGATTTATGATTAACTTGTTGCCCATCACTTTTTATGGCTTATCTACAAAATGAATAGATATGTACGTAAGTACATCACATTTATAGAATTACTACAGTGTCTGCCAACAACAGAGAGCTCGACAAGTTCCATTTGGTAAACTGATATCACAATGGTTACGGATGTATTAATGTGACCATATCTATGTTTGTACTCAAAGGTGTGTGTCTGTGTATGTGTATGTGGGTGCCAGTGATTACTACATGTACATGTATATGTATGCATGTAGATGTTTTTTTTTCTACGTGCTAACGCTTCTATGGGTACTACCCATACCATTACCAGCAGAACACAAAGAAGAAGCAGAAGAATGGGCAAGAAAGCAGACAGAGAACCCGACTAATTAATGAAACATGGTCAAAAGCGGGGTCGTGAAGCGCTATGTTTAGCGTTTATGGTTAGGTTAGGGTAAAGGAAGAATCTGGCAAAACAACAAAAAAAATAAAGGGGCTGTTGCCATTGTTGTATCACCTCAATAGTTACTCGATTTTGCTGAAATTTGAGACGTTGCCATAAAAGTACACGAAAAAATACAAAAAATAACTGCCAAGCAACTCAACAGCACTTACACACACACACACATGCATACACATACCTCAACAGTCAAATGGACAAACAATATTTTTTTAAAAAGTTGATTCAGCGGCATGTTGTTTTTGTTTGCTTATGCCACACACACATCTACTTAGAAAACACACTTTTAAGCACGGCGCGCATGTGTGTGAGTACGGCAATAGGTGCTATCGCTACGTGGGGCGCTTTCGATACACTCAGAAAAGGTCGTAGGATTTTGTGTGTAAATATGCAACGTATACAGAACGCAAACCATTTCAAATGTTTCCTTGCGTTAAAAGTAAGTAAAAGAGAGCACTTATGCTTCGGCTCGCCCAACATACTCTCTTCGCTCTAAGTTAACGAAGACGTGCAGCTGGCAGGCGAAGGCAAAAGCACAAATGACATCATCGCTAACTCGCTCGCTCCTGCGAAGCCATTGATCGCGGCAAAAGGAAAAAATCAAAAGGGAGCGCACTAGACGAAAGAGAGTGAGAGGACTGTCTCTTGTTGTATTGAAACTGTATATATTTTGTTTTTGTAGTTTAGCGTCCATTAGTGGACTACACTTAATCCCCCTAAACGAAAGACAGAAATACGAGAGACAAGATATACAATTTCAATTTTACTAACGTTGGGGCTATGCAAACACACACACACACACATGCAGGGACAGTGCATTGCGTAATTGTCAAAGGGGTGGTATGAAATGCATGTTAATACATGCATATGTAAATTGTAGTAACTAAGCGGTACTAATGCTGGCATATTAGCTAAGCAATGAGGGAGACAGCAAGCAACAATTGCTGTCGAGATCTCATTTGTGTCCATGGCTGCAAAGAAATGAGATTTTGCATAGGGACCGAAACAATCATAATTCACTCAACAGCAAACTGAACGAAGCTTTGCTTTGAAGTCCAATCAAATAATTAATGAGCAGTTAGCTTAGGCTTATACATCTATACATGCTTGGAGATACTAAGAAACACACACACATACTTAAAAATGACTTAGTACGTGCCTTGCAAAATTAGGAATGAGGTCATTCCTAAGTCCATTTTTAGCTAGCATTTTTTTTTGGCGCGCGGGAACAGATCAAACTTGCGTTTCAAATGCCCAAATAAAGTCAATGCAGCTTAAACACACACAAACACTGACACACATACACTCATACAAACACACAAACGCATTCAACAATATATTTTTTGGCAAGAAATTTGGTTACCTTACGCTGTGCTTCGGCGGCAAAGCCACTCTTTGGAGCACGATTCGACGACATGTTAATGTTTTGTGGTTGTTGTTGTTGTTACTGCTGTTGCTGGGTTTGGGCTGTAAACGGGTTTGCAGGGTGCGTTGCGTTGGTCAGAAAGTAGCTGCTAACTTATCGATGCACTCTGGGCCAATGGAATGATTATCACAATTTTTGGTAGGTTTTGTGGAGTATGCAGCGAACTTAAAAACACGTCCGTTCACAACAAATACTAAATGCGCTGTGAGCGTAGCTGGTAACCAGCTGAAACCACGAAAACTTTACAGTGAGCGTGATGCGTTCTGTAATGTTAACTAGCGAGAGAGAGAAGCTAATAACAGTGAGTAGATTTTGTTTGCTGTTACCTTCGGCAAGCGCGGTTGCCACTTGAAAATTTAATGGAATTTTCGTTCTAACTCTTTAAACATATAACTGATAAAATTGTATCAGTGTTTACAGTTTTGATAAAACATATGGCAACTGTGTTTCCATTCTTGATATTTTGCTAACATTGCGCTGCTCTCAAAAGCTCTGGTTGGTCGCCAAAAGCTTTAGCTCAGCTGCTGATGATGTCATAATACACATGTTAACGGCTGTTTGAAAACATTGTTTATACTTGTGACAATGAAAGTGGAGAGATATGAAGTCCCCCCTGTGTTATATGTAATACTAACGCATGCCTTATCCTAATCAAAGCATTCCAAACAAGACCATGTCATTGGGTGTTTTTGTGTAGCGGAAAAATAACTAAACTAGATAAAGCGGGATTTTTTTTTTTTAGTTTGCCTTGAGAATTAGTTACATTTTATTCACATAAATATTTACTTGTTATGCAATATGTTTTTGTTTTTCATTCAGATACGAAGAGAGTTCATCATTAGTTTTTTGGGGTGTTTAGAATGTTTTTTTTTTGTGTTTGGTTTTTTAATGTGTTCTAAAATAAATAAAGGGGAATTGCTTTGTTTATAATTGTTTTTGTTGTTGTTGTTTGCTTTGTGTGATAGATACATACATATATAACTGTAATATTAAATATACATAGTTCTAAGAATGCTTGTTAAATATTTAATCATCGTTCATTGCAGCAAGACAATTTTTTAATGGGTATCATACAATTAATAAACATTTAGAATTTTGTCTTTTTGATTATATCGCCATTTGATATTTTTTTTTTTAACATAGGAAAAGCATTTCATTTAACTAGAAAAAGTATACATTGATTTTTAATATTAGTTTTGCATAGATATATTGCATTATGTATTATTATTATTCTACTATTATTAACGGATTTAATTGGGATCTCGATTTTTTTTATTTGCTCTTCATGCATTTTAAGGCCCTCGCGCTCAAGTACAAATGTGTGTGTATGTGTGTGTATATGTGTGTATATAATATTGCATTTTCTTTTTGACAATTCAATTTTTGGGTAAGGTGTTGTGGACACATGCTAAATAATTATCTAGATACAGTTAAAAAATAATCATAATTTATTTTGCACATGGATAAATACAAATTACAAATATTGATGTATATTTTCATATATAAAAAGAAGAGATAATTTTCAAAAAAAATATAATTAAATATTTATATATATATTGACGCAAAAATAATATACAGAAAGAGAGAGAACGCTACTAGAAGTACAATTAAAAAATGACATAAGCATAATCAGAATTGACAGGTGACTTCTAAAAGTCCCATTTCATTAGTTTATCCTAGTTTAGTGTGTGTGTGTGTGTGTATATAAGCACTGATATCTGATATCTGTGTGTGTATGTTTTGTTTATATGGGCTACCGCGTTTACATTCTCTCGACAAATCGTATTGGACATATAAGGACATATATAACTATCAGCAAATAATTTCAGACAAATTGTATTGTTTTTGTTTTTGTTTTAATAAATAATACCTCACGATTCGTTGGCTCAACGTAGTTTTTAAACTTAGCTTATAAAACAACTGTGCAAAAATTGGGCAATTAACACAAGATTTGGAGCAGGCGATGGCGTCTCCTCTCTCCCAGCAGTGATTTCGTGTCGATCTCTCTAAATAATGATATATATATATATATATAACGCGGTGTGTTCAAAAACATTTCGACACCTTTATCGTTTTTAACGCACATTATCTATACTCGCTTATATATGTTTCTTTATCTTTACTAGTTGTTCTTCTATATAATATATATAATTTTTAATTATATATGCTGCGTCTGGTTCAAGTTAGACTCGGATGTTAATCGGAAAAAAAATTGCAAAAACTTTTGTAAGCGATTTTTGTTCTGCTAGCAATAAACATAAATCGTAATTAAATTAGATCTCGAAATATTTTTGATATCAAATTGCTTTTTCATTTAACGCGACGCTCCAAATATGCATAAATTATCATTATCAATCATCTCATCGTATTCATTTCTCTTTTTTTTAGTTTTGTCTTAGTTCTTAACTAATTTTACATGCACGCCTGTATTTTTCGTTCTTTTGCCTTTTTCAAATATTGCGTACGTTTAGTTTGTATATTATATATATACTATACATATATATATATAATAAAGTGTATATAGTTTTTATAAGCTTTTTTGTTTTCCTGTTTGTTAGTGTATCTCTAGTAACCATAATTTGTTGCTTTATATCTTTCATCCTTCTTCTCTGCACACGGATATATATATTCTTCCATCAAACAGACATCGCTGCTTGCTTGGATGGATCCTAAATCAATTTATAAATAAATACTCCACACACATTTAGCTATATATCAGTTTTTTGTTTTGTTTTGTTTTTTGTTTTTTAAAGATAGTTATCGAAAACAATCTGGTTTGATTTCTATGCAACCGATTCACAGCAACGATAAATCTGATTGAAGTAGAAAAGAAATAAAAGTTATCATTGTCAGTCAGGTTGGCTAGCGGATTAGCTGATTGAATCTTTACCTTTATTCTCGTGACTATCAGCAGTGACTAGCGTGTTGCTTGCCGCTGTGCTCGTCAGCAAGCTGTTGTTGTTGTTTATATTATTATTGTTAATATGTTGTTGCAGGTCTTGTGACTCAATGCTTAAATCGATCAGCTGTGTAACAGCCGGAGTCACTGCGTCCTGCAGCAGATTGATGTCGCTGCAAAGAGTAAAAAGTTAACTTCAAAAATATATATATATGTAACGACAATGTAGACGGGTTGCATTAACTCACTTCTTATTGTTAACGTTCTCAATATGGCCATTGCCATTGGCCACTGCTGCAGCTGTTGCCGTTGCCACCGTTGCCATTGCTATTGTTTCCACATGCAGTTTGCCGTTGCTAACTTCAAATTGTTGCAAGTTCTTGGCATTCTCATCGATAATCATATTGGAGAAGCTATTTATCAACGAGTTCTCCTTGTCCAGCACCGATTTCTCATACATTGCCTGACTGTTGGGTGGCTCCACCGCCACTGACGACGATGACTCCAATACCACCAAAGTGGTCGTTTCTGTGGGCGCCACAACATCCGTGCTACTGCTGCTGGGCGAGCCATCTGTTGAGTGGTTGCTGCTGCTACCGCTGTTGTTTGTATCGTTCTCTTTGGGTGCAGACACAGCCTTAGCATCAGCGGAATCCTATAAAGAGAAGTATTTAAGTTCAATATTCGGTTTTTAAGATGTTTGAGTATATCGTTACGTTTACCTTATTTTTACGTGTGCGTTTCATGATTGCATCGACACGTTTGCGACGCTCTTCGCGCTCCTTCTCCTCGCGCTTGAGACGCTCGGCAACTTCGACGCGCTGCTTTTCAGCCTCCTCTTTGGCCTTCTTTTCGGCCTCTTCACGCTCAATGCGCTTACGTTCCTCCTCCTCTCGCCGGCGTTGCTCCTCTTCTTCGCGCTGCTCGGCTTCCTATGAGTTGATGATAAATCAAGATCAAGAACAAGATCAACAAGTCACTTTGGCTACTCACCTCGATGGCCTTACGCAGACGCTCCTCCTCGCCACGGCGTTGCTCCACGGCAAGGCGTGTGGACTCCTCTTCGAAGAGACGCTGTCGTTCGGCCTCCTCTTCCTGTGCCTTAAGCTCAGCCAGACGCTCGGCCTCGAGTCGTTGGCGCTCCAATTCCGCCTGTCGTTCGGCCTCCTCGCGGGCCAGACGTCGTCGTTCGGCTAATGCAGCCTTAGCCTGTTCCTCAGTCGTGATCTTTTTAGCTATCATTGATGCGGTCATCAAATCGTTGCCAGCATCAATATTGAGATTTGCCGACGGTGGTGTCAGCTCGCGCACCTCTGAGTTCTCTTTGCTGCCATTGCGGGATGTCTTCTTCGGTACAGTGGATTCTTGTGGCTGTGGCTTCTCATTGCCTTCGTCCATCTTTTCCTCGACGCTGTGAAACACATCTATAATTTCTATTGCTTGTGCCACTGCAACAGCAACTGGGGCTGGCTCCGGCTGTGAATCGACTTGCATTAGCTCCTGCTGTTCCTGTTCCATTTGCTCCGTTTTGACTGTGTTCAACGCCTCCTTTTCCGCCTTGCTCACACTGGCGGCGGGCACTGAAGCTGCAGCAGGAACTACGGACACCTCAGCGGGTAGCTCTACGAGCTCCTTGGCCACGCCATTTGACGCCGGAACGGATGCTGCAGTTGTTGTCACTGTTGTTGTGGCGCTCGTTGTCACAATCATGGACGTGCTCATCGGTGAAGGACCCTTGATTGTTGACTCCTTGGTGCGTCGATTAATGCGCTCCATACTGGCTGTACGTGTGGGCTGTGCCTTTGAAGCAGATGCCGCCTTTGGAGGTAGCGTTTCCTAAAAGAGTTTGAAAAGTTACATCAGTTGAACAAGATAAATAACGTTGGCTTCCACTTACTCGCTTTGGTGTCTTCTTTTCGGCACTGTGTATGCGCGATGAGCTGGAGGTCACGATCATTGAGGTGGACATGAGGTTCGGAGTTCGTTTGGGTGTCGTTTGTGCTGTAGACGTTGTAGTTGGCGAAGCGGCATTATTTGTTGTTGTCTTCAACGGCGGCTTATTGTCCCGCTTCAATTTGTTGATCTCTGAATAAAGAATGAAGAGAAGAATTAAATTCCATGCCATTTATAGCGAAGTAATGCTTACCCTCTAAGGACATGCCGGTGCCTGCTATGCTGGCTGGCCGTGGCTTGCGAGGCCCCGTCGCCGTACGCCTGTGCACCAATACACCACCAGACGTGGATAACGTTGTGGATGTGGACATTGCGCTGCCGGGCCGAGAACTGCTCAGATGTGCATGTCCGCCAGGTGTTGCATTGCCGGAACGCGAGCCTAAAGCAATCAAGACGCACTCCATTATTAAATGATAAAGGTTGATGCAATCGGTATCAGTTGGTTTATGAAGTTATAATATATATAGTATGATAAACAGATGAGCACCAAATAATAATAATAATGAGAGATTATTTTATGTGATTCGTGACCGTCACCACAGAAGAGTAAGATTGTCATAAGGTAGGTAGAAAATACAGTAAGACCAATAATAAAACACAGGAGAGAAGACACAATATTAAACCATAATAATACCTAGAGTATTAGACAAATTATCAACACATATAAAATAAGGATACAAATACAAAAGAAAGTAAGCATAAACCAAAGTAACCTATGTGTGTATGGGTGTATCAGAACTATGTGTAAGTGTGTGCGCTTGTGTGTGTGTTGAGGGGGTGTAAGGGCGGCAACAACTAGAGTT
The DNA here is from genome assembly GCA_035044465.1 of Scaptomyza tumidula. Classification (NCBI taxonomy): domain Eukaryota; kingdom Metazoa; phylum Arthropoda; class Insecta; order Diptera; family Drosophilidae; genus Scaptomyza; species Scaptomyza tumidula. Next base: position 8,631,267 of record JAWNNW010000442.1, on the reverse strand, counting down.
ATATATATGGTGTATAAGGTCAGCCGTGGATCAATTTGAAAACATACGAAACGAAACATACAGATGGCAATGCTCAGCACACAATATGGACTCTTTTTCAAATGGAACTCGTTATAATGGATATTGTTGCTCATATGAACTGAAGAGTTTAGAGCTGGAAACACAACGCCAAGGTTATTTCGGTTGTTCGGTTCCAACTCTAAATGAAGCCCATCTTGCAATGGTCTTGCTTCGTATGTCTTCCTACAGGAACTACATGTATATATATAAAACGCTCTGTTTTTAGTGTGTGTTGTGTGTGGGTGTGTGTGAGTGTGTGTGTGTGTGTGTAAGAACCCGATCACACTAACAAACAATATTGTCGGAATGATAACTATATGCTAGCCACACCACAATTAATTTTAATTTAGAATAGTTGTAGTTGTGTGTAATATGTTGTTGTTGTGTTTGGTATGTTGTTGTTGTTGTTTTAATAAGATCTCACACACCTGCATTCACTAACAAACTAGAAGAGTTCATGAGCAACAATGAGTTTGGATCGAATTCGTGAAAACGATAGTAGTTAGGGTTAGTAGTAGGAGAAGTCGCATATTGCTGTTGCTGGGCACGCCTAGTTGCGTTCGCGGACGCTGTTGCATAGGATGCATTGTTGAGGGATGAGGCAAATGATGATTGAAGATATTTTTTAGTTGCGGCAGTTTGTAAGCCAAGATTGGAGTGGCGTTGTTGTGGGTGGTGGTTGTTGGTGCTATTGTTGTTGTTGTTGTTGTTGTTCTTGTGCGACCACGTATAGCTTATCTGTGTCATACTCTTACTGGAATCACGCGGACCATTGCCCAATGGCCGGAAACTAGTGGAGATGCCACCGCCAAGCGAATATTTGCCACGCTCCCGTTGTCCACCGCCGGCGGCCAGATGGGTCATACTGCGCGACATGGCGCCCACTGCTGTGGAGGTGCCACTAGCGCCTGCCGAACCGGCACGCTTCTGACCGGGCCGAGCACGTCGAATGCCAGCGGAGCGACCGCCGCCTAGCGAAGCCGTCTCATCCAGCATTTCCAGTTCTTGTTCACGTCGCTCCCGTTCCAGAATGGCACGAACATGCTCACCATTACGTCGTATTGGCTGCGCCAGCTGGTCCAAACGATTCATTGAATAGGCGCGTCCTGTTTTGCGGTCGTTGTTGTAGTTGTTGGTGGTGGTGTTGTTGTTGTTGTTGGTGATATATATATGTAAAGTGGAGAAGTGATTTCAAGAAAGTGTTGATGAATCAGAGTTGTATCAGAATCATTTGGTTTTTCTTGTGATTGGGTGGTGCTTTGTGGTTCCTTATACATATACATATATATTTATATATACAGAGGACGTCACACTGAAGTTGACTAAAAAAAGGTTTTTCTAGTGTGTGTGTGTGTGTGTTTGTGGGTGAGTATGAAGTTAGGTTAAGGTGTGTGTGTTTGTGCTTTTGTGAAGACTGTAGATCTGATATATAGATAGATATATATATATCCGGGGTTGGGGGAGACTGCAGCTGAGAAAGAACCAAAAGCAACAAGTAAAGACATAAATCCGCCCCATTGAAAGATTCGATTTTTTTTTTCTTGGTTTTTTTGTCACATCATTCAGTCGAAGAGTATTTCTTTTTGGTGGTTGGGTTCAAGAGAAGGAGAAGGTCACCTACAAATGAACCTACTTATAAGAAATGCACGTATATGATGAAAATAATAATGATGATGAAGATTGAGATGATGATGATGCATACACATCGCATGGGTATGATTGATGTTGCGAAGAACCTGTTGAGAGGGGGTTGTGTGTGTGCGGGGGACAGTCTTACCTGGTGTTCGGGGTGTGGTGCTTAAGGAGCCTCGCGAACCATAATGCCCGTCTCGAGGGCTGGGTATTGTCGGCATTAGGTCCGTTTTCCTGCGGTAAACGCTTCGGAACATCATATTCTGATGTGATGTGTCAACGGAATCTTCTGCAATTGTTTTTTTAGGGATATGGATTTTTTTTTTTGGTTGTTGTTGTTGATTTCGACTGGGACTGAACTCAGTTTATTACGATTAAAAAAAATAATAAAATAATACTAATGCAAAATGTATTCATCGAGAAACCAAAAGCATTAATCATGCCAAGACTAAAAGAGAGAGAGAGAGGGGAGAGAGAGAGAGAAAAGGAGCAGGAGAGAGCTACTAAAATTGGGATAAAAAATAAAGCTAATGGGTCCGCCGCCAGGCAGATTTAGGGCTGTACACATCCTAATTACAAGAGCTATATAGATAATTATATAAGAGGTATTGCAAGCAATGAATGCCTCTGATATAATCGATATTAATCGATAGCTCGTTTAGTGGGATACAATTATTAGATCATGCAACAAAAATGGGCGCATGCCAGTTAGGAGTTTCTCTACACAGTGAGAAATAGCTAGCTTTTAAGAGGTTAGAGGGCAACAAACAAATAAACAAAATAGTATTAAAAAAAAAACAGGAACAATCGATAGTTGTTGATAGAAGGGAGTAGAGAAGAGAGGAACCCTCACCCTTACGATATGAGTTATTGTTGTAGTTGTTGTTGTGGCTTGCAGTTGCTGTTGTATTATTATTATATTGTCTGTGCGCAGTTGTGGTTGTTGTTGGTGTGGAAGTCAGTTTTTGGGCGTTGTTGTTGTTTTTAATGGTCGCTGTTGGCCCATCAATATTGATCTCGCCACCGGCTATCGAAAGCGAGAAGCGCTTGGGTGGCTCATCATTGGAATAGCCCCAATTGAATACCTCGTACATGGAGGAAGACTTGCGGCGATGATCTGTATGATGGTTGGTAATATATATGGCACATTTGTACACAGAGAGAAAGATTTAAAGTAAAAAATATATAGAATCAAACAAACTTAAACAGACAGTCTGTGAATTAACGAGCAGTGATTTGTTGTTGGATTGTTTATATGCTTGTATAGTATATATAATTGCAAAATCAAATAAATATATATATATAGTAAAAATGTGTGAAAATCAAGTTAAAAGGTTGGTTTTTTTTTTTGCACACAGCTGCAACAGTTCACAGTTACTTGGGAAATTGGATTGGGTACATATAGAACTGAGAAAGTTTTTTTTTTTGGTTTTTGTGAATTACGAGTACATTGTTCTAAAGTAAGATTAAACTGCAAAAATAAATAGTTAAGATTATGTGTGTGTGTTCAACTAGAGTGTTTCTTTTTCTAGTGTAAGTTTTTGTGACAGTTCGATTGAAAGTATGGTTCGGTAAGGTAAGTAATAGCTTAAGAACTTACCATCCTGCCTTTCCGTGGATGTGGAGGTACGCTTCTTAGCACCACTGTCGGCTAGTTCACGCTCGGAACTGCGACGTGAGAGCGAGGCGTTCGCTACATTCGATATAGATGTTGAACTAAAAGAAGGCAAAATAATGTCAATCACGAGCTGGGGGTAAGCATTAGCTTTAGCTGCTCACCGTCGCTGACCCCAAAAGGTGCTGGGCGATACGAGACCATAATCAGCCGGCACATCCAATAAACGTGGCGTTGACGAACCAAAAGCGAATATAATCGAATTTCTATCGCGTTTCTTTGTCTCTATTCGAGAATCCCGCTCCTGTTTAAAAAAAAAAGTTGTTAGTTAAGTTGAAAGTTAAGTTAAATGTTTTAATGACACGCACCAAATTCCTTTTGAGTATGTACTCGCGTCGCTCCTTTTCCGCTTCGATAATGGCTCTTTTGCGCTCCTCAACTAGATGACGCTTCTCTGTATCACGTACACGGATTTCATCGATGCGACGACGACGTTCCTCCTCCTTTTGTTCGCGATACTTTTGTGCCGCCTCCGCTTGAGCGCGCAGCTCTTCGATTTTACGCTGTCGTTCCTCATTCTGACGATCGCGTGCATATTTTAGTTTCTCCTCACGATCCTTGGACACTGAGCAGCCAAAAAGAAGAAGAGACCAAACATTAATTCTTAGAATTGTTATGATTATGTGGTTGATTGTTTCACCTTTAATGCTACCTGTGGCAGATAAATCGATAAAGCTTTATACATTCTCTACTTATAATTGTTTTTTTTTTTGGCATTTGCCGGCGACTTTTACAGCGACTGACGTCATCGACGCTGTGAGCTTGCCGTTTTTGTTTTGTATGTATGTGGGTCAATTGACAACAATAACTACAATAACAATACACACCCGCACACACTCAGTTGTTGTGTGTGTGTGCGATGAGCAAATATGGCAAAAAAGAAAATGTAAGCGCACATTGTTATTATTAAAATGACATTGGGGCTGGCTATGCAAAAAAAATAAAATAAAAGCAAATAGTCAAGTTGAATAAGTTGGCCAACTAACTAACATTTCTTTCGTTGTGGTTGTAGTTGTAATCGAGTATCGGTCAGTCCCGATAGTGCGCATTATCGTACAAAACTATTTATGGAATTTTAAATGACGTAAGTGAAGTGAATGCAAAATTCTTTAAAAATTCACACAAACTTCGACTTTAAATGAATCACTTTCAGGCCTGTTTTGGCTTTTTTAACACCTTTTTGTAAACCAATGCAAATTCGATATATCAGCTCTCAAGGTGACAATTTGTTGGAATCTTCCTGTTGTTGTACATGATATTCCAGCTGTATAACAAAATGTGTTTAGATAACGCCGCTGAGCTTATCAGTTCGAGTGTTGTTTTGATGATCATGCGGCAGGGATGGCCAAAAGAAGCAAAACACAGGTGTCTAAAGCATTGACAGATGCGTCATTTTGTTGCATACGCCCACCTCTGCCAACAGAGTGAATGAGTGTATGCTGCATTCTCTGTGCACAATGAGAGATGTATGGGTTTAAGGTAAAGTTGGAACAAGATAGATTGCTTAGGCAAAAGAATGTAGATGCGATGAAAACTATACACTTTGGATTATTTTGTTTTTGCACAAGTGTATTTAATATTTGTTGCAAACATCATTCATTTTGTTTGTGTGTGGTAAGAGCATACAGTAGTCGTTCGAATCAAACTTTATGTAATACACATACGCATGCACAACGACTAGATGCATAATAAAAATATACAACAAAAAAAATATTTATATTTGAACTCAACTTACCTTTTCGTTCGGCGCTCCCCTCTCGGCTTTCGGGTCGTTTGGGTATGTTTTCCACTAAAAGTAAATAAAGTGGACAAAGCAAAAATAAATATAAACACTTTGTGTTTTGGTTTCGTAAGAAAAAATCTTTAAACTTGCTGCAAAGCGTTCCGCGTTAATAACAACGAATTTTATACCCAATTCTTCACTTGATTTTCGCGAACACACTCACTTGATCAATTCCAAATCGAAATGTGTGTATATTAATGAAGAAAAAAAAAAGAAAATCAATTGGCTTCTGTTTTGCACTTGCAGGGCAAGGAAAAAACACGCATTTGATAAGTCGGCGAGCAGACGTCGGGTAGGGAGGTAGACAGAGAAAGAGAGAGAGAGGGGACGGACAAACACACACAAACAAATGTTCAGCTGCAGCGCAGCTGCTGCCTCACGATGACTGTAAAACAGCGACGACGACTACACGGGGCAGCAGCAAAAATGTTTTCCTCTGGAAAACTTTGAACGAAATTTATTTATAACTCAAAACTCCGGTTGACGTTTTGATGGGGCATATGGGGCGGGGGGAAAAACATGCACACACATCGTAGAACTCAAAAAACACACGGGGGCAAATTTCACCCATATGAAGCGAAACACTTCTTCTGGCTTCTTCTTTTTTTCACATCGTTCGCTTTTTGAGTGTGAGTCGTCGTCGACGTCGTTTCGTTAGCTGCCCAGTCGACCAATCATTTTTGTGGCTTATAAAATTCTTTGTTACACGTATGGGTGGCTTGTTTTTTTAACTTGTCATTGACGCGCACGCTTTGAAGTTTATTTTGTTGAGCCGTTTCACGTTTTTAATGCATACCTGCTGGGTTATTCGAATAATTTTCTTGCTGGCCCTCAAGACTCGCCATATTCTCACTTAATATTTTTCTACATCTACATTTATCGATACTAAGCAGACAACTATCAAGCGAAACGATGACAACTACTCGATGAGAGTTTTGTCGATATTTCTAATCTGGCAGAGGTGTTACTTTGATTAGTAGGGTAACAAAAAACCGGTTGATATAAAACTCGATATCAATAATCAGCCAAAAAATACCAGAGGCACATCATAAACATCCCGCGTTTTATTTTGTTTGGAGCTACATTTTTATTGATTGCATCAAATAAAATGCCTGCGGAACCTGAAACTGTTGTGGTGGACAAGCGCAACAATTTGCCTTGGATTGAGAAATATCGGCCGGTGAAATTTGAAGAGATTGTAGGCAATGAAGATACCGTTGCCCGGCTGTCTGTGTTTTCCACACAAGGAAATTCACCCAACATAATCATTGCGGTAATATATTTTGTAAAATTAAATAAAAATGTTATAATTAACGGAGCTGTTACAGGGACCACCTGGTGTGGGCAAGACAACAACAATACAGTGCTTGGCTCGCATTTTGCTGGGCGACAGCTATAAGGATGCCGTCCTTGAGTTAAATGCTTCCAATGAGCGTGGAATTGATGTCGTAAGGAATAAGATAAAGATGTTTGCACAGCAAAAGGTAACTTTGCCCCGCGGTCGCCATAAGATTGTCATCCTCGACGAGGCAGACAGCATGACGGAGGGCGCACAACAATCCCTTCGACGCACCATGGAAATTTATTCAAATACAACGCGATTTGCGCTTGCTTGCAACACGAGCGAAAAGATTATTGAACCCATCCAGTCACGGTGTGCGATGTTGCGATTCACCAAACTATCGGACGCCCAGGTGCTCGCAAAGTTAATTCAGGTGTGTCAGCTGGAAAAGCTCAAATATGATGAGGATGGCCTGGAAGCGATTGTGTTTACAGCCCAAGGAGATATGCGTCAGGGTCTTAACAATCTACAGTCGACAGCCCAAGGATTTGGGGACATTACGGGCGCAAATGTATTTAAAGTGTGTGACGAGCCGCATCCCATGTTGTTGCAGGATATGCTGCAGCATTGTGCCGCCAATGATATACACAAGGCATACAAGATCCTAGCAAAGCTATGGCGCCTTGGCTATGCGCCCGAGGATATTATTGGCAACATCTTTCGTGTCTGCAAACGTTTAGATGTTGATGAGCAAATGAAGTTGAACTTTATACGAGAGATTGGCATTACGCACATGAAAATTGTCGACGGATGTAACTCCTTGTTGCAGCTAACTAGTTTGCTAGCTCGTCTGTGCATGGTGGCGGAGTCTCATTAGCGTTCATACTTTTCTTGAACTTTTTAATCTTAAGTTTCAACTTGTTGAATAAATGAAAACATACCTAAATTTGATTCCGATACTAATCGCTAAGTTATTGTTCGATATCAATTGAAAACTAAATCGAAATGTAACCTTGGCGATATGTTGATGTTTAGCAAATCGACTTTGTCGATAGCACCGTGTATTTCTAGTTGAATTTTTTTCGCGGACGGTCCAACAATAAACTAATAGAAATTTAGTAAACAGCGCACAAAAATGCAAATGCAAACGTACAAGTTGGTTGTTGTCGGTGGTGGCGGCGTTGGCAAGTCAGCCATAACGATACAATTCATACAGGTGAGAGAGCCTAGGAGTATAGCTGAGCTGGTGACGTCGTCGTTGTCATCGTATAGGCAAAAGCGACAGTGATGCCGCAGTGATTTTGAAGTTTAAAATAACAGTGACTCTTATCGGTGACACATAGCTGCCTAAGCTAAACGTCGCTCATCACTGTACAACCGGGGAGGGGCGCGGCCGCAACGTAACAAGTGGGCTGGACCCTTGTTTTGGAAAAAGCAACAAGCGATCGACTTTGTTTGGCAATAACACGAGTTGTGTGCTACATATTTTCAAGCATAGATCATCATCGATAAAATCAACTAAAGAAGCGCAACGACAATCAACTTAATTTTCAACAGCACTAAAAACGAAATGGGAGCGGCTTAAATTGGAGTTATGATTATACATTTGTATGTGTTTGTGTGTGTGTGTGAGGTCAATTTCTGTTTGCCCCCGCTCTTCATGGTCACGACCACGGTCCCTCTTTGGCCATCGTCTCCTACTATATATACAGAATGTGGCAATGCTCGGCGGTTTTGCTATTTATTTTTAGTTATTTGCGTCATCTCCATCTCTTCTCATGCCACAACCATTCATATGAATATTTACACACACACACACACGCTAACATAAATAATTTGTATGCATACGAACATTTACACATACAACACACAAAGATTTTCAAGTAGTTTTGTTTTTCTTCATGATAAAAGTGGCATCTGCGTGTGTAAACAATTCAAAAGTGCTATAAAAAACAGAAACAGAAAGAGAACGAAAATAAAAACAATTACTAAACGCTTGATTCTTGTTTCCACTTGAAACTTTACAGAGCTACTTCGTCACAGACTATGATCCGACCATCGAGGATTCCTATACCAAACAATGTGTCATAGATGATGTGCCAGCCAAATTGGACAGTAAGTGATATGCTTTCAATTTTCGTCTCTTGTATTAATCCATTTTAATTTCCATTTTAGTACTGGATACTGCTGGCCAGGAGGAGTTCAGTGCTATGCGTGAGCAGTATATGCGCTCGGGAGAAGGATTTCTATTAGTGTTCTCCTTGAACGATCATTCCAGCTTCGATGAAATAGAAAAGTTTCGGCGCCAAATATTGCGCGTTAAGGATCGCGATGAGTTTCCCATGCTGATGGTGGGCAACAAATGCGATTTGGAGCATCAGCGCCAGGTATCGCTAGAGGAGGCACAAAATACGAGCAGAAATCTCTTGTTACCATATATTGAGTGCAGTGCCAAGCTGCGCGTTAATGTCGATCAGGCATTTCATGAGCTGGTGCGCATTGTGCGCAAATTTCAAATAGCCGAGAGACCCTACATTGAGGAGGGCTACAAGAAGAAGGGCAAGAGGAAATGTTGCCTAATGTAAACAGCAAACAGTTGCGAATCTCCAACAACAACAACAACAACGAAAACAACATGAATGTAACGAGTATAACACCAAATTTAAAATTAATTAACGCTTCGACTGAGCTATAAATATACATATGTGTAGATTCCTCCGATTAACCCAGTTATTGGACCCAGATCCTAAAAATAAAAAAAGTGCATTTTATATAACTGCCCGCCAGCCTGCCCAGTACCGAAGAATCAACGAATTGAATATAAGCTCGCGCCACTTAACTGAAACTAAAACTCCACGGAAATGTCCTTGCGTCCACGCTCAGACAGCAAACACATTAAAACATTTATAAATACATACATATAAACACAATTATATATATACATACATACACACACATATAAATAACATATATATATATATATATATTTTTGTAATATTATTTGTTGAATGCATGGCAACAATTAAGAACAACAATGTTTTATAATAATGGTTAGAAATTGAACGTGAAATTTGTTCGTGTGTTTTTGATGTGCAAAACGCCATTTGTTTATTAATGAGCCAAGTTTTTTGATATGTTTGTTTTGATTAAGCCAAAATGTAATGTGTTATTGTAATTCGTATTGTTATTTACTACTAATAATAATATTATTTATATACGCAAGCGTATATAATATACTATATAGTATGACTAAAATTTCAAATTTTGTTCAGCGTAATCAAAGATTGTGTTGTATTTTAAAAAAATAACAATTTGAGTGCCTCGTTCTCGTTGCATTTAGTCATCGCATTGATAACAATAATAATAACAACAACAACAACAGCAAAAACAACAAAACTGCAACAAACAAACAATTTAAATTGTTTTGCTTTGTTATAATTTAACATAAAAAGCGCTTAAAAGCGCACAATACAATAATATTTGTAAAACCTCTTATAAAATTTACTCATATGTTTTTTATACGAAAAAAATATGTATTTTTACATCATAATATTTTTAATGTGAAGCGTGTTTGTATTTTTGTTTAACTCGTAAACTGCTTAATTAAACGAAACATTTTTTTTAATTTATAATGTATATTTATACAAACATATATATATTTAATACAAAGTATATGCGCAATTCTAATAAACACAAAAAAAAAACAAATCCTTTTCAAATTATTTACGTTATATATAGTAAATTGTTTTATGAGGCCAATCTTGGATGTAATCATTAAAATATCTTGGTTTTAAATTTATGTAGAATTAATCAAGAAGTCAAACTATAACAGTTTTAAATAGTTTCCTTAAAGTTTTTCATGTATTTTTTCGCAACTTTAGTATTATATTTATTTAAGTAAGATTCCTTTGATGGCGTCAAAGCATTGTGTTTCATGTGTTGTCTGTCTATAAATCCTTAGAAGTGCAAAAAATTAATTGGACAGCATGTTAGTCAACTGGACCGTTCTGTTGGGTATAAAAGCAGCTGCAAACTTATGAAGAACACATAGAACTCAAGATGAATTCCAAGAGTGAAGTCCTCATTGTTGCAGTGCTCTTCTTTCTGCTGGGCTGTGTGCAGTGTCAAGTAAGTAGAGATGGAACAAATGGTGATAGATTTGTTAAATACCTTTCATACTTGCAGCTAACATTCTCACCGGATTGGGGCAAGCGTTCGGGTGGCAGTGGTGCTAGTAGTGGTCCTGGCGGCTTCTTTGAATCGACACAGGCAAACTGCAAGACATCCAATGAGATGCTGCTGGAGATCTTTCGTTTTGTGCAGTCGCAGGCGCAACTCTTTCTTGACTGCAAGCACAGGGAGTAAGCGGCGGAAGCTAGCAAGGATTCAATGATTTATACCCTTTGATTATAATATTCAATGTAATATTTATTGTTGTTTTTGTAATTTGTATTTATACGAGTACACGAGGTAGTCGTAGTCGGCATTTAGATTTAGAGCACTTTCCGTTTTTTCGTCTCTCAATGTATTAACCACTTATCAATTTATAAAACTTATAGCCATATGTGCCTAACTTTTGGAAAGCGGAAGAAACTGAATAAATAAGCGCAATCGTAAATAATGTTGTAATTCAATTAATATGATTTCAAAAAGTTTATCCAATGAACACTTTTTGGATAATACCTATCAGTCTAATGAGCCTATATCATACCAATATTTAGACCTTGTTCAGTTTAAAACTCTTTCCGGTTGTGGGTTCAATGGGTGGTTTACCTTTTTCAAGTTCAAGCCATTCGTCATCACTCGAACTTTTTTTTTTACCGAAAATTAAATAAACAGATAATAAAGATTGGCTGTAAAAGCAATTTGATTTAATTTCGAAAATTGCAATAATTAAGCTTCATAATCGCTGCGATAATTCCAATTTTAGCTCCAGTTCAGTACTCAAAAACATCAGTGCAACGTTGACAGTTATGGAAAACATGTGCAACTTTTACAATATGAAAACCAAGTTCTGGATAAGTTTCGTTGGGATCTATAGCTTTGTGCATCTTGTGAATTGTAAGTTTAAAAGCGAGTTAGTTTTTAAATGCCATTCAATGATTGCAATCGTGTTAAATAAATTGTGTTTAGTTAAAACAAAATAGTTGTGTGTTATAACTAGATCTGTCTCCGGTTCACTAATGTGTGTCATGTAAACACCGAAAGCACAAAGCACACCAAATCGTTGGACACAATCGGATAGCGAGCGTCAGTGGCCCAGTTATTTTAATTATCGAAAATTAACAAAGCATGGGCAAAGGGTGCAAAATGTGTGGGCAGAGTTTTTTTTACTAGTGGATCAAAGAACATTTAGTTATGTCCAACACCCAATAAGTCCAGCTCAAACTGCAGATATACAGTGGAACTTCAGTAAGAGAAAACATTCCAGTTCGAATTTCGCAACTCCAATGTATCATTATTCCAATTAGAGTTTGTTGTAATTAAGAGTTTTAATCTCTAACAATCAAATATTCCTAACTGACAGCTGGACTTACGTTTCAATGGAGTTCCACTGTAGTTGCAACACCCAATGTATTTTTAGCACTCGAAGAGTCAACAAACAATTTTCTCGACACATAATTGAATAATTTGTGATAACATTCAAGCTCCGGGGGCCACAGTTGGTTGGTTTTGGCTGCAACCAAATTGGTCAACAGTACTTTGGCAACATTTGGAGCAGCTGCACATACGGCTTAGACCGACAACCCACAACCATGCTGGTGACTCAGTTCTGTCTGAAGGTGTATTTCTGGCCATTTCTCTCGTATTTGGCCAACATCAAGGGCTGGTGTCCAATCTATCCGACAGGTTACTTTCCCGTCTATTATCCCTATCCACCACCACCACTACCACCACAGCCACAGCTGCCAGTGACGCCACTAACGCCCATCTTCACGTCCACGTTCGCAGTGGGACCAACATTCCAGCCGACACCACCATTTCCACAGACGCCGTTAACGCCATCGTTGCCACCGTTACCAACGCCATCTTTGCCACCAATTCCAACGCCATCGTTGCCACAGACGCCGCCAACACCATCATTGCCACCATTTCCAACGCCACCATTTCCCACGACCGTGACAACAATTGTAACACCACCGGGCAGCACTTTGCCGCCGCCTACGTGCCCAACATCGCCGTTTGTCTGCCTGCCGGGTGGAGTGCGTCCCCTGCCCAATTGTCCCTGCATCGATCCCAGACAGCAGCAACAGCAACCGCAGCCACCACAGCCACCGCAGCCGAATCAACCTCCAGCCGGTTCGCCCATGCTTTCAGATATGATGGTCTTCATGCCGCTTAATCCCCCAGGACGTCGTCGTCGTAGACGGCGTCATAACCAACAATCCCCTTAGATCAAGCACCGCCTCCACTACATATTAACCCCTCAAAATCCAAAGACCCAACAACAGCATTATTCGTAGCAAACAAAATTGGCAAAATAAATTATGAGAACGCAAAGAAAAAGAATAAAAAAAAACATCTGCAATCAATTCGAATTGGCAAACTTCTCGCATGTATCCAGTAGCGCACCTTCACCCTTCACGTAGAAACCTTTAGAACCGCAATCGTGATCTGTTCATCATTTCAGCCCAGCTGCAGAGTTGCCAGGATGCACGTTTGCGTGCCGGCACCTGTGTGCCTTTAAGCTCCTGCTCTAATCTCATCGATGCCTATCAAACAGGCACCGTTAATAGCGATTTTCAAACGTTTCTGGGACAGTCAATATGCGGTTTTGATGGCTCCAGCTTCTTGGTAAATTGCACATTATCTTACGCGGAGAAGAAAGAACAATTATCTGATTCCTTGCAGGTCTGCTGCGCCTCGGAACGTACGCCCATCGTGAGCAGAAGTCCCAAGGAGTATGCGCCACCTAGCGGCGGTTTCTCTTTCTCCTCGCTAGGTGCTTCAACTACGCAAAATCCGCCAATTGTCGTGTTTCAGCCCACGCCGCCTTTCAATCAAGGTCAAAATCCGCAACCACAGCAGCCAATTGTTGTGTTTCAACCCACGCCTCCTCTCAATCAAGACCAAGTGGTGCTGACGCGTACCACAACTTCACCTGCCATGCCACCTGCCTTGCCACCTGCACTATCAATTAGCAGCCCTTCCAGTTCAAGGGGCTGTGGCATAGCTGGCGCTACAACCAATCGCGTCGTGGGCGGTTTGCCTGTGAGGAAAGGTAAGTGAGGCCATTCTCACCCACATAATGTATCTTTTAACCCACTATCTCTGACAGGTGCCTATCCCTGGATGGCTGCTCTTGCCTACTATGAAAAAACAAATCCAAATACTTTAAAATTCCTCTGCGCTGGCAGCTTGATAAGTGCAACATTTGTTGTAACCTCGGCGCACTGCATTAATCCAACGTTGTCGATGGTTCGCCTGGGTGCACATGATCTGTCCCAGTCAAATGAACCTGGTGCTGTGGATTATCGCATAAAGCGTAGCATTGTTCACGAGAAATACGATTTGGCATCAATTGCCAATGATATTGCACTGATTGAGCTGAACGGCGAGGCGCCAGTTGGTGGTGAGTAGTATAGAAGATATAGGCACATTGTGTTTGCATCATTTTTACTTATTTTTGGTACTTTTTTCAGGCGATATACGACCGATTTGCCTGCCCGACTTGAGCCGGTTTCAGCGCGAGGATCAATTTGTTGGCATGAATCCGTTTGTGGCCGGTTTTGGAGCCACACAACATCAGGGAAGCACCTCCAATGTGCTGCGTGATGCACAAGTGCCGATTGTGTCACGACAAAGCTGCGAACTAAATTACAAGTCTGTCTTTCAGTTTGTCCAATTCAGCGACAAGGTAAACAAGCTTTCATCATTATGATCTTATTTATGCATGAGTAATTTTTTGTGTTAAACTTCTTGCAGTTGATCTGCGCTGGAAGCTCGAGTGTGGATGCTTGTCAGGGGGATTCCGGTGGACCGCTTATGCTGCCGCAGGTCAGTTACAGTTAACCATAGTATCTTAACTGACTCATCAGCTGAATTTTTGAACCAGTTTTTGACAATACCAAGGTGGTTAAGTTTTGCAGCTAATTGCTGGGGAACTCACAATATAATATTGTAGTGAAACTTACAATCATTTCGTTTGTTGTGTTGGCTTTTTTGTTTAGCAGTTCTTAACTTTATGATTGATTGTTTGTCTTATATATTTCCAGTTGGATGGTAACATCTATCGCTATTACTTATTGGGCATTGTTTCGTTTGGATATGAATGTGCCAGACCTGGTTTTCCTGGTGTCTATACGAGAACTAGCAGCTATTTGAACTGGATACAGCAGATACTACGCGGTGTTTCTAGAGGCAAAAAACGTAGATCCATTAAACACCTATAATAAAAACTATCTTTATATTTTTACTACACCTCTTTATTATTTCAACACTTTCGAGAGAATTATTTTCTTTTATAAAAATATATAACCTTTTGATTTAATAATAAACATGATGCCTTATCTAACAAGTTTGTAAGTATTACGATATTAGAATGATGCCTTAGCTAACAAGTTTATAAGTATTACGATATTAAGATTGTTTGTTGTTCTTGTTGTTATTCTATACTCGCAACATAAATCGCTATTGATTGGGTAATAAATTTGTCTCAAATATTACTTAACTAACTTGACTAAGTGCAAATGCAGCCGCTGTAAAAACAATATTTATATGACGGCTCGTTTGAAGGTTTGTCAATCAAAACGGATACTAAAGCCGGAACTATTCAGCAGGAGCAATCACTTATGGAATTTCTGAATTGAATCTGAACGACATTCTATCAATTACTTACTCATCGCCTCATTCGGCTCAAGGAATTAGTTATTCTACTACGAATTGAGTGCACTGTATGCATAACAAATGACTTTGGCTATCGGCTCTACTCTACTCAAAATTCCAAACAGATTCCACGACTATGCAAGCTGCAAGTTGAATCCCATCTCTTCGATCATCAAAAAGCTTTTTGATGCATACAAAACTCTCGGCTCTCGGCTCTTATCTGCATTAAATCAACATTAGCTTAAAGCTGCCCAATGAACAGTTTGTTATGTGATTCCCAGATGAATTGACAGCGAGCAATTAAGTTGTTGATAGATGCGCTTGAACAGCTTCATTAACTGTATTAACTATGTATGGCCGCAAGAAATCGTTTAAATCTGACAAATCAATTAAACATTTGTGCTTCTTGTTATGTTTATGTTAAGTTCATTTGAGTCACTTTTCAATTCTTGAAACTCAACAATGACAAACTGGCGCCAGTCCACATTGACAACATTTCATTTACGCATACGCATAGCTAAGCAATGTTCATTAGTTTGTATACCCTAACTCAGTCAATATTAAGAAATAACACATAAAGTACATAAATAAGATGTGATGATGTGTGATGTGCGACATATTTGAATATACAATTGAACAACCTATCATTTACAATTTTTTAAGTAAGGCAAGGTAACCCAAACTTGGTACTTCATTTAACTATTTAACTTCATGTTTTCCATGTGCATTTCTAACAATTTTGTTAGGGTAACCATTTTTATGTGATAATTATCGTTGCCATAAAATGTTCATGTTTAGTTATAACCTTTGGAGAAGACTATTTTTGTATAATTATTTGCCAGGGTATCTAATATTCGCCCACGAACGAATATCAGCTAATGTAAGTGTTTGAAAAGTTAACTTCACAATTAAGACATATCGAGCACAATTGCCATGAGAATGTTATTATACCCAATAAAATCGAGGCTATTCATTTAAAATTTGCATTCTAAGCAATGGATTTGTCATCTATATTGTTTTGATTGTAGTTTGTTGATGGGAAAAGCACAAATATTACAACTGCAATGTGAATTTGGTGATTTTGTTGCGATTTAATTGATATTGCTGTAAAAAACGATTAACGTTCCCTCTATGTCTCTCTCCTTCTCTGTGAGAACAGAGCTTAGCTTGTCCAGCTAAGTTCTCGCTTTTGCATCACATTGTATATAAAGCTCGGCATTGTCTCCGTCTCTGGCGATCGGTTGAGTGAGCACACGCAAAGCGTTTGTTGAAAAAAATGACAAAACTCGACCAAGAAACTTGACCGGGCTTGAAGACGTGCTCAGTTTGATAACGTACGCCAATCTGTGAACGTCGTGAAACGCGCAACTAAGAAAAAATTTTTCCACTACAGTTTGAGCTATATAGTATTGATTACAAATCACATAAAAGTGTGAGACATATTTGTTGTGTGTTGTGTTTGCCAAAAAATGAGTTTAGTGCTTAGTGTTGTGCTAACCATCGCCTGTTTGGGCACACTCACACCCGCCCAGTTTAATCGCAGACAAGGTATAAACACATATTATGTGTATAAATGAATCGTAGAACTTCACGCTTACGCTATTCTCTCCGCTTAAATAGAAATTTAAACGAATTAGTTAAGACAGAACAAAAACACTAACAACAAAACAAACAAGTTGATGGCGATTACGAGACGAGCGATTAGAAACCAGTTCCATTAAAAATCAACGCATCTATACACAAATAATATTATAACGCTTTCGAAGTTATACCACTTAAAATTACGATATGAAATTTTGTCAAGTTTGTAGCCTAAGTCTTTTGTTTTTAAATTAATTTCGGAAGAAAAAAAACTCGTCCGGATTTGTTAAATATAGCTCTCTCTCAAATTTGTTTGCTTATACGAGTATATTAAATTTTTAAATATTTTTTTGGCGTAGCGCCTTCAAGTTCAGTCCGTATAACCAGTCAGTGTCACTGTCATTGCAAGCTCCAACCAAGGTCAATTGACCCGGCTGTCGTTTCCTTACTGTTATATATTTTTGGGGTTTTTTTTTTTTTGGTCGGATGGGATTTATGCATATGTTGTCGCGTATTACGAGCACGTTTCACTTAATGGTTAATGACTGCAATTTGGTAAAAGCTTGCGAGCAGAATGGCAAGGACAGATATAAAGAGTTAGAGTTGAAATGCGAATACTAAAGTTTTTCGGAGAACCAAGAAATCTTGTTTCAAAATCATGTTCTCTAACGCTGTTCTGTTCGTTTCTATTTTTAGAAAGGCAGAACTGCATTACACCCGAGAATTATTATGGCAGCTGTGTGGCGCTCAGCTACTGTCCCCAAGTGACCAATGTGTTCCAGGTGACCGATAGGCGAACGGCACAGAATTATGTGATTGCCTTGCAGCGCAGCTGTGGCACACGTAACATTAACGGGGATCCGGTGGTATGGGATACACTTTTCACTATCGCTTTGCTTCACTTTTACTTTCACTATCGTTGTATCCTCTTCGTGTAACTATGTAGGTGTGCTGCACTCGACCCATTTCTAATCCAAATCCGGTTACAGAGCGACCCCGGTTTCCGGTTACAGAGCGACCCCCGAATCCTTTTTTTACCACAGAGAGCACATTTGTGCCGATCCAGGTTCAGTCGACAACACAGGCACCCAATCCCTGGATACAACCAACCACCCAAAGGCCACCAGCTACCTCAGCTCCAATTGTAGAACCACGTGGTGTTAGCTGTCGTTTTCCACCTGGAACGCTTGGTGAATGTGTGGGTAAGTCTTGTCCACTGATCCATTGCTGGATGTATTTTTAAGACCTCTTCTTTTTTGACAGATATCAAGAGCTGCGCTTCAGTTTTTAACCAGTTGCGAGTGAAGCAAAATGATCCCGATTTTGCCAAAGAACTGAAGGCCTCCAATTTAGTCTGTGGTGGTGTTGGTACCAATGTCTGCTGTCCCACGGGTCAAGCAATCACCACACCGCCTACAGTGGCCCCCCCAGTGAACAGCGGTGAGATACCACGTCGTCTGCCCACCATAGAGGAGGGTTGTGGCTCCACTAAGGCTGTCTTTAAAAAGGTCGTTGGCGGTGAACCGGCCAAACAGGGTTCCTGGCCCTGGGCTGCACTCCTTGGCTATGACGATGGCTCTTCGTCACCGTTCAAGTGTGGTGGCACTTTGATTACTGCCCGACATGTTCTCACCGCTGCCCATTGCATCAGAGAGGATCTGTAAGTATGGCCAAGAGTTTGCTCCTTCGATATTTTAACAACTATACTTGTAGAATATTTGTGCGACTGGGCGAACATGATCTATCAACGGATACGGAAGCACGCCATGTTGACATACCGATTGTAAAGGTAAAATATTTTGAAAGAGATTATATTTACTATATCGATTTTTATATATATTATCTCTACACACAGAAAGTGTCTAATGCTGAGTATAATCGTCGCAACGGACGCAGTGATATTGCCATGCTCTATTTGGAACGCAATGTTGAGTTTACAAATACGATTAAACCCATTTGTTTGCCCAGCAGTCCGAGCTTGCGTGCCAAGTCTTATGTGTCGACAAATCCCTTCGTTGTTGGCTGGGGTAAGACACAGGAAGGTGGTGCATCCTCCAATGTGCTCATGCAGCTGATGATACCAGTGCTATCTAACGAGGTCTGTCGTACTCAATATGCGAAAGTGAATCGTTACTTCAATGAGGAACAGTTTGATAAGGCAGTACTCTGTGCGGGCGTACTGGGAGGCGGCAAGGATACGTGTCAAGGTGACTCGGGTGGTCCATTGATGACCTCCGAGGTGATCAACAACGATATGCGTTTCTATCTGATTGGTGTAGTATCGTACGGTGTGGGTTGCGCCCGGCCCGAGATTCCCGGTGTTTATACGAGCACTCAATACTTTATGGACTGGATAATCCAAATGGTGGCGAATACGCCTTGATTTGGATTTGAGGATCATCTTATTCGTTGCTGCAGTCGTCTTTTTTTGCCATCTTACATGTATAAAACCTCTATTCTTATGTGCTCAAAGTAAATAATTACACTCAAAGGCGCTCCAAGCGCACACAATCTTAAATATTTACACATTGACTGTGTGACCCTTTTGTTCTCATGACCTCAGCATTTGTCTAATCCTTGAGGTGAATGCCTAGCCAGACTTATGCAAATAGCCAAAAGTGAGAGTATGTATGTTCATCAATCATTCTTCTAATGATCGCAGCAACAGCTACAGCAACCCTAAGCACTGATCTAGTCTCAGAGCAGGGGGTAGAGTTACATATGTTAAAGGGGTTGCCTTGGTTCGGACATGAACTGCATTCTAATCGTGAAGAAGCTCACAATGGATTTGAATATTCGTTGAAGACACACAGAGCTGGGACTACCGCATCTTGTATCAGTTTGGCGCCATCTCAAAGGATCTATGAAAATTCCTGAACCTTACTTGGCACGCTTCGTCTCCCCTTCTGAGCTGTAATCAGATCAAATGCCAGACGAATCCTTTTTTTTTGTCTGTAAAGTTAGAAGACGCCTTCTGTTCATCGCTCGCCCGCGCATTTGAGGCCACAAATGCTGTAGGAGTTTCCTTACAACCCATTATGATTTAAATCGCAGGAACTCCAGCATCTGCCAGCTGTCAAGACCCTCAGGCTAAGATCCAGAGTTCATTAGAGTGCAGTTTATCCCTGCTCTCACTCTCATTTCAAATCTTACAATTAAGTCAGTATCACAACATTCATCAACATCTTTTATCAATAATGCCATACAAAAAAGGAACAAATTTGCATACGATAGTTTACCCTATTTTAAAATTTGCATGCGAAAGAGGATTTGCGAAAATCCCGAGACACACACAAGGGTGTTAATTTCATCATTAGCAGTGATATCTTTATTGACAGCTCATTGCGAAAAAAGGATCCTTTGCAAAGAGGGTTGCAAAAACCAAAGAAATAAAAAAAGACATCAACAGTCAAGAGGTGTACAAAGGAAAAACCCACAATCGCAAATATAAACACAATTGGCAGTAACGTAAAAACATAAAAGGTATCAATACATTGTAAGCTGAGAACATTCGTTTGATTTACTGAGAGGTAATTTTTGGTCAATCAATTGATCAGATAGGAATTTCATTTGTGGGCGCATAAAATTTAATGTTTTATTACAGAATAGATGTAGATCACAGGGTTTACGTTCTAGTTATTAAATTACTTTTTCTCGCTTAACATTAACAAAATTGTATTAAATTGCACTGATTATATTGTTATGTACTAAAAACTGGCACTACTTTAGATTTAGGTTCAAGGTTCCATGCTGTTCCTAAACTTCTGGTGAGGTAGCACTGCGTTTGAGCACCTCATTTAAGGTTGGACTGAGCGCCAGTGCGGGATTTGCCACTGCAATGATATTGTCACCAGCGGCGGAAATAACTTGAACACCAGCAGCTGTTAGATCCACAGTTTCGATCAGGTTCAAATCGCTAGCTGTATGTGGCTCACAGTGGTTGGTTGCTTTGTCCAGTGAGGATAACGGGGAACGTTCACTTTCCAGACCATTGCCCTGTGGAATAGTTTGCAAAGAGTTTGGGCCTTTACTCAGGACATTCTCTATCGCCCGATGGCCAAACACATACTCACTGGCATGGGTGGGGAACTCGAATTGCTGAAGGAGAAACGCGAATCATTGTCCTCAAAGTCCGTCGTCTTGCCCAAACTAAACAGTAAAAGCAACAATATTATTATATATTATATTAGAAAAAGTTTTTAATACTCACGAGAACTTGGCTATTTCCGACAGATCAAACGGCGGCTTGGCGAACTTTTGGTACATGGCAAATAGATTGTAGCGTGAATCCTCAACAGCTTCCTTCATTTGGTTTTGTTGTTTTTGCGATTTTGCAATAAGATTGTGGATTAAAATCTCTGGCGACAAATGATATATAAAAGCTAAGCGTGGCAAGCGTTTTGTTTTTTTTTTTGGAAGAATACACGATGTTGGATTTGGGTTTTAAAAGCGGGAAAATTTATTTATTGGCTCAACGAATAAAAAGGTACTCCACATATTGCAAAAGATAAGTATAACAAACAACTTATCACTAAATAAAACAACCTAACCCAAAGATATGACTAAAACTATTAAGGTAAGTAATGGGTTAGTAGTCAAGTTAAGCATAGGTTAGTTAGGAAAGTATCGATATAACAACAATTAAACTAATAAATACTCTATAGTTTCGAGAAAACAACCACAACAGAAATACTAATAAATAAAAAAAGACTAGGTTTTGTTTAAGTCTAAATCCAAAACAACTACAAATCATTCGAATACTCAAGACAATCGAAATATTAATATTAAATGTACAATCTCTATGTTAGTAAAGTCAATGACCGTTGATCGGGCCCAATAGCTGCAAAGCAAAAATTTTGGTTAACAATGGGAATCGGCTAGAAGCTTTAGAAACTGCCACCTTTCCTAAAAAGCACTGAAGCAGAAGCTGAAGCTGAAGCACTGCACCAGGAAGCACTTCACAGGTCGCATTTTAAGGCTCATCGGATGCGTTCTTTCTTACCCGATTCAGTTCCATGGGCAACTGTGCCGCCTCCGTGGAGGATAAACGTTGACGCTTCATTGGCAACACCGAATCACTGGACTCACAGTCCACATCGATCGGTGCACTACGCTGGGAGGCACTGCTCTGGCCGGGCATCTGCTGGGCAAGCAGATTACCATAGCGTGCTATCGATGCTGAATGCCCAAACCCAGCATCCTTTACAATCTGGCGGGCTAAGGGAAAGAGCTCGTCACGGCGCGTGAGCAACCAAATGGTTTGAGGATTGCGACACAATTGTGCTGCCGCCTCATTCACGCAGACCTCGTGGAGGGTGAGTGGCTTCTCCGGACGCCGCTTGCAGTCGAAGCGACCATAGATTGCCGAGTACTTACGTATCTCATCCATGCGTCGCGGATCATGCTCACCCATTGCTAACACCTGCTCCAGTTCGCGTGTGGTGCGCTTCTTGGAAGTCTGAGCACGTGGCTCCCTCTGAGGGAGCTGTCGCGCAATCTTTGCCGCACACATGGTTATACGTTGCACCTGCAGCTCGGTGAGCACGGGTGTTAGCTGGGGGGAGCTAGAGGAGACTTGGTGGGCACCAGAGGGTGTGGCAACTGTGCTTGGCAGGCTTGTTGCAGGCAACAACAGAGGATTGGGTGAGGGATTGGTTGGTGTCTGCAGTACAGGCAGAGTCTGAAGTACGGGCGAACTGATCTGTGAGAGCAGATGTGTACTTGGAGCGGGTATTGTGGCCACAGGAACACTAGCAGGCTGAAAGGAAGCGTATTTGTTGCGTGGTATCGCCGGAGTCGTCTCCGGATTAAAGACAAGGGCAGGCTTAGTTGGTGTTTCACAAAGACCTGGCAAACAAACACAAACATAATATTAGTGTCAACTCGAGATTGTTTTTGAGTGGAGTACAATAAACTTACCGAGCTGTGGCAACATGGGTCCCTGGAATAGGTTTGGATTGTTGGCCCACTCGTGGAGCGCCTTCTGCAGACGCCGCACATGCAGTGGCTTGGAGGCCATGCCCACCAATGCCATTATCTCAAGGAACTCCTCCTCGCCAGCATCGTACAGCTGCTGCACATCATCGCCACCCATCTCCAATAATGTATCATAATAAGCCAGCAAACTGGCTCTCTGCAGCACCCGATATAGCTGCACCTCTGCCTCATTGCCTGGCCGGGATGTGGTGATCACTGCAAAGAAACAAGCAAAAGTTTAGAGAATTTATCTATCTATTTAACTGACAAGATATCCTCGTTCAGAGTATAAAACATGATATTTATGAAGTTCTCGCGCTAGTCCGTTCTCATAATGTTGCCAGTCCATAAGAAAAAAATTTAATTAAATTCGCTTTTTTTTTTTATATAAAACAAAAAAAACTCGACCGACGTCTGGACCGTCAACCCTTTTCGTGTATGCAGCACACACAAACCAAAGGAAAAAAAAAAACCAATCAAAAAAGTAAAAGGAAAAAAAAAATGAAACCCGAAAAAGCACACAAAAAGGACTAGGCAACAGTTGTTGGGAACGTTGTTGACGACCTCATCTGCATAAGCAAATGTAAAGGTCTTTCTCTGTGTATGTGTGTGTGTGTGTGTGTGTGTGCATGTTTGAGATTTTAACCCTTTTCGCTTTTGCTTTCAAGGATCAAAACTCGTTAGAAATGCGTCACGCATGCGCGAAGATCGGCGAAAAGGATCCCAAGGATCATTTTTAATCTGTTTTTTTACTTTTTGGTTTTTTTTTTTCGTATTTTTAGCTAGAAAATGTAAATGTTTTTTATTCGTGTGAATTATTGAATTGTGCTGTACTCATTTCTTGTCTTTCTTCTACAGTTTCTTCCTCAATGCTCGTTGTAGAATTTATGGCTAACTGGCAGAACTTAAAAGGCCGCCAATGAGCGATGCTGATGATTATGTCAAATCGTAAATAATTATGTGAGAATATTTTAGTCGAGCTTCAAGTCAGTCTCAGTCTTAGTCTCTCTCTGGCTACAGTCTATCGTCTACAGCGTCTTGAGTTACCAGTTCCCATTGCCAACGTACGCTACCAACTTTAATTAATAGAAAAACGAGCTGCTCAAACTAAATTATAACAAAACCGGGCAAATATAACAACAACACAACAAAAAAATAAAAACACACATCGATCGTTGGGATCGTCTTCTTTTGCCTTCCTTTTTTTTCTTTTCTTTTTTTTTTTTGCTCATACGCAGCAACAAGTTGCAGCAACAACAATAAGCAGCAGGAGGATAAGGTTGAGTTTGTGTATTTGTGGTCATGTAGCATGGTGTGTAGTTGTTGTTGCAGTTGTAGTTGGTGTTGTCACTTGATGCGTTGCCAATCATTAACCCATGATTGCATGCCTGTCACAATTTATGACACATTCGACAAAGAATCAATACTTTTAACATGAGATGCAACCCATAAACTTTGTTAAAGTACTTGAAATGTCAGTAAGAAAATGTATTATTATGTTGCCCAAAATAGAAAGTTTGAGCTAATATTTTGAACGGTTTGAGATCTATGCTCAAATTATCCATACCTATCTAAAATAAGACGGCTTATACTCTTTAGGAAAGGTTAAGATTATGTTTTAATATCCACAAGACTTGAGGAAATCCCTGAAAGTTTTTTGAAAAGTCAATAGAGATATTTTTTCTGGACAGTATTGTTAGATTACGAAAAATCGATTTTTAGTAATTTTATGTAAGTTTTTTCCCAATTATTTTATAAGTTTACTTAGCCACACAGTTAAAAGGCTTTTAAGATCTCTTAAGTTCATTTTCTATAATCTTTATGTTTGTCTTGGGGTTAAATAGACTAACAATGCCACACTTCTTCTATGCGCTGCAGTCACTTGGCTCCTGTTTCCTGGCTGCTGCCCACTAAGGAGTATTTAACGCAGACGCAGAATCTCTCCTCCTCCTTCTTCTCCATTTTTTTTTTTGCGTAAGAGAGACGCTGGAGTCTGATGTTGTTAGTCTAAGGGAGTCTGAGGGGCACGGCATTTGCAGCAATAAATAAATGAGACGTGATTTCAATACACAAATAATGCGAGGGGGCAGGCATGAAGGCAGCGATGAGGAAGAAGTTGTAGTCCCGCCACAGGCAACTGCAACTGGACGTAAAACTGGGCATTGGGTTGGGCATGGGTTGGATTCTGTTTGGGTTGGGTATGGTTTTGGCTTCGGGAGGGAGGATACATTTGCTGTCTGTGGCGCGCTGATTGTCACTCGGTTTGCGGGCTCCAGCTGCAGCTTCTTGTTGCTGTTGATTTTTTATTTATTTAATTTGCGGCTCGCTTGCCTGTTTTTTTGTTGTTGTTGTTATTGTTGTTTTGCTGCTGTTGCACAAACTCTGTTAATGTCTGCAGCTGTTGTTGTTGTCATTTGCTAAATATGTTGTTTTTATGCGATGGTCAGAGATGGACAAAAAAATTAACTGCAGTTGCTTTTTAGTTGGCACTTGGCAGCAATAATGACATTCGACGCCACATACCAAGAGCCTGGCTGACCGAAGCGAATCTTGACCAGAATTGTCCGTGTGTCTGTGTGTGTGTGTGAGTGTGTGAGGGACGTCAATCGTTGAGATCGCATCGATTATGGGCAAAAAGCATTGAAGACGCAGACGCCGGGTGCCATCGTCATCGTCTGGATGTGGCCAAGTAACCGAAACTATTTCTCATATACGCGTCGATAAATTAAAAGCGACTTTTTTAACGACCAAATTCTTGTCGATCAAAATTCCATTGGTGGCAATAACTTGGATCGCTTTAGACCATTGGACTTATGTGCTGTACGTGCCAATGGCCTGCCTGCTGATGAAGATGAAGCGACGGACTCCCGATGAAATCTTAGTCAAGACGCAAACAGCAACAAGAACCATAACCATAACTACGGCGACAACGAACAACGATAAATGTGTGATTGGAAGAAGACGCCTGCCGTTGTTGTTCTACTATATTTCTACCCCTATGGCAGCTGGGGTGGTTAGTTTTTTTTTGTTGGCTATTGGCAAGTTACCCCCTGAATTGAGCCTATCGTCTTGAGGGTAAACTAACGGCTGCTTCTTCTTAACCGTTATGCCTGAGATCCTCGCGCGTTTTTCATTGGACGTGTCGTAAAAGAAGGCGTCTGCCATTGCGTTTGCCTCGTCTACCTGGTGCTCAACAGCAGCATCTTGAGCAGACAATGCTCATGCTAAATAGACACCCTGATCTCCTCCCTGAACTGTGTGTGCCACTCAGGGGTGGTTGCTTCGACTCCAAGGCACCAAGGAAGTGGAAACCGGAACTAGAAGCGTAACCGAAGGCGCTTGTATTACCTCCAACGGCAACTTTTTCTATTGTTGCGACCCGCAAAAGTCCGTTAGGCCGTTGTTGCAACAACAAAAGCAAGTAAGATTGAAAAAAACACTACAGCTTGCTTGTGAGCTTTAAAAAGCGCGGGAAATTTTTGGAAACAAAAGACGAAATTTATATACATAAAAGTAGTGTGAATATGAATATGAGCAGAAATGAACAGGAAAAACGAAATGTTTTTGTAAGCTCTACAGTTTTGAGTAGAATTTATATAGTGTAAGCTTTAAGTTACGTTTAAATCATATAATATTTAAATTAAGCTTAAAATATTTTCTTATTAATGTCTATACTTTAAGAAATACTTTGTTTCCCAATATGTTTATTAGTTAACTTGAATTTAAGCAATCAATATTTTTAACGTTTTGAAACTTATTAAAACTTTTGTAATGCAAAATTAAATCAATTTTCTATTTAAATTATCTATTAGTAAGGATCCTTTTCCAATATTTTTAAAGTTTTAAAAGCTTTCTACTTACATGTGCCATTTGCATTACGTCCAAAGATTTTGCCCTGCGGACTTAATATCGGACTGGAGGAAGCCGACGGCGCGCCGGAGAGTGAACGTTGACCCTCCGAAAGACCGCTCGCCAACGATAGATTATTAAGATTGTCTTCCTGCTTCATGAGTTCAATGCTGCTGCTGTTGCTGGTAGTGGTGGTTAGTAACTGAGGCAGGGATTGGAGAGCAGTACAGCTGGAGCTTCCGCTTCCTGTGACAATGTTGTGGCTCTTGGCACTGCCAGCTGGCGAGGGAGCTGAGCTGGCGGTGGTTGTGGATGCTGCTGCTGGCGCTGTTGTTGTCGTTGCAGTTGTTGTTGTTATTGCTGTCGTAGGCGTAGTGGGAGAATTTGCCTCCATTGTTGTAACAAGATCGAGGACAAGGACGAGAACGAGGAGAACCAAAAACACAAGGTACCAAAACAAAATGCATGCAAAAAACCGAAACTAAATCAAAAAGAGATGCACTACCGAATAATTAACAAATAAAACACAAACTACAAACACTACACTTAATAATGCTCAAGGATTCGTTAAGATTGTAAAGAAGATCGTATGTATTGATTTTTTTCGTTTTCAGTAAACACTCGTAAAGCGCGTTTAGTTTTCGATCTCTGCCCATCCGCTCAGCTCGAGGCCTGACGAACTTCTGTTTTGTCGTTTGGTCGGTTGGGCAGCTCGAGGAACCCTTTTTCGAGCGGACAGCCAGCCAGCCAGGCAAGGTAAGGCAAGGCTGCTTTCGTTTTCTTGCTTTCAAAGGGAAACATCTTTGAGATACTTTCGAAGAGATGAAAAACACGCTACATAAAATCACGCAGCAGACGACGTCGCCAGGAAAGGGTTAAAAAAAAACAAACAAACACACACACACACAAAAACAATAACAACAAAAAGAGGCAGTCAGGAGAGGAATTTTTGTATGCGAAACCCGAACACGAATACAACGAAGGCAAAGGCGAAGGCGAATACGAAGACGAAAAGAAGACGAAGGCATTGGCGCTACCAGTTCTCACTCGAGACCCAATGAGGGTAAGTTTTTGTGCAAACGCGTTTTATGTGCTCCGATCTCTTATTAGAAGTTGGCCCAAGACTTGTACTCTGTGAGAGTTTTTGAGTGAGATCTCGCTCCGCCTCTCGTCTCTGAAAATTATCTCATAAAGATGCCAAGCTGATGCATAAGAGAGTTTCAGCATCCTTCCGACATTTTGATCAACTTTTTTTTTTTTTTGTCCTTCTGTTATTTTCCGTTACAAACAAAATGTATATGCAAATTATTTTTTGGGATTTTATATGATAAACGTATTTCTTGTATTTTCTTTTTTTGTATATACAAAATCAGTTTTACAATAGATTTTTTTGTGTTTTAAATTATATTTTAGGGGGGAATACTTTTCAAGATTGCCATTTTTACTCTACGATATAATCATTATAGTTAGGTTAATAAAAAAAGGTTTAAGTAGATGTAGAGATATTGTACGAGTAGATTACACTAGGATGGGTTCACGTTAACAGTCAATTAGAGATTAAAGGGAGAGCGCATCTGGTGGAACCCAAAAACGAATTAAATACCATCAGTCGTAGGCCATTCCCATGCCAAGGAAATTGCTACAAGTGCGGGGTTCCATGCTCATGTGCGTAACCCGACTATAAATTATTAACGCTAATTATCTGATTAATCCAGCCAATGAACGAGGAGACCTTTACATAGACTCCAGGCACATCCACTCGACCGCAGCCAAAGCCCCACGAAACGAGACCGGCCAGCTCAAAGAAGCCATCGTCCTGGCAGACCAAAGGACCACCACCATCGCCCTGGCATGCATCATGTCCCTCCTCACCGCCCGCACAGAAACTCGAGGCGGGCAATATGAAGATCTTCTCGGTCACTGCGTTTACTTTACGTATGCATTCCGTATCGCTTACAATCGGGATCTCTGCTTCACGCACACGCAGCGGAATTGGACCAGCTGAAAAGAAAGCACATCTCATTAAGATTTGTTGATCATGGGAGTTTTCTAAGTGATCCCACCTTCGCCCATGTAACCGTAGCCAGTGACCGTACAACGTTTTCCAGCCGTATGACTGACGCCGCGAGCCGGCAGACAGACTAAACACACTCCATCCCGAAGCTCCGCCTGGCCGTGCAGCTTGAGCAATGCGATGTCATTATCCAGCGTTTGACTGTTGTGGTTATGATGAATATACGTGGTTGCTACACGGAGAGTCTGGGCACCGGGACTGCCATACTTGCGGGTCAGATCATAGTCACCCACACGTACATAGATCGCATCACCTGAACGCACAATGCTAAAGGATAAAAAATAAAGATACAGGTTTACTGAAATGGAATTCGTTTTAGGATCAATCAATCAAGTGTTATTACTTGGTGACGCAATGAGCGGCTGTGAGCACCCACTGGGTGCCAATGAGGGCTGCACCACAGAGATACTGATTCAGAGAGTTGATCAACGCCACCTGCCAACACCACTCGCCATTCTCACCATCTTCGCCACCCACCACACGTGCTCTCCTTCTGCTGTAGTTAGATTGCAGCTGAAGTTGGTTGGAACTGGGATTGTATACGGGTCGCGGATAGTACTCGGGATAAACGACTGCTGTATCTTCACGCTGTTCCAGTTGCACGGGTTGATCGTGATAGGAACGCAACTGATTGCTTTGCACTCCACTGGTATCTACTAGATCGCCCAGCTTATCGTTGTGTATCTGTATGGGTACAATTGCAGAGCCTAGCACAAGACGTTCGTTGGATTTGTTGATATTGCTACTACTGATTCCACTGGCAAAGGAAGAAGCCAGCTGTCTTGCAGAACGTTGGAGTCCATACTTGGCACGGGCATAGGAGACATAGTTGAGTGCTGGAGAGCTGCGGGAGCGACCCGTTCTCAAGGTTCCCTTGACACCGCACACGTACTTCGAGTAGACATGTGGACGTGGCGTTGTTGTTGTGGTAGTTGTTGTCGTCGTTGGTGGTTGTGTAGCTGGCTGTAATGCAGGTTGTGCTCCGGGACCTGGTCCATAGTAATCCGCATAGTTCGGTGATGGTGGTGGTGGTATTCCGGGTTGATATGCGTGTGCTGGATGGTGTGGCGGCTGTGGTGGTCCTTGTGGCTGATTGGACATGTACGCGGTGGGTGGATAGGGCGGTGGAGGCGCCTGTTGCTGCTGTGGTGGTTGCTGTGCTTGATATGGTGGAGGTGGTCCCATTTGCGGATAGTTGAAATAGGAGGTATCATTGCGAGTCTGGAATTGTTGCTTCTCAAGGATTTTGCTTTTAGGTGCACAACAGATTTGACCCGAACGCTTGCATCTGAAGAGATCGGTCATCTCGGCATTTTCTAAAGGAGAAAAAAGATATTGAGGAACATAATACATAACGAGGGGAATGATATGAGTCTACTTACTAAAGCATGTGAAGCTAAGCAGGCTGACAATACAGGATCCGGGACATTCCTCGCGTGGATCTGGGCTGGGCGTATTGGGCAGCACATATGGTGGTGCAGTGGGTGGCTGTGTGGGTGGTGGCGTCGGTGGTGGCAACTTGGGCTTGGGTGCACCAGCACGCGAGTTGTCGCAACAGACGGAACCCTTCGAGCAAGTGGTCTGATGGGACACCAGCACAGAGGGACGTTCACAGAAGGCAGCCATTATATTTAAAAGGCAGAATCCTTGACAGCGTGGTACCTGCGGCGGTGCTTGCGGTGTTGGTGGTGGTGCAGGTGAGTTCAGTGTGCTTTCCGCAAACGATATAAACTGCGAAAGCAAGTCTCCGCCACCTGAGGAGGCAGCGGGTGGTGGTGCCGGTGCTGCTGCAGCTGGACGCGCTGGTTTTGCTGCTGGTTTCGCTGCTGGCTTGGATGCAATCTTTGTAGCTGGCTTGCTAGGTGGTGGCGTCTTGGCGGGTGTTGCCTCAGAGACAGTGCCTGTCACACAACAGCTGCCTTCGCCGGGACAGAAAGCTTCCGAATCGATGTCGTCACAGAAGATAGCAAAGATTCCATTCATACATTCGCCCTCGCACTCTTTAAGGACCTGACCCTGATCCTGGCTGCTGCCAGATTTGAGTTTATTCTTGTTGCTACTGCTTTGCGCCTCTTCCTCTTCGTCATCCTCCTCTTCCTCATCCTCTTCAGCGGCGGCAGCCTCCGTTGTAGTTGTCGTTGTGGGTTTCTTGTGCTTTGTTGGCTTACTTGTATTGTTGTTGTTGGTTTTGGTGCGTGCTGGTTCTGGTGTTGTGCTGGTGGTTGTCGTCGTTGTGGAAGTAGTGCTGCTGGTGCTACTTGACTTAGGAGTCGTAGACTTGACCAACGTCTGATTGCCCTTCAAATTTCCCATGTGCTCTGAAAGTAATAAGCAAAGTTAAAGTATTTCCTTGAGCTTCAAAGGATCAAACTCACTGGCTGGTATGTAAATATCCTTGGGCAGCTTGCCATTGGAGTACTCGTCAAGGGAGACACAGCATCTGGTGCCCTCTTTGCAAAGACCGCTGCTTGTCAAGTACGCCTCACAATATTCCGCAATCCGATCCGCAACGCAAACTCCCGTACAGTTCTCTGTGAGCAGAAGACTCGAGGTTAGCTTACTACAACAAGAATAAGAGAAGTCTTCACTTACTATTCTCATCCTCCACTTTGCTGGCCTCTTCCTTGTCTTTGGGTTTGCCTGTGGTTGTCTTTTTTGTGGTGACGGATTTCTTTGTAGTTGTTGTGGGCGCTGAGGTTGTTGTTGGTGGTCGTTTGGGCTGCGGCTTTGGCTTGGGTTTAGGTGTGGTGCTAGCTGTGGTAGTTGTGCGTCTGGTGGTGCTAGTGCTAGCTGCTGTTGTGGTGCTGCGCTGTGTGGTTGTCGTAGTCGTTGTGCTTGTTATCTTGGGCGTGGTAGCGGCAGTTGCATTTTTACCTAAACCCAATTAAAACTTAGGTTGAGAAAGCTGAAGAAAGATAAGAGGAGTCTTTGTTACCTGGCGCATTCTCAATGCAACACTTCATGCTGGGTGATGGACAAGGCACATCATCCAGGACCTCATAGCAGATAAGTGTGGCGAGTGTATGAACACAGACGCCCGGACAATCCTTAGCATCCGCTGTGCTCGTTATTGTGTCTAGCAGGCCCGAGAGAAAACTGCCTGCGAGAGATTCATCCTGTGCCTGAGCACTACTCAGGAGTAGGATGAAACTGAGTGCGTAAAGCATGCTCTTGACTGAAGTTCTCATTTTGCTTGTTTGCAATTTTGTCATAGCTCGTTTTATGTTGATGATGTTGATGATCAATTATGAGCTCACGTGCGCATATCGTTGCAAGAATCTTAAAGAGAGAGAGAGAAAGAATGAGAGGAGGAGAAAAACGAAATTAGCCAAGTGAAAGTTGGAGTTTTGATCAACATTGTGTGAGTCAGCAGCGCCCATGTAACCCAAAAGGCCTGTGACGTAACATAAAGATCTGTGAGTTGAGCATTAAGTGTGGCTTAAGATCATTGGCCTAGAAAGAGCTCACATTGTTGCAAGCTCGACTCGGACACTGATAACAACCAACTTGTTCTGAGAGTGCGACACTCCAAAAACCAGTTTCTGAAGTTTTGCCTTTTCGTCTCTTTGCCGCATTCTGGAGAAAAACATTGGAACTTGAAGTTTGAAGCTGGTTCTGTGACAGGTGTGTCGGGCGTACCGTTGTCTCTGACTTGTCTTACTAGTGTGCCCCATTTCTATATTACGTATACGTATTTGTGTAACGGGGCACTCAAGAACTTCAAGTCAAGCATTCTGTATTTTGGAACCAATTAAAATGTATTTGGGACAACTCGAATGGGTATGGGTATGTTAAATTGAAAGGTAGTTGGTAAGCATGCTTAAACAGGTTTGCTTGCTGCAAAATAATTGTGAATACAGTGTTTACTCGGGAAAAGAAATAGCTAACATAGCTGAGAACTGTCTAGAAAGTAAGTACAGGGATGGGCTTAAACAAAAGTTATTGTTGATCTTCTTCGTTGAGTACTTTTTAGTAAGTTCGAGCCAATTAACATTAAACGTTTAAGTGCTTCACAAACTTCATGAATGAAATAGAAAGTACATTGACTCAGAAAAAACTAAATAATAATAAAAAAAACACAAATTTGAAACCCAGCGCGATATCTCACTTACACATCTTGAGCGAAAGTGCTGGCAATAAATACTACTTGGACTTCAACACTTAACAATGGCTAAAAAAAAGCCAAGGCAGAATGAAAATGGTAAATGGAAGAGTTACAGCTAAATGACAATTGCAATGTACAGCTAAACGCCAGCTAGAGATGGAAGTGGAACTTTGGCTGTGCCTCACGTGCGACGCTTTCACGTATAAAAACCGGAAATTTCCTAAAAGGCCGTTTTAAAACCATTTAAAAATCGCTGTCATTAAGCTTAGGCGTGTGAAAATCCTAATTCTTTGAGTCAATGCTTTAAGAGATAGAGTTCGTCTTAAACTTGTGTTAAACAAATTTTAGACTTGGTAAATAGAAACTATAGTTCTTTAATCATGTTCTTTTAGATATTTCCCCACCCTAAAAAGAGAGTCTGTGTTAAAAAAAAAAATCTTTACTGTGAGCTACACGTATTTTGGGTCAACCTAAAGCCCGTCTCCCTCAGTTGTCACACACCCACGCCATCATGAATACCAAGTCCGGCACCAAATCAATAAGTGGGTCAGATGCATAAGGCGCGACGACAAAACGACACGTTTTGCCGCACTGCCTCTCCCTCTTTAACTCGCACTCTTTGCCAAGTTAAGTTTAGCAAGCAAATTATGCGTTCTTACGACTCTCGAAAACAAATTGTTGGTGTCTGAAAGAATTTCTTTCATTGAATGATGGCCAAAACAAACAGAAACCGAAACACGAATTCAAATGACGATCGAACGGTAACATTAACGGTAAACGTCGGGCGTTAGACAAACACATACACACACACAAACACACAGCTGCAAGTTTTTTACATAGTTTTGAGTTTATTTTCTTCGATCAACAACTACTACTATTTGCAAAATTATTTTGTTTTTGGTGTTGTCTTTGATACTCTTTCATTTTTAGCACTTCTACTAAAAAATCCCGAGACACAGATACAAACACATACAGGCGCACGCTCATCTTGTATATAAAGCTTAAGACTACAAACAAGTTAAGCGACTTTTTGTACGTTCTGCTTTTATTTTACAGAATTTAACTGTAACGGTTAGCGGAAGAGACATAGTTGTAAGCTGGATCATCAGGATAGCCATAGACGACGCATTTCTGTGGCATGCGCTTGGAATGCGGCACAATTCTATTCACAGTTTGGCTGCGTATGCAAAGTTACATACACACTCACACACACACACATAAGCACAGACTAATAACTTAAGTAAGCTGAGATGCGACTAACCGTTCTTTAAATGCCTGATCGCGACTGCACCTTGCGAAAGCCAGAAACAAACTGACCAATGCTCAAGGTTCTCGCCGCTTGCTTAGCCGCCAAGGCCAGTCGCAGTCACAGGCAGGCCACAAGCTGGAGAAAGTGAGCAAAAGAAACGAAACGAACTCAAAGAGAGCAGTAAAAGAGCATCACTTCGCTCTCTTTGCCACCTGTTCTTTTTTGACGGTAGCAGCAGCAGTAGCAGGTACTCAATGTCTGTCTGCTTGTTTCTTTACAGCTAGCTGTTGCAAACCAAAGAACAGATGTAATCATTGCCACTTAAGGATTTGCAAAATGAAAACCCTTTTTTTGCGCATCATAAATTAACCCCGGAGTGTGCCCACTTAGCACAGGATTATGATCTTAGCAATTTTTCTACCCGTTCGTTTCTCGTTTGTGCATCATTCTCAGGGCTTAGTTATGCAAATCTCAAGTGCCCGAAAAATGCAACCTATGCAAATTTTTGCAGGGTTTTTTTTTATATTTCTCTTTTTACTGTTTGGCAAGTCAGCACCGCAGGAGATTTTGGCAGTCCTGCATGCAAATGCGCTTTGTCATCATAGAGCTGTTGACGTTTTCACTGTTGTCAAACATTGTAAAATGCAATTATGAGTGCATAATCTAAGCAGCTTACGAAATTTGCATTGTGGCTGGGAAAAAATTGCATAATCTGTTACTGACGTGGTTAGGCATAAAACAAACCTCAAATATATTGAAAACTATCAGAAAGGATTTACTTTATGCCATTTATGATCCCAACTAATTAGCCTTGGCATACTAAAGCACTAACGCCCCATAGAATCAAATATCAAGGAAAAAAAGACAAGTTTTCGAGCGTCTCATCGTTTGTCTCGCAGCTTCGCGGATGTTCCCAGGCTCAGACAGATATCCTTGCTGTCCTTGCCTCTCAGCCGCTCAGCGCAAAACTTCACACGACAGGCTCACCAATGGAAATTTGAATAAAACGCTTCTTAACAAAAAAAAAAAACTGAAAGTGGTAAAAAAAAGTGAAAAAAGTTTAGAAAAAAATCGAGAAAAAAAAACTTATTTATCATTCTGTGTGCGTGTGAGCACACATTTGTATACCTGAACCTGAACCTGGCCCCTGGGCAAAGGCAAATAGATAAGGCTGCCGATGTCTTGTGTTGTTGGTGGTGGTGGTTTCGCCAAAAGGATCTCGTCCTGCATATGCAAATGAGTCGCCCGAGCCGATTTGAGTCGGCGTCCGTGATGATTCCTTTTCAATTCAAACAATGCCGAGGGTCGGCTTGGTCCTCGTCTTCTCCTTTTGGCCACACATGTTTGTGTCTGCGTTTTTTATACATTAATCGTCGTATTTAAAAAAAATTGATTAAACCCTTTCCTTATGTACATTTTTTTTAGCTGATTTTTCCTCTTTTTTATACCGTTTGCGAGTGTTTTTTTTTTGTATTGGACTCATCCCGTTGTTGTATTTTCACTTTTTCGTGGGAACTTTAAAGGATACTGGCATCTGTAATAAAATAATGAAAATGCACAAAGATACCAAAGGAATTGGAATTAAAGCTGTAAAGATAGAAATATCTTAGATAAGATAAAAATGATATTCTTACTAAAATAGAACTTTAAGGATTATGCCTTAAAATGTGTAAACTTACTGACGTTGATTATATTTCAAGTTAAATTACTCACCATTCCTTAAAGTTTCAAATGTCAGAATTATAAACTTAGTATCTTAAAGATATTAAGATAAATATTATAAACTTAGTATCTCAAAGATATAAGGCCGCAAAAAGGAGTTCTTAAGATATAAATGTATATTGTGGTCACATGTTTTTGAAAATAATAATGCCCAGGACGATTTATGCTTAATCAGTTACCGGCCTGCCCTCATCTCTACCCTCAGCCTAGGCAATTCACCCCCTGGAGTTTTTGATCTGATTTAGGGACAAGACGAACGGGAAAGTTTGATTTGCATATTGAGGATCATGTAAAATGTAAGGGTTTGAGGGTTTGTCATGGGAACAAAAGATGCAGTCGACGTCTAAAGAATAGATTCAAATCAATATTTGAGGTAATTAATTAACAGCATCAAACAATATAACCCAACAGCAATATTAACATTTAGCAATCAATTGAAGACAATTCAATATAAATGGAATTTGATATCAAACATGGAAAGTCAAATTATGTAGGGGTATTGAGATTTTTTTTTTTGAGTTTATTAAATTGTAAAATATGAAATTACTGGATTTTCATACAAGAAGACTAGTGTACTAACCATGTTTTAATCCGTATATGTTTTAAATTGAATAAGTTTTACCAACTAACATACAACATCTTGCAAGCAATCAATTGAGCCTATAAAAATGTCATTTTAAAACATAATTTTTGTGTATCAAAATTCTAAATGTATTCCCAATATATTTTTGCGTTATTTTATTCTTGTGATTTTTGAATGTAACAACCTTAATGTGTTTTAACTGATGTGGCATCACCGTCCGTGCTGCCAGAAGCGTATGGCATTAAAGCATCGATACTTATTACCAACACAATCTATGCATATATCGATATTAAGGTACGTGTCCAAAGTCAGCTGCGACTGAAACAAACAATGCAGTACATAAATACCACGAAACTAGCCTAATAAACGATTTAAACTGACGAAATCAGTTGAAATAAGTTGAACCCAGACGCCTAACAGAGGAGGTGAAAAATACAAAATCCCACAAACACTTTCACACGATGACGACATCGTGGAAACTGCGGCGCAATGTGCTGGCCACTAGTGGAGTAGCGCTGGCATTCCTTATTTTGTTGTATTGGACAAATCAAACAGGCGGGTACTTTGCAGCGCTCGATGAGGCCGAGACTAGCAAAAACTGCTTTTGTGAGGTTAGTGAAGGAGTGAGGTGAAGTTATAAATGCGCTGAAGCAGAACTTAATTAAAATGCATTTAAATTTTCACAGCTGGAGGGCTCGATTAATGATTGCAGCTGTGATGTAGACACCGTGGATCATTTTAATAACATGAAAGTTTATCCCCGATTGCAAAGTTTACTGGTGAAGAACTTCTTTCGCTTCTACAAGGTCAACCTGAATCACGACTGTCCGTTTTGGCCAGATGACAGTCGCTGTGCCATGCGCTTCTGTCAGGTGGAGAACTGCGAGGAGCAGGCCATACCAGAGGGCATTAAGGATAGTGGAGAACACAGAGATAAGCCCGCATCATATAAGGTATTTCTTTGCAGCCCGTATATCATCAAAATTGTTAACTTGAGCCATCACTGTATCAATATTTATTCGCTATCAATGGAGTGCTTCCGTTATCAGTGCGAATTAATTGATATTCGACAATCGGGTTTTTTAATAGTCTTTGTGCGAAATGATATATGAAGCACCCATACCATCTGCGCTATCTTCTTGGTGAAAGCAAGTATTGTTGTTGTTATTGTCTGTCAATCAATAATTTGAATCTTCTGCTTTTGCGCACGCTTTTAGATCACTAAACCAACTGTGGGTTGACGTGGCTTAAAAACCCATACAATTCATTCATTCATACGCCCACATTTTTATTTTTAACCTTGGTCATTTCACTTAATCTACTAAAACTGTTTACGTAATAATAATTAGTATTTAAACAGTTGTGTATTTATTGCCTTCCTCATTAATGTTTATTTATTTTAGTATACAAAAGAGGCGCAAGTCGAGAGAAGTTGTTCAGATGTGGAGGACTTTGACAGTGCGCTTGGATTCTTAGACACTAGTATAAGCGATCAGGCGCACAAGGAGTTTGAATTGTGGGCCAAGCACGATGAGGCCGAGGAAGACTTTTGCATTGTGGATAATCAGGATGAGGGTGCACAGTATGTGGATCTCTTACTCAATCCGGAGCGTTACACTGGCTACAAAGGTGACTCAGCGCATCGTATTTGGAAGAGCATTTATCTGGAGAACTGTTTCGGTGGCAACAAAGACTCATCCAATAAGTTTGCCAGCTATATGCCCCATTTGGACCTAAGTAATGTGTGCTTGGAGCAGCGCGCCTTTTACCGCATCATTTCTGGTCTGCATTCTAGCATAAATATACATCTGTGCTCCAAGTATTTGCTGTCTGAGACAAAGGATTTCCTCGATCCCCAGGGCATTTGGGGCCCCAATGTCAAGGAGTTCAAGCAACGCTTCAGTCCGGAAACTACAAGTGGCGAAGGTCCGCACTGGCTTAGAAATTTGTACTTTATATATCTGGTAGAACTCAGGGCATTGGCCAAAGCGGCGCCCTATCTA
The DNA here is from genome assembly GCA_035044465.1 of Scaptomyza tumidula. Taxonomy (NCBI): domain Eukaryota; kingdom Metazoa; phylum Arthropoda; class Insecta; order Diptera; family Drosophilidae; genus Scaptomyza; species Scaptomyza tumidula. The sequence continues at coordinate 8,592,867 of JAWNNW010000442.1, read as the reverse complement.
CGTCGCGAGGACTACTACACGGGCATTGCTGAGGAAGATGAAGAGGTTAAGCTGGCCATGAACGACATGCTTTCAGTCATTGAGTGAGTCATCAATAATGTGTTGAAAGAGCATCTTTTTAATTTCATCACTTTCAGATCTTTCCAATCACACTTCAATGAGAATGCGCTTTTTAGTAGTGGCATAGCTTCCATCAAGTTCAAGAATGATTATAAGGAGAAATTCCGAAATATATCTAGGATCATGGATTGTGTGGGCTGTGATAAGTGCAAGCTGTGGGGCAAGCTGCAGACTCAAGGTCTGGGCACCGCTCTTAAAATACTCTACTCTGAGAAGCTGAATTTGGCCACGGAAAGTGGAATCTGGGATAAGCCGCACATTGAAGCTTATCCTATATTTAGGCTATCACGCACAGAAATCGTGGCATTATTTAATGCCTTTGGCAGGTTAGTTTTTACATCGGACCTTAACAGTTTCTATAGTATAACAAGTTTGTTTTTTTTCGTTTCAGATTATCAACCAGCATATATGAGATGGAAAACTTTCGGCGGGTGCTCAGATAGCCCATCTCGTTGGGATCGTCCGAAACACGGCACAAATCAATTTCCCTTCACTAGAGCTAATATCGCACAATGCTCAAGAAAAACTGTCTTGTTAACTGTTATGCACATGTGGACATTATTTCTATGGATCTTAGTTACGGTTTCCCTCCAAAAGATAATGGGACCGCGGCCAGAGGCTACCAACCATTGGACATCTGCAATTTTTGTATATATACATTGGGAATGCATTAAATTTTTTATATTTGTAGGCTACTTGTACTTTACTCTACCCTCTATGCGCTACACAAGTGTATTTTTATTGTAAGTTAGGGTATATAAATATATATATTTATTTATTGTATACTATGCCTAATTATACTTAGGAAACAATACAACAACAAACTGTGCAATCGATTCGCTGTTTGTTTTATTTTTGAGTCTCTCAACCGGTAAATAACAGATCGATCAAACAAAGCTGGCGTTGCCAGGCCCACACCTGTGGCAACGCTACCGGTTAATTTGAGCCGATAACGATACAAATTTTCACTGGCTTCATAGCAACCGAGTTGTTTAAAACAATTGTGAAAGTTGACGAAAAATCATCTGAACAATATATAAGTAAAATATAACTACAAATATATATTTATATTTGCCGACAAAATGGTTGTTCTACAAGTAAAACGCGGCGATGACAATCTCTTTTTGTACGAGACCAGTGTGAATGCCAACACAGATACCGTTATACGCGAACTAGTTTCAGTTTTTAATGGACGCCTGAAAATTGAGCGCGTTTGCATGGAAATTGAAGAGTTGGGTGAACATGGCACAATGCTACCACTGGAGATGCAGGGCCTCAATGACGATCAGATCGAGGAGCTTAAGCTTAAGGATCCATTCGCCGATAAATGCGTACCAATGGGTGGTTTTACATTCGATGCGGATCCATTGCGCCGTCGCAATGGTCAACAGCCAAATGAAGCTATGCGTAAAGTTCTAGCAGGTGCTATTAATGATGCCAAAGCCATGGTTGACAAGGTATTTACTATGAGTTATATAGTAAGGTGCTTACTGAAGTTCTTTAACTTGTCTCACAGAAACTATGCAAAACTTCACTAGTGTTGACGCTTAAGATCATTGAGGAAGCCTTAAATATACTACGCGGCGCCGTTACCATAGTTTATCCCATGAAGCTACCGCCGCATGACACCATTCAAATGGAGTTCACCAACATGGAGGATCTAACTGGCACTCAGGCCTCCAAAGAGGTCATTGAACCCTCGAAGGCTCAGCTCTGGTTTGCTGGTCGTCAAATTTTAGGCGGCAAGCAGTTGAAAGAGTATTTGGGTAATAATGATAAAACTAAGGTAAGCTTTCCACTACATTTCGATATAAAGTATACCCTTTAATTTGTCGTTCGGCCAACTAGGTTCTCGTCAAGCTAAACCAGCTGGGAGAAGGTCCACCAGCTCGGGAGCAGGTCATCACGGAGCAACTGCGTCGTCAGTTGATGGCCGCTGAGTTTAAGCGTCAGGAGGAGCTCAAGGTAAGTGTTAATTAAGAGAATTGCAAGTGCTTTATTCATTTAATAGCTGCTTTAAGTATATATCTAATACATTTATAGTATTTAAGTATATATCTATAAAGAGTTTTTATTCACAAGTCGTTATTGAAAATTTTAAAAAAGATAAGCTTGAATTTTTCTTGTGTGCCCCTAAACCCTTTGTTGATTGATTTATATATATATATATATATATATATATATATATATATATATATATATATGTATAGATCAGGCTAAACTTAGTCGAGTATTCCAAGTATAAAATGCAGAGCTACTAAAGCGATATATCAAGGAGTATTTTTCTACGATTCTGCTGCTTGATTATTCGTATTTGCTAAATAAATGCATTTGCCCAAAATGTTGGTTGTATAAGTTCTATAATTCAGCAGACTGGCTATTAGATTATCGTTGGTTCTTGTTACTAGTTAATTGTATATTCTCATCTAAATGATTTAAAAATTACAATTCCACATTTACTGAACTAAATTTGGAGCAGATAAAATCTGGTTTGGTGTTTTTTGATAATGATTAATTCTGTTCTGGTTGCATATCCCATCTTAATAAGTTAATAAAGCTCTTGAAAGGAGGTTGTACATAGTATTATATAAAATTAAATTATATCTGAATGAATATAGTTATATAGTTGTTAACGCTGATTCTTTTTCTATGCTATGTGTATAGTACTATTTGGGTACGTAAAAACCGTTTGTATAAATACGTTGGTAAATAGCGCTCAGTTCGCAGTTTCACATAAAGAATGTATATAGTTCTATATAAAGAGTAACAACAGTTTAGCTTTGGTTTCTATTTCGAAGTGTCGAGCCCATTTAAAGTATGACCAGCGGCTTTTCGGGCACATCGCAATTGGCTGCCTTTTCATCCTGATTCTCCGCAATGTTATGTTGGTCACTGTTGCCCCAATCACTCGTCGGACTAAGTGGTATTAGTGACTTAGTGCTGCCAATCATTTCATGTGTGTCCAGCAGATGCGGCTGATCTAGGAGCGCCGGCTCCAGTTCTCCCACCGCACAAGCCTGTTGCTCCATGTCAACCACATCATCATCCGTATCGTAAAGTTGGTCCGGCTGCTTTGTTCTTGCATTGCCAATAACATCATCATCCGATTCTTCGCCAGAGCAAACACAGCGCATTTTTGCATCGTCACCAACCTGAAATTTGTTTCGTAACTAAACAACTTGCCTTGTTATTTACACACTTTCAACTAACCTTAACTGACTTGGTTATAATGCACAACGATATGGAGGATATCACAAACAGCACAATGGGCACAATAAGCGACACAAGCAGCTCCCGATAGACCTTATCTAGATCATATCGTGCAACCACAAATTCTACATTTGCATCCTAGAACACAAATTGAAATATGATACTAAATCAATGCAATAAACTTTTTGTTTTGTTGAATGTTACCTTATTATAATAACACTGATAGCGTGACTGTGCTGTGTTGTTGTCGCCATCGTTGCCATAGCGTGCCACAAAGTCCTTGCACTCCCCGCGCAACGTATTTACGCAACCCTCTAGGTTTATGAACAGTTTTTTCCAACTGTATATGGTCAGATTGGCCTGATTAGGCAGAAACTTTTGCTCTGGATCAACGGCATGTGTGCTGTTCTCGTAGATGGCCCAAAACTGTGTAAAGTTCATATAAGTGTCAGGCAGCGTATCATGTTCCAGCAATGTACCATTTATGCAATCAGTAGCGCTGTTTAAAATGTAATGTATTAGTTACTTTTCGTCCTGGGGATCGTTTCTTGCTTACTTACGTGATTGTCCGATTGTCGGATTCGCGTATGACTGTTGCACAGTTGGTCAACAAGTTACCATCATCCTCCTTCCAGAATTCGGTGGGCTCGATACGGACGCCATGCTCATTGCCGCGCGCCTCATTGAAGGCCACCGCGTTCTCGCAATACGCAGCAATCACATTGTCCTCCTGTCAAAAAAGGAACTAGACGTTTGAGCAAAGACACAGTTTAAAAGTAGATTTCCGACTGAACTCACTTGCATAATAAGTGTGTTGATGTTGCCGGTGGTAATCCTGTTGCAGTATCTATCACAGCTAAAGGGTCGCTTGATCTTGGTGCACAGCACGCCATGACACTCAAAGAAACCATTCAGCTTCGTATTATCCTTGGCCGAATTAATAACAGGTCCATCCGGCTTGTGGTGGCACAAAAAGAACTCGGACATGTTCTTGCAGTGTCCTGTGGCGAAAGTTGTACAAAGTTATATTAAGGAGTCGTATTATGAACTTCAAGCACACTTGCCATTGGAGCAGTTAAAGACTCCTCTAATGTTGTTGCACACGGTTCCGTTGTTGCAGTTAAACTTGTTGAGGCGACTCAGGTCAATCTGTCGGGCGACAAATAGTATTCAAATTATTGTTTATTTTAACAGTTAATAGGCAAGACAATGATCGTAAAGTTCTTTGGCGCCACATATAAATAAGGAGCAATTACTTGGCGAAATCATCAAGATAATGAAGCAATGCTGTTGAGTAAGCTCGACTAGAAGATACCCTGAAGTCGCGCAACATGATTTTCATTGTGATGTCTCTTTTATACAACTGCAAATTTTCACATCTTGACTATATCCCTTCCTTGATGAGTACAGAGTATAAGAAAAAAAAACCACATGCTGTGACTCATGCCGACACTTAAGAATTCTTAAGGCGCAGGCGATGACGTCTTCGCTGTGGTTTGTTTTCTTGTATGTGGGTGCAGCAATAACTTACCATGGCGCAGGATGTGTTGCTCACTCTGGTGCAATTGTTAAGCTGTATATCGGTGCCATTGCGACGCACCACCGAGTGGATTTGTGGACAGAAGCCGCTGGTGCGTGTCAAGCACCATTCACCACACGAGGCCCAGGGACAATTGTTGGGCATCTGACGATCCACGGTCTGGCACATGACAGGATCCAGCTCAAAGCCCGACTTGAAGGCCCTGCAAGGCGGTAAAAGATTTATTAAAAGGATAACCAAAGTACTATCGAACTTACTTCATGGAGGGGGAATAGATGGCCACGCTGAGATAGACAATGGACACGCAAGATAACACCACTGTTAGCTGGCAAAGGCAAATGGCGCGACAGATGCGCTTGTCCTGTTCTGGTATGAGTCGAGGTTTATCCTTGCGCCGCGCCATTTGGCTATTCGATTAACGACTTGTTGGTTTTTTGAGTGTTCCACTTCCACTTGCTAAACGTCTCCTCTATCCTTTTTCAAGGTGATTCCTTTTGTTTGCAGGGTTGGACGTTGTATTTGCTAGAGGGGGGGTGGTAAGGTTTCTGTTTGCTCTTTTTTTGTACCAATCTAAAACTTTTTTTGAGTGTGAGTGTTCTTTAAATTCGCTGTTGTGCTGGATGAACTGAAAACGCTTTAATAGATATACTTCTATTTTAGATTATTTATTTTTGGTGGGTTTTATATTATTTCGATGTTGAGGTGATGAAAATACCCAAGGATAAATTCACGTTCGACTTCCTTGCGTGCTCGCATGCAACTGATTAAAGTCTGGGAGCGTAGTCCAGGGCTGGACGATAGAAGGATTCGTCTCTTTGCTGCACACTTTTACTTTCAGTGCGAGAAAACGAAAGTAAAAGTTCAAAACAAACCCCGAACCCGGAGTTTGCCTACAAAACCACTCCAAACGCCTGCGCTGTAAAAAAAAACAGATGAGGCAGCGCAAAAGCTTTTCTCAGCTCTCTCTCTCTCTCTCTCTCTGGAAAATGAAACACTCATTTGTTGTTCTCTTTGTTTTGCTTCGTTTTTTTTAAGTGTAATTTGTTTATTAATTAGGCCGTTAGCTTGTTAAATTTGTTTATTGATAAAGACACGTTAAGTAAAAAACTTTTAATCATTTTTGCATTCAAATATTTGTTTTGTATGATTTAAAAAATTTTCATAAGCAACGTGCGTTATATCGTTTCTGCTATTAAGCTATTTTTTATATATATATATATATATATATGTATATATATATATCTATATTTTGTATATTATACATATACGTTGTATATATTTGTTATAGTTATTATTATTAGTTCATTCAATGTTCATTTTTACATTAGATTTTTAAAACTATTTCAAAGTGATGGAAATTGTGTTCTTTTGTTTCTGACTTATTGTTGGTGAATGTTTTATAAGATTTTGGTTCTGCTTTACTGTGTGTGTTTTCAAAAGTGTTTTGAGTACGACCAAATGTACCGTTAGGACCAGAAACACTTGTAGCCAAATTAGATCTCTGGTCCCAGACTCTTCAGTTGATTGTATGCCTAGGTATACAATTGTTTGATTTTATTTACGAATTTTACTTAATATTTCGTTTATGACTACTATCACAATTTTTTGAAAACAAGCATTTATTTGTTTTGTTTTGTTTTTTTTTTTTTAATCTTGGAAATGTAGAGAATTTGAGATTTATATAAATTGATCTATATATCATGAATAGGCGGAGCATCAATATACGTTTAAAAGCGAGCGAAAGTCGAAAACAAAAAAGCTTTAAATCGCAAACACAAGCATAACAATATGGTGAACATTTTCAATGACTTTATAATTTGTAATAGATTGTAACAAATTGTGTATATATCTCAATTGTCTCAATCTCAATGCTCCCCTATGAGTACATGTGTCCTATAGAGTAATGGCAGATGGCTTCTCAATTATTATACTATATAAATATTATTTATAAGCTATATATGTTATGTGTTACTTTTTGAGTGTCTTTCCGTTTGTTTGTGTGTGTGTTTTGGTACACAGTTAATTTGCTAGTTTAACTAATTGGTTTTTGCTAGTATTCCATTTCATCATCTTCGTCACTGTGACACAGAAGTTTGCTAAAAGAATTGATTAAAAATCCTTTCTAATTCGAGTACATAAAAGCTTTGAATATATATATATTTATATAAGAGATAAAAGGTTTGAGTTACAATATAATTCAAAACATGCCAAAGTTTTGAAAGTAAAACATGCAAAATCAAAGCTAAATAGTTAAAACTTGAAACATGCCATTTACTAATCAATATGTTTATATTCCATATAAGTTGGATACATTTTTGGTCAAATATGAACTGAGCGAAGTAAAGTAAATTATTATATATTTGTTTCCCTCGGACAAGTGCAGAATTCTTATAGATGGTACTTGAAAATACTAAAGAATTTCTAGCTACAAATCTTTTTGCATGATTAACAAATAGTTTTTTAATTTGTAATATGCATATTTATATCAGTTTTGTGCTCATTAGTTTAATAAGAAAAGTCTTGGAATGGAACTTGTTAAGTTCTTGAGGTGCTTTACGATACGACAGCTTGCAGCTGAGATCGTTTATTGCGTGAAAATTATGCTAAGGACACTTCAGAGTAACATTTTGTTGTTGTTTTTTTTTGGGGGGGTATTTGTGAGCGTGCTGATTTCAAGTACATAGAATTTGATCAGTTGATTGTATTAAGTTTTTTGTTTCGACTTAGAACTAAGGTTTCTAAGAACAAAATTTAAATATCCATCGCTCGCATATGAACCTACTATCTTTAAAATGGGGCTCAACAATTCAGGCACTGTTCAAAATACGTTCAAAGACAATGACTTTTCCGTATTACATTTCATGCAGTTAACGATCCTGAAAATAAGTTTAACAAATAGAGAGAAATAAACAAAGAAAAAAGTGTTGAGAAATAAAACTTAGAACTAGAAACGAGAAGTTTTACAATGTCTTTTGTAGGCCAGCCAATGTCATTTTTAAGGATTATTGCAATACATTTACGATCGATAACAATACGATTAACGATATACAACATACGATTAAACGATTAGTTTTGACAATCTCAATACAAGGCACATAGGATTATTTTTATATTTATGTGTGTTTTTGTGTTTTCATGTGTATCAGAGAACTGTAACGAGTGTTTTTGAGTTCGTCTCCAAACTTGACTTTCGAGCTTAAAAAACAATATTATGAGATTTCTTTGGCTCTTGCCTGTACGTCAGTCACTCTAGCGTTGAATTCTATCAAGCAACGATGGCTATCGTTTTTTTTCCTATATCAATACATGACTAAGCAACGATCTTTTAACATCAACTGTGTTGTATGTATACGAAGTACTATACTCTAACTAACATTTCGAGCACTCCTCTTTTGTAAGCAGCTCTACGACCTTACGAGTTTGGATGTTAAGTTTAAAAGTGTATTTTTGCTTTGAGCTCACCACACAAAATTTTATAAACATAAACGAGTTCAAGTGTGAGCAAAAATGTAATACTCGTTGCAGCTCTCTGATGTGTATGTTAATTGGGCTCTACTACTTTACTACAAAGGGGGGGAGAGGTAAGGTATGGTAGTGTTTTTTTGTGGATATTTAATATCGAAACAATAGAATGCTTGCTTGACTACAAAATAACTCACTCTTCCTTAGTTGGAAACTTTTCGGCATAGACGCGCGAAGATTTATTGCAAGCCTTCTCGCAGCAAGGACAATACCAATAGCTCAGCACTCCAATCGAGATGGCAAAGAGCACATTCGGTATGATCAGCGAGAGCACCAAATGGTACAGATTATTCTCCCACGAATATCGTCCGATAACGACTTCTGGATAAGCGCGACTATAGTAGCAGGGAAATGGCTCGCCAATATGGGAGAAGCTATAAAAATTCAACTTTAGTATTGCAATTTAGGGTTGTTGTGTTGTTAAGTGTGTTTTTTACCCATATTGCCTGGCAAAGACACTGCAGTTGGTCGTCGGCGGATAGCCACAACCCTCGGAATTGATAAGAAACTTTGTATAGCTAACATCCCAGTTGACCGTCTCCAAGTCACGAGGATTGCGCTCCCATTCGCTGAATGGAATGCGCGTATAGTTGACAAACAACTGATGGCACCTGCAGATGAGAACCATTTAGTGATTGAAAACGAGAAAGAGAGACTCAACTTACTTTGTGAGTGATGAGGTGCAGCCTTCGCGACAGGAGCTCCAGCTGCAGTTCTTAATGCCCTCCGCATAGATGTGATCGATGACAATGCATGTCACCGGCACTGGATCATAATCCGCAATTATCGTTGAAATGGCGGGATCGACAACAAAGGGTATCAGGAAGAGGAATGTGAACACCGACAGTATGGCAGTCGTACCTATAAAAAGAGTCTTAAAACACTGTTGATATGTCCGTTAACTGATTTCGCTTACCAAGGCACACGGAGGTGTAGAATTTTGCCTTCTCGAGTATTGTTTCCATTTCGATCTCCTCGCGTTTAGCCTTAATGGCGTCCACGCAGCCACTGCCGGGTCTTATAGGCCCGTGCGATTGGCAGGAGGATCGAGCCGATCTGCTGCTGCTCAGGCTCATTTTGCTGGCGGAAAGCGTTTGGGCTGAGAGCGTTGGACTCGTCGGCATCGACGTTGTCGTCGTCATTGTTGAGCTCTTCTTCATTGTCAATTATTTTATTGTATATATTTGTGTGTGTGAGGAAAAAGTTTTTGTTTTTTTTGGTTTGTTTTTTGTTTATCACTAAAAGCCTTAAAAATGAACACCGCTAACGCTAACGCTTTTGCTTTTGCTCTGTAAGCCTACAACAATAAACAACTTTCTTTTTGTGGTGCAAAACTTTCTCTTTGCTTTTCGTTCTCTGCTTCTCTCCCCCCTTATAAGCCTAGTTTTGAGTTTGTCCCCCTTGTCTATTTTGGTTTTATTTATTCGTTTTGCCAAAATTAAAATTTTGTTTTAATCATTAGTCTAAGTCTTTGTATCTTAACTTTGGTTTTTTGTCTTTAAAAATTGCAGTTTATGAGTTTTGTTTTTTTTTGGTATTGATTAATTTTATCTAAATTTATACTTGCTATAATTTTGTATTTAGTTTTAAGCTAACTTATTCTTGCGAGAATTTTTGTTGGTATCCTTTTAGATTTCTTGTTTAGTTTTTTTTGATCACGCATCCCTCCAAACCGTTTGACCATTGCTGCTCCTAAGGGCTGATTCTAATTCCCATGTTTATGGTGTTTGTGTGGGTGTATGTTTGTTTGTGTGTATGTGTGTGTGTGTGGGCGTGTGTGTGCGTGCGTACGTGCTTTGTGCGAGTGCATTCAAATATATAATTCTCTATTGATGTTTTTAAATTATACAATCAACTTTTCGCTTGTCTTGTTACCGCCCTAACCCAAAGTCCATAATTCCTTGGCCCACTACCTAATAATTACTTTTAGTAAGTGGCCTAGCGCTCTTAGCCTTATTTCAAAAAATATACAAATTATACTAATATTGTCTTCAGATCTGTTCGTATCTCTCGAGAATTTCTAACACGTGCCTCGCCTATGGTGTTTAAGTATTTATTTTTTTTTTTATTTATTTTTGTTTTCAAGTTTATTTATGTGATTGCTGTTAGCTCAGGAGTGTCCTTGCAAGCCGCTCAGGTGTTTTAGTTGTTGTGGTCTTGATGTAGTGTGGTCGCTTGCTTAGAAGTTCGATGGAAGGATTACAAAGAGTTGTTTGCGAGTGGTGTCAATGCCCAACTCCATTACTGCAAAGCGAAGACGCCAGTCTGATGCACCGGACTGTCTTCTTGGAGCAGAGGAATGCCTGAAAAATTGAGCAAAACAGAGAATAGGTTTCAAAGGATGTTCTATGAGATGGTTCTTATTGATAGGGATAACTATGTTTCGAAGAGGTCGCTCCTAAACTCTAACTAATTCTTGTAGCTAGTAACTCTATATGAGCTTTAAGGTCACGGGATTTAAGGTCCATTACTAACATTTACATTTAGCCAACGAAATATTAATACCTTAGTTGAAACCGCTGAAAATGTAGAACTTGTTCCCTAGTTACGGAAGAGAGAGTGTGTGTTTTGTTGCTTACGTGACGGATCTCATAGGGCCATAACCTCGTCGCCACCGCCACCAGCGCCCATGTCGCCGTTGGTTGGTTCGCCGATGTTGTTCTTGTTTAAAATGGTCGCCGTATCGACGCAGCCCTTAAAACGCATCTTGGCATCGTCGCCGACATAAACGGTGCGCTGACACATTAACAGCACCGAACAGGAGACCACGAACAGCACCGACGGCACCACCGACGCGAACACAAACTGGCGATAGGTGACCTCCAGATCGAAACGGGCCACAACCACATCCTTCTTGGACGGCGAATAGAAGCAGGGAAATCGAGCGCGTGCATTATGATCGCTGCCATCGCGTCCAAAGTCCTTGAGGAACTCCTTGCACTCATCCTGTAGCGTATTGACGCAACCCTCCAGATTAATCATCAGCTTGGACTCATTCGAGATGGTCAAATCCACATCGGGTGGTGCTATCTCTGGCACCGGAACGGCCACAGACACATGAAGGTGGCTTAAATATGTGAAATTTGTTAGATCACTGAGCATATTGTGCTCCAACGTGGAGCCATTGATGCAATCCACTGCATCTACGCGATCCGAGGTATTCTTGATGTAGTAGCAGGATGTCATAGCCACATTTTCGCTAGATTCATTCCACACTTCTTCTAAAGTCTCCGCATTGATGGCATTCTGACATTGCGAGAGATAGACTTTATCTCCACTCAAGACAACCACATTCTTGTTTCTAGTGGGTATATCCACGCAACGTCTATCGCAATTGTAGGGTGTTCTTATCTTGCGGCAAGTGCCACGACTACACGAAAACAACCCGCTGATATCCATGCAATTAATCTTGCCACGTCGCCCGGAACACTTCACCGGCGCATCACTATTATGGAAGACGCACTCGAAGGCATCGGTTATATTCAAACACTGTCCAGCGGTGCAGTTGAATGTGCCCGTTAGATTCTTGCACTCATCGTTGATGCAACGCGCCTTATCCGCTCGATCCTGATCGATGCCATAGCACGTCTTATTCGCCGAATTCGTACAATTTTGAAAGGTGAGATTTGTGCCGTTGCTGCGAAGATTAACATAGATTTGTATGCAAGCACCGGATGTCTTGCTCAGACACCACTCGCCACAGCTGCCCCACTCGCAGTTATCCTTGTTGAGGGCACGCGTTGTGGTACACATCACCGGTGTTGGATCTATGCCGCTCTTGAAGGCACGCGTCGATGGCATATAGATGGCCACGGTGAGATAAACTAGCGCTACAGAACTGAGCACCAATGTCATCTGGCATATGCATATGGTGCCACAGATGCGTGTATCCTGCGGTGGCACAACCAAATCCTCAACCAGCACCTTCTTCTTGCCCATGTTGTGGTTGTTGCTGCTGTCGAAGTTCTTTTTGCTATTACTATTGCTTTGCTAATCTGTATGCAGACTTTTCGTGTCTTTTATTTACTCTGCTAATCCGCGTTGCGTGTAAAGCCAATTAGGAGCAGCTCATTGTCATCATCGTGGCTTGTCTATCGATTGAGCCGCCCCCACACACACATACACAAGCCCACTCACATACACACGCCAGTTGTCAAACGTTATATAACTTATGGACTTATTCTCGTGCCTCGTGCGATTTGCAAAGTTCCCTTTCACAATTTCACAGCCTGCGCACGTTTTTGTTTTTTTGTTTTGTAATTTTATATATGTTTTTGGCGACACTTTAGGCTTATTGATTTTTGCAAACTACTTTTTTTCTACTCTTCCTTTCTGATTGTTTTCAGTGCAAGCTGCTGGCAGTGACGTCCTTTCAAAATTAAAAGCTAACAGCGGTTTCAGTGCTAACAAAAAAACTTATTCATTTATTTAACAGTTTAGTAATTGCTTCCTTGCATAAGTTATTTTAATTATGTTTTTTTTTAATAGTTTTTTGTTAGCTAATTTTGTTGCTAATATTTTTTCACACTGATTCTGCTGCTGGTTTTGTTAGACCAAAGATTCAACTACTACTGCCGCTCCAGGCTGCCCTTCCTGGCTTCGCACAGTTTTCGCACTGCGAGCGTGAAATTACATATGAATAGCTGCTGCTGCTTTTGGTGCAGTCGTGTGTTCCGTCCTCGGCTTCTTCCTGACCGCCGACAATAGCTCCTGTGCGGCTGCTGCTCTGCTTTGCTCTCGACGAAAATCAGAACGCTGCGCGCGCATTTTTATTACAAAATCAATAATTCCGCATTCACGTTTTGCACAAAAAACTTCTTACCCCGCCTTTCCACAAACACACTTTACTCTCGGTTCTGTTAGCTGCTTTCATTGATTAAGCTTCGCGTGACCGGAGAGTGCAAGTGCACTCCCCCAGAAACACACGCCCCACATCTGTTATTGTGGGGCCGCACCAGGGACAGGGTCATGTGAGGAGCCAGTGGGTGGGCGTGGACGATGACGTAGTCGCTGCATTTCAGTAACTAACAATTATCTTATTGCGCGATACTTTAACAATATTCAAAGATACTCATTTGAGAATCTAGATCTAGCTAACATAAATCCTTATCTTATATTTTGGTATGTTTTATATTGGTTTCTAGTATAACATACATAAATACAAATATATATATATATATAATCTATTGTAACAAATTTGCACTATATTAATAGATAGGTATAAAACATGCAGCTAAGACAGCAAACATTGCCATTGGGTTTAATATGACCCCAAAAAGAGATTTACAAAAATATAGGGAGATTATTTATACATATAAATATACAGATTTATTGTGATCCTCCTGCTTGCAGCTATTCAGTTATATCCTTGATTGGCATGTGCCATGATTCGGCTATTATTGCTATTGTATGTTTGCTGAGTCGTGGTCCAATCATCGGATTCATTTGTGCCAAGTAGCAACACAGCCAGAAGAGCCAACACAAGAAAGCAGTCAGCATCAGAATGCATTGAATCAGCTTTTGTTGCGGGCCGCGGGGCGTCATTATAGGACCGCCAATGCCGACAGCGGCCCACAGAGTGGTAAAGAACAGTAAAGGTAGCACAGCGGCGCCCATGTTGTGATTTTAGGTTTTAAATTTGTGCGTGTTTTTGGAATTTTTAAAAGATTTAACAATTTCACTTGTTGGCTTTGTTTTTTTTCTGCCTGACTAACGATTGTTGTTGCATATCGATAAGTGTTTATTTCACTATAAAAGCGACTCTGGCTTTAGATTTTTGGCGCTGCCAACCTGCTTGGCAGTTTAAATAGCAGGCGCGTAGTTTAACTAATATTGTTTCGTTTGTTTAGTTCATGTTCGTATTGCTAGAACTATATTTAGTTTATTTATTTTATTTATATACAAATATACTTGATGTGCATTCAGTGCTGATATTTTATTCATTAAGCTTCCTAACTTTTGCAAACTAAGAAAGAATGCAAAGTAAACTACATAACTAATCACATCAAATATTGGCTTGCTTTTAATAATTTAAATGCACGCTCAGCAGAAAACAATAAATTTTTTTAAACATTCTTTCACAGCACACCCATTGAATAATCAATGTCTAGTGTGTTTGATTGAGCACAACTACACATTTCACATTGTTGATTTGAGGCTTTGGACAGGATATTGAGTTAACATGAATGCGCTCATAAGTAGGCAACTCTTTCCCCTCAAATAATAATAAATTTTCTTGCAGTACGTAGAAGAAGGTCAAAATGCAGTGAAAGTCTTTCTATTTGGTATTTGTATCTTATTTTGTGTGTGTTACTCACATGTACAAATCGTGGGTGTTTCATTACAGAAGTATTAAGGTTTATTTACGTTTGCATACACACACACACACACACACTAAAACACTAAAACCCACATACGAACGCACATGTATGTGCACCGTCGTTTCATAATGGAAATGCAAGCACAGTCTTTGAATTTGAAGGAAAATTGTTTCTTGTTACTTTATTTAGTATTTAACGCGATTGAATTTGTTAACTTTTCGAGTTGATTCGCAGTTGAACATAAGGCAGCAAATGATTTGATTTTAATATTTTTCTTGTCCTTTCCTGTTTTTTTTTTCTTTCCTTTACTCGAGCCGAGAAAATTCCAAACAGATGAATATGTGACGTTCACCGCTCGCGGCTCACATTTTCCTGCTGTTTACGCCAGATTCTGACATTTCTCACAAGCACAATTCTGCCAAGCTTCTGTTACAGAGAGATTCACATTGAGAGCATGCTTTTTAGTGGGAGAGAGAAGCCGTTGAATGAGAGCTCTAGCAGCTGCTCAATGGCGGACAGGCGCATGCGTTGATTGGCTTTACGTCATCCATTGCGGCCGCCACTGTTGCTGTGAGCTTTTCTCGCCAGGCAGCGTCAAAGCGCGCAGTGTAAGCGAAAGCTTTGATTAACCGGCAACGACTTGCGAATGCGCCACTGTAACTTAAGGTATACCCAATAAAACTAATAATAATTAAGTAAAGAAGATATTGCATAGCTAAACCCATTTAAATGTTCGTAAATCAATTAGTGGAAGTTTGGCATTCAAAAACTTAACCAGTTTTGAGCTCAATGTCCACTTTTAAACTTAGACGTGTCATAGATGCCTCAATGTTTTCGAGTACCGCATCAAAAGCTCTGGTCGCGCACGTTGCTGGAGCTGGTTTTAGCAGCAATAGCAGAAGCAGCAGCAGCTGCAGCGTCGTCGCCAGTGGCAGTGGCAGTCCTTTCGGTGAAGAGTTCAGCCATCGTTGTCGTCCGCATTGCGTTGCGTCGTCGCCTGCGCTTGTGTGTGTGGCTCCGTTGTGTGCTCGCTCGCTATTAAAGGCAGTTGCCGTTGCCGTCGCCGTTGCTGTTGCCGTTGCCGTCGTTGTTGCCGTCGCAGTTGTCGTCGCCTCATTGTCGGTCGGTCGTCTAGGCTCCTGCGGAAAAATGACAAAATGTGGACATTGTGTATTAGTTTTTTTTTGATTTTGAACTTTTGACCCGTACGCAATCAGGTCATAAAAAAAACAAAAACCAATCAAAATGCTTAACGCTGTAATATAAGCCATGTAATGTTGTTGTTCTTGTTGCTATTGAAGTCGAAACTTTGTGCAAGTCTTCAGATTGAAAATGCGTAATCGTAACCTGAACCTTGAGTAAACACGCACACATTCATATACCTTATACTTTGTTATATTTGCGTGTGTGTGTGTTGCTAGCACGCAACTCGACGTCACAGGATCCGAGCGAGAGAGAGAGATAAAAGGAGAGAGGGAAGAAAAAGAGACAAACAACAGCGGGACACATGGGAGCTTGGCTAAATGTGTTGCCTGCAACAACAACGTCATATTGGCCATGTTATAATACAAGAACAGAATTGTATTTAAAGTGTTTGCCAACCCAACCCAGCCCCCCGTTTGAACTGTTTCCCCAGTTTGGCTCCATTGAATCAAAAAAAAAAAGCAAATGAAAAATCGTTTCGTGCAAAGCACGAGAAGTCGCTATAGTCGCCCCCTAACCCCGATACCTTATACCCATTCTACAAAACCCATTTCTTTGTGCTCCCATGCCGCATTATTTCGTTTTTCCCTGCTTTCTTTCTCTCGCGTTTTTTGTTTTTTGTGCCCAATGAAAATGTAAGCGTGCCAATTGAATTGAAAATTACATGCGACTCCACTTATATTCCGCCACCTCTCAACTCACCCTATCCCCTGTTAGGCCAGTACTCCGTTGAAGGAGTTTATTACTCTGACGCCCATGTGAGCTCATTGTCGCCATTTGTAGTCCCTGCTACCACTTCTCCCTCTCCCTTGCCTTGCAGCTGCTACTCGTCGGCATATTTCCGTTTCGTAATACTCCGGCAACCACCCAGCCACCCATTGCCCCTTCCGTGTGTGCCGCCAAGAATAACAAGCAAAGCAAAAGCAGCATTTAAATGTACATAGTCGAGGTTACATAAAATATATATATACGTATGTATATGTATATATGTTTAATACGCGGCAAGTGTCGTCCTCGTTATGTTTTAAAATACCAACGCGTTGCGTATACAAACAAAAAATGAAAACAACTATTTTTAAACGCATTTCATACAAGCATTAACACGCATGTTAACGCGTCTAACGGTATTTGTGATCAACCCATTCCATTCCATTCTCAGTGTTCCAGCTGCACGTGGCCGCACGTATAGTGTAAGGCAAAAAGGGAAAGAACAAGAAGAGCGCAGCGCAATAAGTGCAGTTCAGAGATAAAGAAAACAACAAAAAGCAAAAACAAAACTTGTGTCCGTCCAAAAAACAAACAAATGAACTAAATAACAAAAAAGCTACATAAGTAACTAACAAACACAACAACGAGCAGCAGCAGCAGAAAAAAGAGTGAGAAAGAGGCCGTTACTCAAAATTGGGCGAACTGGCAGGCCTCGCACACACACACACATACACACACACACATAAGTACACACACACAAACGCTTTCACACACGCACGTGCACACATGCCTTTTGCCGCAGTCATAAAATAATCAAGCAAAGGCAAGAAGTTTGACTGCGTGGAGGAGAAGGAGGCGAGGGAGCCAAAGCCAAGGCAAAAGCGACGTTGATGCTGGTTAGGGCTGCTGCTGACGAAACATCTCCGTTGGGACAGCACATAAAGCAATTAGCAAAGGTTGACAGGATTTTTCGATGCCTACTAAAATGCGTGTGGGGAATGCGCTGTCTCTTTCTCTGCATCCCAGGATTATATTTAGATTAACAGCGCCGAGGGTCGTGCACAATTGCAGCAGGCATGGAACTCCACCAGTTCAGCGGCGACAACTACAACTACAAAAATCACAACAACAACAGCAGCTGCTGTGAAAGCTGAACGATTGAATGATTATGGAGAGGCAGCGACTTAAAGAGAATCAGCAAACCGAAACCGAAAGCAAAAGCAAACAAAAAGCAAAAGAGCAACGTAACTCGACTCTCCCTGTGATATAACTTTGCACCGTAGTTGTAATCGTGTTAAAACTAAATCGTAGCTCATAGTTATCGTTTATCGATTATTAGCTTAACTGAAGCAGTAAATTGAATAAATACTCATCTCTTGATTAACGCTACGCGTGCACCGATATATAGCAAATATTATATACAATATATATAATATATACACAATACATATATATATATATAAATAATTAAGGCAACTATAATTAGGAACACGACACAGTTTGCCTCTAACCGCTCCCTTAATTTGGAAATACTTTTGCTGCCGCCCAGACCTTGCGCCATTTAACCGGGAAAAAGAAAACCGGACATTAGACCAATCAGTACTCGCGTAATACTTATTACAGCACTTACAACATGGGTGATGAGCTGGATAAGCGCACAGCCAAGGAGAAACTGCTCTTCTATACGACCGCCTTCTTTATACTCCTTGGCACGTTCAGCTTGTTTGCCTTCCTCTTTCTTGTGCCGTTCGTCATAGAGCCGGCCTTTACAACGATCTTCATGCAGTTCGAGGAGGTACCGGCGTTGTGTGAGACCTACGACACGGAGATCTACTTTGGCTCTAAGAACTGCTCGTGGTCGTCGTGCCGTGAGGGTTGCACCAAGGATATCTATACGTGCACACAGATACGTGTGAACTACCGACTCAACTTGTACAACTTCACAGATGAGTTTAACTTTACGGAGTACCACATCAATCTGAAGGAAGCGGAGCGTGTTATTCCACCTGTAAAACGCACAGATCGCTATGAGCGAGCGTTGCGGGATTACGAGTATGATAATCTGGGTCCGGGAGATACCAACTCCATCGACCTAGACATGGACGGTAGTGCCGGCTCCATGGCAACGGGTCGTTTCGAGCAGCTGAACTTTGGTGATGCCGATGGTTCCAATGGCTATCTGATTGAGGAGTCAGAGGACACTAATGGACTGAGTCCTGCCGGTACGCTTATTAATGGAGAGCGACGACCATTCGATGAGATCTCCGAGTTGAACGAGGGCCTTATGGGTGGGAACTCTACTTACTTTTATGTGGGCGCCCGACTCTTTCCCAATGTCAAAGGTTGTGGTTATCCGCCCATGCTGAACTGCACCATATGGCTGAAACGGTATACGAGGATCGGCATCAAGTTTCCCTGCTACTACTCAAAGGTGGATCCCAGTTTGGTCATTAGCGATCTGGACTACTGGCAAAACACCCTCAAATTGGTCTACTCGATGGCCATACCAATTCCATCGTTCATCATCTCGGTCATCTATCTGACGTACGCGTACTTTAAGATCTACAATGAAGATGAGGAAACGGCGCCGTTGGACAAGAACGCCGAGGACATGGACATCGATGATATCGATGCCGTGGATGATAGCGATGGAGCGGTTTTGGCAGATAATGCTGCAGGCAGTCAAATCGTCAACATGGACTCCACGACGAATGATAGCTGCTTGGAGGGTGTCATACCGAACGGCGGCCCCGGTATGACGAGATGCATATCGCAAGGTGGCTCCATCACTACATCCGGCCACTATATTGCCCAATCGCCGGCGGGCTCACAAATGACGCCCAACTCGGAAATCAATTCGTTTGGCCATCAACTCAAGGTGCAAATGGCGGATGAATTGTCTAGAGATTCGCTGGAGAATGGCGTTATCTCCACGTCCAATTCAGTTCAAGGGTAAGGATCTGGTCTAACAAGCATCATGGAGTTGAACTAACTGGGTTCCTTCTAGCTGGCATTGTAGACTCATCAAGTATTTTTATTTCCTCACAAGGCCCATATATTATTTTCATTTCAAACAACAAAAAACTTGAAAGGTAACAAAGAGGAACTTAACAGCAATTAAATAATAAATGATTTCTTTGATGATAGCAGAAAAATCTGTGGAAAGCATGGTAACAAAGCAGATTTAGCAGCAATTAAAACATTAAATGATTTCTTTGATGATAGCAGAAAAATCTGTGGAAAGCAGTACACTTAATGTAATCTATGCTTGCCACTTGCAATCTTTTTAATTATTTCAGATATATCTGTAGTACCTCTAAGACACATACTAATCTATGTTTTCTCTTTTGCTTGATCTATTGCAGAAACTTGAGCAAGACGATGACGACGAGTATCTCAACTCCACCTGGGCCGACGGCGGCAGTCTGAAACGTCAGGCGCATGGTCTGGAAAATGTTCGATTCCGATTCGGAAAATGAACCGCTGCTAGAAGAATCCTAGACAGCAATGACAGGTTCACCGAGTTAGGGAAACGAATCAAAAGCACAAGAGAGAGAGAGAGAGAGCGAAAAACACGGAGCAACCCAAGTATTTCTACCTTAAACAATCGATGAAAAACCGAACCTGAATACCTTCAGAGCTGTTAGAGACACTTAAAAACTATGATAGATTAAATTATATTTACCTTACGAATTAATACAACACACACACACACATAGGCAAATCACTCACCAAATCACACAATATATAGTATATATATATATATATAATGATAGATCGAAGGTATTTTCGACTAAGCTTAACACCACACATTCACACATTCAATTTCCAAATTACAGTACCACATCATGCATTAGAAATTTCACAGATATTACAAGATATGAATATGAAATATGAATTTGATATATGCTAAAGGACGCAGGATGCAGCCGCTTCATACAAGGATCTACTGTTTTGGGAGAGTGTTACTTTAATTGGTACAAATACAATAACAACAAGATAAACAACTTAACAACAACAAAAACAAGATTAAGTACTATATACCTAAAGAAAGCAAATTATAATACTTATACACATACATATACAAATATTTACTTGAATTATTTTTCTATTCGCGACAATCGAAGTCGTCTGCAAACGTCTCGAAATACCAAAAAGCAAAATACAAAAAAACGCAATGAAAAGAAAAAAAAAATAAAAAATTAATATAAAAACTTAATAAATATAAAACACGCGCAAAACTTATTTACAAAAGTCGAGATAAATTGGAGCGCTGAAGATTTTTTAGATATTGTGCTACAAAAGATTAAAATGTGCAGCATTGTTAATTTAATGCAAATTTAAATTAAAACTATGCAATAAATTAAGCAGAAAAATACAAGTTTAAACCCTAAGTATATTTGAAATATATATATTAAAATAATAATAGCTATGAAGATAATTGTAAATGATAACAATATATAAAAAGAATAATAATATTGAAACAAATTGTTATCCTTCTAATTAATGCGGATAAAAACTCACAGCTTTAACTAACAGAAACAGAGGCATAAGATTTTTCTTCTACATATTAATTTTATTAAGATTATTATAAATGATAATGATATTTATAGGTACTACAAACAAAATGGTTCAAGCTATTCAATTAAATCTTTTAAATAATTATGCATTAAAATCATAATAATTTAGACCTAAATCTAATGTTTCCTTTTTTATATTAACAAAACAAAAAACAAAACACAAAAATTAAAAAAAAAACGAATCAAAGCAAAAACCCCACAAAGCAAGCAAGCAACACTACTCGTAATATTTCTAAAACAAAAAGAAAACCAATGCGAATAATCTATCAATGATAAGCATCAAAAGATAAAACATAGTTTTGGTTTTAATAAAACAAATATTTGCATGGAACACAAAAAGGAAAAAGAACACAAGTGAAAATAAACAACAAGCGCAACTACTAGCTAATATCATGTAAAACAAACAACAAACAAATGCTACTAGAATTGAAACAAAAAGCGAAACAAAATCTCGAAATAAATACGCATTTAGCAGCCTACAAACATAACGAATTTACTATGGGAGGTCCTTAGGATTGGCTGAATTTGAATTTTTGCATCGTTTTACAGCACCCAACATAACGATAACAGCGATAGCAAACCGATTGCTTTGTTAGTCGCACAAATGTTGGCAACTCTAGAACAGCTGCTTACCAGCTGTCGATGGAAGTCGCCGAACAATGGTAATATTGCTTTTGGCAAATGTTGTTATTTTTATAATAGTGCTTAACCAGAGTGCGCACATCAACTTTTATACATATACTACGCAATACAAAAACCGCGAGAACAGCTGCTATATTTAAGCAACTTTATTGTTATCTACAGTGCATGATTCTTCGGCAAAATTTTGTTGCTGCCGCTTCTTCTTTCGCGTGTAAACAAATATCTTGGCAGCGGCTCAAGTAAAATTTTAACAAATGCTGTTGCAAAGCTGAGACGCTTAAAATGGACAACAAAAAAGACATCTACAATCTGTGGGTGCAGTACACAACAAAGGTAAGCAAAAATAAATACAAGCTATTGTGCTAACACGGCATTTGTTGTCTCCAAGTTTGCGGGACACGGGCGGTGACGTGTTTTTCGCATTAATCATCAGCACAAAAACGTTTACGATAGCGGCTAATTGGTTGCCTTACCTTTTGGCAACAATCTGCAGACATTGCGTCTCTTTTGAAAAACAACAATTGTTAGTCCTGCAGTTACTGTTTGTGATTATATAATCTACTGTTCTGCATGTGGGCTTTCCTTCGTGACACGACTGCGCAATTCAAATCAGATTCCGTTGAGTTCGTTTGGTGTCGTGTTTATCTAAGATCCTTTTGAGATGTAGAAATACAATTAATTGCGCATCAAAACAAAAGGCAGTCTTTAATACGTATTCACACATTCACAGAATGACGAAACCTACTTTCGTGAGTTTGTGTCACGTTTTGTGAACATTTGGCGTAGTCAGCTGCAGCTGGACTTTCAATCTGACGACTGTGCACTGTGGCACGAAGTGCGACCGGATAATGGACCACATTTGGGTCGATTGCCCGATGAGCTTCTGCCTGCCATTGGAAAGTTTCTTATCGTGGCGCGCGATGCCAGCGACATGGACACACTTGAAGAGGAGGGCATTGAAGAGGTGGCCATATTGATTGACTGTTTGGTTATTGTGTGCCGGCATTTTGACAACATATTGGCCATCATCAAGTACGAGTACAAGCCCAATCTAATCGCCATAATTACCAAGGTATGCACAAAAGTAAGCAAACAATAACAATAAAACAACGTTAAAACGTTTATTTTATAGCAACTGGAACAACGTCGGGCAACTTCAGCGATGATTCATTTGTATGGCAGTTTCTGCTCATTCTTAGAGGTCATGTACGATCCTTATCTAACCTGGCGTAGCTTTCTACGCGGCCACATTGCGGATTACACACAGTTGCCGTACAAGCCTCATTCAGTGCATGTGGAAATCGTACCGTTTATCTATGGTTAGCTGCTTAATTTAACTATCTTCACTCAACTTAATTACATTTCTGTTCTTTCTTATCAGATTGCTTCCAGAAAGAAGACCTATTGAGGTTTGCAGATATCGGTGAGAGACTACTCAATGTACTGGGCGCTGTTATTTGCGGTTCTCAGGTAGCGTACAGCACCAAGAGTATTATCATGTGGATATGTCTGATATATATATATAATATTTCTTTTAACTGCTAATTGATTTTTGTTCTATTTTAAACTTATTATTGTTCAATAACTTCCACAATTAAGTTGTTGCCCTCTGCACTATTTAGTTTTCGCATATTCTCTGTACATATAGCTCTTTGTCTAATTTCATTTCGTTTTCATTTTGTTTGTTGGCAAAAAGAATTTACTTATTTAATTCATACATCCTATATGTGTGTGTGTATCTGTGTAAAACAACAATTTGCAGAAAACTCTAAACTCGAACTCAACAACAAATAGAAATACTAACGCTCTTATAACTACAAACGCCCCCCGCTCGGGTGATGGGCAGCTTCTAAACTGTGATAACTTGGTGAGTGGTGAAAAACGCTTTTTTCATAAACATTTATATTGTCCTTCCGTTGTCCGTTAACAAACTGTAGTGCTTGTTTCACTATCTCTACATTCCGTTCACTCGCTCGAGTTTGTTTCTGTATTAAATTTTCGCCCATTTTGTACAACTTCTGCTGCAGCGCAATGGCATGAGAGCCATTTGCCCGGCAACGGTTTCCATCATCATGCGAATCCTGCAACGTTGGGAGAGCTCAAATAGTTTGCGACGTGTTGCACTAAATTGTTACGCTCTGATGGTTATCGTACTGCAGAAATCTAGTCCTGAAGAAGTAAGTATTTTTATTATTATCATTTGAACTTGGTCGATTAGTTATCATTCATGAATTTCTGTTACAGCGCCAAATAGATCTAGTTACGTTAATACAACTATATTGTGATGCACTCCAACAACTGCTGGCAGCCACACATTTTGATAGCGGCACCGCCAGCTTCGATATAACCACAGACAGCGATAGTGATGTGGAAATTGATATGAATGCGCTGTCCGCCACCGTTTCAGCGGTTCGGCTCTTTCTGCCTGCAACCGATGGTGGGTCAGCTGTCAGCGAGGCTATTGGCGAAACCAATTTGCTGGAGCTGCTTATTGGTCTGCCTCAGAGTATAAAGGTTCGTTCTTATAGGCGAATCTCTTGCTTGCATTTACTCACTTTTGTTTCGCCCACAGCATTGGCATGTTTCGCACACGAGCGCTTTGAGCAGCAACATGGACGCATTGTCTGCTCTGACGCACAGCTCCCTACAGAACGCGGAAAGCTTGCAACACGTTGGACGTATTGAGCGTCTATTTAGCAGTATGCGTGAAAATGAAATAGCAACAGCAGCTTTGTTAGATTCCTGTTTCAATTTGGGTTACAATGCACAGCAGCGTTTGCTTGTGCTGCCCGAAGTGATGCTGCAACTGCTGGGATGGCTACCCGACCTGCAGGAGCCAGAACAGCTGCATGTTAGCTCACTGCTACTAAAGGGTTGCACTGACAACTTTGGCACGTAAGCAATCATAAATTATCAAAGTGGTTTTAAAACTAATATTCTTATTTATTTTAGAAAAACTGTAAGCTGTAGCAGTCGCGTTGTCAAAGCCGTTTGTGGCTGTCTGCTGCGTGGCGAGACGCTAGCCGAGGCCTGTGCACAAAATCTAATCAAGCTGATCGAGGAGTTGAGCAAGCTAAGCATTGTTCCTGTGGAGCTCAAGTGCATATTTGCTCTACTGAGGCCAGGTACACAGTTTGCTCATGTCAAACAGCTGCAACAGGTAAGCTTATTAAAAGATTTATCAATATCCAAAATTTTTAAAAACTCTTTCTAGACACTTGTCGTGATTGCGTTGCACAGTCTACGTGGCAGCAACTGTTGTGCAGAGTATTTTGCCATCGAACAGCCGTCGGATGGCATTTCAGTACCCGACATTAGAAACTGGACACTCTCTGGCTCATATGGTTTCATTTTTCACATACTCGTACGTTTCACTGCCCAAGATCCAACGCAATCTAGTGTGCGACGCATGCTGCTTACTTTGCAAACAGCAAGCGGCCTTGGTTTTGAGATTTTTGTGCAGCCTAATGGCAACGTTGTGGTAGCTGCTCTGACACGTCGCGAATACCTTACGTCGGCGACGGCAACGAAAACGTTGCTGGATGGACAGTGGCACTACCTCACCGTTGCCATAACGCCGCCAAAACGACCCTTCTCCTTCAGCCAGATCAACATTTACGTCGATTTTGTGCAAAAATTAAGCGCCACACTCAAAGTGCAGGCAGTTAACGAACCTTTTACAGTGTGCTGCATTGGTGCCGTGGTGGCACCACAACCAAAGCAGAGCGAAATTGCGAAAGGTGGCTCTCTACCGCGGTCATCTTCACAGGAGAGCGGACCGGCTTTCAAGGGCATGCTACCCAGTCTGCTGGAGAGAACCTTATCAGCAAATGTAAGTAATTGCACCAAGAGTCAACGTAAAGTAAATAATCTTTTCTTTTACAGGTCTCAAACTATTTCACGTTGCCGCTACGCACTCAAACGGCCTACGATCCGAATGTGAAAAACTTTCCCCTTGGCATGCAGGATACGGTGTTCGGAGAGCAAGCGTGCCTTCGTGGACACTTGGGTGGTGTGCTGCTGGCAGAGCCAACGACCAGCCTTAAAACTATCTTTGATACCGGCATGAACTTTAGTTCAATCTTCTCGCAGGACAATGATCTGCTCGAGTTGAATTCGCGTTTTGTTTTCTGCTATGCGCCCGGAGCTGTTTATCATGGCAGTTGCCAGGATTTGATACCAGGCGGTAGATTTCCAGGACGCATCAGTGCACACCACTGCAAGACTGTCAAGATGCAAGATACGATCAATAGCATAGGAGGTGTCAATGCCATACTACCCATGCTGCATCGACTAATCAAGGAGCACGGAGATGCGGATGTTTCTATTGGCAGCAGCACTAGTGAGGATTCTGCTTCCTCACCAACAGCCCTAAAAACCCCAACAGCTGAAGAGTTTACAGATTGGGAAATGCTCTCATCGAACTCTTACACGGAATGGAAGATGATCCAACATCCTTTGGCAAGTCTGCTGTGCCTCCTTCGCTATCTTACTCACGAGCACGAAAACAATCAGCAACAGTTGCTCACCAGCGACTGTTTGGCTATTATTGGCACCATGCTCCAACGTTGTCCATCGTCTCTCTTTGATGTCAACGCTTTGATGGCTACACATTTGCTGATGGAGTCACTGCAGGCACACAAGTCCACACCAGGAAGCAACTCGCAACTGTTGGATGCTCTCTATGAACACATTGTCTTTGACTTTGCCATTTGGTCACGTTTGCAATTTCAAATAACTTTGGGACATGCTCAATATCTAAGCGCAATGATCAAGAACGATCGCAAATACTTTCGACGGCGCTATGGCGTCCAGTTTATGTTGGATGTGGTGCGTCAATATTATAGCACCCCGGACAATATCTGCAGCGATGATGCACGAACAATTCGAGCCACACTTTTTGGCATTGTGCGTTTCTATTTGCAAAAGGATGTGAACATTAAGGAGGTGAATGCTTTGATTGCCTGTCTGGCATCAGTTCGACAGGAAACAGTCCTAATCGATTTGCTCGAGATGCTGACTTTTTATCTGCGCGGCAAGAACTGCAAGGATCAGATGGTGCTGCTTCTTCACGAGCCACAGAGCGCTAATCTCATATACAATTTCTTTGTGGATAAGAGCTACAGCAGCGAAGTTCAAGAGGCTGCAATTCGTGTGAGTACCATATAATAGATAACTTTTAATTTTTAACGTAACTTATTTGTTAAATTCACAGTTTATCAGCGGGTTGCTGGCCACTTCGCGGGTGCATCAGAAGTATAAGCAAGTGCTTCGCCTATACGAGCAAAACAGCGAACAGAGCATGTTTCCGGGTTTCTTTAGCTTCATAACGCCCATGTCGCTGAGCTCAACTATATTATTTCACTTGGTGGATGAGATGCTGGGCGCACAGCCAGACTATGGTGGACTCATGTTTGTTGTCTATCATGTAAGCAGCTGTGATCTACAAGTGAAGTTGGAGATAGCAAAGCGTCTGCTTCAGACCACCTTTGTCAAGCAGCACTCGACGGCAGCGATTGCCAAGCAGACGGGCTGGCAGGAGTCGATTGCACGTCTGCTCATCCGCAAGCCCATAACGAATGTGCCGCCAGATGAAGTGCGGAGGCACAGCTTTGGCATCAACATGGATGTTCTGTTGGAGGATAATTCAAGTCTTTTGGCACAGGCCGATCTTATAACGTTCTCGGAGCAGGAAATTGGACTCGCTCAGCTGCAACAGCAACAGGCTCTGCAACACGAGGATCAAAGCGATAGCGGACTCATTCTTAACGAGATTCAGGCGAGCGTCTCTGAAGCCGCAACTGTTATAGAAAGCGAAATTAAAGGTAGTTGCAATAACACTTTATCCACTTCAACTTGTTAATCGTTCACCTTTTATAGAATTGGCTGAATCTGTTTCCGGCGCAGTCGTAGACAACGTCACTAGCGTCTTTTCGGTTTTACGACAGACAACGCACGACCTTCAGGACACCTTTGAGTCCCTCACCCTTGGCAGCTCCACGGAAACTGAAAATACACCCAGTGTTTCATTGCAGCGCGAGGAGTCGCTGAGCTCCGAAAGCTCCACACAATCGCCACATGGCACAGCCAAGAAGAGTGATTCTATGGAGGTAATTTTTAATGTTTTTCTGGTTTGCAAACCCAAATAACTTTATATTTTCGCCCAGAGCGCCTCGGCTTTTGACTTTATGGCTGAGGGCGATGTGGACAGCGAGGAGCAGTTGGTTTATTTAGTCTCGAATACACTATTTAACGTTTTCTGGCGTGGCATTAGCAACGATCATCCACATTGCTGGCAGGAACGTGGCCAGGTCCTTGGCTGCATAAATCTGCTAGCGTTGAACAATGAGCTTATTACCTCTCATCTATCGCTGCGTCTGCGCATCCTGGAAATGGCGGTGCAGGCATCGCTGTTCGATCTTTCCGAGCATGGAAGTCAAACGCTTATCAATCAGGAGGTATTTAAACATAAGTCTTTTCACTTTTTTTCCAAACTTAATAATCTTTTCTTCTATTCTAGAACGCCTCCCACATTCTGCGCATGGTGTACGAGCTGGTGGTGCTCGGCTCGAATGAGGATGAGTCAAAGAAGTGTTCCACTAAGTTGCTGGACGGTGTTTTAGCTCTGCTGGATGCTCTGATGATATTTCAGCAGGGTTCCGATGATTGGTCGGATATGATACGTTTGTGCTTAGGTCTTTTGCTCAAGTGCTCGCATCATCCGAATCCTGGCATTGTGGCCATGGCCACCGCTAAACTCCACGCCATACTTCAAAGTCGTTCCACTGAGGATCCTGCCGAACTCTCTTATCTGCTCTACAGCATTAACAGAGCGCTTGATAATGCCATCGAAGGTACGTACTGAATACTGATACTCTGGACAGTTATCATAAATTCATTATTTGTATTCTGTTTCAGTTGGTAATCCGGAAGAATATTCGTTTTTGATGCCCGTGATGAAGGCGCTTCTGGAGAAATGCCGCTTCGCCTTCAACTTGGACTCAACACTTCCCGATCTCCCTTCAACATCATCGGGTCCAGTATTCTTCAATGACTTTCAAATGTACAGCACTAGCAAAAAGTGGCGCAACTTTATGGAACGCATGGTAAGTATATTAATTAATCAACTTTATTTCTTACATTAAGGAAAGTCTTAAGCTTTTACTTATATCATAAGTAGTCTTTCAAAATCCATTCTTAACCCAGTAATTACTTCCCGTTCTTATATTGTTTTGTACCCCCACGTATATTTAATATAGTTTGTGATTTTTTGGCAAGTTCTGACGCAGAGCGTGGAGTTTGCGCTCCATCTCCCGATCGCTCTGCGGACTCTTAAAGAGCGTCGTATCAAAAATGCCTTTTGTGGTTCGCTTCAGTGTCGGATTTCGCTCCGTGTTTGGCAGCAGGGCAAGCGTTGCAGTAGATCCACCTCGCACTTGGGATGGTCTCGTTGGTCTTGGCCTACGAACCGATTGAACAGGAAACTGCTGATAGGTGGGCGGAGCAATAGTACCATCATAGTAGCTCTGTGATCGGGACTTCTCAATGGTGACGACTGTTGAGGCCGCTTCGGTGGTGGGATTGCGACTTCTGAAGCGTGAGGTGCCGCGACCTCGACTGCTATTTGCCGTGGCTGGAGTACTGGTCACAACTGTAGGCCGGAAGGGATTGCTGGCTGTGGAGCGCTGTCTCATTGGACTCCAGGCCGACGCTGTCGTCGTTGTTGTTGTCGTTGATGGTGTCACGAAGTTTGAGTACTTGCGTTTTTGTTCCACGTTGCGGGAACCATGTGCAGCTGTATCCAAATCGGTGCCTCTGACATGTACATGAGAGTCCGCTTCGTAGGCCTGCTGCAGTTCCGGCACGTCCAGTGTATGCTTCTTGGAAGGAACCGATCCGGGTCTCCTCTTGCGTTTTTTACTTTTTGTAGGAGCTCGCGAGCTGCCCGCGGGATAAGCATCATCCGGCGGAAGTTCATTTGAACTGCTGCTCTCATCGGATAATATAGGTGGAAAGGACTCTTGATCCTCGTTGTTGTTGGATTCAAAAGGTACGGGATCGTAAATGGGCACTTCATAACTGGACTTGGGAAAATCGAAGCTTGGAAATTTGTGATTGGGACTAAGAGGCAATTCCTCTGATGGTGGCGCATAATTGTCCTGCGGATAACTCTGCACGGGTTGATGTGTTTCTGGTGGGTAATAGCTGTTGGATGGGTGTTGTTGTTGTGGTGGTGACGGTTGTTGATAGTTGTTCTCAATAGAGGGTTGATGAGGTGGATGATAGTTTTGATCTGGATCAGGTGCAGGTGGCTGGTAGCTATGATCGGGTGCAGGTGGATGATAACTGTGTCCAGGAGATGGAGCAGGAGGTTGATAGTTATGTTCAACTGGTCGCTGATAACCATGATCAAAGGGTGGAGCTGGTGGCTGATAATTATGTCCAGCTGGTGGCTGATCCCATGACCCATGATCTTGTGTCGGTGGCTGTTGGTACTTGTTTTCGTATTGTGGTTCATTGGCCTGATACGAAGTGGAGATTTCGTAAGCTGGCGGTGAGTGAGAGATCTCAAAGTTGGCACTGTGAGTGGGTGGTCCTTGAGGTGGTTCCGCAAAGTTCTGATGATAACCGGCATTGGGAATCTTTTGCTCGTAAATTGAATAAGAATCCGGTGCAGTAGATGGTGGAGCCGAATGAGTATAGCTTGGCACATGCTCAGGCAGATCAGGCACACCATATTTAGTAGATGGTGGTTCCGGTGGCTCATAATGTTGTGGTGGATAGGAATCGATTGTTTCATAGCTGCTGGATGGGTTGCTTTGATGTAGTGGCGGCACACCATACTTCTGATGCGGCTTGTGATCGAAGGAACTCAACGATGGCGTGTCATGTCCACCCGTAAAGCTATACTCTAAGCTGGGAAACTTGTGGGCGCCATAAAGATCCTGATTATGACCATACAAATCTAGATCCATTGACTGCGCCTCATAGCTAGATGCTGGCAACTGAAAATCGGCACCGTCGAACTTCAAATGTTGGAAATCATCCAGTGAGAAGCTCGGCTCATTCAAGTGCTCGGAAAACGAAGGCGATGGCTTGTAATAGCTTAGCGGTGGTGCCGGTCCATAACTGGGTGGTCCATATCGTGTCTTCGGTCCATGATTCTTAACGCGCCTTCGTTGTTTAGTCCTCTTGGAGCTGGAGCGTAGATGGTAGGGTGGATGACGTCTATAGCGTACAAGCTTTTCCGCACTGGGCAGTGGATCACTGCTGTTGCTGCCACCCAATTGGCCAGTTGTAGTAGTTACATCTGTTCCATTGCCATTGTCACCCAGCACCGCTGGCAGTAGCTTGCAAAGAAAGGTCAAACGGTTAACGGTTAATGGTTTATGGTTTATGATTTGGCTAACGACTTCAAACTTTCTCCACAATTTTGCAATATTTTAATGATGTCAACCTTTGACTTTTGGCACCCAACATCTGTATTTCTTTCTCTCTCTCCCCTCTCTCTCTATCTTTGCTTACTTTGTGTATGTTTTATTGCTGCTTCCGCAACACACGTAACGCAATCACGAGCCTCACTCCCTCCTCCACATACTCCAGCACACGTTGGGGCTACCCCTTCATCTCACCCGTAATTGGCTGACATCGATTGCCGGCTGTTTGCCAGACATGTGAGCAGCATGCAACAATTTACAATGTTGTTGCACGCAACACCAGCAGCAGCCACTCTAAAGACTTTAAAGAAAAGGGGGGGAACCTCAACGTCGCGTCGTCACCAATTCAGGTTCAGTGGGCATAGTAATCCGTTTTGGTGTGATTTTGTTTCTTTGTTTTGTTAACAATTCAGCTACCATCACATGGTTGAGCGTTCATCCACTTGAGGATTGAGGGACAATGCACTACACTTTGATAATCTTTATTAGAGAAAGGTTCGCTATTCCTTGCACAAAATTTATACCTTCGTTGGCTATTCGCTAATTGCCTAGTGATTGTATTTAATGCCCTTTTAACTAAGCTTGTTTCAAATATGGGAGATAACTTGTTTCTTTGTATTAAACCTCAGGTTTATGAAAATCCCACATCGCACATTTAAATTTTCAATATACATTTGAATACTGGTTGAAAACTACTTATAGTGGGTCCTGACGTTTAAAAAGTTGTCTAAGGCAGGTTTGTCTAGTTATTGAGTCAGCTGCGATCATTTTTATTTTCTTTATGCATTCAACTTATTTTCTTCGGTACTCAAGTTGATACATTTTTAAGTCTTTTCTTTTTGAAACAGTAAAGAAAACAACACAGATATGTTTATTTCCTCATATCCTTTTGTGTAGAGTTTCCTTCAACTTCTGATAGCATCACTATAATCTATTATACTATCTATTATACTATAACTTCTGATAGCATCACTTTAATCTATTATACTATTGCGAACTTTCATAAACAGTTCTGTGTAGAGTTTCCTTCAACTTTTGATGTTACTTCACTTAAAGTTCTTTTCACTTGATATATGATAACACACTTACAAGGCAAACGCATAACCACAAAAGATTGCACATAGTTAATTAAACGGATGGCGTCTCGAAGTTTTCAAGCAAATTGTGAACAGCAGCAACAACTTTCATTGAGGCACAGCGTTTAACAGTTAGTCTGGCGTGTGTTGTCTTTAGTCTGTTGATTATTATTATTATTTAGTATGTATTGGAGCAGTTTTCTTAAAATGCTTTGTATATTTTGTGTGCGCGCTGCAACACCATACGGTCACGACTCGTTGGACTTTCTTTTGGCAACTGAGCGCTCTCCAAGAAAGTGGTCTGGTTTTGTTGGCAGCAAGCAAAGACGAGACTTTGCTAGTTGTAGTAGAGCCAGCTGCTTGGAACCAGTCGAAATGACAAAGCGTTGCTATTAAAGCACCCAGCAGTGCACCACCATCGGAGCAGCACCCTGGAACCATCGCATGCCCTCCAGGCAACGCAACGGGGAGTGGCCGAAGACGCTATAAGACTACAGCTCTATGTAGTATTATGTAAAGAATGCCCATATGCGGATATAACTTTGATGTTTGGCCAAAGAAAAGCTAAACACACAAAAAACAAAGCCCCGAAACTAAACAAGAAATTAAACAAATGTTCGATTGGATTGGTCGGCAATTTCAAGTAAAACTCGTTTTGGAAACGGCTGCCAAAACTCAAATTGCATTCGAGATGCACGATCGAGCATCAAAGCTTCCTCAGCAGCAGCAGCCACTTCAAGCATCTGCATCCACATTGAACTTGAACCTGACGACCGGACGTGACGAACCGTCTCGAATGGTGTTTTGTGTCTTTGTAACTGATTTGGACATGCAGCGGATTGTATCAAAGCGAACTCAAGTAAAAAATCTGCTGCTTGGGAGTGTTAGACTAATGAGTTACCACGTAATTGCTGCTGATTCTGAGCATGGATAAAGTTATTCAAGATTAAATCTCTGCTGCCTTGTTACATACCATACATATAAGTCTGTCATACCCAGTTACACTTCTAGAGCATAACCGATAGCTGCTTAACTGTTAAATTCAATAGACTTATTCATATTTGTTTTTCTCTCTTTTACTTTGTGTACAGGTAAAGCCACTTTATGATCAATATCAGCGCGAAATTGAGCTGAATCTGTGGGAGCCTATCAATCGCTTTTGGGCCGAGTGCTACGAGGCATGCAAGGGTGCGTCCAAGCAGCGTGCAAGCTTCCAAACAACCAATCGTCGATTGTTTCAACAAAAGATCTATATGCCGTGGAAGGTGCGGCAAGTGGAGGAGATGCAACGACTACAAAATGCGGCACTGCAGCATAAAACAAACGACAGCCATATACGGAAGAAATGGAAGACTGCCAAGCGTTTCTTGTACGGCCCAAGGGGTCCCTGGTTTACCGGGTAAGTCTCTCTCTCTCTCTCACTGTCGCTCTCTCTGTCGCACTTGATAAGTCATTATTATGAAATCGGCAACGCAGTTTTAAGCATTTTAATTAAGGCGACAATTGCAAATGGGGCGTGCGCCAACGTAAATGGTTACATATGAGTCAACAGCAATAACAAACGCTCAAGTCGCTAAATCACCTTCAAACGCACTACAAACTACTTGTATGGAGTTATAAGATATACCACTTAACTGTTTGTCTGTATACAAGATGTTGTTGGCCATTAGATACTTACGATTATTATGATATATGTGTGGCTGACACGCTTTTGTGTTCATTTCACTATGAAATGCCAAACATTCATATGAAATGCACTATTACTCTTTCTCTCTCTCTCTGTCTCTCTGTTGGTTCCTCACAACAGTGGGTAGAAACTATAAAAAAAATATACAGAAATTTTTAAGCTGAAGTTTAATGTTACTCCAAATATCAATTTCACATTCTAAGCTCCCAATCTTAAACAGTTTTATGCAATTTACTTAGGGTGAGTCTTTTATGGGCTTAGCAGGAAGTTGACATCAAAGATTGGACTTAGATAACAAATATCAAGTATTTCGGATGTTAAACCCCAAACTTAATTGAGAGTATATAGTAAAAGCAGCTTCTATATGCTAGGTCATTAGTTCACCCTTGACTTCATATATTTTAACTTACTTCAACTGGAATCTCTTCCACTGTATTAGCGAATCGAATGGTGAAG
Organism: Scaptomyza tumidula; assembly: GCA_035044465.1. NCBI lineage: Eukaryota > Metazoa > Arthropoda > Insecta > Diptera > Drosophilidae > Scaptomyza > Scaptomyza tumidula. The sequence goes on along the minus strand of JAWNNW010000442.1, from coordinate 8,558,366 downwards.
CTTTCGCCGCAGTTTTGTTTGGGCGCCTCATCGGTTGGGGCGCGTTTAAAATTATGATTTAATTTTATTAAATCATCAAAGTGTAATTATGCAATCAAAGAAAACAAAGTCGTCGTAACAATGTATAATAGTAGGATTATAGACGTGTCGGCTGACTGTGTAGCTAATGCATAACTGCTGCACCACCAAAATTAGCATAAGGTGTTGGTTGCATTTCAGCTGTTTGATTTACATTTAGTTCCAGTTTTAAAACATGGCCAATTGCCAATTAACAAATACGCAATTGCGCCGTGGACCTTGTGCGTTTCTCAAAAACTCTGACCGTCAAAGCTAGATAAACTTGCTGGCTGGTTAGCTGGTGGTGCGTGTGCTTTGGTGTTCTAAGGTAGCACCACTCACCCCGCCACCAGACACTTGCACTAGTTTGCATTGACAATGATTATCAACTCAACTTTGATCTAAGCTAGTTGATTTTCAAGAACATTTTATCATTTGCATCTCATTTTTATTGCATTTCTACTCATTAGCTTCTACTAGTTGGCAAAATGTTTAATCTCGAGTTAAATAACATAAGAAGAGCGTGGTGTTGGATTAATATTCATAGTTTTGAGTTTTGTTTTGTTTTTGCTGTTGTTTATCGCGGTCAAAAACAGCCTTATGACTAAGTAGACAAGAAATATACATGAAAAGCATTAAGTGTGAGTGTAGATGAGAGCTGGGAACGAGGAGCAAGGCACTCCTTATCCCCGAGTGAACTCGTTTATGTACATAAGTAATTGGATATGTAACGCTTTCATTTCAACTAAAATACTACAACTATCGACTACGACAATGGGGCACAGCGATGGTTAATCGCAATCGCTGGCCCCACACCATGGAGTGAGGAGAAGTTTCCGTTGTGGTGCTTGTGGCAAAGTGGTCGGCAACATTGTGTGTGTTTATCAGTTTTTATGACTTAGTGATAGCCGAGTGGAGAGTAGGCGGGACCATGGCCGTAGGCCGGTGCCAGAGCAGGCAGTGCTGGTAGAGCCAAAGATGGTCCATGATAAGCGGGTGCCAAGGCGGGACCATAAGCGGGAGCCAGGCCATGTCCATAGCCAAGGGGTACCTTGGCCACAACTGGAGCATGGAGAAGTGGAGCCGGTGCCAGAACCTTGGCAGCCTTAACCACAGCACCCTCGCGATGAACGACCGCATTGAAACCGTGCACAGGATCAGCAGTGTACTCCACAATGCGACGCGTGCCATCGGCCTCAATGAGCGAATAGGAGCCCTGGACAACGTCGCCGCTGCGAGTCTCCTGCTGGTTCTTCACATCACCAGTTGAACTATCCTAAAGTCAAGAAGCAAGAAGGAAACTTAACAAAGGACTTTTGTTGGATTGGGTTCTTCAACTCACATGAACATCATAGCTGAAGCTGTACTGTGGATTCGGATCGTATGGTTCTGGTGACGCCACCTTGGCAACGGCCACCTTTGCCAGACCAGGATAAACAGGTGCCGCCAACTTGGGATAACCGATTCCAGGATAACCCAAGCCAGGATATTGTCCTAGGGCGGGCAATGCTAGTCCAGGTCCAGGCACCACCACAGCACTGGCCACAGCCACCAGAGCGCTGAATACAATCATAAATTGTTGTGCCATTATTATATAGTAATTGGAAGATTTCGTTTTGGAGATTTGCACTGTTTTGGCTGCTGTTGCTGCTGCTTGGCTGACAAATGAACTCACTCTGTGGTTCTGATGCCGAGCGACAATTGCTTTTTATAGCCACCAAATGCCAAAAACAAAGCTGCAGGCCCAAGCCTCCAAAATCCGCAACCAAATCTAACAACGACGAAGCTGCTGCAAAAATATTTATGCAAAAACAACAACTGCAACAACAATAACACTTATGAAAAAAAACTAAAAAGTACGCATGCGTGTGGAGTATATTGAAAATGCTTGCTAAGATCACAAAACTGCAGCAGCAGCAACAGCAGCAGCACAACCACCACCACCAACAACAAAAACAACAACACAATAACAAGTAAGAGTGCACTCATTACAAAAGTGTTTTAGCTTGTATGATACCCTGTACTTTAATGTACGCTTGCCGCAAGCTTGTAATAATCTGTATTTTTTCCGTTAGGTAGAGATTCTTGCAAACTTATTTTGACTTTTCCATATATTGTCCCATGCCACTTAATGGAGTGTGTTTCAAAAAACCTATGTTGTCTTAAGAGTAGAAAAGGTTTCTTGTTCTTCTTTAATTTTCCTTAAGCACCCTTTGACTTCTCTATTAAACTTTCCAGAGGATGATCCTTACTTCTTTTACCATCAATAGTTAACTTCACAACTTCTAACATATCTTCTACGCGCACACACTTTAAATACTTTGCAGGGTGTTCAAAATGAAAATAATTCATTTTTCGTCGCGTCGCAATTGCCCCTGGCAATTTGATAGTCATGGGCAGAAGCGGTGAAGAGTTAAGCGGGCGGAGCGTTAGCTTACTGTCTGTCTGTCTATAAGAAGGCAGGGGTACTGTGGAAGGGAGCTGAGGGGATAGGCCAGGCCAGACAAAACAGCTTAGGCCTACGAGAATGGCACGCATGTGTTGTTGTTGCTGTTGTTGTTGTTGTTGTGTCTACCTCTCCTAGGCGAGCGACTAGGTGGACAGGCCAAAAACTGAACTGGTACACAAGATTGGAGCAGGCGGGGATCGGATTTGATCGTGACAAAAAAGTTCAATTCGAAAGCGATTTTTCGTTTTCGTTTCTTAGGCCCGGGTGGCCAGGCGACATCAGGTGTGTGTGTGTGTGTGTGTGCGTGTGTGCAAGCTGGCCAACAGCAATAATCTTAGAGAGTGACAAAGACAGAGAGCCATGAGGCACGCACCCAGTTGCAAGCATCGTCGTCGTCGTCGATTGTTGAAAGGTGTGTGCTTCGTCGAGATCAGCCTTCGAAACTGGCACAAAGCAGCGCCGCGCCCAACAGCAACAGCAGCAGCTAACATCTACAACAGTTAAAAGCAACCCCCTCAAGTCCGACGTCAACTGGGGCGACTCCCCAACTTGCCACTGCAGCAATTTTGTTTTCATTTTTATTATTTTTTATTGCCATTGGGACAATTTTGCCCATTATCACTAATTTTAAACGCTCGCTGCAGATCGCTGATCGCCTTGTTAGGCGTCGCTGCTAGCGTCAACTGCGACTGCGACTGCGGCTGCAATGCTGACGGAGACATGCGCAATTTTGCGTAATCAAAAATTGTAACGCGTCGAGTACTTTCAATTAAGCTATTGAATAATTCGAGTGCGTGTCTGTCGCCCGAGTGAATGTTGTCTTAAAAGAGAGAGAGAGGGTGTGGGTTTGGGATATGTGGGTGCTTTCAAACAACATAAAGGATATGAGGAAATCTTACTAGAATTAGTAGGAAGAAATATCATCTTAGGTACGATAAAACGATTATATTGATTGATCCTGAAATTCCTTGAAAATGTCCCACGTCCAAGAGTAAATAAATCTTATATGTAAATCACGAACAACTTATTTCCGACACAAGCCATTTGTCAGAATAGTCTAGCTCAATTCGATATACCCTCGATTATCCATAACCAGGTGTCCCAACAATTAGGCGTGTTTGTTGTTTCTCTTTGGCCAACTGGATATATATTTATGTGATTTATGACTTTGGTTAGATTTACAAGCACATACATAACAGACAATAACTTATCTACTTGCTAAGATCTTAGCCGTGATGGAGCACAGCTGTGTGGTTAGGTCTAGCCAAGGAATGGCGCGGTTCTCACAGCAACCGGTACAGCGGGACGAGGGGCGACTGGTACAGGACCACGCTGTACCACCGCATTAAAGCCATTGATGGGATCAGCGGTGTAGAAGACGGTACGCAATAAGCCATCAGCGTCGACCACCGAATAGGAGCCCTTGACCACTTCGCCATCACGCACCTCCTGCTGACTCTTGCTATCACCCGTAATGGCATCCTGTACGTTGTACGCGTAGGAATATTGTGGATGCGGATCAATCTCCGTGTTAATGGGCACCAAAGCGCACTCAATGATAGCAACCATAGCGCAACTGATTATTAAAGACTGCAAGACGGAGAAATGTTCACTTAAATATCCTTTCCATCTTTGTATCCTTTTTGTAAGCCTTACCTTTAGAAGGGCCATGGCGTTGTTTGTTTCGATTGGTGTGAATGTGGAAGCTTGACAGCACTTTCTTGAATGTCTATTGGGTCTAAGTGTTGCTTGGTTATAAACACTTGGTTATTGTCTGTAGGGTGTCAGGTGCGTTGTGGTAACCACTGCCAAAAGTGAGCCAATATCTGATGTAAGTTAGGGAACCCAAAGAAAATTTCCTCAATAAACGTGCCAACAATTCCTCTTGGCCCTGCTTGCACAATTTCCCCATATGACAATCATAACTTTTAACTGTGGCACGTGAGCTGCATTAATAACTTTCCATTTGTGGTGCGTCTTGAGGTTGAGGTCGAACCTACCCCAATACTTAACTGTATGTGAATAATGACTAAACGTTTAACCTTCGATGAAGTAAGAACGAGTGTATTCACCTTGGTACAAGCAAGAGATTATGACTTAAGCTTGTTAATCCTGAGTTTAACTTCTAAGCAATAATAACATAAGAAAATCACACAAGTTTTTTTTTTGTTTTGTTTTGTACCGAAACTTTTATTCAGTTATGCAGATTTATAAATCACTAGATAAATGGCCGATAACCGCATTCCCAAATATCCCTAAGAGCTATGTTCATTTTTGTTTTCAAAAAAGACTATTGGTTAACATATTTTCATTTGATTGGGAACATGATACGGAGCTTGCCTTTTTACATTCAACTGGAGGACAGCACGCACGTAGTTTGTTGTTTCGGAGTAGGACGAAGATTGGTTTAGAAGCGTTTTAATGCTAGAACTATTTAACAACGGTCTGAGACGACGATCAACGTTTTGTACCGGGCGAGCTTTCTAAAAGTGTCCACCACCGTATCCACCATAACCACCATAACCGTGAGCGTCATAAGCGGGTGCAGCGTATCCAATCTTGGTGATAGCAGGAATGGCAGCTACAGCAACAACGGGCTTAGCGACAACGGCAACACCCTTCTTCTCAACGACGGCATTAAAGCCATGGATCTTGTCCGCTGTGTAGGTCACCTTGCGAATGGTGCCGTCGGGCTCGGCCAAGGAGTAGCTGCCATGAACGACTCCATTGACAAGCGACTCCTCCTGCTGTTTGGAGTCACCGGTTTTGTGATCCGTAACGCCATACGAGAAGCTATACTGAGGATTTGGATCGTAGGGCTCGGCAACGGCAACCTTGGCCACAGCAACGGCTGGAGCGGCATGCACATAGGCTGGTGCCGCATGCTGTACGATTGTGGGCGCGGCCAGGAGCTTGGGTGACTCGTAGGAGATCAGTGATGGACCACCATAATGATCAATGGGTACGGCCAGCGCCACGGACAGCGCCAATCCAAGCACACATACAGACTAAAATGAGTCCTATGTTATGGATATATTGTATCTAGATAGATCCCATCTATATGCTTACCTGAATGAACATACTGAAGGATCGTTGTTTGGTTTGCTTGACCGCAAGTCTGCACTGCAAGAACTCAACTCGATTGTGAGATGCATTTTCCGCAAGTTCTTCAGTTTTATATTCGATGTCGACGTCGCGTTTAACCATTTCTGGCAGCTAAATCCCCTCCAGCCTCCGACAACTTCTCTCTTTTTCTCTGTGTCTCTCACTTTGTAACTAATCAACGCCGAAAAATGTAGCAGCTAATGGCAAAGTGACAATTTGGCTGTGATTGGCTACTCATTTTCATGAGATCTCGATCACAAATGTCTCACCCCAGCGCCGATGCACATGCTCGAACGCGATCTCGATCACAAACGCCAATCTCGTGCTTCTGTAGTGCAATTTCATGTTTTTTTATGTCTTGCACATTTCGTCATCTCATCGCTACGACCGACGGCTAAGGCCTGTGTTTTTTTTTTGTTTTTCTCAATGGAATAGTTACTCTTGGTTGGCCATAATGCGTACGTGAACCGCTCAAGAGCGGCTAGGCGACTTGTTTCGGCTTGTTCCCCGCGTTCCTTTACACCACCAAACCACCCTCAAGTAAACCAGATCTCGAGCCAATTCTCAGGTTCTCCGTTAACGTTTTGTCTGATGTAATAGTGCGATTCACTTGGCCAATGGCCAGTTGCTGGGCCAAAATTGTATATCGAAACGAAAACGAGACCGCTGCCATTCAACTAGCATTCAATAACCCCAGCTCCCGCACCACAACACCACTCGCTGTGTGGTGCGAGCCGCTTGTCCAATCGACTCGTTTAATTAGAAATCTAAAATGGTAGCAGTTGATCGATCAAAAGGGGGGTCGCAGTGGGTCAGTGGTGCAGATAAAGCAATTACGCACACGCACACACACATGCACGCACACTTGCGCCCACATTCGCTATTGCAGAAATGCCGTCCAAACAAGTGACCTTGCCACAGTTGCCAACTAAACAGTTTGGCTACGATTCAAAAAGCTTTACTTAATTACACACTGAAAAGTGCCCCTCGAAATCCCCCCTTGAAGAGTTTTTCATAACTGCCACAACTTTTTATGGAAAGACATCTTTTGGCGGACTAATGAGCTTAAATTAAACGCACAGCATTTCCTTTAAATGCGAGAGAACTTTTTCTGTAGCAGTTCATTTGTTTTGTTTTGTTTGTTAAGCAATCAGCTAGAAATCGGGGAAAAAAGCTGTTACCAAAGTTCTGTCCTTAAATGTAATGAACAATGTCCAAACAAACTTAAAGACAGTCTCAACCAAAATTAGTTTAATTTTGACAATGGTATATAAGTTTGAGAACTCGAAGGGAATCTAATCGAGTTTGTTGTTAATATATTTCTTCAGATATATTTTAGATTCAATTGCATTTTCTTAATTGAACCTAATCAAATCAACATAAATCTTACATTTCAATTGCTTAACCATAAGTATATTATTTTAATAGTCTACTATTTCGTAACTCTAACGAAGTTATTTCAATTTATGGACTGCAAATTTGACAAGTAAAAGTCACCCAAACATGTATGTAGAACCAACACTCAGAAACCACTCCACCAATTATGGTATCTTGAATTGCATTTTATTTTTTCTGTTAAATTTTTGTCAGTTTCCGGTGACAACCGTTGCGACCTGTGCTAACTCGTTAACTATATGTGTGTGCGTCTTCAATGTGGCCAATCGGAGTGGTGGTGTGGTGAGGGGGGAGGGAGCGTAAGCATTAAGTGCTGCCAAGTTTCAATGAGTCGCGCAAGGTCGTCGACTGCATTTAGCAAAAGACTCACGCCCCAAATTGAACAAGCGTTTGAAATCGGGTCAAATCTGCAATATAAGTTGGCTTAACATTCGAAATTGGGTGTAAAATAAACCACAGCTACTGTTCCCCAACTACTGATGGGCATAACAAGTACACACAGTAGACAGTAATATTTTATAAACCAGTTTCAATCACGTAAGAGAAACGACACGTGTGTTCAACTGATTGACTGATGACTATATCATTTGCATTTCTAATTGAAACTTTCCACTTGCTGTCTTGCCAATTAGTTGAATCTATCGATTAGTCTTTATCGATTGGCTTTGGTGTAATTATAAGACCACTTTCGTTTATCTTAGTTGCCTAACAATCGAAACCTTAACAAATAAATCAGAGATATCATAACGGTATTTAATTTGTTACGATCTGCTATTTCGGTATTTGGTTGATTAAGTTTTGTGTAAAAGAAAATTAAAGTAATGCCATTGAATGGTAACTGCATGACAATTACCAAAAGCCAACAAAACCAAATCGCATTCACTTTCATAGCCATGAAAAAGTCATCGATTTGGAGCAGGGAGCTCGCTAAAAGTTTACAAAAAACTTGGACAAAAATAGTGCTACGTGCTACGAATTTGGATCAACAGAAGCAGACGTAGCCATGTTTCGGGTGTTTTTGTCAAATAGTTTGGCTATAGTATCGTCAGCTGTGCCGTTGTCTTACCGAATGCAAATTTCTGCGAATGAATCTTGAGGCGCGGTATAAAAGTCAGCGTTTTTTTGGTAATGGCATGTCAGTTCATTTTTGATAACCGACGGTGACAATCAAATAAACCCCCCAAGCCGCACAATGAATCCTTTGACGGTAAGTCTAAAAAGTTTGCACTTAACTCGATTGGAAACTCTCATTGTTCTTTGTGATATTGCAGGTTGTTGCAGTCCTTTCCACGATGGCGCTTTCAGCTCAGGCGCACCTTGCCGCTGCTCCGCTGAACTATGCAGCACCTCTGGCTGCTGCACCCTTGGCTGCTGCACCCCTGGCTGCCGCTCCGTACTTTGCACCGGCACCACTGCGTTATGCAGCTCCAGCTGCTTACTCTGCACCACTGGGCTTCGCTCCGGCACCAGCTGCTTACTCCGCACCACTTGGATTTGCATCTCCGTACTCGGCACATTTCGGTTACTCTGCTCCTTTGGTTCAGAAGACCTTTGCTGCTGCTCCGTTCGCTGCTCCAGTTGCCGCTCCTTTGGCTGCTGCTCCATTGGCCGCTCCATTGGCTGCTGCTCCATTTGCCGCTCCATTGGCTGCTGCTCCATTTGCTGTGGCTCATTTTGCCGCTCCAGTTGCTGCTCCTTTGGCTGCTGCTCCAGTTGCTGCTCCTTTGGCCGCTCCAGTGGCTCCAGTTGCACCCGTGCTTGCCAAGGTTGTTGCTCCCGAGATCGTGGATGCTCACCCACAGTACCGTTTCGCCTACGATGTCCAGGATACGCTCACCGGTGACTCCAAGACCCAAGAGGAGACCCGTGATGGCGATGTCGTTCGCGGCTCCTACTCTCTGATTGAGGCCGATGGATCCCGTCGCATTGTCAGCTACTATGCCGATGACATCAATGGCTTCAACGCTGTTGTGCAGAAGGATGTGCCTGTTGTTGCAGCTCCCGTTCCAGTTGCTCCAGTCGTCGCCAAGCTAAGAACCTTTGCTGCGCCCGTTGTAGCTGCTCCAGCTCCAGTGCTTGCCAAGACCCTGGCCGCTCCCATCGTTGTCTAAAGTAAAGAAATGCCTTGGAGGCGTGTCGTCCTAGCTTGCGCCTTTGTGTTAAATGGCGTGCATACAGTTTGACAAAGGATTTTCATTTGTACATATTCGATTAATCATTGTCGTGCTATAAAATAACTTTCATCGCAACCCCAAAATTAAAGAAATTTACCTACAAAATTTGTGATTCAATCAGTCTTGTGTTTTCATTGTAATTTATATGCTTCTTGCTAGCTTCCAACTATCACTTGCTAAGCTCGTGTCTTTGTCTTTGCAGAGAGCTGGCTGAGGAGTTTTGGAAGTTATCCCCGCATGAGAATGTGGCACGCATGCGTCTCAAGCTGGAGCCACAACTGTATCCCAACAAACACGAGAATGCTGCTAATCTACGCGACAATGCGACCAATGCCTACGATACTAAGTAAGCAACTCTTAAGTAAGAAACTCTTTTAAAAGAACTTGCACTTTAACACTACTTTCTCCGCAGAGAAATTTCCGAGTTTGACTCAACCATTAAGAATGCGGTGGTGCGCGACTTTCTCGCCGATGATGAAAGCTCACAGTTGGAGGAGGAGCTGCGTCAGCTGATTGATACACAGTCGCAGCAGGATGCAGCTTTGGAGAAGCTAGTCATGTCGCAGGACTGTGAGCTTATAACGCTTATGACCAAGGTCAAGGGACGCATTGAGGTCAATCAAAGTGTTTTTACCTTTGTGGATCTGAGTCCTGCCTCAGAGGATGGCTTGAAGCATGATTTCAGGTTCTCTATCAACAAAATTCGTGAAGTTCATCTGCGCAAATATAATCTGAGACGGAGTGCTCTAGAGATCTTTCTTATAGATCAAACCAGCTACTTTCTCAACTTTACGACCAAGGTCAGACTTGATGATAACCAAAAACTAAATAATTTACTTATTTATCATTTCTACTTTTCAGACGCGTAACAAAGTCTTCACCAAAATCGTTGGTCTTCCTTTGCCAAATATTTTATATGGCTCCGGTCGCTCTCCACCCGAGCTCTTGAGAGCTTCTGGTCTTACACAGCGCTGGGCCAATCGTGAGATATCGAATTTCGAATACTTGATGTACCTAAACACCATTGCTGGTAGGTCATGAGTATTCTCATGTTTTATCATAACTTAACACACTTCTAAATTATATTTTTTAGGCCGTTCGTACAACGATCTAAGCCAATATCCCGTCTTCCCCTGGATCCTAGCTGACTACACCAGTGATGTGCTAGATCTAACCGATCCTCGATCATTCCGTGACTTGTCCAAGCCAATTGGATGCGTAAGTTTATCTTACACTTATTCAAAGTTAGTTTTTAAGCTTTATGTTTGTTGTCATATAGATTAATCCCAAGAACGAAGCAGAGGTTCGTAGCAAGTACGATTCATTTGAAGATCCCTCGGGTGCCATACCTAAGTTTCACTATGGAACCCACTACTCTAACTCCGCTGGCGTGCTACACTATCTACTGCGTGTTGAACCCTTCACATCACTTCATGTTGAGCTGCAAAGTGGCCGCTTTGATGTGGCTGATCGACAATTTCACTCCATACCGCAAACATGGAAGCTATTAATGGACAATCCGAATGATGTCAAGGAACTGATACCCGAGTTTTTCTACTTTCCAGAATTTTTGAAGAACATGAATAAGTACGTACATGGTCTCTAATAACCTGTCTCATTTCGAATAAATTATTTTCTTTGCTACTTAGATTTGATTTGGGACACTTGCAAATCACCAAGGAGAAGGTTGACGATGTCATTTTACCAGCTTGGGCAACCACTCCCGAAGAATTCATTGCCATACATCGTCGTGCACTGGAGTCCGAATACGTTAGCCAACATTTGCATCAGTGGATAGACCTTATCTTTGGTTATAAACAAAAGGGTGCTAGAGCCGTGGAGGCTCTTAATGTCTTCTACTATTGCTCCTATGAGGGTGCCGTTGATCTGGACAAAATAGCCAATACCATCGAACGGGAAGCGGTTGAAGGTGCGTGATTTAAAAACGCAGCTGTTAAGCTTATTAATTCGTTTCGCTTTTCAGGCATGATCAATAACTTTGGACAAGTGCCATCACAGCTAATGCGGGAACCGCATCCTCGTCGTCTTACCCAAGATGAGACTGCATTAAAGCTAGTCCGCAACGAGCTTCGCCGACCAGATTTCACACAGTTTCTGGACAAGGTGGTGCAGTACTATTGCGAACTATCCACACCCAAGGATCCCATTGTGTACCTAAGCTCCCCACGCAGTCCGCCACGCTCCTTCCTTCAGCTTAGCCCCGATGTTCTCGTCAGCGTTTCGAAAGGATGCATTTTGGGCTGCAACTCGTGGATGTCATATGACAAAGAGCAAGGTTTCCTTTTGGAAATCGATGCAACCACAACTAACCTCAAGTAAGTGGCCACTGATTACAATTTTAGATTGTTCTTAACTATATTTTTGTTGATAGAAACCGTAAGCGTGTCTTTGGACCCTTTCACTCCTCTCTACCGCCGCACTCGCAGAACTTTGCAGTCAGCACCGATGGCAAGCTGCTCTATGCTGGTGGAATTTGGGATAATGCGTTGCGTGTTTACAATCTGAACAAGGGCAAAACTGTAGCATCGGTTACGCGTCATCTGGATATCATAACTTGCCTGGCGCTAGATAACTGTGGCTCCTATCTAGTCACGGGTTCGCGTGATTGCACATGCATTGTGTGGAGCATTCAGAGCAATCAGCAGAGCGGTTCGACAACCAGCAACATTCCAGTGCACGCGTTGACAGGACAATCCCATCTGCAGGCCATCACACAACTCAATACACAGAATAGCTACTCTCCAAAACCGTTAACTGTCCTCTACGGTCACGATGATGCTGTGTCCAGTGTGGCCATCTATACGGAACTGGATCTCGTTGTATCGGGTTCACTGGTGAGTCTTGATTCGAAATAGTATATGTGCTAGTATCTATTAAACATACCTGAACTTTATCAACAGGACGGCACTGTAAATGTGTACACCCTGCAAAAGGGTCAATTTGTGCGTACTTTAAAGCCGATTGGTTGCACCGAATCCTGTGTTCAAATCTCATTTGTTACCGTTTCGTATCATGGTAAGTCACAGCTAAAAGTATGCTATCATGTGTAGAAGCAACTGTTGAAAAGTATGCTCAAGCAACGTTTTATGGAAAACACGTTTTATGTGTTATACTTCAAGGCGTGCAGTTTCCAGATAAGTTGGTTTTGTTTGGTTATTTGGGGGTAACATTGAACATTGAACTGAACTGGTCGTCCCTTCTTACGACTAAGTCACGCTACTAAGCAACCACTCACGTGTGATAAGTAATACCCAAAGAGGTCTTACGATCCAACTTATTGTATGTGCGTGAGTGTTTGTGTGTGTGTGTCGAGCAAACAATATAATCAGCAGCGCAGCAAGCATATCGCACGCCAGTCAATTTCCACACACATATACTATGTAATTTAAATGATATCACGTGACACTATTTGCTCGACTCACTGTAGTGTGTAATGTGTGTGGCCCTGTCAGCTTTTCTCTTGCGCTCTCTTTCTCGTCGCATGACTTTTGTTCAGGCATTTTTACCCACTCTACATGGCTTCAATCCATATCTTATCTGTATGTGTAATAATAATAAATGCTGAAGTGCTCTTAGCTACTCAGCTTAAGTGCACTTAATGCCTCTGCTAACAGTCTGAACCAAGGTTAGGCATAGGTTCTAAATCAAATGCTAAACGATTTTCGCAAAGCTTTTAAAAATAATCTAAGGCCTATTTAAATATAGACCCCATAATATACTTACTTTGCAATCATCAACTTATGATGATGCACTTTGATACGTAGTATAAACATTTTTAAATGGAATATATACAATATATATGAAGCTTATTAATTTCATTTAATTGCCAGTCAGGCCTCTTATCGAGCCAAAGGTAGATTGTATTATAAAATTAAAGGCAAACGATTATCATTTTGCAATATCCGGCAATCAAGTTAAACCAGAAAGTTCCAACAGTTATTAAATATTTAAACGAAAATGTTTTAAAATATTTATAAATCAAATCAGTTGCCTTTCGGCACTTTAAGTACTTTTTTTTATTGCGTTCTTTCCAAGCTCAATTAACAAGGGTTTAATTAAATGTCAAACTTTGCCGTCCATCACTCCACCGCACTGCCCGACCCCAGCTCCCTCTTTCGGGGTATTGCTTATCAGTTGTCGTGCTCAAATATGCGCATTCATACACACACTCGAGCATTATTAATGGAATCATATTAAATGCGGACAAGTCCCGCAATCACATCACAGTCACACGACCCGACGACCGCCTTCAATTCTCGACACCCTGTCTTCTGCCCCGCAGCTGTCCTTCACAAGCCACCATCACCAAGCATTGGTGTACGTAGTCCCAAAGTGCTTTAGAAAAAAAAACCCGGCCAATGATTTAGTTAGAGGATGCTGGACTAAGAGGTACCCTAACTAAGTAAGAACATTCAAAGTAGAACTTAATTTTTGAGAATCGTATAGAAAGGCGACGTTTAACAAAACAAAAATTTATTTGAGAAAAGTAAGAAAAAGATTGAAAGAGATTGAGCGAGAGCCAAAGCTTTAAAAAATTCTTATTGATATGAGTAACATTTCATAGAATCTCATAGAAGTCTACATATTATCATACCCTATTTCACCTATGTCTATGATTAAAGGGTATAAATTTATAAGCAAACACTCATTCATGACATTTTTCGCTTTTTTTGCCGAGGCGCAACACAATTTTTTGGAAATAGTTTGTAGTAAGCCTCGACGACGGGCCAAATCTGATTGTTTATGTGAGTGTTTGAGTGTATATATGTGGAGAAAAGAAGAAAAAAATCAAATTAAAGCTAGCAGACATGGAATGGGAATTTTTTGAATGAATTGAAATGTCGCAATTGGCGAGAACGAATCTGATGACTGAGAAACCAAAAAAAAAACTAAGAACTTTTTTTTGGGTAGTAACTGTGGGCTTAGACAGAAAGAGAGCGAGAGGGAAAAACAGAGAGAGAGAGAGAGCGAGGAGTACACTCTGTGCTCTATGGAAACTGGGTTTTGCTTGGCTAACAAAATCACGTGGAAACAGCCGCCTCCGACTAGAGAATTAAACGAGTCTCGTTGGACTTTTCGGATATGGTGCCATTCAAAAAATACTTGACACGATCTCTGAAGCTGAAGATCGAGTCAAGGGGCACTACTCCAACTTACTCTGAGACCCTCTCGTATATATATTATGTCTCTGTCTGTCTGAGTCTGCAGAGTAGTAGTTCTGCAGCATTTGAAGAACGGGTTTCCAATCAATTTCATTTCATTGGCATTGCTCACATTAATAAGCGCAACTGCGCATCACATTTAATCAGCTCCCCTTTATCTTCTCTCTCGCTCTCGCTGTGTTTGATCTTTTGTTCTTGCTATCTTATGAAGCGTGTCATATTCTTAAAATTCCATTCCATCGGCGTGCGCTTTTTAGTTGTAGCTCTTGCTGCAGGTTATCAACGAGACAGCAACAAGTGGGCCGGACCAAACACACACACACACTCACGTACAAATGTTCGTAATTCGAAACTGCGTAGATCAAGTCAACTTTATTCGACGCAACGCACACTCATACCCTGCCCCACATTCCGCAATCTTAATCTCATTCACATTTACAGTCGGTGATTAGATAAGGATAGAGCCGTCACATCGAAGTAATGCAACATTACATTAACGCCTTGTCCGTCTCAATCAAAAGTTTATTGGCATTTGTAGCATTGTGATTGTCATGCCTAGACTGACGTCAGCGTATTGAATAGGATCTAGCTTAAAGTCTATATGTTCTCATTAAGTTGTGAGTTGCTATGGTTTGTCATCAGCTTTATCAGCGGGGTCGATTCCATCCACTAACTTTTAAATCTATCTTAATGCAATTTGAAAAGCGAAAGTTTTTTCTGCTCGTTGAAAAGTAGAGAAGATAACTTGGTCCCTGTCAAATAGTATATAGATTACTAATCAGTTAAATCTTCAATTGCTGATTCGACCTAGTATTATTTACTTATCTATACCAAAATGCTATCTCTCTTAACGAAGTTCTGTCTGTTAGGAAATCACTATATAAAATAGATATCTTTAGGAAAGATGTATTGAAGAATAAGTTTCTAAGGGAAAAAACTTTTCAATGCCACAAAATGTACATCCATTTACTTCCTCCACAGGTCACATTGCTTTTAGCGCCTTGGATGATACATCGCATTCGGTACATGTGTATAGTATCAATGGCTCGAGCTTGGGCTCCAAATATGTGTCGGGACGTGTGACAGGCTTGGCGTGCGCCTCGGATTATCTTGTTGTGGCGGATGATGCTGGTGACATAACAATGAGTCGTCTACACGGGTAAGTGGAATGCCTTACAATTGACTAACACCTCTAAACGGATAAACAATCTTATCTTATTATAAATAATCGCAACCTGAAGACTGAAGCCCGTCTTTGACATTCCGCTACACGTGCCCATACAGACCGTTGTGGTTACTCCTGGCAATACGCATATCCTGGCACCACTGCGTGATGGACGTCTTGCTGTGGTTGCCGTACAGTTGCCCACTGGCAATAGCAAAAAGCATTCCGTGCTGAGTGTTTAAAGGCGAAGTAGAGAAGCCATTGGAAGTCTCTCCTTCAATATTCCGCAATATTCCTTTTACTAACACACACAAACACAACAAAAGAATACCAACAAATTCAGTTTTGTTCATTATGGCAGCTATTTGAGTCGCTTTTGTGTTTATTGAATCCCTAAAGTTTGTTTGTTTTTCCTTTGTGCATTGCATATTTGTCGCAATATCTTTAAAATATGCATATATACATATATATATTTATTTATATTTTCATGTCGTTACGTGCCAAAAAGCAAAAGCAAATTTCCAAAAACCAGGCCAAACATATTGAGTAGTAAATATTTTTTGTTTCTTGCTTCAGTTAGCTTGAAAAAATATCTGACTAATGTATCTAAAGATACTTTGAATTCCATTAGCATTAAGCACAAAGTGCTAGATCATGGCATTAGCAATACCAATAGCATTTCCCTAGAAATTGGAACGCTCTGGGTGGCATATATCCATATCGTATCTGTCTTTCGTCTCTATATATCTATTAAGCAGTATTTCCTTTTAATCACCATTTATTCACTTGACGCTTCCTCCCACCACCTAACCCTCGTCCCCCTCAAACTACGTGGGGCTTTGCGCGCGCGCCTTCCAATTAGCTTTGACAAATTCAAATAAATCATTTATCATTAGGCTTGTGCTGACGTTTTTTTTTTTAAATTAGCACATACGTGCCGTCATTCACCATTGCCCGAGCTGCCCGAGCTGGCTGGCAAACTGGTTGCCGGCAAGTAGACCGGCTGTGTTTTGCCCCGCACTCCTTCCCCACTTGGCGATGACTCTAGATCTGTCTTGCTCCCCTTGCTGCCTGGGTCTGTGTGTGTGTGTATGTTGCCATTGCCGTTTCCGTTTACCACCACTGCCTCTTGTATTTATCTCGAGCATCTGAGTCACGCGCGACTTTCAAATTGGCCTCAACACATATCTGCCCGGCAACAGCGAGAGGTTCGTTACGAAGACTGAGTTTCTGTGTGGCAGATCAACCCAACTAGCCAACCAGCCAACCAGCCAGCCAGTCAGGCAGGCAGACAAGCAGGCAAAGTGGGGCCATACGTGAGTGCTTTTTGGGGTCCAGCTGCTGCGCCAAGTCAAAAACAACAAAAACTTTCGTTGCGAGCGAAAAAGATCAAGAAATAAAAGCGAGACAAATCTCTCTGTATCCATATATCTGTATCTGTATCTGCATCTGTTTTTCTTGCATTTGCAAGTCTTTACTAACGACACCAACACCAACTAAAATACTTTTCCAATTGAAGACAAAGTATTATTGAAGTATAATTAGAGTCCGTCCAACGAAAAACCCAGACAAAGTATTTGCCAAGAAATTCCAATTGATGTTTCGCTTCTTCTTTTTGCCCTAGCAATTTGGCCCAATGCCCAAAACCCTTTGAAAACCAACTAACCATTTCGAATGACAAGTGACAATATAGAATAATCGACGATCGTTCGAATCGATTCGATGCATTGTTTGTACTTTCCGATGCCTTCAAATTGTTAAAAGCGCACAATCAGAACGTAATACTTAATGGAGATTATTGTAACTTCTCCTAACTTGAACTTGTTTCCTAAATATGCTAAACACACACACACACACACAACTACACTAATTAACTATACAATTATTTACTTATCAATTTGCAACCAACAATACCATCTATCAACTTAATACTTACTTACTTACTATATATACGTATATGCGTTCAATCGTTATTTGTTACAAAGTGAAATAAAGTTTTTTCGAGTTTAGCTGTAGATTGTAAAACGTGACACTGTATAGATTGTATAACCGTGTATAACTGTCATCAATAAAAATGTTGAAACCCATTAAAAATCGCACCACTTTTTTTTATTATTCTTTTATTGTATTTATTCAAAAAATTAAATTAGTTCAATATAATATAATATATATATATATGTATATAAAAAAACCATTATTCAGTTCAATTAGCTTACGAAATAAAACATAGTGTATGGGTGTATGTTCGTATATATATGGATGTGTATGTGTGTATAAAGTTCTGTTCTGTTAACTCAATGAATACTTTTTCCCATATACAAAATAGATGTGTAATGTGAATGATGTCTGTTTGTTCAATAAATTAATTGTCGATATGATAGCGAATACGTTTTTGAGAATTCGAACGAATGGATTTGTGGAATTGTGGAATTGGTGGTGGTGGTTTGGGGCTTATAGCCACATATTAAGTAACGGCCAATTAATTACGTTAACAAGTGTTTGTGTGTGTTTTTGTGTGTGTGTGCGTGTTTGTGTGTGTTTGCCTGAATCGTTAGGAACAATCATTGCAACTTATATAACGATTAAAATTGATTACCTGACACAAACTAAAACTAAAATACAAATAAGAATCAAAAATGTTGCTGAGGAATTCGTTGGATGTATGGAAATCCCTGCATTCAATTAAATATTCGGAAATTATTCGAGTTAGATAGAAAATCAAAATAATTGTGGGATTAATTGGTAAAGAATATTAAAGTCTAAGCCGGCATTAGATTCTAGAGTTTTATCTTCAACTTAAACATAATGAAATTTTTTTTTTGTGAACTTTTTTTTTTTTTGGTTTTTTTTCTTAGTTCATATTGTTTTTGCTTTTGTTTTCACGCATCTTCGAAGGCATTTGATCTATCTAACTAACTAAAAAATGTGGTTTGTTTGTCAATCCGATAGCCTTGAGTGGAATCTTTAGTCTTGTTCGTTCTGCAAAGAAGCAAAGAATAGGGAAGAAAACTTGAAGTTAGTATAGGTTCGAATGTGGTTTTTCCTTGGTATATTTGGATTGATTCTATGGGTAGAGTGAGATACTTACAAGTACGGGGTAAACGAAGGTATCGGCTGAGTCGCGGCCAACGGCATTGTGCGCTATGCATTTGTAGTTGCCCATGTCATCCCATTTAAGATCGGTGATAAGCAGATCTCCGGTCGGCAGGACCTTGAAGCGATGGCTCTGTACGATTTCCTTGTCCTCGTTGTTTCTCCAGGTGATCTTGGCGTGGGGGCGAGCGTGCGCCTTGCAAGGCAGCATAATGGTTGATCCAATCAGATCCATATGCGTCTTTTCGGTGTAGATGATGCGTGGTTTCTGCGGACCCTGGTACTGCTTCTCGGGCACGATCAGACCGCCCAAGCCCAGATCGGAGTGTGATGGATGGACTACCGTACTGGCATAGATGGTCTTGGAGCCGGTACGTCCAATGCAGGTATAGACCCTGGGTTCACTCAGCATATGATCGATGACATGCACCGATTTCACACGAACAATAGCGGTTGGGGAATCCTCCGTAATGGCATTCGACTCCATATCAATCTGTGCAGGAATTACATAATGAGCTATGCTCTCGAAAGTAAAATCTCCCTGCGTTTGACTTACCTCAGAGCGTGGCAAATGACCGACGATCCATTGAATGCTGGGCACCTGAGAGCCCATCAACTCGCAAACGATCTCAATGGTTGCACCAGGTGTCTGCTGCATCTTGGTTGGCGGGGTTTTGGTGAATTTCAGCCAATCCTCCTCGAAGGGACGAGTGCGACTGTTGTGCTTGGACTGTGGCACCTGCTCCTCCTCGGTCTCAATGGAGTTGTCGACATCGTTGCTCTCATCCACAATGTCCACGGCGCGACTGTGGGCAACCGAGATGCTGCCAAACAGCAGAAGCGCTATAGCGCACAGATTTAAATTCATTTTCTGCAATTGAATAATAAAAATAGAAATCCTGGTTTAGTGATCGGAGTTCATGGTTTAAAGATCATACGACAATTCCATATAAATATGATTTTGATTATGTAGGTTAATAAACCCTCGATGACAGTGCATAATTAATTATACGTAAATGAAGCACTTATCAGCTTGAGTCCAGGTCCAGGCCAAGCTAAATCCGAGGCCGTAAATCACAATGTCGTGACTGATACTCTTACTGATTACTACAATACTATACTAGATAGATAGAAGGTACGGCTAGCTGTACCTATTGCGAAATACCATGCCGATAAGCATCCCCCCCCCCACCGCTTCGCACAGAGAAGAGAGCCAAAAACGAAGCCCGCTTGGAACAGTTGTTGCCCCAAATTCAACTAAATGGCTAATTTCATAATATCACGCGGTTCGCGGCAACCCAAAATAGAACGCAACACAAAAGAATCGCTGACGTAGATAGATATTAAGTGGTTTTCTAGTGTCGTCAGCTTTTGTCGCCCACGCGACTTGGATTAAGTGAGGGCGACATTAATTGGAAATTATTACGATTCTGATTTCATGGGAATTGGAATTGGAATTGGTAAAGTCTATATAGTCTAGACACTTAACATCAACGATGATGATTAGTTATTCAACGTCGCTCTACACCAATTATGCATATTAAGGGGTCCCCCCCGCCCTTCCCACCTTGCCTAAAGACGTTTTATGTATGGTGTAGAGCTTGGCGAATGTTGCATCAGATTTTGTTTTTCGTTGCCCTTCGCAACTTTTTTTTTTTTTGTCACTTTCAAATTCGCTGAATTTTAAAAATGTATTTTTTTTTAATGAAATTCTTGAGATATCATATCAGGTTGTCTACGATCGTATTGGGGCTAGTGTAAGGGGTAAGGTTCGGTTCGGTGCGGTGCGGTTCGGTACGGTTCGTCACTCGTCTATTTTTCAGTGGCTTTACTCACCTTTTGATTTGATTTCTTTTTTCTCTTCCGGTAAAAAATGTTTGCGATTTTCTCCCTAACGTACGGGCGTAAAACGATAAAAGGTCGCGTCTCTTGGTTATCGGTCGATTCGCGAGCTAATCGATAGCTCTCTGTTATGTAATGAAGGAGTTTATCAGCTCTAAATTGTGATGGGATCTCGATTGGACCTTCTGATTGAAATTGAGCAGCAATTGGCTTAGCACTGACATAGGTCTGACGGAGGTTGCCGTCTTGGTAGCCTTGCAGCTTAGTTTTGGCGAAATCTTGAATGCGTTTCTTCTCGTCTACGCAAATGCGTAACGTTTCGAATCGGATCTTGTTGGTCTGGAGCGTAATGAAAATAGAAAAAACTCGACGATCTTCACTGTTTTGCGTGGCGTATAACGAGCTCTCGGCTTTGGCACATTCGAATCTTTAGTTAAAGTAGTTTTAAGGATCTTTTTTTGAGGGAGGATCAGCAATATAGCTCCTGTGTTTTCTTGGTTAGCTTTTCTTGTTGGGGATTCTTGGCGTGGCACTCGTTTTTAAACGTTGCACGGTTCATCGACATTACAATTCAAGGTGTGTCAGCTTCGGCTTTTTTTGTGAACTCGCGTTTTTTTTTTTCTTTAATTCGGCTAAGAAACGATTGTAGCGAGATAAAACGAATGGCAAAGGCAAGCAAATGCAAAAGGCAACTGTCACTTAAGTTGTGTTCAACAGCTGAAAACTGTAACAGAACTGATTCAACGACGGCGTTGTCTTCACTTTATATATGCTGCCCAAGCGAGCGTCGCTTCTCTGCTGCAGCTCTGCTCTGCTCGCTGCCTTAACTGCCTAAACCGATTGCGCGCGCGCTCTCACGCTACCACTCTCTCGCACTCGCTCTCCCTCTTTATCTTTCCATTTGTTCGTAATGCTGCTTTAGCACTTCGTGTGTGTGCCCGATTCTTAGCTAACACACAGCCGCCCAGCCACCACCACAAGCACGCAAACTCTTCTTCGTAGGTGAGAAGATAAGCATTAACAATTAATTAACCGATGGTTAATCCGACACGCTATGGATTCAACCGTTTCTTTCGGTTGTACATGTGTGTGTGTGTGATATTGCTGCACCCAATTTAAACTAGTAATCCAGCTTGGAAAACTTTAAACAGGTACAGTTTGCTTTTGCAGTCGCTCCCCAATAGACTTTCAATTCCCACAAAATAGTTGTTTTACCCTTGACTCAATGCAAGTCGTGAGTTGCAACCAGTTGACATCCACAACAACAACAAAATGTATAATAAATACGAAAAAAAAGAATTCAAATGGAGCAATTCTTCTGCTTCTTCTTACAGCCGCGTACGTGCCGGGCGGCATGACTTTTTTTTTGCCTGCACCGCCACGACACAAGTGGCAAGAATGAGGGGCGGTAAGGGAAGGGAACGGAAGGGATGTGTGGGGAGGGGGGTAAGGGAACTGCAAGGTGCACTCGTCGTTTCCATTAGTCGTTCGCTTGTTCGCCTGTCCAATCTTCCCACACACACCTCTCCCCATCACCCCCCTCTACCCGCGACACTCTTCGCCAACACATCGTTCATTGCAATCAAGCGAGTGCCAGTTTGTCTGCTGGGATCGTTCGTTTGAGGGCAGAAACAACCACAAACTACAATGTAAGCGGCACTGATTGCCTGGCGGGGTGCAAGCGGCGCGGTGGGGGCAACGTCGATTGGAAGCGGGTTTCAAAGATGGGCGGCGGCGGCGGCGGCGGCGGGCTGCGGGCTAACACAGTGCAGCCACAATGGCAGACAGACTGGCAGCGAATCAAACAGATCGCGTGTTCGCTTGCCCGGTTATACTATGTGGATGGGTTTGTTGGTGTGGTGTGGTGTGGTTTGTTCGGGAGAGTGGGGAGGTGAGTGGATTGGCTGTGCTCGTTGGCTGTGCTCGTTGTGCTTGTTGCTGGGCGGCAGCCAGATCTGGGGCCCGGCCCGGCCCGGGTCGTGTTCTCTGTCAGTCGACTGGCTGTGACTAGTTTTCGATACCCTGTACT
Organism: Scaptomyza tumidula; assembly: GCA_035044465.1. Lineage (NCBI taxonomy): Eukaryota > Metazoa > Arthropoda > Insecta > Diptera > Drosophilidae > Scaptomyza > Scaptomyza tumidula. The sequence continues at coordinate 8,535,874 of JAWNNW010000442.1, read as the reverse complement.
CGTGTTTGATAAAGGGTATGATGTTGTTGAGGTAACAGGAAAACAACTGTATACGAATTCCTGTTTAGGTTCTCAGCTACGTTGAGGTAAGGAAAAAGGGTATCTAGCTAGTCTCATACTCCCTGCTAGAGCACTTTTAAGTTGTTTAACGAACAAGCATCGCATTGACAACGGCGGCTAACGAGATTCAATTCTTCAAGTAATATATATTTATTGCACGTTACACAAATCGTCCGACCGACCGACCGCAGGCACCTAACCTGCCCTACCCCAGCAGCTCCCTAGACGGCCAACGGATTTGGCAGCTAGCTGGTTTTGCTTTTGCTTTTGGTTTGGCGGCGAAATTCAATTGAATGAAATGAGAAAATGTTTGCAGGTGCTTGAGAGATTCAAGATTGTATGTCTCGTGCCTCTCATGCCGCATGCCTCATGCCGCTCTCATGTGCCCTTAAATTGACGGCAAAAATCAAAGACGCGAGTCGCGAGACGCGAGACGGGAGACGGGAGAAACTAAAACGTAACGTTAACTAACTGACGTAAGGGCCACTGAATTGAAATGGCATTTTAAATGGACGTAATAGAGCGATGATTAGATCGATCGGTGTTCGGGGTTTTCGGGGTGTTCGGGTTGTTCGGGGTGTTTCACATTTCCTATCGAGATGGCAATTAACGTAACGTGTAGCTGCAGCTGGGCGGGATTCATTTATGATTTCATTGACGTTCCAGGAAAGGCAACACGGATGCAATCACACACATACAAACTTACAGATTTAGAGATATGAATGAGCTCAACACACACACATACATACATATATATTTCGAGTGATAGAGTGAGGTACCGGCCAAGTTCGGTCAAATGCCTTACCATTTGGGCCATCAATTTAGCAGCCGAAAAAGAAACAAATTCCTAGAAATCAGTTAAGGTCGAGGTTTGTTCATGATGATCGTCGTATCGTATCGTACGATAGAAAGGTTTGCCATTGTCATCATCATCATAATGAGCTCGATCATAATGATCTGTTAGCAACACTACTAATTATTGCATCATGCGATATGCAGAAAGATGCACAAAAGATTTGGCTCGCTTCCGCTAGTGCCATTGATGATGAGCTCTTTTCGTCTTCATTTTCGCGTTATGCTTTTCTTCTCTGTTAATTAACGTTTTACCATTACGCCGGATTCGGGTTGACGGGGTTGAAGGGAAGTGCAAAATTATTGCAAGCTTTCAGTGAAGACAAAAAAAACGGCTAATTCAGCTAATAGACAGACAAACCGCATAGAGAGAAAGAGACATAAGTTCGGCGCATAGATAGTGCAACATGCAACTCTGCCAAGACCACTCACACAGATACATAAACAGATACAGATACATAAAGAGATACAGATACAGATACATGTTGTTGCTGTTGTCATGCTGGCATGTGAATGGCAGGTTGTACGAATCATGAATGTGTCTGAGTCAGTTGTATGTACATAATGTACATACATAGATAATAGATGTGAGTATTGTACATGATCTACATCGGATGACGACGTGAGGAAATTCACGATTCTGTGTCGTTTTTCATTGGGTTTTTACAAGCTAGTTTTGACAGAACTAATTCGACCTCGTGTCTTCAAAAGGAATGTAAGAGAAAGAGAAAATCACCGATGAAACGCTAGCTACAATTCCGCTAAAACCACGGGCAAGCAGTTCAAGGTTTAAGGTTAGTTTCGTACAGTCATTACTTGGCACCTTTTCAGCTGAACTTGAAGTGACTTCCATCCAGCAGCTAGAAAAGTGGATTTCCCTTTCAAGTCAGTACGAATGTATGTAGAGATTCATGCATGAGATCTTCGGTTCGTAAAACGTAAAGCACAATCTCGTTTATAAAACGCAACCACAATTGTACATTGAAAATAATATGCAAGTAATTGTATTTATGCCTGGCATGGAAAATTTTCGAAACTACTTTTTTTTTTTGGGGCGTTTCATAATGTATGGAAAGTTTTTACTGTATAGTGTGATAAATCGGAATGAATTCCAATTATCGCTAATTGTTAAGTCGCTAAACTAAAAATGTTACAATAGGCGCAACTTGTCGAGAAAAACGGCTCGGAAAACTTCCTCATCGACTCATTCATATTCATATGCGTATGCTTCGTCGCCTGTACTATTGTAATTTATCAATTAACCTATGGAGTGTGCTTTACTTACACATACACATACAAACATATGTATGTTTGTAGTTGCTTTTGTGTGTTCTGTTTCTGTTTCTGTGTAATCGGCTTCCCTTGTATTCTCTGCGCGCATAAATTGAATTTTGTGTGTTTGCTTTTGTGTGTTTCTGTTTGTGTTTTTGGCTTACCTTTTGTTGAGTTGTGCAACAAGCCGAGCACCCTGAGCAACAACAATAACACCAACTTGTGACCATCGCCGTAGCGTCGACCACCATCGGAGAGTATCGACTCCGACGCTCGCTTAATTCAATGCAGAGATTGCATCAGCCATTTCAACTCTACACACACGGCGACATCGCAGTCGATGCGGGCAGCGATGCGTTCACAGCGACTGGGCAGAGGCAGAGCGCTTAAGCCGAGCATTAAACCAAAAACCCTTGCCCTTGTCTCGCTCTCGCCCTCTTGCTCGCTCTCACTCTCCAGCTCGCTTTGGGAGTTTAGTTTAAATGAGTCACAGTCTGCATTAAATAGTTACACGACAGATGATTACAAAAATCACGGACAGGAATTCACGTAGACATCCCAACTACGTCTGAAGTGATAACTGACAATCTTAATCTATTTGAATTAATTATTTTGTTGGTTAATGGGAATTTCTATGCGCTGCGCAATCGGAACTACGTCTTTGGCACCTTGTGACAGCCACGCATGCAATAAAAATAAACTATGAAATACTTCCATTTCATTGAATTATGTGTGTGTAATCGGAAATGAAAACAAAATCATATAGACTGAAGATCTGATGACGTGGGTTGATGTTTTCAACTATACGCTTTTATCAACGCAAAGTTCATTAGAGCTTGAATAACACTTATGGACAATACGCTACGTATATATGTATGTATGTATGTATATATGTTAAAAAATAATAATAATAATCAAAAAAAGGGGCTCGTTGCTCCACACGCCAACACAACAACACACAAACACATCGAGGACAGAGCAATCGAACGAGAAAAATTCCAACACAATTAACAGCTCCTTCTAATTGACAGCATTCGAATATAATATACATTCATGCATACACATTTGTTTATCACTTTCATGTTCCCCATATATTTCTCATTGTCTCCGAAGCAGCATAATGGACGCCATTGCTTGTATGCGAGCAGCGCAACGTCACAACAAATTCGCCGTACTTATCGCCGCACCCGCAGCCGCACTCGCACCCTTTGCCCACTTGCACACTTGGGGGCTCGTCTCTCGCGCTGCCGTTAGCCAAGCATGAGCAGAGGCAGCGACGCACATTGTGCCACACACACAAACATCTCTGCACACAGCGAAGAGCGGCATTTGTGTCCAAAGCTTCCAGCAGCTCGGTAAGCTCTTAGAGCGCGGTCTCTATGGCTCTCAACGACTCTCTCTCTCTCTTTCTTGATCGATGGCATGCAAATGCGGCGAATGCAAAATGCAAAATTGATTGCCAAAGCGAATGCCGTTGATCCGCTAGCCTTCCACCTACCCCCCCCCCCCCTAACTCCCACCCTATCTCATTCTGTCTCGCTCTCTCTCTACCACATGATATGCCTATCTGTGACGCATTTGAACTCACATCCAAACGACCGCCCGCCCTCGCAGCTTTACAGTTGCCTTCGCTTCGGTAATTTCATATGTGCATATTACATTGCGCTTTTCGCCTTCGATTTTTCAATTTTGCTTAGGTTTATGTTTTAATTAAATAAATTACAAAGCGTTTTGATTTAATTGCTTTTAAATTGACTTCGTTTGCGGCTTCGTTTGCATGCGGTTCTACTGAGAGCCTGCGACTGCGTGACCAGCGCAACGTTCAGTGCAGCAAAGTGTGACCAACGTCTGCGTGGATGTGTTTCTTCGCTTAGCCCAGGCCCGAAGCTCCCATATTAAATTTCGCCCTAATTTAAAATTCGCCGTGAAAGTGAGATTTACAAAAAACTACAGTTAAAGCTTATAACTTGACAAAAGTTTCTTAACAGCTAAAACTTTGCATTCATGTTTATTTATCTTTTCATTTTTACTTGTGTGTCTTTCCTTCTCGAACTTATTCCCATCCTTCTGGCACTTATTTATTTATGAGCTGGTTTTGTTTATGCTTCGGGCAGATAAAAGCATATTTCGGTTAAACTTGATCGCTTGGGAAGTGCTCAATACACAGCTTGAGAACGGAAATCTCTCAAATTAAGAATTTGCATACATATCTTTATTATTATTGTTATCCAAAAGCAAAATAAACAAACAAATGGTTCAAAGAAAACATTCGCTCAGACTTGTCGTCGTCCACTTTCAAGGATTCGAGTTAAGATATTTTTTTCGAATAATCACTTTGCCAGTAAAGTATCATACTCAATATAACATTTATCTAAATCATCATTTAAAAATATACAGAACATGAAAGAAGTCTACAATGCATCTAAGAAAACATTTAAGTTTCTTTGATTAGCTCAAAAGTTTTTATCTAAGATTCAAAAAAAAAAAATCTCATAGAAACAAAAATTCTTGAACAAATTGGCACTTGAATATTTATTTGGGAGATTAGTTAGCTAATCTGTAATCAAATCTTTCGCATAAACTGTTCAAAAGACCAGTTAGAGTGTGCATTATTCGTTGTAATACAAACATGTAGCGAGAAACAACTCGTTTAGCACTATTATCGTCAAATTGTTAAATTGATGCTATCACCCAGTATCGCTGATAGGCCTCGAATGTGCGAAAAAGCAGTGCTCAAGAAATGATAGATGGATAGATAAAGAGGGGACACAGGTGTCAGGTGGCAAGTGCCCGCCCGAAAATGACTCAGTCGAAATCAATTTGAATTGATAAAAACTGGAAATTATAATGAATTTAAATGAATGGGAATAAAATCGCATGTCATGGTATTCCCACATGATAAATGAGTAAACTATAAATATGAAATATATTCGATTGACCAAAAATTGAAATGTTTTGGACCTACCTGCATTTTAGTTTAGTTTGGCTTTTTCACAGATGATTTTCGAAGATTTTTTCACTTTTCGGCACACACTTTCGGAAGAGCGATTTTAAAAAGCGTTCTTGCTATGTATGATTTATTATTTTAATTAATTCGTTTTGATTTTTTTTGGCTTGATTCTGTTCCGTTCCTTTTTTTTGCGTTACGATACGGTTAACGGAGATATGCGTCTGTGGCTAGTGTTGTGGGACTTATGGCAAAAGGCAAGAGCATCAATGCTTTTATATACCGCCATCGACATCGCCGAATTCAACAATTGAGACTTTACTCGGCATATTAACAGTTATACGCGTCGCGTATGTCTTATTGGCATTGGTATTAGTATCGATGCTCGGCATTTGTCGCCATCATCGTCGGCAATCGTTCTTATGTATGCATGCATGTATGTGTGTATAGTGTGTATTGTATATTTGTATTTGTGGGTGTCGGCATATTCTTGTTGTTGTTGTTGCTGCCGCTGAGCTCCTTTTGATTGAAAAATTGAATGCAAATTTATTTGAAATATTTTTATATCACATTTTTGTCATTAAAATGCGTGCGCATTCGCATTTGTAGCCCCGATCCACAATTTAAGGTACAGTTGAGATCAAGATCGATTTTAATTTCATCATTTGATAAAATGTAATTACTTTTGTACAGTAATCTATACTTCAGGCTCCTTTCAAAAGTTATTCTGTGATGTTTGGAATGCTTGGGTTTGTCTCTCTCCCTTTCAATTTGTATAGCCAGCAAAATATCCATGCCATAACCGTTTCCAGTTCCAGCTGGAATAGGCACTTCCGTTGAGCCACTGTCCCTAAGATGACGATGACGACTGCAACGTAACGGAATAGATAAAGCTCACACTCCAGTTGCTGTCGCAGTGGGCGTTGCGGTTGAAGCGCTGCTGCTGCTGTGGACGCTGTTGTTACAAGATTTCTTGTTTGTCCAAAAGTTAAGAATGCAAACACTGCAAACATCACGCACTCCTATTGTGTGCAGCAAAGAAATGTTGCTATTTATAGAAGCTGAAGGATATTGTTTTGCTTAAATAGTAAGTAAACTATTACAAAAGTGCTTGAAAGTAAGATTTTTGTGTGGACTTTTGTAGTTTCTAGAAGTTTCTGTAGCTTTTTTTTTTGTACGAGCTGAGAAAGATATTTGCATATTGCAGCTGGTCCAAGCAGAGAGGCCTTAATTGATTCCGTGCCATAAATTGAAATGCACTCGCTGCGATTTGTTGAACGTCACGCTTGTTGCTGAGTCAGTCAGAAACCGTTAAATTCAAATGAAGTTGAAGCAAGTTAAAGCTGTGCTAAGCATAGTCGAGGTGTAGGTGTAAGTGTAAGTGTATGAAGAGTTTGAGAGGTGGAGGTGGTGGTGGGTTCACGCAATAGGTGAAGAGGTGGAGGTGGGTTCACGCAATAGGTGACACAAAATTGGCAGATGATTGCACAATCATCATAATGAGCTGCTAATCAATGGAGCTCTTGTTGAGTGTTGAGGTCCTTGCTGCCTTGGCTGCCTGGCAACAGCTCACCCGTTGTGCGTGTATCCCACTGAAACCAAAGCCCCAACCTCCTTAAGCTAACTCCCACGCATTTGCCGCACATCCAATTTGCACAAACATTGCATATGTGTATCCATTGTATTGCGTATAGGGCTTCATTTGAATTGCCAGCTTGTCTCCAATTGATATGGGGATAGAGAGAGCTTTACGTACGCCCACACGCCAGCTCCCAACTGTTAGACAGACGCCTTGCCCTACAGTTTGGCATCAGGCAGTCATCTGTCATCTGTCCTTGTCATCATTACTGTCATCATCATTATCATAAGGCAATCAGTAAGCAGCATGGCGTAATTAAGTAAGAAGCAACAGTTCTTTTTCTTTACTTGTGTTTTGTGGCGCAGTTATCTACAAATTAGTTAATTTAATCAAATCTAAAAATGTTGCCATCTTCTTTGACCTAGAATCTATCCCTTAAGTCCCTCTTCGGGCACGGACGAATGTCTTATGAATTTGTTTAAGACTTTCTGCACATCGGACCTGGAGCTCAATTATATATAAGATTAATGGGCTAATTATATAAAGCTTACGCATGTAAAAAATCAGTTCATTTTAGAATTCAATAAAAACTATAATAAACAACAATTTGTACTCATACAACTTCTCAGCTCGCGTTCTACCCCGGCTCTAATAGATTATCAATGTTAAGGTAAATGTTAAAATCTAAAATGTTTAAGATTTCTTATTCAATTTGATTCCATATTAAAAACTCATTAATTTTCAAAAATTTTTCCTGTTTTCCCTTATTTTTTGCAGCAGCTTCGATTTTTTTTTTACTTTTCGTGCATCCTAAAAGTATGCACAGATTATCTTCAATATACAATTCTTGCTGTTGAGTGGAAACAAATAAGGTTGATGAATTGGCTAAATTACCCTCTAATAAATAATAACACATACTTTTAGGCATTGCGATAAAAAGGAAAAAATCATTGCATACGACATAGGCCGTACATTAAAGTCAATTCAATCCACTTGCTGCTGATTCTGTGCGCCTGGTACTTTGAGTCAGAAACTAGCAAAAACTCGACGACAGCTCGGTTTCCTTGGCGATCTCACCGAGATTTTGTTTAGTTTTTCCGACGCCAAGTACCAGGCGAACAGGAATAGGCAGCAAGGGCACTGGTTTTTATATTTAACTACAAAAGTCTGAAGGTCAATATGAATAAAAAAGCCAGCCTTAAAGTATGAAAATATATATAATGAAAAATTATGCATCGCTTGCTGCTGATTCTGTGCGCCTGGTACTTTGAGTCAAAAACTAGCTAAAACTCGACGAAAACTTGTCAGTATTTTTGCAAAATCTATCTATCTACAAGCCAACCAAATTCCGCATTTTATGATTTCTCATTTAAAGAAATGTTTACCAAAAATACCTTTTACACTGCCAAATAAAATTCTAAAGTGAGCATAGTTTCTGTAAATGTGAATATATAGTTTTATTTAATTATGTTCATAAACTAAAAGCAAATCACTTCATATGCGATTCAACTTAAGAGTGCCTTATGCGTTTGAGTATAATACAAAATTAACTGAAAGTGGTTTTTCGTTGTAATAACTCGAGTATCTTAGTGTTTTAATTTTTCGACTTCTTGCTACTGTGTCCCTCGATGCCAAGATTGCATCGTGAGGCAACATCCTGCACCGATGTTATGCCCATAATACTGGTGGGACCACCAAAAGCTGACGCCGTTAAAGTTCCGTTACTAGGACGCTTGCGTGTCGGGGAATGGACGGGTGATTTTTGTTTAAGACATTCGACATCATTGAACACAACTTGCGCCCCACCGCCGCATGTGGGTATCACATTGCCCTTGTACAGTTTCGTCTCTACATCACCATCGGTGTCGGCCTCCTGGGAGACAAGGCAATACTTGTTGGCGCCATGTCCCGTGAGCTCCTTCATGTCTGTAAGCTTTGTAACAGACTTGCGATTCTTAAGATACGGCTGCATAATGGTGCCAAGTGGTACGGGATTGGCAGCGCGATGCTCCAACCACTTGTCGCCAGCAGAGCGCGAGCGCCGATGTCGATTGTTAGCAGCAACCAAGCCCTGAAAGCAGGAAATCGGGTTAAGTCAGGAAGGGATTCGTGCCTCGCACTCAATACTTACATGACGTGGTGTTCCGTAAATGTCCGTTCGTGTCGTTGCCGGCACAGAGGATTCGGTGCGTGCTGTAAAGCCGCCACGCTCCTTTTCGCTCAACATATTCTCGGAGCTTTGGGAACGCGGCAAACTGGGCACATCCTCAGACTGCAGTATGTTGGAGACTAAACGCAATTTCTCATCCTTAATGCGCATGCGTTCCTGCATTTTATTGCGTTGCTCCCGCAGCTTCATATCAAATTCGCGTTTATTCTTATCCGACTCGACGGCCAGTTTGGAGTTGTATCTCTTCTTCTGCTTCTCCCTTTCCTGTTCCTTTTGTGTAAGCATATAATCCTGTTCGCTTAGCTTCTTGGTAAGCTCATGTATTTTCCTCTCATGCTTGCTCACGGTGTTATTGAGCACATCAATAGAGCTCTCGTGGATGCGTATCTTGTTCTCGAGAGCTGTGCTCCTCTCGCGCTCTTGCTTGTAGACGGCTTTTATGGAAGCCAGCTCTGTGCGCAACTGTAGATTTTCCCGGTCCATATTCATGAGCAGCTGCCGGAAATTGTCATCTGCAATTAAAGTTATTTATAAATTCAATAGATAAACGATCTTTCGCCATCTTACTTTTAAACTCCAGGTTTGCGCGCAATTTGCGTCGTTTTTCGATGCGCTGTTCCAAATACTTCATTAGCTCCTGTATTTTGCACTCTGTCTCGGGACTATCCATTTCGTAGTTGGGAAAATCGGGACCCAAACTGTAGACCAGGCCCACATCTACATCGAGCTGCTTGGCCTCCGGAATGCCCAACTCATTCAGATTGTTAACTGCGATCTTGAACAGCTTGTTGGCTTTGCGTCGACCAGGTGTCAAACCCAGATCCGTTTTCATAGGCGTTGCACGTGCTATTTGCACCTCTTGCGTCATCTCGGCAAACTTCATTACTTGCTGTGGATGGAACACATATTTATGTTGTGATTTAACATAAAGAGTTCAAAGCACTTACCATATTCTCATCGTAGTCCTCGATGCGTGGATTGATGCACACAATCATTGAGACCTGACCCTCGCCATCAAAGTAGTTTTTGAACATGTGCGTGATCTTGGAATCGCGATATGGTATCTTCTTGGGAGCCGCGTTGCCAATTGTCTGCTGATTCTCACGCAGGTACTCCAAGCAGGTACGCAATGTCATCAATGAGTTGTTGATGTTGCCCGCCTCTCGGAGACGCACTCCTGTATTTTTAGTGCGCGAGGAGCGCTCACTGCCCGCCAAATCCACCAGCGACAGTTGACTCACAGTGATGGTGTGCTTATCCTGCACCACATACTCGCCCTGACAATCTGTAGGTGCTTGGACGAGACGAATATTGAACACGGAATGACTGCGGCTGGACTCTGCATTGAGTATTGTGTTGCCCATGCGCTTCCGCTTCTGTCCCATTTGGAATACCTCAAGGGCCTCTTCGACGGTTTTGACCTCCACCTCGGTGACGCCATGCACAAACATTTGATGATTGCCATCCTCACGAATGATTTTACACTGCAAGGTTCTGGAGTAGAAGGAAATTGGTGATAAAAATAACGTTTTGGAGCTCTGCCATGTGCTACGTCTTACTTTTGTATGCCTGAATCCTCGAGCAGATCGTACACGCTATTGTTGTACATCTCCACATAGGTGATAAACACCGAATACATATTATCCTCATCCAGATTGGATAAGGGCGTTGGCTCCACCGAGGCCTGTGATGCTATCTCTGGATCGGAGTTGTTGCGACGGAATGCAAAGCGTCCAGCACCAGCGAAACGTTGATTCATTTCCTGCTGCCGTTCGAGCAGTGCATCCTCCCCTGATAATATTTCAAAGCCATTCAAGCGATCTGGCTTGAAGACAAACTTTTTGGCTTGTAAATCGGATATCGTGCGAAAGAGCAGATCCAAGCAGCGTGGCATAACACCACGATGCCTGGCATTGCCCGTCATTGTATAAGTCTTTCCGCTTCCAGTAACGCCATATGTAAAAAGCAAACTATTGCGACCACGTATAAGATTCTCAACTAGCGGTTGGGCAACCGAGGCAAACACATCCTGCTGCGTTGCATCTGGCTGGAAAACGTGCTTGAAGATATACTGCATTTCACGCTGAGCGCCAGGTGTTTGCTTGTGATGCAGCAACTGATCCTGCGAATTGACAGCAATTGTCGTCGAGCTCTTGACACGCATGCATGTCAAATCGCCTTCAGATTGCAGTGGTCGCACTCGGCAGAATACATTCACTGGATCTTGCTGCTTAGCAGACGAATCCTTACGCTTCTCTGTGTGCGTTTGCGCCGGCGCTGCCCGAGGAGTTTTTGGGACTCGCATCGGCGTACGTGACCTGATTTGAATTATTCGATTCATGTTTATGAAACTATTCAAGACTTTGATACTTACATTGCTTTCATTTCGTTCACTTTTTTTTTAATTCGATTAGTCACTAGATTATTAAATTTATTTTTATTTCGACAAAAATTCGTTAGCTTCAAATGCTTGCGCCCATAGAGACGCCACGCTAATGCTTCCTCTTGATCATGAGTTTTTGCGCTTGCAGCTGAGCTCACGCGTCTCTAAACTGCGTTGATAGTGCAGAGTCGCATTTTTCGATAAGTATTTTATTTCTGTGTATAACTTATTGCAGCTGCATGAGAAAATTTAATAAATAAAATATAAAAATAATGAAAATATAATAAATATATATATATATATACGTAATAAAATAATAAGAGCTTTCAAATAAATCGCAACTTATTCTATTTGTTAATATTGTGAATGAAATAATCGCTTATGTTAATTAACATGGATATGTTAAGGAACAGATAACAGCAGTCGTTAATTTGAATTTTTTTAATTAATTTTGAATGTACATATAATTTGGTATAACTGTGTACTATTGCATTTCATATATTGCATAACGTAAGCGAGCAGCAATCTACTTTTTGTTTGACTTGAAAACCGATAGCATGTTACGCATGAGAGCGGGACCATTCCAGTGACCAGTTAACATTAACTTCCAGTACAGCAGCGGCATAAAATCTTTCTTCATGATAAACATGGAATAACGTTCTTTGTTCTGAGCGAATGGAAACGTTTCCAGCGGCGTCAGATTATAGTCAAACTCGGCAAGGATGACCTTATTATAGCCAGTTACCAACGGACATGAAGCATATCCATCATAAACATCGGGCAGAGGTTTACCCTCCATAGCAGCGATCATATTACGAAACACCACAGGTGATTGGGCAGCTGAACAACAAAATATAAATTAACTGGTTTTATAAATTCACAAATATCTTTAGTTCACCTGCTGATGCGGCTGTCTTGGAATTGGGTGAACCAGCTGAGTCGCCAATAGCAAATACATTATTGTATTTCGTGTGTTGCATGGTGGATTTATTCACATCGACAAAACCTGTCTCGTTGATCAGCTGCTTGCAACTGGTTAGAGCATCGGGAGCACTCATCGGTGGCACAGCATGCAGTATGGAGTACTAGTAAAAATTGCATTAGACATATCCGATATGTGTTAACTAGCGACTCTACCTTCTCTTCGAAGCGTTCAGTTGGATTATCCAAGTTCTCAAAAACAGCAATATCCTTATCGGGCTTAACCTCAATAAGGTTGCGGCGCGTGTTTACCGTTATGTTGCGTTTCTTCACAATGGGCCACAAAGCGTCTGCATAGTGCTTAACGCCAAAAAGCACAGGCAAAGCAGTGTTGTAAGTAATATTTATGTTATTACGCTTGGCCATCTTCAATTAAAGAGTCTTTTAGAAATAGTTAAGTTATTTGAATTTGCAAGTTACCTTGCGGAAATAGTGTTCCGCAATGTAGACAATCTTCTGAGGTGCACCCGGGCACTTAACAGGAGACGAGGGAAACGTAAAGATGGCTTCTCCTGACTCGATGTTACGTAGACAATCGTAAACTCTATCTACATACTTGGGTGAGTAGATGGAACAAACTTTGCCATTGGGTATCAAAAGAGCTTCCTCTAAGCCGGGAATCTGTGCAGGATAAGATTGTTATTTTTTTTTCAATTTCAGTTCCTTAGCTTTAACTTACTTTATTGTAGTTAAGCTGTAATCCGGTCGCAATCAACAACATATCATATTTAATGCTGTTTCCGCCGGATGTTGTCACCGTATTGCTGTCCGGATTGAACTCCACAGCTGATTCCCTCAACCACTTGGCCTTCTTGGGCAGCACCTCTTCCATGGACTTGTACGAATGCTCCAAACGCTTCATTCCACCGCCAATCAGCGTAAACATCGGCTGATAATAATGTTTCTAAAAGGAATCCATTTCGTTTTGAAGCAGTCTGTGGAACCGGAGTCATTTTCTTGCTTACGTACATCGGCTGGCTCCAATACAATAACCTTGTTTTGCCCCAGTCGAGACGAGAGCTTGGCCGCCATGGCACATCCACCGGCACCACCGCCAACCACCAAAACTTTGCATCTACAAAAATAAAAACATTATAAATCCATTGTTTGATTCACTTTACTAAAAAATATATATTTATATAAAAGCCGATGCCAAGGCCTAACATACGGGTGCCAAGGCCTAACATACATTATGGTCTACGTGTCTAATTCCCTGGCTTCCAATCATGCTTATTATATTTGCTTTATACGCACAGTACTGGCTCGATAATAAGAACATTTTTCACACCCAAAACAAAAGCGTTCACATTCCGGAACGACCACTGTGCATAGAAAGTAGAAACAAAAAAACTTACTCATGTTTGTCGAAGAGCGCTTGAGAGACCGACAAATTGCGAAGCAGGAATCGTTGGCTATAGCTGCTTGTAGCCAGGAGTTTTGACTGCCTTAATGCCATTATTGGCAAGCAACTGTAAGAGGTCATTGTATGACTAGAGAAATTGTTTAGAACATACGATCAGTTTTTTGTTTGTCAAAGAAAATAAATAAACACATACAGCCAAGCAACAACTGTGATACCAGATTAGAACTTACTTCGACAACGTTCGTCGAACAACTGTTTGGCATATTGAGAGAACGCGAGAGAAAGACACGGTGAAGCTTTTTGCACTTGATAATCACATCGACGACTACACCCAACGAAAATGGTTGGTACACAACTGGTCAAACTAGTTTAACAAAAAATGTACAGTTCACAAAAAAAAAACTCATTTTGTTAGAAGAAGAAGCAGAATCAAAAATATTTTCACTCATTGTTTTTTGTCTATTTTCAATCATACACGCATTTTGTTGTTGCTGTATCGCATTGGCCTTGAACAAACTTTTTATTGCACGTGTTGCAGCTATTATAAACAAGAAAGCTTTGAGCGCTCAACAATAAAGCTCATAAGCTTAACAACTGTTGCGCACACTGCAGCACACCATTATAGTTGCACTTAAAGTTCAACTACTATACATTTTAATAAAGTCATTCAGAGCTTTTCACAAGGGGCAGTATAATGCGTAAATCAATTAAAAAACTTATAAGCATAGCATAAAAATATAGCATACATTTTGGATGCTTGCAGTTTTTGTAGGGTATTAATCTTTAGTTGATCGTTGTTTTCTCCTATTGCCTCCAATCTCAATTGTTCTCAGTAAATGGAAACAAATAACAACATAAGAATTACTGCTTTTATTGTTGCGATTATTATGCAATAAAGTTATTCATTAGTTATTGTATAGATTAGATTTCCATACATATAAACATATGTATGTATGTTCGTATGCATTCGGCACTGTTCCAAACCCCATCGCAAATATATATAACTCGATTCATTCTCTGGCTGCATTAAAGATTACAAATATATAGCGAATATTGATTTATCGTGCTATTGGCCGATTGCGATGAGTTGTTTATATCATTAAAGTATTTTGTTTGTTACAGAAATGATAAGATACAAACAACCAGAAAATCACATGCACATGCATTTCTTTTCTTTTGTTTTTGTTTTTTTTTTGTAACTGTTTAATTATTATTCCTGCGTTTATTCAGATTTATGCTTAAATTTGTAGATTAATTTCAATTACTAATAAATCAGTCTATAATTAAAATATATGTTCGCTTAATGCTTTGTGTGTGTATGTGTGTGTGTATAAGTGTATGTGTATATGTGTTTGTTTTGTATGTGTGAGTTTGTGTGAGCTATCCCCTCAAAAAAAGAGTATGCCACGCAATAGTAAATTTTTTTTTAGATATACGGGCTTGTAAATATTGCTAAAAATTTTCAATAAATCTTCTAAACATATATACCAAACATACAATTTGAACGGAGAGAGCTCTCACTTGGAAGAGCATTTGCAACAAAACACATTTAAGTCAAATACGAATTCAATTGCATACATACTATGTAAATAAATGTTTGTTTGAATAATAAAGAAAACAGCTTGAACGAAACCACAGATAGAATTACAAACAGAAACAGACAAACACAATGATCAAATCAAATGCTCAAATTGGCAATATTAACATTATTATCATAATCGATTTCAATTGAACAATTTAATTATATATATAAAGCTGTGATTTCCATAATGTTGTTTTCCAGGTTCATTCGAGACGACGGAACAAAATATATGTATGTATGTATGTAAGAAGTATATGCAATAATACGTAAAAAGTAATGTTTATAATGTATGTAATAATTGTATGTACTAACTTCCGACTTTCAATGCGACTTTTATGTCGCAAGAATTTATCAATTTTCTACGGTCGGCAAACAAATTTTGGCTATAAAGAAACGCGATTGGAAACTAAATTATAACATTGAAAAACATTGTACACTCGCGCTCACAAACTCTCATGTTTAGTGTTTGAATGTGTGTGTATGTTGTGTGTTGTGTTGTGTGTGTGCAGCTGCATTTGTTGGCAAGGCAAGCGACGATAACAATCCCATTATGGATTACGTATAGATGCGTCATCTCAATAAGTGTGTGTGTGTGTTCGTGTTGGATGGGTGTAGAAATTGCATCCTAGCAGCTAGTCGATCTAGCGATGCCGGCGTCTCGTCTCGTTTATCGTTAGATAGAGTAGAGTGCGTCTTTTCATTCTTTCATTTTTCTTATTTTTGACAGGTTGCACATCGAGATGGCGCTGGTATTGGCATCTTTCCCGACACCGACCCTATGAGCACTTGACACAAGCGCCCTCAACATCAAAATCGAGTACCATTAATTTGGTCTCCTCCGTGCCGTTCCGTGAGCCCACAGCGCAAATCAGTTTTGTGTCATTTGCCCTAAAAAGCACATTGAAAAAGTTCATACATAACGTTGACAGGTTAGTGGACTTAAAATTTAACAACCTTATGCGCCAGACAACGCCGCCGGAACCACCGGAATCCAATGCCACTAGATTTCGTATAAAGTCGCCCGTTTTGACGTCCCACAGTTTGACAGTACCATCATCGGAACTAGTCACCACAAAGCGTGAATTGAACTGCAAACAGGTAACCGCAGACTGATGCTTGTTGGGACCTAGAAAGCAAAAATTTATATGCCATTAGTCAACTGTTATAGCAGCTAAGCTGAACACCTTAACCTACCCGAAAGCGTTTGCAGGCACTGTCCCGTTGTTATGTCCCAGACTTTGACGGTTGAGTCTGCATTGCCCGAAACGAGAATGTTCTGGCGCAGCTCCATGCCCGAGGTAAGGCTCTGGTGACCCATCAACGTGTGCTTGCAATTGCCCGTTTCCACATCCCAAACGCGTATCGAGGTATCGAGTGAGCCAGAGACAACATGAAGGCCATCAAACTATAATTGAAAGTTGTAAAATACTGAGTGAGTATTTGTTAAATCAGATCAAATGTTTGTTAACTATACCTGCAAGGAGTATACCCGATTGGTGTGTCCCTGCAGCGTATGCAGACACTCCTGTCGCTCTGGATGCCAGATCTTGACCATGTAATCGTAGGCACCGGATACAATTAGCTTTCCATCGTATTGCACACAACGCACTGCAGCCAAATGTCCAACCAGCACATGCATACAGCTGCCCAACTCAATGTCCCAGACACGCAGTGTCGCATCTCGCGAACCGCTAACCACTCTGAGATGAGAAAAAATGTATAAGAACTCGAACATAACCGATAGTTTTGACTGAACTTACTTGTTGCCGTGTAGATGCATGCAGCGCACCGTTGAGGTGTGTCCTTGCAGTGTGTGGACACAACTGCCGCTATCCATATCCCACACCTTGAGCGTGCGATCCGTACTGCCAGAGATAATAATATTGCCGGACATCTGAGAAGACCACACGCCACCCGTATGACCCACCAAGGTGCGAAGACACTAGAGAGTGTGGAAAAGTAACGATTAGTTTATACTTGAATGTAAAGTGCAAGTTTTCATGTACCTTGCCATTGACAGCGGACCACACTTTGAGCGTGTTATCATCGGAACCGGACACGATGCGATTGCCAGAGAACTGCAGGCATGTGATGACATGATCATCATGACCCTTGAGTACCTTGGGCTTGCGCACCGGCCGCGAGCGCCAGTTCATCTCGATGATGTGTTGACGCATATACGCTGCCTTCCATGGGGATGCAATGGGTGGCATATTGCCATCGCGACCACGCTTCGGACGATCACTGCGTGGCTCAGTTAGGATCATGGCCTTGCGGCATTTCTCCTTCCACAGCAGATTGTCGTCGCAAAGGAAACGCCAGCTGCGACAGGTTTGGGCGGCACGCAACAAATCCTTTGGCTCCAGGTAGGACAGCACAAACAGTGCCAGCTCCCGAGGCAGTAGAGAGATGAAGTCACGCTGAAACTGTGGCTCGATGACCTTCATCATGTGGCGGACCTGTGACGGATCGCAATGGTCGATAAGGCGATCGACGGCCACAAGGCGTTCAGCATGAGACCATCGCTGGAATTGCGCTAACCATTGCGGCAACTCTGGCGGCGGATTATCACGCGTCGGCATAAGCGAACGCGGCGTTCGCCGTCCCATTGCTGGTGAGCTGCCCAATGCCGCACTGGCAGCCACTGTTGACGTTGGCGTTAGCGAGTGCAGCACGGTCGAGGAGGTGTTAGACGATCGCGGAGTCGATGCAAAGTCATAAGCAATACGCTTGCGGCAATTCACACCAGAGTTGCCATGACTGGCGCCACCATCGCCACCCAACACATATTCACTATCCAGGTAACGAATATCGTGATACTTGCGCTTGCGCTGTTGTTGGGTGATGTCGATTTGTTGAAAGGCGCAATGTTCATCAGTCGTTGAGAACATGTGATAATTGTCTATGGCGTCCATGGAGTAGGATTCGTTGAGGCTGCCACAGCTGCCACTGCGACTGTTCTCAAGCATGCTGTTCTGGCATGTACAGACCTCCTCCAGATCTGAACAGTTGTTCTCCTCATCGCAGTTACCCCATGGCTCATCGGTACTGAAATCACCTGGCTCTACAACGCCACCTCCTGCATTGCCGCTATCGCCATTGTTGCTGTTCTCCTCAACGACCACTTCCAGGACAACGGGATCGCTAGAGGCGCGTCGTGTTGCCTCACCGCGCCGACTTCGAGTACGAACGCTTCCTACGCTGCCCACACCAGTACCATTGCCTGCTATTCCGCTGCGTGCTAGAAAACGCTCCTGCGTCTGAGCGCTAGCATTCACCTGCCTTGTGGTGGGTCTCGATGTGGCAGCTGCATAATGACATCGTGCGGACGAAGTCGTCGATGTTGCTGACGTTGATGGCTGCGCATCCACATCAACCGCAGCACTGGCGCTAGCCGGACAAGCTGCAGCAGCGGATGTGCGACTGCAGCCAACTTCACGGTTTGTCTGCGAACCCACAGAGCTGAAGGATGTGGCCAGTGGGGCAGCTGAAAGCACTGCATCCTTGTCTGTCTGTCCATCATTCGAGTTAGTATTCGTGAAAACATCTGTGCGATTATGTGTGGAAGTGGACGCATTGTTGTTGTTGCTGCTGCTGTCGTTGTTGCTGCAGCTGGCGGTGGGCTTAACGATTAGCACAATGGGTAGCTTGGAATTGTTGATGTTATTGTTGTAACTGTCTCTGTCTCTGTTCGGTGGATAACCAGGTGGCGGCGGCGGAGGCGGTGCTGTGGCACTGGCCAGCGACGAGCCCAAATTGAGTTTGGCAGTGGACTTGCTCAATCGACTATTTGTGTACTTCCTGCTGCTCGTCGGCGTCGTCGACAGATCCTTATACGTGCACTAAAAAGGGTGGGCAAAAAAGGTTATATTACTTCTCTATTCATCTATTTTGTTTTGAAAATGTCTTAAACTACCTTGCTATCCGAGGAGAAAGCTCGTCCTTGGCTGCTGCTTGGCCAATCATCGCTGGTGCCATTGACAATACCACCAGCAGCTGCTGTTGCTACGCCTCCTGCTCCGCCGGCTGCTACTCCTGCACGATTAATCAGACTTAGATTAAGGCGATTTTTGTTCATCAGCGAACTATTGCCGATTATTATGCCGCCGGTAAGTCGCTGTTCTCTCTCAAAGTCGCGCCGCTCTATCCGATCCATGGACTCGATGTCTGCCTTGGATAGAGAGTGTGAATTGGCGTTGCCGCTGCTGGAACTTGAGCCGGCGCTGGCACTGGCCGTTATGCTCATTTGCTTAAGCCGAACAGACATTTGTCTGTCGTGCAGCGAGCTGGACGCAACGTCTGCGGGTCCTGGCAGTCCTGGCTCAGACTTAACAACTCTGTTAGCTGCCTGATCCTCGACAGAAGACTCCGTCTCAAACTCATCGCTGAGACGTTTTGGCTTTCCCGTAAGCATCTCAGATTGGGCAGCATTGCCAACGATGGCATGAGTATGTGAAAGTGCATCCTCAACAACGGGCGTCTCCAGAAATATTTTGGAGCCGTCGGCCGCCGTTATGATGCCATCACCACTGCCGCAATCACCGCGATCCAATTGTGATGTATGGGGACAGTCCAGGGGCATCGATTGTCCACCGTCGACGGCATCAACATCGTCGTCGTCGTCTTCCTCATCGACAATTTCCTCCTCCTCATCAAAGTCATCGTCATCGTTTATAAGGCAAACAACGGGCGGCTCATCGGTATCATTATCATGATCGTTATAGAAAACGTTATTCAAGGAGCTGACGCTGTGATCCTCGGAGGCGGCACTGCGCGCACCACCATTGAGCGTGTCAGAGGAGTTGCTATCGTCGACGGGGACAACAACGTCATCACCCACATCACTGGAGGCAGCTGCACCAGTGCTAGCGGGCAATGAGTTGGAAGAGCTAATTTCATATGTCTCTAGCACGCCAGTCTCATTGCTGGACTCATCATCATCCAACACTACGGCGAAGCCATGTTGCGAATTCGAAGAGACACAGTCCTCCACCTCTTCTCTCAATTTGGACATAGATCCTAGTCGTTTAACTCTTACGCTCGGTAATGTGCCTACGACGGATCTCGGATCTTGGCTAGTGCGTGGCTTTGGCTGAGTTGGTAATAGTAGTTGAGGTGTTTGCGGCTTCCCTTCGCTGCTCCCAGTGCTGTTCGTGCTGCTATACTCCCTAGCACTTTCACAATTAATGCTAGCAACTGAACATCCTTTTTCCATAATACTATCACTATGCGCTGTAGAAAGTTAATCTCTTCTTGCACTGCTTGCTGATCGCTTGCTCACCTGCAAAGTACATAGAAAAATAAGTTAACTAACAATATAATGAAAAGCTATATAGTATTACATATTATATATTAAACAGAAAAAATAGTTTATATATCATATAAACATCTGCTTTTAGAGATTTTAAACACTTTCGACATTCGCATAAGAGGATTAATCCTTATACCGAACTTACATGCAAACATAATGTATGTAAAGTGCACTCCTTTAAGCAAACTTTTTGTAAACTATCCTTCTTTCCTTTACAAAGTGTGGAAGGAAAAAAAAAACGAGCCGCTCTTGAGCTGCGACAGAGACGCTCTGAGAAAAAATTCCCACGCAACGCGAAGCAGAGACAAAGAGGCAAACGGCAGAAAGTAATAACCACGATGAGATCGTGTGCAGGCAGTTTTTAGTTGTCTCTGTTTCTGTCTCTCTCACGTTCGAATCATGATGATGAGACTGAAACTGAGAATTGCGAAAAAAAAAACTAAAACCAAAATCAAAAGAAAAGAAAAGCAAAGGGAAAAATGTTTGTAAAGCAGCAGCCGTCTTCGTCCCAGCAATCAAAAAACTCGCCGAAGGAAATCACAAAAGTGCATCGTCGGAAGAAGCTAAAACGGCGCGAAGTAGAATGGGCAAAGAAGATGAAACGGGTATTACAACAACACACACAAGCGCAAAACACATTCCCACACACACACACACACACACACACACACTTACACGTACATATCCATACACAGGCAGGCAGACAGATCAGTAGCCCAGGCAGAAAAGGTAAAGGCATGCGATGACAAGAGCAAAAGTAACGGACGGAAGAAGAAGCAATAAAGATACACACCACCAACAACAGCAGCAACAGAAACAACAACAACAACATCAACAACGATAGCGTACACCTTGCAATTTAAGCCGCTATCTGTATGCGCTCTCTGCTCTCTCTCTCTCTTTCCCACATCAAAGTCGACAGCTTCAACTGCCACTCGTATACCCTCTCTCCCTCTCTCACTCTCGCTATGTCCCACAGCATCAATTTAACGCACACTAACACAAACCTATACACGTTAACGCAGCCAGACAAAAAAGGGATCACAGCAGGCCGCAGGCTGCATTCGTAGTCGAACAACAAAGAACGATCGCATAGGAATTTTCTCCACACACACACACACACGGAGGCAAACTCGTGTGTATGTGTATGTGTAGATCCTGTGTTGCATCACTCGTACAACAGATCAGATGTGCATGGGAATGTCGCTACGCTCTACGCAGTGTGAACCCTCACCTCTCCCCTACATAAATGGCTGTTGACCTTCTCTGAAGGTTTAAGGGTCTGCCTGCGTCTCTTACTTCATTTTGTGTCCGCTTTCACACGACATTCGTGTTACCTGTGTTGCGACCACAATGCGCACAGGACTAAAACGAGACCCTCACACATTTTGCTTTTTAAACCATTAATGTAGTTTTTGAAGGCTCTAATACTTTTTCAAACGGCCATGAAAATTGGTCAAATATTAATACTCGAGAAAGCTGAAAAAGTTAATAAAATTAACTAAACTTTACTGGCCCTAACCCCACTTTTCTGCACCTGCATTGAGCGAGAGCCAGCCCCATAATTCGTGGAGCAAACAACAAAAGAAAAATGTGAACATTGTTGTACACACAGACACACCAACACATATAAGCGACTACGTCGGATGTCGTATGCATACACACACGCACGCACACACATACAGAACAAATGTCACGACATGCATGAGAAAATGAGTTTACTTTACCCAAAAAAAGCTTACTTTTACACTTTATACAATAGACTTTATATATTTGATGCGCACTTAAGATTTGCAGTCTTAATTTAGACCAATTGTTTAACTATTTCATCCTTTTTACACTTTTTGCGTTTAGTTCACGCACACACACATGAAAAGCATTTGCCACTGAGCACACTTTTAATCGAACTTAGCACGTACGTTTTTCTACCGTTTTTTTAAATGTGTCATCAGTTTTTCAGTGTTAACGTTTTGTTTAACCGATTAAGTATTAATCTGATAACAAAAACAAAAATTCTTAAATTCAGACAGAAAAATAACTAAATGACTTGAGCTGCGCTGCCACTGAATGCTAGCAGCACCAAAGTATCGGACCAAAGCATCGATTCACCGCTGGCAATGCAAAAGTATCGATGTAAGCAGCAGCTGCATACAGCGATACCTTTAAGTGATGTTATTCGATAACCGTTGCATTTTGGCATTGATTTTATTTTGGCAAAATCGTTATTGAAAATTTTTAATAAATATGTGCAACATTCAAAAAGGACTGTGTGGAAGAAGATTATCAGAATTAAAGATTGACACGCATTAAAAAAAGAGACAGCGGCTGTAACCCTTCATCGATACACTGGCCTGCCCGCAATCGATTGCTTGTGTTTAAATCAAAATAGAAGAACAGCTATATCAGTTTAGCTGCAAAGATGTCAACAACGGTGGCGTCCGAGGGTCTCGGGGATCTTGTGTCCCATTACCTTGAAAAAGGCATAGTGCTTATTATCGCTGACCTGCTGAGCTTAATAACTGTCTCATCCTGTCTGGTTATAAAAGTACCCCAAATAAACACAATAAGAGCAAATGAATCGTCAAAAGGTAAGCCGGTCGTTTTTTTTTTTTATTGCAGTACACCCACATAAAATAACTACTTTCTTTTTTTTGAAAGGCATCAGCGTGTTTGGACTATGTCTGGAGCTGTTTAGCTACACTGTGATGATGTCCTACAACTATACATCAGGCTATGATTTCCTTTCCTACATGGAATATCCAGTGCTGCTACTGCAGGAATATGTGCTCATATATTATGTTTTTAAATATCAGGATATGCTGGGAAAGCGAACACAAATTTTTGCAATATTTTATGCAACTATAGCGACGCTTATCTATCTCAAGATATTCCCCATAATCATTCTAACATTTCTGGTGGTGAGTAAGATCTTATATCGCTATCTATATATATATATATGTATATTGATTAGAACTGATGGTAAACAAAAATTTGTTGTACTAGATAACGAATATTTGTGTGTTTAAAATAGCACAAACTCGTTTTTAGTCGTTATTAACGAACTCGTTTTTGGTTTTGTTTATTGCTGTTTAATAGAAGTTTTGAATAATGAAGGGGCTCTGAACTTGCAATGATCACCTCAAGGTCATTTTAGTTTGTTATAGTATAATATTGGGTGATGCTTCTATTTATACAGACATAAATTCTATTCGCATGCTGACCAATTGTCTTAAAAGCCATATGTGCATAAGTATGTGTGTGTGTGTGTGTGTGTGTCGTGAATAAATGTTTGCATACAGTGGTCACTCACTAGGCGGTACTTTTAAGAATATGGAAATAATACATTTTGATTACTTAATAGCCTTTTTGCACACCGATTGGGGCGACCAGTAAAGTCCTGCAACTTATTGCCATATTGCGCACAAAGGATGCCAGCTCAGTTAGCCGCACAACATGGGCACTCTCCGCATTCACCAACATGAGTAAGTCCTTTAAGTTCAATATCCTTATGCATAACTTACTTGTTAACTTCTCCTTCAGCCCGCATCTATACCGTTTATGTGCAATCGCACGATGTAATGCTCCTCACCAATTTCCTGATATCCACGTTCCTAAGCTCGGCTGTCTTCACCGCTGCTTGCGTTTACAAGAAGAAGGTTAAGAAGGCTTAAAAGCCAGCAAAGTGACAAATAAATACTCAAAGGACACCTGTTATCAGTCATTTTACATTACATACGACATTAATTGAATTAAATTTATTTGCATTGGCATTGTTGCTATATATAGCTGAGTTGTTCAGTTTTTAACTCTCCGCATAGTAAGCTACTGCTAGAGCGCCTAGTGCCGCAAGGAGTGACACAGCATAGATGGCGCAACGTTTCCAGTCGATTTTTGATTTGGTCGATTGCACATCAATCGCCTTGCGTTCCTTGGGCTTACGCTTGCCAAACTTTTGCTCAAACTTCTCCAGCTCTAGACGATTCTTCTCCTCCTCCAGCCGCAAACGGCGCTCCAATTGCTCCTGTTCTGAAGCTTCAGCCTTGTTGCGCTCAGCTTGGCAGTTGCCATCGCAGTCCAATGATGTTTGTCCCGCTCGATGCTTGTCGCAAGCAATCTCCAATTTGATGCGCTTGCAAGCACAATAAATTCGTACCTTTTTCCGGCACATCTCGGGATTTGGACATGGTCCGGGATGGCAGATAGTCATGCAGCGATGGCCACAGGCAAACTATAATAAGAGATTTGGAGTTCACTAAATGCATCCAGATAAGCCGATCTATACTTACGTTCTTTAAACAACGATTCCCACAGGAGCACAGCTTCTGTCGGCGCTCCAGGATTTCCTGCACCGTTCCCTCTTGATTAAAGAACTCGTTGCACTTGTTCATAACCTGAATGAGGCCGCAGTGGCACTTGTTCTTGATTAGAGAACTGCAGGGCGCACAAGGAGGTGGATGACAGCCCTTGGCACACCCATGTGTGCAGCCGGCAGGACGAGCAAGAGCGCATCCCTGCTCGCAATTAGAACAGCCCACCTGCTGCTGCATATCCATGACATTTGGCACCGCATGACAGAACAGCGCGCACTTGTGATTGCCACACTTTAATTGCCGTCCACATTTGCGTGCACAAGACGACGGCTTGGAGTTCCAGCACGGCCAGGTGGCGACCTCATGACCACCAATGCAGGTGACGCTAATACCCTCCTCGCAACGCGGATGCGGCTGTGCACGGTATTCATACTGAAAGAGAAGACTTATAGTACCAATTTGTATACCTCTAAATTTAAAGCTCACCTTATTGGCATGCGGACGCACTGCATCTGCTGGTTTGGGCACACGTATGGCTGCATGACAGCGCACCTTGCATATGTGTCCACAGCCGCTGGTTGTATTGGGTAATCCACAAAGTTGTGCACAAGGCGGGCACTCGCCTTTGTGGCATCGATGCTTGATAGCATGGTGACACTTAGCCGAAATGCTGAAGAATATGAAATGATTGTTACTGTTTTAGTTAATCTAATAATAGGCTGCAAAACTAACCGACAGAGCTCCTGGCAGGCAATGCGTGCACTCTTCTCCCTGCCACAAGGAACACTGCGTCGCGTCTTGCCACAGCGACAATTGACCTGGGATTCCAACTTGCATGGATAACAGGGTCCGTTGTGGCACACACTCTGACACTTGTGCTTGTTGCAGCTCAACTGCTTGCCGCAAATCTTCTCGCAAGGCGGACACTGATCGCCACAGCACTGAATCAAACAATACAAAACTTGTTATGTCTAAATGATTTTGACTAAAATCTAAGCAGGTTTACCTTGCGATTGCAGGCATGCTTGTTGCAATCCCGCATCAGTTTGCATTTGGTTTCGCAGCTAAAGTCCTTGGAGCAGGGCAGCTCCTTTTCATGCAGCCCACAACGGCACTTCTTCTTAGTGCGCACCAGGCACTAAAAACAAGAGATTAATAAAGGGTCTTATATTTGCTTAACTAAGCTTAGCTAACCAGGTTGCAAGGACCGCGATGGCAGCGTTGGGCACAGCTATGTTTGCCACAGGACAATAGCTTCTGACAGGTGTCGCCACAGGTTTCCAGCACTTCGCTGCAGCCTCCAGTTTTAATCTGTTAAGGATTCGATCAATTTAATAACGATTAAACATTTAATATTATAAAGTTTGCTTACGCTCTTGCCACATGGGCAACTGCGGACTCCTAAGGGACATTCACCGCCACAGGGACCAGCATGGCACACTTTGTCACAGTTATGGAGACCACAATCAAATAAAGCGGCACAAATCTACAAACAAGTAACAAACTGTTATTGTTGATATCTTATCAACTTTAACTGTTTACATACATTTTTACACTTCCATTTGGGATCCGCGCAGTTGACAACTTTTTGCTCACGTTTGCAATCGCAGAATTGGGAACTTTTGCTACTGCACGGCGGACACTGGCCAGGACGATGGCATCTTTGGTTGCATTTATGCTTGCCACAGGACAATAAAGATTGACACTGGAAGTAAAACCATGATTTACATCTGCTTGTCAATCATTTTCTATGCGATCCACTTACCGTTTGCTGGCACTGCCAATTCTTATCGATGCAGCGTACCGAGCGTGTCGGAGATTTGCCACACAGACAGGAACTATGCGCTAGTTGGGCGCATGGGGGACACGGACCCGGATGGCAGAGCAGCTTGCAGTCATGGCCACATTTAGGCTGTAGTAGTTTGCCACAGAGCTCGCCGCAGGAGTGCGGCACTAGAAAGGGCTGTGCCTCTGGATTCACCTCTTTGCCGCAAAAACATTCATATTGGGTGGGCCGATCAGTGGGCTGGTAGTCCGTACGGCATTGTGGACAACACCAGTGTAAAGATTTCGGACGCTTTGGTGGCACAAACTCGCCCAGATGATTGTAGTGTCCCTGGCTGCCTGTTTGCTGTTCTGCCTTGACTTTCATTTGCATGACGCTATCATTTGCCCAGCGCTGGATGCACTTGAGGTGAAAGAAACAGTAGCATGACTTGCAGGACCAAATGCCCTCCACACGTCGGATGCTGCCAATACAAATCAGACAGGTCGCCGCACCCGAGTGAAGAGTGTTTTCCAAAAAAGTAGCTGTACGATTTGCATTATTGCTGGCACTCGAGTTATCCGGCGAAGATTTATAATGTTTGTATAGTTGATCTTCACAACGAGAACGGCAAAGTGAGAAATGAGGACACGTCACAAATGAATTTGTAAAGGATTATTTACCGAGTATATGTTTTTCATCCAATTCCCCTTCATCCTCCGAACTTGAGGCATACGCATCTACAAGCTTCTTTGCAGCTGCCAAATTCTTTTCCTGCGCTTTATTAAACTTTTCCATTTTTGCCGGTTACAAAAAAATAACTACACTTAACCCTGGTACCACGGATAGTACACTGACACCAGAGATTCAATTAGATCTAATTGAAGCGAACTAAAGTCAAAAGTTCCGTGGTGTTCTTTTGACATTTGTCGATAGCAGTGCTGTGCAACGTATTTTTCAAGTGAGTATATTTAAAATTTCTTTCTTTCGTTGCTTTACCTGCCACATCTGATAGCATAAAAAAAGCAAATTCTACAAACTTACTTCTTACCAAAATAAATTAATTTCCCATTCTCAAAAATAGATCGAAAACGAGAGACCTTTTTTGTATTGCACCATCGTACACTTAAATAT
This sequence comes from Scaptomyza tumidula, assembly GCA_035044465.1. Lineage (NCBI taxonomy): Eukaryota > Metazoa > Arthropoda > Insecta > Diptera > Drosophilidae > Scaptomyza > Scaptomyza tumidula. The sequence goes on along the minus strand of JAWNNW010000442.1, from coordinate 8,508,165 downwards.
CACGCGCTCACCTCTATGAATCAAACACCTGAAAAGTACTAGTTCGTATTTATTGCGATTGCGACTGTGTTGCCCTAACTTTCACAATACAAGAGACTCATCTTTTCAGACGCAGACGCAAAAAATTAAAAACATTTACACAATGAGTTTTTTTAATTACATATTTGGGCCCAAATTGTACATGGAGTACAAAGGAGTACCCGAGCCACAGGTAAAATTCACATCTAACCCTAAGAAACGTAACTTCGAACATTTTTATTTCATTGCAGCGAAAAATCTATGAGCCCGGCGCAGTCGAAAAGTTCGGTGAACAAATACTGTCAACGGTGGGTGTGTGGGTGGATATGCGTGTCAGTGACAAAAAAAAACTTATTTGTTTTACATATTTTATAGCTGTCTGTTGTATGGTCGGTGAGCTACTACACGTCGCCATTTATATTCACATTCCTCTACCGTCGGGGCTACCTTGTGACGGATTCGATACCAACATTGGCTAAATTCACAACTAGCGTTGGACTCATAGTCATTATATCGCTGTTCATGCGTGGCGTAGGTCGTCGGCAATCGCGTACTTATACCAACATGATTTCTGCTCTGGTGCAGGCAAAAAATAATAAATCTTCGGATGCACTACGTCGATTTGATATTGATTTCTCTGCATGGCCAGTTGATTTCGATGTCAAGACGTTGACTGGGTGAGTGGGGCAGGATAATCAAAATTGCATCATATTGAAGAAATCTTCACTCCTCAGTGATGCCAAAAAGACTCCACATGTCAGTCGACGTGAGGTCTGGAGCTTGGCGGCATTGCCTTGCGAGCTTATTGCCTATGTGGCCATAAACACCTTTGGCCTGTCAATGATCTATCCGGGCTCAGTGAAGCTGCTGCAGAAATTCATGAGTATGTTATGCCTGCAACGCAACCAATGTTGTGTTTTATTAATCCTTGATTAACTTACAGGACCTGCACTGATCTCAGGCCGTGCCAAACTAATTGAAGATGACAATGGCATACGCTACAAAGTGAAAACTATTGATTCAAATGAAATCGATACGCTTTTCGTTGATAATCGCAACGACAACGTTGGCAATGGCAAGAATCTAGTCATTTGCTCTGAGGGCAATGCTGGCTTCTATGAGGTGGGCATTATGAGCACACCCATTGCATTAAAATACTCTGTGCTAGGCTGGAATCATCCCGGTTTTGCCGGCAGCTCAGGCCAGCCAAGGCCGGAGCAGGACAAAAATGCAATCGATGCCGTAGTTAGTTTTGCACACCATCAACTGGGATTTGCTATTGAGGATATTATTCTTTATGGCTGGAGCATTGGCGGCTTTAGCACCTTGTGGGCAGCCTCTGCTTACCCAGAAGTCAAGGGAGTGGTAAGTTGATTTACAGGAGTACCTTGTTTTCATATTGTATTTTTACTTTTTTTTTACTTTTGTTAGGTTTTGGATGCCACTTTTGATGATGTGCTTTATTTGGCCACGCCGCGTATGCCCGAGGTAGTTGGAGGAATTGTCCGAGTAGCCATACGTAAATACTGCAATCTAAACAATGCCGAGTTGGCAATGAAATACAATGGACCAATTTTGTTAATACGTCGCACTGAAGATGAAATAATTGCTGAGTGAGTAATTTTTCTCACTATTCAATTGATCAGAAGCCATAACAATGTAAAAAAAATATTTACAGAGACAATCGCATTGATACGAATCGTGGAAACTATTTAACGCTGTCCATACTTAAGTATCGTTATCCCAACTTGTTCAGTTCATCACAGTTGTCGCGTGTCAAGGGATTGCTCTCGAAACCATTAGAATCCTATAGCTACACCGTTGCCGAAGAGAAACTGTGCATGTCACGCTTAATAACATATGCCTCCGATGAGGGTAAATCGTATCCCATGCTGCTTGGTGCCGATTACAATGAAGAAACGCGCAATCAAATGGCTGTATTTTTGGTAAGTTTCTTATGTATACAAAAATATGTAATTACATATCTCGGATTTTTTATTTTTGCAGTTGCGGAAGCATTTACGTGATTATAACTCATCGCATTGCACACAGTTGCCGGGAGAGTTCTTCAGCATTCCCTGGGACATTCCCATTGAACATGGATTTGTATTTACTTAAGCGGCCATAATAATATGGTTGGCAGTCACAAAACGATGGTATATGAGTATTTGGAGTGTTTGTTTTGGGGGGCATTTTAAGTTAAGATTTAATGAAAATGGTTTAAGTCCTTTTTGCATTTTAACTGCTTAATTAAAAATTTTACTTGGTCAAGCTGTTGTAAAATTTACAATAACTAGTGTAAAATCGTCTTATACAAATACATATACAAAAATGAAATAAATGTCGCAAACCAATCACAGTCATATGTAGATAGCGATTAGCCCAATAAACGGCTTCGTTGGTGACAAATGTCTATTTTCCTTATATATCTATTGCTTTTGTTAATAAATATTTAATAGCTGAACAGGTTCAACAAATAATTCCTATGAGTTCTTCTTTGAGCCGCCAAATCCGGAGAAACCCATTATTGCTGCCATGTCGTCAGGTAGTCCAGGATTAAAATCTTTGCTGTCTTCGGCTTTCCGCTTGCGCTCTTTTTTCTTCTCCTTCCTGTGCTCCTTGTACCGATCCTCTTCTTCTTTGGCTTCGCGCAACTTTTTATCCAGTTCGTAGTCTTTTTGCTTTTCAGCCATTTTTTGTTTGTTCTGACTGAAGCGATCCTTTACTTGGTCAACGGTGCTGCGCTCCACTTTCATTGACATGCCAAGATTGCGTTGATGCTTTTTGCCATTGATGTGGTCCAGAAAATTTATGGAGTCTTTAACAACACAGTCGCACACATTGCAATAGTAGCCGCCAGATTGTGAGGTAGGTGTATTTTTGTTAATGACAACACTTTTGCCTAATTTGCTGTCAAGGTCAACCTTGTAGTCGCGCCGCTTTAAGTTTTCCCGCTGCACAGGCTCTGTGGAATTTAATATTAACAAGTGGGTCAAATTACAGCTGCATTTCGTACCTTCTTCCTTTGGATTCGCATTGTTAAGCAAGCGTTCCTGGGCCAGCTTCTGATACTCGTTCTTGTCCCATTTTCTGCGGTGGTCATCCGGTCGCATTGTCATTTTGCTAAATCCCTTTTTTTCACACCAAATATCCAAAAAGGTTAAATTTTTTCTTTTATTGCTACAAAAGAATGTTGTTATATTAAGCTATCGATAACTCAAACACACAGAGTTGCATCAATGTTGGGCGGGTGAGTTGACATTCGTTTTCGATATACTAGCCAACCGAAAGTGAATATGTGTGATCGTCTCGCTTAAAACTGTAATCCTGTAATACCATATCCGTTGAAATTGTGTTATCCTGCAAAGGGTCGCTTGATATTTTCTCTATGTCCTCGGTTTTGCTTGTTAATTTTTTTGCATGGAACCTAAGAAAAATATAATATAAAGCTATAACTTTATTATGTATTTACTAGCTGATTAATAGTAACAGTACGTTTTGTGTCTTGCCAAGTTGTCTTTGCGAGTAAAGGTGCTGTTGCACTCATCACATTCGTAACTATCCGTATGTGAGAATTTATGGCGAGAGAGAGTTGATTTCAGATTGAAAACCTTTCCACAACCTTCCTCAGGGCATATATACATTAAAATCGAGTTGCTGTGACATAGTCTATCAAAAAAAAAAATAAGAAAATGAGTTGATAAAAAAAAGATTAGATTATTCCTCGATTATTAAACATACTGCAAGTGTCGATCCAAAGAATCTTTTCGAGAAAAGTATTTATCGCATTGGCTACAATTGTTAACATTATTTAAATGTTGTTGATGAGTGGAAGAGTGTCTTTTTAAGGTCCATCTTGTATTGAATGTCCTTCCACACCCCTCTTCGGTGCAAACAAATTCTTTGTAACTCCAGCTTATCATCTAGAAATTTGTTTTAAATAAGCTCATGGTGATGTAGATTATCTATCGATAATATATGCAGCTTACTTTATACTTTGCATAAACAATATAATTTCACGACCAGCAGTTGGAAACATATGTATTTACAATCAACTTGATGTTTATTAATCAATAAACAATTCATTTAAGAAGTTTAAAGCGTATTTGTTAGGTTTTTGTTAACTACGTTGCACCACAGCCTCGACTTACACCACAACCTCCAGCTATAAACTGCTGCCTGGTATCGAGTAAAATTTCATTTCCACTATAAGTATCGATAATTGTGGAAAAATGTCTGTCGTTGTGCTATTGATTTTTCGAAGCAAGTGACGATTTTTGTTGGAAGCAAACAATATTTCCTGCTACAATTTATTTAAAATCAAAGAAAGAAGTGTTTTAAATTAATAATGGGTGCTGCGTTCTTCCCGGTATTGTTTTTCACTGCCGTTTGGGGTGCTGTGGGCATAGGTATGCCTATTATGACACCGAAAGGACCACATCAGAATTTAATACGATGCATCCTGATGTTGACTGCGGCGTGCTGTTGGCTGTTCTGGCTCTGCTGCTACATGGCACAAATGAATCCACTGATTGGACCGAAACTTAAACGGCACGCCATTGCCATGATTGCAAAGTCATGGGATACTAATCTTGTAGAGGGCTAAGATGCACTATGTACCTACAAACATTCCAGTTTATCCAGGTGTTGTTAAAAATAAAATATGTTATTCGAATAAATAAATAAACAAAAATTTAAATACTTAAATTGTTATTTTTAGCAGTCACTGTTTGTATTTGGTTTTTGTAAATTTGAATTTGCCGCTGCAGATCGTTAAGTTAGACTGCCAACTTGATCAAATATAAGCAGAGAGAGTGCGTAAGTGAGAGCTATAGAAGAGCGCCTGCGCGTCAGTTTTGGCTCTCTTGACAGCGCACCGGGCTCATTTTAAACTCTGCTACGGATCAAGCGATGCACGCTAGGCTCGACCTGAGATTGAAATTCCTATTGGACTCAGTTTTCTTTTAGCTGCGGGCGCGACAAGTTGGTATTGAAAATGTGTCTTCTGTTTCAGTGAATAGCGTATACCGTGAAAATTGCAAAGAAAGATACTTTGCGCGAAACATAATCATATTATCAAAAACAATTCAATTATAACAAAATAAAGTATCAATGACTTCTGATTAAGAAGCTTATTTGATAGATTTAAAACAGACTTCTATCAAATGGAACCATATTTCTGGACTAGACCTGGACTATAGCAAAAAAACACTTTTGTGGTAAGCTGAACAGCGAAATATACATATATATATATATATATATATATATATATATATATATATGTTTAATATTTCCATACATATTTTTGCATTTCACTGACGTTCATCAGTTGTTGTAGTTAGTCGCTACGTGACCATAAACTAGTTAGAGACATGCATTAAAACTAGAAAAAGTGGTCGCACTTAAAGCATTGAAGGTACAAAACTGGTTACATTACTCCCAACCCAACGCAAAAGAAGTTAAAGAAGAAGGAAACAAAAAAAAAACATATCAAGAGCAATAAAAGAAATAAAGCCCAAGCAGCAATAATCAAGCACAAAGCCAAGAAATTATGAATGTTGAAATGAAAAATGGCAATAAAAGATGAAGAAAATTAGAGAACAGTTTAAGATCACCTTTAGGAAAAAAGGGCGGCTAGGTTAGACAACGGAGAGAACAAGATAGAAAGAGAGAACGATCGAACAGCTATTTGAAGCATTCTTAATATTACAGTACATACTTTAAAATAGTAAATAACAGATTTTTGGAAGGAAACTTTATGGATTAGTTGACTATATATTCAAGTTTGATTAAGAACTATTTCAAAGTAAGTCAGTTTACATAGTCAGGTAGAAAGATCAAAAGGCAGAACATGTAGATATCAACTAGGACATTAAAGCTAATGATGTATTCTTCAGAAAGAAGAGCTTGGCTTGTCAGTGAATAGAAACAACTGGCCAAAGAACAGGTGATCCGTTTGTGTTGGAAAGCACGAAGAAACAATGGCCACTCGCAACAAAAGAACGTTTGCCAACGTTCAACAATGTTCTTTCTTTGGTGCTGGTTTTATATGTTGCTGCTAGCCGTGCACAATTACCACATTTATGAACTGGGCCAATTGACAGCGTACAAAACCGTTGCACGAGCTGCCGAGCAGAGCCACAGAGAGTGGAGAGCAACATTGATGATCTCCACCAACACTCAACATTGAACATTGGATACCGGAGGTGATAGTATCAGGCAATTTTCTGACCGTTTTGCATCCAACAATTAAGGCCGGAAATTGATTCTATTTGAAACGGGAAGCGAGAAACACCATTCCAATTGAATAAGTTGCGTACTTACGCAAAAACATTCCAACTGACTCAGCGATAAAAATCGGTTTGCCAAAATAAAATGTGAAAGTGGCAACCAACATGAATCACAACACTGATCACAACCGAAACTGAGAGCTGCAGACAGCAGGACTTTTAAGACAGGTTAATATTGGCCAAACAACCAAAACACAAAAATGTTTGTTGACACATAAACACGCCCAAAGTGTCTCAAATGTCAACGCATTGCCAATTTTCATTTTCACTTGTAACTGCAATTTTCTCTCTAAAATTTTAAACAATTTTCATTTTTTTGGCGGAAGTGGATCAAAAGAGAAATACTCAAAAAAAAAGTAATAGAAATGTGACGCGCCAAATTTTTTTTGACTTTATAAATTGTGTAAATTTTTTATGAGCGGCTTAATGAAATTTTCTTTTTGTTTATTATTATCTTGGTTTGGTTTTTATTTAGTTATTATGCTTTGGTTGATTTCGTTTTCGGTCAAATTCTACATTAACAAGTTAATGCAACACTTTCGCTCGTTAAGACGGAACCTTTTGAACTTAGTCACGTTCCCCTCTCCTCTCCTCACCTCTTACCACTTCTACACCCACTCAGTTGGTTCTCATTCTCATTGGTTGGTTGAGCCGTTAAGAATCGCAAATTGGCAAGAAATCAACACACAACATCATTATGAGGCTTGGCCTGGCCCAAATTAACATTGACAGCTCGTGACATTTGGCCTGTTGCCGCCGCTCTCCCCACATCTTTCTTCATCTGTCTGTTTGGTGGTCATCGGTGGTGCCACACGATATTCTCCCGTCTCTCTATATATCTCTTTCGTACCACGACATGAGGAAAAGATAACGATGGCGGCGGCTTCCATACTCAAATGACATAGTCTTCTGACTTAAGGCCCCTCGAGTGAAATAGAACATAACGTTAAACTGCAACTAAATTGCATTCAAATGGATGTAAAATAGCACTTAATCGCACTACATTCTTTTGTTTCACTCGACCAAAGCGCGAACTTAATGCTCAAACAGTGTTGACAGATTCGAAAAAAGAAGCCACAATAAAGCTAAAGGGGCATAAAGCAGAAATTGGCAAAAAATCTCTTTCTTCGCTAAGTCTGATGTTAAAGAAATGTTTATCTCTTTTTTGCACTTTTTTTCTAGCCAGAACTAGCTATTAAATGGCCAAACACGGCAACAATGGCCTCAGAAGGCCAGGGAGAAAAGCGACCTCAAATGCTGAGCACAGCTCACAGTCGAAGTCGAAGTCTGAGTTGCGGTAAAGCAAATGCACTTTGTTGGTATTTCCAGGCGTATAAGAAAATATATGTATTATACAAAGTGGAAGAAAAGAAAATGAAATGCATTCGCTCATCTGCGTCGTGTCGTGCATTTTGATCGTGGCACTAATTGCACTCTTGAAGTTGAAGTCTTTCTTTTAGGTTCTTATCTGCATGATGTGTGTATGCTTTTTGCATACTAAGCGAACTCACAGATTGAGATATTTTGCATGCGTTGCGGACAAGTTTCCCCAAAGCAAGATGGTTTAGTTTACATATCCACAGATATCATTTTGTTGTTTGATCTACCAGGGTTATTAAAAATCTGGACTTGTTTTCAAAAATCTTTAGTTTCACAACTAAATAAATCGTGTTAGCAAAAAACCGTTTAACTGACTCACTTATACTTAGAGTAGACACTGTTGTTGCCAATACTGTTAGCACTCAATGTAACGGTTGCAATATTAGTAACATTTACAACAACAAAACTAACCACACACGAGTGACTCTACATATTTTTGATATACAGCTCAGATTCCCGCGCATTGAATGTTGAATTCTTGGTACAGCCATGTTTACCAAATCCATTTACACACACACAGACACACACATGTGTGTAAGTGATTTTGGGGGCTGGGAACAGAGCGGCATTTGTTCTTCCATATTTGTTTTTGCTTTTAATTACATAATCAGTTTGGTCGCCGGCTAAAACGTAACGGTTGATGCTTTTTAATGACTAACCCTTCCCCCAAGCAACCCATTCGCGTGTTTGTCAGCACCTTTGCCGTAAAGTTTGCCGCAAGGTTCGCCTGATGGTGTCGCCATCATCCAACGTCATCGTGTCGCTTTTCGTTTGCTTGTCATCCAAAGTGAAATGCACTTTTCGCAAGTTCCGCATTAAGCGGCAACTCTACGCCATTTCGTCGTTTCGTTTACCAGCACTGTAAATGCTCAATGAGTAGTACCTGTTGCTTGCTGTTCTGCTCTAATAAGGCTATCAGGCAAATGCCGTTAGAATGATTATTAAATTGCAATAGCTGTTGCATATTGCAACATACAACATATTCATGTATGCGTCTCTGTATCAGCAATTACTTATTACATTTATTATACAATTATTTTCATTCATGAGTGCGTTCATCTTAGATTCCAGACGCCGGCGGCGGCGGCGGCTCCATTGTGCTAACATCTAAAGATATTGCATAAATTTCAATAAGTTTCAACTTACCCTAATAAATCAGCAAATCATTATGACATCTCTAACAAACAAATCTATTCAATATGTGCAACAACAAACAACAACAAATAAACAAACCGTTTGAAATCACTTTCAAATTTGGAAATTTTTTTTGTTACATTGTGTTCGGGAATGCTTGAAATATTTTTATTTCGATCTTCTAGTTTTTTAACAGCGATGCGTTTGAAAATAAACTTTCCATTTCTGGCTGGCATGTTTTACTGTTTTTTCAGTTGTTGTTGTTGTTGTTTTTTTTTTCATTTTTATCTGTTTTATTTTTGTTGATAAGCATTTCCAAATGTCCGAATGTCCGAATGTTGTTCACATTTCACTTTCTTTCGTCGCTGACACTTTGTGGGGCCATTATTATTGAAAGTGGATGTGCTTGATTATAATCTGGTCTGTAAGTTCGGTTCACATGGAAATGCCAACGTTTGACGCCTTACCAGCTCTACTCCACCTCTACCCCTTCTCTTCTCTTCTCTTCTTATTGAACAATGGTTATTTGGAACACAAACAGGTTGCACGCTTCCGTTAGAAATTTGGCAGACCAAATTCTCATCAATCATTCTTTAGCTTTATTTTTTGTGTAGTTGTTGTTGTTATTGCATTGCTTGAACAATTTCACCATTGGGAGAAAATCGGCTAATGCGAGAAATTTAATCAACTTATGCGTAGACGACGACGTCTTTTAATGCCTCCGAATTGTGAGTGAGTGTGTCGAGAGTGTTGACTATTTTTAAGCTACTATTTCTTTTAAAAAATGTTTTTTTTTCATGTACATCATTCAATTTGTTCTTTCTCCATAAAAATACAAACACACACACACACACACATACTGAGAAACAATTGGTCAGGTTTCCAGTTTTGGGGTCTAAGCTTGCGCCTCAAGTGCCTAACTCTTTGGCTCTTGGCTCTTTATGGCTCTCCCGCTTCATGCGCAACTGGGTCAACGTCAACCCAATGGCAATGGCAATGGCAGTGGCAATTCCACTAGCCAGGCATTTTTTTGTTGTTTTGTTTTTCGTGGCAGCACTCACATGTGTACAGGTAACTGTCTGTCAGTCAGTTTGGCCACACACATATATGGGTATATGGGTGTATGGGTGAATGTGTGTTGGTAAACGCTAATTGTACTTATTTCTGCAAGTTGTACTTTGAATCATTTTCTGCTCCGTAGCATGCTTTTTATGTGCTCGTAAATTATGCAAATCTCTTCTTTTTTTTTCGTTTCATATGGAAAATTTGCCGTTTTATTTACTAAATAAATGATTTTGCTACACCAAAAGTCATTGAAAAAGCAACTTAAAGAAATAGGCTAAAACTGTACTGAAGAGAAAATTGTTAATAGTTAAGCGTTTAATTTGAATATTTTAAAGGTATAGCGAGACATGCATAATTATCAATAGATTTATTAAACACAGCTCAATTAGTAGTAAAGATTGCCGAAATAAAGTTTTATTAACTTTGAAAATAAAATACTCATTAAGAACTTTAACATAAAACAAAACAAACAATAATGTAAGAAGTAAAATCATTTCGTATTTTTAGCTGTTGATTAATTCATTTATAAGTACATATCTTAAAGCAAACCAATTGGTTTCACATGAAGAAGCTTATACTAAAAATAATGCTGTAGCAGATACAACATCAAAAACAAAACTTTGGGCCAAACAACAAAAGCAACAGCAACAGTAACAGCAACATGATTATCAAGCGCATTCCAAAGGCAGAAGAACTTTTACTTTTGGCAGTTGAGAGACGCGCTCAAAAGTCATAAAATCAACGTTTTTGTTGTTGTTGTTGCTTTTGGTATTCCAGGTATCCAACACAAATACTATTTTTACACACAGGTTTCTCTAGCTGAGTGTGTGTTGTGTGTGTGTGTTAGCTTTGATTATATATATACATATAGTGGCAAACATAAATACTACGTATGTATATGACTTGGTGGCACGAGCAATAACCCTGCGCTGTAGCAAGCAGTTAAGCCAAGCCAACCCATTCGATCTTCAGATCCCAGAACTGGTTTCTTTATAGCTGATCTTCAGTTTTAGTACTTAAAGTAGAGTCACTCGGCTCTTGTTGGTTGGACTGTTGGTTCTGCACTTTGGTTGATGTCTTTGTTGTTAGTGTTGTTGCTGTTGCCTTCCAAGTGAAAATTCCAAGATTGTTTTGAATTTGTATGTATCTTAGTCTGCTTGCCAGCGTATCATAGTGTCGGAATTCTCTAATTAGATTTAGCTCAGGTTAAAAAAAAAGCTTTCGCTTTTCATGTCTGTCCAGCGAAAAGTACTTGACTCTATTCTACATATACTAATTATAACAAATGATATATACAGGAATACCATTCGAGTGCATTCGAGTTGATAAGTTAAACTTGTTATTTATGGTAATGTCAAAGAAAGCATTCTTTTGGGAGTTCGTTTTTGGGTGTATTTGAAATGGGAAAAACCAGTTAACAGCTATGCGCATAACAATTTTCTACTCGTCGTGGTGTCATTCTTTTTCTTTTCCATTTTGTGTCTGCTTTTTACTTTGGCGAAAAGTGAGAATTTTCGTTTTAGCTAATAGGATGGTGGAAAAACAGGACTGGCCGGTTTTTCGGACCACCGGAAGTTTGGCGACGCAAAATAAAGACTGCTTTGCAACTGATGAAGCAATCAGCTATAAGTTTGTTCGACTAGAAAGAAAGCAAAATACCGAATGCTTAATGAAAGTGAAGCATTTGCTAAATAATTGATTAAAAATCTCTAATTGGGGTGTTTGAAAATGTACATAAATATACTTTACATACTTTACTTTACTTCTTCTTCTAGATCAATCGATCCAGGCCTACAAACTGCAGCGACTTAACATTTAATCACCAACATGGACACAGTTTATGGCACTAAGAAATATTTTCAAAGCTTGTCGGGCGTCAGTGATATATATCGAACGCAAACATGTCGACAAATGGTAAGTCGAGATTTACTTCCTTTGCATATAAATCAACCCTTTAACCCATTGTTAGAAGAAAAAAACGGTTAACTGTGATACAACTTGACTGTTGACTAGAATCTAATTAACATGACAAAGACGCAAACCCAAACAAGAAATAAAATATACAACTAGGCTAAAAGTTAACGCTGAATAGCTGAGAAAAAGAATCTGATAAGCTAAAGACATTACATAAAACACGCTGGGTACAAGATAGATTTATGTTTCATTTTACAAAATCAGACCTAACAGCATATTTACTCAGTTGGTAAGATTTTGAGTTAGAGTTGTTTGCATTTCCCATTCTACAAACAAAACACAAACCAACGACGACAAACATCAAGTTAGTTATTAAGTCAAACAATTTCAACAAGCGAGAAAACTAAAAGGTGAATGACTTTCTCTGCAAGAGACACACGTACGTCAGCCAGAACAAACACTCAGAGAAGAGAAGAGAACCAAAAAGAGGGAGAGCATCGAACAAGAATTCGGCTTAGACGGGCCAAAGAAAAACAGCTGTTGCGACAACAGGTTGTCATATCTAACTGGAATAAGAAAGAGAGAGAGAAAGGGAGACTTGAGACATACAAAGCTAGTTAAAAAGAGAAAGAAATAGTGACACCTTAGCTAATGACTGTCAAGAGACAATTAAATGAACAAAATACTCAAAAGAAAAACAATTAACTTTTTTATAGTTAAAGAAAACCCAACACCCCAATGTTCTGTACCAAGTTAAATAAATACAATGAACAAATCAAATGACAATGATTTTTAACATGTACAAACTATTACCCCTTATTCCCTTTCCTTAGGATTTATAGTTATTGTTTGCAATGATTCCCAGGGTCTTTCAAAGTACGAACTAATGTTTAAAGTGCAATCCCTTACCAATTAAAAATGTAATATGTAATTTTCTGACTCTGTGGATGACGGCATTAACTTGCAAATCATGACAACTGTTCAATTTCCTTGATGATAATTAACTCTTGTATAGGAAGAGACTTTTAAAGTGATTCTCACGTGTGCTAGAGTTAAAGTCAATCTCGTTTAAGCACTAATCAAAAATGTAGCAACTTATTTAAGACAAAAATAAAAACCTAACCGCTTATCTGTCTAGTGAGAAAGTATCTAAAGGTCTAGCGGCTTTTGAGAAAGTTTCGCATTAGCAATCGACCCAACATCTAAATGTTTGGATAATTATCTAATTAGCTGCAATAAATTGACCTGCTTTTAAAACATGCTTCCAATTCGCAGAAAAAGACTCAGACATAATTTATTCTTGATTTGTGATTATTTTTAGAACACCTCCGAATACAATTATCAGAATACGCTGGGACGGCGTTCCCAATTGGGTGCTTACTATCATATGAATAAGCAGCCATCCTATACGAATGATCACAGCATTAATAGCCAATATGGCTATAACACATGGGGTATCTGGAGAGATGGTCGAAATATAGCACCCTCAACTTTCTCGACCAAAACTCATACGCACTATCCAAAGAACCGATCCTTCTCGATCATTCTCACTACGGCGGCATTTATAGTCCTGCTTGCTGTCATCTCTATAGCTGGATTGGCGTTCTACTTTAGCTCCATTAAGGCCACCCTAGAGGATCGTAAGTATCTAAAACTAAAATTATAACTTTGTTAAATATTTTGCTTAACACATCAACTCCATTTCCCTTTACAGCTGTTTTGGGCTTTGAGGGCTCGTTTCGTATTGCCAAGGGTGATCTTTTCTCCACGGGCCTAAAATACAATCATACTACGACCTACAAGCAAAAGATTGAGTTTTACAAGCGGTTTGTGGAACGCGCTTTGACAGATAACGGACTTCAACCACTACGCACGGATGTCTGGGGCTTTGGCGATGGTCCACTGATAAAGGTTTCCTTTCGCTTGTTTCTCGATGTGCGCAAGTTGCCACAGTAAGATGATCTATTACCTTACCATCAATGTATATCCTAATCTTTCCTATGTTCGACCTTTAGAAACATTCTCAGCGTTGAGGAGTACATAAAAGAGTCATTGTTCTTGGAAACCTCGGCATCTAAATCTCTATATCGTTCACTGCGTCTGGACACCGAATCTGTAGAAATTAAGCGCATACTGGATGAGCAGGCGGTTCGTTCAGCGGCTATACTAAAGGAAGCAGTAAGTATCTAAACGTCTAACAAAGATACTCTTGATTAAAAAACATTCTCCTAAATATTTAGCAAACTGTTCCCACAAGCCAAACTCAACTAGAGAAGCGATTAATGAAGAAGGGTGCAGCAGTGGCACCACCACTACAAACGAAACCACTTGGCCTAAGTACATCCAAGCCACGTAGTCCACCGGTACGTCAACACTCTGCCGATGAAGAGCCCGAAATTGATGTGGAAAATGCGCCTGTTATTCAAGGTTCCTTTGAGGGTTCCTTCGAGATAACGAAAACTGATGCGGATATAGCACGCAAAAAGGCTTCACCCACGCGATCCTATCAAGCCAGCAGCCTACCGCCCAAGACCATCGCAGTGACCCCTTATTCCCTGCGCGTTAAATCCAAGAAACCTAGCATCGAGAAGCTGACGACAATAACGCCACAGATTCCAACAAGCAGCACCACAAAACAAACCACTACAACGACAACCACAACCACAAGAAAACCAACCACCAGATCAACTTTAAAATCAACAACAAGCACAACAACAACATCTACAACACCATCAACAACAAAAACAACAACAACGACAACGTCAACCACAACAACTACAACAACCACAAAAAAACCCACAACAACAACTACGACGGCTGCACCACAATCTAGTTCCACTACGCCTAGCACAACTACAACCACAACATTTTCATATCCAGACGCTTCATCCACTGTGGTAGTGCCCAAACTTGACGCGAATCTCTTCACCACATTCCCCATTCTGGACACCCAACCCTGGCGTCCCATACATCGTGAGGTACCGGAACTAATGCCGGGACCACCACCTGCTTTCCCAACCAAAACGTTACCTGTGCTGGGTGCACCACCACCAACTACTCCGACTGTTAATCATATACCACAACGACGCATAGATGAGATGGAGCTGCCCTTTATAGGAGATAACCCTACTCCACCCTCAGCTGCTATGCCATCAATGGGAGTTACATTGGATCCCTATATGTCCATGTCTGGGCATTTTATGGGTGGCTCAATGCACAAACCAGATGGAAAACTCGATAATCCCAGTCAGCAGGATCAGGATATGCTCTTCTATCATAACTTTGGCAGTCCCGTCTTTATGCCGGGCACAGAAAACATCGAAAGATTGGGTGGTGCGTTTGTCGAGCCACATCCTTTGCCCGTTCCTCTGATCGATGACGTAATTATACCACCCTTCAGACCCATTAATCCCACACTAGGTGGCATGAACAAGCTGCAGTTCAACATTGATGGTAGCGATGAGAAATTCGAGCATCTCGGAGGTGGTGTCATTGCCAAGAAACAGGAGAATGCCACCAACCAGGAGCCAAAGCTGGATGCACAGCCTATAGAAACAACCACAACAAAGATTAGTTCCTCGACAATGGCTGTAAGTGGTTCAACGACGCCCATCAAGATTCAGTTAGACGTTTCTTCTACACCCACTCCCCTGGTGCCTTTACAGAAACCTACTGAAAACTCTGTACTCGCTGACACCATTGGTGAGTTCTTTATGGAGCTACTGAAGTTGCCCAAGGAGGGAAATACCACAACAACACCCGAGACCGATAAGATCGAGTCACGCATAGAACCAGAGGAAATGGAAATTGAACCAGAATCGGTATCGGAATCGGATACAGCATCAAGTCAAACAAAATCAAAACCGAATTTTATGAACCTAAAGGAAATCATTTTGCAAAGAAACTCAGCTCCATCATCATCTTCCCCTGCACCCGAAACTACAACAACAACAATCACTGAGCTTCCTACAACCACAAAAAGGAATCGTATACGTCCAAGCAGCGATAAGCCCACCATGATGGATGATTCCAACTTGTTTCCATCTCACTCCAAATGGGAATTTGTGAACAGCTCCTCTCCCTTGAATTTTGGCTACAATGGCAATATGAGGAAGGTCTTTAATAAGACACTTCAAGCTTGGGTCTCTGAGGATGTGGAGAAGACAGAGAACTTTACGTTGCACGACATCAAGACGAGAATAAACAATGCCAGCAATATACAGGACATATCTCTGATTTTTGACACACTAGCCTCCAAGTTAGGTATTACGCCCAGTACTCCCATGAAATTTCCACCCTTCTCGCACAACAAACTAAAGAATAGTCATCGTAATGAGACCAGGAGGAAGGTGATCTCAACAACAACTGAATTGCCCGTGATGGAATCTAGTGTTAAGAACTTTGTCGAGCTGCCGCTTCAACAGCGCGATCCATTTATTAAGCCCATGTCAAGTTTTATGGACGATAGCTCAGATGAAGTTTTGGGCGCTGCAATTCCTGTTGTTGGCGAGGCTGAAGTGGAGGTCGTGGACCCGCTTAAGTACGAGGAGCTGTTAAAGACCTCACAGTTTGCCCAGTCTACGTCTACAGAGCCGACGCCACATCGATTAGTCACCCTGCTCCCGGTTCGCTCCAATTCCGGCATTCGCACTTACAAACCATCATCGGAAGAATTTGAGGTCGAGTCAAAGCGTAGCCAAAGTCAAACCGAGATTGTTCCCGTCTCCAGCAAGCCGAAAACCAGTATACGTCGCAAGAGCAACACTAATCAGAGCCGAAGATTTGCTCAAACCCCAGCAGAGGCAGTAGTTAAAGGTGGCATCAAGGTCACAGTCAAGAAATAAAGCAACCTTTATTTCAACTGAGATTAATTAAAACAAGAACAAAATTTAAGCATTTAAATCTAGAAGTGCATATTTTTAAAAAAATTTGAATAAGTAGGAAACTAAGTCCTTAATATTAAGTAATAGAAATTGGCGTGTACAAAATCTTGTTCGAAAATTGTTCATTAGCAGCCCAAGAGAAATCGAACAATTTTAGAATGACAATTTCTGTAGTATTTTATAATATTTGGCATATCCCTTTGCCAAACGTAAAATTTTAAGATTTGTTTATTTAATGTATACGAATGTGAAGCTGTTTAGTTTTAAATTTTTAACTAGAACATCATAAACATCCTTCAGCTTCAGGTTATTAAACTAAGTTCATAATTTTATCATTACGTCTATGAAATAAGTTAAATGTTAGTCAAAAAAGAAAAAAAAACTATTTAAGCTTAATCCATGAATAAATTTTTTGTCAACAATGGGCAAAATGTGTTTGAAATTACGTTATGTTACCACTTATCGATTACTTACATGGCAACGATATATGAATGCTTATCGAAATTGCTATGAAGCTATGCCACCCTATATTTGCATATTTGCTCGTCCATCCCTGGTTCGACGCAGCATTTCGCGGTTTTGGTTGTGAAAAAAAGAAAACAAAAATCGTTGGCTCAATATACAAAAACATTAAATAAAATTAAGAATAATAAATAAAACGACTGTGCAAAATGGGTTGTGCTGAAAGCAAGGACAACGAAGGCGAGGCTCAAAGCAACAGGAATCGACCAAAATACCGTTCCTGCACAGATGTATTCTGGCTGGCAATTTACATATTATTTTGGCTATTTCTGGTAAATTTACTTAGTAAACATAAGTAAAAATACTTTACTTTTGCATATAAAACGCACACATCGTGGCATGCATCGCTTTTATAAGCAATAAGAAAGTGAAAGCTGCGAAGATTAATCAGACTATGAGTGTTGTCTGTGTTTGTGGGAAACTGCTCTGGCCCAGCTTTTGGGAGGAGGAGGCGGAGGTCGCTACTTAAAGTATAAAGTGTGTGTGTCGTCATCGTCTATCATATGAGTGGAATTGCTAATTTTGCTAATGACTAGCTGACCACATTGTATAATGTGGGTAAAGTGAGGCATATTCCCTTATCTCCATTTTTATATAAGTACATAATATATTCATTAATTTATTTGAATTCCTTTTTTTTAATATGTTTAGACACGCTATTTTCATGTCATATATGTATATCAAGAAGTAAGCCCATTAACATTCTAGTGGCGTGGGCGTTGTCTCTTCCACAGTAGCTTATTTGCATGCTTATATTATATGTATTTATATAGGTTAGATCATTAACTGTTTACTTTTGGTTTGATTTTATTTTTTTGCAGATTGTCATTGCGATATTTTCGTTTGTTTATGGCAACCCATTGCGTCTTATCAATGGCTACGATTCCTTTGGCAATACCTGCGGTGTTAAGCATAATGAGAAATTCCAAAACTTTCCCTTATCCGGCATGAATACTATTGACAAGCCTGAGCTGTTTTATTTTGACGTCAAAGAACTTAAAAAGTCCTTAAAGATCTGTGTAAAAGCATGCCCGACACGATCGCTGAACCAGCCAAGAGAGCTGCTCCAATATTATAGCGAAACCGGTTCCCAATTCTGTAAATATGACTACAATATGGCTCATTTGGATAAACCAGACATAACCAAGGAAGATAAGATCTTTAACACCCTAGGACCATGTCCAAGTTTACCTGTCTTTGAGAGGTAATGTAATATAGTGAAATATTTAATCAAAACTAATTATCAATTTTAATTTTAGTTCGCCTGTACTTCATCGGTGCGTGCCTAAGAAATCAAGCAAAGAGGTGAAGGAAATGTACAATATGCTCAATAATTGGGATGTGGCTCAACAGTTTCTGGGTGATATATATTCCACCTGGCATATTATTGCAATTGTTTGCGGCGTTTCCTTACGTACGTTTGAAGTGAAAAACATTAATATCGATTCGTATTTAATATACGTGTTATCTTTGCGCAGTTATCTCTATTGCCTTGGTCACCATGATGCATTGGCTATCGCGAATCGTGTCCTGGCTTATTTGCGTGCTGGTAATTGTGGCTAGCGTTGGATTGACCGGTGCACTGTGGTACGCCTATTATAGCATTCGTAACAAGTCTGCCAGCACGCAATACTCACAGCTGGAGGAATTTCTACGAAATCAACAGGCAGTTCTCACCCTTGCCGTGCTAGCAACAATAACAATGGTATGGGTGATATACAAATTGTATATTTATCATGTGGTAATATAAATTTAATTGCAGATCATACTCTTGGTCATCATATACTTCCTTAAGAACAAACTTTCCGGCTTGGCCGCCCTTTTCGAAGAGGCTGGTATTTGTATGATGAATTTGCCGGGATTGTTAATTGCCCCTCTATTGGCATTTTTGGTTCTCATTGCATTTTTGGCCTTTTGGGTTGTTGTCGTCATTTGTCTTGTCACAGCCACAACGCCCGATCAAAGTCCCATTGCTCCATTTCACAGCTCAGCCATTCATCCTCAATTGCCCGCAAATGCTGCACTTATGCTCAATCAATCAGCAGCTGGAACCGATGAGAGAAGTGAGTAAACAAAATAGTTTAATATGTTTAAACATAGTCTGTTCCTGATGTTACCTGCAACTGCGGAGTACTCCACTAAAAAATTATACTTAAAAGCTCCTCAACAGTTTATAGCATAAATATTCATTGCTCTGAGACCCTTTAACGGCTTATATTGGACATTTTCACTCAAAAATACTTCAGATATTAACATTTTGAACATTTTTATATTTTTATAAAAAAAAAAATATTCTGTGGTTCTCAAATGTGTAAGTGATAAATCATCCTTCATGCTAAAATGTTTGATGCATGCACTTAATTGGTATTCCTCTCCTAAATTAATTTTTTTTAATGTAAATATACACTTTAATTTCTTAATGTCTAGAATAAGTTTTTTAATATTCGATATATATATCTTGTATATAATTTTAATGCATTTCATTATTAGTTCAAAAAGTTTTTTGCTATTTACTAATTTCTAACTGCCCATCCCACAGCTATTACACGCATAGAGTATGCCGAAGCCGGTGCTCTGCGCAGCATGTTCTGGATCTATGTTGTGGGTCTAATTTGGACGGTTGAGTTTATCTTCGCTTGCCAGCAATTTGCCCTGGCTGCTGCTGTCGCCTTTTGGTATTTTGGCAAACCAACAACGACGCCAACTGTTTATGCAATTGGCAAACTAATCAAATATCACTTGGGAACCGTTGCCAAGGGATCCTTTATCATAACAATATTCAAAATACCGCGTCTCATATTGACATATCTATATGCCAAGTAAGTTGTAAATGAAATTTTCTGAATTCTATTTTAATTTTTTGACTTGGCAGACTCAAGAAGGGCGAGGATAAGGGCTCTGAGTGCGCTGCATGCTGCTTGAAGTGTTGCATCTGCGGTTTCTGGTTACTGGAGAAATTTATACGCTTCCTCAATCATAATGCCTACACTGTGGTGGCCATTGAGTCCATTAACTTTTGCCCAGCTGCTGGCATTGTAATTTTGAAATACAGATTAACTGTTGTCTGTTTTAATTATAATTTATACTCTTAATCTCTAGGCTTGGAATGCTATGGCCACCAATGCGCTGCAAGTGGCAACAATTAACAGCATTGGCGATTTTATTCTATTTTTGGGCAAAGTTGTTGTCGCCGCACTTTCTGGTCTCATTGGCATCGTTATGCTTAAGGACAAGCCCGGTCTGAACTTCTATATGGCTCCTGTCATACTGATTATTATATTCTCATTCTTTATCGCCCACATTGTGCTTTCACTATTTGAGGTATGATTAACCTAGTTTAATAAGATATTGTACTAAGCATAGTCCTCTTGCAGATGGTCGTGGACACACTGTTTCTGTGTGTTTGTGAGGATAAGACAATTAATGGACGTGCTGGCCGCTGGGCTCAAAGTAATTTGGCCAAACTCGTTGGCGAGGAACCGCTGCAGCCCGGCGAGGAGCCACCCATTCAGGTGGTCGAAATGATGCCGATTAATAAACAGCCGTTTAGCCTTACGCGACTGCCGCCAAGCGAAATCTCCCCAATGGCGGAGTAAATTCCAGCAAAATAAAGACGCTTTTTTTACAACATTATTCCTTGTGCTCCCAAGAAATTTTGAAACTCATAACGAACGCACATCACTCATTTGATGGATCCAAGCTCGTGCCCTCCGTGTGAACAAACTCAACGTACAAAACGTAATGAAGAACCTGCATAAATGCATATATATAATCGTAACTTATGATATTTTTTTAAAAAAAATTAACGAAACTGAGGCAAATGCACAATTGTAAACGTATTTATTAAATGTATTCATTTTTATATATGTATTTATTCAATGTATTATGTATTTAATCGTAAAAGACGTAACGCAAATTAAAACATTTAAACTTTTTTCGTACGTTTCACTCTTGCCTTCCGCTGCTCGATAACCTGTTTGACAGCCTTCATTTGCTTCTCCTTAATCTTGTCGGATAGGGCCGATTTGGGTGTTTTCTTCTCTGAGGCCTTCTTTTTGGCTTTTAATGCTAGCAATTTGGCTGTTTCTAGTGGATCCTCGTCGGCGAATAGCTCTTCGTTGTCAAGACCTTCGTAAGCCTTGACAGGACGAGTTGCCACTTGGTGAACCTTTTGTTCGACGCGATTAACGTATTTGTCCTTAGCCGCTTTCTTAAGCATTTGTCGTTGCTTGGAGGGACTCACGTAATCAGGATTTTCCCAAATGGTTTTGCCCGTGAACGAACCGTCAAAGATCTTAACTGGATTCATAACATAGCGTGGACCTACCTCTGAGAGGCCACCATCTTCGGACAGAATTTGGAAATTTCTGAACCAGATACGATTATCCAGATAGGTAAATGTGTACACATGATCCACAAACGGTTGACTCTTCGGATGATGGTTGGGCACAGCAAATGTCTGCACAAGAAGCTCTTTGAGCAGTTTTAAATGTGGCAACTCATCAAATTTGGCATCAAAGGAAAGAAACGGACGGGAGCCTCGCAGGCAATTACCGGTTAACTTTAACTCAGCCATTGTGTGAATGTTCTCAATGAGAAATTTTGCAGATGGTCCTGTGGCACCGACCGTATTCGATAACCACATGTACAAATCCCGTTTACGGCGTCCCTCAAACAACATCGCCTTGTTGCAGTGCTTCATTTCGCACATCTCATTTACCACTGACAGCGTCTTCGAGCGCTCCATTTTAGACTCGGCCCTATGATGGGGCATTAGAGTTTTGATGTCGCGCATCAGATGTCTGTCGCGATGGCTTATACCACGTGCTGCAAACACCAACACGCGCTGTTTGTTTATCCATTTCTCCTACAGCAATGAAAAACACAGGTAAGAAATATTGATCGGAATTTTATTCATATTTTACTCGTGCTTACCTTTCTGGGAATAACTTCATCCGATGGCCTCTGCGAAGGAAGCGGTAAATTCTCGTCTAGCGGCACAATTTCCAGCTTCTCAACCTTCTGCTTCTTTTGGAACTTGCGACCCATTTTGAGTTCTTGTCGATTTCACACTTTAAAAATATCCACCTACCCAAACAACGTGGAGTTGAAATGGATGACATAGGGATGATATAAGCGAAATATCGCTATATATCGATAGGTTTTCGAACTATCAACAGTGAGAAACCAGTTGTGCATTTAATCCCCTATTTTATTTTCCCTTGCTTACCACTACAATAAACTTAACACTAGTATTGAAAATTATGCTAATCTACATTAATCGTCACCATCGCAGCTTGGTTCGGGGCACTGACTACAACGGCTTTCATTTATTCCATAGCCTAAACAGTGCCCACCAACACACTCGCAGCAGCCGTCATGAAACCACCTGTAGCTAGCTGCACCTGTCTTTTGACATGTTTGTCGACACTTATTCCAAGATGTGCACTGGTCCAAGTATAAGACCGTGCAATTATTTGTTACATTCTGGTTCTCATCGCTTATGTCATTGCTGTTGATTGAAAAGGTATGCACACGCCAATCATATGTGTATCCATCGTTTGGTGACGATGTTAGTGCCTCGAATAAGGCCGTTACTCCCTCAAAATCCTCCACATGTGATTTCTTAGACATTTTGGCCATATCGCCACGTATTAGATGGAACTGGGTCGCTATTGCCAGCATCAGTATTGCATCTCGTTGAATTGACTTCATTTTGAAGGACTTATTGTGACTAATAGCATTTCGGTTAGTAGCTTGCCTTTTATTTTCTGGGGTCTTCCTCAGGTAGTTGGCAAATTGACGCAACTAGTAATGGATTCACAGCGGGTAATCCTGGGTCAACAGAGCATCTGTTTACCTACCTAAGGTATGGACCAACAGCATTCGCAGGCCAACAGTGTTGAAAAGTGTCAAAAACTAGTTTAGAAAAAAAAACCGGCTTCAATCGATATATTCGTCGATTAATTATTCATGGTATACACAAATACTTCTCTGATTATTCTGCCATTTTGTATTCGGCGTCTGGCCAGCAAAACAAAACGTAGAAAAAATATATAAGTTTTAAGCTAACAAGTATAATTTATAAATATGTCGGATTATCGCTCCCAATCACGCGGTGGCGGTCGCGGTCAAGATTATTCAAATGACGACGATCCACCAATGTCGCGACTTTTCATAATATGCAACAAAGCACACACCGAAGAAGATTTTCGCGATGCGTTTGCACCCTACGGCGAAATCGAAGATATATGGGTGGTAAAGGATAAGCACACACAAGAAAACAAAGGTATTGCGTATGTAAAGTTTTCGAAAACCTCGGATGCAGCCAAGGCTCAGGAACAAATGAATGGTAAAACCATTGGAAAAACTGACAGAACGTTAAAGGTGCTGGTTGCCGCAAAGTAAGTGACCTGGCAATTATTTTTCTTTCTTGCTGAGGTCAGCAATTTGCGTAATGCTCTTTGTCATACATATATTTTTTTTTTTGCAGTCGTAATCAAGGCTCAAATAAATCGGAGAATGAACAAGAAAAATATGTGCGACTTTTCATTGTAATTCCAAAGACTGCCACTGAGGATGACATACGCGATGAATTTGCTCAATGGGGTGAAGTGGAATCAGTCACTATTGTCCGCGAAAAAAACAATGGTAGCCCAAAGGGATTTGGATACGTTCGGTTTACAAAGTAAGTATATTTTCTTAATGAATTTATGTAGAATGAGAGATTACAAGATACATCCTGCAGAATGTCAATGCAATATCATTTATTTCGTGTTTTTTTTTTTAGCAATTAATAAAACAAAATATTAACAATTTTGCATTACAGATTCTACTATGCTGCAGTAGCCTTTGAAAACTGTTCAGCTAAATTCAAGGCTGTATTCGCCGAACCCAAGGGCTCTTCGCGCACACAGCGTGATCAGTATGGCCGACTTGCTGATGACTCACCCGTGTACTCGTCTGGACGTGGCGGCGGCGGTACCAGCGGCGGTGGTGGTGGTAGCAGCTCGAACTACAATGGTGGTGGAAGTGGCAGTGGAAGTTTTAACAACGATTGGAACAACTCGGTCAATAGTGACATGTCTGCATTTTTGCGCATGCAAAATGTTCCTGTGCCACAGCCTACTTGCTTGGAAGTAACAGTTAGCAATTGTGTTAATCAAGATCAGCTTTGGCGTCTGTTCGACATCATTCCCGGCTTGGATTACTGTCAAATTATGCGAGAACGTAAGTAAAGTTAGATTTGTTGCTGAACATTTAAAATTTTACTGAATTTAATACAATTTGTAGATGGTCCACGCACAAATGAAGCTGTCGTCGTTTATGACAATCCCGAAGCTGCTATTTATGCCAAGTAAATTTACCTACAGAGAGGTTTATTAAGCATATTAACTAAATAATTTGTTATTTGTATTTATAGAGACAAGCTTCATGGCCTTGAATACCCGATGGGCGAAAGGATTATTGTTAAAGTGAATGGCATGAGCTCAGCACGCATGGACACTTCGTTTATTGATAGTAAGTAAATGAAACTCGCAAATTTATTGAACTTGTTAAATCTTTTGTTCTATTTCAGAGCGCACTAAAAAGGATGCTATTTGTAATATTCCTTTGCCGCCAACACAACCACTGGCATCGCCAGATGCCCAAGTTGCGCAAAGATTATTTATTGTACTCGCAGCGGTAAGCGTTAAGAAATTAAATGTATAAAAGAAATATTTTTATTGCAACGCAATGTTTATAGAATCTGCCACACTCAATATTGAAAAACATATTCTCCTGCTGGAAGGGGCTTATCGATGTATACTTGCTGCCTAATAAAAACTGTGGATATGTCAAATACTCTGAACGTGACAGTGCACAGAAGGCCATCACTGTTTTGAATGGTGCCGAAATCTGTGGAACTAAAATTAAGGTTTGTACATCAAACACTTAAATACTGTAACGCGAAAACTAATATTATTCAAAATGTAGGTTATGGAAGCTGAGGAGCGAAGCGGCTCGGATGGTGATGATGGCGGCAGAAAGCGATTACGTCGTAACTAATTGTAAGTACTTCTGTTTTAGAACTGAATATGTGTATCTACTATATATTAATGTAGCCATAGTTGGAAATGAGTTTTGCACGCCTGCTCTGAGGTAAGTTGTTAGTGTTAGTCTTTAAAAAAAAAATCGAAATATGACAGAACTATATGAAGACTTATTGCATATATATGTTCAGACTGCTATAAGATACTACCGATCTGTACCTACAAGTACGCGCATTCAGCGATGTGACTGCCATAATGCCATCGACGATCGAACATAATAAAGCAAAAACAATTTTTATCTTTCTATTTTCACAGACCCACTGACAACAGTGTACTTAACAGAGAACATAAATGTACGAGTAGTTTACTTTCAAACAAACAAAAAAGAAAACAGTTCAATTCAAAAACAGTTCAACTGACGCAACAACCGCCCAAAAAACACTACGGAATCAACCAGTACCCGAATTACAATCACAACACAGAGCGAAACAGACACGGAAAACGGAAACAAGAAACATGAAACAAGAATTACCAACCAAACAACCTTACAATTGACTTGTTCGAGTCCGCTCTAGTACTGAGTACGAATATAATACAATATCTATATAAGACCAGACCTAAACGGAGCCAACGAAACCGCAATGATTGCTAAAACCAACCACTAACGGGACTATCGTATCAATTGCATTACCGTTTACTAAAACCAAGAAACTATATACATAAACGAACTCTTTGTACAATTTACTAACGTATTCAGACAAAGATAAGAATATATATTAACACAAGAAACACTTACGGATTGTAGATTTCCTTACGGAAATTATTAATTCTTATATATGTACGACAGTTTGACATAATAAAATTTAATACAACTATTATGTAAAGTCCTGAAAACCATATTAATAAAGGAAATTACAAAATCTTAAACTTGCTTTTTTATTGTCTTAATTATATACCGGGGAGATGTGTGGATTTGGATGAAAGGTGTTTAACGTCGATATTCTTATTGCGCTCTGTATCAATGTTGCCAGATCGTTGAAGCACCACTATCGATTTGACATCCTTTTGAAAAGCATCTCGATTATTTATATTGACCGATAGTCAAATTAAGCATACAGCCCTGGATATACAAACAACAGCTGTTCGCTTGGTTTGTCAAGTTTGTTTGGTGTAACATTTTTTGAGAATCATTTTATTTTACCGCTCATCAAATAACAATCTTGCCAAAAATGGATCCCGCGCTTCTTCGCGAACGCGAAGCGTTCAAAAAGCGGGCGATGGCCACGCCAACGTAAGTTCTCAATCTGAACACATAGTAATAATAAAACAAATACAATTCAAATGGTTATCTTGTGTTTCCAGCGTGGAGAAGAAAACTAGGACAGAAAAGGCACCTCCACCACCGAGCAGAGATGAATCCCAAAAGAAAATGCGACCACCAAATGCCCCAAAGCTGGATTCATCCACGTAAATGCCAGTAAGCGGAATTAAAATGTTACACCCACCATAATGACTCCTCTTGCAGCTATAAAACGATGTCGGGAAGTTCGCAGTATCGATTTGGAGTTTTGGCAAAAATCGTGAAGTTCATGCGCACTCGCCACCAGGATGGCGATGATCATCCCTTGAGCATTGAGGAAATTCTCGATGAAACCAATCAGCTTGATATTGGTCAATCTGTGAAAAGTGTTAGTATGAAAAACAATTCCCAACGACTATGAGTTTATTTCTTTTATCGCTTTTTTTTTTTGCAGTGGCTTTCTAGTGAGGCGCTTAGCAACAATCCCAAGATTGAATGCAATTCTGACTATACAAAGTTTAGTTTTAAGCCTGTGTACAAAATCAAAGATGGCAAAAGCCTTATGCGATTGCTTAAGCAGCACGATTTGAAAGGACTTGGTGGCATATTGATGGAAGATGTACAAGAATCTCTACCGCACTGTGAGAAGGTCTTAAAGAATCGCGCCGCCGAAATATTGTTTATAATACGTCCCATCGATAAGAAAAAGATTTTGTTTTATAATGACAGAACTGCCAACTTTTCGGTAAGTCCATGGATTTATTACTTTCCACTTTTTAACATAAATTGTTCCCTAGGTCGATGAAGAATTTCAAAAGCTCTGGCGTTCTGCTACTGTTGACGCAATGGACGATGCCAAAATCGATGAATACCTCGAAAAACAAGGTGACAAACAAAACTATTTTAAAAGCACGTCATGGATTAAATTATTACATCAATGTTTGCAGGCATCCGTTCCATGCAAGACCATGGCCTCAAAAAGCCAGTTCCCAAACGAAAGAAGGCAGCCAACAAAAAGCGACAGTTCAAAAAACCCAGAGACAACGAACATTTGGCTGATGTATTGGAAACATACGAGGACAATACCTTGACACTGAAAGGCGCAAATCCAGTATAACAAACAAACAATTCGAACTAGCTTATAAAGTTAACCCTAAGTCTTTAATAAAATGTAAATGAACATAAACCTGATAACCGTATTCACTGTTTGGCGTTTTTTGTCGAATGTACGAATGTACTTCAAAATTGCTGTTGGCAAAAAGGAAATATTTTATAGCGCTGTTATAAATCTCTCACCAATGTATTTATGAGCACTTTCGCTATCTTTCTGTGGTCTTGCATTTAAAAATACAACTTGTCGCACTAGTACATTAGTTTAAAAGCAAATGTATGTAATCTCAACTCGAAATAACAACAAAACATAACACATACAGGCATTTAAATGAGTAAGCTTGTGTGTGTGTAAGCAATCGCTATCGATTTTGAGTGCTAGCAAAGTCGATAAATTGGCCGCGAATCAAAACAAAGACGTCAGTTGTCGTTGAGGGGCACTCAACTAAGGTTATTTACAAACTTGCTTCTTAAGAAAGAGGGAGGGCTCAGGGTACGATTCGAACGGGAATTAAGAAACCTGTTTCTTGCTTTTGTAATTATTATTCCCTACGTGTTCGTCAGCAATAATAGTTTTACTTTAGTTTGCAAAAATACGTTGACAAAATGAGAAGTGCGGCATTTATTGCCGCTTTTGTGCTGTTGGCCTTTGGCTTTGGGCCAGAATCTGGAGCCGCTACAGGGGCAGAGTAAGTAAATTATAGTTTTTAGTTGTGCAATTGCAATATTAATGTGCTTTTAATCTACCAGCGATCTGGTATACGGATACGAATGCCAAAGTGGAATGTGTCGCAAGGTCGAACTAAATGAAAGCAATTTCGCCACGGCGATTAGTCTACCAGTTTGTAGAATCTTCTGTGGCAGCAGCATTGGCACCCTTTGGCCCAAACCGACGGGTGCAGTGCAGGTGGAGCCACTGATGCGCCAGGTGGACATATCCAATATTGAGTTCCAAGTACCTGGTGTGAGCAAAAGAGATAAACTATGGAAGGCAACAGAACAGCGTTGGATGGACTTACTGGATACGAAGATACCCAATCGCAAGATTGTTCGAGAGGGTGGTTATCAATTAACCGTTGTAATCAACACTGAGGATAATCGTACGCCTTCAAGACTTACCCTAGATACGGATGAGAGCTATGTCTTAAACATTGGATCCAATAGTACCGCTCAGGTCATTGCCAACATAACAGCAAATAATTTCTTTGGTGCTCGCCATGCGCTGGAAACCTTGAATCAGCTAATTGTCTACGATGATATTCGACGTGAAGTGCAGGTGACGGCAAATGCCTCAATAAGCGATGCTCCCGTTTACAAGTGGCGTGGACTTTTGCTGGATACATCACGCAACTATTTCTCCGTCAAGTCCATCAAACGAACCTTGGGTATGTAAATTATTGCGTAATCAAAGTCACGCTCAACTAAATCACTTTCATTTCGAATGTACAGATGGCATGGCCATGGTGAAGCTTAACACATTCCACTGGCACATCACAGACTCACACAGTTTCCCCCTGGAAGTAAGCAAGCGACCAGAACTATCTAAATTAGGTGCCTATACGCCCAGCAAGGTTTACACCCATGCCGATGTGAAGGATATAGTTGAATACGGACGCGTTCGTGGCATTCGTGTTATGCCCGAGTTTGACAGTCCAGCTCATGTAGGTGAGGGATGGCAGCACAAGAATATGACCGCCTGCTTTAATGCACAGCCCTGGACCCAGTATTGCGTGGAGCCGCCTTGCGGACAGCTGGATCCAACCGTGGACGATATGTACAATGTGCTCGAAGATATTTTTAGAGATATGTTTGAGCTGCACGATCCGGACGTTTTCCACATGGGTGGCGATGAAGTGTCGGTGGCCTGTTGGAACAGTAGCGCTACTATTCGCAACTGGATGCTAGAGCGTGGTTGGGATCTGAAAGAGGCGGATTTCATGCGCTTGTGGGGGCATTATCAAACAGAAGCCTTGAGACGTGTAGATCGCGTTGCTAATGGATCACATACACCCATTATCCTGTGGACCAGCACACTTACCAATGAGCCCTACATCGATAACTATTTGGATCCCACCCGATATATTATTCAAATCTGGACAAAGGGTAATGACCGTGTGATCAAAAAGATATTAAAACGTGGCTTCCGCATCATTATTTCAAACTATGATGCCTTGTACCTGGATTGTGGTGGCCCTGGCTGGGTCACAGATGGCAATAACTGGTGCGGCCCCTACATTGGCTGGCAGAAGGTGTACCAGAATAACATAACCAAGATTGGTGGTGACTACCATCATCATGTTTTGGGCGCTGAAGGTGCCATTTGGTCGGAGCAGATTGATGAGCACACCCTTGACAATCGTTTTTGGCCACGTGCAAGTGCTTTAGCTGAACGCCTTTGGTCGAATCCGAGCGAGGGCTGGCGCCAAGCAGAATCGCGCATCCTGTTGCATCGCGAACGGCTCGTGGAGAACGGCATTGGAGCGGAGGCACTGCAGCCGCAATGGTGCCTACAAAACGAAAACGAGTGTCCCGTTGACGCGTATGCTCCATAGTTTATTACTATAGTAGTAGTAGTAGTTTAAACAAATCTGTCAATTGTACAATGTTACTTCTTATAGATATGTTCAGCGCAATAAAGGGTTGCCCAGCTGCCTGCACTTGCTCCTCGTTGCCTTAACGCTTTGTGCCTGCAATAAATAAATACTACCAGTTGAGAAAGAATATGGAGTTGACTTGTCGTTTAATATACTATATGAGATTATTTTTGTTTTGTGTTTATGTATGTGTTAAAACGCATATTGCAATCTCGCAATCATTTTTGTGTTGTTGTCTATATGAATGTTTGTTTGTATTTGTATATAATTTCTAAAAGCAGCACAGAAATCGAAAGTCGTTCTGGGAATACACTTCATGCATTCCAATCCTCCTCGTTGCGACCAAATTTGTACACCAAGCTGCCGACCAATATGAAGACGTTTTGTAATAGCAACGCTACGCCCAGACTAGAATCCTTTTTATCTATAAAAACAAAAATTTGTTTAAAGTTAAACAAAAATATCTTAAAGTTTAGTTCTTTCGGTACCATTGTTTATAAAGTCATCAACCATAACCCAGATGGCGGCAATGATGGACGCAAATCCAATTACAAAGCCAATGAGTAACCATATTTTAGCGATCCTCGCTCCCGACTCCGATGTGTTATCTTCGGAAATCTACATAACAACAACGATTATGACTCATTATCTTTGTACATACATATAAATAACTTCTACTTACATGTTCCCCTTTAACTGTGTTTATCATGCAGAAACTAATTGTGCCGAAAATGCCAATAAATACATGACCTGTCGTTATTTGATGCTGGCCATCTCCGGACATGGCATCGATTATTATCCACCACCCTGTGAAGAACTGTCAGCAGGAGCAAACAATTAGGGATATACGCATTATGCTTATCATTAACTGTTGTTGACGTACCAATATACCTGCCGCCAGGGCAGAATTTTTGTTTCTTGATGTCTCGGATGTGAACCAGTTAAGAACATTTTCCATAAGACCCATTGTTAATTTTTGCTAAAAAAATTTGTTTTGCTGAAAAAGATAGATAGTCTTGTCTCGTAAAGATGCACTCTTCCAACTCTAATCGAATTAATCGAGTGCGTCGATTTATTGCACAAGTGCGATAAGAACAGCTGTTGAAACTTTTACTGTAACCCTCGCAATACCAGTTGGCAACTCTACTTGTAGCACGTGTGGTAAAAGCGGTATAAACAAATTGATATTAATAATGAAGAAAAAACTAGAGAAAACTGTTAGTGACGAGGAAGACTCCATAGAAGAAGAATCTGGAGATTCTGATGATAATAGTGAAGTGGATTTGGGAGCCAGTGCTACAGAATCCGATGACGAAGAATCGGCCGATGAGGAAAATGATTCGGCCGATGAGGAAAATGATTCAGCCGATGGGGAAAATGATTCTGACGAGGACGAGACTCCAAAAAAAACAAGGGCCGAAATAATTGAGGAAGAAATACACAACAAGTATGAACAGCTAAAAGGCACACGACTGTACGTTCGCTTTCCAAAAAAGCTACCCCTGGAAGAAGAGGAATTCCAGACAAGAATAAAATCACTGCATCCTTTGGTTTCAAAGGCAACAAAGCCACGGCAGAAGCACGCTCGCTTTTGCCTTGTAGAGTTTAAGTCCCAAGAAGACCGTGATGCAGCCCTAGAGGATATTAAAAAATCAATCGAAAGCGATGCTGCATTCAAGGGTTTCTTTGTTTCCTTGCCTAAAACCGATTCCGACGACTTTGTCAACGAACTTGTTGAGCGCAAGAAGCAATCACTGGAAAAGAAGAAAACTAAGTGCCTCCTAAAACGCGCCACTAAGCAAGTGCAACGCAAAGACAACTTCACCTCCTCGGTGGTCATCACTAATCTGCCCAAGACTGCATCGGTTGCCCAGGTGCGCCAGCTTTTTGAGAACGCCGTCGACATTCAAGTCAAACCCGGCAGAGGCAAATTCCGCGACTTCAGCGCAGCGACTGTTACTTTGCCGACAACCTTTGAGGCACGTAGTGCTTTGAAAAAGGATCTAAGCATTGAAGGCACCAAACTTACGTTGCGTTTTAATACGCAGCAAAAGAAACGGGGTCCAAGGAAGAACCTGAAGCGACCGGCGACTGGCGAAGATCAACCCAAAAAACACAAAATTAAGAAACCGAAAATAGCTCTAACAGCTAAATAAAAAAACAGTTCAAAATATTAACTATTTAGAATTACCTATTACTAATGTGTGTCTAAACTTTTATAAGAATTGATAAAATGTTAAATAAACAATTGTTTAACCCAACCCAAGTACAGTTTTTGGTTTGCTAAAGTAGAGCGTTATTCTATTATAGAGAAATTAAAATACACCATATTGCATTGCATAACAAAAGCAATTTAATTTTTAAAATATTTATTATCGTACACGATATACATACATACATATAGCTTTAGGTATTTTCTTTAATAAGCCGGTTGAGTTGTTTACTGGATATACAATAAGTTGTTTACTAAGACTATATAGTATATATATATATATATATATATATATATATGTATGTAGTAATGAGATTATTTTTGTGCACAGGGATTGGGTAAATTTCAGTTTAAGGTAGTATGTACTATGTCCAACAAATATGTGTGGGTTAGATAATTCATATGTGTTGTTCATTCCTTTTCTATATCAAATACAAAATATTCAACATTCGCATATACATATGTTTAAAACTCACAGTAGTTCTTTCCGTCGGTTCCAAATGGATCTGATGATATCTGTTATTCTTTGTTTGTTTAAGGGGGGAATCCCCATACAAAACATATAGTGTGTTTCTTGTGTGTATGCATTTAGATGTCGTGTCTATTTTTTGCTATATTGATTTTTCTTGTTTTGTTTTGTTGTTGACAACAGCTCTGACACGGACAAGCTTTAATATACAAACATTTATATATATATTTATATATTAATAGCATTTGCTTTGGGGGCAAGTATCTGGAAAGTTATCAGCATTAGTACCTATGTGCAGAAATGCAAATGTATTTTGTACGAAAGCGGGTATATAATGAGAAACGCGTTTTCGATCTGTTCGAGAGCTTGTTTTAAATAATTGTAGTTTACACACTCTTATATTTCTATTATGAGTTTTTCAAATAGTTTTTTTTTCTTTTCTTTTTTTGTAAATATAATCAAAATTTATATCTGCAATATTTTTTAATGTATTTTTTTTTATATATAAAGAAGAGAGAAAATAACACCGTGTGTTTTAGATTAATTAACGTTCTTCACCAAGCAGTCTCACATATTTGCCGTTATTGTAATATATATATATATATATATATATATATACGTTCTCTCCGATAATACATATATCCATATCAGTTTTGTTATTCGTTCATTCGTTCATACATTCTTTCATTCCTTATGGCTGACTTTTCAAGCTTAAGGGCATTCAGATTTAATAAGGCGTTTGAACATCTGCTTTGTATGCTGATTAAACTGCAGCAAAACACCATGATTCATATGTTTCATAAAAGCCATTCGAAATGTATATTTAATATATTATATATAGTATATATGTGTGTGTTTTCAGCTGATAAAGATAGAATTTTGAGTTGGTTTATAGGCCTTAGACTCAAAATCGAGTGAAGAAACAGATAAATCTTGGAATTTCATGTTTGGGTGAGAGCTAACGGTTTTTTTTTTGTAGAGATAGAGATTATCGGGGTTCTTTGGATAGTTTCGGCTTTTTTGTTGTTGTTGTTGTATTATATATTTGTACCCCGAGATAAATTACGTATGCAGCAGCCGGTCTCTAGCTGATGGTGAATTATTTTGCATAGCTGCCGCCGGGAATGCAGTACCGCCCAATGGATGATTAGCTGGAGGAGGGGGTGGCGGTTGTGCTGGGGGCGAACGCAACGGAATTGATGGCTGAACAAAACGCACACGTTCGGCATCAGTGGCGGCGGCATTGTTCACTGTTAATGATGCACCACCGGCTGCTGCATTAAATGCCGACGTAAAGGCTGTGGCGGCTCAAAGAGTGTGGTAATTACGCTCATTGCGTGCCTTGTAGAATTTGTAGGCAACCAGTCCAATTGCCAGCAGTCCCAGAGTCAGCACAATACCACCAATGAACGAGGATCCATCGAAATGTCCGCATGGCACCGGTGTGGGCTTGGGCGTAGTGGATGTTATTGGTGCCGGAGTTGAGGTGGTTGGTGGCACCACTGTGGTAGTGGAATTGGGTGCTGGTGTGGTGCTCGTTGTGGTGGTTGTTGTCGGTACCGGAGTTGTTGTTGTATTCGGAGCAGCTGTTGTGGTTGTTATGGGGTTTGGTGGCGGTGTTGGCTTTTGAGTTGTGGTTGTTGGCACCGTAGTTGTTGAAGTTGTTGGTGTCACTGTTGTTGTTGTCGATGTTGTTGTCGGTTTCTCAGTGGAAGTTGTATTCTTGTCATCCGGTATCGGAACGGTCACAGTAGTTGCTGGTTCCGTACTAGTTCCAGTCACTACAAAGAAAAACACATACACATTTAACAAAATTAACAAAAAAAAAAAAGTAATTCAAATCAACTCAATAGAGAGTTCTTTTTACTGACATCTTCCCCAATTACACTGTGCCTTCTTATTTACACAAGCGCACATACACACACTTGGATGACACACAAGTGTGGCATTTAAAATTCCCATACACATGCACTTATAAATTTGATATTCAATGCAAGCGCACACCTTCACACGCATATAACACACAAACATACATACATACATACAATCGTTGAATGATATTTGTGTGGCAGAAACTTACCTTCCTCTCCGACACCCGCTTGACAACGATTTGAGGCAAACAGCCCAACGAACAGACATAATAGCAAATATTTGGCCTGCAGCTGCATTTTTGTTGATTCGGCGTTTTTAATGATAAATTGAACAGATTCCGCTAAGCTTGTTTACTTCTTTATAATTTCGAGAAACTGAGGGGTTTCTTTCTTTTCGAAGTGTTAGTTAGTTCTGCTGCTGAAGTGAAAAAATGTCGGTGAAAAACCAAAATAAGGCAACAGAATCAAACAACACAATGTCATATGTGTAGATAAATTGCTGATAGATTTTTGTGCAAATCTGAAGTATTTAATAATGTTATGCGCTCTACTTACCATCAAAATCGGCAAACGCGCAATTAGCGAATGATTAATAAAAATCCAATCGAACGAACCACGAACAGATTTTTGTGTTACCTGCAGCGCAAGGTTGCTCTTGCAGTAATAACGATAACGGTTTCAACCTATCGATGCCTATCGATAGCTGATTGCTATTGCGACAATTTATGCAACGGTCACACTAGTCACACACACTGACTCAGACACTGGCTTTTTCAATTGCTTTATGGAAGCGGATTTAGATAAAAAACGCGTTAATATCGTGCAATAACCAAAATGACATCTTACGTACGCGCTATGTACGATTTTTCCGGTGAGGCAGGCTCATCGGAATTAACGATCACCACTGGAGACATACTAACCGTGACAAGGAGCGACGTAGGCGAAGGCTGGTGGGAGGGCAAAAACAGTCGAGGCCAAATTGGTCTCTTTCCAGCGGCCTACGTGGAGGTAATGTCCGCAGCCGAGGCGCGCAAATTCACCAACGCACCTGATACGACAACGCCCCAAGCTTCGGCGCAGCCCTTCGACCCATTTGGAACATCACCACCGCCCCGTTATGACCAGACGGCCGATGATGACAACGACAGTATGTGGTCGGACAGCGATGACAACGAGACATATTCGGAGATAGCACCACCTGGTAGTAAAGCTGCTATTGGGGCACGTGCCGGAGGACTAACGCATTCCACCAGCGACTATGACAATAGGCATCTACCTGCTATGCCCAGTGAGGATGGTATCTCGCTTAGCTCGCAGGCTGCTGGTGGCAGCAATGCCACAATGAAAAAGGGCATGTTTGCTAAAAGCTCTGATTCTTATATACTCGGCTTGTGTTCCCCAAAGGAAAAGATACCCGAATGCGAATTGGCGTACATAACACCGTTGGAGGACTCGATTTACCAATGGACACAGAATCATTCACCCTACTCCGTCATTGTAGCCAGTCCCAAAAAGGAGTCCAAATTTAAGGGCATGAAAACATTCATTGCCTATCAGCTGACGCCGAGTTTTAATAATATATCGGTGAGTACAGCTACTGTTATATATGCAAAGTAATCTTACCTCCCGACTCACAAAGTTATTCTTAGATAAGCCTCAAGTACGTGAGAGCTGTTTGGGTGTATGAGTACAACATACACTGTGTGTACAGGTAGTAACTTCTATGCTGTGAATTGAAAGTTCACGAAACTATTCAAGATTATGTTTAGATTAGTGTTAGGGCTAAAACATTAATAACTACTGTTAAGAGTCAAAAAATCTTGTAGTACAGTGTAGTAAGTGAATGAGAGTTGAAGTTGGGTTGAGTTCAATTGGGGGCAAACAAATGGGCAGCGCCAGCACCGCTGACCAACTGAGCTGCAATTCAATTATTCTTTGTGCGCGTTCGTGTGTATGTATGTATTTGTGTGTGTGAACTCACAACTGTTGTGTTATTGCAATAACAAACTCACTGAGTGACTAAGTGCTGAGTAACGTTGGTTTTTTGTTGTTGTTTGTTGTTGCTTCTAATTTTGTAATTGAATTTCTATATCTAATCTGGCTGTCACTCTTTTGTTGGAACATACACAGGTGTCGCGTCGCTACAAGCACTTCGATTGGCTGCACGAACGTTTGGCCGAGAAGTTCTGTTTGATTCCGGTGCCACCGTTGCCGGACAAACAGATCTCTGGACGCTATGAGGAACAATTTGTGGAGCATCGTCGTGTACAGCTGCAGGAATTTGTGGATTGGGTATGCCGCCATCCGGTCATCTCGAAATGTTGCGTGTGGTATCATTTTCTTACGTGCACCAACGACGACAAGATCTGGAAGTCGGGCAAACGGAAAGCCGAACGTGATCCCTACATGGGCGTCAACTATTGCTTGGCCATCCTGCCGCCAGACAAGAATCTGCTGCACTCCAAAGTTGATGCCCAACTGGAGAGCGGCTCACAGTTCATACACAGCATGGATGTGGCCATACGAAATCTGAACAGCATTTCCAATGATATGGCCAAGCGTTCATTAGCCCAAAGCAAAAAGGAATACCAGCGCATCGGCGATGGCCTCTCCGAACTGGCCAAGTCGCTATCAATCGATGAGCGTCGTGCACCCACCCGTAATATGGTGCCGTTGGCAGAGAGTGTGGGTCGCATTGGCGGCATCTACATTGGCATTGGTCAAATGTTTGGGGATCAGGCGAAGCACGATTGGGTTCCACTATCCGATCGATTGCATATCTACAGGTATGCCTTAAATACGATTGTGTTTACAAATAATAACAATGTACCTTACTGTTTTGCGCAGAGGCGTCTTGAACTGTTTTCCGGACATATTCTCTACACACAAGGGCGCCATACAAAAGCGCAAGGATTGTGAACGCAACACCGCCGAGGGCAAAATGAGCAATGCCCAGTTGCAGGAGGTGAACAAGCGCACCGATTGCGTTTCCTATACGTTGCTGGCGGAGCTAACACACTTCAAGAACGAGCGAGATACGCATCTGAAGCAAACACTCAAGGTATTCATTGGGGAGCAAATTCGATTTTATCAGGGCGTCGTCGAACGATTGCAGGAGGCGCATCGCCTCATTGAATAAAGTGGTCGAGATAGTGGATAGTCTGGGCAAAGAGACAGACACATCACGGGATTGACGTTGGATCGATCTACGGCTGGGAGCACAAGTAGCACACAATAGCTGAAAACATTCGCACGCGCGCATTTCAAATGCTTTAAACAACAATATATTAAACAGAAATCGTTTAAAGTTTCAACTTTAAACGAAACAATAACTTAACCAATAATCTTGTTTGTAAGTGAAAAAGTTGCATATTTATACAGAACCTAAAATTTATATATATTTCTTATACACCGAAATTAAAAATATATATACATATGTATATATTTATACGTACACATTTAAATAAATGATATTTTTTTAGACGATAACAATTTGATAACAAAAAATGCAATATTACACCGTGTCACAGTTTGGGTTGGTGTACTTTAAATGTCCTTGTAAATATCCCATTAGGAATGTACGCACAGAGAGAGGGCAGGCAAATTTTGGGAATTTACCTGTTGATGTCTTAGCTAAGTGCTCTTCGTTCAGTTTGTACGAGAATTTGAATTTTCCAACTGGTATATACGCCAAGAGGAGCAGAACGGACGCAAACGGCAAATATGGCAGGGCAGTTTTTGCACTGCTAAAGCACAATAATCAAGCAGTGTATAACTATTTACAAACTGCTTGATTTTTTGCTAAGCAGTGCAGACAGCCGTGACTCATTTTTTTGCAATGAACATAAGGGCTTTGCTATATCGCCACGGCTGTTGATGCTGATCAAGAATATATAATATATATCAATTTAAAACAAAGCACATTTAAAACACCATTTTTTTTTTTAGCTATTCTGTTGCCAGTTTACCAGCGAAATTCTCTAAAAGGGTTTTTCTTTATTTTTCATGTTTTGCCATTTTCTTGTTTATAATTTTTTGTGATTCTTGTGTTTGTTGTTGCCATAGCTAAAACATAAATACACATTTATATATATAAAGATTGCACATTGTTTAAGGGATTCGTTTTTGTTTTGATTTGTTTTTGTTTTTTGTTTCATATATAAATAATAAGCATAAGGATAATAATAATAATTATAAAAGAATAACTAGTGAAAACAAAAAACCTTCATATAGCTTTGCTTTTGAATGCGGAATGAATACAAATTGTTTGATTTTTGCCTTTTTAGCGCTGCGATTTTGCATATCGAAGGATTTGTTCAGAAGGTCTTGGGTGATGTTGGTAAATGGGGGGGTTGGTCTAGTGGGGGTTACATTGGGTTACAGGGGGTGGGGGGAGCTTATTAAGTGTAATACATCTAGATAAAAACGCTATATACACACACACGAGTTAATAATAATAATAATCATAATAATAATATAACGCAGCTTGGGTTAACAATAATACAATAATTAGGTTTTTTTTTTCTTTCTTATTATGCTTTCCATTGCCTCTGCTTTTTCTTCA
This sequence comes from Scaptomyza tumidula, assembly GCA_035044465.1. Taxonomy (NCBI): domain Eukaryota; kingdom Metazoa; phylum Arthropoda; class Insecta; order Diptera; family Drosophilidae; genus Scaptomyza; species Scaptomyza tumidula. The sequence goes on along the minus strand of JAWNNW010000442.1, from coordinate 8,468,806 downwards.
TGCTTGCTGATCTACATATTTTTAGTTTTTTTTTTTCATTACTTTTTGTGATTTTTTTTTTTTTTTAACAAACTACCAATAACAAATTTTTACTAATTGTGTTTTTTTTTTGTTTTAAATGTTTTATGTTTTGTTTTAAATTATTGTTGCTTTCCGGTTACCTTGTTGTTGTTTGTTGTTGTTGCTGTTTTAAATTAAGGATACATATAAATATTCCTTAGCAATTCCTTGACAATAAAATGGCCTATATGTTCCGCCTCTAAATGTATACTCAAGTATATTCCATGTAGTTATTATTTCTATATGTTTTCTTTTATGTTAATATGCAAGTGTTTGGTTATACGAACGCGATCCTTCCTCTCCTTGGATCTCTATTCAGATTCTAGACTTTATTCTAGCCATAGTCGCCGGCATATCGTCCATGCTTTTTGCTATTGCCGCCGTGTGCTGCTGCTGCTGCAGCCGCAGCTTGCGCCGCTTTTTCCGCTAGCAGTGCTGCCTTTTGTTGCATGTAGGGATTAAAGTGTTGCATGTACATTGAAGCAGCAGCTGCTGCTGCATAGTTGTTTGCATAACTGTTGCTGCTGCTGTTGCGCTGATTGCTGTTGTGATTGTTCCACTGTTGTTGTTGCTGCTGCTGCTGTTGCTGCAGCTTTTGATGCTGATGTTGCTGTTGCTGGTGTTGATGCTGCTGCAGCTGGTGTTGCTGCTGCTGCTGCTGTTGTTGCTGGTGTTGATGTTGCTGCTGTTGCCAGTTTTGCCAGCTTTGCTCCGCCATATAGCCAGAAGTTGCATCTGCAGCAACAGCATCATTCTTCTGATACAGATACGAGTTGAGCAACTGATTGCTCTGGAACATATTCTCCATGGTTGTTGGATAACAAAATTTGTTGCTATTACTATTGTGATTATTTTGATTGCTGATCGCTGCTGTTATCGGCAGCTGTTGTTGCTTGACAGATACTCCAGTTGCTGCTGCAGCATGGTGATAGTTGCCACCATTGCTGTTGTTATAGTCAAGCTGTTGATGTTGCTCCTCGTAGCTGCTGTTGTTGTGGGTATTGCTTGCTGTCGTTGCTGATGCTGATGGCTCCTTGTGAGCCCGACTTGACTGTCATTCCCCTGTGGCCGTCACCGTCGTCCATTGCCAGGGGCTGTTGTAACCAGGCTTTGGATTGCTGTTCCAAATTATGTTTTGATCAGAATAAGTTTTTTTTTTTTTTTTGAAGAATCAATTGCTTACCTGCCAAACAGAGGATGCCATAGTGCTCCATTGGCATCCATGGTGGCGCCACCAGCTGCTGCTGCTGCTGCGGCTGCCTCCGCTAAATGTTGTTGTTGCTGCTGCTGCTGGTGCTGGTGTTGTTGATGATGCTGTTGCTGGAATTGTTGCTGTTGCACATCGTGTGCCGCCAACATATTGCCACGTTTGCGCTGCTGCAGTTGCTGCTGCAGATGCAATTGAGATTGTTGAGTTAGCGATTGCTTTTCCAGCGAATTGTAGGTGATACTGGCCTTGCTGCTTCGCAGCTGCCGTCCGGTGCTTGGCTCCGGTGGCGTAATCGTCTTGTGGAGCGAGCTGCGACGCAGTGCATCGAAGGGCATATTGAGGAGAGGCACCATATTGCTTTCTGGATCCAGCAGATTCGAGAGAGATTTACAGGTAAGGCGTGGCTTGTGTTCCACGGGTGGTGTGGATGCTGGTGTAGCAGCGGGAGTTGTTGCTGCAGAAGGAGCAGCAACAGCAACTGTTGACGGCGGTGTGGCAGCAGCAGCAACAGCAACAGTTGCTGGTGTCTTGGATCGTTGCTGCTGCGGTTGCTTGTTGTAGTTGCTATTGAAGTCGGGTATGTGAAGGGGTGTGGCTTCAGGATCACGTCGCGCACGCTTGTTCTCAAGATGATGATGATGATGCGAGGAGGGATCCTTCGAAGGATGTGGCTGCTGTTGTTGCTGCGATTGTTGCTGCTGTTGTTGAAGTAGTTTCTGCATAAAGGCAAGCTCCATGGCGTTGCCAAAGCCATTAAAGGCAGCTGCAGGAGCTGACTTGGGAGAAGATGCTGGCGCTGAGGCAGCAGCAGGCGAAGGGAATGCCGACGGCACCTCGTTGGAGGTGGGCTTCTGTTTGAGGCAGTGCTTGTACAGCTCATCCAAATGCTGTAGTCCGAATTGGCTGTTGTACAGTGGCAATAGATTACTCATAAACTTCCGCTGCATGCCCAAAGGATCCTTAAGGGATTTAAAGAGCTCCTGCGACAATTGGCCAAAATAGGGCAACCAAAGCATTTGCTGAAGAAGCGCCAACGTTGTTGCATTCAGCTCCGTGGACATGCTTGAGTCTGCCGCTGGTGAAATGAGCGGAGCCACTGCCGCCGCCGGAATGGGCGTGGGAGCTTTGGATTTGGGTAGCAATTGATGCTGCTGATGATGCATCGGTGACGGCTGAGATGTTTTGACAACTGGACTGGCACTGGGGCGCGGACTTGGAGTAGCAAAGGATTTGCTGCTCGGCAACAGTTCGGGAGTGGGGGCGGGTGAGGCGGCCACAGGCTGGGGCAACTGTGGAGCAAGACTTGGTTTGGCGGATTTGGTTTGATCCGCTTCATTTCGCAGTATAGCCTCCAGTTGTTCCATGGTGACGACCAAAATATTTGGATTCTGTATGATTTGTGGATAGGCAAAGGCTTCGGGTAGACGCAACTCTGGTCGGGTGGTCAGCAGTAGTGGAATCTCGCGCGCTGGTGAGGCCAAAACAGCGCCCAAACGATCCTTTGGCACTAGGATTGGATCGGGCACTTTCCATTGTGGATTGCTGATAAGCATCTTGAGTTGGGTCAGTGCATCCGGATCCTTGTCCATTTTAATGGGCTTTGGTCGCTTTTTCAATGGTTCCGTTGGCTCCGTTTCGGGTGGCTCATCCTCATCGTCGATGACCACAGTTTGTAGCTTATCGCTCCCAGCGGTTAGTGCCGCCTTGCCCAGATCCATTGGTTCCGCCTGTTGCTGGGCATTGCCATTTAGCTTGAGAAACTGTTCCAGTATCAGATGTTTGATGGTCTCCGAGGTGGTTTCCACCTCAGCGGGTATTGTGGTGGCGGGCATCTTAAGCAGCTCTGGCTCTGGGGATTTGGATTTCAATATGTCCGAACTGGAGGTGACTGCACACTGACTACGCGACTCTGAGGGCGGACAAACCTCCTCGCGCTTCTTATAGCTCAAATCCTTGGGTGTTTCATCGGGCAAAATGATCAGTGCTGGCGACGACGACTCCTTGTCCAAGCTCACCGGCGTCTTGACTAACAGCACAGTGTCTGCTTCAGTCACGGATTCCAACTCTTCCTCTACCTCCACCACCGGCTCCGGCTTGTCAAAGGAATCAATGTTGAGAAAGAGTTCTCCATGCAAGCCCTCGATTTCACCGGCCTCATTGAAGGACAGGCATTTGGGCGCATCATCACCGCTGTCCATGCCAAGCATACTTGGCAGCACTTTGCCTGCCATCACATCCGGCACACAGAACGAGCTTAACCCGACACCAGAACCAGCAGAAGCTGCTGTTGCCTGGGATTGTTGCTGCTGCATGAGATTGTCCTCACAGCTGCGCTTGACCAGTGAGTCCAGAAGATCGGCACCATTGCTGCTGCCGTGCTCGCTGCTGCAATGCTGGAGCAGATCATCAGCTTCATCGAGTAGATCCTTGAGCTGCTTGGTATTGGCATCGAGGCTCGATAGATCTTGTTTGACACAGTGCTGCTCCGCAGCGTCTTCATCATCATCATCCGAATCCTGCTGCTCCTCCAGCGCCTCTTGGCCAGGCACATTGGTCAGAAACAGACCAGTCTTGGGGCACAACTGCAGCTCCATTGGTGTGGGGGCTGGCGAAGAGGAGCAGGAGCTCTGATATGTCGGCGTATTGGGATTACTATTGCTAGTCTTGGTCGCCTTGGTCGATGCTTTCGTCTCGCTATCCAGCAGAGCATCAAAGCACACATCTGCTGATGATGGCGGTGAAAGAGGAGTCCGTTCCTCCTCCTCCTCCTGCTCGTGGGCAGCGGGCATAACGAGAACATTTTCGATAACCGGCAGATTGTTGGTCTCCTCCTCATGATGTGCCGGCTGCTGTGCGTGCTCTTCGATAACTGTCCATTCGTGCTGCTGTTGCTGCGGTTGATGTTGATCCTCTTGCTCTATCTCCTCCTCGTCCTGTTGCTCCTCGTGCTCCTCAAATGATTGCTGTTGCTGCAGCTGCTCCCGCTTGACCTTGATCAAGGGCGCCGACGATCCCGTGCTATGGAAGAACTTGACAATGCGACTGGATGATGCATCGGTGCGTGGCATGGAACGCCAACCATTTGTAGTTTTGGTCAAACGTATGCGATTGCGTTTATCGTAATCCTCGCAACGCACCTCCACGATCCGTGTGTCGTCCTGTTTGACCCACAGAAATATCGGATTCACGCTGGGCGTTGTTGGTGTCGGTGTCGGTGTGGCAGTTGCTGCCGGCGGGTTAAAGCTTTGGCTCATCGGCTCCATTGGAGCAGCAACCATTGCTGGTATTGCTACTGGTGCTGTTTTGGTTTCAAGTTTAACTGCGGCCATTCGAAGTGGCAGCTTAACTGGCTCAGGCTCCTCAGGCTCCTCCTCAAACTCCAGCGGAGGGTCTGGCTCAAGAACAGCAGGCATCGTGATGGCTTCATCTACTGCTGCTGTGGTTGCAGCAACCACACTGTTGCACTTTGGTTCCGTTTTAATGTCCCGCAGGACATGCTTATTTATACGCGGCGTATTGGCCACTTTTAAATGGCCAAATTTTTGTTTGGCCCGCGTGCCACGAGAACCGCCACGACCGCCGCGACGCCGCCGTGTCGGCTGCTCCTCAAACACTAGGAAAATGTCGCGAGCTATTTTTCGACGCTCCGATTTTCTGTGGCAAACGGGAGGCGCAACATCGAATTCCTGTTTGACAATTGGACCGTTGCTGTTGTTGCTGCTGCTGTTGCTGTCATCGTGGTTACCGTTAGCCTTATCGCTGCTGTTGTTGCTGTTGCCACTGTCACTGCCATTATTACCGTTATTAGCTACACATTCATCACTTGGCCTGCAAGTGATCCTTGGCATTTTGTTCGGTCGGCCCGCTGGAGCCCCCAAATTCGTCAATATGCCACTTGTACAGCGAATGTCATTTTTTAGCTACTTGTATTTTGTATTTTTGTTGCTTGCTCTTTTTGCCTTTTACACCGTATGCTCTTTTTCTCACTTCTTTCTTATTGGAAATTGGAAGCAGGGCAGCGGGCGAAACTCTTGTTGGAACTTTGTGTCGTTTTACGTCTTTCACAGTTCTATATCGTCTTGCGTGTTTTGCATTTTGTGATTTGATTTGCAGCTCTTTCCTTTATTTAGTTAACTAACTTCACTTTATATGCTTGCCTGTGCAGCTATGCGCTGTGTGTTTTACGTTGACAAAATCAATGAATTTTGTATATGTACTGACTTTGCCTTTGCGCATAGTGTGACCGCACGTAATACAGTATCGATATCAATTCTTGGGCCAGTACATATGTGGGCGCGCAAGTTAAATTTTCGTAGCATATAATCTTACAAAATTATTATTTTGTGTGCTTTGCAAGTCATGACATAATACCTCAATTAAGGAAAAGCTCTTAAGCTTTGCTATTACTTGACATAAGTTCTTTTGCACATCGCAAAAATTTTGTGAACTTCTTTAAATCCTAGATGTGTACCATCCAATTAGTCTCACCGCACTTACTCTCTAAAGTTACTCATACAATGATAGCTTAGTTAATGTGTGTTTTTGAGAATATAATTAAAATAAGCTCATGGAATGCCCATAACAGTTGCTAAAGAACGATTGTAAAGGAATTGTCACCTCTGTTTACATAATCGATATTTCGATTTTATTCTTACATTCCAGCTGCCACCACTAGTCTTATCTTTGTTATATCGCTGTGTAGACGTGATTATTACGTTCGGATCGCCGCTATTGCTTCCATATAATTCTTGAAATTTATTTTGTAATACATACGTATATATGTATGTATCAGAATTGCAAAGTGATATAAGTAAAACAGAAAAAAAACTGCATGCGTAAAATAAACGCGAGTGTGTGTAACAGTGGGTGTGTGTGTGAAATACTAGAATAAGTACAAAATGGATGCAAGCAACGATGAGACGCTCTGCGCTCAACAACAACAACAACATCAGCAACAACAACAATACTACGAGCACAGTTGGAAATCAGCCAACCATGGAAATTCGTTATCAGACAGCAGGGATTATGATACAAACTCAACGCGCACATCGCTAACGGGTTCTCCGCCGATAACATCGTCATCTGGACTGGACTTTAATGGATTTGAAGACAAGGCGCTGCTAGCGTCGCTGCTTGCGCCCAAATTAGACGGAGGCAGTAGCAGCAGCAGCAGCATTTATACGACTGGGGAGCAACAGGTGCTGCAACCATTTAGCTTAACAACAACAACAACGACGTATACAGTATTTGGCCAGCCGGATTTGCAGGCAAAGACAGAGACAATAGAACTTGACGAGGACGTTGACGAAGACTTAGTTCAGGACGAGTTGGTCACACTGACAAGTGCACCCCTGTTGCTAACCAGCACCAACAACAACAACAGCACATCATCCACACACACTTCCACAACCATTTCACCACATCAAACACAGTCCACACCGATACCCTTAATAGCAACTATGAGCACATATAATCTGGATGATATTTGCTTCACGTTGGAATATCAATTCCAAAACCAAAAGCTCGTCCAGGTGCAACCACCCACAGTGGTGTCCTTCAGCGTCATACCGGCAGAGGAAGAGCAATCGACAACAGCTACCATCGATACAATGGAGAACAGCAACTTAAGTTCTTCGCCATCTTCAAATACTACAACAACAACAACAACAGCATATTTCACTCTTGGGACGAGGTAGTAAACACTGGGCAGCACCTCATGGAATGCTTCACAGCACTGGCTTTTGTTTTGCTTTTGCTTATCGATAATTTCTTTCTTATTGATAACTGCTTGTAGTCTTTGTTATTTATTTTGATGTGCTTGCGGCTATTGTGAATGCTTATCGTTTGTCTTGTTAAACTTATTGCGTTATATTGCACTTAGTTTAGTTGATAATGCATTTTGTAGAACAGAAACAAAGTTTATTGAAAATCTATTTTAAAACCACAGATGAGCTATCTCAAAAAACTGAATTTGAAATTGATATTAAAAATCGAAAAATTTGCCTGCATTTTTTGCTCTTTGTGAAAAGCTGTGTACGCCCTTGCCCATGACTAAATTTTCCACTGCCCACTCAAATCGAGCGCTGCATGTTTCTTCCGTCTGCTCTAATGTGACGCGCCTGCCATATACATAAATATGTGTGTATATATATATATGTATTGCTTTTCTTTTTGTTGATGCTAATTATACCCAAAAACCGACTGTAAAAAGCTAACGACACGCGAATTTCTTTTCTAAATCTTTTTTTCAAATTTGGCAAATTTCAACAATTCCAATGTCCACTTTTACAACGTGCGTCCGTAAAGTGTCCGAAATGCTTAACATGTTGTTGCTAATTGCCTGCTCGCCGGTGTTCACCCACTTCTAAACACACAAATGCATACCTGTATGTATGTGTGAGGCTATGCATGTGCTCATGCTGGTGGCAATGAGAATGTAACGGTTTTGGATGCTGTTGCCGCTGCAACCGCCTGCTGCCTGCTGATGATGATTGTATCGAAATCATTTGTTTGGTCTAAAAATAAAAATGCCGATGAACGAATTTAGAATTTACCCCCACTATAAAACAAAAAAATACACGCACATCTATAGACAAGTATGTATAATTATGTTAGTTTTGCATATATATCTACATAATAGATGTGTTAGATGAACAAAAAACACAAGTTTTATTTATTTTACACTTTGGTGTAAGAGGGCATTGTTAAATCGTATTCCAGAATGTTCAAAACTAGAGCATTCAAAACAGATGATAAATATACTGTAGACCACATAAGAAACTCGTGTTTAGGTTGCTTTAGTTTTTCCATGTTTCAAATTCTTTATATACATATATTAATCGTAATGTTTTTAACTTTATCTATCAGTTGGAATTGTTTGCTTCTGTTATCAGTTCCCAATTAGAAGTTGAAGCAACAAGTTTTGATTGTGGCAAACCTTTGATTTGATTGGAATATACAAAGTTTCTTGAAACTATTACAAATTCTCAATTGGACACTTTACTTTCTTGCTTTCGTTACGGTATCATGTGATTTCAATCACTTTTGATTAGATTCTAGTAAAAGTTTAATGATCTAAATTATTTTTAATTACTCGGTCAGACTTTCGCATTGTAGTTGTTATTATTTTTTGGTACATTAATTTTTGAAATCTTTTATTTTTCCTTGCTATTTTGTATTGCCATGCAGTGAGCGTAGACAGGCGCACCACACCCCCTACCCAACGTCTATGTCTATTTATAATACCATGAGTGTTCCCACCTCAATCATATTTCTCATTTTTCAACACTTAAGATTAGGGCAGGTTGTGGTAGAGGGGAACGGCAAGCAAGTAGAAGAAAGCACAGCTGTGTCTCTTCGACAGGGACAGCGATGTGTAGTGAAGGGGTCGCCCTGTCATTCTTTTCGCGCGCACGCTTCCTCCTCCCGCCGTCATTCAAATACGTCTATTCGTCCATCACGCCCACGCACTTGTTGTTTTACTTTTCCAATTTATTGTTGCTATTTGGCGTGTTTTTCAAAATATGTATTTGTTTTATAGTTCTTAGCGACGTCGTGTTTGACCATGACAATATTAAATATGAATTAATCTGCTTAATATAGCTTTAAGGCTTAAAGTTCATAATTTTTCTATTGTTTGTTTAAGTTTTCTTTTTCTGATTTATGACTGATGTTTTCTTTTACTTTGTTGTCAACATTTAAATTATGAATTGTTGTCTGTTGTTTTTTTGTTGTTTGTTGATGTGTTTTTTTGTGGCTTTTTCCTGCGCTCTAACCTCACTAATCCGGTGCACACACATATACAAATATATATATATATGCATATATGTAGATATGGCGACAGACATACTTGTAAACAAAATTTGCAAACTACAGTTATCGCTCGCTAATAAGAATATAAAGTAAGAATTATCGAGCGATCACTGCAATTAAATCTGTATATAGTTGCCACTAGAATATATATGTATACGTATATACATATATATATGTAGAAAATGTTAAACGGCCCACTGACACAATTTGAACGCAGCTGCAGCGCTCGCCCGACGCATTATTTTCATTATAATTTGTTTGTTTCCAACTGGCGAGCGATGTACATATATACAAGCAGAAAGAAAGAAAGAGAGAGAGAGAGAGCGAAGAAAGAGAGTGGGAGAGATATGTAAACATATAATCGAACGATCTTGCAGCTATATTGAAGAGCGAACAGAGCCCAATGACGACAATGACGAGCTGGGCCACTGCATCCATCCTGGCGCCCTGCACAAGGACACCGATGAGGATCACCTAATGATGGCAATGGCGTATGAGGTACTCAGCCCCCCAACAATCCATTCAAAAAACCATCAACAACAACGAACACACAGTCGCACAAAAAAAAAAACAACAACTTGTGTCGTAACTAACGTTTTTATTATTTTATGTAACGCCGCTTTTTGTAGCAAAAAGAAAACAAAGAAATTTAGTTATAGTTGATAATCCCTTCGAGCTACTACTAGACAGCAACTAGCCAAGGGGGCAACCAGACGGGCGTCTCGTTGCTCCGCACTCACCAAATCCTCGCCAGCTCTCGCTCAGTTTTCTTAACCACTTTTAGCCTCGCATTTATCAAACAATCAACTTGGTGCGTAGTCTTAGTTAATACCCAAAAAAAAAAGATCATACACTTCCTCATTCACACATAATAATATTTAAACAACTCTCTCACAATGCATGCTATTTATTTGCCGACGAAGTACTATATACATATATATAAATACATACCAATATATTACCTAACGACCTATTGACTTTTATATGAGCCCACTTTGACTTTGTACATAGTTCAACTTTAGCTATATCAAACATGTATAGCTCATATAACTAATATATATATATATATTTTTGATCTGCTTCACACAAATCGTAGAGCTCGGATGAAGCTCTGAGTCGTTATAAATGCAACTATGAGAACTGTTATCGCAGCTATAGCACAATTGGAAATCTGCGTACGCATTTAAAAACACACACAGGTGAGTTACAATAATACAATCGTTTAGATCTAATTCTTATATATATATGTAGTATAATTTCAATTCGCAAGTTCCGTACAACTATTAGAACTTTGTGCATTCGCATTTTTCACAAGCGTATTCGCAATGTTAAGCAGTTCCAATTGTATATCCGAACGCGTTTGTGCATCAACCCGACTCAACATACTCTCTAGGTATTTATAGAATGGGTCTTGCTGAGTGGCATCCTCTTTGGGTGTACTTGTTGCTTGCTCCTTTAGTTTGTTTTCCAGTAGACCCATAACTTTGTGGAACTCCTCCTGCGCTTGTTCGAAACCCTGCTGCGGTTTCTCACACACTTCGTCGCTTGTTGTATGAGCTTCTTCGAAACTATCATCTGTTTTGTTGGCATATGGACTTGAAGAACTTCGATTTGATTCAACATTTTCAAAATAAAGTTTTTTGGGTGATAAATCCACATCATCAAAATCCGACTGGTTGTTATCAAGCGTGCTGCGTATATTTAAATCATATTAATATTCATAATTTTATAGTTTTCATAATAATTTCACCTGCAGCAGCGCGGCTTAATGTGCTCGAGCAGAAAGGACATCTGATTAAAGTAGCGCCAACTGCTGGTTTCTGTTTGTGCATCGGTGCATTTGTGATATTCGCGCACAAATTGATCACGCAATGTTTTCCATTTGCACTGACTTTGTTTAACTTAAAACATAAACATAATTAACTTATTTTGCACAGGCATGTATGTATGCGTGGGTGAACACTTGCCTGGCAAACCGCACTCGCTTGAGACACTGGCCCACGCCCTGTCCCGTCGCAGGCGATTGCGAAAACCTGTATTTGTTTTATTGTACAAGCAAGGGTTTTGTTCCACACTTTTGATCAATCTTTCCCCAATGTCACACATTGTGGTTTTTTTAAACCAATTCAATTTTTCATGCGTGCGTGCGCGTCGCTGGTTAACGCATACAGTTGTCTGCTGTGTGGCGCTGAGCAACACTGGTACTAATCAAAGACAGGTGTGTTATACTCGCAATGATGGTGGCGTAGTTAAAAGAGCGATAATAAATACAAATATTAAAAAACTGATACTGCAAGAAAATTGTAAAGTATGTTGGTGTTTGCTAAAAGTGCACGGAACATGAATTTGAGAATTGTGGTGATTTAGTTAACCGTTTAACATTATTATGACATGCTTACCAACACTCAACGAATTGCGCTTACTTTCTGTGCCAGCAACGTTAACGTAGCGGGTAAAAATTCTGCGCACGCACAAGTTTAAATCTATAAACTAATCATTTGTATTTATATTTTCAGGTGACTACAGCTTCAAGTGCACGGAAGAGGGCTGTAACAAGGCATTCCTCACATCATATAGCTTAAAAATCCATGTACGTGTCCATACCAAAATCAAACCTTATGAGTGCGAAGTGACTGGCTGTGATAAGGCGTTCAACACTCGATATAGGTAAATAATAAGAGAACTTGTGTACCGGCAGAGGCATAGACACGATTTTATATATATAGTTCAGTTGTTAATCAGTTAAATTTATTTGTGTCTTATCAGATTGCACGCCCACCTGCGCCTGCACAATGGCGAGACATTCAATTGTGAAATGTGTCAGAAGTGTTTCACGACGCTTAGCGATCTGAAGAAGCATATGCGTACTCATACCCAAGAGCGACCGTACAAATGCCCCGAGGACGATTGTGGTAAAGCTTTTACGGCGTCACATCATTTGAAAACGCATAAACGCACGCATACGGGAGAGAAACCATATCCCTGCCAGGAGGATAGTTGTCAGAAGTCTTTTAGCACCTCGCATAGCTTAAAGTCGCACAAGAAGACGCATCAGCGACAGCTGCTCAGCAAGGGTAAAAAGAAATCAAAGCGCGCACAGAAACTGCTGCAGCAGCAGCAGGAGCTAGAGATGAAGGAACCGAATATTTTGGAACAGGAGCAAGAGCTGCAAAAGACAGACGACATGGTGCTACTCAATCTGGGCAGTCAAAGCTCAGAGGCAACTAGCAATGACAGCGGTGTTGTCCTGCAGCAGTTATCCAATGTATTCATGCTGCCGGAAACATCACAAGCTTATCCTTTGTCCTATGCCGCCGAAGAGGAGATACCCAGTCCTTGGATAGATGCTGGTGTACTTGTCTCCAAGCCTATTATGCCAATGGCTCCGTTGACGGACGCCTGCGTGGCACTTGCCACCGAAATGCCTAGCTTTGTGGACTTAAAACCGACTTATGGCAACGCCGCCCTTAGTGTTAACATGGATGAGCTGTGTTTGCAACCAGAGCCAACTCTAGATGTGGAAATGGTGAGCGGCACAAATACCAATGATAATGCTAATCTGCCCACGCTGGAGCTAAATCCCCAAAACATTGAGGAGCTACTCAAGGATGATAGTTTTGACAATGATGAGGACATGGAAACTGAGTCCCTTCTCAACGATATACTCATGACCATTGACAATAACAGTGCCCTGCTGCAGGAGACTCTCCATCAAGCAGCCCAGATGCCCAGCGATGCATCCGGTCTGGTGGAGTTGGACATCAGAGATAATAAGCCGACGCTTAAACAGATTACAGCAGATGCGGGCATCTGCAATTGCACCAATTGCAAGTGTGATCAAACCAAGAGTTGCCATGGCGGCGATTGTGGTGGTGCACCCAAATCGACTAGCCACAAACCCAAAACAACAACAACAACAATGGCAACAACAACAACGAGCAGCTCGAAACGCATCTGCGGCAGCGTGGCCAGCAAAAAAGTGAGTAAACGAGACGCGGAAATGAATCAAAACATCGAGGATGTTGCTTTACTGCTACAGAATCTGGCTTCCATGAGTGGTGGCAACAGCTCCGGTGGTGGTGGTGGCGGCGGTGGTTGCTGTGGTGGTGCTGCTGTTGCTGCTCCAGCCGCTGCAATGCCTGCCTCTGGTTGTGGCTGCAAGCCAGCAGCTATGTCCCAGCCGGCAGTAGCAACGGGAGGCTGCTGTGCTCCTCCAGCACCTCCACCACCCGTCAGCAGCTGTTGCTCGGCCAAACAAGTGACCAACTCTGGAGGCTGCTGTGCGCCTGCAACACCAACGCCGCCGCCGCTTCCGCCCGTCAGCTCCGGCTGCTGCTCTGTTAAATCACAACCACAACCGCCGCCAGTTATAAGCCGCTCCACAGCTACCAAAAGCAACTCGTGCACCTGCAAGAGTCCGGCGGAGGGTGTCGCCAATGGCTGTTGCGTCGTCATCTGCATGAAAACATTGCAAGCCTTGCGTAAAGTTCTGACGCGCCGGAACCTCAACCTAATGCTTTGTCCGCAACAGAACTAAATACGCCCACATGAACAACAACAAGCCTAAACCAAAAAAACAAATAAAATAAAACAATTTTAATCAAGTATTGCAAATGTGCCTGTTTAAAAGTATTCCATGTTCAAAACAAAAAATGGTTATAATATTATGTTACTGTTGTTGTTATATGCTGCAAAGGATTTTAATCACCATTGTTAGCTTATTTGTTAAAACAAAAGAAAAATGCAAATCCCAAAACGGCGGCTGGCCGCGCCATAAAACTTGTTAACGTTTAAATCTAACCCACTTTAAAGCCGCCTTAACTAAAAACACTTATAAAAAGCTATAAACACATTTAAAAGCTTTAGTCTTAATGCTGAGAAACTTGTTTAGGCCTTTGTTATTCACTCCTAACACTTTGTATAAAAAATAACAATTGCTTTAAAAAAGAAACCCAAAAAAATGTAACTTTTTATGCTTTATATTACTACTTTACATACAATTAAACAATTATGTATATATATTTTATATCTGACATTAAACATTTTTTGTATAAAGTCGAATAAAAAATATAACTAAAATTGTTGTTTGTTGCTGTTTTGTTTTTGTTGTTGTTATTGCTGCTGCTGTTGCGCCTTGCTTCGGGAATGCAGTTTTTTGTTTGTATTATAGAAAATAAATGTTAACTAAATTCTTAATAAGAAGCATTTAAACATTTATCTTTCGTTCTATGAATCTATACATATAAATATAAATACATGTATGTCTAATCCTCGCCAGCTGGTATAGCTTCCTCTAGACGTCGCACGAACTTAACACGCAACTCCGTCACATTGTCGCCCTTCAGCTGATCCTGCAAAGAAATTTACAAAACGGCATGAAGAGACAACAACCAAAAAAGTATTCCACACACAAGCACACATCAACACACACATACACATTATGACTGCCTTTTATAAAAATAACAAATGTCTACTATATGTATACCTGAACAAACCAGCATTGCACCTCCAACTGGACCATCTCGAGGGCACCTCGTATGCACCCACTGAGTATGGCGCTATAGCGTAAACTACTCAAATCTGTGGGCAGCTCAACGAACTCCGTCAACGGATTGGAATCAAATAGCAGTGAGAATTCATCGGATGCCGCTGACCAATTGGATATGGTTGGCTGCACACTTAAATAGATGCGAAATGCTTGCTGGATGCGATCTGCTGTCTCGCGCATCTCTAGACACCTGGGAGCAGAGGTGCGTGCCAGGAAGTCCTCGATGAGGCGCATGCCCATGTTGTAACCAATGCGTTCCAGCTGCTTGTTCACATCATCAACGTTCTCAAAGTCGCGCAGCATTTGGGTTACCAGTGCACCATACGTGAGCGTCAGGAATTCCGAATTCTGCGTGCGTGCGTGTGTGTGTTAAAAGAAAAGAAAATGCAATTTTGAGCCAACAATAAATAGATCCAGAGAAAAAATCAAATCAAATCAATTCATTGACTATATCTTAGGCTAAAATACACAACAATATATGTTTTATTGTGTATAATTAAAAAGTGTTTAACAGCTGTGGCGCTTCCTTATGAAGGTTTTTAACATTAAATAAATACAAATTTATTTTTGCAATTGTGTACAAAGTGACCTGAGCTTAACATACGGCTTAACATTTAGTTTACAGAACTATGTTAACGGCTAAAGTGCTATCTACAATATGAAGTGTGTGTGTTTCACTCTGCAGCTTAATCCGGTTTAATCGCTGTTATTGTTATGCTTGGCGTTTGGTGTGGTGCTATCAGTTTGGGTGGCGCACGAGCAGTGCCCCGACTTAGGGTCGCTCCACCACTCGACCCCAGGGGCAGCGTTATATCCAGTCCACCAGAATCGCCCTTCTCCTGGGCAGAGTGAAAGCGTCCACCCTCGCCGCGTGCCCGATTCATTGCATGACGATGACGAGATTCATGCAGATATTTACAACGTTCCTTGGGGATGCGTGACTCCAGTTTGGCGCGTGCATGGCGCCGAATCAGTATGCGTTTGTACTGCTTTGCATTAACATATAGCGGCTCCTCATCAGCTTCGCCCTTTGAGTTCTCATCCTCGCTGTTCGTATTCGTGCCCGTGGTGCTTGTGGAAACATCTGCACTGCTAGCATTACTTGTAACATTGGTAACTGCCGCGGACACACCAGCTGATGTGGCTTGAACCTGCGTTTGTTGTTGCTGTTGCACATTATTGTTGCTGTTTTGGACTACATTGGTGGCAGCATTAGCGGCTGCCGCATTAACCGCTGCCGCTGGCACCATTATGAGCTGTTGTCCAGCACTTTGGGCAGCCGGATTGGCACTTGGAGCAGCTGTTATTTGCACAAGTTGTCCATTAATATTTAGGTAATGTGGAGCGGGTTGTGCTGCTACAGCAGCCGCTGCTGCTGCTGCCGCGTTTGGATCCAATGAGGTGAGTGTGGGTGTCTGATAGAATATGGTCTGGCCATCGGGAAGTTGCATCACTTGCATCTGAGGCTGCTGTTGTGCAGCCTGCAGCATTATTTGGTTCGCTTGCAGTGGTATCAATTGTGGTTGCAAGCCGCCTGCACCCGCTGCTACACCCGCTTGTCCTTGCTGCGGCTGTTGGCCAATTATAATTTGGCCGCCACTCGTCATCATGGGCATCGGGATAACCTGAATTGGTTGTTGTCCGGCATTTCCCACTGTTGCCGTTGTTACTGCGCTGCTTGCATTCGTATTGTTATTAATTGTAGTAGTGCTGTTGTTGTTGCTGCTGCTACTGCTACTTCCATTGTTGTTGTTGCTGCTAGCGGAGGTGGCTGCGTTGCTCATATTTGGAGTTGCTGTGGTTGTTGTGCGGTTACTGCTAAAATGGTTATCCATAGCGCGCAGGTGGCGCTATTATTGTGTGTTTCGTGTCCCTCTTTTACGCCCTCAGTATACACTTACTGTAAAAGCGAATATGTGAAGCCGATTTTGAGGGTGGATGGCACTTCAATGTTTCTTAAGAGACTTATGGTGACTAAACCAAAACAACTGAGCTTACAACTACAAACGAGCGTCGTTAGCGAGCTATTTACTTTAAGCTATTTACTCACCACTTTCTTTGCGTCTAGTCTAGATGCTTGTCGAGACATATTGTTTGCTTATTTTGTTTTAAAAATGCTCCGCAAATTGTGGTAAAACTTTTTTCTTCAGTGGTGGGTGTACTACTCATGACACTGATTTAGCGATGTATTTAAAGAATCGATTGTTTTCGGTGTATATGCGATATATGCTCATCGATGGAGTCGCATGTATACTGATCTATCGTTAATGCTGTGGGGTGTTGGATCAGCAAACCACCACAAAAGATAAAATGGTATCGATGTACATCAACATTCCTAGTCCAAAGTACGATCTTGCGGATTTCTCCGTTAAATAAAACAAACAAAGAACATGGCTTCAACTGGACTGCTCGTGGTATCTAACATCAAGCAACTAGGAAAGTCGTTGCGCAGTATTGAAAAATACGTAAGCTCGCTTTACATTCACCTCAATGTGCCGGCATCGACACTGTCGCCACCGCCACCTGTTTGGGGCCGTCTTATATCACAATTGTACGCGGACAGCAGCAGATATGTAGGCAACAAGATGGATCTACGCGTACTTGTAGCGCCGCTAAAGCAACAACATGATGCTGGGTCTCTGAAGGTACGCAAACCCGTGGACATCATATTCTCTGATGCACATCAACCGGAGCTCTGCGACAGACTGCGATCACAGCTAAATATAAGCAAGCCCACCATTTTTCTTGAGGACACATGCTTGTCTAATTTAGAGGCGGATAGCAGCCCAACTACCAATCAGAAAGTCTATCCCAACGTAGTTTTGGGTGGAACCTTTGATCGCATACACATAGGTCATAAAATATTTCTCACCCAAGCTGTTCTGCGCGCATGCAAGCGTCTCGTTGTGGGAGTGACAACAGCGGCAATGACAAAAGGTGACACAGAGTGCAAAGAACACATATCAATATTACTCAGCATTATGCTTATCTTTTAAAATCATTTATTAACTTACAGGCAAAGTGCTGCCCGAGTTGATATTGCCCGTTGAAGTCCGAATTGAAGAGTTGCGCGATTTCCTATTAGATATAGATAACACATTACAATACGATATTGTTCCAATTGACGATCCATTTGGTCCAACGCAACATGATCCAGAGATGGACATGATAGTGGTTAGTGCTGAGACGTTGCGTGGCGGTCAAAAGATTAATGAGATACGGGCTGCAAAAAAGCTTTGTCAACTGGATATTTTTGCCATTGAAATTGTTGAGAGCAATGTTAACGATGGCATCCATGAGTCCAAAGTTAGCTCTAGCAATACGCGCATTGACCTGTTGGGTACACGTTGGTTACACCCAGAGGTAGGGTTTCACTTTCTCTCTCTCTCTGATCATGAAATGTTAATAACTCTTTCAATATTTTCAAGGCACGCCCACAATTGCCTATGCGTCCCTACATAATTGGCCTGACGGGTGGCATTGCTTCTGGCAAAACAAAAATGTCCGATAGATTTGGCAAGATGGGCGCCCATGTCATCGACTGCGATAAAATTGCACACGATGTCTATGTGCCGGGTCAGCCGTGCTATGAGAAAGTAGTTAAGCATTTTGGCCCTGAGATACTAGCTAGTGATGGTCGAATTGATCGCACAAAGCTAGGACCCAGAGTTTTTGCCAATCCGCAAGAACTACAAGCGCTTAACTCCATTGTTTGGCCCGAGATACTGGTTGAAGTCAATAAAAGACTTGATAAACTGCGTGCTGGAGCACAGGTTCCCAAGGTGGTGGTGCTGGAAGCAGCAGTTTTGTTAAAGGCCGGCTGGGAGTCCAGCTGCCATGAGGTGTGGTCCATGATTGTGCCGCCAGAGGAGGCCGTTAAGCGTGTTATGGAACGCAACAAGCTTAGTGAGAATGAGGCTAGAAATCGTATTGCCAGTCAAGTGAGCAATGCGGAAATTGTGGCCAAATCACAAGTGATCTTTAGTTCACAGTGGGATAATGATTTTACGCAGCGACAAGCGGAGCGCGCCTGGCAAATGCTTAACAAGGAGCTGGAAAAAGCTGACCGGCTGCAAAGTAGCCTGTGATGCAATATCAACAATTGCTAGTTACATTGATTTATTGTTGTTATTGTTAATGCATTTATTTTAATGCCTTTTTTAATTTTGGTCGAAAGTACATAGAGCAATAAAGCCAGGTTAATAAAATCGGGAAAATCATACTTATAACTTCAATCAATGGCTTTCGCCTTTTTTGCCAGATACACGCTTGAAGTCCGTCATCTTGGTGGTAATGATAGGTGAGCCAATAAAGCCAATGTAATCGATTTGAGTTATGTCGCCACCGGACTGATTGTTCTTCACATATATCTGTATGTTTTGTACATTCTGGAATTTCACATAACGCAAATTGACGGGATTACCGTTCTCTAGCTCTTTTTGCCCCAGGCTGCAGAGTATGGAAAATGTGGAAATTAATTGTTGGTAGTCAGTTATCAGTGATGATTGATCCACTTACGACAAATCTTGCACACTGCTCATTGACTCTGCCATATCAAAGTCAATTGTACGTGGCTGATTGATAAACAGCTTGACATCCTTGGGACCCAACTGGGCTGGTGCCTTGAACTTCAGTGAGTGTATCTTCACAGCCTGATTAAATGTTATGGATAAAATGAGCTGCTCATCGCAGTCCGATTGCAAGAAGCCGCCGGCCGAGGCTAGAGCATGCTTCAAATTGTGATCATCGGCTTCATTCAAGCACTCGCACTCCTGCTTTGAGATGAATGTGTTCAGTTCCATCTGTAAAGACATACAAACGTCGTCAGGTAATCAATATATGTTTTGACCGACAGTTAACTTACCAAACCCTGTCCATAATCTTCTCCACCCTCCTCATCGCCATCAGATCCAATATGCTCCTGAATTTTTGCTTCCAAACCATTAATGTCAGCACCCTGGATGCGATCGATTTTCGACCGGTTGCGGTAAAATATGAAAGTGGGCATTGCTGAGACACCTTGGCCGGCGGCTGTATCCGGGCACTTATCCACGTCCACTTTTAGAAATATGGCTTTGGGATATTTGTTGGGAAACGTCTCAAAAACAGGCGCAATCCTTTGGCACGGCCCGCACCATGTTGCCGTAAAGTCTACAACAACTAATCGGACGCCTGCCTGCGATAGCTCTGCTTGAAAATGCGATTCGTCGTTTATAATACGTACTGCCATGTTTACTTTTAATTGAAGATGAAATGCAAAATGACTGGCAGGTTTTTTACAACAAAAAAATTTTTAGTTGCTCGTTTTGTGCTCGTGATGCTATATCGAAACTTATCGATGACCGCGAATCATCGCGTACAATTTTATACCAGCTCTAAATATGGCGTCTGCGTAAAAACAAGAACAAGAAATTGTAAAAATTCTTTGCGATCGCCGCTAAAGTGTGGCATTTTGATTGTGAAAAGTTAGGAATGTTCAAGCCTTACCTCACAAAATAAGTAGTTTGTAAAATATTAACATAATGGACGTTCAAGAGCCAAGAGGTAAGCCGCTTATATCTGCAAAACCGCTTTGCAAATACCGACGAACACACACACAAGCATGTGGAGCGAAGTTAAAAAAAAAAAATCTGTATGCTTTATTCTTTTGCAGATGCAAGTTTACGCAATATAATAGATAAACTGGCGGAATTTGTAGCACGAAATGGACCCGAGTTCGAAGCAATTACCAAACAAAAGCAACAAAATAATCCAAAGTTTGAATTTCTCTATGGTGGTGAATTTGCCAGCTACTATCAATTCCGTGTGGCAGCAGAGCAAGCAAGTAAGCGGCGCAACTATTGACATCAAGCTATCGTCAGATTTAATAACACATAATTGTTTCAGTGCTAAAACAACAGGGCGGAATGCCAACGGGTGCTCATTATATGCAACAACCTCCGCCAACTCATTCTCACTACGCGGCGCAACAGCAACTTCCAATCAATATGCATGACAATGCGCCGGAAAATATGCAGCAAGCGCAACAACAAAAACCTCAACATCTTTGGCCGCCCAATGCTAATCCCGGACCAGGACCTGGACCTGGAGCATCGCCTGGAAATTCGCAAACAACAAACGGCACGGCATTAGCATTAAATCTTGGCAAACAATTGGAATCTGTTAAAATGCAGCAAAATACGTTACGGGATCAAATCAAACAATCGGATGCAAATCTTGCCGCACAGCATACGGTAAATACATCAACTCAATTTGATTTCTTTACAGGTGTGACTTCCTCCTATATAAACATTCTTTTCGCACACATCTCACGAAAGGAAAGCAGCTTAACTTTGAATGTGTTCAATTTCCTATACCCTTTAAAATAGAAGCAATGAACTAACTTTAAAATTCAGCATACGTTTTAATCAGACTTTGGATTCAAAATCTCTAAAAATGTGGTTGAAAACAGACCGTGAAAATGAACTTTCTTCCTCTTTCTTCATCATTTGTAACCAAACATTTTTTTCGACCAGCTTTGACAAATGCATTTTCTCAATTTCTTTAATTTGGATCGTGATTGTCTATTGGGCGTTGTCTTAGTAAAGTGTTTGTGGCGAAACTGATTTAAGATTTACTTTAAGTAAATTGTGACGATTTTTGATTGTCTTTGAAGTTTCTAATCCTTTTCTTACCCCAAAATGTGTACATTTTTCTTAAACTGGGTTCCTTTTTCTGTTTTGCATCGGGGCTAAATGTATTCTGTGTTTGTTTCTGTTCTTCAGTCATTCGTCTTTCCCCGGATATATTATATATATATAAATACTTTCAGCTTATTAAAAAAGGCATTTTTCTTAACGATTCGAAACTTACAATATATTTATAGTATTATGTTTTAACTATCGACTTAACAATTTTACAATGCTACATTAAATTTTTGCTTTATTGTATATTTTTTGAAACATAAAACCTAAAAAAAAAAAACCGAAACCACTCTTCACACCAACTGATAAAAAATAAAATAAATGTGTGTAACAAAAAAAAAAAATATGAAAAAATATTAAACGAATCGAAAATCGTTTGCTGTTGCATCCGAAATATCAAATCTCTTGTTGCGCGATCAATAAATCAACGTAACCGAAAACAAACCAAATTGAATGAAACCAAAAATGAACCTTTAGGCGCTGATGACACAAAAGGCAAAGCAAATTGACGAAGCGATGGCAGCGGCACAGGATGCTCAACTGGAACAATTGAGCAATGAGCAGGGTATCGTGCTACGGGAATTTGATGGTGTTCTACAGCCGATCATCGAGTCCTGCACCAAGGATAGCATCTCTGCAGGTAAATATATATATTTGGCCAGCTCACCAACGAGCGGTTAAAAATTTAAAGAATAGTATTTATATATGATTATGAGTATTTATGTTTACGTCAGTTAACTTTAAGCCAGACAAAACTTCAAAAGAAATTCAAATTCAAAAACAAAAACAAAAAAAACTTAAACTAATTTTAAAATTTTGATACATAAACTTAATTTGCACTGAGACTTATGACAATATGAGTAACCCGTTTGATATTGCAATTTTAGGCAAGAACTGGATTTTACAGCATTCAACCGACAGCGCAAAAATCAATGTCGTTTTACAATATCTTTTAAAGAAGTATGCCTCAGTTTATATATTCATTTTATGATCCAATAACTTTTATTAATGATTCTTTCTTTCGACGAGTATTAAGCGAGAAACGAAAACGAAACGAAACACGCACAAAACGCATGCATGCAGGCAGGCGAAGCAGAGAACGTGTGTGCCGGTCAATTAATCGAAAGACAGAGAGCGAGAGAGCTGATTTATCGAATTCGATTCGTTGATTCGTTTTTATTTGAAAAGATGCACGTTTATTCCGATTTCCTCAGTTAACATTTCGAGTCTTAATCATAGTTAGGCAGCAACATCAAGTTGCTAAACATACACAGAAAAAAAGCAAAGAAAAAAAAAGAAATGGACAAAAATATGTTTTTCGTTTATTAATTTATTTTTAGGGCTTTGGTCAATGGTCCAACGTTTCAGCAAAAATTGCATCTTATATATTTAGTTAATGATATACTCCATCACTGGTAAGTTCGCAAACCAATACTAATTATAGAAATAAAATTGATTCACTTTTAAAAATGACCAACTAAGTAACAGAGCAAAAGCTTTAAAATGTATAGGCACTTATAACTTTGTTGCTTAGTTAGGGAACATAGTCTAATGACAGGGACGGACAGACGGACGAAACTAACGAACTGGGGGCTAACTGACTGCATCTCCAAAAGATCTGTTCCCAGATGCAGGCAAGTTTGTTCAAGCTCAAATAATCTATTTACAGCATGCGCAAAAATGTCAGCGAATTGAAGAACAATCTCGAGAACGTCGTTATACCGATGTTCTGCAGCGCCGACTTGAGTAAGTATTCCAACAGATCCCAATATACTCATTGCAAGTCTTTAATTTGTGTTTGTTTCGTAGTTGCCAGCAATGATCAACGCCAGAAGCTTGCCAAGCTGCTATCGCTGTGGGAGTCCAAAGCTAAGTTCTTTGATGCCTGTGTTATATCCAAGTTACAATCGCCAGATTCATCCATGCAAGAGTATAAAACAAATCTGCAGAATTCGCATCACGATATTGTGGCCAAGTTTACGCAGAGCACGAAGGCAACGCTAGACAAGTGAGTATAAATCGATATATATTTGAGAATGGACTAAAATAAATAGTAAAATACTTTTTACTTTCAGCTATCAAAAGCAACATCAAATCTTTCTGCAGCATGCAACGCAACAAATTGCTCAACTGGAGCAGCAGAAGTTGCAGCTGGAGAAACAGATTCTAGTAGCTAAAAATGCCCAACAACAGCAGCAGCAGCAGCAACAAAACTCGCCTCAGGGCAAGAATATACCTTCCTTAATGGCACAACGCATTAATATGCCCGGCGTGAATAAGGAGCATATGCAAACGCCGCCACCGCCGTCAGCAACACACGAACAACATCCGCAGGCAGGCAACAATATCTATGCTGCCTATCAACAGCAGCAACAAGCACAACAGCCGCAGCAGCAGCAACAACCAGCAAATCACTTTGTTGATCCGCGAGGACCAAACTTTTTCATTCCGGACATGTCAAAGCCGCCGCCAGGTTTCCCAGCGCCCATGCCCATGCATGGTCAAGTGCCACCGCAACAGCAGCAGCAGCCACCATCTCAGTACACGTCTCAAATACCGGGACAGTTGCCTGTTGCCAGTGGCGATTCAGCTGTTGATATGGGTGTGCTAAATGCAGCCATCCAAGCTGTGATGCAAATGACACATCAGCAACAGAGACATCCCGATGACCAGCTGCAGTTGATCTCACAGCAGCATCAGCAGCAATTGATCCCACAACAGCAGCAGTTGCATCAACAGCAGCAGCTGCAACACCCTCACCAACAACAACAGCAACCGCTACAACACCCTCATCAACAACAACAGCAACAGCTACAACACCCTCACCAACAGCAACAGCTGCAACACCCACACCAACAACAACAGCCACAAGCTTTTCCACAAATGCCGCTTAATCTGCCGATTGAAGCCGGCGTTGATTTGGGCGCCTTAAATGCAGCCATACACGTTGTGTTGCAGCAGCGACCGGACGAAGTGGCACTTGGCACTGAATCGCATCCGAATCAGGATCAAGATCCCGATAAGCAGCCATCTATGCCGCAGCCAGAGCCCCAAGTCCCGTCAGCGCCTTACTACGATTTGCCAGCAGGTCTCATAGTGCCACTCATTCGACTTGAGGACTACAACTACAAAGCATTGGATCCTGCAGACATTCGGCTGCCACCGCCGGCGCCGCAAAATGATCGCTTAACAAACGCATTGAATGCTTTCTATGCGGCGCCTTCGCACGATCGTCCCAGGGACAAGTAAGTATCTATTGATATTGAAATATCATTCGCAAAATCATTTAAACAATCTCTTTTAAATTTTCAGCGAGGGCTGGGAAAAACTTGGTCTCTACGAGTACTACAAGGTTAAGAATGCGGCTCGAAAGCAAAAGGAGGAAGAAATTCGTAATGGTATACGCGAAAAGTCTCGCTCAGCTAGTCCAATTATCCTAGAGAAGACGAAGAAAAGTAACAAGCGGTGCTATCGGTGGGTTATCTATGATTAACAAACTTAAAAGCGTTGACTTATAGACTTTTATTTGCCTTTGCAGATCAAAAAGTCGAAGTAGGTCGCGTTCACGATCGCCCAACACTCGCACTAAATCCCGCTCACGCTCACGCTCCAAGTCAAAATCCGTGGAACGAGTTGTAACGCCGCCACCGCCGCCGCCTATTCAACGCAATGTTCGAGGAGGAGCGGGCGGTGGTGGTGGTAGCAATCGCAAGATGCGCAATCGTTCGCCACGGCACGAACGCGACAACAGTAATCGCGAGCATCGAGCTGAAAGAAATAATAGCAACAATGCTAACAATTCCAGGCGCGTGGATCGCGATAGATCGCCCACGCCACCAAGTTTCTTGTGAGTGTTAAAATGAAACTCCAAAAATTGTTCCAATCCTAGCATATGTTTTTTTTTCGTGCAGTGGAAGCAACTTTGCTAAGCCGCAGGAGTTCATTGAAGAGACAAACAAGGGCCATCAAATGCTTATGAAAATGGGCTGGGGCGGCACGGGAACTGGCCTGGGTTCCAAAAGTCAAGGCATTGATACGCCAATTTCGGGAGGCGAGGTGCGGGATCGCAAAGATATGTATAAGGTAAACTAAAGATGAAAGAAAAGCTGACTTCCAATAGATTTTTAATTTGTACAAACTTTTATTTCAGGGCGTGGGCAACAATTTAAATGATCCTTTCGAGAGATTCCGCAAGAATAAAGGCGCCGCTTTTGCGCATCGCATGAGCACAAGAGATTACAAAACTTAGGAAATAGCCCTCAGTTCTTGCCCGCCCTCTGGTACTGTCGCATTTTTGTTCTTTTCCGTTTCTTCTATCCGAGAGAATACAGTTTTATATAAAGCATACAAAAATGTTTATTTTATACTAGTAATTAAGCTGTCACATTGTGTGCCGTCTGTGCCGCCTTGGCGTTGACCTTTTCAAGCACCTGCGTCAATCCCTTGCCGGGACCACACTCAAAGGTGCGTGGAAAGTCAGCGCCTTGTCGCCGTTCATAGAGCTCGTGCAATGTTTGCTCCCATTTCACTGGACGCACAATCTGTTTGGGCAACTGACGGAGGATGTCCGATGCATGCTTGTATGGCTTGCCATCGACATTCGAATAGACCCGTATTATGGGATCCTGCAGGCGGATTGACTTGAGAGCCTTGGAAAATGGTTCCACAGCGCTTTGCATGAGGGGCGTATGAAATGCACCGCTGACCGCCAAACGCTTCATTCGGCGTATTTTTAGAGCCTTGGCATTCTTCTCCAAAAACTCTAGGGCCTCCACATTGCCGGCAATTACTTTGCAATGGGGATACATGTAGTTGGCAATACCGCAATAGGGTGACTCCACTCCTCGATCTAAACACCATTGTTGCGCCTTGGCGCATGCCTCGCCAAGATTAGTATCCGGTCCGTAGATTGTCATGGCCATAGCACCCGATGCCTGATCGCAGGCAGCCTGCATGGCATTAGCACGCACCTGCACCAGTTGTAGGGCTTTATCAAACGGCAGCGCTCCGGCATAGACTAGAGCTGTAATCTCACCCAGACTAAAGCCGGCGGCGGCTACACAACTCTCAATGGCTTTGGGCCGCTCTTCGCGTAGCTGCTCTAGTGCCGCCAACGAGGATACCATTACAGCCAACTGTGCGTACTCGGTGCGGTTAAGTTTCTCACGCGGCCCTTCCAGACAGATCTTAAGTAAATCGTATTTTAGCACGTCGTTGGCCAGCTCAAAAATGCGTCGGGCGCCAGGAAAACGCAGTAGATCTTGGGCCATACCGACATACTGTGTACCTTGGCCGGGAAACAGTACCACGCTCGTTTCCTTCGGGTCAATAGCAGGCCGGCTGTTGCTTGTTTCCAAGGGATCCGCAAGTTCTTTGAGCAACTGATCTCGTTTGCTAGCTGTTGCATCCTGTGAAGCTACCGTTTCTGTTGTGTTGCTCCAGCGGCACCAGCTCCAGTTGACAGGCAAAGTTGTTTTTCGCAACCAATTCCGCGATTTTGCAACGAACATGTTTTTGTTTTCTGAAAATGCGGCTTTCAATTTAATGCATAACAGCTGTGTATAGTATGTTAAACAAGCCACTAGGTGCCGCTAGTTAGTGGCGCCCTCCAACGCTTACCGCACATATCCGTATCTTTTAAAATACTTTCGATTTCGTTGCTCACTAATGAGGTTCAGGTCTTGGCTATTTGCACACACAATTGCCGTTAATCATTTTTCTTTTTGCTATTTAAGGTCAAAAAGGACATGCTATCTTGACTTGACTGTTGACGCTGATCAAAAATATATATACTTTATGGGGTCGGGGATGCTTTCTTCTGCCTGTTACATACTTTTGCACAAAACCATTATACCATTTTTACCCATTTTCTTGATTGCTTGATTTATGTTCGCCAACGTTAGCAAATGTTGGCTATGACTAAGACGGTCAAGATGGCCAACACCATTAATAGCAATTTGGCCAACCTTACTCAAATTTATTTGGCATTGATTTCACATTACTCATGCGTCTGCGAATTAGTTTTAATTAAATAGTATTTCGGCAGAGCATAAGAATGTCGGTTTCCCACTGACGGGCGGGTTTTCTCATTAGAAATTCGAGCCCTGCTTGCCTGTGCAGAATCGTTCAGAGTTTCTTGAACTTGTATCTTGAAAAGACAAGAGCCGAAAAATTCTTTGACAGACCGGTAAAGGTAAGGAGGTAAGGAGGATAGCAAAAAGGAATGAACGGCAAATTGTTGTTCTTGTGTCAGACACGGACGTGACGCACCACTTTCGCTCTCAGTTCAAGGAACACGCCTTCCACCAAAACACAAACAACAACAACACCAACAACAAGAGCACACACAGGAACCCACTCTCAAGCTCTCACACGATCATCTTCTTGTTGCCAAGGACCAAGAAGCTTGTCTAGACATGGAGAGCGAGAAATGATTATGATGATCATAATGATGATCATGATTAGAAGCTAATAGAACGAATAACCAGTTTTGTTTTGGTTTGCCAAAAATTTCGTTGCGGTAGATGAGAATCTGACTGCCCGCCCAGGTATGTTATACAAGTAAGTACGTATAAGAATAAGATAGAGAGATAAGAACATACACATAAGATCGTTGACATGGCGCAAGTGGCGTGGTTATTTTATTATTCTTTTTTTTTGCGAATTTTATTAAATCAGGTTGTGAAAAACGTAGCATACACACACACACAAACGTTTGTATTTATGAATGAGACTC
This sequence comes from Scaptomyza tumidula, assembly GCA_035044465.1. Taxonomy (NCBI): domain Eukaryota; kingdom Metazoa; phylum Arthropoda; class Insecta; order Diptera; family Drosophilidae; genus Scaptomyza; species Scaptomyza tumidula. Next base: position 8,440,757 of record JAWNNW010000442.1, on the reverse strand, counting down.
GACTCGACTCGTCTCGTGGCCTTTTGGGTCCAGCCAGAATCGGAATCTGGAGCTGTTATAGATCCACCAACAGTAACAAAAAAATCAACATATTTGCACACACAAAAGCAACAAAAACTAATAAAATGCATACCTTAGTAAATGCCAAAGTAACTTTATATTCGCATTCTTGCTCGTTCGTGCGAAATACATATCGATACGTATGCACATATATTTATTATATATTATTGAATTTCAATGTTGATTTCACAAAACGTGCCGCCGATACCGTTAGATTTCAAGAGCTTGCAAAAATTCCACAGGACCAGAACAAAAACACGTAGCACCGAAATTCCGCTACTAATACTGAACCACGGCAGTGATTGTAAAATAAAAGGAATGTACAAACTGCAATTGCGTCTTATTTAAATGCGCATGCATCGCGCATACGACCCGTTTCCGCGTGTGAGAGAACGAGGGAGGATCCCAGCTAACGATAAAAAACTCGGCCGAATGTGTGCATTGACCGGCATCATTCACATTCACACCGAAACAACAAAAATATACCACATATGCGTATGCGTATGCGTTTGCGCGTATGCATATATTTTTAATGCACCAAATTAAGAAGCAAGTAAAAAAAGAACAACACAATGGCAGCAGTTAGCATATGTAAATTTCATTGAGAAATAACCGTTAAGCGCTCAATGTCAGTATAACGTCAATGCGTGTGCAGCACCTGCTTTACTCTGCTTGTTCTGCGCTCTGCTCTCTGGTCTGATCTGGTTGACTCTCTCCGCTCTCACCACTCACTCGCGTAAAATGCACCAAAGCAGCCAAACAACAACAAACGTCAAACAAAAGTGAGAGTGCACTTGAGATGAGAGTGAAATGTGAGTGTGTAAAGAGTGTGAGAGTGGTTTGACCTTGCGCATATATTCTATTTCACTTTGACACAAAATTATGTAATTGTTTGTGTATGTGTTGAAGTGAGAGGCAAACTAAATATTTGGCATTTCTTATTTATATATTTGCTTGCCATAATTAATGTGTGATATATGGTGAATAAGTGCGCAGGCGTACAAATCGTGACGTATGTTATGCTAAATAATAAATTTTATGAATGAAATGACCATATAAACAAACAAAAAACACACACATACATAAATATTCGTTTATGTATGAATTTCACAACAACGGCAAAAGCAACGTGCGTGAGGCTGCGTATGTTGCTAACGGAATTCCCCTAGCAACAAGGTAACACTTTGCTTGCCGCGATGTATCAGATTGTAGCTGGCCACGCGCTCTTGCTCTCACTTTCTCCCACAGGTTGACCGCCAAGCGATTTTGCTGTCGGCTTCCTCATTACATGACAACTGCGATAAAATAAAAACATTACAGTTTCAAGGTGTTAGATAAAAAACAAAACATAAATTGGCCGGCACACGTTATTAAGCTTTATCAGAAGCAATAGCAAATGACTCAAATATTACTTGGCAATTATGTTGAAATAGCCTTGGCATTGACTTAAGCCAAAAACCAACAAACAAAACCAAGAATACCAAAAATAACGCGGCAAAACGTTAATTTAATAGCCAACGTCATCTGCGGGAATCCTTTCATGTCTGACGTCGACTCGTTTCTACACACAAAATCCAATAATCGAAATCATGTCGGCGCCGGCGCGCCTTTTCGCTTACGCATGCGCGTATTTCGTGCACGCTGTTCTCTTTCTTCTTATTGTTGTTGTTATTCTTGTACTCCTACTCCTCAGGGCGGCGCGCACGACGTTCGTGAGAACACGAAGCTAAAGCCGAAACCGAAGTCGCTGCTGCTGCTGCTGCTCCTGCGCTCTGGAACTTATTTGCATACATGCGCGTATAAAAGCTAACAACTTTGTGCGAAGCTTTCATTTGAGTTCGCAGCTTACAAAGTGACGGGTCGGTGGTTGTTTTAATACAAAGTGTTGCGTTCGTTCGTTTACCCTTTTTTTTTACGCAACGCCAACAAAGAAGATTCTACTACAATAACACGTATACGCAGTGTTGCAAGTGGGGCAAAGTGAAACTGAAAAATAAACTACAACAAATACAAATTGGAATTTCAATAAAAACATAAACACCAAAAAATGGATTCAAAGGTGAGTTATATATAAATAAAGTGTTAATGATGCAAATTTCCCACTATTTTCGAAATAGTAGTAAAACTTACCATTAAGGTAGTTGATATATTTGATTATTGAGAGTTGTTGTCGTTGTTATTGTTGCTTAAAGAGGGGTGTGTACCACAATGCAAACCTGTAACACAACCTGTCTGTGGGCGGGCGGGCTAAAAATACAAAATTCACAAAACAAATGCGCTTTTGTTCTCAGTTAAGACACTGTGTGAAAAATAAGCATAAAAGTGTGTTTTCTCACTCTCTGTTTCTTAATATTTTTATTTTGTTGACTTTTTTTTATCGCTCAATGCGGAAATCGGCTCGTTATTACATAATTTCCAATTTAATTGTTATACGGGGAAGTTTTGCACATTAAAAATGCAATTTTGGGCTGCAACGACTCGCAAATGCGCTCCAGTTTCACATATATATGCTCTTGCCTGACTTGTTGTTGTGACCCAGTTTATTGGCCCCCACACCCACAGCCACACCACCCAACACACAACAAGGACAAGGCAACGTCACGATCCGATCTGAATCGACAAGCACCAACAGCTCGCGTCATTCAAAGTTGTTTATCCACATACAGATACAGATACAGATAAATTTGTATATTGTTAACACAGATGCAGTTAATTCTGAGATTATTTTGGGTTTGGGAAGTTTAAATTTAACTAATTTATTTTCAACTTATTGTTTATTTGTTTGCAGTTCAAAGTGTGCCGTTGGATGCTGATCGTTGTGATCCTTGGCTGCTGTCTGGTGAATGAATCCCAAGCTTTTTGCTCGCTGGACGTTATGAAAAACTTTGCGATGGAGGCGTGCGAACGTTTGTTCCAGCGGGATGAGGCCAGGGAGAGGCGCTCCATAGACTACAGTGATCATCATTCAAATAAAATTGGACGTAAGTATTAAATCGCATCGACTAAAGATAATAAGGTCACAGAGTCAATCAACTCGGAATCGGAAACAAGTTTAAACAAAAATTAAATATTAATATTAAATAAATATTAAACAGTTCCGATGTTTATTAAACTTGTCGTTCGTTTTCAAGGCACAAGTTCAAGTCGAAGTTTTTTATTAAATATTTTGCATATTTTATTTAACTCTTTGCAGATGATAAAATGCATAAGGATCAGCATTATATTGGCAGAAGCAGCTATCCACACGGTGGCTATCTTAAGGTTAGCAGGGAGCACTATCATCGCCTTATGCGTCTGGACATAATGCCCCGTTATAAGCCACGCAAGCAACATATGGACAAGAAGATGCGCTTCAAGCGTGATAATTCCAGCAAAAGCTACAACAATATCTCATATTGTTGCTTTCACAACTGCAACGAGGAGTTCTTCTGCTAATACAGTTGTGGTTGATGCCACAAGGAATCCTTTGAGACGATGCTAGTCAGCAACTGATTCCGTCCTTACGCTCCATCTATATATTTATATCAAAGATATATATTACACGCGCTCTCACTCTTATAGAGTAGGTACCTTATTGTTGTTGCCACCTTGCCAATTTGTTGGGGGCAGCAACTCTTGCCACAGTATTACACAGTAGAACAATGAATCCGAGTATTAAGTTAAATAAGATCCTAGTTTATAAGACATTGTGTCATACTAAATATATACCATATAAAATCACTAAGCTACATGAGATCGTTTTATTTGTAAGATTTTTGGAAATCGGATCTATACTAAGATATATATCCAGACATGGCTAGAGATATAGAGAGATTTCTTATTTAATCCAATTAAATTCCATATTTAAAACGAATTTTATTTAATTTAATTTTCAAAACTCCAAATTTGACCTTTATGTAAAGCGCCAATGTCGTATGCAATGATTTTAGTTGAAATGAGTTCTTGGAAAAACTGTCGTTACTCATTTTTAAGGTTCCGAAGAATAAGGAGGTGAACCCTATTAGATTTTATACTTTTTTTTATCGCAATGTTGTCGTCTGTATTATTCACTTTTTAATTGGCTTTATTCACTCAGCTCGCAATGCTGATTCAGTTTACGTAGATATATATACATTAGTATACAGTATACAAACGTGAAAAGCCGCGCTCTTAAGATTAGGAAGATTAAACTAAAGAGAGAGCTTGCCGCCGCCCGTGGCTTTTAAGCTCAGTTCGTTCTCCCCAGTCTCTAGTTGCTACATAGCTATAATAGGTAGGCACTTTTGGCTTTTCTTAAGCTTTTTCTTTGTTTTTGGTATTTTTAAGGTTCTACAACAATAAGGACGGGGCTCCTTATAGATTATATCATATCTTTTTCGCAATTTCGCCATCAATTAAATATGTAAAAATAAGCCATCTGCCTAAAAGTATGTTATCAAAATATTTCTTGGAGAAACTGCCGTTACTTGCTGACCAGAGAAGATCGTGAAGTATGTTGAAAAAATATTTTATAGTTTTGTCATTCAAAAGGCTTACGTTGCCGTCAAAAATAATGCCGATGATCCGCATATATCCATTTATCGTTTGCTGTTAAAGGTTCGGCCCGGGCTCAAATTGTACGAGGGAACCGTTAGCTATAGCTCCATATCAGGAGAGATGGTGGTACAAGGGGTTAGTGTTCGGAATGAATATCCAAAATAAGATTTTAAAAATTAATTCAAATTTACAAAACAAATTAAATTTATTAAAATTTAAAACAAACATGTCTTTCTCTTCTGATTTACAAGATTTAAGAACATATATACAAGTATTTTATATTCACCTGCTATCAAAGTTAAATATCTGTTATATAAAAGACACCATGACAATCTGCACATTTGACACGACGACTGCTCTGTCCGTCAATTGGTTTCATTGATTGAAAATATTTGGAAATTATAGACAAGATCTCATCCCGTTGTCGCTCCAGAAACTCCACAGTGAAATTCTCATAATTGTTGATGCACTGCATAAATATACGATATAGCACCATTTCCGTGGAGAGAAATGTGTGCAGAGCACGATCAATGCCATCCACATTCTGTTCCAGAAAGTTGCGAGCCAACTGCATCAGCAGCTCCATTGAATCCGTACCAAGGTACTTGGCCATGGCATCAATTACATCCATCAAGCTGCCCAAGTTGCCAATGTGCTGGACAAACTTGAGTCCAAGCCAACTGGCTATTAGATTCACATTCAAACGCATTTTTCCACCAGCATCCAAGCTGACCAAATTGGGCAGCAAAGAAGCACCAACTGCACCTAATGCTGTCGAGCCTTGCGTCAAGTGCCGGTGAATCTCATGCATGCTCAGTAACGCCTCCTTAAAGGGTATATCATTGAGAGTACGCACAATATCAAACTTCCTGTCTCCACCGATGTTGTCATTGTGCAGTTTGGCCGACTCCTCAGCGATCTGGCCAAAGGTTTTCCTGTGTGGCATCAATAATAAGTACATAATAGTATATACAATTTATAATATAAAACCTGGTTTGATTATGCACAGCATTACGCAGAGTGGTGCTATTTTTTGCCTTATTGGCAATGCGCAGATTGTTGATAGAGTGCGTAAAGATGATCAAACTGGAGGCAATTTGAAGCACATCGATGCTGTTCAGCGGCTGATCATCACTGATTTTCTAAAAGATATAAAAAAGTAAGCTCATGAATGTATTGAGCGCACTTTGAACTCACTAAATATATATCATAGATGCCATTTGCCACACCCGTGCCGGATAGCACAATAGACGACACATTTATACTCTTCACGGCCAACTGAGCAGCGGCGTTGACTTCCGTTTGTGCTACTCTCATCGCTGTGGCGGCGCCAGTTGCACCCAAACCGACAACACCGCCAGCCACACCTAGCCAACTGTTGCGCGCCTCGTTGTCGAGCAGCGATATGGATTGCTTGTGATGACGTCGATCATAGAGGCAGCTCACAGAGCGTATTGTGCTATAGGCTGCTGTAGTTAGTCCCACAACGGTGGCAGCCATTATAATGGGTGGCGCCACAGGCAAAGCTAAAGCTGCGGCGACGGGCACTGTGGCAGCTAGGCCACCAACTGTCGCAATGGCATCGCCAGCGTGGAGTATTTGATGATTAACACGCGACGCTGGTGTCGAACATAGCATCAAGTGTACTCCATTGTCCTGATCCTTGGTAAATGTATAGATGCCCTGGCTGGGTGCAATCATTGTGCCTTTGGGCAACGTATTGTGGTAGACATACTGCCGCCAGTTAGGATAAACACGCCCATGCTCATCAATAAAGATCATGCAACAGTTGTCGCTATTATCATTATTATCCTCCCACATGCATTTGCGTGTCCGTATAACGGGATGCCAGCTAAAGCTGGTGGAGTTCAACGCCAACTCTGGATCCTTTTCATTTGAGACCAGCACATAAATAATTGCCGAGAGAAGCATACGATTCGTGTATTTCCTTTGCTCCCAAACATTCTCAAATAATTTGAGACGCTGTCTTTCCAACGCTTTGCTCTTTTTTGTTCTATTTGTACATAAAAGGTTGGCAATCTTCTGCTTTAGCACATCTGCTTGATCTGGCGCAAGTCTGCAAAAGGAATTTGGTTACTTATTTGCAATGGAAACAAATAGCAATTCAACCTACGCGTCCCAAATAATTTGCGAATCCAATCCACTGCTAAGTGCAAAATCGCGTTGCACTTCGAAAACCGATCGGGTCATCGTTGAAAGAGAAGTTCATTTAGTGTTTCGGAGTTAATGTGATAGACTTAACAATTCGTTCGTTGTTATTTTCGAGGTTGTTATGGCAACGGCGTTGTGAAGCTGTTAAAAAATATCGCAAATGTGAACTTTGTATGTATTTGTGATTATAGAGATGAGTATATTTTGACACTAACGGTCTCTGAATTACATAGTCTTAATCTTACTTGGAGTACAACTATCAAGCAACAAAATTGGGTTCTTACGTTACCCAGATTAATGCATATGTATAAATGAATTTATATTTTTGTGTATTCAGCTAAAAATGTATTTTTATTCGGTAAGTGCGCGCATCACTCAAACGATACCGAGTATTTTACAGGGCTCACGACTGCATCAAATTTTTTTCGATAGCTCTACACCGCGCAATCGATAATTTCATAACAGATCGTCCAGCCCTGGCATTTTGTTTATAACTAATACGCGAAACCGCCGGACATAGCGTGCACTCGAGTTTGCGACAATTAGCTCTTTAAATTCAATTAAATAAACTAAGCATTCACTGATTTCAGATTAAAATGAGCTCAATGCAAAAAGAAAACTATTTTACGAGCAATTTACGTAAGAATTAAAAAAGTGCGCAGTGAAAAAACAACACACATTGAACCACAGCGTTGCTGGCAAAAACTACCCAACGAAAACGCTCGCACACTCAGACACAAGGCAACACCAAAAACAAACACTAAAATATACGCATACGTATGAATAATTATACATATGTGTATTTTTAAGCCGAAACTTACTAGCAATTGACATTGGAGCCGTGAGCACCACCTGTTTGTTTATAGTGGCGGCTTACAAACTTACAAAATTTGTTAAGAAATTGCGTATGTGTATGTAACACACATCTGTTGTTGTTGTTGTTGTCAATTGTTGATAATAATAATACAAATTTACATATGTATATGCATTTGTATATAATCCCATGCGCAATTGACATTCTCGCTGGTCGCGTGTAGTTTGAATATATTACTTATTTATGGCTTCAAATGCACAGCTCGGGAAAATCATTCTGTTAATCGCAATTGCCGTCTTTTTCTACTACTTCTTTTGGGTAGCAATTCTGCCGTTTATGATACTCGATGAAGGTGAGTATCAAAACAAACTCAAGGCGTGTATGTATATGTGTGTGCGCGTACATGTGAATATCATTGTTTGCTTTTATTAAATAATCTGAGTTAATCATCATTTGGATGTAGCTCGTTCTCAATTTCGTCCGGCTTTTGTGCAGTAATTAAAGTTCCGCAGATTAAATTCGTTTGTTGTGACTAATATTTATTTCTCACTTTTATAGTATATACAAATGTTTTGCATGTATGCATGTGTGTGTATGTGTTTATCCACCTCCCCCTGTTGCTGTGGTTTAATGATATAAGGTGTATTTGTGATATGATAATTTGAGACGTTTGAATTTGACAGGGGGCAGGGGTTGACAGAATTGTTATTTTGTTTTGCCAATCAGCTGGCAAAAAGAAAGCTTATATTTAATGATCACAAATGAGATTTTTAAGTTATTACGTTTCCTATACATACAACAAACAGTAGTCTCTTGAAAATATAACTTTTCTTTAAATGTACAATGTTACACAGGGTATTTGTTTGTATTGCATACTCAATGAGAAAATTGGTTTTTGTTTCTCGCTTACCTAATTGAGAGCAGCCAAAGTCAAGGTCGTTTTACATGTGAACTTATCCATCCGTCTCTTTCTCTCTCTCTCTTTCACTTTTTCTCGCTCTCTTAGGTAATCCCATACTTTCCTTGTTCCCGCCGCTGAAGTACGCATTCATTGTGCCCACAGTTTTTGGGGTCATCTGCCTGGGCGGCATTGCCGTGTTCTCCTTCTATCACATTTGGAGCATTACGCAGGCGAACTAAAGAAATAAAAAACCATAGACGGAAAAATACAAACACACACACATTTACACACACAGCTGAGCCGATGTGAGCGACGTCATTAAAGGTCGCGGCATTCGAAAGATTAAACGATTGGCAAGCTTAACAGAGGCGGAAAACAGCAACAGGCTGTTCCAGTTGGAAACAAGATGCCACAGTGGCTGGTCATTGGCATCTCAGGCGTCACCTGCGGTGGAAAGACGACACTCGCCCATGGATTGCGTGATTATTTCAAAGGATTGCGCAATGCGCCGCTCTGGAATACACCATATACGATTGGTGATGTGCAGCTAATCTCGCAGGATGATTACTTTCTGCCTGTGGACGATAGACGGCATAAGCGTGTAGAGAAATTGAATGCCATCAACTTTGAGCTTATCACATCGCTGAACACCAAACAAATGCTGGCGGATATTGCTCACGTAATCAATGGACAAACGGAACATAATTATGCTAACTTCGAGCATTATGCGTTGCAATACCAACAACAGCAGCAACAATTGCAGCAGCAGCAGCAACAACATCAGCATCAGCAATATAATACAAATTATTATTATTATGATTATCAGCGGCAGCGTCAGCAACATCATCATCAACATCACCAACACCAACATCATCAGCAGCAGCAGCAGCAGCTACAACAGCAACAGCAACAGCAACAACACAGGCAACATCATCCACAACAACATGCGGATCACATCATGCGCCTCAATATCAATGCACAGATTGCCACACAGCTGCGTGACAAGAAGATCAATGTGCTCCTGATTGAGGGTTTCATGATATTCAATCAGCCAGAGGTGCTGGCTTTGTGTAATATTAAATATCATTTCCATTTACCTTATGAGAAGTGTTATGAGCGCCGGATTAAACGCACCTACGATCCACCCGATGTAACTGGCTATTTTGAGCTATGCGTCTGGCCCTACTATGAGAAGAACTTTGCGGAGTATCGCGATTGTAAGGATATAACATTCCTCAATGGTGAAATAGGCAAGGAGAAGATATTTAAGTTTGTGCTGCAACGGATTGTGCACTATTTCGAGGAGCGTTGCGATGTCCCATCTGCTACTTTGCCAGTCGCCTGTCCACCTCAACAGAAGCGTTTCGGCTTGCTCTATATGGCAACGGCGGCAAGCAATAATAATCATATGGCCACAGCTTTGCCCATGGAACAGTAGGCAGATGCAGCCATACATCCATTTAAATATATATCTATATATGTATACCATTAGATAAATATGGCAAAAAACAAAACAAAACAAAAATATTTGTATAGAGCAAAGTAATGTACATTCAAATTTAGTTGTTACTAAAATAGTTGCTTGAAATATTCGATCGAAACAGTTTTAGAAATTGTTTCTTAAACGTAGTTTTTTCTGTAATTATCTTTTTTAATAATCAAAAGTTTTTAATTTGGGTTTCCAGTTATCTACAATTCAAATTTTATATTTAATACATTTGAAATGTTATCCAATTTGGTTTATGTTCTAATTTTCAAGCAACCATAAAATTTCATTAATCTTAGTATTAGCATTGTTTAAGCTAGAGTATTTAAATATAACGTAACACATCCTCTCTAAAGACTATATAGTATTTATATAGTCTTGTATTCTGAAAAATGTTTTGAAAATGGTTCAGGAATTCATTAAGCTGTGCTAACTAACTAAAATATTATGTACTATATAGCAAAAAAGAAAATCATTAAGAACATTGTGTATTAACTGCAAAAAATCACATGAATGAAATTCAATATTATATATTTAACTAGATTAAGATTTAAGCTCTGGGTCAAAGGAGTGTTTTCAATTCATGGCCAATTTAAAGCTTAGCCAGTTGTAAATAATGTATCATATATTAAATTTTAACTGTTTTACAAATTATAGATATAAGACTATGGACCTCTTAAACTTACTATACTTTTTTTCTTTGTTCGAAACAAACTACACACACACACGAATAAAATATATGTGTATTTAACCCTGGAATAAACGGAACGAAACATTTATGCATTGCTAATTTTATTATTTTATTTTTATTGCATTTTTTTCTCTAAAGAGAGAACGGGAACGAGAAGTTTAATGCTTATCTCAAAAAACACAAGAAACGAAAAAATAAATACATTAATTATAAATGGAAGTATGTACGAATATATACTATACTTCTTGTCGAACGGGCAGGTTTCGTGGTTCAATATATATTTGGGCTGATACTATTTAAGACTTCATTTGCATGCACAAAATTTATTGCCAATGGTTTTACGAATGAATTAAGTTAGATGCCGGGAGGACCATTTTGAATTGTGGCTGACTGCGGCATTGGGTTGCGTTACATGGTTGCGATTATATCAATTATCAACTTTATATGCTTAAGATTATGTTAATAACTTTATGCTTAAATATGATGCTGCTACGTTTATGCTTTCGATCCAGTAACAGCTACAAGTATGAAAAAAGAATGACATATATAATCAAAAGCAAGTCTGTTTAAGAGATATTTTAAGCACTTACCTTTTAGAGCGCATCCCAATCGGTTTGACTGTTATAGACTTCCTCCTCAAGCCAAACAGCGTAGTTGGCCTTAAAGTAATCCGTTAGCTCAACCTTGCGATCCCACCAGCCCGAATGACCAAAGAATGCAAAGTCCGAATGGGTAAGTATCTCATCGCTGGGAAATCCGCCTTCAACGCCGTAATCGTGCAACTGTTGCTGCTGCTGCCCGCTGTTGGCTGAACCACCACCTAGTCCACTGCTGCCGTTGTTAGTATAGCCGTTGGAATCGCGGTCACCGCTGCCATTGCCGGCATGCATGTTGGATTGCTGGGCATTCTCGGCATTCTGGGCGGCAGTGCCATTGTTGCCACCACCAACGCACTTTTGCGTCGCCTCCGGATAACGGCGCAAGTTGAAACGATCGACGCAGGCGCGCAGCGTGCACTCCTCGGCCTGGAAGTCCCAAGGCCTCGACTCGAGATCATTGCCAAAGGCCCAGTCATCATTTAGGCGATGCCGCACCTTGGAATAGATGGCACTCAGAGTCTTCATGTTTGACTTGCGCCATTGACGGCCCAAGTACTTGGTCTGCATCTTCAACAGCTTCAAGACATACAACTGCATCATGGCATGGCGCACCTTAAGCGTCTTCTTTAAAATGGGCGCCGATTTGAAGACCACAAGCATCATAACGCGAGAATGTTTCCACTTGATCAGCTTATTCAGTATACGCAACAGATTAATGCAGGAGAAGACATTACGCCAGGAATAGGGTTTATCAAACATTTCGCCGCCATACACAAAACTATCGCCACTTAAATCCGGTTGCTCACCAATTACGCATGAAGGGAAATCCAACAGTGGTATGGAATTCTTGGTGTTCACATATTCCGTTATGGTCTGATTGAAGAACTTTAGCACCAGGGGTATACAATTGGCAAAGACCAGATGCTGTGACATAAACTCAAACTGATAGACATGATTGATCTTGAAATGCTTCAGATAGAGTAGAATAATTGCCGAGACGGCTTTCACAATGATCTCCTTGTGGCGTCCCATATCAACAGTGAGTTTGGTCGATTGCGTTGCCGTAAGGGGCATCTTCTTGGGCAGCACATCGGCCATTATGTTGATGCTTTCCGTCTTCGACTTGGACGTGGGTGAAGCGGCCAGTAAGACCTTTAACAACGCTATCATATACTGCGGCAAATTGGGCAGTATGGCCTGGTAGAGTATTTCAGCGGGCGTTAGCTTAATCTCGTCTTCGTGCGTTGAGATTGGATTGCGCGCAATATCCTCCTCCTTCTTGATCTGCATGTCCGCCAAACTGACATACATGTGACGTTGCAGAGTCTTAAAACCCTCATGAATGGGCTGTGGCAAACCCGCCAGACTCTCGTGATCGCCAATCAAAGAGTAACCAATGAATTTGTTTCGTGATATATCCAAAAACTGATCAATGTCCTTTTGACGCACCTTGGGAGTCCATGGCAAACGCGCTGTTATCTGCACGGCTGGCACTGCTGGTGGCGGCTGTGTAAGACATGGTTGATTGTTAGGATTCGCGGTTTGCGTTGTGCCTCCGCCCATGTTGCTATTGTTGCCCGACGTCGAGGCGGAGGGATCATCGAACGGGCGATAGTATTGGGATAGTTCATCCTCGCCATTGCCGGTGTTGCCGCCTGTCGAGGAATTGCCATTGTTTGAATTTGGCCCACCTTCATTACCCGACATCTCCATGTCAATCTGCTCAGGTTCGTCTAGAAAACGTTGTTTCATCAACGAACGCCTGTGGGTTAATAAATTTAGATTTTTATTTAGGAAAGTCAATAACGCATTCTCTTTTTCTTGGTAAACCTTTCTGTTCACTTACTTGAAATTCCGTTTGGGATACTGGTTTTCTAAGATATCCGTTGCCGTGGCGGGCGGTGAGCTGGCGCGCATGCATTTTGTGACCTCCAGCGTGTCCTCGGTGATCGGGTCCAGCCCGACCTTAGCTCTGTACTCGTTCTTGAGATTCTTTAGGACATCCATGCCACCTAATCCTAGCAGGGAGACCTTCCACAGCAGAAGCACAACCTTCTTCATGGGAAACTGTGGAGCAGCGCCACTACAGAAACGCGTAATCATGCCAAGCAGCTTGACAGCGAGTAGCTCACCATCTGGGAGTGGACTATTAATTTCCTGGACAAAGGATTCGGCTAGCTGTTTGTAGTCATCGCAGCCCTTCTCACGTTCATCCCTAATCGTCTCCGTTATGATGTACAGCACTGAGAGTATAACTCGAATATCTGTTGAATCCACAAGTGTGACATTAGTAATCTTTACTGCCACAATATCGGGAGAGCAGGCTGTTTCGATCTCCATGTTGAGCAAATCAATGAACGAGGAAAAGACGCCAAGTTGATAAAGCACGATCACATTGTCGCGTGTGTTCTGATGCTGCTCCTCATCCGATTGCACCTCGGCCCAGCAGCCTTGCGCCAGATAAAGGATGCAACGGGCCGCCTGCATGCGAAAGGATCGATCAGAGACCTCGAGTTGATCGACCAGTTTCATAACAATGCTTCGCTGCGAGGCTGCATCTTGTTTCTGCCAATTGGGGGGCAGATCGTATAGCTCCATTTGATCCTCGAATGCCTTGACATTCATTTGGAATTCACTGAACTCCGTGTAACTGTAGAGTTCGGCGATCTCATTCTGATAGCTATCCACATCGGCATAGACGAAATCCAGATCGGGCCCATCGCAATTGGCGTCTACGTCGTGAGTATCCTGCTCGAACGAGTTGTTTATGGATGAAAGCATCATTTAGAGGCTGTTCCTGTCTCTATGTGTATGTGTGTGTATGCAAATGTGTGGGATGTATGTGTGTGCGTATTTTTTGGAAATGTGTATTCCTGTGTTGGCAGTTCGGCTGCTAGGACCGCGCCTTCTCTTCACTACACTTTGCCAATAGCGCGCATAATACTAATTATGTGTTAAACACTGCATTTCACTATTAATTTTGCAAACATAATTATTTAGACTATAAAAAATATCCAGCACAAAAGAAGAAAAATTTAAAAGTGTGACCAGAGCGAGTTTGCTTTGGCCAAATATCGAATGTGAAGAACTTATCGATAGTAAGGCTGGAAAACAGCTGTTCTGTAAAGGGCTCTGTCATGCTTCCCGAACAATAAATTCAGAGTTGCCTGATCACAACAGGATTGCAGAAAATGTTAAGCTTAAATTATATATAACAGCGCCCGCTGACCCCACTATTTATTTGTGTTCCGAAAAGTGCCGGCAGCAGCTCTCAATTGAGCTTCAAAACAAAAAGATTACGAAATAAGTAAGCAAAATAACATTGTTCTAAACACAATAATAAATCTCAAAGCATATCCGAAATCAGTGGATGACAGAATTGAGTGGACAAAGAGCATAAATAGACCGATTGGTATTTACGGCTGCCTGTTGTACTTTGTACCCTAAGTGTGTATCATCGTGATATTGCAAAATTCTTATTGTCACAGTTGCCACCATCTGCAAACATACAGATTATTGTCATATATTGAAAACAAGTAATCATTGTGAAATTGTTGTTTGCGCACTTGCATTGAAATTAAAAAGAAAATGGCTGGTCGTTCCATGGTGTCCTTTCTGCTCGGTGCATTGGCCACGGCCTTGGGCACTTACATCTATTTAACCATGCAAGTAATTACACAAACAAACTCTAGTCCAACTGTATTGTTGCGCACAGAAATTTCTTTCTACTAAATTTTTAAATAACTTTGAAATTTGTTTGCATGCTCATTGAGTATCGCGTGGATAGGGAGAACGCAGTTAATCTAATCGATGTTATAACACACGCACATCTGTTCTTGTGTGTTAGCATGAGTGCTTACCTATGTACACATTTTTAATTAAGTACAGTGGTCGCTCAAATATAATAACACTTGAATTTCGAAATACGTCTCCATTGTCAACATTTCCACGCAGAATTGTCTACATGTATTATGTGCTTAGTGATAAAATGCAAATGGAAACCTGCATATTTCAAAATTTAAATATGTTTGAGTGATTACTGTACGAGCATTGAGTCATTGGTAAATTTGATATGACTTTGACCCTCATGAATTATATACCAAAATAAAATTTGGAGTGACAAGGCAAATTACTCCAGCTGGCCAACAATTTTGTTAACTGATTTATTAACTTATAACCCAGATAATACGTATTGATTCCAGGCGCTGGTCGCAAATTGCTATTAAATATGAATATCAGGCACATTCAAAGCATTACACAGCAAGCAATCAGGTGCTTTAAGCTATCAACAACAACAACAAGAACAACTCGTAACTTTGGAGCATTAGCTGTCAATCAGTTGAATCAGTTGAACCCTCGCTACTGTGTTGTCCTTTTGCCATTGATTGCCGTTGTGAATAGTGTTAATTGCAGTGCAGCGGAGCAACAATACTCAACAGCAGCTGCCGTGAGTAGTTGTTTGTGTTCTTTTTTGTTAGTTAGAAATTGTTGCTGTTGATTGATTAACTCGTAATATTAGCGATAAACTTACATTTTGTGCGCCTTGCTTTCCTAACCCCGCTTTGGTCTTTGCTCCTATCTAAATTCTGTTTTTGTGCCTGCTTATTGACCTGTTTCAATAATTCTTTCTGCCTTTAGCTTATCAAGTTTCGATCTCTGTGTTTCAGCTCGACATGTCTGACGGTAATTACAAGAACGCAGCGTCCATTTACGAGTTTACCGTAAAGGACACCCATGGCAATGATGTCTCCCTGGACAAGTATAAGGGCAAAGTCGTCTTGGTTGTCAACATTGCCTCCAAGTGTGGCTTAACCAAGAACAACTATCAGAAACTGACCGATCTGAAGGAGAAGTATGGTGAACGTGGATTAACTATTCTAAATTTCCCTTGCAATCAGTTTGGCTCTCAAATGCCAGAGACTGATGGTGAGTCTATGGTCTGCCATCTACGCGACTCCAAGGCGGACATTGGCGAGGTCTTTGCCAAGGTAACTAGATTGTAAATCTCCCTATGAGATATATAACTAATCCATAACGTTTATACAGATTGATGTGAACGGCGATCATGCAGATCCTCTCTACAAATATCTGAAGACCAAGCAGACTGGCACTTTGGGCAGCGGCATCAAGTGGAACTTCACCAAGTTTTTGGTTAACAAGGAGGGCATTCCAATCAATCGCTATGCACCAACCACCGATCCCATGGATATTGCCAAGGATATTGAGAAATTGTTGTAGATCTCAACATGTATATTATGAGATAAGCATTACATATATTTATAGCTTTTTGTCGCGCCACATATTTGTTGGCTTACAACCTAGTCCTGTAGCTTTTGGCACACATGCAATGCATGTTTTGAATTGTTCTTTTTGTATTTTGGTAACGATTCCCTAACACAACCCCTAAATAAACGCTATCTAACGAATGATATTATTGTTTATACTTACAAGCATTATGGCCACGCGTGCCAGACGATAGAGTTTGGCCACAACGCCCACGTTCATTAGATCGCCTGGTGAATTGTGGGGTATCCAGACCATATCATATTCGGGATTCGTCATATAACAAATATATATAAATGCACTAAGTTCTGTAACCAGCTGGATTAATTTGATCTATGCACGTTTCAAAAGAAGTTGGAATTTTGGTAAATTCGGAAAATTTTGATTCATACATATGACATTTGTTAACTGGATAGTACAGGTTCCTAGAGAAATTTTGGGGGGTTTTTTTTTGGTTTTTGTTTATTTTATTTAAATAATTATGTATGGTTTTTGGGTGCAATTAATCATTAAATTAATTAGTATTTATTATTGTTTATATAAGGTTCATATATATTTATTATACGTATATATATATATATATATATAGATATACATATATATTATTTATACATATATCAACTTTCTTTTCGCATTAGTTTTCTCTTTCTTTCTCTTTGCTTGGTTTACTTTCCCGTTTTAAAACCGTTATTTAAACTTTCCTCTTTTGTTATCGATTTTATTTTTTTTTTATGTAGTTCAACTCGTAAATATGATTTTATTTATTCATATACACACAATTGTAAAAGATGTTTTGTTTAACTGCTTCATACATTTGTATTCCGCTTTAAAAGGTTTCAACTAAAAGAAAAACCGTTAACGCGTCGGTTTTCTATAAATCATATTATATATATTATATTATATACTATATAATATTATAAGTTATTTAGTTAAGTTTGTGAGTTATGATTTATTTATTCATATACACACACAATTGTAAAAGATGTTTTGTTTAACTGCTTCATACGTTTGTATTCCGCTTTAAAAGGATTCAACTAAAAGAAAAACCGTTAACGCGTCGGTTTTCTATAAATCATATTATATATATTATATTAATATATATGTATATTATATAAGTTATTTAGTTAAGTTTGTTAGTCATACGTTTGTTAATGTTTATATGCATATGAGGTGTGTTGTTTGTTTTGTTTTTTTTTTTGTTTTGTATGTCTTTGTTTGTATTTATTATTGTTGAACAAAACTCTAATCAATTATTAAGCAATTGGCGACATATTTATACACGCTACGAATATTGCTAAGAATACCTGCACATTTTTTTTCTTTTGAGTGTTTTTTTTGTTATGTTTTTGTTATGTTGTTCTATTTGTTTAAATGTTAATATGTGGTGTGAGACAAGTCAATTACATTGAGTAAGTAGGTGCTGTTTTAATGGCTTACTTACTTGCCGGAAATGCTTGCAAATACGACATTGTGAATGCTCTTTAGTATGATATCCCTATATATATATATATAGTTAAATAGTTTTTAGTATATGCATTTATGTATGCTCTAATTAAATCGCTCATTTTTGGTTTTTTCTTGCGTGTAAATTATTAGCCAAATATCATTTTTTTTTTTTTATTTATAACATTGAAATATACATATATAATTTGTTTAAGCTGTTTGTTTGTCAAATCATATAATATATATATACTATGTAGAAATAATTAACAAATTGTGTGACAAGCGCTTAATTTAAATCGTTGAACTGTTTGGTTTTTATATTTTCTGAACTTTTTTTCTTTTGGTTTTCTAAACTTAAAAATTGCAAAATTAATATTTTTGCTACAATTTTGCTTTTCTTTTGTATTTCATTGGACTACTTTAAATATGTTGCACATTAAACTTTTATGTATACATTTATTTAAATTTATTTCTAGTTTGGTAGATTGTTTTTGTTGTTCGTTAACGTTTATCTTTATCTATTCCTTTTAATACATCAAATATTTTTTGCGTTTTGATTTGGGCAACATTTTTATATTGGAACAAAAGCTTTGGACTTCTCTCTGTCAATCGCATTTTGTTCCAAAAGTCACTAAAATGAGTTTTTAATATAGCATTTTTAGACTGAAGAAACTGAGTTCAAAGAGCTGCGAATGCGAAAACTTTGAAAAGCTACCTCAAACTTGCCTAGCACTGGCGCTCCTTGTTGCCAGCACTGGGGGGATGTTAAAGTTTTAAGTACAATACATATATGTCAATATATATATATATATATATACATATATATATATATTAATTAGCATAGCTTTTTGGTTTTATTCGTTTATATATATTTGTATATTTTATATAAGTATATGCATGAAATAATGTAACCATAAACAAATTAGCAACAACTTTAATTTGTCCGGAGCGTCTTCTTAAGTTTTGTATTATATATATTTTGTTTTGTTATTAATATTTTTATTAATGTTAAAATGTCTTTAGCATTTTTTACCATTTCAAAATGCCTTCCATATTGTTAGTACAAGTATTATGTAGAAATTAGAATAGTTCAACTGAGTTTTTTTTTTTTCGGGGAATTAGTTTTTATGTTTTGTTGGAATCAAGAAACTTTTTCACTTATGCGCCGCCATGATCTGATTTGGCCACGACTCCAGCTCCAGTTCCGGCTCCATCATCGACGAGCGCCGACTGACCACCTGGTGGTGGCTGCTGTTGTTGCGGTGGTGGCATATACTGCGGATACTGTGGATACTGCGGCGGCTGCTCGCCCCCTATGAGGCCTAGTTTATCTGAGTGTTGCGTTGTGTCAAGAAAGAGATGGAAGGAACGCAGAGTTAGTTAATCAAGCAAATAAGATCAATTTTCACTTTTCTTTGGATATTATTGACAAAATACATTGATACCATAATACACGATAATACGTATACATCAAATATATATATATATTATAATACACTTCAATGGACTTTCGGAATGTTTTGATTAGAAGCATTATGAACAGAGAGCCACGCTCAATGCAGATACAATTTTTGTAGTATCTTTACTGAACGCGTTTTACTTTTATATTTACAACAAATTATACAAGCTGATTATTAGCGCAGAATGATTTTTAATGTTTATCATATAGTATTCCTCTTGTCTGTTTTCTTCTTCTTTCCCTTGTTAAGCTCTTTGGTGCATTGAAAACTTAAGCAATACAAGGTCGTAGGCAGATTTGAACAGGACTAAACTGTTATATAAAGTTGCTCTAGAAATCGGTTTACGACTTTGTATAAATATTTTTGAATAAACAACAACATCAATAAAGAACTGAAATATTTGTTAAAACAATAATGAAATTTGCGTACGATAACGTTAACTCACACACACACACACACATGCAGTTTAAATTAATAATCGATTAGTTAAATCGATAAGCGGTCATGGTAAATTTTGCTTTTGCTGTTGCTTACAGTGTTCGATAATGGTTTGAATTTGTTAGTTCTGTATATTTTTTTGAAAGTGTGAAATGTTTTTGATTCTGGTTCAATTTGCTGTTGTTATTGTTGTTGTTGTGCTGTTGAGTGGTTCATTATATTTGTTGTTGTTGGTTGTTTTTTGTTAGCGTTTCTATTGTCCAGTCGCCACGTCATCCGTCGGACTCGGTGGGTCATCGGTCAATTTCTCAGCCAATGGAGTTTTCTCGAGTGTCGTTGGTGGTTCGGATTTGAGTGATGTGTGGTGTGGTGGTGCTGATGCTGATGCTGGTGCTGTTACTGGTGCGGATGCATGAACCGGCTGCAAAGCAGCAGGTGGAGGAGCAGCAGCATCATCCGACACGAAAGGTTCTACGAGAAATTTGGTTTTTTTTTGTTGATTTGTTTTCATACAAGCCATTAAAGTGATACCAGTTTTTTTTAAAATAGTATTTTCTTTGTGTGGTGTGATTGGACTATGCTTAAAAATAAAAAAGCAATTTTTTTTTTTTAAATGATTTGTGCACCTAGCAATAATATTAGCTTAAGAAATATTTTGCTTGTTTTTGGTTTTACCTCGAAATAATAAGAATTTAAAAGATTTTCATTTTGATAATAAGATCTTAGGTTGTTAAACATATAACATTTTAAGCTAAAAAAAGCTTGCACAAATTATTTTTCTTCGTCTTTCTCTGTAATTGGTGGAGAAAAAGTTTTCGTGAGTGTACAGTTAATGTGGGCGTGGAATTTCGGGCGTGGATTAAGTGTTAGAAAATTCACGGTGAAGTGTTTGGTGAAAAACGTGTGAAAATCATAATTAACAAAATAAACATATATAAAAACTGCAGTACTTTATGCATTTGCTGTTTGACCTGAGTTCGATTTATGTTTCAGCTACGAATACTTTCTAATTTTTTTTGGAAGGTTCTAGTATGTTTCAAATAGGCATAGATCTAAAATCTATCGAAACGAAATCAAATGTATATTAACTTTTAACGAAACACTAGACAAACCACAATTTTACGGATTTACGGGAAACGCTATGATATATATTGTATGAACCAAGAGTTCCTACAGATTACGGGTACAAATGAAAAGATTCGTTTAACTTTCACTATGCAATGATTCAACTATACTCGAATTATTTGATTAACGGACACAGGATATTTTTTTTTTTAGAGGGGGAAAGCTGCTTTTGAAACATATTAACCCAAACACAAACTATATATAAAACACACATTTACAATGATACGATAATTATAACACAAAAAATTAAATCAAAAACGATAAAAACACACGACCTTAAAATCAAATTACCGAACCTTGTGCTGAATGGTACCGTGTGGAACCAGATGATGTTGAAGGTTTTTTTTTAAGATTAGTACATTTTTGTTTCGCATGATTGCTAATTACAATTGGATGCAAGTTTGCTCGATGGATCGTTCGTACGTTCGTTTTTTTGTATTTTTTTTTTTTTTTTGGAAGAATTTTCGTATAGGCATCAAATGTTCGAATTCATAACAGTAAGCGAACGATCATCATCAAATGATTGATTGTTGGGTTGATTTTTTTGTTAGTTATTGATAGCATTGCATTTGTTGTAACTAAGTTACTTAATTGTTGTTTCTTATAGCTATTGGTTTGATTTTGAATTTTTGATTTTTTAATATAGCAATCTACACAAAGTTACCTAGAGAAAAAAACGGTGACGAAATATAAAAAAAGATACAAATGAATTTAGTTGATGTGAGTAGTCAAAACTTAAAGCAATTTAGGCTAAAAGGGAGTTTTTAACTAAAAACAAAATACAAATTATATTTAATATTTTTCTTGGGAATTCTAAAGGATAGATTGGAGCTGTATGTGTATGTAGGTGTGTGTGTGTGTGTGTTTGTGTATTATTTGCGTGTTTTTTGGTTGATTTGGTTGTGTTTGGGACACAATATAGAAATTTCCGCACGAAGAACTTACTTGCAATAATGCCAACGATGACCAATCCAATAACGCCCATTATGATCATCATCTGAAAGTTATAGAATGCATTAAACTATCGGCTTACAAGTAGTTTTTTGTGAGAACCGACCTTCAAGTTTTGCAACCAGAACTTTCGTTTTAGCTTGCCCGCCTGCTGCTCAAACTGCGAGGCGCCCTGTTGCAAGGCATCGGCACGATCGTCCAGCTCCGAGAGTTTGGCATCACGCTCCAGCACCTTCTCCACATTCGTGCGCATTATGTCTACGACCTTAAAAACATGACAGGGAGATGACACGGAGAGTGTGGCAGATTATGAGTTCTTATAGTTATTGGTTTGTGCTTACCTCATCGACTTGAGCCTGCGTCTGTTGCAAGCGCTTTTGTGCCGCAATTTGTTGGGGATTGCGTGGTCCCCCAACAATTTCACCATCACCACCCTCACCCGCTGGTGGTCCATCGGCTGGTGGTGCATCACCAACTGCTGCAGCATCCGCCCTGCAGAGATACACACATAGAAAAACAGGACACACAACGAGAGAGACAAAAAATTCCCATTAGTCATCAATAATGAGCAATCCAAAGAACAAAATATGGCTAATCAACTCCCCGTGGAGCTCTCAAATTAAGTAAGTTAGTTACTGGAACATTAGACGGGGAGGTTTCTGGTTACGCTCATGATATGTGGTTTCAACATTAACAACAAGATACATATGCATGTATGTATGTATATTTATGTATGTGTGTGCATATATATTTCTACACAAAGTGCTCGAGTTCTAGCGCGGGCTACTCTTAGAGACCAATGGAGAGCTGGGCACTTACGGTTCCTTGTTCTTGTCTTTCTTGCCCATGTTTTTAAGGCTGTGTTATGTGCGGCGTAAATAGAATAATAATAATATCAACATAATATATAAATAAATCAAACATAAGTGGAAATCCTTTAAGAAAAAAATACATAGCATACTTATTTGGTTATAAAGTGAATACATTGGCTATATTCAGATTCGCTGTCCGTGTTTAATTATGAAAAAATTGTTCTTTTGCATGACTAAGTCATAGGGGGGACATAAGAGACTTGTGTTTATCGATTTTGCGGAATGGTTGCGGGAAAATTGCCATGTGATGCAAATGGACACGGACATTTGCACTGGCATTTGTTTGGGATGCCTTGCCAAAAGGCAAAAACCATTTATGGCAACACAAAGAACGACAAAATGTCCTCACATTCACACTTTTGGCCATCTATTTCTAGATATGTGCGTACACTTTTATTGTGTGTGTACACAAATAACATTCCTTTTGATTGCGCGAAACGGAACGAAACGCAGAGAAAGAGAAATCAATAATTTCTATTACTTACATTGCTTTTTGTTTGGTTTTGTTGTGGTTTGTGTTGTTGTGGTTGTTGTTATTACAGCCGCTGCTGCTTTTTTTGTTGTTGTTGTTTTAACAAATTTGAACGTCGAACTGAAGTTGCGATGACGGCGACTTTGTTGTCCGTGTCCGTGTCAAGTATCCCGTTGAGGTTTTTTTTATATGTATGCACTTGCCCAACGTCTTTCGCTTGAGAGCGTGGGTAATGGTTGGATGTTAGACAGGGGTAACGAGCGGGGCGTGCTAGCTAGGTGCAGCGCAACTTTTTGCTATTCGTTGTTTTTGTTATCGATGGCTACGCTCTCTCCTCTCGCTGACCGTAACACACTCTCTCTGGCTCTCACGCGCTCTTTGTCTCGCTTTGAAGCTTTTCGTCAATGAATTTTCGCTCTCAACGGCTCTCAACCCTCAACGCACACGCACACAGGCACAAGCGGGTTCCTCACACGGATCCTCCTCAGATGCGGCGAGGGAACTGGTGGGCAGGCAGGCTAATGCGAGTGAGTGAGTGAGAATGTGTGTGTGTGACAGTATATGTATATGTGCGGATACCACTTGCCACGACTTGCCTTTTGCAGCAGCAGCGCTATGTGAAGGAATCTTCTTTGGCTTTTTGCGTTCGAAACTGTTGTGGGGTAGAGTATAAAAATAGTTGCAACTATTTTTAGTATGTTTGCTTATGCGTTATGTTCTATTCTAAACAATGTATTAAATAGCGGCTTCGAGTGAGTAAACCAAGTCCACACACAAAACTTGTGTGAATTTGTCTAAAGTTTTTTCAGATATTTTCCTGCATGTGTGTATGCACATAGTATATATTAAGCAACAAAATATTTCTGCATACACCCAAGCGCACTTAAAACCACTTCAAAAGTTCTATATCAATTCGCCGTGTGTATTTCGTAAATGGCATTTGAAGTAGGCAAATAAAATTTGCTCTTGCATAGAAGAAAAAATCAATGAAATTTTTACACAACACCGTTTGTTGGTTTTGGGCAATTTGCAGCGCGTTGCTTAATTCAATGCTGCAACTATTTCAAAGCCAGTTTTTACGCATTTAAGTTGTATTTACACATACTTATTTCATTTGAAATAATATCAATTTAACTAATAATTAAATTAAGTTTTACGCAGCACACTGAAAATTTTCACTTACGACGGTTTTAGCCAACTGCGAAAACTTGCAGCTTTTCTAACTGTTATGTGTATTTGGAGAAAAAGCTTACACAATAAGGACGAGAACGAAAGCTCCGGGGAGTAAAATTATAACGAGAAGCTTTTATATTCACGAGTACAAAATTGAACAGACAAAAGTTTGGCGGCATTGGCGGGCTCACAGAGGTTTTCTAAACTTTGTTTGTATCCATACACGGTACATCTTGAGGCAACGTCCACGATTCACCTGTAATCGCCTGTCCACAATTAGCTGCTCCTCCACCAAACCTGTCTTGGTAAACATTTCTCGCACCTCCTGTTCCGTAAAGAAATACACCATAGTTCCATCACCGCGCACATAGAAATTATCCTCCAGACACTTGCCGCTCTTAAATCGCAACTGGGCAAGATCGTAGCGTCCATAGTCCCGAAAGACGAGCAATCCACCAGGTTTGAGATAGCGATAACAGTTCTCTATTACACGTTGCATTTTCGATGGCTCGATGGCCGACAAAACAAAGATCATTACAATAATGTCCTGGGAGTTCTCCGCGAATGGAACCTGCCAATTCTCCGCTGTGGCATCCATAACAAACACCTCGCAGCGTTTATCGTCAAACTGCT
Source organism: Scaptomyza tumidula (assembly GCA_035044465.1). Classification (NCBI taxonomy): domain Eukaryota; kingdom Metazoa; phylum Arthropoda; class Insecta; order Diptera; family Drosophilidae; genus Scaptomyza; species Scaptomyza tumidula. Next base: position 8,415,669 of record JAWNNW010000442.1, on the reverse strand, counting down.
GCTGTGTGCTTAGGATTTCGATAGCGCGTTCCGAGAAGTCACAACCATAAACCTTAAGCTGGGGCTCTGTGCTGTACTGAAGTAGAGGGAGAATGGTATTGCCCACACCGCAGCCCAGCTCAAAGATGCTTCGAGGAAGGGATTGCTCTTCAGTGGCGGTAGGTGATAGCTCAGGAAACTCTGTAAACAGCCAATGGCGATCCTTGAAAAACCGATTGTCGTGTATGCCATAAAATGAGTCCCAAAATTTCGGTGCATTGGATTGAAAACGTTCACGCTGATCTTCGCTCATTTTGAGAGTAGAATTTTTCTCAACTGCCGTCTGAGCGGCTTGCTCCTGCTCCATATCCCATTCCACGTGGTCCCTATTCAGCACATATTATTAAGAGAGTTCTCGTTAGTAGTTTAAACTTGTATATACCATGCATTAAACTCGAACACCTCCCGCGCATCAGTAAGTATTCGTTCACCAGCTCCACTGGGTTTCTTGCGCTTTCGGGTGTGCTCCCAAGTTTTGCTGCTAAGATATTTACCACGCGTTGTGCTTAAAAACATCGGCGTCATCCTTAAGCAAACGTGTGCCAAACTGTGGGCGCTTCTCATTGTCAACGGTATCATCTTGTTGCTGATTTGCTTCAGTCATATTAAGTTGTCCAATCCGAGAGTAAAATCGCTTTGTAAACAAAATACCGCGTTGTGGTTTCTATCATATGGCGCGTAAGGTAACCAGACTGTTAATATTTTAGCATGTGGCAGCACTAACTAATCTTTTGCCTATCGACTGACCGCCATCATCTATCGGTTAGTATAACAAAACCGCAAAATAATTTTTTGTTGTATGAGTTGTTGTTTTCTGCAGAAAATTGAAATAAATAAATAAATCCAAGGAGAAGCGAAAAAAAAAATTGCAGCAACTGTGCAAACACTCGCGAGCAAAGTTTGTATTGTCGTGTGCGACCAAAAAAGCCAACAATAAACGATTTTCAAAATGATGAACGAGGCTGCAGCACTCGCAAACATGATACCCTACGACACAATTGGACTCTACGAACAACCAAAGCCCCGTTTCATTTTCAAAATGCCACGAGTAGTACCCGAACAGAAGTCCAAGTTTGAAAGCGATGAGCTCTTTCGTCGCTTAAGTCGAGAAAGTGAAATTCGCTATACGGGCTATCGAGAGCGCAGCATTGAGGAGCGTCAGGTACGCTTCATGAACGGCTGTCGCGAGGGACACACAGAGGCGAGTTTCGTGGCATCGGGCACAAATCTGCAGCTAGTGTTCAATGCCAATCAGAATCCGTACCTACACGACAAGGAGTGCGACTTTGACAAGGAGCACGGCAAGGTGCATATTAAGTCATACTTCATTATGAATGGCGTCTGTGTGCGTTTCCGTGGATGGTTGGATCTGGAGCGCTTGGATGGCGTTGGCTGTTTGGAATACGACGAGCGCCGAGCCATGCATGAGGAAGCTATACTGCGCGACCAAATCGATCGCTACAATCAGCGTCTACGTGAGTTCGAGGACACCAAGCGCGCCTATCGCGATAACCGTCAGGACGAGATGGAAGCAGTGCGACGGGGTGTCGCCTCCGGCGGCATTGGTGTAGGCGCCAGTATGTGGCGCCGTTAGTTGGACTTTTGGACGGCATCAGCGCCGTCACAACAGCAGCAGCAGCAATTGCAGCATCAGCAGCAACTGCAGCGGCAGCATCATCAACAGCAGCACGAGACTCAATTCGCAAATACTCAATACTTTATGGAAAACTGAAGAATGCTCCAAAACAACCAAACTTGCCACCAAAATGCGAGATTGGAATACGATGGATTCGATAACGATTAAATACGCTCGAATAAACGCGTCTAGGCTTAGTATTAGTTCTTAGAAAATTACTTAACGTATTCTTTTATGGTATTAATAACATAACATAACATTTTAATGTGAAACTACAGTGACGTATAGATCTTACGCATATACACACATATATATAAATATATATATATATACATTTAAAAACACCCACGAATAAACTTACGCATAATAATTCCGGTATTCCATTCGTGACGAAGATTCTTTTTTTATACATTTAATAGCATTTAGTAAGCAAATCAAAATGCAAAGAGTATGAGGTGACTTTAACAGAGGGTATGGTTAATTTAGTAAGAAATATGTAACGCATATAACTTAAATAACATTCTTTAATTTATTTTAGATTGCATTGACTTGCGTAAGCAAAGCTTTATTTCTTATAATAAAAATTCTGATTAACATTTCATATGATGCATTTTATATATATATATATGTGTAGATATTTTATATTTGTTTGTATGTATATTTAATAAACATTTGTGTAAAACTAAAGAAATACAATTAAAGTTGCACGGAAAAGCCGTCCGTTTAACGGAATTGCATATTGGAAATGCGCAGGCCGATGCAATCCTTTCCAATTTGACTGACCTCGCAGACCGTACAGATTTCACCCTTATATTGTGGATCATATGAGGAGTTACAGAATGGACAGGTGACCTCCGGTTTGCCGCGATACAGTGGCTTCCAGCTGATGGCACAGATGTTAAACGGATTAAACTCCTCGTACTCCAGGCGATGTTCATCAACAGGATTCACCTCGCATGCTTGCAGTATTTTGCGCACCTGCTGCGCCACCTCCGGTCGCGGAGCCAGCTCCAGGAGACGACGTGCAAAAGATGCTGCCGTCTTGTAGTTCTTCAGCTTGAAGTACATGTTGAGAGCGGTGCGAAGGGTGAGAATCTGATGGACAGGCTGTAGTTTGCAGTGTGTAAAGTATGCGGCCATTTCACAGAGACGCTTCTGCTCTTCCAGCGTTGATTTGGGCATACCCTTACGCACCGTTTCCATCTTCAAACCGACAATATACTCGGCACATATCTTGAGTAGCTGTTGCGCTTCCGCAGTATCTATTTTGGTTTCTACCACCAGCAGCGGTATGCTTATCAATATGGAATGGAACTTCTCAACCGCCTCGGTAAATTTGCCGGATGTGGTCATCTGGTAGCCAGCTTGTAGACGGGACACCAGCTCGTTTAGTTTAATTCCCAATGCTGGACGCTGTAGCTTTGGATTTGTTTCACTAAAATTTCGTAGCGGATAACCGCTAAGGGATTTCAGATTGGGATTAGCTGTGTAGCTTGTGCGCGAACATCCGTAGTTTTGCAGGAAGAGTGTTTTGAAAGGCTTGAAGTTGACAACGCCCAACTGATCGTTAAGCAGGCGGAAGGCACTTTCGAAGGCGCCCGCCTTGACATGATCCAACACCAACGGTGAGTTGTTGGCCCAGTGCTGGGCCGGGGATTGACCCTTGTTGGGTGCCGCATAGTAGTTGCTGTCCAGCGCTGAGGCCTTGATCTTGGAGGCCAACTCGGCGGGCACCACTAGATCATCATCGCCCACATCCCAACCGCCACCACCACCCGATTCGTCATGGCCCTCATCGTTGCTCAAAGCATCGTGCATTTCCTCATCACCTTCATCGTCCTCACCCAGGCCAAGATCTGCATCGGCTCCCCAGCCATCTCCACCGCCGTTGCTCTCGTCTAGAAGTGCTGCATCTGCATTGATGTTGAGCGCCTGTCGTGCCGTGGCGCTGTTGCCAGCACGGGTTACCATAGCGCCCTCGAAGAAGCCCTTGGAGACAGACAACAGTGGCCAGTTGGTCTCCAGTTGCTGGATAGGCACAGGCGGTTGTAAAAGCTGCGCATTTGGATTCACCTCGGGCAAATCGTTGCCCTCTTTGGTGATACTGGCAGCCATTACCTCAGACAGATCATCTAGACCATGTGTGGCGGCTGTAAGATAAGCCAGCGATAGTTGTCCACAATTCTTGAGAATGCTAACGCGTTCCTTGACATCGCCAAGCAGAAGTGCACCTTGATACTGTGCCGAAACATCCTTGCGTATCTCGGCAATCTTATTCATCTTCTTTAGCTTCTCCAAATTGCCAGTGATGAGGTAGAGGAAGCTTAGCTTGTCAAAGTTTTTGGTGCGTTGATAGCACATCTCGACAACCTGGTGATTGCCTTGGAGCAGAGCAGCCTGTCCCAATCTATCCCAACAGTCCTTGTCATCTAGAGCTTTAGCTGCCATGAGCGCAATCTCAATATTGCCACACTCCAGAGCCAAGCCAAAACGCGTCTTCTCATCCTTGACAAAGTGGAGAGCCACCTCTGGATAGCCCTTCTGCTGCAGATACGCAATGATGCTCTGACCCACAAGCCGAGCATTCCTAACCATGTGCAAGACTTCATCATACTTGCGCTGAATCAGTGCCAACTTGAACTTGTACTCCGTGGGATCAATGTGGAGGACACGGGTGCGACACTCGCGATCCAGACAGAACACCTGATTTCCCTTGACGCGCGTCAAATAGATGGGCAAATCCAGGGTACGTATGATGCCATGATCACCGTTGGTGATTGCATATTTAATATGATTGCTGGTTGTATAGATGAAGACTCCAGATTCATCCCAGGCGCCGGACTTGACGCGACAGTTCTCCTGCACGGTGCACAGATACTGCAACCGGCGATCGCAAATTGTGACGGAATGCTTGCAGAGCAACGCCACTAGAGACATGTCTGGCGACCAGACGACATAACGGCACTTGGCTAGCTTAATGCTGCCAACAGAAACCAGTCGCTGCACTTCGTATAGCGTCACATATTCGGGATCACGTATGAGCAGCATGCCCGTGCCTGCGTAGAAGATCTCCTCACAGAATGTGGGTATCTTCTTGGTCACTTCGTTCTTGAAGTTCTTCACCACCAGCTGCTGATTACGATCAAGCACAGCGAAACGGTTACGTGCCACCCAAATGGCTGTGATGCCCGAGCTCCGTTTGCTATCCGACTCATTTTGTCTCTCGCTTTCGCTATCCTTGGGTATCTGACAGAGATCGTAGGTGCTGTTCTCCAGATTATTGGTTCGTGTGCAAATGAGCACTGCATTTAGGGCCGGATTATAAGACATGCTATAAACGGGCGATTTGCCGGGACGCAGCTGCATCACCACCGTGTCCTTGGTAGTACTAAAGTCGAGTTTGCGCAGAAAACGATCCTTTACGTAATACAACATATTACCATGTACTGCATAGGCGGGACGCTCGCGTTCTAGCTTAAATACCACCATACCTGAAACAAATTATAAACAATTGAGATCTTTTCTAAAAATTTCCTTGACTGCTTCTTACCAGCATCGTGACCAGCTGCAAACAAATTCAGAGTGGGATGTGCAGCCATTATCCAGAAGCGTTCATTGTCGCGTCGGAAGGTAAAGAGGCACTGACGTTTGGTCATGTCCCAGACGCGAATGCTGCGATCCTCGCCGTTAGAGATGATCAGATCCTGTCGTGGATGGAAAAGCACGCAGGACACATTGTTGTAGTGACCACGGCAAGTATCAACCTCCCACGCCTTGTACTCGTTCATACGCCAAAGCTTGACAAGGCGATCATCAGCGCCGGAGACAATAAGTGGGAGGGTGGGATGGAAGCTGGCCCAGTTGACACCACGATCGTGACCCTCAAGCACATGCTTCACCACTGCATCGGCCTGACCAAATAGATCTGTAGCCCCAGGATGACCCTTAAGGTGCTCATCGAGGCCGCCGGGACCGGGTGCCACATTCTTTTTACGCAATCCAGAGATGTCCCAGACGCGCACCGTTTGATCCAGCGACGCGGATACAATCTGATCCTCCGTTGGATGGAATTGAGCGCACATCACATAGTGATTGTGACCTGTCAAAACACAGATGCAGTTACGTGACTGCCAGTTCCAGATGCGTATGGTCTGATCATCAGATGCACTCAAAATCCATGGATACTCATGATGGAAGGCCACCGTGCGCACATAATCCAAATGCGCAAGCAGTGTAAAAATACAGCGACGCTGCTTATAGTTCCACACCTTGATTTTGTAATCATCGCCACCAGACACAAACAGTGGCATCTGTTGATGAAAGGCCACACTACGAACCGGACCGTCGTGCTCATCAAACTTTTCCAGCAGCGTGTGCATGCGATAGTCCCATAGCTGTATAACGCCACTGTGCAAACTGGTTAGAATCCAGGGACGCTTCGGATGAAACGAAAGACCCTTCACGCGAGCCGATTTGGACTCGAAGTTGGTCAACATGTTGGCAAGTTCTTAATGTGTTGCTTCCGTGGCGGTGTTTTAGAAGTGGGTCGGCTTTTTTCTTTTATTGCAATCACTCAATCACGCCGACACACTTAACAATACTAAATGGTACAAAAATACTCGTCAGTATGTGGCAAACCAATTTTAATGTAAAAACACACTTTTTAATGTAGAAAAACACCAATTACACAAATTTCTCAAGTGACACGTCAATTATCTTCTTCCATTCGCAGCACTTGCAGAGCTGTCATCGTTTTTGGTCAACAGCTGCGCTTTCGATATTTTTGTCGATATTTTTAAACACTTGTTAACAACATGATTTATACATAAAGCATGATCGGAAATTATTTAAGTTTATAGAAACAACAACGGCATACCATTACAATAGTTGTAGTATATATTACAGGCCTAGGTAACATTTTTGCAATAAATGGAATTTGATTGTTGACTGCTGCTCATCGATAGCTTTTATTCTCTTATATCGTAAATACATTGTTACGATATTCGCAGACTTTTGTTTACTATTTTTCTTGCAACTTACAAAATGCAATTATATTAAACAATGACGCTTGCACACCGTGCACTCTTTACTTGGTTTATTGTCCTGGCATTTCTCATACTGCTCTGCTGGCGACTATCTCCTCGCACCACATGGAACTGGTTTGTCACCTTCACGCCGCTTTGGTTCTTTGATTGCATTCTGATCATCTACGTGCTAATCAAATTCATCCGCAAATGGCGCAACCTCAATCGTCTGGCTGATCTGCTTTTCATTTACAAATGGAACATTGGAGGTGTGCTGCTAACAATAATATCCCAAGTGATGATATGCATGACACTGGAGTATCCACAACAGATACCCATCTATGTGACGATGTCGCCACTGATGGTGCTCCTGGTCACGGCCATCATTTACGTGGGCGGCAAGCTGCGCCAGCGGCAGAGCTGGCAACATTAAGCACTAACCACTATGTTTGTTCTTAAATTAAGTTTATTTGTAAATCATATTATAAAAAATAGTACATAATGGAAATTTTAAAATCCGTATTTGCTTTGAGTAGCGCGACGATTTTGTCTATTGGCTGACCACATGGCCTGCAGCTCCGCTTCATTAGCCTTGGCCTTGTGGGCCAAATATGTGATTTGATGTTTGCGCCTTGTGCCAGCCACGGCCTCATCATCGTTAAGCACGCCAGTGGCTTGATAAGTGGTGGCCGAAGCCAGAGCTGTGCGCATCCATTCATCGCGATCGGGCATAACTTGCGAACCGGATATGTCAATCACCTGCATTTCCTGTGCCTCCTTGCGTCGTCGTTTCGCATTTTTGCCCACCAACGCATCCATGGCCTCTGAATTTAAGTGCTGCTCATGATAGCGCTTCTGCGCTTGCTGAAGATCTGCTGCATGCCGTTGAGCAGCCTCCTCTTCTTCCTGGGCTGCTTTACGTTCAGTTTCCTCCGCCAAGAACTTATTGCCGGCCTCAGCCATTTTGGCGGCTCGCTTTGCAACCAAGGCGTTAATCTCATTGTTGCTCACCTCTGGCAGTTGTTGCTTGGCGTTTAGCGAAAAGAAGTCACCCGCATTGCCCTCATCCATATCATCGTCATCACTGTCGCTGGCAGTAACTAAGACGGCAGCCGGTTTGGGATTGGCATGGTTCTTTGTTTGTTTTCCGGGCGGAGCTTTGCGACCAAGCCCATCAACTCCTTCAGTATTGTGTGCGGCGCGTCGTAGCTTAACTGTATCAGGAATAAAACCAGGCGCAGCTGTTCTAGTTGTGGTCTTTGCTTCCGGTTTAGCTGTTTGATCCTTTTGAACTGCCACCGGCTCAGATTTCTTTGAGAAAACCCTTTCAGATTTAGCCTGAGGTAGAATGCTTAATAGACTGCAACCTTTGGAGGGTTTAACTTGCACTGCCCTACTCTGCTGTTTCTCTGCCTGTTCCTTGTCTACGTCGGCAAAATCCTTAAGCGATGGTATGCTTATTTTCACGCGACCTTTTGCGGCTACTGGAGGTTTTTCCAATATAGCAGCAGGCACTGCCTTTTTGTGTAAAAACTCATCGTCTGCCTCTTCGATAATGGTAACTGCCTTTTTTGCAGTTATTGGCATGGGTAGCTTGGCAAACGCTTGTGTCACTTGCTCCGCCAGTGGCTCCCCCCTTTCCTCATCCTCCTCCTTATCAAGAGCAACTTTGGGTTTTGGCAGGCTTAGCGTTAGTCGACTGGGTGGCTTAAGCTCATGCAATGAAACCTCTTGGGGTATAAAATCGTCATCCTCGTCACTAATGTCGCCATTAACTTCTTTTGCTTTCACTTCAACTACAGGCTTTTTTGTTGGTTGCAGCAATTCGACTTGCGTACCTGCAGCCTCCTCCTCATTTTCACTCTCCTCGTCACTGCTCGCTTCGTAGGCAACTAATGACATGTTTACAAATAATATTTAAAGTTTTTGTTTATTTTAGTTGTCAATCAAATGTCGGAATTTCGACAGTGTTTTCGATACTAAATGACAGCTGTTTTGTTTGTAAGAGTCACCCTGTGAAAAATGTTGCCTCAAGATGAATGCTCAGAAGTTGTAAAATGTCTGGCAACGCTTACCAACTTGCCGGTTAAGAGTTTTAAAATTTAATAGCTGTTAGGTAAAAATTAACACCTTACCGCAGGTAATCTAAGAGATATGATTATTAGTGTGACTGCAGCTGTCAAAAGACAATAAAACCCTTAAATACAGGTAGTTATAGTTATGACTATCAGCTTCTATAAATACCAAACAAAATCTGTCAACACGATCAGTATGAATTTACGCATCGAACTGTTAAGATCTGGCAAAATGCATCATCATCAAAATCTTGGAGATGCTGGCATAATGCCACCCTTCGAAACCATGGCAATGTACGAGCAACCCAAACCACGTTTCATATTTAAAATGCCGCGCGTTGTTCCTGATCAAAGATCCAAATACGAAAGTGATGAGCTATTCCGTCGCCTTAGTCGGGAGAGTGAGGTTCGGTACACAGGCTATCGCGAACGAGCAATCAATGAGCGTCGGATGCGTTTTGTGACCGACTGCAGGAAAGGCTATGCTGAGCTCTCGTTTGTGGCATCAGGCACCAATGTTCAACTGTATTTTAATGTCAATCATAATCCCTACGCCCAGGAGCAGGAGTGCGATTTCGACAAAGATCGCGGCAAAGTTCACTTGCGCTCCAACTTCATTATGAACGGGGTCTGTGTGCGTTTCCGTGGCTGGTTGGATCTGGAACGACTAGATGGTGTTGCCTGTTTGGAGTACGATGAGGGACGTGCTTTGCAGGAGGATGCACAGCTGTGTGAACAAATTGAAAATCACAATCGACGCATTAACGATTCGAAGCGTATGTATGCACAAACGCCACCGCAGGATATCATGCGACGTGGTCCTCCAGGTCCAGGTCCAGGACCACCTATGGGCTGGTAAAACTAGCCTTTAAAATTACGTCTTTTGTAATTAAGTTTTTGTTTTAAAACTGAATAAAATACGTGTATTATTATAACAAGCCAAATGGTACTTTGTAGCCCTGTTGCTGTTGCTTTTATAGGGGTTGTGCCCGGTCCGAGGTCTTTGGCCTTAATTACACTTACTTTAAAAAGTTGCCACCCCAAAAGAAAAAAAATCAAACACAGCTGGCTCTCTTTAACACTTTCTCTCTTTTTCTCTGTTTGCTGTTAGGGCGCTTTCTTGTCTTGCCCTTAAAAAGAGGGTACTATAATTTTACTGAACAGGTTGTAATTGAGTTGAAGAAGTCCAGCGAAAGTAATGTACTATGTCCTTTTGGTTTGATTAAAAATCCATATAAAGACAAATATTAATATTATTTGTGACTATTTTATGCGAAGGAATCCAGTATCCCCAATTTGATTTTTCATAAGGTTTTATTACTTAAGGGTATGCGAGATTCGAGGTGCTTTGTATACCAGTAGTTTCATTTTTTTTCTGCGCCCAACATAACAACTTACCTTTCCTTCGCTCTCTCTCGTTTTCTCTTTCTGTCTCCCTCTCTGAGAACATATTGATTTTTTGGCATTCGGCATTGGGATGCTGTCGCTGCCGAAAGAAACTTTGCAACTGGTCGGAAATTTTGATTGTTTTTAGTTCTCAGTCGCATTTCGAACGCGAGCGTGCCGGGTAAACGAAAACGAACGCAAGAAAAAACAGGCGGAAAATTCGACTGGGCAAACGGCAGCGAAAGCAAAATATTCATAAATTTATACATACCAACCACAAAGAGTGATTTGCCAAACATTCAAATTCATTTTGTACTAATTGTTGTTGTTTTCGAAACGAACCAAAAAGAAGAAAAAAAAGCTTAGACGTGCGCTAAAATTAGCGACCGGTGTATTCATAGGGTGTTTTATATGCTGTATGAGAGAGAGTAGTCCCAGTCCCAAAACGCAGGCAACGCCCCCCAAGCACTACTACCACCCCCTCTAACGTTCGTGCCACATTTGCTGAATCAAACATATATTTTTTTTTAACATTTATTTGCATACACTATGTGCAAATGATATACAATTATTCTGAGCATTAAACAAAGTGCTTTCGTGGAGTGAAGTGAAGTGAAAAATCAATTTACCGTTAGAGTGCAAAGAAAATAAAACGAATTGCTCCAAAAAAATGCCAGCTTCAAATACGATTGTGCTAAAAAGTTTGTCCATATTGCTTGGACTCTTTTTCATATTTGTGGGCACGCTCAAGCTGACGCCGCACATCAGCAAGGATCTGTACAAGGATCTGGTAAGCTAAGTTTTGTTTACCTTGCGGCGTGTTTAACAATAATCGATTTTCTTTCATGAGAGAGCTGAAGAGAGATAGATAGAGAGATAGAAAGAGAGGGGAGTGAGGGAGCAAAAAGTACTAAGTACCACTCTCACACATACATAAGCTAACCGCAGACAAGTTCACATGTTGTTGTCCTGGCAACACTGGCTTGCTCTTACATAATAACTGGGTCAGCTCAATCAGATAGAGATGAGTTTGTTTACTAGGAAACGGGGTGGTATTCACATGCTTGGAAAATTTAATTGCCAATGCTTATATGGTTGAAATGGCGACTATTTAGTATCATTGAACTCGACCCCTCACTCAATGTCAGCCGTCGGCCTTCAAAAATTGTATCTCAAAAAAAAAGCAATGATCTTTAGAAAAAGATATATGCACATGGAAACACTTAAAAACGCACATACATTCGTTTTTCGCTTTAAAACAGCTGAATTATTATGTTTTTAGACATTTGGAATTATTTATATATATTTTCTTCTCATGTAATCGTCATGGAAATAGAAAATACTTTCAAAAAGCGTAGGCGCACATTTTGTTTTGTATATAATTTTGGTTTTTATCAAAATATATATGCATGTATGAGCATACTTGAAATATACATATGTACATAGAATGTATAAACATTCCACTTGAAATATACATATGTACATAGAATGTATAAACATTCCACTTATTCGTAACAAAACGTGCCAATTATTTATGTGACTTCCTCTTCAATTTGTTTACATCTCCTTTTAGTTTCACTTTTCGAAAAGCAAATTGTTTCTTATTTTTTAACATGTGTAATTACTCAATTGGCGAATACATTTCTGTTTTTTTGTTAGGTTTGGTATTTGATTTGAAAATAAATATGTATTTACCCAAGTACATCGAAGCTGTTGCAATTCCGTAGCATTTATAATTACCTTCGTATTTAGAATCATTTGGCGAATGCCAAACAAAAAAAAAAAACAAAATGTGAGTGTGTATGACAAACATGTTTTGGTTTCTTTTTGCACTCTTCAGTTTTAAAAATAATCATTTTGCATTGCTTGCTGATTGGGTCGATTCGTTTTTCCTTAAAACTTAACAAATTTTCATTGCAGCGCACGGAGTATGTGAAATATGCCAAAGTATTTCCATTGACGGCTATGTTTGGCGTAAAGATACCCTCGAAATGGTATAGACGCACTGTGGGCATTATGGAGATTGTTTGCGGGCTGGCCATGGCATTAATACCCTATCGTAAGTATAAACCTAATCAACACAACTTTAAATACTTTATGTTATCACCTAACATCTTTCCATAGATAAAATCAAGAATGTGGCAAATGTGCTGCTGCTGATGCTTATGCTGTTGGGCATCTATCAGCATTGGATGGTCAGTGATCCGTTTGAGCGTTCCGGACCTGCGTTGGTGTTCACCTTTATGTTGGGCGGTCGATTGGTTGTCTGGTATCAGACAAGTCGCAAGGAGGCTGCCGATTTGGCGACAGTCAATCCCCCGCAAGCCAATGGCCTCAAGCAGGAATAGAGCATGAATACCACTTAGTATTGGTCCGTGTTTGTAATTCTCCAAAACTCATAGTCGCACTTGTAAACAGCTTTGTTTTAGCACAATAACTGAATAATTGGCGCGTATCCAACAAGGAATCCTCAGATACAACATCAACAAATATTAACAAAAAAACTCAGATAGAACTCTCATTTCTAGTTATAAATTATATAAAATTATTATATATAGAATAATTAATCAAAATCGAAATCAAAAGCAAATTAAAGTTTTTTTCACTTTTGTGCCAAAATAATAGAGAATACATACAAATATATACTCGTACAGCAATATATATATACATACAAATAATATTTATACATACATCAATACATAATTGCGAAAGTGTTCAAGTTATATAAATTAATAATAATAAAAAAAATCGAGTAATAGTTAATACAAAACATATTTGTAGCTACATAAAGACAAAAGACCATTTTCGAGTAAAGATTATATGCATAAATAAATAAATTCTTTAAAAATACGGCACTCTTGTGTAGTCGCAGCCATTAAATGCCCTTATGACATTTTTAGCAAAAATTTTAATAAATTTTGAATAACTCATATTCATAAAACATAAAGTTTTCAACAATTATTTAACATCAGTCGTGTGTTTATTGTGTAGGATTTTTCTTTAATAAGCATTTAGCAATGTTTAAATGGCCAGCAATAATTTTTGAATATAAATATATATCTGGCGTGCTGCTCCAAGCTTCAACTCTGTGCTTGTGTGTGTGTGGTTAGTTTCGTGTGTTTGCATCTGATCGGCATCTATTCTGAGCCAGTGCTGAGAAGCTTGAGGGCCTTCTGAAGATTTTCGATTGCTGTCTTCACATCGTCATAATTGAGGGCGCTGCCTGCATATTTGCAATACTTTTGGGCAATGATCATTTGATCTGGCGTTATATGAACGCCGGCTACAGGCACAATCGGTTTATAATCGGCCGGATTGGGCTGAGCGGTTGGCTCGTATGGCTCGAAGCCGCCTGGCTTTTCCTCCTCTACGGGTGGACTGGGCAATTTGTTGGGGTTCTGGAGCACCTCCTCGGCTGTGGGTGGTGTCACTTGCGAAGTTGGTGAAGCTGGCGCAGCTGGTTCATCATCAGCCGTTGGCGATTCTTCTGGTGGCGTATTGCCTGAACTGCCAGCGCCACTATTATCATTGCTACCTCCTGCTAGATTATCCAGCTCAGCAGATTCGTCATCCGGAAAGGGACCGGGTATGGGCTTCTCGCCGTTCTTCAGGCAATTGTGTATGTAGGCAGCCTTATATTTGGCATACTTGCGATTGTGCAGCGCCTCCTCACTCAGCTCTCCAAAGGTAAGCAAGATGTCGTAGAGGACACCGCTGGAATAATACGCCTTGACAACGTTTCTGTAGGAATGCATTTTTGTTTAAATCCACATAAATTTTCCTTCAAAGTGCAACTCATACTCACTTGCCAAAGTTCTCCTCGCGATCCTGTTTGTCGGCATAGAGAAACAATTTAAGAGCATAGTTCTCAATGTGAGCCTGAGCAGCTACGTCATTGGTCAAAGATTCATTGTCGGCATGCGTCTTCTTCATTTGCTCAAGCCAGTCCATAATAGCTGCAAAAGCCGCATCATAACAAACAAATTAAATCGATGAGTCATCATTCTATGTGTGAATTGAAAAGAAAAGAGAAAAACTCTTACCCAGCAGCAGTTGCGTCTCCTCAGCAGTTTGTGTGGATGCTTTTAATCCAACTTGCAAAGCGCTTTAGAAAAATATAAAAAAAAGTACACCATAATTGCTTATTAGTTTTGCTCGCAACAAAAGGACCATAAATGTTTACTTACTAGAGTCTAGCCCAATACGCAATAACAATGTCGCGCGTATCATGTTCGTGAGCTAATTTGAGAAAATGCTGGATGGACTTCAACGAGTCCGGACAATTGGGAAACTCCATCTTTGATGAACAAAGAAAATTTATTTCCAAAAATTGTCACGAATTCCTTCGAACGCAGTAAAACTTATTTTGGTGGTAGACCTGCTAACTTGTTCCAATAATGCCAAAGCAAAGCTCAGTGTGACCGTTTACGACTTACATTATTTATATTTTGGAAGTTTGTAGGGTGACACTGGCAGAGTGAGAGAAATAAATAAAACAGGTGAGGTAGATCAGTCTTTTGTAGCCGCTGCAACCAACCGGTTAGTAATATTGATAGACAACAAAGCGAAAAAAAAGACCGTATGAGCGGCAACCAGTTGATGTTATCAACTATATATGGCGTACTTTGCACTTTGGCCCACATTAAATATTCTGTATTAAGCAAATTTGAAATCTCTATTTATCCATAGACATGGCCATCTCAAAGCCTATCTACTCGCTTTTTGGCAGCTATCTTGAGCAGCTGTTTAATCATCCAGTGCGGACGAAATCCTTAACAGCGTAAGTTTTTGTAGAGTATATATTCTTTTCTACCAGTTGTCAATGTTTTATTGTATACTGCAGTTGCGTTTTGGCCACCTCAGCGAATGTGACCTCGCAACGGTTGGCAGGAGCCAAAAAACTGAATCAACACAGCGTCTTTGCCTATGGACTGTTTGGTCTTCTCTTTGGAGGGAGCATTCCGCATTATTTCTATCAAACAATCGAACGTTTGTTCAGCCATGATCTGAAGTTCAGAAAGTTCATTTTGTTCTTGTCCGAACGCCTAGTCTATATGCCCTGTTACCAGGCCTTGTCCTTGTATTTCCTGTCGCTATTCGAGGTTAGTATCTGAGCCACGATCCTGCAATAAGTTCTTGTATAAAACTTTAATATATTTCAGGGCAATTCGCACGCAACTGCCGTCAAGAATGTCGAAAAGCTGTATTATCCCGTATTGCGAGCCAACTGGCAATACCTGTCCCTCTTTATTTACCTGAATATTGCCTATGTTCCTCCAATGTTCCGTTCAGTGACAATGGGAATTATATCATTTGTTTGGGTTGTATTTCTTGCCAAGAAGCGTCGTCGTTTCGAGGAAAAGCAGGCAGCAGCCAAGTCACAATAAAAACACATTCCCGTTATTATCTTAATCCATGCATTAAAGTTCAAAAACTAACAAATGTGTAATAGTTTATCTGTGCTGCGTTTCAAAGGTTTCTCAGCGGAAAGCTAATTCTTAAGTAGATTGCATACAAAAATATTTCTTTATAAAGCCTTATGTATGTGTGTTTTTGTGTTAAGATTAGCAAGAACTCAAGGGGATCGTCGTCTTATCGGCTACAAAAAACAACAACTGTTAAGCCTTAATATATTATTGTACAATAAAATTATGCAATTTGAAATGGCAACAAATAATATTTATTTTAAAACGTAGCTTAAAAACTAGCAAATAATCGAGTATATTCCGAGTATGATTGGCATTATATATCATGGTCGTGACAACATTATCATTTAGCTACTAAAGAAAGGCCCTAACAAAAAATCAATTATTCGACATTACCCTTAAGGAATGTGACCAAAACAAATATATAATTTTTAGCTTAAGTTCGAGGAGAATCTGTGTGTTGACTAGTATTGTTATTGATTAACTATGAGTTAGTTGAGATCCCATTCAATCGCTCCCGATTCGCTGCACATTTTGCGCAACGAATCGGATAACACTCAAAAAGCAATCGCCGATGGACTTCGACTATTGTGCAACGGTGTATTGGCCATTGTTGAGCCAGGTGAGCTGCCGCGACTAAAGCAGCTGGAGCAACAGCTGGAGGCGTCATTGTCAACATGATCGTCGCCATCGCCATTGGTGGTGCCACCCTCGCCGGATCCCTTGTGGTGATGATACGGTATAGGTCGCTTTCGCGCACTACAATAACAAACAAATAAAAGATTAGATATGCAGAACGATTTGATAAGAACAATAACAAATGAAAAACTTACCAAACTTAAAAGTGTAATCAACAGAAATGAAAAACTTAAATCCTTTTAAAGAAAGAAAAATATAAATTCTGGGATTTCGACATTATTTATTGTGCACACGCAAACAATAGCTGTTTGGCATTGACTAATTTCAAAATTATAATAAAATAGTTATGATCAAAAGACAGAGTACAATCAATACATTTTACAAGCATATAAAAAGATAGCTACAGAAAAAAATATTGCATTGATGGAAAGCAAAATACAATTTGTAATTCCTGAGTTGGCTGTAAGAAAAATCAAAATATTAATCAAAACAAAATCAGGCGCTCTGTAGAAAACTTTAAGCATTTGGAAATGAATATGCAACTGAGGCGTGTGGTAACCTGCTTAACGTCTGGTGCTTCTGCGGGGCGAGCGACGGCTACAAAAATTATTGTAATCAAATCAAGAAAAAATATATTAAAAAACTTTAAATAATATTCAATACAAGACGAAACTTTGCAGAGGTTAAATATTCAAAGGTGAAAACGAAAATAGAAAACTCTGTAAAATTTGATCTAAAACTGAAATGAAATCACAAGAAAAAGGTAAAAAATTTCTTGGTTTCTCTTATTTGTTGCTACCTTGTGATACGACGTCTGTCCAGAAAGCTGGGCGAGCCACGACGACGCGGTATGGAGGGCGAACGTGAGCCGGATTGTGATGTGCCAGAGCCGCTACTGGATGAGCTACCCGAGGAGCTGCGTGACGTGCAGCTTGAGCGTGATGAATGCGAGCCGGAGCGTGATCTCGAGCTGCCCGAACCACTGCTTGATGAGCTGTAGCGACTGTAGCGACAAAGAATACAGCATTAGCATGGAATACAGGATAACAAGCATATAGAATACACTTACGATCTGGAGCGGCTGTTGGAGCGATGACGATGACGACTGTTGGTTGTACGCCGCTTGCTTCGGCTGTGACTGCTTCGACGCGAACGACTACGACTGCGTCGTGCCGCACTCTCAGCTGCGGCAACTGTTGCCGTCGATACCTTGGAAACAATGGCGTCCACCAGCGTGCTGTCAGCGAGGGCAGCAACTAAGGGCTGTGGATCGTGAATTTTGAACGGTTTGATAAGAATTTTCGGTTTCTGTTGCGGGTTATTATGATGATGATGATAGCTTATACTATTAGCCGCAACGGCCGCAGCCGCAGCAGCCGCATTGAAGTTAATACTACTGTTACGGCCATGAAGCACCGATCCATGTGTCGATGGATGACCCAGCATAGCTAGGCCTGCAGCCGCAGCTGCTGCAGCTGCCGCATTGGGACCACCACCAGCTGCAATGGACAACAGACCCGCATGGCGGGCATGTTGCTGATGAGGATGCATATGATGATGGCCAGCCGCTGAGAACAACGCATGCTGCGGCCCAGGACCAAACAGACTAGTACTGTACAAGTTAAGACTACGATTAAGGTGATGCTGCTGCGGATGATGTTGTTGCGCATGTTGCTGATCGCGTCGCCCGATCAACGGTTGCAAGCCACTAATAAGGTTCTGCTGCTGCTGCTGTTGATTTTTGCATATATTAAATTGTGTGGCTGTTAGGAGTGGACCGTGATTCAAACGATTCGTCGTCCGGTTATATGTGCCTGGTGTGCCGGCTAAAAATGGCAGCTCATTGTTGTTGCTATTACTGTTGCTGTTGTTATTATTGTTGTTGTTGTTGTTGTTGGGATTGTTGCTAGCGTGATTAGTATGAGAAGGACCACCACCAACACCACCACCACCACCACATGTATGATGATTATTGTTAAGATTATTATTATTGTTGTTATGGTTAGTATTGTGTCTACTGTTGGGATTGTTATTAAGCGTGCGATTGTGAAATACGCGTTTCGTATGCGGATGTTGTTGTTGTTGGTATTGTTGTTGTCTATGATTGTATTTAGGCATTGTTAGTGCAGCGCCTGCTGTTGTTGCTGCTGAAGATGTTGTTGTAATTGTTGTTATTGGCATTGACATTGATGCTGTTGCAGTTACTTTTGTTATTGCTGTCGTTTTTGGACTTTTTGGGCTACCATTTGCAGCCACTTGGGGCACATTGCAAATCGGTGGCGTATTTGTGTCTCTCTTACTAGCCACAACTGCAGCAGAATGATCTTGTTCCTTTGGCGTCGCTGTCATTGTTGTTGTTGTTGTTGTCAGTGGGTTAATTAAAGCGGTTACATTGTTAGCAACAAGGAATTCATTTAGCGAATTACGTTTGTTAGCCACCAGCATCAGATTACTATCACCACTTACTTCACTGGCTTCCTGCCTTGCTGACTCCTTGGCATCGCCATTCTTCTCCATTGTCTTGATTTTCTGCTTTGCCTTGGCTGCAATGCCTGATTTGAGCTGTTCGAGCAACCGCAGCTCTTGAAGTTCCTGCAAATCTTCACGCCTTTTCTGCTGATACTCATCCATGGCAGCTGCCCCACTTGTCGTCTCGGCATCACTGCCATCGTCGCTTTGGGCACGCAGTCGGACTACTGGTGCGGGCTTTGTGCTGCTGGAGGAGTCATGGTGCCTCTTCTTATCCTGCACAATGTCCTGGTAACGCTCAGGATTGCGTTCGGCGGGCGAATAGTGCAGCTCAGACGATTTGGAGCTGCCCGAGCGGCGCTGTGGCCTTGGACTTGGCGTGTTACCCTTGTCTTTATCGCTGTTCTTGGACTTAGGCTTCGGTGGCGTGCCGGAGCGTTCGCGTTTAACAATGCTGCTGCTCTTCTTGGATGCGCCACGTTCTCGCTTCGGACTTGGCTCTCGCTTAAGCTGTCCTGGCGTTCGACTGCGACGTCGCTGCTTCCGGGGCGTTGGCGTGGCTGCCTCGCTGTTGGAGGAGCTGCCACTGGATCCGCTCGATGATGAGCTTGAGCTGGAGTTCGCACGCTTGCGCTTCGACTGCTCGAGCGCCACCATAACGGACTTGCTGCCCAGTATATCGTTGACAGTGTCCTCGGCAGCTTTGAATGGATTGAAGGCAGGCGCAACTATTGTTGTTTTCTTGGTCACCGGATCGGGTGAGCGGGTGCGATGCTTTTTAAGTGCTGCTGGCGACGGAGTTCTTCTTTGTTGTTTCTTGTGCGAGGGAGAACGGGAACGCGAGTAGCGACCCAGTTTGCGTTCCTCTTTCGAAACTGAACCACGTTCACGGCGACGCTCTTTGCTGCGGTCGCGTTTCGATCCCCTTTCCTTGGAGGCATCAACAACACGCTGTCGCTCTTTGGACTTTTGTCTCTCCTTGGAACGTTGTCGATCCTTGGAGCGCAGTCTCACCTTTGATTGCTGTCGTTCCTTAGATCGTTGCCTTTCTTTAGAGCGATGCCTTTCTTTAGAGCGATGCCTCTCTTTGGAGCGTAATCTCTCTTTTGAACGCTGCCTATCCTTTGGACGCACTATCTCCTTGGATTTTTGTCTTTCCTTAGAACGAAGTCTTTCCTTAGATCTCAATTTCTCTTTAGATCTTAATCTCTCTTTGGAGCGTAATCTCTCCTTCGATTTTTGTCTCTCTTTGGAGCGAGCTCTGTCCTTGGATCTCAATCTCTCCTGAGAACGCACTCTTTCCTTAGACTTTTGTCTCTCCTTGGAACGTTTTCTGTCCTTTGGACGCTGTCGCTCTTTTGATTGCTGTCGCTCTTTTGATCTTTGGCGTTCCTTTGACCTTTGCCGTTCCTTGGACTTAGCTCTGTCCTTGGACTTTTGCCGCTCCTTCGAGCGCTGTCTCTCCTTTGAACGTTGTCGCTTATCCTTAGAGCGCTCCTGTCTTTCCTTCGAGCGCTCTCGTTGCGGTGGGGTTCGCGTTGCCGCCTTATGCCGTCGACTGTCCGGCGAGGAGTCATCGCGTCGTAACTTGGTTTCCTTGCGTCGCTCCAGCGAACGACCGCGGAGTGGATTGTCAAGGGGCGTGCCATTGTCATCATTGGCCGCAGGGCGAGACTTGCCCGACTTTTTGGACTTGCGCACAGGAGAGCTGCTTAAGGGATGAAGTTGTTAAAAATTGGAGTTTGATAAGTTATTAGTTCCCAACTTACTTGGAACGGGCCGAGTCCGTTGAGCTGGCTCGTGTGGCACGATTCTTCTTCTTGAGTTTTTTATCGCGTTTTTTCTGCATAATAAAAAAGTAAAGATTATAATAAAAACGGAACGAAAACTTGCTAAAAGTCTTAATGTTAGCAATATATGCATTGAATTGATTAAGTATTATAAACACATTTGTCATTCAGTATGATCATGATGTATATAGTATATGTAGTAGGTATATCTCTCATATGAAATCTCGCTTTTGGCTTGCAATGGAAATTTGGTAGCGTTTTGTTTTCGCAAGCGTTTTAGCGGAAAAACAAATTATTGTTGCTCTGCTAGATAATAATAGTGACAAAATATTTCTTCGTTTCGGTTCACGCGATTATATATATATATATGTATATATGCTATATAAAATCTTAAAGAAAACAGATACAAATGAAAGTACTTACAAAACTACAAGAGAGCCTTTGAAAGCTATCCTATATCAATGAAGCGCCAAGGGTTTTTATAAACAAAATATAAATTTTCTTTTTCGTTTCTTATAAAATTGATTGATTGGATTTGGTTTTTTTTTCGAAACTACATTGAACTCAAAAAAAAATAGAACACAATAAATCAGATATACATTACAACTATTTAAGCAAAACAAAAAACTTGGGACTAGGCACAAAGACAAAACAATATATATACATTATACAATATAAATTAAAATTTGTGCTTAGTTCCGTTTTTTAATCGACTAGCTATACGAACTGAAAACTTAATTAAAACTTAAGGAAAATTGTAAATACTATTTTTGTGTATGCGTTTGAAGCCTTTTTTACCTTTTACAATATTTGTGGGGTGAATTTTGTATTTTTTTATTAATATTATTTGTTTTTTTTTTATATAATCTTTTTTTGTTTGTTTTTTATTCTAATTAGATTGGTATGCTTTAATATTTATATGTAGTAGATAATGTTTTATATGCAGGTTTTATAGTTCAGTACTTTGGTATTTGTTGTTATATTAGTAAATGTTGATTTTTTTTTTGTGGAAAAAGAAGTAAATAAGCAAGAGAAGAAATGGCGTATGTTTAATATTTTGGTGAACAATTGAAATAACGTAAAACGATAAGAATCAATCGAGTTATCATCATATCAAGTATTATCATATAATACCTTAGTATATATATATATATATATGTGTTTTGAGAGAGAAACAGTTAAATTCTTTAAGACATAATGTTTAATTGTATTTTAAAAAGATCAAAAGGATGAAAAAAAATGTTACATCATATATGGCGGAGTTTAAGTTAGTAAATATGGGACGATTATATATATATAGAAACATATTAGTTCAGAGTGGTTAGAATTCATTAGAGATTAAAGTCATGATTGTTATGAGTATAGCACAACACATGCACTCTTTTCAATTATTGGAAATAATGAGAGCAATCTTTCAATATTCAACAATTCTCTCCATTCTATTGAGTTTAGTGATATATATATATAGTGATATATATATCCAAGTCTTAATGAACTATTTGTTATGCATGTGCATTACCTTTTCCTTTTTGGCTTTCTTGCGTGCACTCTTCAACTCACGCTCCGCATCGCTGTTGGCCTGCTTCCCCTCCTCCTCCTCCTCATCATCATCGCTGTCGCTATCTTTCTCGCTGTCGGCAGTATCGCTGCCGCTATATTTACGCTTGCGGGACTTCTTCTTTTTCGATTTACTGCAAGTAGAATGTGTTGAGTTGCGAGATTAGTGCTTGAACAAATCCGAATCGAAATGTTTCGTTTCGGTATAAATTTTCAGCTAGAAATTTAAGTGTGTTTGTGTGGTTTAATTTTTTTGGTTTGGTTTGACTTGTAAAGCATCCTGAGGAGACTTGCGGTTGCCCAAAGTTGTGGTCGTTGTGGGCATGGCAGCAACATTAAGAAAATTGGTATTTTTTTTTTTTTGATGTTGTAATTAGGTTTTGATTGTTGGTTGGTTAACTTTAGTGGTTAAGTGCTTTACCTTCATCGAAAACTGCTCAAAATTGCATTGTCTTAATATTAGTAGTAGTAGAAGTAGGTTAACAATAATAATAGAAAGAAAGATGAGAAAGTAATTTGCTTTTAATTGTTGCAAAAACACATTTCGTTCCTTAACATCAAAAACTGTCTTAGACTTTATGCGTGTATGTGTGTGTGTGTGTATTAATGTATGTGTGTCGGTGTTTTGGATAAACATGAGTTGAATGTAGAAAAGAATTTTTTTATTATTATATAATCGAATAATTTACTTACCCACAGTCATTTGATAAGGATCAAAATGAAAAGATTTTTTTGCGAACGAGAATTGTATATGATTATGGATGGATGGGTGTGTGTGTGTGTATAGGTGTGTGTGCTTATAGACATTAGTGTTAAAAGAGAAAGAGATCCCATAGAACCCTACACACAATTATCACAACAAATAAAACGATGCCATTGGCAAAAGTATAATATTGAAAAGTATATTATCATACTTTTATGTTTTCACATTGAAAACGCATTTGAAACATTTCATTTATATATTTTTTTTGTTATTTTTTTTTAATGGTTTTTGTTTTGTTTTGTTAATTATAAGCTCATTTATAAACTAAGTATAATATGGTTGGTATGCAAAATTTATTTGTACATAACTTTTTGCTTCTTATTACTTTCTTTCTCATATGAGTCCCTTTTGTGGTTTGAGTTTTTCAAATGCAATGTAGTAAAAGAAGGAGTAGAGACGAAAAACACAAAAAGTATTAAGCAGTTGTTTGTTAATTACAAAAAAGTTTCGTTTCATTTTTGCATTTACTTTTTTTTTCTTATCTTATCACGTTATCAACAAGTACAACAATAGAAAATAGAAATATAAAAGAGGAAAAATTATAATCCAAAAACAGTTTTACAATGTACGGAAGGAACATAACGAAACGTAAAAGTTTATGATAACCAAAAGGTTTTGTAAACAAAAGTTTGGAACAGAGTAAATAAGAAACTAGTCGAAATAACACAGAGACTACACAATATGTATAAGACTCAGTGCTTGAGAGTTAATCCCATGTTCTTACCTTTCTTTCTTGTGCTTCTTAGACTTTTTCTTTTTGTCCTTACGACGCTCAGGACTGGCCGAACTGGAAATGATGATGATAAGTTAGTACAGAATTTAAATATTGTATTTGATTTTACTAACCTTTCCCTGGCGCGCTTCTTTTTCTTCTTTTTGTCCGACTTGGACACATGGTCGCGCTCATCGCCACTGGCCGCAGCCTTGTTACCGTTTGCCTCATCCCGCTCTCTGGATGGAGTGCGCAATAAGGCATAACGTTTACCCGTATCCTTGTCTTTGCCTGCTGCAGCTGCGGCCGCAGCCGCCGCTGCGAGGCTCTCGCGCTGTGCTTCCAGTTCCTTTTGCAATGCCACACCCTTGGCCAAATCCTCCTTAGCCTTGCGATCACAATCAAAACTGCTGCCCTCGACAAAATACTCGGATATGTTAAAGGCTTCACGCAGCCTGGCGTTCTTCTGCTGCTGTGCTTCAGCAATTTGATGGGTATCACGAGCGCTGCAAGAACAAAAGAAAAATCCATTAGACATTTTGAATAACTAAAGATATAAATAGTTTCTTAATCGTTATTCAAATCTTAAGAGAGTTATAAAATGACTCTTTGGTTACCTTCCCACTGCTGCACTGCCAGCACCGAGTAGCAATGTTTCTAGCCATGTGCTGGACGAATGCTTTAGTAACTCGAGCAGTGCCGGCAGCGCTTGGCCATTGATATTGATTTTGTTGTTTGTGTTCTTTTTGGGTGTTTTGGGCGCTTTTTTATTGCTTTCTGACTTCGACGCTTTAAGTTCCCGATGTTTGGCAACATCAGCTGTTCGCAAATCCTGCGGGCATTGCGTCATCGTCACAACTGAACTTTGGCAGACGCAGGCGCAGTCGTTATGTAACTTTCTGGTCCTTGCTGTTCGCCTGTTCTTCTTGGCGCCGCTTGCCAAAACCGGCCTTAATGGTTTGAATTTCTTGGCCACGGCAGCATAGTTAAGTGCCGCCGATGTTGTTGATTGTGCCGTGAACTGAAAACTCTCATACTTGGCTATATACTCGCGATTATCGTGCTGAAAGTATTGTGCTTTGCATTTCCCTGCCACACACCCAACGATGGCCTTGGTTTGGGTGTTGGCTGTTGCCTGGAGGTTGCTATTGCTGCTGCTGTTCTTGTTGTTGTTCGTGTTGTTTGCGTTTTTAGTGCAGCCGGTTGCGTGTCCTGCGCGTTTGCGACGCTGCTTGCGTCGCTTTTTCTTAACAACATGCAATGTGCTGGCGGTGGTGGCGGCGGCTTTTGTTGTTGTTGCTGACGTGGAGGTGGCTGTCGCCATTGCCATTGCCGTCGCTGTCGCAGTGGTTGTTGAGCTCGTGTAGATTTCCGAAGAGAGCATATTTCGAGTGTATGTTTAAAGGGGTTTATTTATTTTTACGCAGAGCGCAAAGGTTATTATATTTTTATTATGAATTTTCTATTTTTTAAGTAATATTTGTTATAAAAAAATATTCTTTGAGTTTTTCGAGTATTATTAACACGATACAATATAATTAGTTTAGGTACTATGATTATTATATTTCCACAATTTAAACTGGAAGACAGTGGATTATTTAGTTTAATTTTATTTAAGTAGTTTTAAGTTGTTTTCAATCGATTTTTTATAAATTTGTTTAGTATTTATTTGTTGCACTTTTTCACACTTTAAACAGTATTCAAACCTTTTATTTCAATATTATTTTAGTTTTATAAATACTTTTATAAATTTTGTGGTTATATTTTATTTGAATTTTATAGACACGTTTGTGAGTTTGTTTATTTAAATAATTTATATCAAATATCTGGAAGACTTTGGATTATTTTAATAGTTTATATAAAAATATGTATGTTTTATTTTGAACTCTTATTAGTTATTTGGAAGACGATGGATTAGCATTTGTATAGCTTCACACCTTGCTACATTTATTCTTATATATATACTTTTATTTGGTAGTATTTTGGAAGACTTTGATTATTATTTATACTCCGTTTGTCGCAAACTCCTAGCGCACTCCATTTAACGACTAAATCTATACTAAACTACTAGCTATGTTTGGAAGACTTATTTAGTGATTTGCTGCTTTTCAGTTTCAGCTCACATTACACTGACGCCGCTCACTCCAGATACGAATGTTAATTTTATACTTGTACACTTGCACTTTGCATTTTCAATTTAAAGAACATTAAAAGCAACCACTTGAATAAAAAAAAACACAACGCGACAACGCTGTTAATCCGTTTTATGGGCGGGCGGGTGGACGAGCTGGCAGCCACCACCAACAACAAAAGCCGCCCATGCTTAGATGTATTTAGGTTTCTTCTTTTCTTGGATTTTGTGGATTTTCACACTTGAATGGCTGCTTGACGAGTGCTTGCGTATTGATTGCATTCTCCTTTGCCGCATTTTCAACTGCTTTTCTCTAATCATTTGCATTCGGTTTTTTTGTGTCAGCTATTGATTTTTCCAGCGTTCCAGCAACATTATCAGGCAACTTGCTTTGCAGCCAGCTTTAGAGCAACCTCCTTTATATCCTTTGCCAAGTAGAGTTTTTTAAGCTCCAATGTTTTTTGTTAGCTTTTATATTATTGTTAGTATATAGTATTATCTCTATATATTTCCTGAGCGCGTTGTCCCAGCGCCTTGATGTTTTGTGTGCATTGGGTTTGGAAGACTTGATGTGACTGAAAAATCTTTAACAGCAGCCTTTTTTCCCTACAACTTCGACTGTTTTGATTGGACAAATGGACCATTTGGGGGTGTGTTGTGTTTGGGGGTGGGGTTTTTGGGGGTGGCTGTGGTTGCGTGCTGTGCGCAGTCGGCGGCGCATGTGGGCTTGCCACACTGTTGACAGCTGGCGCCGAGATTTTTGACACGCCAACGAACAGGCATGCTTTTAGTTCAAGCGTTTTATTGATTTCTCAACTCTATATGGCGCCTAATGTATACTGTTTAAATTACATAATAATAATAATAATAGTTCACTTCGAAAGTTTCTCACTTACGCTACGCGTCCAAATTCATCCTTTGCCAAATCGGTTTTGCCTAGTCCCATTAACTTAAGGCGATATATATCCACATGCGATTTGATCTCCTCCGGTGTGCGTCTGTTAAGGTGGGTGTAGAAAAAAAGAACAACAATTAAAGTAAAAAGTTTTGTAGTCAGAATAGTTTGCGGATGGAATATATATACAAATATATGATCAAAGTTCACAGCTATAACTTTTATTTAAATATGCAATGTACTCAAGCGTTTGTCCCATAAAATTTTTAGTTTCCTTTTCGTTCATAAATAATTAATTATTTTAAATTATTGTTATTTAAAATACCTTTTAGACAAAAGTATTTGAAGATAATTAAACTAACTTTGCACTTTAACAAATAATAGTTTATATTTTAATTAGTTTATTTAGTTTAGTTTGAGTTTATTTTGTCCGCTATATGATTCGATGCGGATGTGGTTCTAGCGAAGTAATCTCTATAACTAAAATGCAGTTTTTTCCACCACCAGACCAGGGCAGACACTGGCACTGGCACTGGCTTTGGCTGGGTCATCGGAAGAAGAGCGCCAAGAGTATGCTCATACGTGACGCAAAAGCAAGGCAAAGGGGGCTGGGCTGTGGATAGGTTTGAAGGGTTGGTGGTAGTTATACTGTTGCTGAGCGCGTGTGCGTTGCTGCGTGCGTTTTGCACTCTCTGTCAGCTACCAGGCGCCGAATGTAAACACACAACAGTAGAAAATAGCAAGCGGCAGGGAGCGAATGTAAATAGTAGCACGTCGAATGAGAGGAATGCAATGGCACAACAACACAAATGTGCACAGTGTTGTTGTGCGACCGGTGTTATATAACAGAATATTGCATTACATGTGACAAGCGACAGGAACATTTTTTTTTAGAATTGTATGAACTTGGCTTACCCTTGCTTTTCCAGTATTTCCTCGAATTCAATGCACTTCACTTCGATCTTGCGCTTGCGATCGTGATCTAGAATCTCCTTGTTTGGTGGTCGATTGAGCTGTGCGTCCAGCTTTTTTGTATCATCTTCGGCACGATAGTCCTTGTCTTTTTTGCCAGGCCGCACAAACGCCCAATTTCGCTGAACATGTCCATTGGTGCCGGAGCCACGCGGCGTCGTTAATCCAATGCCGTTGTACATAATTGGCGGCTCCTTGTCACTTGGTTGCTAACACTGATGGCTTAAACGTTTACTTTTTCTTATGCATCAGCGTTTGGAGGACGCAGCTGCTCCGCCAAATGTGCAGTTTGCAAACACAAAAAAAAAATCGATTTTCTATAGCAGGCGTCGTCAGCAAAGCAACTCTGAATATCGATATACCTTTTGAGTGACCATATTATAGGTTATTTAGTATTGCGAATTGTAAACAAAAGGTGAATCGTATTTATTTTGTTATTCAAAACAACACTGGATAAGAAAGAAAATATGCATACTGACGACAAAGTTGACAATAAAGAAGTTGAGAAGCCTACTACGGTAGTTTTTAAGAAGTCATCTCGTAAAAACCTGCGCCAGCGAAAGAATTCCGATGACGGCGAAAAGGAAGACCAGTAAGTTTAAGCAAATACATGCATTGGGTTATAATCGAACTTGTCAAATTTTTCATAGCCTTACTCTGGATGAAATAAAGGAGCGCCAACGCTTGCGGCAGCGTCCCAATGGTGTCAGTCTGGTAGGGTTGGCGCTGGGCAAGAAAGTGGCTCCAGAGGAGGAACTGGCCATTAAGGACCCGTTCAATGTGAAAATGGGTGGTCTAGTCAATATGCAAACACTTAAATCGGGCAAGATGAAAGAACCCGAGGATGCCTATGATGTGGGCATCGGTACACAGTTCTCAGCCGAAACGAATAAGCGTGATGAAGACGAGGAAATGATGAAATACATTGAACAGGAGCTCCAAAAGCGCAAAGGCGGCGGAGCAGATGACAATGCTGATAATGACGAAGATGCTCATAAATATCTAACGCCGGAGGACGCAGCACTCTATGCACTGCCCGATCACTTGCGACAGTCCTCCTCCCACAGATCAGAGGAAATGTTGTCAAATCAAATGCTCAATGGTATACCCGAAGTGGATTTAGGTATTCATGCCAAGATAAGCAACATTGAGGCCACAGAGGACGCCAAGCAAAAGCTGCTCCAAGACGCCAAGAACAAAAAAGATGGACCCTCGCAGTTTGTGCCAACCAACATGGCTGTGAACTTTATGCAACACAATCGATGTAAGCTATTAAGCCTTGTTAGCAATTCCTTTGTATAATCCTTTGTTTTACAGTTAACATTGAAGATAACAACGAGCAGCGTAGGCGCAAGCGTGAGGATAAGGAGGCCAAGAGTAAATCAGCGCAACATCAAACAAATCCAAATGGTGTCAAGCGAGCCACTGATGATTATCATTATGACAAATTCCGAAAACAATTTCGCAGATATTAAAATAAACAATTTTTGTATAATGAAATTTAATATTTTATTTATTTATTAAAGAGGACTAGTTTTTTCCTGGGGAATGTCTTTCAACCAAGCTAAGTTTCCGATTGCTGAAAAAAGACCAAAGAAATTAATCAAAATTTGCACTTAAAAGAGTTCCAAACAGCAGTTAATAAATTTTTTCAGTTATGGATGTTTGATATCAAGGCAACGAATGACTGATGCTCAATGAGATTCCCACAAAAAGTATCATCATTTTGTAATTTTAAATGTTAGGAAACCATTATATATACACACCTTATAGAACCCATTCAACTAATGTTGTATTCCTGTTCCAAACTGAAAATACAACAAAATACTTTGGATTAGTTACAATCAAGAGTAAACCATAAGGTATTAATTATGATAGTTCAGTAAGAGATGGTTAATTTCATAGCAACGAATGACTGAAGCTCAAGGAGATTCCCACTCTATAGTATCATCATAATAAATAACATTATGTTATACATGAGATTTACATACCTTTTAAGAGATATACGTCTAATGCCCATAAATAAACTGAAAAGTACAATGTGAAAGCTTTTAATTAGTATATTTAAATACATAATGGAGAGTTATAAAGGATTTTATGTTCAGTGAGTGATGGTTGATTTCATGGCAACGAATGACTGAAGCTCAAGGAGATTCCCACTCGAAAGTATCATCAAAATGAATTTAGAACTATAGTAAAATACACACCTTTTAAAGAAAATAAGATTTTGGACGGAACAGTAAAAAAACTGAAAAAAAAGAGAACGAAAAATTTTGGTTAAAAAAACTACTTTAATGAATAAGTTTTTCTTTTACCTTTGTCGTTAAGTTGTCCAAGCTGTTTTTAGCTGAAAAATTCCTGAAACAAAAATATAAATCATACCAAACCAGAAGCACACCAATTATTTTTTGAGTGTTTTTTTGTTTTTATTATACCCAGACAACATTGCAACGTTCATCCTCGCTCTATCGTGTCATAGTAAAAAGTATCTATAGTAAAAATGATGTCCGTTTGCATTTTAACTGTTTATATGATGCCGATCTTGTTGGCGATATCCAGAGCATCGTAGTCGCGCGCCAGGCGCACATAAGCCTTCTTCTGACCATCGGGCCTGATCAGAATGTTAACCTTAGCCACCTTGATGTCGTACAGCTTACGGACTGCGGCACGCACATGGTTCTTGTTGGCGCGCAGATGTGTGAGGAAGACCAGGGTGTTGTTGTCCTCAATCTTCTTCATGGCTGCTTCCGTGGTCAACGGATATTTGATGATGTTGTAAGCATCCATGCGGTTCCTGGTGGGCACCGACTTTCTAGGGTACTTGGGGTTGCGTGGCAGCTTCAACGTCGTGGGACGACGGAAGTGCACGTTGGTGCGGATCTTGCGGGTACGGGTGCCGAAAGCGCCCTTGATGATCTGTGCATAAAAAGGTAAACAATTATAAGAACATTTAATTTAATAATCCTTGCTATGCTGATACTCACCTTAACCTGCACCTTCTTGGCGTTCAACAAGGCAACAGCCTTAGCCTTGGCAGTACCCTTGGCGGGCTTGGCACCAACCTTGCCGACAGGCTTCTTGCCCTTGGTAGCGGCACGAGCCTTGGCCGAAAGCTTAGCCAAAACAGACTGTGGCTTCTTGCCAGCGCCAAGCTTCTTCTTCAGATCCTTGGCTTTGGGTTTGCCTACAGTCTTCTTCACTGCGGGCTTCTTAGCACCAGCGGCCGATGCAGGCTTCTTGGCACCAGCAGCGGCAGCGGGCTTCTTAGCGGGAGCAGCAGCAGCCTTCTTGGGTGCAGCAGCAGCCGCTGGTTTAGCAGCAGCAGCTGGCGCATCCTTCTTGGCAGCAGCGGGTGCTGCAGCGGCAGGCTTCTTTGCCTCGGGCTTTTTATCGCCGGGCTTCGCTGTAAATAAAACACACACCAAAATATTTAACACTAGTAAACAGAGCTGCACTAAAAATGAGGTTAAACTCGCACGCAGCAACGCTTTAGCACACAGACGAAACTACAGTGTCAAAAATCAATATTAAATTCACTTTTGGTGTAGATATTAGTTCTTTGGGCGTACTTTAATTTATTTTCAGTTAATGATACACATTTTTGATTGTTTAGAGGGTGAGTCGCAGCCAACACCGCACGTGGCTCAAACATGGCGATACATTTTTAACAATAAATTCATGTTTTAACACATTTCTTAACAATGCTGCTTGCTAGCAATGCTTTAAGGTTGCGTTTGGCGAATTATCCACATATTTTAAATGCATTTTTATATGAAAAATCCTTACCGGACTTCTCGGTTGGCTTTTTGGGTGGCATTTCTACGAGAAAAAGAAACGAAAAGGAAAACTGAGGGCAGTTGTCAAAGAAGCGGAAGCCAAATCTGACATTAATATTGCCAGATGTCGCTTAAGTGGCAACGCTTAAGCAGCATTGCGCTCTAAATGGCAGCGCCTAAAACTGTGGAGCAAGATCAGAGTGGCAGCCGTACGGTCGAGTGGCAGCGCTGCACACTGAAATCAAAAGCGACGACCCTGTTCTTTAAAACGTTTATTGAAGTGCGCCAAGTTTAAAATATTTTGATATATATGTTAAATATTATTAAAGTTGTATAAATAAGTTGAAGAAGCTTCCAACTGTCAGCAAGCACATCCACTTTTTTGTTTGCCAGACCGACCACTAAAATAACTGCGTAAATCTGAAAACAGTTTAAGTTAATTAAATATTTGGATAATTTCAAAACACTTTTGGTTATTACCAAATCTTTGAGACTTTTCTGATGTTTGTGTTGTCTGCTGCTGTGCTGTGCTCTTCAATGTTTTAAGTTGTTGCTGCACGGCTGTTTCAAAAGCAAGCGATGCTAAGCGTTGGAAAAAATCTGTGATTTTAAATCCCGAGCGTGCTGATAACGACCAATATTCTGCACCCAATTGAGCAGCTGCAATGCCTGCAATACGTTCCATTCTTATAAATTCCTCTTTTGTCTGGAAGGAGTATTGTTTTTTTAAATATATTCAAAAGGTCTCAAGCTCTGCTTACCAAGAGATCTGCTTTTGTGCCCACAAGAAATATTAAGGGTTTTTCTGTTGTATTGTAGCTCAATGCACTGGAAAGCCACTTTTTAGCTGAATCCAGAGACTCCCGCTTGGACATATCATACGTTGCCACAATGACTAAAGTGGGGATTGTAAAGCATAATTATCGATAAGCATTATGCCTTCTTATACTCACCGCTAGCGTTGCGATAATAGGCGCCCGCTATGCATTTGAACCGCTCCTGGCCAGCAGTGTCCCACCTAAAAATACACTCAAACAAAAAGTATGTGCACTTTCGACTTATTTTTATAAACTTACATTTCCAGGCTGAAATTGTGACCCAATATGTTAAAGTTCTCCAGCTCAAAGTCAACTCCAATTGTAGCCTTATAGTTGCTCTGGAACTTATCATAGCAAAAGCTATCGAAACGAAACACTGAGTCAGAAAAAGCAGCAAACAGCAGAATTCTACACTTACCGATTAACAATGGCTGTTTTCCCCACCGCACAGTCACCCACAAAGATGACCTTGCAGGGTTTTAGCTTTAGTTTATGCGGCAGCTCCAATTGGTATCGCACCTGTGGCGCAAAGTCCTTGTCCCGACTGAAAGGGGTCTGGGCAATACTATAAGCAGGAGGCAGACGTCGCAAATGGGTTCGCGGATCGTGAAGGGTCACCGTTGGTGGTGCCGGCAACAACAGATTCTGACGCAATAGATGGGGCATTTTCAACGTTTCACTTACAACTGAAGCTAAACAATGCGAGTGCTTTGGGATCGAACTGAGGAAAAACTAAAGCGGAAAATCTGAAAGCCAACAAAACCACAAACCTCGGCTTGAACTTGGGCGCTATCATTGTGTGCTCAAGGTGTTCGCGACGTGTGTGTGCACTTAATTTAAATGCCATGTGTCTGATATGGATGTTAAGTTACTAAATGGGGTTAGTAGCGATAGGAAAGTAGAATAGAGCTTGGACTGATATTAACAATGTGAATTTAGTTGGGTTTGGGTTGAAAAGTTTCATTTGGCTTTACTTTACTTGTATCTTAAAAGTATTTTTAGTTTTATTGCATAGTCGGTTTGAAATTGGCGCCAGGATAACCAAAATAACCCACGCTCATAACCTGTTGCAGCAGATCGGGATCCAAGTCCAGAGCCTTGAAGAGTGCACGTTTGAGTTGCCTGTATTGAAAATGCGGTTGAAAGGGCATGTCCTCGAAGGCCAACATCAGCAAATTGCCAGCCTCATTACCCACGGCTAAGGAGCGACCGCAGTGTGTGAAACTGTGAATTGGTAAAGATGAAGGAATATGATTGGAATAACCTATAAACTTACTTACCAGAATGTAGTATAATCAATCTTGGCATCGATTGTGGTTGAGGAAACGGGTTTCAAGGTGCTGTTCCTCAAATCCCAAATATCCACAGTGTTATGACTTAGGGATACCAAGATTGTAGAATGGGTGCGACTCCAACGAGCGCAATGCACCGGCGACAAATGATGTTGAAGGGTTATTAGTGGCAAGAGTATGCCACTTAGCCAAATCCGAATGCACCTTGAAGAAACAAAAGACTTTTCATCACACTTCATCTTAGATTTAAAGTTATCTATTCGCTTACCAATCGCTTCCACAGGTCAGATACAGTTTGGGTGACCAAGGCGAGAAATCCATGCAGACTGCTGGAGTTTCGTGCACCTGTCGCAGTTCCGAATGCTGCAACGGATAGTTGGTGGAACACTTGTACATTGTGCCCTCATCGGTGAGTACATAGTAGAGATCGGTCTGAACTGGATCTAGTACCAGTTCGAGGCACTGTGGATGCCGATTAGCAAGGAGTGGAACCAGGTTTGAAGGGCGCTGTAGGGGAATCCCCTCCAGCTCACCTTCGGAACGCTCAAAACGCTGATGCTCGAAACCCAACAGATGTGGACTATTTATAAGCTGATATTTGGTAATGGCACCAGATTGGGATGCAGCCAGGAATGGTGTGATTTCAGCATCCCCAGCAACATCTCCGTCACTGCGTTGAATCCACTTGATGGATGTAACCGGCTCGAAGTAAGGCGAACTACTGCGCTGGGAGATTGCCACTGGCGGTTGATCTGGTTGAGAGATATCCCTAACCTCAATGTCACCATTGTGAAGACCTATGGCCAAGAGCTGTGGTACAGCTGGAGAGAACTGTACGGTTACCACCGGCACCTGGTAATCAAAGCAACGTTCCGGATTAACCGGATTCTTAATATTCCACACATAAACATAGCCACAACTAGAAGTTTTAGTTGTCCTTGAACTGGTATAGATGCCATAGGAGACAGCAAAGATGTCACCATTGCTGGGACAGAAGCAGACAGAAGTTACAGCCTGCTGCACGTTGCAGATGACCGAAGGAGCACTCAATCTCCAGAGCAGTCTCAAACGATACTTGAACTTAACATCCTCGGCAAGAGGATCGGGTGGTGTCATATTTCGAAAGCGTCGCTGTTGCGGCTCAAAAACATTGCTGGCCAGGATGCGCATGGTCAGCATGAGAGCCACCCGAAAGCTGGGCAGATTATTTATAGCCACGAATTGATCCACGCCTCCTACTCTATAGGTGGTTACCTCCATTTTTTGTGCACCCTCCACCTCAACACTTTTGGTCGAGGCCTGCAGATCCTTGTAGGTGTCAAACATCTCAAAGTTGGAAACATACGAGGCCACATTATCCGTACACAAGCGTTCCGTGTTAACGAGCCTGGATTTCATTAATGTTGTCATTGTTTGCGTATCCGCATCGATGGTTCGTCGGGATTTATCCGTTCCGGCTAACAACTCATCATAGCGCTGATTATCCTCCAATACCAGGCGACCCTCCTCACTGTCCGCCTCTGCCGTCATGCTGCGACGCTCAAAGAGGACTTCAATGGGCGTCTTACGCAGCAGAACTTTGATAAAGGGCGTGTCAGGGCGTTTGCCAGATTGCCTGGCGCTCTGTGGAGGACCAGGAGCAAAGCTAATAGTCTCGGCCTTGGGTATCGACTTATCAGCAGTCAAATGCAGCTTGTAAAGATTGATCTGTAAGGAATATTTGGGTAAACTGTAACCAATTAGGTTTTATCGTATTTTCACCCAATACTCACACCCTGGGCGATATCATCCAACGAAGCTCGCATTACACATTTCGTACGATATTCGGGTGTGCGAAGCTTTTGCATTTGCTCCTTATCGGTTGTTGTTGTTTTCATCAGCGGATGATCTTTAATCAGCTGACTGAGCTGCTGAAAATCAGCAGCCCGATAATCTTTGTTCAATTTGCGCGACATTTTATGCAGCTTTTATTAACACATGCTAACTTTATATTAGCCATTCCAACAACTTAGTTATTTGAGTTAACATGGCAACGCATTGTTGCCACACAACCACGAGCCAAAAGGCAGCATATTGTTGCCACACGTCAGTGCCTCATATTGTTGCGCATCTGCACATATAAATATTCATAATTTAAGTAATTTTAAAGCACGCAAGCGCAAATGGGAATAGGAGAAAACTATATTTGTGGCAATTCGACGTTAAAATGCTCTTTAAAGTTTACGATATGCATTGTATATATTGTATTTTATTGTATTTACGATATCAACATAAGATTTAACGCAACCCTGTTGATGACTGATTACATCGATAATCGATTACAAAAGCTTACATATCTAATAGCAATACAAATGCTTTCATTGTGCGCATAAAAGTTACTAAATAAAATAAATAAGTGAAAATACTCGACGCAAGAGAGTAGAGATGATGATGATGATTGCATGGTTGAGAGACGCACACACACCGAGTATTGTAAATGGCAAAGCTTCCGCGACCTGTGCAGTAATAACAACACAAACAATACCAAGAAAAAGAAGCACATCGCACACAGTCAGTGCTATGACCTGTCACAAAAAACAACAAATAGTAGACGAAGTTTCGTTTAAAATTTGTAAAGCAATTAGACGCACACCAAAGTAATTTACTTGTTCCGTACATAAATATGTAAATGGGTTTGTACATGCATACATATGCAGCAATAGAAAAGGTCTTTAATTCCGCCACAGCGAACGGATAGAAGTCTAAAAAGAAGTTGTCTTATGTTAATTTGCCTTTATGCTTCGCTACGCTGATTCGCTTAATGAACAGCAGCAGCGACGGACGGCCACAGCGACGTCGGCGTTGGCGGCGCAGTGAGTGCAATATGTCAAATAGACAGACAAGCAGCACAAAAGAAGAAGTTTTCCGTATGCGGGGCCAACAAAAAAGACGCTGGCGCTGCTGCCGCCGCCACCATTGCATGTTGGTCAGCAGCAAGAAACATAAAGTCGCCTGCGTTCACGATACATAAACGCGTCAAGCGTAAAGCAATAAATGTGCAAGCAAACAGCAAAAACAAAAACTTAAAACATGTGCAAAAAGAAAAGAAACGCTTTGCGTGCATTATGAACTTTGCACGGGCGAGAGAGCAGGCAAGAAATGCGCCCTGCTTGTTACACATTTTTTTTGGGGCAAAAACCAACAACAACAACATTAAATGGCGGACGCGCTGCAGTTGACGTCGACAGCGCTGCGCACAGTGCTTATGAGTGCAAATAAAGTGGCAACGCTGCCGATTAACACCCACAATTTGCAAACACATTGGACTGAAAAGGTATGAAATAAAAGCTTCCTACTCATTAAAATCCAAATCTACTAAATTTTTATCGCTTTAATTAATGGGCTTCGGCTCTATAGATATTTATTTTTGGTATATAAACTAAACAACTATAAACCTTTAATTGGCTACACTTTACGAATATCTAATTGTCCACACCTATTAAATAGTAAATTTTAACAGCTACAAGTTCATCACACACTCATACACATATACCTGTGCAGCTGACCGTTTTACGTTTCATTCAGATCGCTTTAACACCTGTTTTATGCTCCTACTGGCCCCAATGTGCGCTTGGGCGCTGCCAACGCCGACGCTGCGTTGGCGTCGTCATCGTCGTTGGGTGTAACATATTTTCTTTTTTCATTTTTCTGATTTTGTTTCTGTCTGTTATGTTTTGTTTTTTCCAGCACAGCGGCGCGATACCGCCACACAGTTAAGCCATGTTCACAAAACCGACTTTTATTCGTTAATTAACCGTCGTGAGGCGCAGAAGTGGCCGGGCTGCGTGAAACCCGCTTAACGGAAGTCAACTAAAAATCGAGAGCTTTTGCGGAAACTAACACAATACAGGGCGCAAAAAAAAGCATTGACTTTGATTCTCAGCCGCAGATTGAGTACACAAACACAAACACACACACACACACACACACACTATTAACCACCAAGCAACCACCTGTTGGTGCCGCTGCTGCCGTCGTCGCTGTCGCCGCTGACAGTTGATATTGTCGCCGTCTACGCTTTTCACTCTTTTCGGTTTTTGTGCGCGTCACAGTTGCATTTGAAGCGGCCGCACGTGCGCCAACTTCGTCTTGGATTCCGTTTGCCGACTCCTGTTTAAGCTACATACACAGTGACGCGAGCGCAGGTGTTGCTCCAGCCCTGGGGGACCAATTTACGATATTGTGATTAAAAACCTTTGAGCGATGATCGTTTTATGCAAACGATGACGTGAGCTTTATTGTAATTAATGTGCCGGCGTCGAATCAAATGTAAACAAGATTTTGCAATAACGCGACACCCGCATTCACAGTTGTCTTATCAGCATCAACGCATCTCTAAGAAATATGTTGCTTTGGAAGCGTTTCTGTCGGCCCCAAGGCGATCAAGCAACAACAACAAGTTCATCAGTATTGCCACAGCGTCGACGTAAGTTTGCCATCTATCTAATTATGATTATTTATTTAACAAATCTATCTAGCTACGCCCCTTGCACATTTCAAACGCCCACGCGGCGCCCTGACTAATGTGTTAAATATGGACACATTTAAAAATCGAAAATTGTGAAAGAGAAAAATGTGTTTTTGGACCTATTGTTGTTGTACATGAAATCCGTGCGTCTCATTTGCATAATTTGCATCTTAAAATTGTTTTGGTTTCTGTTTTTATTGACTGGTTTATTGATTTCATTTTGTGATTTCGTTCGCAAACCCAAAACCCAAAACCCCAAACCCAAAATCAACCATTTAAAATAAACTCCTCCATGGCAGGTCTTAACGTTTTTTTTTCCGTAGCGTGTCTCGAACGTTTCGTCGCATAATAAATTACTATCAAATTTTATCACCTACAAAAGATGTTGCGTGAATCAAGCTCTCAAAAAACACATTGGAGCCTAATGAATAATAACTTGTATGTAAATATTGCCTTTTGGTTCTGTTTCTACTCCTCCACCTTGGTGGCGCAACTGTTGCTCTTTGGGTGGGTTTTTGTGTGTCTCTGTTGGGTCTAACTGTTTGCCAAAAAGATTTATGAATTACTTTGGCGTGTTTAACATAATTATGCATATCGCGCAGTCGGCTTAAGATTTAGATACGTTCACAAGATCAATCTATTAAACAAGTTAGCTTAAAGTGATCGAATGACAGATACTGTTCAATCGGGTTTAAGAATGTATAACATATAAAAATAGGTTATGGAGTGAAAAAAATGTTTAGAAACGAACTCGATTAAAGCATGCTAAATACTCTTAAAGATAAAGAAGTTTACTGATTGATCTGAAACTATAACTATCGTGTCATTGATACAAATGACTTGCGTGAACATATTATAAGTTCGAACTCTTTTCACCATGTCTGGCTGGGCACAGGGTATAAGAAAAAGGCAAGTTTTAGGGTTTGGACAGGTGGAACCATTTGTTAAGACTGCGAACTGCGTGGGACGTATGGAGATATCAAGTTTGCTGTTTTCATAATCATAGTTATCTGCTGAATGCTAGCTTACTCTAACATAATACCCGATACTATATATCTGCTAAGTCTTTCTACAGTAATCACTCTTTCACATCACCTGGCACCAAATGTCAGTTGGGATTTGCTTAGTAGCTTGGACATGTTGGGACCACAGTGTTGTGGTTTCATAACTTGCCCTTCTTCATCTTCTGCTTCTGCCGATTTATTATTCAACTAACTGTCGTGCGCGCGTCTCATTTTTTCTAGTGAAGAAGATCGCGCTCTTTATTTTTGGACAAACATGACTTTGACTTGTGGTAATTTGATGTTAATGACACTCATCAGCAGCGACACAAAACCCAACAACAAACAGACAGACACACAGGCAGGCCAGGCAGGCAATGACATCGACACCGTCACCGTCACCGTTCTTGCCTCTACCACATAAGCAGCAGCAAGCCGCTCCCCTCCCCTCCCCTACCCCCAACCACCCTATCATGCATCGCACACTTAACACGATTCTAGTAGATCGTTTGGCTGACCAGCGACATTTTTATGATAGTCTGTTTTATCCCCATGCCCAAAACTTGTGGCACATAATCGGCTTATACCCTGACTATTTTATCGTTTCTCTCTCCCTCTCTCTCGCCTTCTCGCTCCCTTTCGGTGTATGTCTTGTTGACACTTTGCGTTGCATTTAGGCATTCTTGTTATTAGTTCGTGTCTTGAGTCTTCTGTTTGTTTTTTTCCTAAACGCCATCAAGTTGCATGTTTTATGCGGCTCGTAAAATTACGCTACGATATGCGTATATAAAAAATTGAGTTCAGCATTTTGTTGTGACATTTTTATGGGCTTCTTCTTTATATTTGGTTGCCCTTGGCGAGCAGAAGGTCTTATGATTTGCTTGAGAAATCTGTGTGTGACGCATTGAATATAAAATCTTCTTCAGTTTCTTTCTTACGCTTTTGCAAGTATATATTTAACATTGGAGCAATCAAATTGCGCAGCCTTTGTTTTGATTAGTAGAACTATTACATTATGATTAGCCACGAGGGAACACGAAACCCTTTGGAATCTTATAACCCAATCTGCCAAATCTCATCACCTATCGCCGTAAAGACGCAGTCCAGTATCTTTATAACTGTGCCGTTAAAACGTTGCAGAAAGTCTTCTTCTTAGCCAGTCTTGTACCAATTCTTTGGCAACCCTTCACGGGCCGCACAAATTGCTCATAAATTATATGGAGAAAAAGCGTCGCAATGCCAAAAGCTGCTGCGCCTACACCATCATTATCAGCTTGTAAATAAAAAGACTTTATCAATCGTTAAGCCTCGGGCGCAGGCATCAGCCGAACTTACCAACCAAGAAGTATAGCATAGGACGGGGGCAGGTTCATAAGGTTCGCATCCGTGTGCGATTTTTGTGCCTGAAAGCAACTCTCTCACCTAATAACATAAAAGTTATCGAAATGGCCACAAAACAGCACAGAGAACGAAAGGAGAGTCCCATGAAGATTGAGAGAAGGCCGGTCTGGGCCGGGCCGGGTCGGAGCCTAAGTACAAATATTTTTATTTATGATTTTACAGATCAGCATATTGCTCAATAATTTTTCGATTCTCTACCCCCCCCCCCCACGCCCCTCCGCTTCTTAGCGTACCCCAAATACGACAACAACAAAATAACTTTCAAATTATGTTTAAGTTTTCCCCACCTCAACGTCGGATTCCCGATTTTAAGTGCGCCAATTTTTGAAATTATTGGCGGCTGCGTATGCAGATAATCGTGACCTGATCCACACACACACACACACAGACACAGTTACATACAGGGATAAACCAGGCAGACCAACCAGACTCCAACTCTCTGACCAATAACTCAACCAAAAAACAAAAAAAAAAGAATCCCTCAGTAAATTGCTGTGCGAAAGTAGCTTGCTTTAAGCTTTTGGCGAATCTTTTGTAACAGACCGTTTTGTTGTTGTTGTTGTTGTTATGGTTTATATGTTTAACTCGTATATCATGACACTTTAATTTAATTACTCTATTTGGCATAGTTTTCGTCCACTAGCACTAAATCCCCCCTTTGCGAAAC
Source organism: Scaptomyza tumidula (assembly GCA_035044465.1). Taxonomy (NCBI): domain Eukaryota; kingdom Metazoa; phylum Arthropoda; class Insecta; order Diptera; family Drosophilidae; genus Scaptomyza; species Scaptomyza tumidula. The sequence goes on along the minus strand of JAWNNW010000442.1, from coordinate 8,374,693 downwards.
GAGCTTAGTTTTATTTGGGGCAGCTTATATAAGTAGATACATATACATATAAACATATATATATATATATATCGTATGTATGAAGATGAACACTTGGTAATATTTTCCCATAAATAATGCGAGGTTGGTTTGAGAAAATTACTTTAAAATTTATGGCATACCGTGGGGAATCAGGCGCGGCGGCGTCTCCCAAACTCTGCCTCTGTTTCCGTCCCTCTCTCTCTCTTTCTGTGTGTATGTGTGTGTTTATATCTTACACACGCTGATTTGGCCCTTTTTATTTTAGCGATTTATGTGCAGAGGCTGAATCTCTGAGAACAGGTAAGAAGCTCAGGCTGAGTACACTTAGAGAAATCAACGACCATGTTCAAACAGTCCTAGATCGTATTTATTCCAAATCTTTTTAATAAGTACTTTCGTTTCGTTAAAAAACCTACGGATGTTGAGATTTTTTCTCAGTGTACTTGTGCGTTATGCCTCGACTCCCTTAGAGATGTAAGTTGCAAGTGATATTCCACAACAAAAAACGCGTTTTGCCTTTGTTTTTGTGGGCCGTCTCGTCGGCAAGTGGGCGGTCCAATGGATCTGGAAAGTTCGCACGATTGATGATCAACTGATGGACACAGAGACAGAGAGACACACTACAAGATCCACCCAGACAGACTGTCCAGCTGTAGCTGTCTGTCTGTCTGTCTGACGGACTGACTGACAGTTGCGATGACGCCGGCCTGTCACCGCACTGACATAGCCATTTATGTAATTACACGCGGCTCCGTACCATATCACAAAGTGATCGCGATCCGCAAACACAACGCATCGAACTGCACCAAAAAGAGAGCTTGTGTAATTATTTTCTACTTAATCTTCATCACATGCGCAACATGTCGAAAACTTAAGCGAATTGACGCGTTGCATCCCAAAAGCCTTTGTACAATGCTGTTGCTGGCTCTCCACACACACACACACACACACAGCGCGAGGTGCATTAGTCACACCTGTAAAAACTAGGGCTGCAAACATTCTTTGTTAGTTTCTGGAGAGAAAAATCCAAACAGTGCCAATAAGCATGCCGAAACTTTAATTAGGTGTTAGTTGAAGTTTGAGTTATTAAATGAAATATATACGCGATAGGAAATGCATTAAACCATGTTAAATATTAGTAAACAAGAAAGTTAAAGGGAGATAGAAGATGAAAAACGAGTATTTGAAAGAAAATTTCAAATTTTTTCTATACAAAAGTAAAGAGAGTGATAAAAGAAGTAGTTCCGGCAAGAAAAAACCAGGAAAAGTTTTTTTTTCTCGATTCAGGTATGAAAGAAATTGAAGAGTGATAAAAACCATGTTGCATTAAGTTCACTAACTCTCTCTCTCTCTCTCTTCACACTCTTAATGACATAACACATAAATATTTTGATATGCCCTAAACAAGGGAAAGTAAAGTTCGGATTGATAAGTTCACACTCAAGTGCAAACGATATGCCATCGCTATATGATTGCTAATAAAGTCACGTAATCGACAAATCACTGAATAATATATATAACCGCCCCGTGATTTATCTTGGTGTTTGGTGTTGGCGTTGCTTTTGCAGCCCTGTGGGGCATGATTCCAAAAGTGAAAATGAATGCAATGACGACGATCTTCAGAGCAGCAGCAGCAGCTCCACCTGCGCTTCAGTTCAAGTATTGATTCCCTTCAACCTTCACCTCACCTCACCTTAAAACATCTTTTCGTGTGTTGTCAGGTGTTTAAAGGTTTCACAAAACAATCGTCGCATGCAGATGAAGTCTGCTGTGTGTGCGAAACGTGCCTTGGGTTATCTTTGGAGCAGTTGTTGTTGGTTGTTGTTGTTCATATTTCGGTCTCAACCTCTGACCGAATTTTTCACTGATAATTATCGGCTGGCGTGCAAATATGCGGAAAGAATTCTCCTCCATACGCGCTTGTTATTGTGTGACTGCTCTTTTGCTGTTGTACTTTAAATGGAACTAATTAAATTGAACGTAGCACGCATTAAATTTCCTTATGCTCGCATAATTGGGGCTTGCAAACCAGTGCTGGGTAACGCCTCACACCCAACAGAGGTCCTTCCTTTCATGTGTATCGTCCTGTTATCCTCTCTGTCTCTCGGTCTCTGTCCTTGCCGTATGCCACACACTGATTTAGTGCCATATAAAACCTGTGAGTAAAGATTATGTTACACTGAATTAATTGCAGCCAAGGTGAAGGTAGCAAACTGGGTTCCTACATCACAAATGGGAAGTCGAGCCACCTCTCTGGCTCCCCCCTTCTCTTCTGTGCGTGACAGCACGTGCTGTAGAAGTTGTCGTTATTTGAAGTCGTCTCTTTCGACTTCTTTCCGCTTTCCGCTGGTAATTTTGATAATTTAATTGAAAAAATGACAGGCTTACGCTCGAGTAGGAGGCGCGGAAGGACCCTTCAAGCGTTGAAGCCTTACAAATTGTTGGCTATCGATGCAAGTATATACAATATATTGATTTTATGTGCACATTAGTACCAACGACTCCCTGTTGTCTTGTCTTCTCTGGCTAGCTGTTTGGCTGACTTGCTGGCTGGCTACCTTCCCTATCAAGGGACATTGTACTTACTTTAAGTGGCATTTGCTTTGTCACGCCCTCGGCCCGGTGTCAAGAGTTTTGACTTGCTGCAGGTGTTTTTATTATTCTTCTTCTTCATGTTTTCTATGTTGTTGTTGTCTGTTGCTGTGATTTTGATGTCATCTTTTGCCTAACTTACCTTTAGGGGTTGTTATAGCTTATGAATATAAGTGAGCTGTAAATTATGTATATTAAGGAAATGAAATTGCAATTTAATATATTGAAAAGTATTACCTTACCACTTGACAAAGATTTCTTCCCCAAGGGAAATATACTTTAAGTATCTTAAACTGTGTCGAAATCATGTTTTAAAGTTTAGCTGCACACCTTAAATCGAGCATAACAAAAACCATTTGACTGAGGTTTGACAGCTTTGCACTTAACATCTTGTGAATTTCTTGACTCTGCTTCTTCAGATGATTATTTGCGTAGTTCATATTTAAATATGCTGGCTGGCAGCAAACAAACGAACACTAATACATTTACATTTCATTCGCATTCATATTCATATTCAAATATTTGAGTTTAAAACTCTGACCAATGCACAAAAGCAAAGTTCGTTCTGTGTTTAAATTGCAAATGGAATGAAAAAAGTTGTGCTGCAAATTTAAAAAAATTTCGTCGAGTGGAAAAGTGAAAAATAAAAAGTAAAACTGCAAACATTGAAATGTTGCCAAGCACACACACACACACACGCACACAAACACTCGCACACCTTGCTTAAAGCAGTCAATTTGAATGTAGATTAACGCTTCAGAGAACTGCATCCTCCCACTTGCTAACCACTTGGATACCCTTCATAATTATGCAAGCAATTACAACCCTTGCTGCAAGCTGCAAGGCAGTACATAAATGCAGTCAAGTAAATGGCTACTGCTTTCAAATCCTTCGTCAACGTGTCGTAAAAAACAATTACTAAAGCAAAAATATCCCCAAGCAAGCAAGCTCTCTGTTTTGCCCCATTTATGTAGCCTGCCCACACTTCGAACCCATACATTATGTAATCCTATTCGAGCAACCGAGCAAATGTTGTAAGCGCAAATTGTTTAGATTCCATTTTTTTTTGCCAGCATGCATTTTCTATGTGTGTCTCTGTTACTTACACTGTCTCTTTCGCTCTCTCTCTGTCTGTCTGTCTGGTTTTGTCGTTTTGGTTTTGGTTTATTTTTGATAATTTTGCTTGTTGGATTTGTGTGTTTTTGAGTGCTGCACGCGAAACAGGAGCACAAACAGCAACAGCAAACGAAGCAAAGCGGATTTCGTGGCATATTTTATGAGCACAGATGTGCGTCTTGCAAAAAAAGCACAAAAAAGATGCAGAGACGACGGCAAAGCTGTAAGAAACAGTGTTGACCCAATAGCTTGAAAGAGTTGCCTTCGAAGGAAACAAAGCTTTAAAACCTTTTAAGACATATACGATGCTAGCGGGAAATTCTGTTTTTGACATGATTTATAGTATTCTATAGCACACATCGCACATTATATTTGATATTTGATTGCTACTTCTTGAACATTTTTACTTGTGTGACCTTCGATGGATTTTTCGCTGTCAAGTTTTCGCTTTAAATGTAAATGCTTTTGCCAAGAGGCCTTTGAAGTGGCATCTAATCACCATTCCTGGCAGCAGCAGTAACAGTAACCCCCTGCTGCCCTCCACACTACCAGTCATAATGTAAACCAGCTACGCTGTCATACAGTCTCGAAGAGGAAAGAAATAAAATATATAATCGAGAAACAAAAGCGAAGGCGGATAAAAAGAAACAAGCGCGTGCCTCGCTGAGGTCTATCCCCCTCTCTCTCTCTCTCGCTCGTAAAGGTGGAGGAAATAGCAGCGAAAAGATGATGAGAAACTTGAGCGTCAAGCAGGCAGAAGCTTTAAGCCGCTAAATTGTATCGGATTACAGGCAAATTCCAAGCCATGAAGCTAAAATTCCTTACCCATAGGCGGGCTTAAACCCCCCCCCCCCCCCCCGCTCCAGCTCCCACCGCTTCACCCCGTTTTAGTTGCAGCTGGTATGTTAATGAAGGTGGCTTCATGGAGAAAGAATGAGGAAAGGGAGCGAGGAGTTTTGTTGTTGTTCTCGTCGTCGTCCTGCTTCTCCTCAACTAAGAAAAAATGGCTATGGGGCATAGAATGCATTGAAACGAAGAGTTGTTACAGTCAGCAGTAGGGAAGGAGAGGGTGGAAGGAGGGCTTGGTGGATGACACACAAGTGCTGAACCCAGCGCCTGAACCCGTGAACTCGCGTGGGCCATGCAATGCGAGCGTATCTTAACACACTTACAGTTACAACCGAGCGCAACAGAATAACGTGTTTTGTTTTGGTTTTTTTTTTGGTTCTTTTTGTTTGATTTCTTTTTTTTTTGGTGAAGAATCGTTCACAGTCAAACGAGCAAAGACAATCAATCGAGATGGTTAAGCCCCTTAACTTACCTTTTTTACCTTTTAGTTTTTTTTCCTCCTCCAAAAAGCTAAAAAACAGAAAAAAATTGCACACAATTTGCCTAATTCGAACAGCGCCTAAGCCCCCCAAACAATCCTCTGCCCTTCTCCTTTCCAAACAGGATGAGTCGCGGTGCTGAAATTGCTGCGGTTTTTCAAATACTCTATGGTGTGTTTGTGGTGGATTATAAGTGGAGTTGTATTTGAAGGTTCGGTACAAAGTTTTTCGAAACCCGAACCGGTTCACTGCTTGCTTAGTGCTTCTAAACCGAACCATACGATTGGAATCGTTTGTGAGGAGTTGGTTAAATCTTATTCGAAACCCGAACCGGTTCACTGATTGTTAAGTGCTTCTAAACTGAACAGTTTTCAGAATTCTTAATCAAAGTGAATCAGTTTAACGCATTTTTCGTTCTTTTCAACCGACCCACTTTGACAATGGTAAGTCGAACATGAACCGGTCCACTCTAGAGGTTTCCTGCTGCAGGGTATCTAAGAAGTCGAACTCGTAGTTTAGTTAACCGTACTTTTGCTTTGCTTTTTCGTTGTTTTTTTTTGGCCTGGTCCATGGCAACTGCAATTATTGTTTGCGGCTTTTCAATTGCCTTGGCCAGCTATAGCTATAGCTACAGCAACAGCAACAACAACAGCATTGAGCTTCAGTTTTTGGCCTTAGCTTTAGCTAAGGAGTCGGGGAGTCAGTCATCATAAGGTGAGAATATAATAGCGCAATCGTGAGATGCGTGACTGCAATTGCCCCTACGCCTGGCTTGCAACTATGCACACTGGAACGAGAACACACTAAAACCTAGATATGTATTAAGTATACACATACGTCAAAAAATAATGATCTACAATTATATAAAATGTTCGCTTGTGCCTTAAATCATTAACTATAATTTGTTGATTGATTTTATGCCCAAGATTAATGATATTTTTGCCACACTATAGGATTTCGGGCCGATGATCTGATCGGTTGCGTTTGGGTTTTAAAGTTTTTTGCGGGGCCCAGGGCTTAGCTGATAAGCAGCCCCAAACAAACAAATAATAATGCACGATTTGTGGGTCTGTGGCAGCAGCAGCAACAGCAACAGAAATATTTTTTGGCCTTTGATTGAGCAACGCGCGCTGCCTTTAACTAATTGAGCTTCATTGCAGAAGGCGGGACTCCAAAATAATACAACTTTTTTTTTATATATTTTTTCTTTGCCACAGACACGTTTCCTGTTTCCTGCATAGACAGAGTGAGAGTGAGATAGAGTAAAAGGGCATAGAGTATCTGCGGTTGCCATTTAATTAAAAATGAAAAGTTCTCGTTAAGAAAAGGGTCTGCCCCGCCCAGACAGACGGCCCAAGCATTTGCGGAAAATTAAAAGTTTTTCTTTTCATAGTTCTTTTGGGCTGTCACATGTGTGTGCGTTTATGTGTGTGTGTGTGTGAGAGGGGGATGTACATCATTGTGTGTAAGTTTTTTAAGTTTTAAATGAGTTGACAAACCAACAAATGAAAGTTGAAAGCATATTTAAAATTCCTCACAAAGTAATATGATTGAAAATAACAAACTTTAATGTTTCCTTCAGCAAACACAATGTTTTAAGATAAAGAAAATATAATGTTCAGCTTAAGGTCTTCTTCAATCATTTGTAATAATATAAATTGCTTTTGTTGCACCATAAAATTGCGTCTTTATTTTTTTTAGTATCCACATTCTTTGGGTCATGGCTTAAAAATGCCAAACCAAAGTCATAAAGTCAAAATAAATACTCTCGCCGCTAGCACAGCGTACGAACAAATAAAATCTGGTAAAATTAAAGTTAAGTCTATTAAACTTATTGCAACCAGCCGAATAATATATACACAGACTCATACATGGAAACTTTTCGGGTGGCTTTGGGGGTTGAAGGAGTAGAACTTTTGCTGCATGTATAAAACATATGATTTTTGCTTGATGGCCTCGCGGGCCAATTTGCCTGTCTACAACAGAATATGGGCAACAAAACAAAAGCTTGCTGTAGCATAAATAGCTACACTGCGAGAAAAACAATGTTAGAGCTCAGTTGTATAGAAAACTTGACACAAGCAGAGGAATATATATGTCTAAACTTTGTTTGCATTTGTGTGTGTCTGCATTGTATTTTGTCTTAGTGTGCCTGCGAAACAAAAGACACCGTCCAGAATGTTGTACAAGACGCCGCCCGCTCGCTAATAAAATAAACCTGAGTAAACTGCCAACTCCCTGTTTGCCTTTTGGTCTGTAAATTTCAAATGCCTCGTGCAGACATAAATTGTGTGTTAAATACATTTTATGCGTTTGTGTTTGGCAGCCAGTTGGTAAACGGAGTGTTGTGTAAGTCAGTCGACTGCAAAACGCAATCAAGGTCGCTAACAGGCGTGGCAAGGCGAGGCGAGGAGGCACTAGCAGCAAGCATCCTCCCTACAATGTTGTCGTCCTCGTCGTGTCCTTGTTGACGTTTGCCTGGGGGCCCACAAAAGCGCAGGACGCTTTTTGTTGTGCCCCCCCTCCCCCACTTTCGTACTTATGATGTATGGGCGTACAACGTTGCGTATTAGGAACGCACGTATTACTGACAAACGCCACAGTTGTCCTCCAGCTTCTGCTCTTTCCTATTCACTGCCTCCTCTCCGCCTTCTTCTGTTGCTGCTCCTCTGTAATCCTTTTACCGCCTGGCCCAAGTTGTGAAGGCGGCAGCTGAGCATACACATGTTTATGTCACATTTGGACTACATATTTCTGTGTGTATGTATGTATGTGTGTGTGTGTGTGTGTATGTGTGTGTTTTTGGTGTTCGCTTGTGTTCACTTAACTCCTTGAGCTTGGCATTTTCTTTGTGAATTATAAAGAAATTTGTTGTGCACTCTTCTTCTTCTTCTTTACGCAACGTTTTGTTCAGTGCGTGTTGCTGTTGTACTGCGAGTGGGCGACGTTGGCGTCATAACGGGGGCGTGGCAGTTACCGACGCTGCAAAATTTTCATTGCATACTTTTGGCGACAAGTAGATTTTACTACCAAACGGTGAGTTTGTGGTAACACTTGCTCCTTGGATTAATCGTTAATAGAAATGGGAAAGAATAATGAGCTTTTGGCTAGCTGCTTTTATCTCTTCTGTAATTCATTAAAAGCTGACATTACTTTAATTTTCGTTTTATTTCATAATATTTTGTGGGCTCAATAAAACTTGTTTCAATCACGATTGATTGGATATAAAGGAATATTAGTTACAGCTTAAAGCTTCTAGACCTTTTACTGTTTTATGTTCTATGGCATGTTTTATAAGGTTTAAGCTTCTTAAAGCTTCAAAATCTTTGTAAACATCTTGGTTTATAAGTTTAATATATAACTTCAAAAAACTTTCAGCTTTTAGCTCAATAAAACTTGTTTCAATCACGATTGATTGGATATAAAGGAATATTAGTTACAGCTTAAAGCTTCTAGACCTTTTACTGTTTTATGTTCTATGGCATGTTTTATAAGGTTTAAGCTTCTTAAAGCTTCAAAATCTTTGTAAACATCTTGGTTTATAAGTTTAATATATAACTTCAAAAAACTTTCAGCTTTTAGCTCAATAAAACTTGTTTCAATCACGATTGATTGGATATAAAGGAATATTAGTTACAGCTTAAAGCTTCTAGACCTTTTACTGTTTTATGTTCTATGGCATGTTTTATAAGGTTTAAGCTTCTTAAAGCTTCAAAATCTTTGTAAACATCTTGGTTTATAAGTTTAATATATAACTTCAAAAAACTTTCAGCTAGTGTCATCAGAACTAGCTTTAGTTCATCAAAAATAACAATAGCGGAAGTTGCTTTTAGACGCAGGCGGCTTAAAGCATTTCCCGCATTTCCTTCCATCACCCACCTTTTCACATTTGCCCCTTATTGTTGCTAAGGGGCAACAGGACTTGTTTGGTTTTGCGCCCGTTTGCTGCCACGCCCACATCCTACTACATCTTGTCGTTTTATAAATTCCATTTTAATTTGTTGCGAAATTCCTTACTCATTTCTTTTTTTTCGATTCTCCTACTAAAAAGCGCTTAATTACCAGCATCTCGATGGCTGCCTCTTGTTGTGGCAGCTGCTTGATGCTGTGCTGCGGGTCCAGTTGCTACACAAAATAACGCACTCGAAATGATTTTCCACTAATTTCAAGTGATTTTCAGAGCTTGCAACAAAATCGCGTTAATTTAATGAGCATTTTTTTTTGTTACTGAAAAATCTGTTTAAATTTGTTCTGAAATGTGACTAAAAAATCATAAACCAATAAAAGTTAGTGTCAATTTAATAAATATTTAACAACTTCAATTAAAATCTATTAAATAACTAAGAACAAAAGTTATGCGACAGCTTTTTTTTTGTTATAAATATTTTGTTAGGCTTCAGGCAGCCGTATGTAGTTGTTGTTGTTATGGTTTTGGTGGTTAACATGCTTGAAATATTTTATTTAAATGCATTTCAATTTGTGGCAAATACGTGTATATATAAATGTGTGTGTGTGTGCACACACGCTGTAATTGCGTTAATGCAATATGTGTTTTATGAAAAATTTAATTTGCTTGTTTTATGTTTTGTTAAATAGTATTTGAATTTCATAATATATGTTTATAAAGTGGAAAACCATTTGCATATTACACATACATACATAAGGAGAGAGAGAGAGATATATAGAAAAAGAACGCAAAAGCCGCTTAACAGCTAATCAGTTTTGCGTAAATAATGAATAATTAAACAATGCGAAAGGCTTTTCACAAATGTGTTCATATCAATTTCACAATAATTAATTGCAATTGCAACGGAAGAGTTTTCCTCCCCACTCAAACTATCACAAAGGATAGTTTTTTCGCTTTGAAGTTGCGTCCAAATGGGCTGAAAATTTGCAATACACTCAACACAAAGTGCAACAACTACTTAACCTGGCTTTGAGCTTGTGCTGCCTGATTTATCTTCCCATCCCCAGCGTTTAGTCAATTCAACAGCGACTTTGACACAACAAAGACAACAGCGGAATAATAGCTATGGCATTAGTGGCGATAGATACAAAGATACAAGCGTATTATATAGATACAAAGATAGATAGATAGATGCCTTTGTGTCACTGCAATTGACAAAATAATCACTGCAACATGCGGCTCGTTCTAACTACAACAACAAGCTAAAAGCACAAAGCGTATAGAACAGCTAGCCGAGACTTTTATACTCTTTCCCAACAAGTAAGAATAATTGATTTTATTTATTGTGTGTCCATTGCAATATAATGTTAATGCCCAACGGCTAGAGTATAACAACAACATCGGCACACATATTTTCCCGCCTAAACGCAACAAAAAAAAACCTGGCTGGCTGGCAACAAAAACGTAACAACACAAGCACACAGGCAACAAGATGCTCAGCAACATTTTCTCATGCGCACGTTTCTGGCATGCAAGCAACATTCCCCCATTGGCAACATTTGGATGCTGCTGCGGTTGTTGTTGTTGCTGATGCTTCGGCTCACTTCGTGTGTTGCTTGGCTTCGTTCGTGGCTTGCCTTGCCTGCTGCGTTGTTGTTTTCACATTACATTTTCCCGTGCGATTTTCAACAGTTTGCACAAAAAAAGCGATTCGCAGTCTGCGTTTGTTGTCGTTGGCGCTTAGAACGCTTGCAACGCGCGCGCGCTTTCAGACGCTATCTTTGAGATACTTTTACGAACTTCGTCACATTTTTACGCTTAAGAGATACGCCGGCTGATCGGAGTCCCTAAGCGTACGTTGAACTGCGCCTTTTGTTTACCCAATTCACGCAGCAAAAAGAGCTCGAATAAAAACCTTAAAAAAAATCAAATAAAATAAATAAAGTTAAAAAAAACGGATTTTGCCGGCTTAAGCTTCAAGTGTGTTTGTGAAGTGTGTGTGTATGTGTGTGTGTGTCAGTTTTTCGGTGTGAGTGTGTGTTTGTGTAAGCGGAAGTCAGTGCAGCCGCCATTGTTGCCGCCGTTGAGTGAAGAGCGGAAGTGTGTTATTAGTGCGACGTTAAATTATATTTACTTGAAATGTACTTGAAATTTTGTATGAAGTACACAAAAAAAAAAGTTTCGTGCACTCTGCACAAAAGTAAATCAAATTAATTCAAATTTATGGCAAGTTGGCAAAAATCTACATACGTGTGCCGCTCGCTACTGCCGCAACAACAACAACAGTGTGTGTGTGGATGAGTTTTTGTGGCACGGTTGTCAAAAGTTTTAATTGAAGAAAACTTATATGCTGCGAACAAGAGGAGGAGGAGGAGGGTTTGTCAGCTACAACTATAACATAAATGTTCGTTATGCTAATTGAATTATAACGGCAACGAGAGACAGCAAGAAAAGCGGAAGAAAGTCAAATAAAGGCAGCGTTTCAAGTGTTGAAAAGGTTTGTCAATTAAACACATATTTTCGGTTGAAACTTTACCGCCGGAACAACACTTAAAATCTTAAGCTCATGTGCGAAAACAAAAAACTCAAACACATTATTAACTGGCAACTAAATGCTAGTGTTGTAATGTTATATGATTAATGGGTTTCTTAGATGTGGCAATGATTTTAATGTGGGGTTTTTTTTTCTGTTTCGTGGTCTAATATATATGGTTTTAAGTTTCTCACTTCAAAGAACCATCGAAGTTGGTTTGGATTGTAATCTATGTATCTTGATCGATCATAGAACAATTTTTCTTTTTGTAAGCAAATTTTAATAGGTTTTTGTTAGACTTTCTCTGCTTGTTCTTTATTCTCTATCTGTGTTCGTTCTATGCATCCGTTAGTTACTTTTTCATTTCCCTTTCGTAACTGAACTTTTAACCGTTTAATGGCATTTATGATACATTCTTGTATTATTTCCGCGTACATTTCTTGCACACTCTTTGACTCATTTTCTGATAGACTTTCCATTGCTTAAGCTTCTCCCTTTCTCGCTTGCCATTCATCATTTCGTTCTATTTCTTTTTACGCTATTATCATTAATAACTTTTAAATGCGCCAAACTTTGACTATTTTCAATTCAATAATCACTTAAACCTCATCAAATATTTCCGACTCTCTGTCTGCTGTGTATGTATGTGTGTGTGTGTGTGTTTAGCCCAATATAAAATCATTCATAGCCTTTGCCATCTTCTCTTCATCATAATCACCCCTCCCCTCCCTCACCTCTTTCTCTTTGCTCCTGTTCTTGCTCGCGGCGCGCACACGCCGTCTGTCAGGCCTGTCAATGTCATTTCAATGATTAAAACTTCAACGTAAACACAAAAAATGAGCACAAAAGTAACCGGACGCCTTCACCCACCCCCACCCTTGTCACCCCTATCACCGCTGTTACCCCGCTGACCCATCTCTTTTATCTAAAGCTCAATCATCCACCGACGCACTTGTTCCCATACTCCGAAATACTTTTTTACTTCTTTCTCGTTTGTTGTTTTTTTTTTATTAATGAAAACATAAACATTTCTTCTTTTATATATGTATGTATTTTTTTTTGCTGTTGTACCCCAAGTTATTTCTTTCTATTTGCCATCGTTTGTTTGCCTGCTTTAACCCCCTCTCCACACCACTCCTGTCCTCTCCGCCCACAAAGTTGGCTTTGTTTTCTTTTGGTCGTGGGTCGTAATAAATTTTTAATTTCGCTTAATTGAAAATGGCCCAAGCCTGCCACAAACACACACACATACATACAGAGTATGCCGCCGTTTGTTGCGATTCTTTTCTGACATGAATATATATATATTGAAAAGGTATTCTTTATCCAACTAGATTTCACATATATATATATATTCCTGTTGTTTGGTTCGCCGCGGCCAACGAAATTTGTCGGCTTAAGCTCAAAAGCACGTGCCCCAATGGGACCTCTACTGAACTCAACTGAACTGAACTAAGCCACTGTCTGCCACTCAGAAGAAGAAGAATAAGTAGAAGAACAAGAAGAAAACGACGAAGCTGTAGATGCATTGAGGTGTTAAAAGCTGTTCACATATTTATATAGCTGTAGCTCTGGCCATATATAGGCAAACATTTAAGCAAACAAACAAGCAAAAGACAAGCAGGCTTTAGGTGCAACGTTGTTGCATGCTGCTACTGTTGCTGCAACGTACAAAAATGGGTCACATACTTGTCTCATGAATGGCTTGGCTGCGCACTGTTTGTGGCGCCTCCACATCTGGAATCAAGTAGCTGTCTCTCTCTCTCTCTCTACACTGTGTTTGGGGACTGTGTCATAAGCATGCATCTTCTCGCCATGTCTTGCCTATCTTCCTCCACTTCCACTTGCTCCCATTGTCCCATTGTACCCGGGCGAGCCCGTAGAGTAGAGTACTATGGCAAACGAGTGCCTAATTGCTGGCAACAAAAAATGTCAAGAGTTTACAAATGGTTCCAACACAAGTACTTACAATTCATTACCCATATGCTTGCTTAAGTGTTTTTTCCCTACCCCATATATGTTGCTCTGAATAATTATTTAGAAATTTTTCATAGTTTTTGAACTCCCACTGCATATTCTCAGACAATTGCTGGAAAGAATTCTTACACTCAGAAGTTTCTTATAAACTCAATCTTATCTATTCATTTTCTAGAGCCAATTTAAAGTTCATCAACTAAGATTAAATTTCAGAATTTTATATTCTCTAAACGCTTCATGCATTTTCATTTATAATTTCTATATATTTTAATATGGTCATTGCACATCAAAACAACATTAGGTTAAAACTTACTTCAAAATTAACCCAAGGTATCCATGTTCCAGGCCAGGTTTATTACCTAGTTTTCATCTCCACTTAATCCATGGGAGGGCTACTTGGCTCGTTAACATTTGTTCCCACTGGCAACTAAGCAGCGAAGCTCATCTTCTTCTACTGCTCCTTTAGGCTTGTTCTTCTTCTTGCTATTCAGTGTGCCTGTTTCTGCATCTTATTTATTGCATATATAAAACGACACCTCCCTCTACAGGGGGATTCCACCACCTCCTCCGTCTCCCATTAAAATGACGTCGTCAACGTCGTCCGAGCAACGTTTTGGCATAAATTAAAGAAGGGCACTTATCTTTTTCTCCCCCCATTCCCTCTCTCTCTCTTTGTGTCTGTGTATGGGATCTGTCTATTGTCCAGTTATTTTTTTTTTCTCCTGCGAACCGTGAGTAAAGATGGGGCAATAGGTAAGGGGGGGATCTCGGTTGTGTTTGCTTTGCATTTTGTCACACGTTGCTGAAAGCGACGCCAATTTGTCTGAAATGTTTTGAATTCTAAGCGCTGACGAGCAATGATAAAAAGGGTATATGAGAGGGTGGTTGGGGGGCTGATAGGGGGGAATATATACACAGCGGATCTAGATAGCAATGTGATGGCTTTCAGCTGCACGTGCTTTTGGCTTCGGGATGCGGATGTGACGCTGCTGATGCTGATGCTGATGGTGATGTTGATGGTGTTGCATGTTGCATGATGAACGTACGTGGTGTGGCACATGGTTTAGTGCAGTTGCTGTTTTTGTTGTTAGTGTTGTTGTTGTTGTTATGTGTTTTGTGTGTGTTTGCTCTATGGGTCGCTCGTTGAGTGTGTCGCAGCCAGCAGCTATTTGCCAAGCAATTTTGTACACTGCACGAAAACCTAATAAAATAAATCAAACGTTGCCTATCGATCTTCATGCCAAAGCCATTAATGTTTATATGTTATATAATACCCAACACTTAAAATCAAATGTTATACTACAACATAAAGGTTAAACTAGCTATATAAATGTTTTTGCTGTGTATCGCATTCATACTGCTAACTAACCGCTCTTTGAGTGTGTCAAGCAGCGAGTCAATCAAAATGCTGCCATTCACACATTCACATTCACACATTTCACATCCATCCACATTCAGATTCAAGCTTAATATCCACATCGACATCTGGCTCAGCAGCCGCAAGCAGCCGTGTGAATTATGCGCCGC
Organism: Scaptomyza tumidula; assembly: GCA_035044465.1. Lineage (NCBI taxonomy): Eukaryota > Metazoa > Arthropoda > Insecta > Diptera > Drosophilidae > Scaptomyza > Scaptomyza tumidula. The sequence continues at coordinate 8,359,692 of JAWNNW010000442.1, read as the reverse complement.
TAAAGTTGCCCCGTTTTTGGGGGCCAACTCGTTACCCATATTGTGTTGCAGCAGCAGCCGCAGCAGCAGCAGCACCCTGATTCCAAAAACACCTGCTGCAGATGCCACAGTTTGTCGGTCGGTTTGTCCTACTGTCCGAATGGACTTCAGGCTCACACATTGATCTTATCGCTCGTTGAGCGCGCACACACCCAAAATGAAAGAAGTAAGGTTCCAAAAAAAAAGAGTAAAGAACATCAAGAGTATGGCGGTTGAACGACTAAGAGATACTACGCATACTAAGTGCATGTTTAATGACAAGCTTATACAGTTATTCCTGTTTATAACAGTTGATCTATTGACAACTTTAAATATATTTTCACCACAATTGCTTTTTATTCACCACGACTCTTTCTCCTTCTGCTGATCACCGCAGTCTGGCAACTCTAATTGATCCCTGTTAGCACGCTTTAACTGCCTGCTATGAAATTCCGCACAGCGCTTCCTTTCCTTTTAAGAAATAACTATTTATTCACAATAGAAACGCACAAAGCGTTAAGTTAACCGTTAAATGTACCAAGCTTAAAGATCATAAGACCGATTTAACTGTTAATTAAGTCAAAATAATGATAACCTTTATGGTCTTTCCAATAGCCATCTGTGCATATGCTTCTTAACCATTTTTTCGCGCTTATAGGGTATAAAAAAATAAAATAAAATAAGAATAAATGAAGAAGAACTGCCGTGCTACGTAGAATGTGTTGTGAGAGTCTACATCTGCGACTGCGTTGCGGCTTATCTGTAGGACTCCTCCAAGCTTGGCTCTGACTGCTGCCTGATGCTGTCTGCCTGCCTTTGGCCTTGGGCTTTTGGCTTTAGCTGTCGTTGTTTTGTTGCCCATTTATTTACATACATTGGCTGGTGCTGTTGTTGGTGCTGTGTGCTGTGTGCCTTTGCATGGTCGAGTCAAGGGCCGCAGCTCGCCTTATTGTCTGGCCACGATGAGAAAGACCAAGACGATGATGTTGCCTGCTAATTTCACCTTTTCACAGATTCCGCATTGGCTTCTTTTGGCATTCATTCGCACAGCGAGCATCCATTTGTCCGTTGAATATGTGGGTTCAATGCCATTATGCTACTCTACAGAACTTTTTGAGTAATAATCTAACTAAAACTAGAAGTCAAAGTCTGTTTCAGATAAATATTCAATGTGTGTTTCTTTTAGTTATGTTTTATAGTGTATTAACTATTCGACTTTGCTTTGTTCTAAATTCTTATTCATTTTATTTTTGTTTCCTTCACATCTTGGCTTGTGGGAGGCTCATGAAAAATTGAGCAAGTGCCGCACTTGCAATTTCAACAGCTCATCTGCCGCTGCGCAAAACAATTTCGTTCCTTGGCAGCTGCCACTTTCTGCACTTGGAGGCTGTTTTTTGTTTTTTTTTAAGGCGTCTGCTGCTGCTTCTTCTTGGTGGAGCAACCTACAACACCTTGGTTTTAGTGCCTTTTTGGTAGTTGTTTTTTATTTTTTGATGCCTGGCTGGAATTTTCAATCGCTGAGTGCTTAATTTTCAGCTGTCAGTCTTAGGTATTGAGAGTTTGTTAATGAAATAAGTTTTTCTCACTATGCTTAAAAATTAACTGTATTGATTAAAGCTTAACACAGTTCAAGTTAAATTTAACTTGTATACATTCAACAGTTCCGAATGTAAATGTTTTGCTGCATGCTGTCTCTTAGCAAAATACTCGAATGCTGCAGCTATGCAAATGGAATTTCTGTTGAAATTCTGTCAATTGCAAATCCCTCAATGGTAAACGACCATCACATCGGACAAAATACAATTACCTAAGCCTAGCTGGAGATGTGATGATGATGGCACCCACTTCCCTAACCCTAACCGTGCCAATGACCAGGTGCGCACCTGCTGTTGCCTCATGTCAACCGAGAGACAATAATAGAGATAGAGAGAAAATGAGAGAGATAAAGCTCCCAAGAGCTTCGGTTGCGGCATGAATATGCAGCTGATGTGCATTTTTTTAGTTGTTGTTGTAGTATGCGGGTAGATGGATTTACCTACTCCCCATGCACCCCCCGTCAACCCCCCTGTCACCCACACAGTTGACAGTCTTTTGCACTTGCAGTTGTTGTTGGTGTTATTGTTGGTTTTTTTGGGTCGTTCTATAGACAAAAAAGGAAGAAAAAACAAACACACAAAACGATTCATAGATTTCCGTTTTGCTGCGCTTCGAAACAATGGCATTTCCATGTTGCACGTAAAATGCAACAACAACAACACAAACACAAACTGCAACACGCTAGTACTTAAGTGCAATTTCATTTTTTTCCGATAGTTTTCCTTATGCCATTGGCGCCATTTTTAAGTGTGTACTTAAACAATGCCAAGGAAACAAGAATTACTACAAGAAAAGTAGCAAAAGAAAGCAAAAAGCAGAAGTTTCTGGTGATATGAACAGTTTTAGTGCCTCGGCACGATAACAAGCAGCAAACTGGTTGTGATCTAATGGCATTGGAATGTTGGATTTTTGGTTTGCGTTTCCTTTGGTTAGATAAGCACAAACCTTTGTCCTCGATGCGTATAAATAGTTGCTGAAGACAGCAAGTAAGACACAGTTCAATTGTGCAACTGAAACCCTCAAGATGGTAAGTTTCAGTACTCCCAATTGTTAAACTCTCTTACAATAGTTGTGTTCCTATTCCATAGTTTACACTGCGAGTGGTTGGTTTTTTGGCTTTGGTGCTTTGTGCTCAGGCGAGTATCATCAGGAATCCGCAAGTGCAACGAGCACGTGTGGTCTCCCAAGCGGTAGTGCAGCCAGAGGTTGCTCAAGTGGCACAGCCGGTACCGCCAGTAAATGAGCCAAATATAGTGCAAGAACAAAAACAAGAGGAACCCAAACTATCCAATGTGGTTGCCAAGAAAACGCAAGTTAAACAGGTGTTTGAAGTTCCTAGTGTAGTGTCTAAAGAGGTTGTTGCTCCAGTTGCACAGGAAAACGCCGTGAAGCCCCAAGCTCCTTCTGCTATTTCCAAGGTGGTAGTTGCTCCAGTTGCACAGGAAAATGACGTGCAGTCGCAGGTTCCAGCTGTTGTGTCCAATGTGGAAGTTGCTCCAGTTGCACAGGAAAACGACGTGCAGTCGCAGAATCCAGCTGTTGTGTCCAATCTGGAAGTTGCTCCAGTTGCACAGGAAAATACAGTGCAGTCGCAGGTTCCAGCTGTTGTGTCCAATGTGGAAGTTGTTCCAGCTCAGCAGGAAAACGCCGTGCAATCCCGGCTTCCAGCTGATTTGTCCAATTTAGAAGTTGCTCCAGTTGCACAGGAAAACGCCGTGCAGCCGCTGGTTCCATCTGCTGTGTCCGAGGTGGTTGCTCCAGTTGCACAGGAAAATGCCGTGCAGACCCAAGTTCCAGCTGTTGTATCCAATGTGAAAGTTGTTCCAGCTCAGCAGGAAGGCGCCGTGCAATCTCGGCTTCCAGCTGTTGTGTCCAATCTGGAAGTTGCTCCAGTTGCACAGGAGTCCCAAGTTCTAGATGTGGAAACTGCTTCAGCTCAGAAGGAAAACGCCGTTCAATTCCCTGTTCCAGCTGTTGTGTCCGAGGCTTTAGCTGCTTCAGATCAGCAGAATATTCTTACTCCAGTCGAATCTCCAATTGCAGTGGTCCAAGAGAAAACTGAAGCTAAACCCGTCGAAACATCTGTTGACAACAAGGTAGTGCAGTCGGTTTTTCAGGTAGAAGACAAGCTACCCATTGCTGAACTACCTATCAATAAGGTTGTCAAGGAACCAAGTGTTGAGCAATTTAGCAATGAGATCGTTACAAACGAAAACGTCAAAAAAATCGTCGAGCAAATAGAGGGTAGCGACAATCAGGTTGTTAATAAGGCAACAGCTGAAGCTCGCGGCAAATACTCCAACAGTGGAAACTACATCGAAGTCGACAGATATCCCAACAGTGGACACTACGGCGGAGGCGACAAGTATCCCAACAGTGGACACCACGTCGGAGGAAATTTTCCCGATGAGTTTTACATTATCGATAAAGACGGAAAGCCTGGCGTTGTTCTAACCACTAAGAGGCCAAACAATACGCACATCCATACGCACTCCCACGATCATATATATATACACCAAAAGCCGGCGCTCTTCCCTCTGCCTCCACCACTCTTCATGGTTGGTGATTCATCAGGTCATGGCAACAAACATGGTAGCAGTGGTGGAAGCAGTGGCAGCAAACCAGTCTACATTACCTTCGGTCACAGTGGCAACAACAACGACGACAAGAATGGTTATTCCGACCACCATGTACCAGTTGAACAATCCTATGTGAAGCCTGTTTTCCTACCACTTCTGCCCCTACCATTCTGGAAGCCCGAAACCGTTAGTCAGGTGCCCAGCCACAATGACAACCATGAAGAGCACATCTACCACCACTATCATAACGGTGGTAACAAAGACAAAGAACCCGGCGAGTTCTATATACACGAGAGACGTGCATCCGAAAATCAGGAGCAAAAGGTTAATACAGAGGGTCTTCAGTTGATTGGTCACATTTACATTTTCAAGACACCCGATACTTCTGGCAACAAACCACAAAAGCAGGGAGACAAACCAGCTGTACCCGTTGCCAGCAATGATGAAGTGAATCAGGATAAACCTCAAAACTCGAGCTCCACGATCGATGAGCACTTTGGCAACTCTCAATTGTTGCTGCAACCAGTTTTGTATCTTAATCCCAATGTCAACAAAACCAGCAACCAGGGAGAGGGTAGCTTCACCCCCAACCAGATACATGAGATCTACCGGAGTCTACACCGTGTTGCTCCTTCCGTGCAACAGCGTTCCAAATCTTCGGTGGCTGGCGAGGATAGCTCCGTTCTCTTTGCCGTGGAGATACCTAAGCCCATCTATAAATTCTTCAAATCCGTCTTTGGCGTCTTCTCCAACTAACAAAACAAATAGAAACACAACAGCAGCAACAATTCAATTATATTCATAGTTTTAAGACAGTTTATAGTAAAAAGCGCGCATCAGTAAAGAACTTTCAACTCATATCAAATACGACTACTTTAATGGGTTTTAAATTGGGAACAGAGAACATTCTAATTGATTCATCCTCTTTCTATCCCTGTTTTTCTGGTACACGTGCTCTTCAAATTTGCACACAAGAATTGCTTTCAAATGAACTCCCTTACATTTTAATCAAAAACATCAACTGAATGCACAACTTGGTCAAAATTATGCAAAATCACATTCGGTAACCCAAAAATGTAAACCCTCTTCAAACCCTCTTGATGCCTGAAGCTACGTAGTAATGGTATCTCTAGCTCTTGGGGTTGATGGGTTCTCTTGCTGGCATTTGCCATTTTAATGAATACATAATTAGTCTATTTTTTTTTTTTGCCAACCATTCACCCTTATATTCATATTCATATGCATATGCATATGCATATGCTCTTCTGCACCTGCTTGAAATCCTTATCGTATATAAATGAATTTTCATGCAACATGCAGCAGCACGTAGAGTTTATCAAAGTCCTTATGTGTGTGTGTTTGCTTTGTTCAGCTATCTGTGTCCGTTTGGGTACCTCAACATTGCTTATTGGTTCATTTAATACTCGCTCTCGTTTCATGCAATATTGAGATAATGTTTGCGCTGTGAGGCTTTGCGGGCTCAGGTTCCCCTTCGTCTCTGGTTCTTATAATTGCAAGGATTACGCACTGGGACTCATAAAGTTTCGAATCGAGGTCCACGCAGCACAATTTCTCAGTGTTTGCATTTCACTTCAATGGCGACAGCGACGGCGGAAGGGGTGCGGAAATTGCTATTTGTGCTGATAGCGTTTATTTAATATTTAATTGATTTTATGCCCAAGCGATTTTTCCATTAGCCTGGCACACAAAACGTATTTTCGAATCGATACTTCGCTGACTGCCAGAGCTGATATCATTGTTGTGCTACCTGTGTGAATACGTGAATGTGTGTGTGTGAGTTTGTGTGTGTGTGTGTGTGTGGATTTGAGGCTAGCTTATCTGTTTATCCTGTTGCTTGGCATAATAAATGAAGTCTTTTGTAGTTCTGTTTCAATGCTGAATTAAAACTGGTGCATGCAACAACAAAGTGAATAATGATATATTTACTATAATTTCCAACCCAGTTTAAGTGCAGTTTAGCCAATTTGTGTAGAATTAGCAATAGTTAAACATGTTTAAGGCAATCGACATTTCAAATCGCCAGCAGCTTAAAGGTGCCTCTAGCTTTATTTCAATATTACTGTTATGCAGGAAGCGACCATCGTCCTTAAGCGTACTTATACGTATTGGACTTTCGCATGAATGCTGCTTGCCACTGACCACATGAACCACTAAACAAGCGTCATGCATCAGCATCAACATCAACACCAACACCAACATCATCATTATCAGCTTTTGTCATCATTTAGATTATGTTGCCAACATTACGTATGCACATTTTGTAGTTGGTGTTTGGTTATTCTTGGTTGCAATATCTATGCTTTAAAGCTGGCTGTTTTTAGGTAGTTCGTTTTTAAGCAAAAAACTTTATTACCCAAAGGATCTAACGGAAACAGCCCATAAATATATCATGAAATCAAAAACTTTGCCACAACTTTTGCCAGAGCTCTTTTTGACAGTAAGAAAATAGAGAGAGAGAGCGTGAGACCGAGCGTGTTTCCTTTGATTGGTGGCATGCCACCCACTCGAAATACTTCTCTTAACTATATAGCCTGCGTGTAAACGTGCTGCTGTTGAGTAACAACAACAAAAACAACAACAACTACACAAAAGCTGAGTAATGCGCTTCCGTTTCCGTTTTTGCTCATTTCTTTCTCCACATGACGCTGTGGCCATGAATCCATGAAGTTCTTGCTGCCTTGCCTGCCTTGTCTGCCCTTTTGGGAACCACTCAATTCAATAAAAGTTGTGTCCATTTAATTTAAAATTCTCTCTCTTGCAACTTTCTCTCTATTGCGTATGTTGTGTGCGTCCGTCCCACTGCAAATTAATGGCGTCAAAATTAGTGACCGTAGACAAAATTTCGACACCTGTGCTCTCCCTATGCTCCCGCCTGCAAAAGTTTACCTTTTTTTTATGTTCAGCCAGTTTATTTGGTTGTCACTTTGTGGAAAATTATGCTCTTCCCCCGAGGGACTTGCTCCTACAGCCGCCTCGACACGTGTAACTGTAACTCGTAAGTGGCTGGAAGCATTTTACAGAAGAAAAGAAAACTTTTTACATTGAACCATTTTAAAGTTGTGCACAATTTTTCCCAACATTTTACTCAGCTCGATTTTTGTTCGTTAACTTCTTTGCAGTTGTTGGCAGCAGCAGCCAGGAACGTCGCTTTTTTGGCATTTTACGCGCTGGCAAACGCAAAGACGGTAAGTACAAGCCGCACACTCCCCTAATGAAACCAATTAGGCAAACAAATTGTGGCAGAGTGAGCATTGAAAATGAAATATCAAACAAGGGTCCAGACAAAGGGTTAACAACAAGCAGCTTGTACCTAGCCAGCGGTGCCCAATTCAATTACAAAATGTGCCATAAAACGAGGCAGCAAAGTGCAACGAATTTCCATTACCTGTAGATGTAGAAGTTGTTGGTTAAAGTTATAGCTATGGGTCCTTTAACATTTTATACTTTTTAGTATTGAGTAAAATAAAACCTCTCTTCCGAATAATAGATAAAACATTTTCGTTAGGCAGGCCTTCCTTTTAATTTACATTCAATATGACTGCAATGTGTTCAAAAATTCACATGAAGCTTGTAAAACAAAAAAAATGTACTCTATCTTCTCAACTTCATCTCAGTTGCCATTCAAGTGATTACCCATTCAAGAAGTCTAATATACTTTCCTAAATTCCTTTCTACCTGTCGAGGGTAAATCAATTTTGAGCAGTCAATTGAAATGTGCCAGTTTCGAGGCGTATTTGCCTGAGCGTTGAGGGTCAGCGACGTAGTTGGACGCTTGTTTGGTATAAAGCTGAACACAAAAGCCATTTACCAAAATCAATAGATTTATTTGAACCGCAGGCACAAAACAGAATGAATGGCACAACGAGTGAGAGAGAGGCAGAGAGAGAGAGAGAGAAGGAGTGAGAGTCCTAGGCTAAACAACAACTAGTCAATGTTCAGGACACACAAATTGGGTTTTAGCAGTGCTCAAAATTACTTTTTTTTCTTTCTTTCTATCTTATGCTCTGATTGCTCTAAGCCGACCATTTGATTTGTCCAAAATTGTTGAGCGCTTTGTGAAGTTGTAGACTCTATGCAAATATGTTTGTGCAAAGGCTTAACAATTTTTAATAACTCTTCTTCACATTGACGGACAAAGCCCCAACAAAGCTCAACTCATCAGTGGCAAGTCCTCTTCGCTGTCTGCGTTGAGCCTTTCCACGTGCTGCCACCATTGGCTGGATTATCGCCAGCCTTTCGCTTTGAGAATCAGCAGGCAGCCAGATGGCTGGACTTAAACATCATTACCCTTGGCTAAATGCCTTTAAATAGCCCACATTCATATCAATTGGCCAACTGGCGCCTCTCAACCGTTTCCAGCACTTCCAGCTCTTGCTTGTCGGCCCACCCGCGGGGCCAGAAGTCTTTTTCTGCTATGCCCCTGGACATAGCAAACGCATTTATCAAGTCCCTTCCCTGACACCCTGTCGCCTTCAATTAAACGCAAATTATTCTGGTGCCCAGCGAGCGGCACCTGTCTCGGAAACTGTGAGTGATCAATCCAACTTATGTCAGGCACAGTAGCCTTGCTGCCTGAATGCCTTGTTGGTTGGTTGGATGGATGCTGCCCCACTTGAAATGCAAAGAGTCGTCTGCTGACATTTTAAATTGATTACGGGGTCAGGTCCAGCAGGCTAATGGGTATACTTTGTACATAAAACAGCACCAGTAGCAGTAGCGGAATGGAAGTTTAATACAGTAGCAAAAACGTCCGTCAATCAAAAGGCAAATCAATTGATGTTGATGTTCATTATAGGGATTAACTTATGTTAAAACACTGAATGACTTTACTTATACATGGTCATTAATATATATTCTTTAAATGTTTGTGCTTGTTTAAAGCTTAACTACATTGTAACTTTCCACGATGCTATTTTCCCAGTAAACTTAGTTTGAATTATATTTCCACCTAGGTACACTTAGATGAAGATAGATTATGAAGTATGTATCTTGTTGGTTCCAACTGTATATGCAATCTTATTAACTACTTACCAACTGATCTATGAATAAAGAGAGCTGCATTAATATCTTTCTTGCACCTCAATCAAGTCAAAGACCATGTTCCGCATGAAATAATGTTCCGTATTCAATTTTCATACGCCTTACCCTTTCTGCCTTCTGTTACTTTTAATTGTGCATTAAAATATGCCACAGTCGCGACTGAAGTCAAGAGCTATGCAAATGTTTTTTAGTTAGGGTTCAAGTGCGCCTACCTTTTCACCGTCTCCCCGCACTTGCCCACTCCTAACCCCTCTACCAATTACACAACAAACAATATGCGATTTCGGTAGCCAGCAAGTAAAAAAGAAGACGATGAGAGAAGAAGCAACAGAAACAGAGACTCTAGCAATTCTGTTTCGCTTTCTCGATTTCAACTGGCGACGACTAAGACAATAACAACTGAGAAGAGACAACTTCATAGTCGGAATTTTTAAAACCTTTGCCAGACAATGAAGAAGACAACAACGCCGACAACGCCGGCGCGCTTAACATGGTCGAGAGGATGTCTCGACATGGCTTCAACAATTTTGTAATTACTTTTCGCCGAGCCACATGCAAATGCAGTTGCTAGTTTTGGATTGGTATTGGGATAGTTGCGATTGAGAGTTGAAAAGGGGGGGGAAAGTATCTGGAATTTTATAATTAATCGGCAATCGTTTCTCACACAAGACTTTATTATGCTTCACTACCAGGCATCCCTGACATCAATGAACTCATCCCGCTCCTCCGCATAGCCACTGGCTCCCGCCTCCTCCAACTCATCCTGGTCGTGGCGCGCAAAGTGATTGAATAGCATGTCCCGGTGTCCCGACGACATCGGCATCAACTTGCCACTTTCACATCCATGTCGGTCCTCATACGTGATCTCGCCCAGTCCACCCAAACCGTGACTGTGACTGTGACCGTGACCGTGAGCGTAACTCTGACCGTGATTGCTATGACCCTTTTCAGTCACCCCGCCACCCTCACCAGAGAACCCAACAATCTTATAAACCGTTTGCTTGACGCCGCCGTTGTTGCCACCTTGAAGCACCTTGTAGACGGTGTGCGTATGATGATGCGTCTTGAGCTTGACGGGCACGTGGATGATAAGCCGGCGACTGGAGATGCGCCGAGCTTGCAACATGGTTGCAGTTAGTAATAGCAGAGCGAACACATTGCTTGACTTCCAAGAATGAGCGGAGAGCTGCCAAAGAAGATTGAGAACATCGAGTTAGATAAGAAGCAACCAATTAACAAAGTATGCTTTCAATCGATAAACGAGTTGTACATAGAAAAGGAAGCTTCTTGCCATTTAAACCCTCTGATTCACTTCGACACAATAAACATATCTATAGTACACATCAAATGGTGAATCAGTTTATGACACAAATAAGTCCTTAATGTGATTGTTGTATTCGTAAAGTGATTCAAGTTAGGGCCATGAAGTTTAAGCGAGAGCAGGATATCGATCCAAAGGTTGTCAAGGTTTCTATTTGAAGGTTCATTCTTTGAAGTTCTCAAGTTCAATTAGTTCTTCTTCAATTACAACACTCGAAAGCTGCACTTCACATTTGCCACACACAACACTCACTTGTGTCATAATTTCTAAATGTTTAATGTTTAATCCTTGATTTATTGCCGCTGCTGCTAATATTGTAAAATATTAAAGCCAACTTGTTTGTGGCACGTTCGCTGGTTGCACTGCATTAGCGGGCTGGCTGCTCGAGAGCTTTTATATATTTTAGCTGGTTTGGGTTGGGGCCAGGTTCAGTGCACTATGTGGCAGCAGTAGTAGTAGCAGTAGCAGCAGTATGTGGTTGGTAGTTGTAAAAATGATTATTAGTGTGTGTCGATTGCAGCAGCAGCAGCAGCAGCCTCCATTTTATGTGGCTGCCGCCTGCTGGCCACATTAGCATGCCGCACACATTGGCAGTCGCCGCGATTCGAGTTACGTGTGCTTAATTATGATTAACAAGCTGTTTGTTGCCGCGCTTGTTCAAACTTGTGCTGAAGATAGGCTGGGGTGGGGGCGTGGCTGTTGCCATTAGCTGTTCACTCGTGCGCTCCACAAGTGGCAACAATTGAACAACCATTTGCGGCACAGCTTGCCCTTGCCACAAATGCCAAAACGGAAGCCGGTTCCACCAGGCGCTATCTTTGAAGGCCCATAAACAAATGCCAAATTCCAAATACCAAATACCAATCAAGCAAACAAAACAAATTCACAAATAAATAAAATTAATCCCATGCCAAATGATGTATATAATTTCTACTCTATCAATTGTTAATGCTATGCAAAATGCGGAAGCGACACAGTTTTTTTCATATAATTTCTTAATCATTGAACATTAATCATTAATCAATGAATGCTATAATCAACGGTGACAGCATCAATTACTTTTATGTAATCTGAAGTTAAATACGGTTTGATTTAATCTAAATGAAACGTTTAACACAGTTTTAGTTTGCTAAAGAGAAGTTCGTTTAATTTTATGAATGAGTTAAGTTAATGGAATATTTAAACAAGTTGTCGAGCTGGTTTTCATGTCCTCTATAAACGGATTGGTCAAATCCTGATCAAAAGTTAATCAGTTCAGTTAAGTTGAAACTATTTTAGTGGCAAGCTTTGACCTGTTCCGTTGCATAATTACTTTAAAATAACTTTAATCCCAAGCTTGACTTATGTTAAAGTTTTGATAGTTTGCTGTACAAACAGGCATCCTCTTCATTATAATTGAACTTCCTACTCGTTTTCAAACACAAACTCCGTCATTAAGACAACTAAGTCTCATATTCCCATGCGTTCTTGTTTTATATGCATTTAATAACTTGACTTTTCGTGCTTTTCGTGCAAAGATGTGCAGCCATAAAAGTATATATATTCATATATATATTCTCATCATACTTATATCCCTTTACGCACACACACAAAATCCCAGCTAATGAAACGTGGACACCCTTAGCAAAAGTTTTCTTCTATATTCATTTTGGAACGGGGCGTGGGGACGAGAGATAAAATGCTGCACTTGGCAATAAGTAAACTTGAAATGCGTTCTCGCCAGAATGTTGCGCCATGAATTCCATAACTTTATGGCAATGAGCCACTCTAATTGTCCAAACAGTGGGTGGGGGGAACGAAGAACGAAGCCTGCCTCAATGCCAAAAATGTTTAGCCGGGGCGTAGTTATAACTTTGATCAACTTTTATGTATGTTAAGGAGGGGGAGGAGGATGATGCGAAGGTGTATGCTGCATGTGGCAGCTAACAGCTGCACGAGTTGTAAGTTTATTCTTGTTGGTTGTTCTAGCTGTTGTGCCTAGTCATAAACTGCATGCGAAATAGCCAAAAAGCACACACACACACACACACATACAGCGAAAAGTTGCTCATTTACAGACACGCGGGAAGTGGGGAGGGGACAGCGTGTGGGTTGCCAATAAAGCGAGGCGCTGACACTAGCGCAGTAGGAGCAGCAACTGGAAGCCCTATGAAAGCTCCCCTAACCCGGCCATAAATCCTTGAGCTGCGTTGGATTTTTACTAGCCCCAAACCCTAGCAGGGGGCAGCATGCCTCTATTCCAGCAACTAAATTACGCTTGCCCGCCTTCCCCCCACCCCCACCGCCATCGCCATTGCCACCCTAAACAAACTCGTAAAGTTTACGAAATTACAACATGAAATTCCCACCACGCAAGGACAGCGTAAGGACTCGACTCTAAATTAAATAAAAATGCTGGACTTGGGCTTCAGGATTTGTTGTGTTGGGGGTGTTGTGGGGTGCCCACACCTGTTGGTTAGTTGGGTGTGGTAGAAGGAAGTTGGGAAATTGGAGGAGGCAATCACAAGTTGGCGTTAATTAAAGCTATAACACAGGCAAGCACCCACAGGACTTTTTGCCAGGTGGTCAGGTGGTCTCGAAATTTGGCAGACTTGCGCAAATTTGTGTGCGGAACGAAGGAAGCGGGGAAAAAAGTTTCAGATTTATGCCAAACTAAAGCACTTGATGGCAAAGTAGTTGGCATTTAATGGCTCCATTATTTGAGTTTTCCAAAAGTGCCGGTTACAAATGGGATACGCTTCATGCTCCATGACAAGTTTAACGTTGATCTTAAATGGTTACAAATTGGCTTAGCTAACTAAGCAAAGGATTCAAATGGAGAATTTGGAAGTTTGTTGCATATAATTAATGAGTTAGAAGTTATGAACAAAGATTATGAAAGTAGGTGAAAAAGTTAGTAAATAGTTATACTACACTACAGACATCATAACTTTCCTTAAAATCGATTAAAATCGATAACCGATAGCCATTAAAGTAAACAATTTAATACTTTTTTGATGCCACCATTCTAACTTGCTCTAAATGATTTTCTTTTTGCCACACAAAGGTATTCTGGTTTGAAAAAAACTAGAAACTTTTACCCAGAAGCTACACAAGTTTTATCTTATTCGTTGAATCTTGAAACGCGACGAGAAAAACTCTTTAGAATTTCGCAAGTCTTGCGAAATTCGCTTCGCTGCCTGCAGTCAGAAAATTGTTTGTGCGCACATCAGTTGGCCATCAAAGCCACCTGCGTTTCTTTTTTGGCCCACCCAATGGATGGACAACAACAACATCAACAACAAAGTTGCCTTGGTCTCCTTTTGAAGAATCTTGAAAGCGTGCCGTAAAGTTTTCGTTGTTGTTGTTGTTGGTGTTGGTGTTGGCCTGAAGGTGCGCAGGCAATAAATTTCGATTACATAATTTGTAAATTGTTATAACCCGGTGAAATTACCATGAAATCTTTCACAAAAGCATTACAAAATCTGCCACTTGACGCATCACGAAACGCGGCAACCAGTTCCCGTTCTCTCTCTCCCCTTACCCACTTTACGTCTCCTTCGGGCCAGCTTCATAAACTTTTATGGTGTTTGACTGTGTTTCTGTGTGTGTGTGTGTTGCGTCTAACAACAATACGCGTTCGCATTGGTTTCGCCATGTTAGCCACGAAATGGAGGCAACCCGAAAATATAAAATCTCTGCACTTCCTACTTGGGTAGGCTGGACTTCTTCTTCTTCTTCTTTTTGGTGGGCGTGTTCTGACTCAGGTTACGCATCGTTGCCCCCATGGATGATTCTTTCAAGTAACGTGCCGATTAGTTTTTATGCTAAGCTGCCATTTGAGATTCAAATTTGCAATTTTAATCCTAATTATCAATGGCAAATTGAATCGAGTTGAGTGTCCTGCTGCTGCTGCTGCTACTTTGGATCCTTGTCCTTCGTTGTTCCTGTTATCTAGCGCCTATTATCTGTTGTGACTCGTCGTCTCTTGGCCATAAATCAACAACCAATTACAATAAAAATTTATCGCGCACAATAAAAACAAAAATTGCGAGAAGAAGACGCTGAAATAATTTACATGGCGCATTTTTCCCGCAGAGCGGTTTTTCTTTTCCTTTTTTTTTGGCAATTGGAATTTATAACAAGTGTCCCCAAAGGGAGTTGGTTTTTTTTTTGCTAGCCACTAACAATGAAATTTTAATAAAGCACGCGGCATATCAAAATCTGTACAACAACGAATGGCAGCTGAACCTTGATAGGAACTGTCTCCTACAGATATAAGGTGGGACTTAAAGGAGGGTATCCGGCAGCTTTAGGTTATTTTTAAAACATGTCACGAACACAAAATGTAAAATGTATTTTATGGAATAATGTTTGTAAGCGTTGAAAATTGTATAACCACAAAATGAAAACCAGATAATTAATTATATTTATTATAAGGCACGACACACGATTCAGCTCTTGTAGAGTAGAGTAGAGTATATAGGCTGGTTTGCACTTCACGCACATTTCTCCCCTCTTCAATATGGTGCATTCCGAACTGAAGGATACTTGTGGACATATTTGCTGAGTGCACTCTCCAGCCACCTCAACTTGCTGCTCCTCCTGCACAGCAGCTGCTTTCAAGTAGGCAGACTCATCAGCTTTTAGTGGCCAACAAATCAAATGCGTTTTGCGTCGCATTTCCGTTTCCTTTCCCCCTTCCTCCCTGCCTGCCACACAACCGACTCCCTATACTTCTTGTTGTTGGCCTAGGTTCGGGTTTTTGGCTTTTTTTCTTCGGGATGGTATATTTCAATTTGAATGCCGCCCGCAGGACTCGCTTCACTTTTGCTTTGATGTTGAAGCTGCCTGCGCTCCCCCGCGCACTCCTCCAACTCCCTCTTTATGTCTCCTTTGATTTTACAGTTCACAGTTTTTCATTGGTATGTGTTTTGCTCTCTTTTTTCGTCGTTTTCACTTGGTATCTGCACATTTCTGTGTTCCCTTACTCCATGTCCTTTGACGCTTATCGTGTACCCTGCCCCCCTTGCTTCTGTGCCTTTTGTCTACTCCCGCACCCGCTACAACTGCTTTTGGTTTCTTCTTCTCTTTAGCAGCCTCATTTGTCTTTTGTTAACTTGATTTTGGTGCTGCCTGCCTTCTTGGCCAACAATCTACCATATGTACATGGACCCAAGTGGAATGGAGTGGAGTATAGTGAAGTAGTGTCAGAGTGCAGTCCTTTACAAGTTGGTCATTGAGCTTTAAATACGCACTTGCCAGCAACTCGTAACTTTATGCTGCTTGCCCTTGTGCTGCTTCTACCATTTTGCATTTGGCGGTTTCTGGCTAACAAAAGACGAACTCTTAGAGCCAAAAACAGTTTTTTGTTTGACATCAGCTCAAGTGCTTGCCTCACAGTTTATTGCCATGTGAAGTGGCTAAATCTGTTAGATCTTAAAGTTCTTTGTTGAACTTAGTAAAGATTATAAAATAATTAAGAAAATTTTAAGGACCATTGATTTTCAGGCTGTAAACTTGACTGTATCTTTAACTTCTTCTTAATAACGTTATCCAAATTAGCTTAACTTAAACGTTTAATTCGATTCAGTTATGACATTTCTGCTTAACACTCTGAACATTAAATTTATTGGAAAACTCTCATAAAATTCATTTGCCGGGCAACTTTTTAGTTAAGGCGCATTTAGCTTCTCTAAACAAACTTGAAACCATAACATTTAAATTTATTAACGCCATAAAATCATAATTTTTGTTAGCCCCGTTGCGTTTCCCTTCAAACACACACACACACGCACACAAATGGGCCCATAAATATTTAAAAAGCGCTTTAAACTCACACAGAGAGAAAAAACACAAAACGAGGCGCAACGAATGCCACAAAGGCAACGTGTGAGCCTAGCTATCTACCTAACCATCCCCATGCCTCCTTCCTCTCTCTCTCTCTCTCTCTCTCTCTCTCCCTCTTATGTAAGGTGTAAGCTGGGCAGCGAAGACGAAGGAAGCCTTCAACATCAAGTTAATAAAAATGCAAATTGATTTTTGATCGCATTGGCCAAATCGCACCTACTAGTATATTTGAGTAAACTCTGTCTATCTGTTCTCTGGCCACCCAAAACGCAGCAGCACATTAAAAAGGCATTAAATTGGCTTAAACAGTCTACACAGACTCCTCGCTCCCCTCTCTCCCTCCCTGGTTAGTAACATGATGCGTGCTAATTGAAGAGCTAAAAAACTCAAATTTGTGTAAATTATTTTTTGCATAAATTTGCACGTTTAATGGCGCTATGACTGTTGTCATAGATAGAGAGAGGGAGAGAGAGTGTGTAGGGGGGGGGGGGGGGGTTTGGTTTGGTTTGGGGGATTATGCTGGTGTTGGGCCAAAAGCTGTTAAGTTTCTCATGTCAACAAGGATTTTGCGGTTGTGGACAATCTCAACATCTGACTCAACTGACAATCAGACAACTTTATGGCTTTTGGTTTGGCAACTTGATTTTATGGTCATTAAAGAGTTTATTTGATTGTGACACGTGGGTGAAGGGTTTTGAGAGAGAGGAACACATCACAGAGAAAGAGAACTTAAGAGAGATGTACTAAGAGAAAGCATGAGCTTAAGAATTCAAGTATTAGGATTTGTGATTGATTTAGTATTAAAGATTGAACGTTAAGCCATGGCCCAGCCACATTTTACAGTTGTTTGGCCTACAGCATTAAAACGGCTTTAACTCTTTTATAGCTAGAGTAAGGTTAAGAAGAGATATAGAGAGGGGAAGGTTGCAGAAGGTGAAGTAGTCTGTTGCCTGTCCATGTCCACTTGATGCTGTTTGTTGTATGCCATGTTTAGTTGCAATTAAAATGCTTTTATCTTATTAGCGCGCGAGGGAATCTTCAATCTGCAATTGTTGCTGTTGCTGTTGCGTTGTTGTTGTTAGTCAAGTTAAATTCGATCCAAACGAATCCAGTCAACGTTGAGTTCATCTTGTGAAGTTCAAACGCGAGTCTCTGATGCTTTGTTTTTTTCTCAGTAGTTATGTCCCACATCGTTTCACACTCACACAGAGACACGTTTGCCTAATCACATGCAGCTCCAATCAATTCCAAGCGCCTTTTATGTGCCACATGTTGCTTGACTTGACTTGGCTTACTTGCAACGAAGGCCCATTTGCACGCTTCGACATTTTCTCGATTGAATTATTATCGACGACGACGGCGGCGGCAGCGGCGGCAAATGCAACTAGTTGTCGTCTCAAAGCCTTTTTGCCGACTCCGAAGCTAAAGCTGAAAACAATGCCCCAGTGGCCATGCTGTTTCTGTGTGTGTGTGTGTTTTTCTGTGGCCATATTTGACAGTTGACCAGGCCGACACAACAAGTTGCAAAACAAATTTGTCAATGTTTTGACCATTTGTGGGCGCCGCTTCGCTTTGCTTTGCTCTGTTTGTGGCTTTAAGTTTTTTTTTTTTATTTTTTTTGCCTATGTGCAACCAGCACTTGTCATTAGCTAATTTGGCAGGCCCGTCTCCGTTTAATTAGAGGGTAACTGCAACGGCAACGGCAACAACTTGCAACCACAACATGTAACACTTTCAATTTCTTGTCATGCCACGCCCAAAACGCCCACAATCGCTTACAATGCTCACGTCGAGGCCATTACAGGCCGCTGCCTCACGATCTCTGAATGACTCTTCCCCTCTCTCTCTCTCTCTCTTTCTGTTGCTCTGTTCCAGTTGCTGTCGTCACACCCCCAATGTAATCCTCGCACGATCTTTGCTGCAACCTCTCTTCTTCTTCTTCTTCATCTTAACTTGATTAGCTCTCTTCTTCTTCTACCTTTTTTTATGTTATGCCTGACTGACTGACTCCGACTGAGTCGGAATCTGACATTCAGTGCCGCCCGGCTTGTAAAGGTCGTTAAAGCCAGTGCCGCTGGTCAACAAGAGGCAAGAAGAAGCTCTTCGCTGCAGCTCCAGGGCTTTTGTCCTTTCTGCGCCTTCTTCAGGCTTTAGTTATTGCATTGTGCCAATAATTTTTTTTTATGTAACCAGGTTTATTAGCTTTGTAAGTCAGTTGGAAATTATACAATTCGGTTAGTTTAAGCAATTAAGTTCATGTCTATAAACTATAGGTTGAAAACAATAAAAACTTAAGGCTCATTATAAAGTTTTTCCACAAAAAAAGAAACGTTGTATAATTTTCTATGAAAGTTATGAAGAAACTCTTCGTTGAACATTTTAAAGAGAAATTAAGAACTAATCAATTTCGAACGTCTAGAATTTAGTTTAGAATAGAATATAAAAGCGGATTGAAGATTCTTTAAGGTTTGCAGAATCTTAATTTTTTATAATTTGCAATTTTTAAAGTATCTCAAAGAGAGTATTACAAGATCGTCAGGTCACACTATAATTGTGATATCAGCTTCTACTTTTTTGAACGTTGTGCAAATGTGCGAGCGAGATAGTGAGTGAGAGAAGGACAGATATAGCTTTAAAATTTAAGTAAAGGATCTCATACTATAATAATTTTGTTTTTTCATTTTTGTTGTTGGTATTTTTTTTGTGAAATAGCGTCACGTTTTAACATTTTACTACTCACTTCTGGCACGTTGTTGCCATTGAGCATATCAGTTTTGGAATTTTATTGGCCACGCTTCTTACGTATCTGCTGCTGTTGCCCCTTGTTGTTGTTGTTTGGTCTTTGCCTTTGCCATTTCGCAGCTTGCGCTGATCTTGGCCTTGATAGCGCTTATAAATGTGGCCACAAACTCTGGCGATGGCATTGGCGCAGGGAGAACGGCAAAGATGCAGACTTGGGACTTGAGACTCTTGGCTCTTGGCTCTTGCCTCTTGGGTCTCTTTTGTGGCCAGCTCAAAGGTTGACGTTTATATTGGCGAATATTTTAAATATTCCATGTGGGGGTGTTCGTTGCTGTTTTTTCTGTTTATATCGAATCGCGCTCTTGCTGTTTGCGATACCCAATTCCAATTGGCAACACTAGGAAGGGTATTATAATAGTGTTGTGATAAAGGTAAGGATAGTTTTCTGAAAAATAACAGAAACAAACTGAATCCATCTAAGGAGTAGAGTTTTGAAAACCATGCTCAAATTAAGAAACATCGATTAATATCGATTTTTTTTACTACTGTTAGGTCGAAGAACTTTCGAATGGTGGAAAACTGAATCAATTGATTTCCTCAAAGTTTCCCAAAACGCAAGACAATGAAATGAAGTAGTTTTACGAATTTGTTTCCAAGTAATCCGCGGTCGTATTTAGGGTATTTTCTAGTCGATCACTCTTGACAGGAGCACATTTTTCGTTTTGTTATCGCTTTGCTCAATGGTTATTTTGGCCGACTAGCAAAAAAAAAAATAAAAACAAAATGGGGCAACATTGTATTTTAACCATATAATTGGAATTTCTTTCTCTCTCTCTTTCACACACAAACAGCTCGAGCTTCAGTTCCGCCCAGTTATCGTCAACACGCTGGCGACGCTGCCGCTGGAGAAGCAGCTGTTCTACCGCCTAGAAGTTGCTCCACTTTAGAGTTGCAACAGCCGGCACCACAGAACGATTACGTTTTGGAATCACCTGTTGAGGATTTGAATAACCGATTGTTGCGTTCACCGCCACCACCCTTCTACTGCCCCCTGCCGCTAACACCGCCGCCAGGATACACGGAAAGAGCAGCACCACCACCACCGGCACCGCACTCACAACCAGCCGCAGAGCATGCAGTTGGTGAAGCTGCAGCAGCAGCGCGTCAACAAGCGCGACGTCGACGTCGTCTACGTGAACTCCAGCAACAGCAACAGGAGCAGAGATTTGCAGACAGCACCAACAGCAGCACCAGCAGCAGCGACCAAAGCGACTGTGAACTAGGCAACAGTGCAGCTAGACGCCAGCGTCGACGCAGACGCAGTTCATCACAAGGTCTAAGGGGTAAGTTAAATCGTTGTGGAAAAATACCGATTACCTTAAGTACCTTCGTTTCTTAACACTCCCGTCTGTCTTCCGCTTCGCCTTGCAGATGCTTATTGTCCGGATTTGTTGCATGCTTGCGCTTTGATTCTACACCAGCAACAGCCAGGAAGCAGTGACAGTTCTGTGGGCAACTTTACGGCCACTCCCCCACCGCCAACCGAGGCACAACGACGCGGAGTGGGAGAGCGTGGGAGTGTTGAGTACAGCTCGGATTATGTGGAGATTGATGATCTGTTGCCGCTAGGCGCTGCTTCTGTTCCACGAGCCAAGAGCACACCACAATTGCTGCAGCATGCTGTAGACCTTGACGACTGTCTAGTTGCGATGGGTCAGAACCTGAGCCTGCGACGCCCGCGCATCTCACTGACCTGGGTGCTGAGGGAACAGCACCAGCAGCAGCAGCAGCCGCCGTCGCAGCCTCCCGCCTCCCAAAATGAGGTGTCCGAGGAGCAGCGGGAGAAGGAGCCGCTAACCAAGCTAACAAATGGTGGCACACGGGCAAACACGGAAAACATTTCACCCATACGACGCACTGAGCCGGTGCCCACGCAGCTGGACGTGACCAAGAAGCGGTATCGGGTCAAGCATCAGTTGCCGGGTGGCGCGGAACCCTTGAATGGTTATGCCACCACGCCCACCGCCCACCAGGCGCCCAGCAATGGACACCTGGCCAATCAGAAGTTCTTTAGCAATCAGAATCTGTTGGACTACAAGGACAAGGCGACGAGGAGTGGGCCCATTGGGGGCGCTCCCGTTGCCGCTGCCTCCACCAAAGAGTTGTTGTTTGTCTGCACCCCGCAACGGGCGCCCAGGAGCGATGTGCAGAGCGAGGCGCTGCTCCTGGCACGCAAACGCAACGAGATCAGAAAAAAGCTGGCGAATCGTTTGCAACAGGCACGATCCGCTGCAGCTACAACTGCCGCCTCCTCAACCTGCTCGACCACAGGTGCGGCTGCTTCAGCTGCTGCCCATGAGCCGATCCAGCTGCAAGTGAGCCAGCGCAGCAGTTCCACAGTCGATGCACTCAAGTGCACCTACTCGGAACCCAGTTTGGTCGCCGTCTCGGAGGCTGGCGGTGTAGGTATGGCGCCACAGCAGCAACGTCGTCATCGTCATCGAAAGCGTCGCGAACGCGAACGTAATCGTGTCCAACGTTTCGGCTACGAGATTCAAAATGTGGATGAGTTTCTCTCACGCTGCTCACTGGCTGCTCCGGCTAATATACCCGTGGTGCTGGCCACAGCAAGCACTCTGTATCAGACGCGACCCGGTGGCTATCAGCTAGAGATTCCTTTGCCCCTGGGCATGGTCGTCAATGCTGTGTTTAAGAACCAAAACTGGCTCTATGTGCAGACGCCACATGCGGAGGAGGGCTATGTGGGGTATGCATGTTGTCTGCCTCTGGGGATTCTGCCATCGGCGGCACGCGGCTCCAAGCCTACACCCTGCTGGGAATCCAATGCGGATATCTTTCCGCGTCCCTGTGGCAACATGACCGACTCCGAGAAGGAGATACGCCTGCGTGGTGGCACACGATCCGATGGAGCACGCACTCCCCGCAGCAGTAGCTCCAAGCCAGTAGCCGTGGCAGCAGGAGCTGGAACTGGAGAGGAGCAGAACAATAACAACTGTAGCAAAAGTCTGGTGGGTTCCTTATACGGAGAGCAACATGTAGATAAGTTGTATCTGCGTGCCGCCTCCCAGCCCAAGCTCGTAGAGAAGGCCTTTGCGCAGTTAAGATCCACCAAACAGCTGGGATCAGGTTCTGCCTCAGTGCGTAGCGCCTCCAACGATGAATACGTCACACTCCGAACAAAACAGGAGAAGCACATTCATTCACAGTCCTCCTCAGTGCGACGTCTCTCAAATGTTTCGTACATCACCAATGGTCACAATGGCCAGCATCTGCATCCAAAGAGCATTCCACAGCAACAACAAACGCAGCAACAGTTAAGCGTGCTGCGGAGGCAACAGCAGAGTGGACTGCGTCAAACTCTAGTCGCCATCAATGCGGACTACAATACGGAGAGCATATGCGTC
This sequence comes from Scaptomyza tumidula, assembly GCA_035044465.1. Lineage (NCBI taxonomy): Eukaryota > Metazoa > Arthropoda > Insecta > Diptera > Drosophilidae > Scaptomyza > Scaptomyza tumidula. The sequence goes on along the minus strand of JAWNNW010000442.1, from coordinate 8,337,121 downwards.
CACAAGGGTGAAATTGTGACGCTCTGCGAGTGCCGCGAGTCCAAGGATCAGCGCCAATGGTTTTATGTGAAGACGCGCGATGGCCGCGAAGGCTTCATACCAGCCGAGGTGGCCGGCCATGGCTATCTGTAAGCTTCACAACAACATCAACAGACTGACCATTACCATCCTATTCCCACACAAAAATAAAGTCAACTTAAACTTAATCCGTAATATATATCCGTATCCCACTAAGTAGCAATATCATGTGTAATTTTATTCAATCTAATTTTAATTGTATGCGTACACGCTTCTAGAATCTACATAGATGTAATCTGTGCTATGGGTGTATTATGTATATGTTATATTTACTTAGCATTAGCAATACTTGCAACATAAATCAAAGACACACCACGATACATACACAACAACGACGACGACACATGGAAAACGAAACTATTTATACAATTATTGTACTTGATGCTTCTACTAAATAATTTAAATAAACGTATTAAATCAATCAATTATCTCGCCGCTGCATGGATTCATTCATTTAGTTGACTGCCTTAAATACCAGGCAAACAGCAATCAGAAGTAGGGGTCGCTTGCTGTGTGTGTTCACTCAAACAAAATAATCAATCATTTCCAGTCGATTGGTGCTTGCCCCCATTCGTAATCGTCGGTCGCTTGTCGTCTTTGGCCAAAAACCAAACCAACCAAAAACTGAAAATCTACCAGGCGAACAGAAATCAGCAGCAGGTAGCTGCATTGGGAAAAAATTAAAACTGTAGCATACTTTCGCGCGCAGAATATATTGAAACCAATTTAAACTGTAGCATACTTTCGCGCGCAGAATATATTGAAAATCAATTAAACTGTAGCATACTTACACGCGCATAATATATTGAAAACCAAATTAAAACTGTAACATACTTTCGCGCGCATAATATATTGTAGTGCTGCCAAGCAGCAATAGATTGTGAAGTGCTGCCACTCACCCAACGCGACTATCGCTACACAGGTGGCGCCAACTATCGGGAATTTAAATGCTTATCAGTAATGGGCGATATTGAAATCTTTATTTAATTTTTGCCTTTTGAAGGATAATTTTTAGTTAAACAAATGAGCAAAAATTAAAGAGTACAATTATTATATATATATAATTAACAGACCAATTTTTCGCTACAAATATTCAATCTAAATTTCGTTAAATAAATCATTCGCTGTTACACATGAATGTATACATTTTGGCCAATTATTTCTGTGTCATTCAAAATATAAATTTTGTACTACACCTATTTTGACTTATATATCCATTCAATTGTTGGCAAATATTTGACCTCAATATGTTTTTTGTTTTACAAATATATATTGCTTATGTAAATATAATTACCATATTCTTAAATATCTGATATGAATAGATGTACGTATGTATATGTAGGTTTTTGTATAATATGCATTGCGTTTTTCAAAATTATTGCTAGTCCCATCTAAAAGGGACCTCACGTTAACAATTCTTTATACAATCAACAGCACAATTTGTTCTCAAAAAGGAAGGTACTTATAAATGTATACGTATGACATGATATGAATATACGTTATATATGTATGTATTATATATATGTTATTCTGATGAGCATATTTATGAGTAAACTTTAAAAGAAAACATTTACAAAAGAAGGGACCAATACATTTTTAAAAAACAAATTGGGTTGTAAAGAGCCCCAAAGTATAAAATTTACAATCGTTGAGCAAAGAATGCGTTGTACACATGAAAAATTCTGACAATTACAAGACAAACATTATGTATATAAAGGGACTGCACAAATGCTACACAAATTCTAAAACTAACAATCTAATCAATAAATATCGCTAAATCGTTATTATCTTATTCTTATTTTCTCAGCTCTGGACTAGAGCTGGGCGATGCCGTTGAGGCATTATCCAAATTATTATTGTCAAAGCTTTCATGCTGTGGCTCCGGTTCCGTTGGTGGCTCAGGCTTCTTCTCCAGCAGCACCGTCATGTTCTTCACATTGCTGGGCTTCTCCTCATCGTGATTAATATTCAGCATTGTGTCGTTCATGCGATGATAATGCGGCTTTTGCGATGTGCTTGGCCTTGAGTAGTCCAAATGATCATATTCATCTAGTTGAAGAAGGAATAAAAGAAACCGATTAGATGATTATTCTATAAAGTAAGCACACACACAACATGAACAACATGGCACTGTGATGACAAGCTATAACAAACTGACACTGAACTATTCTTGCTTACCGTCTGGAAACAATATTTTGCTATAAATTTTCACTGTTTTATGGCAAATGTGTGTGCATTGTAAATGAGAGTATATATATTGCATTATAAATGTTAATAACTTTTGACATTGTAGCTAAAGGGATCAATTTTAACTTACCGGGATCCTTGTAGCCCTCCTTTTGCTTGATCTCATCATAGACATGCTCCTCCTTGAGAGAATCACCAATGACATTATATACATTCGGATTGGTTAGATCAGCATTCATATTCTTGTTCAGCAGCTCGTGATTATAGTTGATGGAATAGCTACCCACTGTTAAAAGTAAATCATTTTAGTGGGCGGAAATCTTTTTCAAGTGAAGTTGAAACACACCTCTGCTGCTGGCATTGGAATCATCACCGTACTCCGTACACAGTGAGCCGTTCTGGTTAAAGTTGTTCATCTTGGGGCGCAAGTGACTCGGCAAAAGACGCGTATCCGGCTGCATGCCATAGACAGGATTATCAAAGTTATGATTGGCTGGCGGCCAGCCGGTGCCGTTCGTATCATGCGTGTAGTGGACATGAGCAATTTCCGTCTTCAGATTGGACACACGTCGACGATAGTAAAGGAACACAGCGCATATGATGGCGGCAAAGAGTGTCAGTAGAGCCATGCTTAAAGCAACACTTGCATTATTTGCTGTGGAAAGGAAAGAAGGATAAATAATAAGGCATCAATGTTGTATACAAGTAATTGCTACATACATTCTTTGTGCTCTGCAATGCGTTGCGAGGCGATAAGCTCATCACAATTGGAACCGGTGTAGCCACTGCGACAGACACAACCCTCGGCTGCATGGCACTGGAAGTTAGAGGAGGGACAGGCGCAGGGATTCATGCAGTATTCGCCATAGAAGCCCTCGGGACAAATGTAATTGCAATGGTCGCCCATCCATCCGGGCAGGCAGATGCAGTGTCCATCGTTCTTGCGACAGGTGCGATGATGCTGGCAACGACAGCGCTGGGTGCAGCCCTGACCGTAGGTATCCTGCGGACACGACTGGTTGCAATTGGCGCCCGTCCAACCGGGCAGACAGACGCACTGACCATTCACATGGTTGCACTCGCCACCGTGCTCACATTTGCAATTGAGCCGACAGTTGGGGCCGTACAATCCTGGTGGACAGGCGTGCTCGCAGGTTCGACCCAAATAGCCCGGACGACACAGGACCTCACCCGTTATATGATCGCAGGTGGCATTGCCTAGAATCAGTTAAAGAATAAGTAAATAAACAATTCGAGTAATGTTATTGTCGCTTACCGTGCATGCTCTCCGGACAGCGCTCCTTGCACTCCATGCCATAGAAGCCATCGGAACAGGCCACGGAGCAGTCGTCGCCGGTCCAGCCGGGTGCACAGATGCAGTTGCCCGTATCGGAGTCGCAGGACGAGTTGTTCAGGCATCTGCAAACTTGATCACAATTTTCACCATAGTAACCGCTCGGGCAGTTCGTCTCACAATGAACGCCTTGGGTTTCATATTTTTCGAACGCAGGAAACAAAAAAAAAAACAAAACAAACGAGTGCAAAACAAGAAAGAACACAAATTAAGATTATAACAAAACAATACATAAACAAACAAGTGCGAAAATGAGGCGACATGAAAGGGAAGTTTGAATCGAGCAGAAGATAGAATGAAATGCAAATTTGAGTGTGTGTGTGAGTATGTGTGTTTGTTTGAGGAGTCTTCTATGTGTGTGTGTGTGTGTGCGTGTGTATATGCCTTAATGGGGTGTTGAGGATATGAAGTTACTTTCGAGAGTAAGATTGAAGATAGTGAGATTTTGGCGTCTTGAAATGGTTAGAAGCAATGAGTATGATTTGATTGGGATAATCCCGCTGCGTACCTCGCCAACCCTGTTTGCAGATACAGCGACCTGTTGTCGCCTCACATGCAATGGTGTTGTACTTGTCGCATTGACATTGATGATTGCAATCCTGTCCAAAGCTGTTTGCCTCGCACTTCTGTGTGCATCGTTCGCCCGTCCAGCCGGCTGCACAGGTGCAGTTGCCATTGATCGGATTGCAGGAGGCATTGTTCTCACACTCGCAAGTGTGGCGACAACCATCGCCATAGTTGTTGAGATCACAGGGACGATCGCATTTGTTGTTGCGCCAACCGGGTGCACACAGGCATTGACCCGTCTCTGGCGCACACTTGGCACCATTCTGGCAGTCGCATTGGAAGGCACAGCCTTGGCCATAGGTGCCCGTGGGACAGCTCTGTTCGCACTTCTCACCAGTGAAGCCCGGTGCACAGAGGCAGGTGCCATTAACTGGTGAACACTTGGCTCCATTTCGACAATCACAATTCTGCTCACAGTTCAGACCGTACTTGAGGAAGGCGCAGGGACGTGTGCATTGAGCGCTGCTCCATCCGATGCTGCAGTCACAACGACCCGTCTCCGGCTGGCATAGATCCGTGTGCTCCATGTCGCACTCACAGGTCTTGCTGCAGTCCGCTCCATACTTATGGGGCTCACAGATACGCTTCTCGCAACGCTCACCCTCCCAGCCGGGTGCACATTCACATTTGCCCGTTGCAGAACACGCAGCATCGTTCTCGCAGTGACATCTCTCCGTGCAGTTGCGTCCATAGGTGTTCAGCGGGCACTCATCCATGCACACCTCACCCATGTAGCCTGGCGGACACTCGCAGCGACCAGTGATGTGATGGCAGGGTGCATCGTTATAGCATTCGCAGGACTTCTCGCAGTTGAGACCATGACTGCCCGTTGGGCACTTATTGGCGCACACATCTCCCGTCCAGCCAGATGTGCATTCACAAGCACCATTCTGTGGATCACACTTGCCATCGTTCTGGCAGCGACAGTCCTCCTCGCACTGGACACCATGCTTGCCATCCGGGCAACGCATGTCGCATCTAATGGTTTGGGTTCAAATTAGTTTTCAGTGAGTTTGAGTGATTGTTTTTTTTTCAGCTCTGTCCACTTACAAAGGACCGGTGAAGCCGGGCGCACAGGAACACTTGCCGGATACATGATCACAGCTGCCGCCGTTCTCACAGCGACACAACTCCGCACACTTCTCGCCATAGTGTCCGGCTGGACAGATCTCGGCACATCTCTCACCCGTATAGCCCTTGGCGCACTCGCAGTCGCCAGTGAAGGGTTCACAGGTGGCATTGTTTAAGCAATCGCACTTCAGCTTGCAGTCGATGCCATAAAGACCCGGCGAGCAATCTGACGAAGAGTATTTGTTTTTTTTTTTTTTTGCGTTAGCTTTAACTATACATATATATGTACATCTTTCAACTCGGGACGTAGTACAGGGTGCTCATATATACAGCTTAGCTTTGTTTTGCATTTTTTTTTTTGGTACAGTTAGTCGCGATTACAGTATAAACGGGATAAGGGTAAGACTCATTTCCTTGTGCGGATTAGCTGTAGCGTGCCTTAATACCAGTTAGTTTTATTATTTGTAGACAAAAGTGTATGTGTGTGTGTGTTGTTTGTGTGTGGATTAGTGATTAAGAAAACAAGGCAAGTCAAAAGATTAATTACATAAAGCTTTAAAGCAATAGAAAATAGAATTGTGCCAACCGAAATGCTTTCGGTTATACCGAAGTTTGTATAAACTTGCAGAGCAATAAATAAATTATTACAGATCTATAAACTGACAATTGAATCTAATCAAACTCAATCTTATCATATAATCTATATCACATTTCCTTTCTTTAAGTCGTCAAAAGTGCTTTGTACTTTTAGTTCATCTAATCTATTTATTTATACTTTTTATATTGCCACATTAGTTTATATTGTCGTAGTCGAAGCTTATCAGTTATATTTCTTGTTTGTAAAACTTGAAATTGTTTAAAGTCTCAAGTTTGAGTATGAGTCCGATCTTTCCTATCATTCAATTCAATTTCTTTTATTTTAAGCAAACAATCATCAAATGCTTTAAACATTTACGTACTTTACTCTCTGCAAGAATATTATTATTTAGTTAGATTAGTGATTAATCATAAAGCATGAAACTTGTCTCCAGAGATGATCCCTCTTTGAGCCACTTCACATGCCATACCCAAGGCGTTTCATTGATCTTAGCTCAGTACACATAAAGAAAACCAAAACACACACACAAATATAGGAACCAAATCTAAAGACAATTGTGCATATTACAATTGCATATATCAAATTTGAAACGAACTTATGTTGCAGGCGGGTCCTCCATAGCCTTCGGTACATTTACACTTCTCGGGCGCAATACATTTGCCATGCTGGCAGGTTTCAGTGCAGTGTGGAACACATTCGTTGCTACTACGCTCATAGCCATCTGAAAGCAGAAAAAATTCAATTAGGAAGCAGTAAATAGTTGTGTTTCACTTGCAATCGCTTACCACAGCAATCGCGAACGATTCGCGACTTGGTCAACGTTTGAGTTTTGTTAACAGTTCGATGGCGTATACGATAGGTGGGACAACTGGGCGGTATGCTAAGGCACCAGGTGGAACCACGCTCCTGAAACGATTGTTGCTCCGTAATGACAACCTCTACCTCATAGCTGCAGAAAGAAACGAAATACACATTAATATCAAATTCTAATACTCTTCAATTATCAATTATACTTACTTTTCGCGCTTTTTGCATACATTGGGTCCCTCGAGTCCTCCATTTTCGAGTTCCGTGATCTCGGCATGCGCCAGCGCCAGCAATGCCAGCACTCCAAATCCAGTCCAGCTTAGCCTCAACATGATGCTCGGGCAGTGTTTTTTTCCACAATTTAAAATCTACAATTGCTGCAGCTCAACGCATCACACATTGAACTGGGGCGCTGATAAAGCGTCCTATATGGATATATAGCTTCTGTTTATGACTCAATGGCGACGGCTGTTTAATCAGGGTAAACAAACAACTGCAACATATAGAAAGAGATACAGGGATATAAATGATGATGTTATATGTTTGATCAACAAAAGCTTAAACCATAGGCACCTTTAGATATTTAAACAACATTTCATTAAAAGTAGGCTTCTGTTTTAGTTCGTTACAAAGTAAGAGCTGCTCATTTGAAGAACGTAGCTAAATTCTAACACAGCTAAACAAGCTTGAATAACAAAAAGTCAGATTTTAAAATCGAGAAAGATCGTTAACACAAAATTATAATTATAACAATATCTAGCGGAAGAGTAGTTAAGACAATGCAGAAGCAACGTTCACCCTATACTACTGGTGGCCTCAATGTCAATCAGTTCAAGGGCGCGACTATTAACCCCGAGGTTCTGAATCGAATGCCTTTTTTGCTGCAGTTCGGACAACAGGGTCAGGGTATTCAGTCTTTGATGGGGTGAGTGTGATCCACAACCAGACAGAATGCGTTTCAAAACTTATCCGAGAGCTATACACAGCGGCTCGATGAATCAAAGCTTGATACCTGGACAGCACAATATCACTCCACGTACTAATCCTCCGCCCAAGATTGGCTTAACAGACTACAACAATACTGGCCCCTATGAGGGGGAAATGTCGAACGACAAAAAATTGCATCTACCATTTAATCAACCATTTACATCAACTTGCTACAATCCATCAATGGCTGATCGCGATGGCGATGACTCCTTGCGAATAGCACAAATGTTGCCATTGCGTCGCGAATTCGAAATCTTGCCAAACGACACGGATTCGGAAAGCGATGACGTCGAACCTACTTGCATTTTTCCCAAAGAGTCTCGCTTCTATCGTGGCTTGAATTATATAAGCGTCAGGATGCCGCTACAGCGCCAGGAACGCATGGCGAAAGTAACGCAACGTTACAAATCGGACACATGGCTGACCCGTGTGTTCCTGATGCTGCAGCTGTTTGGCATTCTCACTGGTGCCGCTGTCGAGGAGGGCGTCTATCTGGGCGTTAATGTCACTCAAATGAGTTTTCGCATGTGGCGCTGCAAGTTCAAGTTGCGTACCTTTTTGCGGCAGGTGCTTTGGCGCATGGCTGGAGCCAAGGGCAATGATGCCCTACTATTCCTGGGTGTCATGATCATTTCGCCTTGGCTATTTCTTATTAGCCTTGTCGGTTTTGCCATTGCGATTGCGTTCATTTTCAAGGATATAATGAAGACAATCGCTATGAATTTTATATTCAATTAATAGTTAGAGAAACACAAACAGAGAGGGACACACAAACACAAAGAGGGAGAGACATGAAGGAAGGGATAGAGAAAGGGAGAGACAGAGACAAAGAGAATGAGAAAGGGAGAAAGGGAAAGGGAGAAATATAAGGAGAGTAGTTAAATTTTAAATTTTTCAAGTATTCACAATCTTTTACACAACACCCAAAGCTAACTTGTTTTATGTATAAATAAAAGCTATAAACCTCGAGTCGGTATCACAGTCCTGTAAAGGGTATCTTTTCTCAACAACTTGCAACTGATTTTTGCTCTCTTGTTGCGTTGGTCACACGCTCAAAACGCACCAACAATTACTTAGTTTACACACGCACACACACTATGTATACTATATATGTAGTTAGTCTGTTTATTTTATGATAAATATGCAGAGCAACAAAAGCATTTCCGTTACTCATCAACAACAACAACAACATCATCATGTTGATGATAATCATAAAGAACACTGCTGGACTGAAACTATGCCCCTCTTGTTACTCTATCCCAGACATACGATCAGCTGCGTTCACTTCACTTTCAATTGCGTTGCACTTTAGAACCCCAACCACTCAAAAAAACACAAAAACACAACAACATATATATATTTATATATATTATACTCGCTCACACACACAAGCAATAATATATACAAATATATATGTTGTATTCTGCGTCATTTGAAATTGTGTTTAATGCTAATTGGATACAAGCACAAAAGTGTTATTTAACTGCCAAAATGTAAGCACAAATCACAGCAACTTTGAAGCTTTACTTGATAAGCGTGATTTACGCAAATCACAACAGCCTTAAGAGTGTTTTATCTTTAGTTGTAAGGCTGAGTGGAAAGAGAGATAAGCGTGGAACGGAACTCAAATGGAAATATGAGCAGCAAAATCGATGCCTTTAGCTCATGTCAAATATGTCAAGATTACGTGGGAATCAGACCAAATGAATAGAATTGCAAATAACCCCAATAACAAGGTAGATCCAATGAATATTACACAACAATTTGAATGTTTTGAAGAACGAGAAATGAATAATAGAAAACTAAGCATGAAAGAATGCTTAAGTTTAGAGCAATGTCCAGGCTTAGAACATTTTAATTATTATTACTAGAGAAACAATCAAATAGAACACTTAAATATGTATCAGACGTCATTACGGATTGTATATGAAACATTCAAAAGCAATGTCAGGCATTGTTTGCTAGTTGGTAAATAACCGTAATTATTGGAACAACTACGTGACTGGATTGTATGCTCCATTCTTCGCACAGTTGAGGTATCCATTAGGAGTTTTATCCAGCTGTAAATTCTGTTTCATATATTGTGTTGCATGACATCGAATCGCGTGTTGAACCAACGTATGAGAATTCTAGATGAAATAATATCATAGTACTTAAAGTTCTTTCAGGTAGCTACCAACACACGTGCTGAATACTTAATGAACTCATAAGGAAGCAGCAAAGGCAATTAAATGTTGTGACGTGTAGGCGCTCCTACAATTTTACAGAGGCCTTGAAAACCAAAGCAACTATCAACTCAACATTGACCTTTTGTGATAAACCCAAAGCACTCAAATTGTAGTTCAAACAACCCAGACCCTTTAAAGAATGTTGAGATAAGTTTAATCTCTCGGGTTCAACAATGTATCTTGTGCTGTCAATAAACTACTCTTTGCTTTCTCTTTGTCTTGGCTTTTCGCTGATAAGGCAATCGCTAAGATTATGTCTGATAACAGTTCGTTGCTAATGACTAACTTATGTCTCTCACCCATAGAAAAGTAGTTGTCTAAATATATATATATGTATAACAACAGATCAACAGCAACGCCGGAGATGCCTTATCCATGTCATGGACTATTGCCACCAAAACAGCAACAACCAACACAACACTTTGTCATAAAATAATCAACGCCACGAACCGAGCACACTTTGCACGCCTTTGCCGTCAATTGGCCCGGTCACTAAATGATATATAGTATGTGAGTAGAAATGAAATAGACGAACAGATTTACAAACAAAAAGGTCATACGGACAACGATGTCAGCTTTAACGTATTACTAATCAAATCATAACAACACAAGCTGATTATTATATTATTATGCTTAGTATTTCTTCATCGAATATAATCAAAAACTTTCTAAAGCTAGTTTTAAGGTAGGGTATTAACCTAGTCACAGTGTGATTGAACGTATGTCTCTTGTTATTCACTATTAAGTTGGTTTCCTGGTTTCCATTAAAGGTATATATATATAAATTTTTATGTACATATATCGAGTATATAAAACACATTTGTATATTTACACAATCCGTTTATTTTAATGTTACGCATGACTCATCCAAAAAAAAACTAGCCGGCAACTATTCACCTATGCATCCATATAGATACATGTATTTGTTTCTCGAGATATATTTGTAATTATATTTTGTTCAATGGAAAACTGTTTGTTGTGGTGTAGCGTCGCCTTTTTAGTCATTCAGTTCATTCAAGAGTTGGAAATCAACATCTGGTTTGCTGATTTCTCAATTAATGTGCGTTTGGCTTTGCTTACATTCATTCATTTGGCAATTTAAAAAGTTAATTATATATATTCGATTACCGGACTGGATTGCCCGATAAGAGCGTTTGCTTCGTCATCGGCTGAACATGATAAATGAACGAGAGGTGTTGGCAAGGATTGGTTCTCACTCACATTGCTTCACATTGGAACCTTATCAGTTGTGCAATTTGTTGCTTCGTTACGTTAAATGATCCGTTGCTGATTGGAGCGTATTTATTTCCTGATCTCTTGACCGCACCACACACGCCGTATCAAAGGTATATAGAACTGATTAACTGACAAATATAGACTGCTCTACAAAGTAATAAAAACTTTTAAGTATATATATATTCGTACATAAAAACTGATTAGACAGATTTGTGTATAGAAAGGCGGTGCAATATGACTAATCCCAGACAACAAATCTATATATATTGATGTTTGTGTGGCGATAACTAATAGGCGCCAAGAATTGAATTGTATTTATTGAAACATTATATACAAGTGTCTTACTATTACGTAGTTCTTATGGTTATACTTTCTATTCAGATAAGACTTAAAGTACTTAATGTGCATCATATCCTGTAAAAAGTACTTCAATTACGGGTTTTCCCCGAACAGATTTCACACATACTATATGCACCGAGACCAAATCTTGTTATATTTATGTTTTGTTATTGTTCTGCGTACTTAAGAACACATATTACTTATTAAGTCTCGGCTATCTTGGAGTATGGATTTAAGTCATATGTTTTGTATACATAACTGATATTCGATTCCACAGAATGGCGCAGTTGATTGTCATTAAACAAAGACTTATATATATAAGTATATATACAGTATAAAGTTATATACTATACGACTAAACAAAACTGTAGAATGGGTTCGTGCCTTTGCGACGTTGTGTAATTGAATCAAAGTCTAAATTTGAATTCAATTTATCAGTATGGCGACAAATGTTTCATATCCCGTTTTCCGAATAAATATGCCATTTTATCAAAATAATGTTTGAAAAATGCGAAATATAATAACAATAAACAAAAATTTAACAATTGATAGGAATACAATAATACGCGATAAACAAATTTGCAATTGTTTGCAACAGCAAAAATTATTAATAATCCGAAACAAAAGAAAAAACAAATGGATAAAACAATAAACAAATGCGAAAAAAATTTAAACACTCAGCACTAATTAAAGCTCTTTTCAGCTTAATAAATATACACTTCAAATTGAAGAAGTTTGATGGAATCGAATTGAAAACAAATCATTATTATTTTCCCTTCGTTTAACTCAAAAGTAAACATTTTTGAGCGTCCCTCTTTGATTTTGCACGTAGCATGTGAGTACAAAGTACTTCCAAGTCACACAACAACTTTTAGCACACGTCAACAAAAAAAAAAAACAAAGCATAAGAATGTAAAATGATATCCAGACTTGTCATCAGATACTAATTGCAAGCCACACAAAGAGTTTCAAAACAGAAGTTTCTGTAGAATGCAATCTTGCCACTAAAAGAACTTAATGTGCAATGGTTAAAGAAGGAGCTGGAGTAGCAACAATTACACTTACTCGTGTGTGTGGCATGAAAAGACTGTTGCTGCCATCATGCTGCCATCATCATAATGAGACAGAGAACAGACAGCTTGGCAGTTAGCCAAGAACAACTAAATTCTCTCTCTCTCTGTCTCGTCTCATTCCATTATTTGGTAATGGAAATTGTGTCTAGCTGCCTTTTTGTCTCGAGTGCATTATCAATAAAGCTGAGTAATCCAAAAGTCCGTTGCACGATGGCAGCTCATGATAAGCGCTTAATCAGGCAAACATCTTGCATTCAAATATGGTAATCAAGGCGTGTGTACAAACAACAAAATGCTGAGTTCGCGTTTCTTGCATCGTATGAACGAGGTGTGTTTTAACTGAAGCCTTTTGTTATCAAGGGGATGCAAAAATTAATGAACTATTATTGTTGCAAGTTGCAGGAGGAGGGTGCATTGCACTGTATGAATATGTTACTCTCAAGCTGATCTCCCATGATCATTGCCATCAATGTCGTCATACCTGGGAATAATTCAAAGTGATGTGCTATAGTACATAGTATAGTACATAGTCAAAACAATTGGCAACTTTAAGTGTTATGAGAAAAAAGCTTTAACAAATTGTGTATAACTTGTTTGCAAGCAAATAAAAACAAGACTTGCTATTTATAAAGGTGTTCTTCTAATATGCTTATGTCACAGATATATAGTGATGCATATAGATTTAAAGTGATACAACTTCAACCTCAAGAGAATAAATCTCATTCAGACTACAAAATTAGTGTTGTTGCAGCTTAACAAAAGCCAGCTGTTAATAATCTTCTAACATTTCCCCCTCCTGCCAACTCACCTACTACTATTGAGAGTTGAGAGACGAAAACCCAACACATGTGAGTATGTAAATACATATATGTCTGTCTGTCTCTGGCTGCATGCTTGAGTAGAACGAGAGGAGAGATGACAATTACAAAAATACATAAATTAATGCTTGAGTTATGTATGTCTGTATGTATGTATGCAGAGATTTCAGCAGCACTGCCTAAATAGCCAGACATTCAGTCAGTCAATTGAGTTTATATAGAGTTTTTTTTTCTTTCTATAAACAGCGCGATCGCTGTTGTTAATGAGAGACAGATGATGCCATATACTGACTATAAATGCGGGCTCTTTTACTGCGGAATTAGTTTTGTTTGTTATGACTGAATGATAATGAAAGTCGGCAACAAAAAATTCGCATCTTTTTGCAGCTTTCTACGCTGTATCGATGGAAAAGAAACAGTAACAAGGAAAGACTTAAAATAAGCGTAAAAGCAAAGAATGACAAAACGCAAAGTCCAAAACAGGTTTAACTGTCTTTTTAATGCGCTCGCACTCAAAATAAGAACGTTAATTGACACGCACACAAACGTCGACGAGCCATAAACAAAACTCACACTGGCACACACACACTCACACAAAAGACACATATATGCAGAAAGACACTCGAAAGCCGAAAGCTAACTGGAACTTTCGTAAAACCACAACAACAACAGCTCATTTTGCCAATCATTATTACGAAAACACAGCAAGACATTTTGCATTGTATTCTATTTTTGGGCAACCTTAAAGCAAAATTGCATTTATATGCTCTTAATTTTACCTTTATTATCCAGAAATTAGTTTGTAGAATTCTTTATTTTTACTCAAAACACCTTGGAATGCACTCAATTTACACTCGAACTTCTGCACATAGCATGGTGTCTTATGCTGCGCATTTGTATATCTTTAGATAATTGACACTCAAACTTGTTTTGTATTTTGGCACCAATTTTCTGGAGTACGTAACAAGACTTAAACACAGTTGTAAAAACGCAAGTAACCGCAACGGGACAAATTGACAAATTTACTATGCTGTGATTAGTGTACTCAGCAATATTTTAACACACTTATTCCTAACTAAAATAAAAACAAACCGTCCCGCACTTGAAGAGCCATTGAGCGCAACTGTTGGTTAACAGCACCACAAAGTTGTGAGGGAGGGCTAGCATTTCAATTGAGCAGTAACATACCGTTAACAGTTCAGCTGAGTAGGGCAGAAAAATACTAAAACCTATCGATTCTTTTATACAAATTGCACGGTAATTTGTGCCCTTGTTTTAAAAATGTTGAGTTCTCTTGATTTGATTTGTGTTAAGTTATACCGGTTTTTCATTAATGCATTTGGACAACGCCACCATTCAGCATGCTCCTCAGTTTACAGAGTTGACTTCTTTAACATAATAATCTACCACATAACAGAAAACACCACCACCTCATAAGTGCTGCCACAAACCGATACAATCGCAATGATTAGTATCGAGTACATACCGGTCGTATCGATCACGGCTGTATGGCAAAAGCTAAACGCTGCTAAACGCGCAACTGCTAAAATCTTTGTATATTCATGTACATCCCAGAAAAGAGTTGCGTGGAAAATATAAGTGCGTAAATAAAATGAGCGACACGGATACCTGCTTTACATTTGGAGAGGGCATTGAATACGTATTGAACGAAATTGCATTTCCCAACAATACGCGAAAAACATACAACCATGATGCACAAATTATTCAAAATGTATTTATCCAAGAGATTTCCCGACGTGATCCAATGTTTCGCAAAGCATTTCAAGGACTCAGCCTCGGTGGCAGCTATTTGGATGGCATCAAGATCGATCTTCCAGATGAATTTGATATGCATATGAAAATTTATCTACCGTGCTGTAAACTTCAACCCGTTCGTGTGCGAAATCGTCCGGGCTTTGTATTTCTGAAAGCCTGCAGTACATATCATCCATTTGTGCGCAGTTTCCCCGGCGAGGGCTCTTTCATAAGTCGCCTGGCAGTGCAGTCCTGGCTTCGCAACAACATAACAGCAGTTATGCCCAACTTACAGGGTATACGGTGCAGTCGGCGTCGCGTTTACAACCTGGAATACACATCGCATGGCTTTGGCGTTGCTCACACACTGCTGGCAATTGACCGGAATGATCGCAGTCGCCGCATTAGCTTCGATTTTGTGCCTGTCTTTGAGTTTCAAGTGGGACAGTGGCCCCTTGGACTTGAAAGACCCATTAACGATGGACACCCTTGGTTTGCGGTGCCACGAAAGTATTTTGATGTCAAGACTGACGAACAGGATTCGCGTTCCTTCATTTTGTGTGCACCAAGGTGGGAACGCTTGGTGCTCCATAAGAAACAGAATCTCAAAGATTCGTTGCGCCTAATGAAGGCATTTCGCAATGCCAACGAACTAGGAGGTCTGGTAAGCTATTTCCTCAAAAGCATCTATCTAAATGAGGTGCAGAAGAAATCTTTTAACTGGAATCAGGAACCGGGACGTATTCTGATTAGAGTAAGCTACAAATAACACTTATCTACATTGATACTTGATTATTTCAAAACATCTATTACAGATGATGGTCGTTTTGCTTCACTGCCTGCTTTACAATGATTTGCCTTTTTTCCTGGCAGCGGATCACAATAATCTTGATAAACTGCGTGGCGGTGTTAAACGCGAATATGTTCGCATTGTCAGTCGCAATCTGAATAAGCTAATTCGTCGTCGTGATGCCGATTATTTAACAGATGACGATATATATGATATATTTGGCATTGAGTGAGAAGAAGTCGCTATTGATTCTGTTACATTTTGTTTTATTTGACACTTTATTATTGATATGCTTCACGCATTTCCAGTTAGAATTAAAGCAAAACGTTCGCTGATTAGCCACAAACAACAAAACATAATATATGTATAACTGTCTTCTTCTTCGATATGTATGTATATGGCAGCATTCCAATACTCAATTTGTATTCATCTCATTATCTTTTTATCATTTCTCACTTAGTTGCGTTTATGATTTATGTAAAAGAACGGTACAAACTAGCAAGCAACTTGCAGCAGGTACATGTTGAGGGCCTTGTTAATAAAAACCGTTTAAAAAAATTACTATCCTCTAGTTATTACACGTTATTCATAATAATATGTGTGCAAGAATCGACCAATAAGTTACTCTCTTGCCAAACAACTTATCAGATGACCCTCGCTTAAGTAATTAGTCAAGTAGATGTGTATTGATTGGTCCTCTGTTTTTTTTTTGTTTTTTCTAGTAGCGCTGACTTTCACGATCCGAATACTTGCCACTCAGTTTGCTGACCGAGTAGCGATCGGAATAGGCATCATATTTGTCCGCCTTGTAGTTGATCTCCTGCGGCGTATAGCCAATATTCTTTTGCCAGTGTCGCGTCCAATATAAATCTTCATTACGCACCTGCGATGGCGTCTTTGCATCCCGGCACACATACACACAATAGATCATGGAGCCGATCAACGTGATAAAGCCAAAGATCAAAAATATAATGCCCAAAACCCTGCAACAACACAAACACAAAACAAAAGTTAGTTTTGTGACGAACTTGAATCGAAAAGTTTGAAACACTCACCAAATATAGGCGGGCCCACTTAACAACATCACGATAAAAAAGCCAAGGGTGACGAGAATTAGACCCAAATTGAGCAACAGCATCAGACAGCAGACACCCTTGACATTTGGACAGAAGGGATTTGGTACTGACATCGTTTCAACCGTTGCACCACGTTTCGTTGTTGAGCGTCCACTGCGTCCAGTCTTGGCGGTGCTGGCCACCGAATAGACACTTCGCGGTGCACCACGCGACACAGGACGATGGCTGTAGCGACTGTGAAATCGAATGGGATCGGATGAGAAACTTTATTTATCTGTGCAAAAAACAGGGCACAACTCACCTGATCTCGGAGGGTGCTTTGTAGGCGGCACTGGTCACATAGATATCGCTGCCAGCATCTCCGGCCTGATCGTAGCTCAAGGCGGATGGAGCCCGAGGCGGTTGCCGTGTGGGCGGTGGGCCACTCAACGGTCTGGGTCCACCATTGTCCGGCGAACTGGATAGACCCATCTGACTGTGGCTATAGCTGTGCTGCAGGTGTTGCTGATTATGTTGTCCATTCCCAATCCCATTGCGTGCCCCCTTTCGCGACGTATTGTAATGTCCTGACTGCGATTGCGGCGATATGCGCTCATTGGTTAGCGTATACTCCGAGTGTGCCCGATGCGAATGGGAATCACCGTCACCGTCCGTGGAATAGCCACGATTCGAGTGCACATATGGCGGATCAGGTGTGAGGCGTCCGTGTGTCGCCACATAATGGCCGCTCTTCAATCTGTTGAGCAAGAATATCTTATTAGTTTGGTTTTGTTTGCTGCGCAACAATCGATGCACTATCGATATTTGCGCTCGATTATATTTAGCTTATATTTGATGTATATTGGCGCGTAAGTGTTTTAAACTATTCTAACATTAATTAAAATTCTTAATTGCTCTTACTTTTTGACACGTCTCTCGTGCATTTTGTTTTAGATATCCGTTCACCCGCCTTTGTTTTATGTTTGCTTCTGCTCTCAATTCTCAGTATCTCTGTGGACTGTTTATGTTAGTTGTTCTTGTTGCTCTTGTTGTATGAGTGTGTTGTTGTTGTTGTCACTAGAAAGTCCCACGAATGCTGCTGCCTGAAAACAAACAATAAAAAAAGAAGCACATAAAAAAAACGTTCAGATTTGTTGCAATTAACTGGCTTGCAAATTAGACTTGCAGACAGTTTTCCAACTTTTAATTAGTGTGCAAAAGTTATGACTACCGTTTTGTGCACACATGTCTCTGTGTGTGTGTGTGTGTGTTTGTTGTAGAAACTAAAGTATATTTTAACAAGCGTTATGATCAAATTTGAAACTTACTTCAGGGTCTAATGCATATGCCAAAGTTAAGTAATTTCGTGGCTATAAGCAATTCGCTGGAGCATATATTATCTTGAAGAACAATTGAAACTTAAGTGTAATGTTTTAATGACTCGAGTTGAATCTTAAACTGCGAAGTGGAATCATTTCAGAGTTTTGTTTATTATTCTTTTGGAGCGATTTCTTGCTGAGTCGCGAATGGTCGTTTGTTTGTTTCAGTCAGCACAAAGAACTGTAAACAAACATATATATACTTACATACATACATATGTATATGTTGATATTTTTATAAAAAATGGCGATAAGCAAACACTGAACGAATAACAAGGAACGGACTCTTTTGAGTTGACCAGAGCCAATAATTGTTGTTGTTGCCACTTGATAAACCCGAACACGCCCCAAAGCTTAAATGTCAATTTTGCTTACCCTTGCCAAGGGTACAATAATGTTGTGATTCCATTAGCTTTATTAGGAACCATCTGGAATCAATCTACAACAACATCTGCAAGCAAATGGACTACAACCATTATAAAGTGTATGTCATATTCGGTTTGTTCTTGCGTGTTTTCTTTTATGCGCTGCAGAATTTATATCCGTTGAGTTTTATTATGCGTTGGGTGGAGCACAATCGATTTGGATTTGCAAATGCAATTTGCAGTTCATTGCACCACAAACGTTGCAAGACGCACCACCGTCCCACCCCTCTCTCACTGTCTCTCTCGTTCTCTTGAATACCTTTCAAGTTCGTCGCATGGAAATTGCAGTATGCTGTCGTTACTGTTACACAGTTTGTGCCAGTTGGCTGCAATTTGTCACTTGGTCACGTAGCTTCACCTTTTACCTTTTACATTTTAGCCCCGGACGACACTTGAGCCAAGTTGACAGTGACACACTCCACAATTCACGAAGATTCCAACAAAATACTAAAACAACCCCCCCCCCCCCCCCCCACCACCACTACACCCACTCCATCAATCCACAACAACCACAACCACTGAGCCAACTTGAAACCGAAAACTAGTTTCGGTTTCTTTATGGCAACTTCGCATGCAGCGCGAGATAAGCTCAAACTTAATTGCATGTTAATACCCTAACTTTTTAGTATATCTATAGAAAAATTTAACCACGATTTTGTAAGAGGTTTGTAACAGCTGGGCAAGGTTATGTTGTCTTAGCCTGACTACATTTAAAGTAGTTGTAGAGTTTATAATTAAGTTCCAGAACAGATCTGTTAATAACTTCAACAATCCTACCAATGATTGATAGGGTAGTTCTGAATCCTTACGAACTTATTCTTGGTTAATCAATACTCTAACATCTGGTCTTTCTTCCAACTATATAGCCTTAATGATGTTTATTCCGCGTGTCAAAAACATTTTGAACAATCTTCAAAAAAAGACATTGATTATTATTATTATTTAGAGAGTATGTTCACAAGTCGTCTCAGTAAAGTTATACCTATTCAGCTTGTTTTAAAATTAATATAATTATCGATTGAGTATTGTTGTTGCTGTATCTGTTGTTGATAAGAAATTGAGTTATTGTTTCGATTAGGCCAATTAAAGGGTGTCGTTCACCGTCGCCTGTTTGTCTATGCAGTCGAATGTTGAATGTTGGATGTTGAATGTTGGATGCAATGGTTGTTTAGTAGTTAAGGCTGAAGCTGTTGTTACTGGGGCTGGTCTGAATGCCCAGCCCTCTTATTATATCGAGTAAAGTCCATTTTATTTGTTTGGTTTCTGCATATATTTTTTTGTTAGTGCCTGGCGGTGAATCGCGATACAATTGTCAGTTTGAAGTTAGCGTCTGGGGTCTGGGCCAAGAAAGCAAGCGAGAGCCAGAGAAAAGAAAAACAAAGTTTCAAGTTTGCTGCACAGCTTAAAGTGCCTAGGGAGTATAGTAGATCGGAGTAGAGCGGAGCATAGCACACATACATATATACGATAACACTGGACACGGTTTGGAGGGACATTTATGGTGTGGGCGTTGCCTTCATTGTCAAATGAAAAATCGAAGAGCAGCCCTTTTTGGCTTCGGCAGATGTGTGTATGTATAAGTGTGTGTGTGTGTGTGGTCGAACCTTTCAACGTCATTATTACACTTGAAAAAATCAATTTCATTGAGAAATTCAAAAATTTTATACTTTCTTACTTTTATTTGATTTTTGTGTAAGTTTCTTTCAGTGCACAATCATCATTATGATGAAACTAGCTGTGACTATTCCTACAACCATTTTCAATACACTTGACGGACATCAAAAGCCCATTTCTGTGTTATTTTTTTTTTTGTTTTTGCAACTCCCATGCGTGGCGTTTTAACATTTTTCGTGATTTGTTTGGGTTCGTTTTCGGAGGGTATTTTGTTTTGTTAGGTTTGTGCCTTGCAGCGTTTGTAAATATACATATAACAAAGTAAATGGAATGCCATTAAAATCACGATATGTGTATGTGTGGCTTTCATATTTACTTTAGCGAACGCATCACGTCTTGGGTTGTGTGTATATAATAACCTTTAACGCCACATAAACAGCATAAATAAGCCGTAAAGCATCGGTGAGATATTTATGATGCATTTGCACCTGGCTAGGACATACGTGGCATTACCTAAGGCACATCATAAAACAAAAACCAACGAAGACACCACCCACTGAGAAGAAGAGTTACAAGAGTTTTCCATCTTGTCGCTTTTGTGTTGATCATTAAACGTTTCTCAGAGCTTTGCTTTTGTTTGTTGGTGGTTGGTGTTGTTGTTTTATGTTTATTTGGCGGATTTCAAAACTTTCGCTCTCGAAAACGGCACTTGAGCTTCCGGCCGGGCCAACAATGGGTTAACCAACGGAAGTCGTTACGAAAAGCCAAACGAAACGAAACGAAACTAGAAGTTAATTTTCTTACAATTTGCATTGTGGCCAAGTGAGAAAAGCCAACAAACAAACAGCTCAAACAAACAAATCTATTTCATGCCACAAGAATGCAGTTCATTGTCCATTTTTGTGGTCAAGTGTCATAAATATCTGGAGTAGTAGCTCGTGCTACATCTATATAAAGGTTGAAAGACTTGTGAAAAGACTTGGGATGAAGGCGCGGTTTAGAAAGTAATGTATATGGATATGGACCCCTTCTTCCTCTGACTTTATTTGCTGTGCTGTGCTGTGTTACCAATTTATTGGCGGCCCAGTTAACCCACATAAACTGGTGCAAGGCATTCACTTCAGAACCGCAGGCCGCAATCGCCTTTCACATAGCAAGTACTACCAACACGTAAACAGTTTTAGCCAAAATTGCATGGCTCTCTGCATTGACCAATAAAAACCTGTAAAATCTTAGCTTTTGCTAATAGTAAAAAGTCAAATCAGATACTTTCAGTAGTCACAAAAATCATAAACTGTCTTTCCAGATCATAAAATTCGCTTAAATTTATGTATACTGAAAAGTTTTCCGACAATTTTCCAATTAGCAATTGCAATAAAAATATCGCAATCTATTTGAAATGAAGACTAAGTTAATTTTGATAAGACGGGAACCGCTTTTTATATACACATGTGAATTCTGCTAATCAGCATAAAATGTAATAGCCACGAAACACCGAAAGAGAGCAATTGAAGGCTTAATCTTTTAGCTTGATATGCTGTCTAAACGCGATTGGAGGCCCGCTCATTAAAGCGTCGATCTCTTAAAGACGTTAAGTAGTTGCAAGTAGCGCGTTAATCGCTTTTAATTGCTAAATTACGTTCTGCATGTCTCGACTGAGGCGGCAGAAAGGAACGAAGAACGAGGGCCAAGAACTGTTGCCTCTGTTCTGTTGGCGACATTCAACGCTGATGTTAACACTCTCTGTGGGCTCGAACGGGTGGGGAAGGGAATCTTTCTGCATTGGCTTGGCCAACACTAATGCGTGTAATTAGCCGCAAAAAAGCGGCAAGACCACTTAACTGATTTATTAAAACGTTTTTCCATTAAATTTTTAACCCTGCTGGCTATTAAAAACACTCACACAGCCACAACTCACACACACACACACACTTCAACACTTTGCACAAACGTATTGGGGCAAAGAGGCCGCAACTTTGAAAAATGAGCAGCATTTAAAATTGTTCTGACCGCTGCACAGTGAAGCAAGTTTTGTGTTTAATGAGTCAAAATATGAAATATGATTTATTTAAATGTTTAAAAAGTTTATAGAATAAATCGAAAGCATAAATATTTGTTTAACAAAAAAAAAAAACTTCTATGAAAAAGTCTGCAACTTGAAGTGAGAAACTATTAAAAAATATTTTCATTAATAAATCTTTAAACAAAGCACAAAATTGCTGACAAAAACTGGAAGATTGATAAAAAGAAACTTATCAATTATTGCTTCACAATACTTAATATGAGCATCAAGCTTGGAGTTTTATTTGTTTTATCTAAGAATTCTTTTATTGAAATATATATTTAAGTCAGATATTTTTGCTTTCCACAATGAGTTTCACTGTACCAAACTTGCCAACTGTCCCAGAGTCATGTCAATTTATCATGACGTTTCTCAAAAACAACAACAACAACATTCAAATTGGGCGGTTAGTTGGCAAAACAAAAACAACAACAACAACTGCATAACAATACTTTCTAGCCATAAATGCTTGCTCATTGTTGTTGTTGTTGTTGGTGGTGCGGGGCTAATCTATTAGGGCAAGCAAAATACACAGCTGGAAAGCAAAAAAAAATAGCTAAAAGTAACGGCTACAAAATTAATAAACGCCAAGTGCTGCCATAAGCCGCAAAGGGCGATGAAAGTGCGATATAACAGATTTATTATATATGTGTACAAACAAACCAAAGCAAACAACCAAACATATGTTTATATTCATTTCCTTTATTAATTTTTTTGTTTTTCGATTTTTTTCTTTTTTTTTGTTGGGTTTTACGTTATGATTGTAAGCCATTAAAATCAATGCTTGGCCACAAAAGCAACAAGAGCAGAAAAAAAAGGAAAATAAACAAAGAATTGGCCACAACCGAAAAAAAAAAACCAAAAAAAAAAATGCGGTCTACAATTGCCGCTTGTTGTTGGGTGAACAATATTAAATCTCAACACTCGTGCAGAGAAAGTTTGGTTGCTTGGCTTTACGGCCAAAAAGCCGACGTCTGGTTCACCCAAAGCTCCCTTTTGCCTTTTCCCTTTTCGCATTTCTTTTTTTTTTTTGCAAACTCACAACAACAATAACAACATGAATATGGTGTTTTCAGGTTCTACTTACAACTGTGTGGCAACTAGCAAATGAAGTTGTTGACAGCATAAGTGAATGTTGGCATGCATACATAAGAGAGAAAGAGAGAGAGAGAGAGAGATGTACTCAAAGATACATACATGATTAAGGAAAGGGCGCCTCACTCGCTTGCCACATTTATTTCAATCAACGTAAGTCGTCAGAGCCCCCAAAAACATCAAAGACGGAACCCAGAACACAATTGTACCAAGCATTTGTAGACCCTTTGACGGCGGCCAAGTCACTCAAGCCTCAATAATTGACCACAAAAAAGAGGGTATTAGTCACGGGCACAGCATGAACAATAAGTCGAATCGAATCCCAAAAACCAGAGCTCTCAAGAGCTGTACCACAAAAAAATGTTTAAGCTAAAATCAACACGAATTAGGCTTTTGACTTGAGACATCATAAATAATCATTATATGATCTAGACTTGTGGCATGTGGTATGTGAATAATAGCTACAACAAAGAAAACCAAAAACAACTCCAGAGATGAAAAACTATTGTGTAGGAAACCAACTTAAATACACATTCTTTGAAGCTGACAATAACAAGCGCTTTGATAAGAGATCTTTTGAGTGTGTTTTACTTAGACTCTAACTGTAATTGTTGGCATGCGGCTCTAAGTAGTAACCACACGGTCCAAATGGCAACCGGCAGCCCCAAAACAATGCGCATTATAAATATCTATACAAACGTTGCAAGCTGAAAACGAAGGTGGCGGGGAAGCGGAAGGCGAATACGTAAACCTGTTTGGCATATTTATGGGAGATGGTAAGCTTGTGAAGAGGGCGAAGTGGAAGAAGTAGAGAAGGAGCTGTTGTTGTGGCAAGACCGTTAAGCTTATAACTCTTGTTATTTTCATCGGCAAGTAACTCTTCTGCATGCAGCAAGAACAGAAACTATTATAAAGAGTGTTTATGAGGCTGCCAAAAGCACAAAAGCATATATAGTTTTATGTGATACATGCATGTAATATCTGTGCTTTAAATACAGTAACAAAAACGAATGGACAAAAACCGAAAAAAAAAAAACCGGGGAAGATAAGTTTTCGAATCTTTAAAGGGGACAAAACAAGATCATCAACAAAGTTGTGTTAACAAGAAAAACTGATTGGATTTCTTTGCTTTCTAAAAATCTTTTGAGTTTTGACTAAGCTGTGATAATGGAAAAATGATCATAAGCTGTATTGAAATACATTAATGAGTAATATTAACATATGTTTCCAAATATGAATGCAGCAGCAATTTATGACTCAACGAGGCTTAAAATAACTTGAAATTCAAAACTCGTTTAGTTTTAAATTCAATTCCTACGGACTCTGACACTTCACTTACAAAAAATCTATAAACAT
Organism: Scaptomyza tumidula; assembly: GCA_035044465.1. NCBI lineage: Eukaryota > Metazoa > Arthropoda > Insecta > Diptera > Drosophilidae > Scaptomyza > Scaptomyza tumidula. Next base: position 8,312,247 of record JAWNNW010000442.1, on the reverse strand, counting down.
TTACTTATCTAACAGATATATTAGCCTTTTACTGCTGTGCAACTTTGCCGCATGCAAACACTTTAATTGCAACAGCGAAAATAACGGCACATTGACAATGCCGACAGTTTACGGCCAGGTAAGAATTGTCTTGGCCACATATTGCAAGCATTTTGCACTTGACGCGACCAGCAAATATGTATAAACAAAACACCAAAAAAATCCTTCGAATAGCCAAGAATAAGCTATAGGCCAGGCTAAAACTTCAGCATTCGCTGTATAAACATATATATATGCAAACTCATTCAACAGCAGCGGCAGCAGCAGCAATCGCAAAACCTAAGAATTGTCCGTCCAGTTAGACAACTTGGCCAATTCCAAGACCAATTGCGATACCGAGCGTTTCCCACGCTCGTTTGCCAGCCAGCGATTTTTTTTTTGTGCAGCTGCTTGTTGAGAATGCTGCCCAGTTGGAAGTCACAAGTTTACAAGTATTCTAATCTGCGCTCAGATGCCCGATTAATTAATATTTTTTTCATACTAAATATGCATGCATAATCCTGTTTTTTGTCAGTCTGGCAACGCTCGCGTGTTTTTCACAGGGCTGCATACAATAAGAGTGTGTAGAAATAATTTTTTGGATTTTTTTTTTATCTTTTTAGTCTTGATATTTAAAGTTAATTATCGTCTTTAATGCTTTTCTTTAACGATAATTTTCATTGTATATTTTTTTCACAGTCTTCAAGGCCTTTTGGCGGCTAAATCAGACAGCAATTTATGGAGGGCGTGTAGCCGCTTTTTTTATAATTTCTATACGGTCTTCTTCTTGTTGTTATTGTACAGTATGAACATTATGACCATATACATATGCACAAAGTATTTATGTATCTGTATAATTTGCCAGCTGTATTTTTTGTGTTTTTTTTTTGCGTTACGTCGTCAACTTTTCAAGTTGTGTGTTAAGCATCTGTGGGCGTAGATTTAAAGTTTTTTTTTTGCCTTAATGTCAAGTGTGGCTCGTCGAATGGTTTATTTGTTGTTGTTTTGAAGGCACTCCATGGCGACTTTGAGCATGTTTCATATGCCTCAAATTACATAATAATAATTCAACAAGGGGCGCGACGGGGCGGGCCGAACATAGACTCTCTCAAGAGGGCATTGAATTGTCAGCAAAGCAAAGTCATAAACATATTTGCGTTGTTGTAGTACTACATTCAAAATGGTATTTTTGTATTTTTTTCAAATGCTTGGCAACTCCAATTGAGATTTTTTTTCCGTCTTTGTTAGGCATTCATTTGGTTTCAGTAGCTTTTTTTACTGTTTATTGTTATTAAATTTGCTTATGCTTCACATATTTTGATTCCGGCCTTTGTTTATATTAAAACTTCAATGTGAATTAGAAAATGAGAAAACAAAGAAATTTCCGGTAAATTTCTTATAGACAAAAAGTCAACAAGTAACTTTATTTGTTTGTCGTTTTATGCGACAAACTCAACTCATTGATTGACAAACTATCCTCTCGTTAACATAAGTTTAAAAATTCAACACTCGTTTGTAGTTGACATTTAGTTAATGGAATGTTTGTTGTATATTGGGATTCACTGACACGAGACATTAATTACGTGATCAAATCATCATCTTAGCCATCTTCGGCATCTTTGCTTTTCAGTCTGTCTCCGAGGCTCTCGAATGTCAAATGAAAGTTACAACGTATTAGTATTAAATGGTGCCTATAATTATACAATCATGTGCAATGTGCGAGAGTTGTTTGATAAGTAATCAAAAACCAAACTAATCAGAAAGCCAAGAAACCTGAGAATATGAAGTATAAATAAATATTACTTTAGGTTTATCTTAACAAAGTCATAAAGCTTTTTTATTTGACTTTGCATTCATCAGTTTCCTGGGATCTATGATAATATCTTAAACTTAATCGCAGAGTCTTTGTTAAGCTAAGGCTTAGCTTTCAATGAAACTATTTTTGTGTTATCTAACGCTTGATTTGTGTGAAACTTCCCTCGCTTTTTGTATGGCTTGTTTGAAAAATGCAAAATTAACAACGAAGACGCAATGCAGATTGATTACCCAAGATGATATGTATGTTAATACACACATATATATATCTCTTTCCTCTTCATTTTTTATATAAACACACACATACATACATACGACTGAGAGTGGAAGTGGTGATTAGCGTTGATTGATTTGCGTTTTATATTTTTATGTGGATGTTAACTAATTTGCATATTTTGGCATCTTTTTTTTCATTGCTGTTTGCTGTGTTAAACAACTGTATGATAATGCGCATTCGCCACGTTGTACAGTTGCAACATATACTCGCTTGTTGCAAACCCGTCTCGCATACAACAACAACAACATCATGCATGCCACATCGTTACGTAACTTTCGCTGTCAATTGGCTTTGTTGCTGTTGCCGAAGTGATTCGAAATGATGCGACAGTTGACCAGGCCGTAAGTGAAAATGATACCCAACTGTTGTATACTCTATCAGTTAATGTTCTAATCGACTTGACCTCAACAACAAATAATAGCTAACAAATTATTATATTGCCTGCACACTTATCAAATCATTATCATCTACAAAATGGAATAATATCTGCCCGCTGGCTGTGAGTTTTAAATTTCTACACTTAGAAAATCGAAAGCACTAGATTATAGAAAATCAATTCATGAATAATTTTGATTCTGACTTCTATAAGGTTGAACATTCATATTTTGAAGCTTTGTGTTTTGATATTTTGGTTTCTGGGTCATATTTCTTTAGTTTAAGTGTAGTTGTTGCAGTCCCCTCGTTTTATTGGCGTGCGCCAAGCATCGCTGACTTCTTTTTTGTTTTGTTTCTTTATCATAAACATCGCCAGCGGTGCTGTTGTCTGAGAGACTTCAAAAAAACAGGCCAGTTCTGTTATGCACAGTGGGCCTGTTGACTGTTGACTGCTGACTGCATGGGAAATGAAACGCTAAATAACTCTAGACCTAACTGTCTGTCAAACATGAACAACAACAATAACAATAACAACTATAATGCGTCTATTGTCTTAAAGATGAACGTTAGATTAAGTAAGAGCTCGTATTTTGAGGTTACTTAAAAGATGTTTTGTTTGATTATAAATAGATTAGCTAAGGTTTGTTGGCATTATTTTTGAGTTTTCGGGCTTTTACAGATAAACTACTTCCATAACTTTAAATGGTTTGCACAAGAAATATGGTTTGATATATATATATTTTAAGTCATTTTTGTCTTGCTCTCTAGATATTTCGGAATTACTTGTTTTTGCCTGTTTTGCTCAGCCAATTAATGTCATTCCATAAATTTGTTTGGCAATGGTATTTTGAATGCAGTTGATGCAGGAAAAACTGCGTTTGATAATTACCGATAGATAAGCAAATGGCATGAACGAGCTATCTTAAATGGATATGGCAACATGTGCAATTGGCCAAAATGCGTTGGCTTAAAACCAAATCTAACATTTCCTGCACTTAAATTAATTTTTGGATTGCTTTAGCTTCGGCTACAGCTGCTTTGATTTCCGTAGCTGACAAATCGCTGCCAAATGACATAAGCATTGGGCCAGGCCAACACACAACACACAACAACAACAACAATGCAAAAACAATGCGGAGAGAGAGAAAAATATATATAACTGAATCATGCTCATAAAAGGCAACAAGTTTGCGGCAACACGACTTTTCACGGTCAACTGCCGTGTTAACCGAAAAAAATATTTGCCACAATTCAGTTTTAGCTTCTGAATTTTTGGCAATTTGCTCGAATCTTTCTTAAGGTTTCAGTTTCAGTTTCAGCTGTTACATACAAGTTTTTGGCACCCACGCAGTCAGTTTTTGGCACAGTTCAAGAGTTCAAGAGTTGCGGAAGTGAAGCAGCATCATGACCTTAACTACGACGTGGAATGTGTGATTTTAGAGTGTGTGAACTAACGAGTGTCGGATTTTATTAAGGAAAACATACATTAGTTTTTGGCAATGATTTGAGTTTTGCAAGGGCGTGTTGAAGCTCAAAGATAGTGCACTAAGAAAAACTAAAAGCTGGGCTATATATGGAGACTTAAGCTTTCGTTAAGACTATGTATCTTATGGATATAAAAGAACGTGTATGGATATGTTGCATATGTTGAAACTTTTGATAAAGATACACATCAGTTAAGTAAACGTGAGAGCTTAAGCTTCAAAATATTGTTATTTACCTAGAAAACTTTTTGTTAGATGGTGTATCTTAACTGTTAGTAGATACTCATTCTACAAAAACTAAACTAAAGTTCAGAGTAAGAATTAATGAATAAACTCTTTAAGTGTACAGAAAAGATCTTTCAGAATAAGTTTAAGAAATATTACAGAACGTGTATCTCATAAACACTGAACCCAATTGACACTTGAACATTTTAGGCCGTGAACCGGAGCTTATTAAGTATACGTATGCTACGTATACGCATTTAATGGTAACACATTATGGCGCATTGACACTTGCACTTCATTGAAAGCTTAAGCACAATAAAATTAAAGGCAATAAGTGTGCAAATTGTGTCTGGTGTGTGAGTGTGTGTGTGCACGACATAAAAAAAAACTGGCTTACCTTCTCTGCTCATTGTTGTACACTCAACTGCTGTTGTTGTTGTTGCTGTTGCTATTGTTTCGCTTATTTATTGTTAACGCTTTGGCAGCGACAACGACAGGTTGTTAGTATTTTTTCGTTGTTGTTATTGCTGTTGCACACATTTCATTTCATTGCACTGCGACACAGAAAAACGAATATACAAATCTATAAGACGATATTTGCACAGATGTTTCGATATATATATATATGTGCATTAAAAATGTATCAATGACGTCGTCGTTTATGCAAATGCGTTGGTGTGTTGCCTTCAGGCAGTGAATGTGTGTGTGTTTGTGTGTGGAATCTTTGCCTTACTAGATCTGGCCAAAACGACAGCCAACACAGACACATATATATACATATATGATATAATCGGTTGGCATGAATGAAAGGCGTTGCAGATATTCACACAACATTTACTAGCTAAGGAGAAGTGGCAGGGCGGCGGGGTAAAAGCAACAGCCAACAATGGTAAAAAGACACAGAAAGAGAGAGAGAGATAGAGAACAAACTCAAGTCGTTTGAGCCAAATCGGCCATAATCTTGGCTAAAGCTAATAATAGCAGCAGGTTTTTGGCTTGAGCACAAGCTGAGTTATGCGCCTACACACACACACACAAACACACACACTTAGACAATCTGGCAAAGGGCAACACACACACAAATACATAAAGTGTGTTTGTACACTTTTTGTTAACACTTTTGCGTTGTTGTACCAAAAAAACAAATTCAAATGACACTCACGTAATGCGCTAAAAATAGTTGAATATATATTTGTATACGTTGTACACTGCGCGCTCTTCTTCTTCTTCTTTTTCATTAACTTGCTTAAATTTTTTTGTTACTTTTATTTCGAGTTTGTTTTTTTTTGTTTTTTTGCATTCGTTTGGTTTCAGTTTAAAGCGCGGCTGCGAAGCGAACGCGTCGCGATTTCAGCTCGAACTGATCTAAGCTTAAACCATATTTTGTATTGGTAATGAGCGGCACCTGCGTTTTTAGGTCTAAACTGGTCTAAAAAAAAGACAAACTGGTTTCTACCAACGATCAATTGAGCAAAAGAGCGTGAGAGAGAGAGAGAGAGAGAGAGCGACAAGCGAGCAGAGCGTAAAACTTGAGTTAGAGAGAAGAGAGAGAGAGAGAGGTAGTTTGCACTTTGCACTTTTGTTGTTGCCGCTTTATGTTGCCAAACTGCATTAAATAACCGTTAACCGAAAGTTCTGCAACACGTGCAACCAAACGCAGCAGGAGGTGGGCGTTAGACTGGGGCGTGGGGTGGGGGGTGGAAACACGGTCACTTCATTAGACGCTCTGGTTGTCAGCGCGCCACTCGAACAACTGGCGCACGTGACTTGCAACGCGGTGGCAAGTTATGCAGGCATAAGTCAAAAACTAACATAAAACGCAACTAATTTAATACGCTTTCTTTATTATAGCGTAGAGTTACTTATTCTACAGAACTTTGTTCAACAGCAATAAGTTGAATGTGATAAGAAAAAGTTGTAAAACTTGAACAGAAAGAAAAAACCATTTAACGGCTTTTCCAACTATTTTTATGCGATGCAAACATCATGAGTAAACTATAATACTCTCAGAAAGGCTATAAAACGAAGGCACCGCAAGAGGAAAAAACCGAAGGCAAGCTGCACTCGTTGATGCCTAATTTGCATCTAAGCGTTTTGGCTAGCATCAAAGTCATTACGAAAAGTGCCAGCAAATTTCTTCGATAATGAACACACACACACATGATGTATGCAGCGTTTGTGAGTGTGTGTGTGTGTGTGTGTTGGTTTCAGGCAGTTTCATTTCTCTTTTGCTATTGCAACTGGCTTTCCTGCTACTGCTTCTGCTGATGCTGCAGGCATGTAAATAAAAATTCGCATTCAAATTTATGCGAAAGGCTCGCGGGCAGCAACGAAAAAACAAGAAAGAAAGGGGGGGGGGGGTTGGTTGTACGGGGCAATGGGCAAAACGGACAGTGGCTGAAATAATATGGTATAGTTTACATTTCCGGTTACACTGCGCAAAACGACAGCAGACGATGAGTTTACGAAAAGGAAAAAATTATTATTTCGTTAATTGTAAAAATGGAAACGCAGTGAAATCAAACTTGATTTGGGAATATTTAAAGCAGTTTTATGTTATAGTTCGAATCCAATGTTCTGGCTGTCAAATCATTAAACAAATTTCTCTATGTGTTGCACATTTTAAGCTACATAATCTTCTCTTCCTTCTCGCTCACTCTGTGCTTGTCTTTACAGCGTTTAAGTGCAGCGAAAAAATATGCATAACTGAAACTTAAATTGCAGTTTTTTATTGCGGCTTTTTGAGCTGTTGTTACTGCTGTTGTGGCTTACCTTAAATGTCAGAATTTTTCCCTGGGCTGACATGCATGCGTGTGTGTACGTAAAGGTGTGTGTGGGCAATATTCATTGTCATAGCAGAAAAGATGGAAAAAATGCAGTTTGGAGTCCAACTGTCTTACATTGCTGAGGCATGCCTCAAGTGGCAAGAGCATGTTTTTTTTACGATTTTGATACTTGTACACACATTTTTTGCTACTCAGCCAGGTCAGAAACTTAGTAAGCATTTCTTTGTCTTAAGTACGTAAGAACTTTCCTGTTATATGTGTATTTTTCCACATCCTGTTCGTCCTTCGGCGCTGTAAGTCGTAAAAAAAATACAACTTTTGCTGCTTCTGTTGTCATAAAAGTTGCATAAAACTACAGAGATTTGTGTTGCACACACACACACACACACACAGGAAGACTGATAGACAGACAGAGAGACTGAAAGACATAGAGATAGTGTGTGCAAATTGTATGTGCTTGCAAGCTAAAAGACAGCTTTGACTACGCATTAACTTTAAAGCTTTGACGATGCGATAAATGGCAAATCATTTGCACGTCATGTGGCATGAAGCACACAGCACGAAGCAAAACAGAATCAACATCGACACGGACTTTGTCTCTTGGTCTGGATTTAATTTAGATAAAAGCCACCCACCCAATTCAACTCTTAAGATAATGCACTGAAATCAATTCGATAAACACATGCCACACACACACATGCCACACACACACAACCTTTGACAGCAAGAGCAATTTACTTTCATGACCCTTAACGTTTTGTGGCTTATAGTATATGACTTAAATTTGATGCAGCTTCAAGCTAATTTCTAACCAAGACAATTCTCAGAAGTGTATTATGATTTTATCTTAAAAATGTCGAACGCTTGAAGCGAACTATTTATAAAGAAAATATTACATTGATTCCACAAAACTGTAGAACTTAATTCAAATGTGGGAAATCCTTCAGAATATATTATTGTTATGTTTAGTAGAATCTAAAATCAACAATCAAAAAAGCTTTGATTCTCAAAAAATCAAAAACGAACTAAGATAAAAGTATCCAGAAAATTTAAGAGTATTTAATTAGTCGCAGTTAACCTTTTCTACATTTTATTTGTACTCACCATAATGAATTATACTTGATAAGTCAATTGGAAAATCTTAAAGTGCTTCCAGTGATTGAAGACTTATGGTAAATAAAATCCAAATTATATAGTATATATATATATTCATTGACATTTATTGATTGAATTTGATAAGGTTTTTTCTGCAGCATGGTTTTGTTTGTTGGTTTGTTTTTTTGCCCAATGTATTTATTTTTGTATTTATTTTAGCATAATTTTCATTAGTTTTTTGTTTGGTTTGGTTTGCTTTGCTTTGATTATGTTGTTGTTTGTTACGTTTAAAACTGTTGCACACATATACACTTATCGTAAGTTAAGATTTTGTCTGTTGAATTTCGCTATTTTTACTATTTTTTGTTCATAGTTATTTATTTTGTGTGTTTTTGTTTTCGTATTTAATTGGAGTTTAGGAACCTGCACGTGGCTCTTTTTTTTTAAATGAGTTCTTATACACTTAAAGCACACATTTAAAAATTATATAGTATTGTAAGTATAAGTATCTCTATAATAGTAAATTGAAAACTTTTGTGTTTTCGGCGGTAAACGTTTGCTTTTGTCTTTGGCTTATAAGTAAAAAACACATTTATATATATATAAAAAAAAAAAACAAAACCAACAAAAGAAACAACATTTTTGTGTCTGTGTGTAAATCAATCATAATCGAAAATAGTTTTGTATACAAGTATAGTATATGTCTTCTTTGTTGTTTGTTTGCTTGTATATAGCATTCATATGTATTTGTATCTTTTCATTTCATTGTAGTTTCTTGTTTGTAGTTTCTATTAGTATCTAAGTATCAATAATTTTTGTTGTGTTTTTGTTGTTGTAGGAGGGCTCATTGTAGTATTTTGGTTTTTATTTGTTTGTAACAAGCTTTAAAAATATTCATTCTACACTTGTTTCTTAACAGTTTGTTTTTGGCCTTCGATTTGCATATCGTAGTATTATTTGTTTGTGTATTCGGTTTGTTGTTGTAAATGCTTTTGGTCTCTTTTGTTGTTTGGCCAATTTTTGCATTTATTTTTTCGTTTCGTTTTATTTGAGTTTAATTTGTTTGATTTGCTTTGCAATAAAATTTGTATCTAGTGCCTTGTTACGTTTATGTAATATGCATAATTTGATTTGATTCTTTTTTTTCATTGTTGTTAATACGATATTTGGAAATTATCATAGATATATATGCATGGTAGGTAGGTAGATAGGTACACATATGTATTTTCGTATCAACATTGACTCTTTTTGTTTTTTTTTTTAAGTACAGCAAACAATTGTCTATTTATTGTATGTATAATATATTCACTTAGGCTTAAACTATTTGTGTCTTTGGTTTGGAAGATAGCAGTTTTGTAGATATATGTATATATTTAAAGGAAGGCGAGAGCGGAAGGTGACAGTTGAAAGGCAGCAAAAAAAACCGAAATAAAAGGGTATCACATATCAAACCTTTTCTAACTTTCTCTTATACTTTTTTACTTAGGCAGCTTTGAATTATACTTCGATGTCAACCCTAATATACATATATATATAGTTAAGAAAAGTTTAACTAAAAAAAACTTTAAATCAGTTTTTGATAGATGCAGCTTGAAAAAGTTTGTGCAAAGTGACCAAGAAACAATAAAAATAGCTGTCTAATATTTAAATTACTTAAATTCTATATTTTCTTTTTGCATTAATAATATTTTTCATATATATTCATTACATATATATATGTTTAATACTCATTCACTTTTTAATTAAATTGTTGCGCCTTTTAACTTTCACTTGAAACTCTTAAAATATTTATCTTTTTTTTATGTAATTTGACTTGGATTTGAGTTGATGTCTATATATTTTTATTGTGCATGTAATTTGTGTTAAAATTGTTCTCTGATGCCTTGCGAGAGGTATAAAAAGTGTTTCTTTTATTTTTGTTTTTTTGCTACAGTTAGAGCTAAGAATTACAGTTTTAAACATTATCCATTACATACTTAAGATATAAATATGTATATAGGGAGCATTGTATATAGTACAAAATTTACAATAGAAGCGACAACTTCTTAAACAGATTTCAAATCAAAAGATTGTTTTGAAAGCTTAGAAAACAGTTGTTTCTTTGATCTTTGTTCGTTTCGAGTTTTCGACAGAAGCCTTAAGTCTTTAAGTGTATAAAAAGCAAAAAACGACTGAAGGCTACCTTTTAGCACTCACTGTGCGCAAAGCATGTGTGCGTCTGTGTGTTTCTGTATGTGTGTGTGTGTCTAATAAATTTATACAAAATCTGTGCTCAGAAAATAGTAGATTACAAGTATATACTTTAAGACTTAGTTACACTGTCCTTTGGGCGTGATATATATAGTATATATATATATATATTTTTCATTGTATACATTCATATGAAGGTTGTTTTTTTTCTTGTATATAGTGTATGTGTGTTTGTGTGTGTGTTTAGTGGAGGGGTGTTTGATAAAGAAGCTCGGAGTTACGCATTTTTTGATTGTTTGTAGGATTTTAGACTGGCATTTCATAGAAAATAGTTTAAGGATATTCATTTCAAATAGGTTTTTTTTTGCAATATGATATTCGTATACCTTAAATTGACCCAAAAATTTGTTTTTGTTTGATCTGCTCTATAGGATTATTGGAAACTGAAAATATTTTCCACATTTTGTTTAATTTTTCGTTAAAGTGTTTTTTTGGTGCATGTTAAGTAAAAGTTCTCGAAATATGTTTTTTTAAATACTAAATACTTTGTTGTATGCTTAATTGTGACAATTTCAGCAATTTTTACACTACGATAGAGTCCCTAATAGTTATATATATAAATATTTGTGTGTGTTTGTTTGATTTTGTTTTTGTAGCAACGTAAAGTCTAGAACATTTGGGCAAGAGAGTTTCGTGCCCCGTAACTTGTTACTTATGCACCATTTGAATTTCAATTTGCTAACATTTACAAAACAGAAGAAGGTTACTTTTACTGTTACCCATTACCATTATCGTTGGACAACTACAGTACAATAAATACATACATATACACATAAATCGATAATATTAGATGCTTGTTTGTGTTTTGTTTGTTTTCTTTTCTCTACATTCTTTTTTTTTTTTTGTTATACATTGTTGTCTCGCACAAAAAACTTGCAATTAGATTGCCCATGCTGTCAGTTTTTGGTTGAGTAACGTTTTTCAAACGATGCTCCTTACCTGGACCTGGAAGGCTCCCTTTAAAAATCAATTGATGAAACGCGCCTTCTGTTTGCGCACAAAGTCCTGCGCCTGTTTGTCATTAATGCGCAGCTCAAGTATTTGCAATATCGGATTGCCTGTCACACACAAAACGAATAAATATATATTTCAGTTTGTCAACTATTAAGGGATTTTGTGCGCTTACATTTATCCTTTTGCTGCATTAGCGGCAACTCGATTTGCTTGAGTCCATGAAAGTTATCCACACTGGTGCTATAGTCCGCAACGCCAGGTATATTGCCCAGCGCCAAATACGCCTCGCCACCAAAATCATTGGCCGTGAGCACATCGTGATCCATGACCGTAAAACAGATCATGGCGCCATCAACCAGACACTGTTCAAGGGTTACCGAAAACTCAAAGCATTCATCGAAAATGGGATTTAATGTGCGCTGCAACGAGAATAACATAAATAAGTTAAGCTTAACAAACACAATCTATATAGTAAAGCTTACCTTATGCACATTGGTTTGTTGTTCCATGCAGTGCAGAAAGATGCGTCGTGGCAGCAGTTCAATAACAACAAATGGATCACTGAAACCATTCGGATCCAGGGGCACAACATCCCGAGCATGCAGAACCTCAACGCATAGGGAGTCATGATTGAAATAGGCACGTACCGCCAGGGAGCCATAGGGTCCCGGACTAACAGCCATTAGTTGTTCACGCAGACGATTCATATAGAACATGTCAATCAAACGATCCGTATCGGTTTTGTGGAACTGCAAACGTTGTTCGATGCGCCAGAAATCATCCGTGTGCAGACACTCGAGGAGCAGACCCTGACCCTCGGCATGAAAGAAATCGACGAGCAGCTGGAGTGCCTCATAGAGCCGCTTGTGAAAGTGTGTCGGTTTGTCGGTCTCATCGCCAGTCTCCATTTGTCTAGACATTTCGCCCAACACTGTCTTCCAGATGAAACGTAACGAACGATTGAAGTTCTTGGTAAGCAAAGCACTATTCAGGGCCGCCAGATGACAATCCAGATATTCGAGCAGTGGAACAATTGCTTGATTTGCAGGCAACGAATCTGGAGACCAGGCCAAATGGAACATGGCCTTTTGCAGTGACATTTGCATTAGGGGTGCCAACTTGGACAAAATACGTTCGCAACGATTCTCCATGTGCGTCAAACTGGATTCCAGCAGATTATCAGCCGACTCCTCTAGTGGCTGCTCATCGGAACGAAACTCGGCAAGAGTGCGACGCACATACTCCACATTATTGACTGTCACACACATATCATCGGAGCAGCGAAAAGGACCCTGCTGCTCATAGTAACCACTATCAGCTAGAGTTGTGTGTATGAGATCGCAATAGTGCATGGCTGCAGAGCAAACGACATCGATTAGTTGTGACTCCATCATAATGGCCGTATCCTCATCCGGCCAGTTGATGACCTTCCAGAACTCCTTGATGTTCAGCAATGTGCTGGCCGTATCGACCGAGGAGCTACTGTATCTAACAATGCGCTCTCCCTCACAGATGGCATCCATGCGGATGGCAGCACGAATACGTTGCAGCGCCTTTGCCTTGCTAACCATCATCCAACGTTCAAAGGTGGGTATGAACCACTCGTGACTATTACTCAATGCCAACGGCTTCTCCGGCGGCTGTGGCTGTGCGGACAAATGACGCTTTAGCTGACAGAATTCCTGCAATGCCAAGAACAGTTCGAATGGCTTTGTATCAACCGGCTCCGCATCGCCCTCGAGCACAGCATACTGTGAGAGATTCATTCGCACTCCGGGCACCTGGCCTGCTGCCATTCGCGTGTAGACCTCTTCGCCAACCATTGCATCGTACTGCTTGTAAATGATGCTAAAGTACTGGATACCATTCGTGCTGCAACAACAAAACAGAACAAACAAAGAGAGAGAGAGAGAGAGTGAGAAATGCCAATTGGTGCTTGAGATAAACGATAAACAGATGTCCAAAGCTAACAATGTCAGGATAGTTTTCTTGTTGTTGGCCAGTCGCTAAGCAACAGTGCTGCTAACTAATAATAAAGAGTAGAAGATAGACTGAAAAGTTGCTAGGAAAACTTTTAAAAGAACTTAAACTAAAAGTAGAAAGAAGACTTCAATTTGTCTTTCTTATTCGCCTACCTAAAAACAGCTAAAGCCGCAACACTGTCTTATAAAACTACAAGTTTGCCGTTAACTCGAAGAATAAAAATCGATAAAGCTTCAAGTTAACGTTTTGCGTTTTAAATTGCAGCATTCGCTTCAATTAGCTAGGGAATTGCTTGCACACAAAATTTTGCAAATGCTGCTCAACACTTTCGCGGACCACAGGATGTGGTATAAGCCAACTTGACTCGCCCACAAACCACTTCCGGTCGGTTCTAGGGCACTCCTTGGACTAAATGGCCCATCAGGATGCCCAGTGTTTCTGTTCGGTTGGGCAACGTGAGCGCATTTTTATGACAGCGCAATTAATTTAAGGCTTATGTGTGTAAGCCACTTGATGTGCTCATTAGGAGCCTTTTATGGCCACGTTAACTAGCAAATATGCGACTGATTAGATGAGTTGCGCTCTTTCTTTTTTACTTTTCTATTTTTATGCAGTGTTGTGCAACGCTTAACCAAGTTTGTGCGCAGGTGAATCAAGCTGTTAGTTAGTGATGCCAATCTAGCTTTCTTTCGGACAGCAAATTATGTTATATGAAAAGAAAAGCTTACATAAACTAGCTAGAAACTAAAAGAACCCGCATAGTCTTAAACTGAAAACTTTCGAAGTGTTTTACTTATTTTCTGTCATCGATAACATCAAGGCAGTAAGCTTATCCTTGACCAATAACAACTTTAGTGTCCTCTAAACTATCAATTTACATTGACATCCCACCAGAAGCAATTTTTGTGTAGTTAAAGTCACACAAACTGCCAATAACAAACTCTGTTTTATAGCTGCTGAAAAACAACCAACTGATTAGTGGCTACTATAAACTTTACCAACGACAGTTGAAAACTCTACCGAAAACACACAAATAATTGGTAGTTGACGATTTGATTCGGTTGCGAGTGCATTTCGCAAGGGAGAAAAGGTTTTATTTGGTTTAAAGCGTTGTTGGGTGCTGCCTGCTTGTTTTGTGATAACTGTTTGTGAATTTTATTTGGCTAGAACGGATGAGTTTGAGTTGTTTTGTTGGTTGGTTGGAGACGCGTCCTTGAACGGGCGTGTTTTATATGCGACACGTGCCGCACATATTTAATGCAATACTGGACAACAAAAGGTGGCAATAACAAGAATCGTATCGTATCACATCGAAATGGAATGGAATGGAATTGAATGGCAGTGTGCCTGTAATCATGGCTCGTTTACTCACTTGTCAAAGAGGGCATGATAGTAGGTCTGGCCGAGTTGGATGTCGGCGGTTAATGTTGTTACGAAATTCGATAATGGATTGGCCAGGCACTGCGATTCGCGCAACACATTCTGGCCCCACATTACGGAGCCTTTGCGCAAAGCATTAACCACCTCGCCGCGCACCCCCTTGTTAAAGGGGCAGACAGCACGAAAGGCGCGCATCGATCCAAGTAAGCCGAGACAACGCAGCAGGAACTCTAGTCGTATAAGCGATGTCGGATTCAGTGCCGGAAAGATGTCACGATGTCGTCGTATCTGATTTAACGAACGTTCCACAAACCCGTTCATTGCCTCCGCTAACCACTGTTCCAGATCTCGCGTGAGTGCCTCCTGATTGGGTTGATTCCATTGCTTCTCCACATCGCTAAGCAAACGATGCAGAAACTTTGGATCTAATGGTGTCGAGCGATTCAAACGTGCAGCAGCGACATATCTGTAAGGCGAACGAATAAAAAGCAATAGTTATTTATAAGATAAAGTAAAATTTGTTTTTTTTTTGTGTAGCTCACCTCGCCATGGCACACTGTAGATCCGTAAGTTCAGCCTGGACGGCCAGCTGATGGAGTATTGTGAGCGCCGGGCCAGGCAGATCACCGCACCAGGTCCAGGAGGGTTCGTGTGTGGTCACCTCATGTTGCATGAAGACCAGCTGAAGTTGTTCGATCTTGCGCAACTGCTGTTCATTGTTCTCCTCGGGCACAATGCCGCGATCCTCGCGTGTCGATAGCCACAGCTTGAGCCGTATGCGTCCCTGAACAGTGCTCCGATGACTGCGCGCCTCCAGCTTGAACCAAGCATCTAGACCCGTTGAGGGTATCTCTGCTATGGGTATGTTTATGGCGCCCAGAAAATCATCCTGCGAACCCTGACGCGCTGACTGACAGACCTGCTTAAAGAAGCGACCCAGGCCCCGAACACCACGCACTTCATTCAAACGTGAGACGGCGTCCATGACACAGCTCTCGTCATCGTGGTCCCAAATGTCCAAGTGAAAGGTGTCCGTGTTGATGTCATCGATGTCGCTGGAATGGATTAGGGTTTTAATAGAATAACGATTTGTTTGCTTGTTCGTTCGTTCGTTTCTAAACGATTCTGGATTAATTTGCTTGACACTTGCCAAAGCTCATTAATTTGTCTAATTAGCATCGCCTAACGCTGTTAAGTAGGCAACACTTTTGTTGTTGTTTGTTTTGCGAAACGATTGTTTTGTAGCCTAATAAAGATAAAACTCTGGTTTATGTGGCGTCTGTTCTAGATGCATTTTCATTTTGTAGCTGTTCGTTTTATTTTATAGACTATACTGCCAAGTAAATTAGTTGAAACAAGAACCGCTACCGCATGAGCTTTATGAGCGTTAAGGTCTAAGGCTTGGTAATATCGAAGAGAAAATTCACAAAGTAACTGAGCAATTGGAAGACAAAAAACATATTTGATGTTCTTAGATATTTTTGAATTCATTATTAACTAACTTTGCTAAAGAATAAGAGCTTGTTTGAGTCAAAAGCAAAACACGCTGTCAACTTACATTTGGTTTTTCACATTGTATAGTTGTTACAGCAGAAAACTTGTTGCAAGCAGCTAACATATTTGTATTGCTGAATATTTGAGCAGTTACAGTTGCAGCTAGTCATAAAGAATGCTGATGAATGTTAAAGGATTATTTCTGACAGCAATTTATGAATATTTTATTATATATCATACTGTCAACTATGTTGTTTGTGGCAAGTGAATGCAACTGCTTCTGTTGGTGAACTTTAAAATAGATTTAAACATTTTTATGTGTATCTTGAGAACAACTGTCGCCTGTTTTGATTGCAATTGCAACATAAATTTGATTACGATTGCAATTGCTATTTTTATATATGTATCATCGATTTAATGGTGCAATTAAATTTTATATCCTTAGCTCGTAAATTACGAACGCAAACAGACAATGGGGCAAACAATTGTTATGTGTATCAAAGATCACAAAACAGCATCAGCTGAATGATAAATACGAACTGGGTCGCAACATTTGTCATGCGGCCAGGCGTAAATGAAGTGTCTCCAGGCACCTACAAATCGAATTCCAAAGTGAATGTGTCTATGTGTGTGTCTGTGTGTGTTTCTTGTTTCTTTTTCACATGAATTTTAGCTAAAACGGGCGTAAGCGGTGCTAAGGTCCGCGTAATTGAATAATTTGAAAGTGAAGTCCGCAATTGAGCAGCGTCATTATCAGGGTCCATCATCGATTTGTCGGATAATCGACACGTGATTGAATTTAAATGCGCCGCACGAATTTTTCAATTGCCTGTCAGTCAAACTACACTCAAAGAAACAAGTGACCAAAGAAAAAGGCAAGAATAACTTATCTAATCTTCTCTTTATGAAACAAAGTTCTTCTTAAGACGTTTTAAACCCTATTTTTACTCCGAAGTTACGTAAGAAGGACAAAATTGTGTCCCTTCGGTATTGCTAACCTCGAAGTAAAGTTAGGGCTTAGGTAAATGTCATTTTGTTGCACTTACAATTTGAATTTCTCATTCCATTTGGGGCTGAGCGTGTGCGGCTTAATGCTGGTTGCCTTGATTAACTTGGCCGGCACTGGGCCGCCCAGCGAGTCGCGCTGCTCCCGTCGACCCGGTCCCTCGCGCCGCTTGAAGCTTAAGCGAAAGCTGTGCTTCCGATGCGGCGGAGAGTCCGTGGCGCTGTTATCAAAGCCACCGCTCATATCGGCTGATAGAGCGCGCGGTGTCGGCGGCAGCGGCAGCGGCGACACGGGCGGACCGCCGTCCGGCTGGATGCCCAGCATGCAATACGGATCCGAGAAGCCTGCAATGAAGAGGGCGAAACAAAATGGATTTTTATTACATTATTGAAATGCGAGCGCGACATTAAATGGCAATTAATGGCGGCTGTTGCCTGCATGTAACGAGAGAAGAGACAAGATACAGAAATATGGACAGCCACTTGTGGCAAGATAGTCGTGGCGTCAGCTGGCAACAGACACTTCTGTTCGCACTCACACAAGGCGCATGATTAACATTTCATTTGCATAAAGTGGCGCTCAATTATTAAGTAGCTTTGATTTACACACACACCCACATACACTCTCTCTCTATCATTCTTACAGCGAAAGCGAAGGAGAGCGAGAGAGTGAGTGTGGCAACCTTTGTGGCAACTTAACAGCGAAACCAAGATGATAATCGATTAAATTGGCTTCAATGGACTTCAATACAAAATCGTTAAAAAAAGTAAAGATAAAATAAATATTGGTTTATGAATTTATGTTGCCTTAACAAGAAGAAACCAAAGTAAAATCTAAATCAAAAATAATATTCACTTTAAATAAAATATATTAAAGTTGTAAATCAAGAAAATCGTTTATACAAATTTGCATTGTTAAAACAAATGTTTCATTTTAATAGATACTTCTTCTCCTTATTTCCGACACAACAACAATAAGCCGAATCTAGCCATTTTGACTTTTTGAACACAGCACGCGGCCATCACTAATCTGGCTTATTGTGAACAAGTCAACTGCGAGAACTGATGGTATTTTTTCTTTAGGTCTCCTGTTTGAACTGAAATAGTAGCGATTGCGATTGCTGCTAATGAAAACTGGAAAGAATCGTATGCCAGGCATCACTATATAGCTATATTGAAGCCAATTGAGGATTGTCAAAGAAAGTCGGGGTGAGGCAGAGGCAGAGGCAGAGGCCGAGACGCACTCATCAGCCACGTCTCAATGGCAACGAGTTGTTGTTGTTATTGTTGCTATTGCTGTTGCTGTTGGTAGCATAAACTAACTTTGCGTCTCAAGCCGCGGCAGAAGGAGCACTCAGCGTATTCCTTACACATCCTTGAGCACATTAAAATGCGAAATTGCGTTGCCTTCGACGGCATCAATAGCAGCAGCAGCAGCAAGAGTAACTGTTGTTGTTGTTGCTGTTGTTATTGTAGTTGCTGCGGCTCTTGGAACATAATGAACAAAATGGGAAGCATTAAATTGCAAATTTATTGAACGAGCTGCGGAACAAAGTCGATGACTTGCCGCCGTGAATCTTTCTCTCTCTCTCACTCTGACACTGTGTCTGGCCAAAAAGGAAGGCATGGAGCGGTCTTATTTTTTTGGTGTCTGTTTGCGCTGCTCTGAGCTGTAACTGTGTCATGAACGGGAGCCCAACCAAGAAAACGCAAGTTCAACAAACGACTTCGGAATACTCTGCTACAATGTTTAGTGATGATGAACGCAATTCCAGTTCTTGTTTCGGAAATCGAAAGTTTCAGATCAGCTTAAAGAATCACAAAACTATCTTATTATATTTCTTGTTTCTTTTGAATAAAGTTCTATAAATCCCCTAAATACATATATATACCTACAACTTCTTGTATATTGTAATATTTCATTTTGCATATTCTGAAAATCCAATATAAAAATCCTTTGAGAGTAGAGTATTTGAAAAATGGCAAAAATGTTAAATATGCGAATATTCTAAATGAGGGCACATGGTGCACGGTTTATTGAAGAATCGTTTGGCTTTTCGATGTGTACAACCACAACCACGCGAACACACACACAAAACACACACACAGTGAAAATCATAATGCAATTATTGAAGCAGCCGCAAAACAATTTGCAAAGTAAAAATATTTGCGAGCTCACACAAACACACACACACAACCGCTTGGCATATTGATACATTGAGTGAAGGATGATGAATTTATGTTTACACATAGATATGTAGGAAGAGTATCAAGTAGCGTACCATTAGCATCCTTTGCCTCGAGGCCATCCGCTTCGATGACAACCGCTGAGAGGACGATTATTTTTGGTTTATCCTCGGCGGAGGCGTGCAGCAGGCGATAATGACGATCCGGATTGACGCCAAAGGCGCGCTGTGCATGCAGATACATTTCATCCTTGTAGTGTGCAAACTGTGCAAAAGAGAGAAAGAGCGAGAGTGAGTGAATGTTAGAAAGAGATAGCTAAGTGTTAGACACACATGTCTGTATTTAATTTCATTTAATTATTTCGTCTTTTATTTGTAAATATTTTTTTTTTTTGTATTCAGGCTGCAAACAAATTTCTTCCTTTTTTTTCAATATTATCAACGCCAAAAACAACAACACCAATATAAATTAGCATACTTTTGCCGGATAAACACCAGGCATCAATTTTTCTTATTGGCTTCCTTCAAACAACAACAAAAATTTCTTGTTTGCTTTATACCAAAAAAAGAAAAATTGGTTTTCTCTTTTATATGTATATATATATATTTTTTTGCATATTGATTTATCTTGTCGAATTTATAAGCCGGCTGCTTTGCTGATTTGAACACACTTCAAGAAACGCTTTCATCACCTACCACATAATACCCCTACCATCACCCTCTTAGCCCTGCTTTGCCTTCTTTTTTTTCCGCTCAGCTTTTTTTTTTTTGCTGGTATATTATTTTAATTTGATTGCTTTGAGTGCAGTCGCCTAGGCAGCGTCCATCGAAATTATTAAAGAATCTTTTTTTAAGCCTCCCCTTGAACTACTCTGCATTGCCTTCTAGTCATATTGTCGACGTTGGCAAAAAAAAAAAAATGGAATATTTAAGCCTCATTTGTCTAACCTTAGAAAAAAGTATGGAATAAGTAAGCATAAGCAGAAAGTGGTTGACTTGGTGATTCCCTACGAAGGTCCAACCTTTAACCTTTTCAACAAAGTCATACATTTCTAATGAAACCAACACGTTTCCGGGAACTTTGACTCAACTTGTTTATGTCACTTTAGATATGCACGATGTTTAAAATATATAAAGTTTACCCAACAACAACTAACTTGAACTAACTTTTCATTTGCACTTTAGTCAATGTTTGAATTCCCATAGAAAAACTAGTGCTTAACTTTTTTTCCATAGTGCAGTGTGTCGAATTCGAACTTTGCTAAGCTCGAACAGCATTTGTTTTCTTTATTCGTAAACACACACACACACCGTAAATTTATTAAGCCATTAGTTACCATTAGAAACATTAACCCAATTGCAGCTGCTATACATTTATTTGTAATTATTTTCCATTAAATGCAAAAAAAAAATAAATGTAGATGTTAGGATAGAAAATTCCACTGAGTCGCCTGCTGAGCCGTTTGGGGGACCGGAATAAATAACTTTTGTGACTCGGCAATCTCCTACTACTACTACTCAAGAGAGGCCCCGCGAGACTTGACCAGCTTCGCTTTCACTCTCTTTCTCTCTCTCACTCACACACACGGTCTGGGTTTCCTTCTCGAACTCAATCACAGCAGGACTAACGTTAACGTTATTTTCCTGCCGCTGCTCGAAAGTTTTATTACGCTGCCTGCCATCATAAACCCAATGGCTCTAGCTTCGCTACTAAGTTTTTCCCCAAACACCAACCCCAACCACAATCCCCGCTTTGATTCTCAGGCTGTACAGTCGCGACTCGAGTTTCATTAGTTGTGCAATTTTCTTACTGTTAAATTAAAAACGATAATTGAAAAATTGTTGCTCGAGAGCGACGGGCGGGCTAAGGAAACGGGGTTGACAGGCAGGCAGTGTTGTATTGTTCCTGCTTGGCAACTTGGGAAAATATTGGAAAATCACTTTCAAATGGCACTCAAAATGAAAACTTATCGTTCAACTTTGAATCCACTTGAACTAAGAAACACTTTTCTAATTGAATTTTTTTTGTATATCCTGTTTGGGCCTCACCTCAACCACATTTTTGGGGGGTTTAAACTGTTTGGCCTTAGGTAAAAGCCAAGCCACAACGCCTCCATCTCATCCAACATTAATCATTTAAATTGGACAACATTTTTGGCCCTAAGCGTATGTGATTAAATAGCATGCCCCAGCATTTCAATCATCTATCATCTTGCCTCCAGCTAAAGCTAACCGCTCGTTAATTTTCAAGCCAAAATACATTTTCGTATATATAATTTCCAACTATTTGCATAAGTTTCACTCAGCTCAATCAAAAATTCATATGATTTAAAGCCAAAACCAACCAACCCTTTGCTTGATATTGATGCATGTTTGTTTGTAAGAGCTGTAAGTTACACCCCTACACTGAGAGAGTAAAATGGGTAAGTTGTAGTTGTTTTGTTTGTCGAAGAATTCGTTAACCTTAGCAACTGTTTCTTTAAGTGTATGTTACCTGTCCGCCTGGTGCTGGTGCACCCACCGTATTGGCAATGGTATGCAGGACCTCAACATATAGCTTCTCCTTATCATCATGACGGTCAATGGACTCCTCGGGCGCTGGCGGATCACGGTCATTTTCGGGATTAGCCTCGGCACGTGATTCGGCAGCACGTGTTGCAGACATGCGACGATTTTCACGTTTCCAACCCAGCGATGTAAAATTCTCAAAATACGACCCATCCGTTTCCTGTACACTGTGTAAACGAGACAAAGAGAGAGAAAGGGAGAAAGAGAATATGTTGTGATGAGTGTTTGTTGTCTGAGTGCCCTTCATTATATCAAACAATTTTGGGTAAAATAGACTCTGCCTCTGACTGAAAGCTCTAATTGGAACTGTCAATATGCTCTCTACATAAGTATTAAGTATTCCATTTGCATATCACAAGCAGCATCAGCTTCAATAGCAGCAGCAAAAAGCAAAAGCAGCAGCAGCAGGCAGCAGCAGCAGAATTCGCTTGTCAGACCTATTTCAACATTTGATTTGGGTCGAATAGATTTGCTTGCAGCTTGTTGCTTGTCTTCCTATCGCTAATTGTATACAAACGCTATGGACAGCTAGTTTTGATATTAATCATACGCCTCGTGCGTCCGTTAACAGATTTTTTAGCTCACTCAAAGGTTTAGAATCATGATCATGATGATGACGATGATGATGATGGTGATGATGTGCATGCCACACACACACACCTTAACACACAAACAAAGTCAGTTATACCCTGCATCAGTTGCTTTAAATTGAGCTACAAAACTTTTCGCACTCAGCACAAAATGGGCAGCGGCTAAGCGCCTAAGCGGCTTAACTTTGTCGCCGTCGTTGCCAAATTTTTTTAACGTTTATGACGCAGCTGCTAAGAAACAGTAGACGAAGATACTCTGTGGCAAAGTCAATCACTTAGAAAAACATATTAAATGTTAATCGATTGTTATCGAAATGTATGGGAAAAATGTTTAAAACAGTTCTATGTTATATGAGAGACTAAGTGTAATCTTTGTCTTCGCAACTTTACTACATATCGGAAATATATAGGGTATGTTAACATATATACAAAAAAAATAGAAATGATAAACTGCGCTGCACCCAATTCACTTTACAAAACAAAAAGTATAAAGTTGCCCAACACTTTTTTTTCTGTCGAAATTTTGTTTTTAAGCGCTGTGCAAATGTGCGAAGCTATTTGTGCGCCGGACGATAAATAGAAGAAGAGCTGGTGGTAAGAGGCTTTTTAGAACTGACTTACAGTGCATTGTTTGCACAATTTCTGGTTTATTTTTATTTATTTTTTATAATATATATATATATATTTTTTTTTGGCTTGTAATTTGTTTGTAAGAAATTTAATTTCGAACTTTTCTTTGTGCAGTTGTTTCGTTTGCTTTGTGATTTTGTCAACGCGCACTCAATTTCAGAGTTTTAAGTTCTTAGCCGTATTTCGTACATAACTTTCTTCTCTTCTCTCTCTCTCTCTCTCTCTCTCTCTCTCGCTCTTGTTTATTCTTTATTTGTTGTGTGTTGGTTGCCCTTCGTCTTGATTTTGTTGATTTTTGTTTGGCGTTGTCCACAAAAGTTGATCCTTGAGCAAGTTTTTTTGTCGCTGTTATTATTTATTATTTATTTGGTATTTATCTTCTTGCAGACATTTTTTGCTGCAGTGTACGTAAACAGCTGTTGAACTTTTACTTAGTTTGGCAATTATTCATTATTATTTTTATTTTTATTGTTTTTTGTTGTCGCTCCTTCCTTTTTGAATATCCTGTGTCACAGAGTTGCGGTTGATAAATTGCAATTTAATGAATGTTTTGACATTGAACATTTTTGTTTGCGGCTTTTGCGGCATTCAATTAATCTGCATATTTTATATTTGTTTACGTTTCATAATTATTTTTTTTAAATCCAGATTAAATTATGCTGCAACTTTGTGACTAACTAATTTGTGGTTGTGTGTGTGTGTGTTTGTTTTTAATTCCAGATAATTAATTTACATTATCATATTAACACTTGCATTAACAATTAGTAAAAGCTTTTCGTGTTTTTTTTTGTGATTTTAAGATTGTTTCAGTTTCAGCTTTATCCATGAATTTTGATCAACTTTTCTTTTCTACTTTGTGTATTAAGTCATCCACTTGTAATGTCAAAAGCCGCATTAAGTCTTCAGAATGAACTATATAGTACATAGTGAAAGGATTTTGTTGCTTACTTAACTGTTTATCCATGTATTAAAAAGCAACACCTAGCAAAATCTCATTTCATGCTTAATTAAATGTAACCTCAAGACTAAAATTCTCATTATGCGCACATTTTCAGGTTAAACTGAAGCCGCATTATGCAAAGCAGATGCGCTTGCTGCCTTTTGAGGCTGGTCTCTGTGGTTGCTTCTGCTGTTGCTGCACCATGTTGCAACCTTGCCTTCCCTGACTCAACGTACCAGATTTGCCTTTCTCTATAGGTGAGTTTGTGTGTGCGTGTGGGTTTGTTATAATTGTGTGCGTGCGCAAGTTGGGCAACAAAGTTTTCGGTTTGCAGCAGCAGCAGCAGCTTCAAAAAGGTTGAACCCGCATTCGAAACTGCCAATGTTGCATAGAGATTTAGCTGTCCAAAGTTTTCTTTAGCAATTTACAAGCACTGTGCGGGCTACACACAAAAAAAAAAATAAAGATCACGTTTTACAACAAAAAAGGAAACTTTTGTAATTACATAATTATGTAGGTCGAGACAAACGTAACCGAATACAGTCAGCAAGAGCAACAGCAACAATTGAAGTACATTAATAAATTGGTAAATAATTAACATTATTTCTATCCCGGGAGTACTTTAAAGAAACTTTAAGACCATCCGCGTTGATTATTTATGAGCGAAGAAATCCCAACAAAGAAGCTCGCATTAGTCCTAGCCTGGTATTTAATTTATGCATTAGTGTTTTAAATACAAGTTCTGCGTCTACAACATAAGGACACCCTGTAGTTAATTATAATGAACAAACATATGGCACACACACACACACACACGCATCAAAGGGACCCCCCATTAATTTTACCATACACTCCTTTCACTTACCCCGAATTGGAGCGTGGATCGACCTCGGGCCAACTGAGGCGCCGTTTGCAAAATGCCAACGGTGGCCGTGGCGGCGGATCCAGTTGATGCAGCGGCGAGTTCCGGCTACGAAACGAACCCGTACGTGGTGGCGCCAAACACTCTAAAGCTCGAGATTGGCGACGCGAATTGATGGGTGTACTCCCGGCGGATGAGCAATTGCCAGCACCACCAGACCCACCAGCAGCACCACCAACACCACTGACACTGCTGCCGGGCAGTGGCACCACTTTTGGATAGCCTGTAAATTGAAAACAAAATTAACTTTTAGTTAACTATTATCGATAGCTATCGATTTTTTGTTACATGAAATTTAAATGAAATTAAGTACTTAAGTGAAACCATCTGAATTGAATTGGAATTCGCAATAAGTTTAAAGCCCATTATTGAAATGTGAGTACTCAAACTATTTGCATTCACAAAAATTACATTTGCATATTGATTCCTGATTAACTTATGCCCACATTCAGCTTATACACTTTTTTCGTGTACATAATTATAGTTTCTCAATCCACTTATATATATATATTTACATATGGCGAATGTTGCTTGCTTTAAATTAAAGATGCGCTGTATGTAAAAATCTGTTAATCGAAAGAAAACAACACAATTAATAAATCTTAATTAAAATGTCTTTGACCATGAGTTTTCAAGGTTTCTGCAAAAACTTGCAATAAATTATACTCAAAACCATTCCTTCAACAAGATAAATGACATTTTCATGATGTTTTCTGATTCATTTACGCCCACAATCGTTTCTTTTTTTCCTTTATATATGTTGCACACATTGAGTTTAGAAAAGTCATGTAATTGTGACTAGTCGTAACTTCTGGATACAATGGAAACTACTTAGCTGCGAAGCGAATGTTAATGGACTAGGAAAAGCAAGAGCAACAGCAAAACGTAAGATGGAAACAAAAAGCAGAACATGGTGAGACAGTCCGAGTCGTTCAAGCCAAGTCAAGTCCAATGGTCTAGCGGTCAATGCGGTATTGCGGAGTTGTTCCCATGTCCCTGACTCAACAAGGAATTGAGGTGGGTGTAAGGTGTGGGTGTTTTGGATGCCAGAATGTGCACAAGATGTGGATTTGCTATTGCTCTGGTTACAAAACACAGCCACAACCTTGACATGCATCTGTTCGGCTGCTACTGCTGCTGTTGCTTTTGCCATTCCTGCTTGCCACAAGGACATCACAAGGAACTAGAACTAGAGCATGTGTATGTGCTGATATTGTTGCTGGTTTACTGTTACTGTACTGTTGTTTTTGTTGTTGTTGTTATTGGGCTACTGCTGCAGCTCTACCACTCCATTAGTCTAACTTTGCTGTGGCTTCGTCACGAAAGCATTTTTGGTCTGCTTGTCTCAATGCTAACGCAAAAGAAGGAAACAAAAACGCAGAAAACTTAGATATGTACAGTGATCACTACAATATGTTAAACCTACAAACAACCAAGCTTGAATTGAATATTCGTCTGTTGTGTATACATGGAAAGGAACTGCTTGAAAATAGTTTTAACTTTGAAAAAAATTATAGTCCATTTGTATATTTATTAAAAAAATTGATATTTGATGTTATTAAATCATTTTTATGTAAACTTGGTCAATTTTTAAGCTAAAAAACCTTTCGCATATATAAAAATATCCTTAGGCACCCCATTTATTCAGTTTTGTTAGTTTTTACTGTACTATTGCAAATGTTGTTTAGCTGTTCGCTTTTGTACAATTCGTAAAGTCAAAAGTTGGCAAAAGAGAACACCCACACACTGACAGAAATAGCATCACACACACACTCACGCACACACACACAAGCAGCGGTTAGCAGTTTTATAGCTGATGTTGGTTTTGTTGCTGCTTCTGATTCTCGAAGTCTCGTTGTCGTCGTTTGTGGCCAAAAAACCGCTCGTTGGTGGCGCGTGCAACAAGATAAGCCAATTTCAATTTGATTCAAATGCTGCAGACGTTTGTAAATCAAAAGCTAAGCAAATGCCGACCCGCTGCTCATATAGTTTCACAGATATAGGACATTTTGTGGCAGGCAGCAGGCAGCGGTAGCAGGTTTTGTGGCACTCAACGCAGATGCCGCATGCCGCTTACTGCTATCTATGTGTCTTGACTTTGAAATGTGTGTTTGCAGTTGCCGGCAACAATACAACTACAACAGCAGAAGGACCTCACATGCAGCATGTTGCATGATTGCATTGGATGAATACACATTCCAGCATCCGAGTTTTTGTCTCTTGCTGCATTTTGATGCGGATTTGTTTGCATTTCCGAGACCAATTTGCCAACCCAAAACATTTTTGTGCTATGTAAAAAACATGATAACGCCCGGCTAAATTCAATAAACTTTTGCATCGTCTGTTTTGTATGTGTCCGGCTTGCTAGAATCAAAACTATATCGATTACGTAATGCATTGCTTGTTTCTTCTTGTTGTGCTTTTGCAATTTTGTGTTTATTTATGGCTTTTATTTTCATTTTGAATTTGAAACGACGCAACACATGGCGTATGTGTTATGCAAAAATATATTGTATTATGTTACAAAGCTTTTTGTTCATTCAAAAATGAAATATATAAAACACACTTTTCTATTTTGATTAGATATTTAGTATACATATTTGTATTGCGTGTTTTATTCATGTTTAAACATATTTGATGTGTCCTAACTATTTTAAAACTGTAAGTTAAAAGCAAATGTTTAAATAATGCATATATGTGTTGAGCATATAAGCAATTTGTGTTTTGAACAAGTTAAGTTAAGTTTGTACTTTAATGGTTTCTATGCATTTATACTTTCTTCCTAAGCTTTATTAAAGAAGTATGTTCAACCGTTAAATATATTCGTTATAAATGTGATATACAAATAGATATCTATTTCCATCTTCTTCTCTACTATATAAAAATTAATTACTTTTCTTTTTCCGCCCATCTAAGCTATGGTAATAACATTATTTTTATGCCTAAGTATTCATCAAAAACAAAACCAAAAAAACAAAAATAGCGAATAGGAAAACGTAATACGTGTGTTTAGTTTGTCATGGATTTTCATTAATCTTGACACACTTTGGCAACACGCCTTGGCAACAAAACACAACTCTCCTCTCTAACCCGGGGCCTGCCATTTATCACACACTAATGCGTGTGCGTGTGCATGTGTATATGTGTGTGAGAGGCAAGAAAATACTCACCTAGTAATGGATTAGTGGCATTTGGATTGCCGATAACGACGCCACCGGCGGGATAATTACTGCCAGCAACAGTTGCTGTCACGCCCGCCGTCGGTTGAGTGGGTGCCCCGTAAACGCTTGCGCCGCCGCCGCCCAGACCGCTGCCAATGCTCGCTTGTTGTTGGAGAGGTGCGTGCGAGTGTTGTTGTTGTTGCTGCTGTTGCTGTTGTTGTTGTTGTGGCAACAACTGTTGCTGTTGCACTTGTGTGTTGCCAGCTGCAGTTGGCAGCACGCCGCCGCTGCCGCCCGACTGCTGCTCACTCGACTCCTGACGCGACAACGAGAAGCGTCGATTGCCAAGACCTAAACTGGATATGCCACTTGTTACATACTGTTGCATGGAGCTGAGGAAACTCATCGCGTCTCATTTGCTTTAGCTTCTGCTTGCTGGTTGTTGTTGTTATCACTTGACGTCGTCGTCGTCGTCGCTGCCTTTGCTTAATTGGCTTAAATTGTTTGTCGTTGTTGGCCCCCTCTTTTGTTGAAATTAATCACTTGGAAACTTGGCTTGCTCTCCGTTTATGTATTTTGGCAAAAAAACAAGCTCTTCGTTATGTTTTCTAATTATAAAATATCCTTGCTGTCTGTGGCTCCTTCATCTGTAAGCAGATTGAATAAATGTGTTGGGCAAGCCCTTAAGATTTTGTTCTTAACTGTTCTTTGGCTATTTTTGGGGTCTTAATTGAAAATTTTTGGCCAGGGCTTAAATCGATGCCAAACAGATTGTACGACATTCGGCAAATTTACATATACATAAATACGTTTTGTAAATTCAAAATATGTTTTACCTGTGCCCAAGATTACAAACAATTATAACACACACACACACACACAAACAAACAAAGCAATCTGATTCGCTTGGCCGCTTTTTGAAATTTGTGTAGCATACTTTTCTGCACATTTGAATTCGTGTTTCAAATGCCAAAGATTTTGTGAGGATGAGAAGAGGCTTTGTTTGCTTGAACTTTAATATTTAAATAATTTAAAAGCTTAGTTGGATTATTGAATGAAGACTTGAAGCAAAACCTATTTCAATCACAATGCACAATATATACATAGAAAACAGTTTATGGGCCTTAAAAGCATTTCTTTAAACTATCAAGTTCTTTGCTTCAATTTGACTTTTTTGTAGCATACTAGTCAAATGAATTTGTTACATTATTGGACGACTTTCGCCATTTTAGTGTGATTGAGTTGTTGGGTTCTATCTTTCTCTCTCTCCCTCGCTATATCTGTCTCTCTACCACTTTCTGTATTTGTGTTGACTCATCGTCTGTGCAACCAATTTGCGCAAACACACCAAAACAGCAGCAGGCAAAAGAGGGGAAAAAAGTTCTGAGTGCATTTGTTCATTTCTCTCCTATTGATTTTTGTCTTTCTATTTCTTTTTTTTTTCTTTTCGGCACTGCCGTTAATTAATTTTGTTTTGATTGACAAGATGAAGTGGCAAAATGGTTAAGGAACAGAAAGAGAGAGAGAGAGAGAGAGAGAACCGAGTGTCCATCTATCTCTGTCTGTGCGTTAATTAACGTTTAATCAGCAGCAGCTCAATGAAGCATTTTGCGGCTTGTTTCCTAATCGAGCTGCATGAATTATTGCCGCCTTAGCCCGAGCTCACCTTGTCCTTCAATTGTGGCCCAAAAAATGTTCATCTTCTTGTTGTTGTTCATAAATTGCCTAAATAGCAGCAGCAGCTGCAACGCAATAGCGACGCTTAACTCATCGATAAACTAATCTCATTTTATTGTTGTTCTTGTTTTTGCTAAAAATAAGATAATTAAGTGCCCACAAATCACATACACAACAACAAAAAGCAAAAATAGAAAGCCTTTTTTGTTTGTATTTACTATAAATTGCTTTCAGTAACGAGAAACGAGACTGGATTTGCTTTTTGTGCAATAAACGGTATACATATATAATATTTCTTTCATATAACATTCATATAGCAAAATTTAATGATTTTTTTGATATTTCTCGATAAAAATCTTTACAACAAAACAAAAAAAAAAACTTTATATTGAAGCTAAGTCATTATTAGTATTTATCATATTGATTTTTTTATGCCAGGGTTAAATTAAGATCGATCAAGTTTTATTGCTGGAAGTATTTATGATAGTATGCAATAACTCTCACGGCACTTCCCGTTAAAAACCAAACCTACAAACTTTCCAAAATCCTAAAACCATACCGAAATGCATTAACAAAGCTGGTCACACTGTTAGTTGCACAGTGCACATCAAAAATAGATCGATATTTAAAGAACTACGCAACAAAAGTTGGAATTATTATGCAGTTGATTGCCTTTGAAAAGGCATTAATGCAAAACCAGCAGTAAACAACAGAGGCAGCAGCAGCAGCAGGACAACAGCAACATGTTGCAACAACCAGCAACAATGGCTGCCATTTGTAAGCTATTTGGGTGTGTTTGTGTGTGTGTACGTGTATAATCAGTGTATTTTATATTCGAGCGTGGTCAGCAATGTAAGCTTATGGCCATACCTCAATCCCCATGGGGGCTTTGCTTTGCTGCTGATTATTACATAATTAGCGGGGAGCACAGAAATATAACCATTATTGTTATCAATGCGTCTGTGTGGGTGTGTGTGTGTTTGTGTTTGTGTGTGTGAGTTTTTAAGCTAGTAGCATATGCTAAAAATAAATCGCTGAGCACCAAACTTGATTTATACAACGCACGTAAATTCGCCATTAGGCAGCAGACAAATGTATTACAATTAAATAAAATGAGTGCAACAACAGCAACAGGAGTAGCAGCTGCCAACGCCCACGCAGCCACGCCCACACGCAACAAATACACTAGAGAGAGAGAGAGGATAACGCGCTCATACATGGACTTTAATTAAGATTAATTGAGCACTGGCTAAGCCCTAAGGAGGGGGCGTCGAGGGAAACTTTAAGAAAGTCGCGAGAGTGCGTGTGTGTGTGTGTATTGGTTGACGTTGTAGTTGTGTGTATGTGTGTTTGTGTGCGTGTTTCCGTAGTTGGGTGCTAATGAATGCCATCAACTAGCAAAAGAAACGACTTTAGTGTCAATATATTAAGTTTGGTATATCCTAGAAACAATAATTTATATGAGTTCATAACAATTTATGATATACGAGTATAGAAGAACATTTTCCTTTGTGAAAACACGTCAATCAAACTTCCTTCATGCGCACATACATACAGGGTACTAACACTCGTTAGTCGGTCATTAATGTTTATTGCATGCGACATGTGTGACAGCTAAGCTACAAAACAAGACCAACTTTTTCAAGCTAAGTGAAATGCGAGTTTTGCATTTTTGTTCGACTTGTTTATATGAAAAACTAGATTTTAGTTTATGAAGCAAATGATTTTGACTTAACCACTAAATGAAATCAGCTGCCCGCTGAGACAGCTTTGAGCTCTAAATGCTGTTCAGTTGTGTTTTCTTGTTGCTTTGCTTTGGGTAAGTCAATTTTCAGTTTCATTCATTTTTCCGGAGCAGCATTTTGTATGCATATCTTGGGCAAACACACAAACATGTCAGAGGTGTTCTTTCTTCTTTCGGTGTGGGAGGGGACATGGTTGCCAACGTCCTGTTGATAAAACTGAGTGGCAGTCATAAAAAAGTAAATGAGAAAGACACAAACCGAAGCAAGGATACACTTATCATGTTTTCAAATATGTAAAAATGCTAAACAGACTTTAAGAGGGAGATGTGATTAGATTGACTTTTGTGAATAAATCCTGTTAAGGAGTTTAAAGTCTTACATACAAGGATTGTGCTTTCAAATAAATCCTATCCTTTAACTTGACACCGCTGACTTAAGTAACGGATTTACCCCTCAAAATATTAAGTGTATTATAAAGTCGCAACACAAACATAAAAAAAAAGAAGATTGTTTGGCTAGAAAAAGCACGCAAGGATGAGGCAATCGAATCCCAGTATGCGGCACACACTCACACAGCCAAAAAAAAGGCAATTGTATGGCAATTTCAAAGGCGAAATTATTATGTCGCTTTATGTCAACTTTTTTTTTTTTGCTTCGTTGTTATTGTTGTGTGTAAGCCAAGTAATTTTTTTTTCGCTTGCCGATGAATGTGGAGGCGGTGCTCGTTTGTATTTGGAGGCGTGGTAGTACGTGAAAATGACAAAGCAGCTGCGTCAACGGCATAAAATTTATTTTCACTTCTGTTTCTCTGGTTTTTTGATATGTGTGGCTTTAAAACTGAAAAGGGGACCAGGAATTCAGTTTCGACAACAAGAAGCAAATAAACAAGCAGCAGCAACAACAAGAAGAAAGAAGTGAGTTTAACAAATGTGCGGCTTTCAAATGTCTTATTTAGTTGCCGTGTTATGCGTATGTGTTTGTGTTTTCAAATGGGCGTGGCAATATATATAAATTACGTTACGCACGAGCTGTATAACGCTGATGGGAGAGGAGAAACAACGAGTCGCGGTAACAGTCAGCAATTGTGGTTAATATGATTTAGTTCCAAGTTGCAAACACTCAAAATAGCAATAAAATTGTATAAACAACGTTAGATGTCACAGTAACATTGTACATAATCTTTGAGTGTAACAGAACTGTTAAGATTACAGTAACAGTTACTACAGTGTATCACAAACATTGACATCACAAATGTTATAACCGAGAAGAAAGGAAAAACATATAACTTTTGCAAAGTTGAGGTGACATAACAACTATTAAAAACTGCATCTGCTGCAAAGTATCTCGTTCTCAACAAAGCAAACCTCTCTCAAAAGCACCTTGCTGAGAAGAAAGGCACGCAACGCAACTACCTACTAATCTGTAAGAGGCTTTGGGAGGCAAGCAGCAAGCAGCCATGCAGCTGCAATATAATGCCATTATCATCATCATCATAAATCACCGAGTGCAGCACATGCATCACTTTCCACACTTTTATACAGTTTGTCTTTTGTTTGCGCTGACAGTAGATGAAGCAGAAAGTTCCGGATAAGGATGAACAGCAGCAGCAGTAGCAGTAGCCAAACAAGAAGTTGAAGGTGGTGGTCTATTGGCCACACTGTCAAATGCAATAAAACAGATGCTTGAACTAGATGGGACTAAACCATAGCACAGAGACAAGAGCCACAACACGAACAAGCACTTAACAATGTGGCAAGAAGATGGAGTCAAGGATTCAAGCATTCATGAGTAATGTGGCTTGGCCATGCTAAGTCCCACTTTGATAAATACAAACTCTCAAGAGTCACCTGACTAAGGCAGCATCAGCTGCAAACACAAATTGCTTAATTAGTTAAGACACACACAAGGACATAGATATAGATGAGCATACATGACGTCGCAAGTGCAACACAAATTCAATTAACTGCAGCTGTTGCTATTAATTACAAAAGGAAAACTTCAAAATTGCATACTTCTCAGGTGCTACCTTAATCTACACCCTGCCTAACGAATCCTGCCCCCCTCACTACCTTCAACTCTTTATATATTTTTGTTTGCTTGGCAAATCCGTTTTTGGTAAACTACGTAAAACTTTTCACAAAGAGGAAAAATGTAAAAAACTTCTAATTAGCAGCAGCTGGCAAAGCAAGACAGAAGCTACGTTAAACTCAAGTGCAAAAAAACTTTCTAAGGAAAAATCCGAAAGAGAAAACTCGGCTGCATACAAACTTTGTTTGAGCAAGTGATAGTGGAAAGAAAGTGCTCAATTCAAAAGCATTTTTCATGGATTATAGATTATGATAAGCACTTCTTGAACTTTGCATAGCTTTTTTGTTCGTGGCGCAAATGATGTGTGATGAGAAAGAATAAAAGCCAAATAAAATGAACATGAATTACAATAATTAGTTAACTATTTCCGATTGAGATATATCATTAAAAGATTTAGTTTCAATCAAGCATATGTTCCAGGGTTCATCTTTCATTTGATCAACTAAATTTCAAATTAGAAAGCGCAGATTAATTAAATGCCAAGCACATTTTAATCAAATTTCAGTTGGCACAAGCGAGTGTCAATTAAAACTATCAAATTACGAAACATTCTTGGGGTTGTGGGTGAGTGGGTGCAGAGGGAGTGCGAGAAAGCAGAGGTCTAATTACAAGCAGTCTCTGAAAGGCAAAATGCCTCAAATAACCAGAAATAAGAGAGTGTCTGATGAATGTGTGTGTGTGTTTGTGTATGTGTGTCTTTTGAAAGTGTATTTGTGGTTGGCGCACAAATAAAGAAATGCTTTGGCATTGACTGAATTAGTGAATGTAGAGTGGCGTCTATGTGTGTGTGTGTGCGTGTGTGTGTGTCACACAAGAAATTTGAGAATTTCGCTGGGCGTCAAAGCACACAGTACAGGGACACACACAAGGCACACACAAGGCACACAAGCACATAGAAACGCATGCATAATTAATGTACTGTGCGGCATTATTGTCAAATATGAGAAACCGCAAAAACACGACTCTCGAGCGGGTCAGGAGTGAAGGGGATTCGGTTATTTGGTACATTAAATTGTTGCCTTTGACATTGCAACGAATTCCACAATAGCTTGTGGCAACACTGGCCTAGCTACTGGCTACTATTTGACTCTGCTGAAAGCTTGCTTTTAGACAAACGGCATTAATTGCAAATGCCAGACATGCCCGAACTCACACACACACACACACACACATCGATATTGGCTATTTAGCAAGCTGTATAGCTTTGCTTTTGGCCAACAATTTGCAGAATTTGCAAATCTAACCAAAGAAACCTAAACAGCACAAAACACACACAGATAAGCTTAAAGCAAGCTACTTATACTAAGACTTGGCAAGAAGTATAAAAGATTTTCTATGCGAGCTTTAAAAATGAAATCGCTAGAAGTTTTCAAACAAATCGCTTAAAGTTAGATAGGATTTCCTTCATACATCCTTGTGTATATAATATTTGATTTCATTTTCTCAATTCTTAAAGACAGTGTAGCACTTGCTTACCACCCTCTACAATAACTGCTAACGTCTTCGCTTCGCTTTGAACTTGAAAGTCACCTTTGCCTTTTGATGCGTTTCTTGACGCCAATCAAGCGACGGGACACCCGAAATGGGTTGTCAGATTCCTGAGCGAGGGGTATGCTTTGTGTTTTTGGCTTTATCAGGACACAACCCCAAAGATGACAACGCTGTCTTTTGTCCTTAAGACTCAACTTGCAGTCTCCGAAACAATGTTGCAAAATACATACAAGCTAAAAACCAAAAACGCTTCAATGCACATGGAGTACGAATGGGGGGAAGAGGGTGAAGTGTGCACAATACAGCCTGCCATTGCCAGACGTTTAAAGTTTCCGAGTGGTTGCCTGCGCTTAAAGTTCATTTTTACCGAGCCTCAACAAAAAGGCCATAACAAAAACTCGTTTATTCACTATTTATTTTTTTCTTTTTTCATTGTGTCAACGGCTGTTGCTGCTGCTGTTTGTGTGTACTTTGGAATTGGCCTTTTATGACGGCCAAGTTAATTGTTTGCATTCATTGCGTCCAATTTTTTTTTTTTTGCCAAGGACCTGCCGCTGCAGCTTAATTTACAACCACAACCACACAACACACACACACACACGAACGAACCAACTTATGCATTCATTTCATAAACCCTTTTCTGTTCTATTTTTGTTCAGCATGGTATTTATATTTTTTTTTTTTTGTCCTCCATTTTTTGTTATTTGCATCGCTTTTGTGTGCTTAAATGTGTGGTAATTAAAAAGCTTTGCTGCAATGCTCTCACATGTGGAGGAAATTATTAATGCTGTGAGCTTGAAATGTTTCTCAAATTGATAAAGAGTTAAACATAATGTAATTAAGATTATGAGAGTTAGTTTAAACATATGTTACACATGTTTAAAAATCATTTAAGATATATTTTACATTTTTTATGGCTTGAAAATGCTTTTGAGTTTTGTTTCTATGTGTGTGTGTGTGTGTGTGTGTGTATGGCTGTGTGTATGGCTGTGTTTTTTTTTTTTTTTTTTTTTTTTGGATGCGCCACGGGGGTGAAAATCTCCTCTGAGATACAGGAGGCCCGGGCCTCCTGCATGCACGATTCAAAGACTTAGTCAATGCCTGCGTACTAACGACACCCCCCACACACACCCCCACGCCCGGCGGTATCACCGCAAAGTATTACTTCACCGGGGTGGGTTGCCTAACTAGGCACTCTCCGTCACTCGCCGCTCAGTTTCGCATAATCTCAGATCCTTCTGTATGCCTATGATGAGCTGGCGGACATCTCTCCAGTGTGACGAAGACTCCGTCATGTGCTCTACCAAGCTCTCCGGTGGGGGCACTGAGCCAGTCACTCCCCTGTATCTCGAGCAATGGTAGAGCACGTGTTCCGGATCCTCGATGGCGTCCGGGCATGTCGGGCACTGAGGGGTGTCCTCGTGCCTGAACCTGTGCAGGTAGCTCCTGTAGCCGCCGTGCCCTGAAAAAAACTGTGTTATGTGGAAATCCAACTCACCTGCATTTCTCCCGATCCAATCCTCCACATTTGGGATTAGTCGGTGTGTCCATCTTCCTTTGCTCGCGGTGCTCCATCTACGCTGCCAGGCTTCCATCGTCGATGCTCTTGATGAGCTTCGGATGGTATCCATAGCCGCCGGCGCCGCTAACCTTCCATTTCGGATCTCCTTCATCTCGAGTGCTAGCAGGTCAACTGGCACCATTCCTGCCAGGACCAGTGCTGCATCTTCCGAGACCGTGCGGAATCCGGAGATCACTCGGAGGGCGCTCAGCCTGTAAGGTGCCGAGAGCTTCCTTATTAATCCCTTTTTGTTGGACACAGCCGTTGCCCATATGGGTGCCGCGTACAGCAGAACGGAGGCTACCACCCTCGCCAGCAATTGCCGCTT
Source organism: Scaptomyza tumidula (assembly GCA_035044465.1). NCBI lineage: Eukaryota > Metazoa > Arthropoda > Insecta > Diptera > Drosophilidae > Scaptomyza > Scaptomyza tumidula. Next base: position 8,275,219 of record JAWNNW010000442.1, on the reverse strand, counting down.
CGCTGGCCTAGGACCCCCAACATTGGGCATCATGCGTGAGAGGGCACCTTGCATTCTGGCTGCTCTCTGGCTGACGTACTCTACATGCGTCCGGAAGCTGAGTCTATTGTCCAACCTGACTCCCAGGTACTTTATAGACTCCTTGGATTTCACAACATCATTGTTGACTTGCACCTGTATGTACTCTATTACTTTGCGGCTTGTAATGAGTACGGCCTCCGTCTTATGGCCTGCAAGTTCCAAGCTCGCATCCTTCATCCAGTCCGCCACAATTCTTATTGCTGCGTTCGCTGCGGCCTCTACCTCCTTGCTCTCTTTGGCAACTACCACTAGTGCCAGGTCGTCTGCGAAGCCAATGAGGGTACAGCCCTGTGGTAGCTCGAGCCTAAGTACCTCATCGTACATTAGGTTCCACAGCAGAGGGCCAAGAACGGAGCCCTGTGGTACTCCTGCTGTGACCTCGTAGCTCCTTGGTCCGTCCTCCGTATCATATTCCAACACCCGGTCCGACAGGTAGTTGGATATGATGTTAGCTAAGTACGACGGTACTCCAATTCTACCCAGGGCTGTCCTGATTCTTGACCAGTTCGCTGAGTTGAACGCATTGCGAATGTCGAGGGTTACTACGGCGCAATACTCCTTGTCGCCCCACCTCCATCGCGTTCCCTCAATTGCCTTGGCTGCAATGTCTACAACCGCCTGTATTGCATCTACGGTAGAGCGGGCTTTCCGAAACCCATATTGGCGGGCTGACAGCGTGTTTTTTTCATCCATGATGGCCAGAAGTCTGCTGTATATTATCTTCTCCAGGACCTTTCCCGCAGAATCTAGGAGGCAGATAGGCCTATATCCAGACGGGTCGTCTGTCGGCTTTTCCCCTTTTGGCAGGAGGATTAGCCGCTGCCGTTTCCATATCCTGGGGAAAACTCCGTCCTGAAGGCATTTTGCGTATGTGGCCGCAAATATTTCTGGCCTCGAGCGGACCGCCAGTTTCAACGCCTTATTGGGGATACCGTCTGGTCCTGGGGCCTTTTTATCACCCAGTCTTTTAGTTGCGTCCAAGACCTCTTCCGGTGTGACTTCGTGAATGAGCTCCGTCCGCTGGATTGGGCATATTTCTTGAAGCCGCGGGTGTTGCGGGAATAGCGTCTCCACTATGTTGGCTAAAGCCAAAGGACAAGTCACCCGAACGGTCTCTTGGCTCCGCATCTTTTTCATGACCACCTTGTATGCGGTTCCCCATGGGTTCACGTCAGCTTCCTCGCAGATTGCCCGAAAGCAGCTGGCCTTGCTTCTCTTAATGCTGCGTTTCAGCTCTCTTTTGGCTACTCTGAGGTCATCAAGCCTACTGGCGAATTCCGGGCGGCCCCTGGCACGTTGTGAGCGCCTTCTGGCCAGTAGGCACGCTTTTCTTAGCTGGTTGATTTCCTCATTCCACCAATAGCAGGTCGTTGCTCGTCTGCTAGGCTTTCTACTGGGCATGGACGAGTCGCATGCGTCCGTAACGCAGCGCATTAGGCTTCTTGCCATGTCATCGACCGATTGCCCGATGGCTGGGAACACGGCATGGCGTAGGGCTTCGGTAAGGGTATCCTCATCTAGGAGGTTTGCCTTCCATTTGGGCCCAAGTGTTTGGGGTCGCGGCTGTCTTTGAGGTCTTTCATTGATCACGAAGTATATCGCTTGGTGATCGCTGAAAGTAAAATCCTCGCTGACTCTCCACGTCGTCTTCCTGCATAGCGCGCTACTTAGCAGGGTAATATCAATTATGGACCCCCTGCCAGCCTTACGATAGGTAAGCCGCCTCCCGTCGTTTGCGAGGTTTACATCTATCGATGCAAACTCTTCCAACAGACAGGTTCCTCTGGCATTCGTCACTCGGCTTCCCCATTCAACTGCCCAGGCGTTGAAGTCCCCGGCAATTACTATGGGGGATCTGCCGCGCGCGTCATCAGAGATTTCCTCCAGCAACTGCTGGAATCGCCTCAGATCCCAGCTCGGCGGGGCGTAACAACTATAAAAGGTTATATTGTTAATTTTCGCCCGAACAAACCCTTCATGGTCTATACTAATGTCCTTCGGTGGTGTTCGGAGAGACCAGATGGCCGCTTTCCCACACTTGCTAGCCGCCCATCCGCTTCCAATGATTGGCCTGTGCGGCTCACAGATTATGGCCAAGTCCGCTTGCGTCTCCCTGACCGACTGTCTTAGCAGGGCCTGAGCTGCCTCGCAGTGGTTGAGGTTTAGCTGGACGCACTTCATGTTCTTTTAGCCAGTGCACTCCGGAACATGGGACATCTGCCGCTACCGGCTATGTGTTTCGCATCCATGCTCTTCTCTTTGCAGAACATGCACTGCGGCTCTTTTTTGCAGTTCTTTGCCAGATGGTTCTGGCCTCCGCATCTTCGGCACAGGTTCGAGCGGTCCTGCTCGCTCTTGCACTGCCTCGCAAGATGGCCAAACTCCAGGCATCTAAAGCACTTGGTGACGTTATTACGCACCCGGAGTCTTGATCTGACCCATCCCACTTTTAAGACTCCGACGGACAACGCTTTCTTCGCTCTGTCTGCCGGAAGCTTAATCGAGGCAGTTTGCGTCTGCCCGTATGCCCTGCGCAGGGTGATGTCCTCCAGGGAGACCTCCACGTCAAGTTGTTCGCGGAACGCAACGGTCATCTCCTCCTTGGTGGTGACCTCATCGAGATCTCTTGCTTCGATCGTCACCCGGTGGGCGAGGGATCTTACCTCTGCTTGCTCGCCTAGCGTTTTACCCACAAGGCTCCTGAATGCCGAGGTATCCATACCTGGCTTATTCAGCTGCAGTAGCAGCTCGCCCTTTTGGGTCCTCCGTATCCTGGAGACCGCCTTTCCAAGCTCATTGAGCTTTTCATCCGCTTTGACCTTGCGGAGTATATCCGCGTAGCTAGCGTCACCCTTCGCTGCGATTATTATTGCATCGGGCCGCGCCTTCTCCATGCGGACCTCTGGCCTCTTTGGCTTCCTGGCCTTCTTGTGGTTAACTTTTGTCCACTGGTCGCCTTTTGGACGTTCCAGGCGTTCCGATGCATCCACGCCTGAGGTCTTCACCGTCTTCACCGCCCCCGGGCTATCCTTGGGGGCGGCCGAGTCACCCTCTCTCCTACTTCGCTTGCTGTGAGGTGTGCCTGGTGTGCTCGACCTTGCACGCAGCTTCCTTTTCGCCTCCGGTCTAGGAGGTGGGGACGTCTGTGAGGACTGATTCGTCCTTATGACGGATTTTCCTCCCTCGACATGGAGCTGGATGGCTACCAGCTCGTAGAGCTCACCAATATTCTTTATGGCATCTCGCATCGGCTGATGAATGGAGCGCCTTGTGCCATCCCCCATCATCCCCACCAGCTTGGAGATTTCCTCGCCGAGCTCGCATAGCGCTGAGCCACGCTGTTTCGCCCGGCCAGTAGTACCTTCCCTAATAGTCTCCGGTGGTGGCGCTACACCACCCACTGGAGATCGCAGCGTTCTCCTGCTACTTGCGAACGCGTCGCCACTCTCGTTTGTTTGTTTATTATTGTTTAAGAAATTTGAAATCATGTCTAAAGGGTCCCAACTCCAAGTCGTTATCTCTGGTCGTTGTACAGTTGCGTAATAATCCCATGGTTATCTTTGCAAGCAGGGAGGCCATGCGAGGGTTGACACCCGCCCTTATGGGGTCGGGTGTTCAGAGCCGGATTCGCTTTAATCAGGATTGTCTCAACTGAACCTGTACTGCCAACTTAATGGCGACGCACCAGAAATCGTGCTTGGAGATTTGCCAAGTTTTAGCGGGACGGAGGCAGTAGCAGCATTACCCTAGCAGTCATTTCGGCAAGATTTCACTCCGCGTACTGAGATGCTAGAATACTGCTACCGTCAGCCCAGGTTATGTCTAATCAATTTAGAGTTTCCAGTGCTCTCTTACCAAGGCATTACTGGGCTCTGCCTTAGTCGCCTTCTCGTGTTGGTTGACCGCCAAGCGGGTTCTTAACGGACAACCGGGGATACCTGGCCTACTGCCGGAGGTCACGAGTTGCTTGCACTACTCAGGACAATAATCGCCTTGGACATTGCCATGTCCAGAAATTTCGCATTGTCCTAGTAGTACCATCCCCATGCCATATCAGTCGCCTCATACGACAAGCTACGACTCGCTGTGGTGGTATTCTTATGCCCGCCAACCACACGGGTGATGGCTGTGTATGGCTGTGTGTATGGCTGTGTCTGTGTTTGTAATATGTAAAATACATAATAAAAAAAAAAATAATTAAATAGGTCTTAAGAAAACTTAGCAAAGCCATACCACTCAAAGCTAGAACCAGTTGGGAATTCTAAGGCAGGGCAGGTCGAAAGAATTGGCTACTATGAACGGGGTGTGCTATATATTGTAAACAAGACATACTGAACCCAATACTTAACGCGTGCAGTCAGAGCTTGCAAGTTTGCGTGTGTGTGTGTGTGTATGTGTGTTCGTGTGTGTGTGTGAGAGCGCATATACTGCATACTTTAGCTAATGTCCCATATCTCCGTTGTTTGTCAACTGATTTCAATCATAGATTATCATTACTTCATTTAATGTAGACGGACGGACAGACGGACATGGCTATATCGACTCGGCTGTTGATGCTGATCAAGAATATATATACTTTATGGGGTCGGAGATGCTTCCTTCTGCCTGTTAATATACATACTTTTGCACAAAAGCATTATACCCTTTTTCAGGGTATAAAAAACATAGAGACAACTTTAAATATATTTTAATTTAAAGAATTTAAATATATTTTATTGTTGTCCGCTTTGACAACCATTTCAAGCTGTTAGCAACTTTTTTATCAAGTCTATGTAAGACTTTAAATATCAACTGCAAATAAGTTGAACTTTTGATATATATCTTGCACTTCTTTCAAACAGCTAAGATAAATCTTAACTTGAAAAAATCTATATACGTTTTGTTGATTTTAGCAGCTTATGTTAAGTAACCCACGCAACAGCAGCAAAACCTGAAGTAAAATATAAACACGCATCTATCACGCATGTATTTATATATATATATATATATATATAGAACAACATATGTATATATATATGTACTTGTATGTACTTATATTTTATACTTTTTGTTGAATGGCTCTTGGCGACCGCGTTGTCAACAAAACGTTAAGCGGGATTAGAATTTTTTTTTTTGGTGTTTTTGTGCGCGTTGCGCATTTGTGTTAGAAGCAACAGCAACAATTACAAGAGTGTCAACAACATTCACAAAGTGGCAACAACACCCAGCATACTACACTTTAGATCTTTACATACTTTGCATATGCCTTTAATATGGGCTTAAGAGCGTAAAAATGGCAAAAGTCGAAGGCTAAGACAAAAAGGCTCAGACATCCCAGCAGACACCCTGTTGCTGCGGGCTATAACAAAGTGTAGTCAAAGTGGGGTAGTAGAGTGTATTGTGGTACATGCTACACTCACACACACACACACACAAAGGTTTTGCTTATGAGCATGTTGTAAGTGGATACAAGTAGCTCCCACTCGTCTTGACAGCTTTGTTTTCGCACATTTTTTTGTTTTTTTTTTTTTGTTATGTTATGTGTGTGGCAGCAAGAAGAGCAAGCCAAGGCAAGAGAAGAAAAGAAGAGATGGTGCAAGGCAGGTATGGGGAAAGAAGAAGCAAGAACAGCAAGATGGTATGGTGCACACACACACACTTGGCATTGTCATGCTGCGTGAAAGTTTTTAATTAAAATAACCGAGCAATAAAACAGCGCAACAAAATGTTGCAAAAATAATGACAAGCAAGTGCGTGGGAAATGGGGCGTTCGGGCGACAGCGCCAACAAATTAGCAATGACAATTTCTTATGTACCAGACACACACACACATAGATACATATCACGTATACGCCGCATGCAACAGCGGGCAATGTCCTTGTTAATGGCAACATTGGTTAAAAGGGCGAAGCAATTAAAATTTTACAGCAATCGAGTTTGTAACCCTGCCAAACACACAACACAACATAACTCTCTCTCTCAACCCCTATTCAGGCGTTCTAGCAACCACACCCCCCACCCACTCTACGCACCCTTTGCTGTGGCTGGACAAAGCAAGTTAAATGGCCATGAACTTTAATGCCCAGACCGTGTGCTTTGTTATTTGCTAAAAGCCGCTGAATATTTGTACAAGTTTTATGCTCCAGTTAATAAAAATCGTTTGAGACTTGAAAGCAATGAGTCAGCAGTTGCAAGAGCAATATTAGCAGCAGCAATATAAATAACAATAAGAGTAGGGAAAAGCAGCAGCAGCTACATTAGCAATTACAATATTAGTAGCAAGTAACAGCAGCAGCAACAGCAACAACATCAGCAGGTACAGCAGCAACAAAATATAACAGCAGCAACAGAAATAGCAACATTTCAAAGTATATTAACAATATTGCCAACCCATCAGCAGCTGCAACATGAGCCATAGCAACAGCAACATCAGAGTGATATCAGCAGCAGCATTAAGACTAACAGAAATAAGCGCAAGCAGCAACAGCAGTAAAGTAGCAATTGCAACACTATCAACAGCAATATCTAACATAACCAACAGCACCCAAAACATCAAATACAATAGAAAACAGCATTAACTTAAATAAAAGAAATACAAGAAACAATTATAAGCGCTAAAGCAGCAGCAACAACAATAGAGCAACTCAACATCTCATTAAAATATCATAAATCATGTTGCACGCTGCACAATGAGAAATTTCCTTCTTTTCTACTGCTTTTTTTTTTTGTTTGTTGCAATATTATTAAAAAAAATGCCGTAGCTAAAGAATTTTTCACAGCTTGTCGGTGGAAGAATGCGTAAAAAATGATGTAGGAAAAGAAGCTTGACAAGGAAGTGAGAGAAAGAGGGGAAGAGAAAGAGGGAGAGAGAGAAGGAAAGTGAGCTGAGCTTTGGGTACATCCACAGATTGATTGATGACATGACGTCAATTTGCTTGAGCTACGCCTCAGCGCCTCAAAGTATGCAAAGCTCAAATTGTGCATGTGAACCCAAAAAAAAAAAACGATAAGGCCAAAGGAGAGGTGAGGAGAGTATAGCGAAGGGGGAGTGGCACACAGGCACACACAGTTGCTAAAGGGACAATGAAAGAGGCATTAAAATGCGGTCACTCGTCCTCGTTTTTGCGAACAAAAGCCAAAGTCCCAGCGGGAAATGAGAGAAATGGGAGAATTGAGTGCCGTGTTTTGAATGCTGCCGCTACTGCTTCTGCTGCTGTTGTTGTTGTTGCTTTTATGGGCGTAAGTGTCCAGTGAGATGCTGTGTAGTCCCAGTGCCACACAGCACATCTGTGTGAGAGATTAAGAGAGAGAGAGGGATAGAGCAGCTTGAATAACAAATAGCATTTTTGATATGAATAGATGACTAAATTTGTCATAGTTGATTGACCGAAAAATTGTGCAAACGAAATTTGCAAAAGACGGCATGAATAGAAAGTTTAAGAATATAATTTGTATGTATATATTTTTCTAGACTGCATATGAAAAGCTCTAACTGGATCAGAATAAACTTAATTTTATAAGAATATAAATTCCAGTAAACAAATTTCTCAATCTTGTCACATACTAGATTATCCAACTATGTTCTTAGCTTTCTCTTTTTATAGTTTTGCAAATCATTGATGTTGACAGGCATTTAAAAAATGAATACTAAAAAACTATTTGCCTAAACACGTCGCAAGCTGCATGATAAATGAAATGTGATGTTGCTGTTGTTGTTTGCCCAGAAGGGTTGTCACATGAATTATGCATAATTGCTGTCACTGTCAGCCACACACACACACACCCCTTCAGGCCCCTGCTCCAAGCTGCTGCGGTTTGGTCAACACCTAGCAAACTGTTAAGCTTTTCCGGCCCAAAAATGTTTGCATATATCTTTGCTTAATATTTCCTGTGAATTGCAACACTTTTGGAAGAGAATTTCACCCGAAAATTTTCATTTGTTGTGGACACAAAACAAACGCATACTAACCACAATTTGATAATGGCGCATCATTAAAGCTGGTTGAATCCTTGTTTCATTATTCTTACTTGGCTTAGTTACATGTTGTTGTTGTTGCTTGTTGCCAATGCGTTGCACGTTTCGACTGCAAAGATAAAGCAGAAGAAAGACATTAAATATATATATAAATGTGTTGTATAAAAATCGCAAACAGCACTCTTAGCAATTACTTTCGAGTGATGCTTTTCTAATTTGGCGGATTTAAGATACAAGTAGTAGTAAGAAGAAGCAGCAGAAGCAGCCGCTAGATGTTAACTGTTTGGTATTTATCTATTTTTGGGTCATAAAATGTCAGCTAGACAGGTACAACAACAACAACAACAAGAAACAACAACAACAGCCAAGAGAAACCATAACAATTTGCAACACTTTATGCTAGCCTAAGAAGGCGCCAAGTCACGTTGAGTATACGCCCCCAATTCGCAATGTACATAAATTTAATGCCACAAAACTGCTCGACGCGCGTCTAAGCTGTGTCTTTGTTTGTTTGTGTGTGTGTGTGTGTGTGTGTGTGTTTTTGCTTCTCTCTTTTTTTGGGGTCTTTGCTGTGTGTGTGTGTGTGGGAGACAAGCTTGGCATTCAGTGTCGCTAACATTTCCGTCCAAGCTGCATGAGTTTCCGTTTCCGTTTGTTGATTTTACGCACTTAAGTTGGACGCCCCCCAAACACACACACACACACTAATACACACACACACTGTGTTGGCAACTACAACAGCGATTTTTTTATGCCATTAATTGCCTTGCCTTTCTTGTTGGGGTACGCCTTTTTCCGTTAAGGTCTGCACGCTTGATTGCCAGCCCCTTAATTCATTTCAAGGGGGGAGTTGGGGGTGGGTTGGTCAGGTGTATTGCGCAACCGATTGGTCATTTCACTACAAATTCGATTTGCTTTTTGCGTAAAGAATAAAGACATTAAGTAAAGAAACTTTTGCTTTAAGACAAATATAATGTCAAGTGCTTGTTAAATAACAGCAACTTTTTTTCTCTGTTTAAATTAATATCTGCTGGCAGCTAATTTATTTGCCTGGGTGCTTTTATGACCATTTTTTACTTGGGGGCATTGTCATTAATCTTCTTTATTATATTAATTATGTATATTTTTGTGTGTCAAGTCAAGTCCTGACCTTAGCTCTGCTGGTTTTTTGCATTTTTTTTTCATTTTTAAATTACTCAAGTAATTTTAAATAATTATATTTTCATTTACCAGCAGCTTAAGTGAGTGTATTAAGGTATACTTTGTAAGGACTTCAGGTAACGTGATTCGGTTAAATTTATAAATGCGATAACTTTCATGTTTCCCAACCAATCTTGATCAAATTTTGACAGTCTATCAATCTTATGTAAACTCATTTCCGGTTGTACAGCTTAGTTCTAGCACAGCTTAATCGATTATATATTAGCATTGTGTATTGTTTTGGTTTGGTATAGTTATTGTTTGTTCAGTTCTGACTTAATCAAAGTTGAGTCCAATTTATATGCCAACAAAAATATAGAAAAAACAAAGTCATGCATGTCCTCGATCATTTTTGACAGCTGTAAAGTGACAATACAAAGTCAAATCAAAGCCACAACAACTAAAAGCAAAAGCACCACCAGCAGCAGCAGAAACAGGGCCGAACATTCAAAAGCCTGTCAACAGTTGTTATAGTTGGCAGTTGTTGGTATTGCATATGCCACAGCGAGTATGCGAAATGGTCAAGAGCCAGAAAAAAAATGCCACTGCAACAGCAATTATGGCAATGTACAGGGAGAAACGAAAGTGGGAGGTGGTGGGGGGCTAGGTGCAAGAGGTGCTTTGCGAATGGGTTTGCTGCAGCAGCGACACAAAGTGTAGCTTGAAATGACAAAATCTTTCAAAGTGTCCACACATTCACTCTCTCCCTCTCTCAGTCTCTCTCTCCATCTCTTTCTCTTGCTGCTCTCAATGACATTTGGTCAGTTTGTGCATCGTCTTTTATCCATCTCACCCCCTCAAGCCTCTCTGCATTCGGTGCGACAGCTAAATGCTCAGTTTGAGCTGCTTTTTGTGCTAAAAGCTTTTGTTAATGGGTAGCGTCAATATTTTGCACTGGCTTTAATAAAAAATGTCACACAACAAAAAACACAGCAGAATGGAAAATGAGAAAAACGATGCGGCAAATAAATACGAATACGAATTGTGTACATTTTGACGAATAAAATTGAATACACACACACATTTATATATAGAGTTGTACACACATATGCATAAAAGATTTGTGGCCAAAAGCTACGTAAATATATTCCAGGCAAAGAGAGAAAGTGTGAGAAAGAGAGAGCTAAATAAAATACTAACCCTTTTTTTGTTGGTCGAATATATAAAAGCGGGCCAAACCCTTGTCGCCCCCCCCCCCCCCCCCACGCGTACATGCAACACTACGTGGCAAACTCGACAGTTTGAGTCCTTGCTGTAGTCCTGTTTTGACTGTTGCCTTTTGCTCGCATTTACACACAATATAAATTGTACACACGTCTGAGTGTCTGTGTATGTGTGTGTGTTCTTTTTATTTGGTTTTTGTATTTGGGGCACGTAAAACATCAACGCATAAATACAAAACATGCAACGTGTATGTGTCTGTGTGTGTGTGTGAGGCATGAATCGAAGATGCGCGTAGCAAGTAGCAAGCACTAAAGCTGCCACACGCCACACACAGCAAAGTTGGCAACTCTAGCAGTTTGATTGATTCACTGACTGTCTGTCTCGTTAAGCAAAAGTTTTAAGCCAAAAATACACACACACACACACACAAACGCACACACATACATATTCTCCAAGGTTTAATCTAGACACATATTAAAGAAACAGCAAACCTCACTTTAATTAAAATTGTAATCTTTCTTTTTGACATTCATTTAGATTCCAGTGAAATCAAAATATGATAAATCATATTCATAGCTTTTTTCTTTAATGATGAATGAAAAAGTTTGAGTAGTAGAAATGAATTCCAAGAAATATCACAATTGAAATTGAAGAGCTTAACAGTTTGACTTTATAATATAACATTTTCAGAACTGAAATTTAATTTCGCTAAACTACTTTAAGCTTATTGTTGCCAACCTTCTTTTCTGCTACCTTTTGGCGCTCCCTTGCGCATATGTAGAAATTCAATTTGCTTATAATTTGAAAATTTCATTTTACGTTATGGAAATGTGCGCATTCGATAAGCCGCACAAACCGAAGAGTGCCAACAGAGGCGACCCAAGGCAAACACACACGCACACACACACACACAGATGTAGAGACATGTGTTTCTTGTTCTAAGGGCGCGACAAAAAGCAATTTGTGGCAGCTTAAATGTCAATAAGAATTTTCTTTTATTTTTTATTGCAATTGGTTAAGCATTTGTTTTTTCGGTGTGTAGTAGATGTTGTAGTGGTAGTGGTAATGGCCATATGCTAAGCACTAGGTGCTTTTGGCTATAAATAGCCAAACACGTCTTGGCCATTTTTAGACACTTTTGTCGATTCCTTTTTTTGGTTAGACGTAGGCGTTGGCGTCAACACACACACACTCATAAAAATAAAGTTCTGTTTGTGCTAAAAACAAATTGAAAACAATCAACACAAAGTGAGAAAGAGAGAGAGTTTCCAAGGTATACATACGATAAAAATAAAACAAACAAACACATGTATGCTATAAATATACACACAGCAGCAGCCTAAGGACAATTTTTGGTTTGGCAACTTCAGTCAGGTGGCAAAAAGTTGTACCTTGTCTCGCCTACACACACACACACATATAAAGATATTGTGAATGAAATATCTTTTCAGGAGTTTTTCGTCCAGTATTTGGTTTTTCCATGTCCAAGCAAATTGTTTTTCACCTTGTCATTGTTTGCTTTTTGTCAATAGCTGCAGCTTTTGTTGTTTTCTGTTTGTTCCTGTTGTTTCTGCATCTGATATTCTTGGTCATTGATCCAAAATGTTGGTCTTTAAGAGCACTTCAGTTCTGTCTGCCTGCCTGTCTGTCTGTCTGTCTGGTATATTAAATTTCCGTGTCATTGTTGTGCCAAATTCTGTCAAATAAGCGTCAAGTTTGCTGCCTTATCCGATTATCAAAACTGTCAACGAACTGACGAAACAAAACAAAACAAAAGCAAAAAACATTGAGAAAATACCCTTTGTTAGCTATTTTTGAAGTGCAACATGGCGTATGATTAATACGTGTAAATCATATTCAGCAGCAGTAGCAGCAGCAGCATTAAGAAATAGCTAATCCAAGCATTATACGATACTTTTATCTGCTTAGATATAGCTTTGTGTTTTGCTTGTGTTGTTATTATTATTATTATTTTTATTGTGTGTAACAATAACAAGCAAAAAACAACAATAGCCAATGGCTCAATAACTCAATCAGTAGCCGACGTAAACACACACACACACAAACACACATACATGTAACAAAAATTGATGGGTGGAAAAGCGTAAATATCCCAATAAAATGTTATTTTTTCTCCTCCTGAACATATACACCCAAACAGACACACACACACGTAGTATTTGTTACAAAATCGATGAATCAAAGTAAATTACCAGAAATAAATGAGATAAAGTATGGTATATATATGTTGTATGTGCGATGAGCCGAGATACCTGTACGGGCAGCTTATAAAGAGAAAAAAATGAATCTGGATTAAGTTTGCTTTCGTTGTAGGAATTTTTGGTGTATTTTGTATACATTTATCTCAGAACAATAATAAAATGCTTAGAATATATATAAAGAGGCTTTAATAACAGCATTAAAGTTAGCTCTGTTTTGCGACTGACTGACTGCTATCAACGCACAAATTAATAGCGGTTTATTTTTTATATGAACTCAAAGCATTTGAATCGCAGGTGAACGCTAGAATGCTTTGATTTAGCCAATTTAACGCCAGTTAACTACTTTTATATATTATACATATATGTTGACCTGGATACAACATAATATAATGATAATGCTAGGTGCCACACATCACCAAGACACGTTCCACACACACACACACACACACACATCTTTAACACATAACGTATACAGGAAATTGAAAAAGTTTATATATGCCAGACATCCGTTTTAGCTGAAGCTTCGCGTTGAGTGCGCCAACTAATTTAATAAAGAAACGCGACATGGCCACTTTTTACAGCTAACACACACACATTCATACTACTGTTACACACATGTGAGTCAGCGCCGCAAGCCAACCAAACAACACATAAAAATTGCCGCTGGTCGCGTTCGGCCTTTTGTTTAGCCATTTTGTCAAAGAAGAACAAACTTTTTTTTTTTGTCTAAGTAATCATATAAATATTTCTTTGTAAATGTGTTAGCCAAGTTGTGTGTATGTGATGTGTGATTGTGTGTGTGTGTGTGTGCGTAGCCCAAAAAAAAAAAAAAGTTTGATGCGTTGCGTGTTTAGTAAGAACTTGGCCGACTTTTATTTACTTCTTGAGCCAACTCGGCGTATAAGCAATAATTTTGTGTCTTTCCTTAAAAAAAACTTTAACTTCAACTTATGTGAAACAAAAAAACTCGTATCTTAAAAGATTTAAGAAAAAGGAGGTCACTAAAACAGGAACCTATGCTTTCAATGAGTTTCTTTGGTGGTTATCCGATAAAGTTATCGATTGTAAATAAAGTTTCTGCTTCAGTTTCTACATACAGAAAGAAGTAGAAGGAAAATTCTCATATATTCCATGTTCCTTTATGAACATTATGATTCCCATTCAAAAGTGAATTTAAGAGTTGTAGCACTTGCTTTAATTCCCCAACAGCAACGCCCACTTGCACCTTCCTTGTCCAAGGGTTAGATGAGCTCATATCGAGCTCTCCCTCTCTTTCTGCCCACTCTCTTTGCCACTTTCCCACTTTCTCTCATTGAAACACACTACACAGTTGGGTGCAATCTACTTATGCACACATCATTATTGTCAGCAGCACTTTGAAACTGAGTTGAGCTGAGTTGAGTTGTGTTGTGTTGTGTTGTGTTGTGTTGAGCTCTGCGATGGATTGTAACTTGGCTTTACTAGCACTGTTTAATTTCACTCACAGCTGGCAAATATGTTTACTTTTCTGCCATACAGCCAACCGGGCCAACCCATCATCGAGTGTTGTTGTCCCTGCCACTGTTATTGCGATAATAAACCCCTTAAATTGCGGCTTGCTGGCAAAAACTGTCAACGACAAATGTGGCGACCATCACCACGCGCGTCTGCTTTCGTGGTCAGTGTGGTTCGCCTTGAGAGCTATTGTGATTTTGCATACGTAACAGTCCACGCAACAGTAACAACAAACATAGTGATTGGATAGAGAGTGCATGACTAGGAGATGCTCTTTATGACAGGAACTTCAGATCATCAAACTGGCACACTCCTTCATACCCACTTCAACACTGCTTACAGGGTATCACAGGCTATTACTTGCCAACTAGTGGCAAACCTTTACAAAAGAAAAACAAGCCCACTTTTCAGGCCAGCTTTATTAACAACCCACCAACCCAACTACTATTTGAAGCTAAAAGGTTTTTTCACTTTCCTGTACGCCAGCTGTTTACATGCCTTGTCCAGCCCCGCACCTACTCTGCAACCACCATGACTGCCTGCCTAAGTGGGTCAATGTGCGTTGAACTGATTAGTGACTGGTGTTTTACCTTGGGGGCCAAGGTGGCCATATAATTATGCCCAGCAATGGTTGACGAGAACGAGAACAGCTTTAAATGCCAAACGCAACGCTAAAGTGCTCAAAGAGGAGAACGCTTAAAGCCATATGTTGCCAAAAAGCAGAAAGGACAACAAAAAAAAGAAGAGAGAAAAATCGGGACTCAAATGGCTCGCACATAAATTGTTTGCTGGACGAAATCGATAATGTGATAGAGAAACAGACAGTTGCCTTCCTATCCAATGCGGCGTATACGTAATGTTCACATATTTTCAAATAAATATATACATATATATATATATTGCTTTCTTGCCACCGTGTTTTTTTTGAGAGTCGTAATTTATGCCACGCCCCTGCCATAACGATGCCAATAATATGGAAAATTATTATCACAAATATTCGTTATAATGCTCGCATTTTCGCTTCTGATTTCTCAGCCGCTTCTCTTTCTCACTTTCACTCTATCTCTTCGGTTGCTTTTGTGCCTTATGTCGGCTGTTTGTTTGCTTACGTTTATGTTGTGTTTGTATGTGTGAGGCTGTTTGTTTGTATCCTTGGGCAGCAAAGTTTAATGTCCTTAAGCGTCAAGGTTTTCATAAATTTGAAATGAAAATGTTTATGTTTATATGTTTATATTCATATTTATGGTCGCCGACCGTAGTCTCATTAGTAAACACAAACTTGATGTCTTTATCTGCACGCACACAAAGAAAATCAAACAACAAAAACATATCAGACCCTACTGTCTGGAAATTTTTGATTTTGTTTGGATATAAACCTAATTAAAAATTGTTGATTTTGACATTTTTTTTTTATATTGATTAGCATTAATTGAGTTTATTTTTTTTTTTTTTTTTCTCTTATAAAAGAATTTTTTATTAGCAGTGTAACAAAATTTATTATGTTTGTTCTCAACTGTCGTTTTCAATGTCTGTTGCCATTTTTTCTGATTATCACAGATTTTGTTTTTTTTGTTCGCACATTTTTGCATGTCAAGTTGGCAACTTCATTTGGCGTTTATTGACAGCGACAAGAGGCAAACAATGAAGAGAGAAAGCCTAACAGCAACAACAACACTTACAACGACAACAGCAACAGCAACAACAACAACAATAAGCTGTAACTTTTTATCAAGTTATTAACTTATCTAATTCGATTATGGGCGTTGTGCCTGAGGAAGCGTAGAGCAGGAAGAGAGCAAGACCTTTAACAAAAGCTGGCGCTTGCCGTTTACATAGCCAAAACAATTCAATTAGAGTTGTGCGCCAGCAACAGCAACAAAAACAGCACAACAAAATGGCTGCCCAGACACAAGAACAAAGACAGTAGCCAAAATAAAGGGATAGACAGTAAAAGCAGACAAAAACAAACTGACAGACAGACAGACAAATGTTGAGCTAAACATGGCTAAAAGGCCGCCAATTTCAGTATGTCTCATTCTATAGATTTAAGTGTTTCTCAATGTCACAAACTCAAATGATCCATCAATATTCAATAAATTTGATGTTGTGATTTTGGGATATTTGTGCGTTATTCTCAACTGTTAAATAGTACAATATAATATATCTGTTTTCTTGTCAGTTGTTTTATTTTGTGTTTTATGTTTTATTGTTAGCAGCTTGCTGCTTTGTTTTGTTGTTCGGTTTTTGTCTGCCTGTCGATTTGGGTTTTGTACGGCAAGTTAAGGTTTCTGAGGCCTTATCGAGAGCGTCTTTGTTGCCTTAATTCTGTTGTCATTGTTGCGACTGTGCGTGACTTGCACTTTGGTATAAGCACAATGGAACATTATATATATATATACCCTGCTGAATTAATTAAGGTTAGGTTATATACTCTTAACGATAAAGAGCATTACCCAGTTCGAAGTGTAGTTTCTTGTCAAAAATATCGCAAACAAATTTCAAATTCTAATTTTTCCAGTCATTAAACATGGAATATTTTCTTTTAACTATAAGCAACATTAATGCCATGCATAACTTTAGCCAAATTGATTTTTTATTCCAATTTTATTGCAATATTTGCATAAAAAATGCTCGAATCCAACCCTAGAAAAAGTGTATCGCTAGTCGTGAATGTTCTTTACAATATTTCAATTGTGTTTTTCTGCATATTTTATGTAATTTTTTGTTCGCATTATTTGTTCTGTCATTGTTTGCAAATAACAACAACAAATTGTTAGCGATATGAAAATTAGATGCTGACCAGTACCCCCACATCCCCACCCCACCCCGACTGCTGCTGGTGCTGGTTGTTCCCATGTGCCTGGACGTTAGCCATCCTGCTGAGTTTTCCAATCAAAGTGGTCGTTGTTCGGCGGGTATTGAATGAAGCTTAATACCCAAATAAGCTGTCCATTATTCAGGAGCATGAGCGAGAGCCTCTAGGTTCTCGGTAAAATAGCAGCAGAAACAGCAGCACAAAACAAACACACTCACACACACACAAAACACACACACGCACGCACACTGTAACACATAGAAAACTTTTTTCGTTCAATAGAAAGCTGGCATTCAAATGCGAACAACAAAATGCAGAGGCGTAGGTGTGTGGAAGCAGTTGGGGAATACGTGGAAGGAGCCTGAGAATGGTCCGCCTGCTTCATGCATTATGCGCATTGTTTGTCAACAGACAAAAGCAACTTTTTATGTCTTATCTCTCCCTCTCTCTCTCTACTTGTCTGTATGTGTGTTGTTAACTTTTGAAAAAGCCATAGACAAAACTTGTTTTCAACTCCCTCTACGAGCGTTCGACTATGTCCAAGAAAATATAAATAAATCACGTACGCACATGGAAGTTGTTTAACGAGGGGGAAGTAGGGGACAAAAAACCGCCGAATTGTGCTAATTTTCATGCATTAACAACGTCAATTACCAATAAACACAGGCAAAGGCGTCAAGTTTCCACATCCAATAAGAGGGAAATGGAGAAAGAAAACGATTCTAAAACAAGAATAAAATCTTAAAAGTTCTTTGATGAACTTTAAGCTTAAACAAGACAGGTAACACAATCCAAACAGACAGACAAATGAAAGCGGGAAGGGGAAGTTGGGTGTGTTATCTGCTTAAGGGTTGCCACATTTGAAGTTTGTTTTTAAAATTAAGCGATTTGGCACCGCGCCCGCAGCAACAAAAAATTCTCAAGAATTTTTTTATAATTATTTTTTTTGCGTTTCGTTTTTGTTTGTTTTGTGTTTATTTAAGGAGAAGGCAATGTGTGCTGCTGCCTGATGTTGCCTTGCCTTTTAAGCGGATAATAGCATATGAGTGTGTGTGTTTTCAAGGGCGCTTGGTACAGCAACAACAACAACCATCCATAGATCCTTCCTGTTCTCATGCAAAATGCAGGCAAAGAAGCGAAATAAGTTAGAAACAAAAAGCAACTTAAAAGTTGCCAGTGGCTAAATGTTTCTTGGCAAGCATTTAAAGTTCATTCATTGAAGAGAAAATTTGAGCTAAATATTTTATTATGTTTTTTTTCAAGTGCACAAACTTAACCTGGCCAACGCCTTTAAGACTGTCTCCGACTTGGCTGACTAGCTGACAATGACAAGGACAGCGTCAAGAGTTAACTAAATGCTTGACAGTTGCAACTAGCGTCCGCCGTTTTAAAAGCCAAAGGCGAATACCCTCCCCTCCCCCCACCTCTTTCATCCTCTTCATGTCCTGCCAAATAGAGACAGGCAACAGTCGCGTAGCTTCCGTCTTCATCTCCGTCTCGTTCTTTGCTTAAAAGTTTTTCGACGTCGCTGTCGCTGACAGCCGCTGAGGCAAAGTTGAAGCTGCCCGTCGTCTTTGCCCCATACCCTTTCCGTTCTGCCTTCTGCCTTCTGCCCGTTTGCCTGTGCTTAAAGTCGCGTGACAGTTTGCTGTTGCTGTTGCTTACTAGCTGCTCGTTTTGTTGCTTTGACTATCCTCTGACTGCTTGGTTGCCTTATATCCGTTGCCGCAGTGCATCCTGTTTACAATTTAAACTAATAAGCAGTCAAAGCGCTGACGACGACAACAGCAACAACAACGTCGTCGCATCATTTTCAATCTACATTTCATAGCCACTTTTGCCATATTCAATAAATCGAAGTTGACAGACAACGACGACAACGACCCAATATATATATTTAGCATCATTTTGCATGTTTATTTACATGGCAAATACACAAATGTTGGCTAGCAACAAGGCAGAACATGGCACAAATATTTACACAACAAAAGTCCTTGAGAACTTTAACGGAAACTATCAAATATTCAAGTATCATATTATCAAGTATGGATATCATGTGATTAAACTAATTTTAATGGCTTTAGAACCTACTCTTCAAATTTGTATTGTTAAGTAGAAAAATAGTTAAGAACTCTCAGTTCTAAGTGCCTAAAAACTTTTGATTACTTGAAGGCAGTATCAATTTCCTAAACTTAATGTAATTAAATACTCCACAAACAGTAAGCCATTAATTCCAAAAATACTTTTGACATAATTATCGCTTCACTCATTGACAGATTATAATTTGCTTAAGACTAAGAATTTATGGCTCAAGTCATTTAAGTGCTGTAGTCATCATAATTATATTTTAGAATTATAGTCCTCAAAATATTAAGCTTCCAAGTGTTCACAATTTTGCCAAGTTATTTAATGGTTATGCAGTATTTCTGAAATGCCAGCGTTTTTGGGAATTTTGCACATTTTGTAGATATTTTAATGTTGCTTTTTAGCTGCCTGTCTGTTTGTCTGTCTGTCTGTTGCCACAGCTGCTTTACCACTTGTTGGAAACTCAATTAAGTTGAAGAAATTTTTAAGTAAACTTGCAAAAGGATGCGCATAAATATTTGCAGATACTCGAATGTGAAGCGAATGAGAGAGAGAGCGAGAGAGCACTTAACACAAAAGCAAAGGCAAAAAGCAGTTGAGAAGAGAAAAGCGCAATCAAAATGTCAGCATAACAATAAATTAGTGCTAAGGCACAAAAGTACCCCAACTAACAAGCTCAAAAGTATGCAATAATACTTTTTCTGCTGCTTTTGTTGAACCTTTAAAAAGTTACGTGCTTTATTTTTAATAATTATTATGCAAGAAGGCAGAAGAATGCTAAAGAGAAACACAAACAACAGCCAGACTGGCAGTTGACAGTTGACAGTAGCTGCACACAGAGATAGGATAGGTAGTACACTTAGCCAAAAAGCGATACCTTTGATACTGAACGATTATGACTAAGTCTATTTATAACAGTTATGACTTTGGTGACACAATTTTACTTCTCTCAGTGTTGAGCTTTGAGTGTTTAAGCAAGGCACGAGCCCACCTTTTTGAGTGGCACACACACAATGTTTGCGTTATCTCATTTAACACTTGAAGAACTTTTTATAAACACACACAAACACACACACATACACACACACACTTACCTAAACACTTGTGCGTGTCTACTGTCGCTTTTATTTGTTGGTTTAAGCACGAGGGTATGGCAGGGGAGGGGAGGACATCATCCAGACTGAGTCTGGCCAAGCATCACATTTGCACATTAACTGTGTGAAAAATTATGATTGAGCTATAAAACAGTCAGCTGTGCTTAGCTGTTGGCAACGCACCTGAGACAAAAGTACCATGCCGGAGAAGAGCACACACACACACACAGTTAGCAAGTTTTAGCCAAAAGGTGCCTTTAGGCCAACAGCATATGTGTGCGAGTGTGGAGAAAGTTTTTGGCAAGCATATATTTTTGGGCCAGGATGTGGCAAGGAGGACAGCTATAAGTAACTTAGGAAAACGCACACACACACACACAAACTACCAACAACATCCACAACAACTAGTTAAATGGGAAATTTGCACTTTGTCTTTGCTTCCGCTGACGCTGTAACTTTAACAGCTGCTGTTGTCAGCTAATGAGGCTGGATCTCTCTCTCCTGGTTCCAAGTCCCAAGTGCATATGTGGGTTAATGTTAATCAGAGCGTAATATTCCCAAGAGAGGAACACAATTAGGCAATAAGCATAAAAAGAGGAAGAGGAATGGGGTGTGTGTTGTTGTGATAATGTGGTTGCCATCTCATATGATATCAATATTAAATAAGCCCAATGGCAAAAGCTGATATTATTGGGAACCAGGGTTCGTTTCAATTGACTTCTTGTCCATTAATAATAAACGCTGCCCATAAATCAATCAAGCGACAAGCTGATAAACATCACACGCTAACAACAAATACAAACACCAATATACACAGACATTAAAGATGGGTTAGTTTGTAAGAAGAATTAAGTTTGACAAGTTCTAGATTTTTCTAGATTTTTTCTTTGTTGTCAATGAACACAAAATTATAATAAAGAAAGTTTGCACTTAGTTTGAGTGGCTTTCTCTTACGTTTTTTTGTTCAGTGTAAACATCGAGCACATAAATACATTAAAGTCAATAAGCGCAACGCAATTTGTGCTTGGTGCCTTTGGTCGCATTTATTGGATTTTATGCTGAGATAAAATTGAAAGCCTGACTGCTATTTATAGATACAGCAACATCGAGAGAAAGTGAAAAAAAAACCCACGCAACAGTTGTTAACAACAATGGCTATTAATAGACTACGAACCAGCAGAAGAGAAGAGACAGAGAGAGAAGGCAGCGATTGCATTTGTTGAAATTCTAAAAATAGTTACAGCCACAGCTGCAATTTGCATGCACTACGCAAATCTCTGTGGCACTTTTCATGCCATCTCAACTTAATGTTAACTCCCCGATGCAGACTTGGCATAAATTTAACCACTTTTTGAACTTCTTTTGAATTTGATCATTACAATACCCAATGGATGTTGCCCAAGTTGTGCTTTATACAGTTGAATGTTAGTTATCCTTGGTCAACAGAAATTTTGTATTTATAATCATAAAACTAGGGGTCAGTCTAACCTTAAAACTATGTTCTTTATGCCCTTGAAGTTATGTCAGAAATCGTTATATCGAGAATATTCTTTTTTTTATTATTATGTGTTCAAACCAAAACCAACACATAAGCAAAAAGTTTTGCCTATTGTGTCGAAACAAATGAAAATCAAATACCATACCTCAAAAGAAACTTTACAAATCAAACACACACGCACAAACACACACACTTAATAATCATGTAAATTCATCTCTCTCTCTCTCTGTTATCACACAATAAACAAAACATTCACACACACGTAAGCAAAAATATTTCATTTTCAATCAAATAACACATATAATAACACATATAATATAATAACACATTCCGCAATCTCTTCTTTGCCTCTTTCACCGTTGCACTTCTGGCAACACATTTCTATAGCATACATTTTGGCTTATTGTTTTGAGCACTTTATGTTGTTGTTTTTGCTGTTCGGTGAAGCTTGGCAGAAGGATACTTTTGCACTTTGCTTGGCTTATTTTACACACACACTCATAGAGAGAGAGAACTTTAAACAGCTGTCAACTTACTTAGATATGGTCGAGTGAGCTTATGTAGAAGCAAAAAAGTACGTCAAAGATTGCTGAGTTTTAATTGCTCAAGAAGGCCTTTCAATGTGATGTTTCGCTTTTGCCTTTTCACTTTCGCATTTATTGCTCAAAAAAAAAAAGGAAGCTTACGACACTTAAAGGCAAAACGAAAGCATTTCAATTGCGTCCAATTCCCCAAGCGACTACAAACCTGAACCATAACCCATTTCGTCGCCAGTTCCTTCTTTTTTTTACGCACAATTACGCAACAACAAGTACAAAAATAAAAACATATAGTCAAACAAAAAGGTGACGATAAGCTGGAAGATATCCTGTAAGAAGATATTAAAGAAACTAAACAAGTTTTTTTAAGCACCATCCAACCCAACAGCATAGCCCATAACATACGTGTTGGTATTTCGAGGGTATGAAAAATAGCAGCTGGAATGGAAAGAAGTACAAAATAAAAACATATAACCAAACAAAAAGGTGACGACAAGCAGAAAGATACCCTGTAAGTAGATAGAAAAGAAACTAACCAAGTTTTCTACAGCATCAGCCAACCCAACAGCATAGCCCATAACATACGTGTTGGTATTTCAAGGGTATGAAAAATAGCAGCTGGAATGGAAACGTAAGCGTTTGCCCGTAATCAGAAAGACGTAAAAATTTCTTTACAAGCAGCTAACGAAAATATTTGAAATTGCTTCTTTCTTTTTGCTCATAACCTTTCACTGCGCCTTCTTCCCCTTTCTCTCTCGCTTATGTTTCACCTTTTGCTTTGGCATTTCGTCTACTCTAATGGCATAAATTTGGTAAAACGTCGCTTCGCTTGTATTTTTAGGTTTATTTCGCCCTCAGCTCTTAACGACAAAGTAGACGACAAACGCGTCGCTCTTGACAATTTTTGTTTCTCCATCTCTCCCTCCATCTCTCCCTCCCTCTCTCCCTCTCTCTCTCAATCTCTATCCGTCTATCACTTTGTGTCTGTGTGCTTGCTTAATATTATTATTCTTCTTTTTTATTGTGTGTGTGTGTGTGTGTTTGGTGGAACGCGGCACGTTGCTTGATAAGGTTAATTGCCCATTTCTTTGGCTATTTGGTAAATTTCTGCTTGTTATTCACGATTCGGTTAGCCTTTTTTTTTTGGATTGGTTTGCATTTCATTGCTGGCTGGCTGAGTCGCTGGCATCCATTTATCGAATTCTGATTTGATGTTCTCCCCACATAACTAGAATATTTTTTCGCACAGCAGGCGACAAAGCACATTCATTGAACATGAACATGGACTTGGACATGTGACAGAGGTCAGCAGCGGGAGGCCAAAAGGAAAAAAATATGAAATACTTGTTGTCAGGGGCAGCAGCAGCAGCAGCTAAAGCAGCAGGAAATATTCTTGCCAATGTGTATTCAATTTCATCTCATTATGCATAAGCTTATGGCTAAAATGCTTCTGCGTCGTATACGTTACATATATACATACGTATACGTTATATGATATAGACTAGGGCAATGAATTCACTTAGTGTAAGCACTTAAATAGCTTTCAGCTTTACAAAAGACATTTCTTTGCAGCTTTTTTTATATAATAATAATTTTATATATTTAAGTGTGTAATCTTCTTATCCTACATATTTGTATGTGTTCTGTAATTAACTCCCAGCGCCTTTTACACATATCCTTTTTCTTGTAACTTTATTTACCCTTATTAGATTTGTTTTCATACGAAAAATTACAACTATTTGGGGCACCCGAACACCTTAAGGCAAAAGTTTTATAACATTCAAACTATTTCTAGCTGGTTTTTTGTCACTTAGCTGTTTTTCTGTGTATGTGTGTGTGTGCGTGTGTGTTTGTCATGCCTGCAGCTGACCGCAAAGGAAAAGCCACAACAAACAACTGCAATAAAAATAAATATAAATATAATTATGACTACCAAAAGTTAGTCGACAATTATAATTTTTATTTGTTGTTGTTTGTGCTTAGGTCAAATAAGAAAACAGCTTGAAACAACAGCAAACAAACAAACAAAAAACATCCCCACCGTAGACACTTGAAAGTGGTTTTAATGAAATATGTCCTGGCGGGCGCTTTGAAGATGCCCAACGACGTGAAGAAGACGACGATAACGAAAGCAGGTCGAGCAATAAAACACACACAAGTGGTGTTCTCAAGAAAGCGGAAGCAAAACGCAAAATTATGATAAGGACACACTTTCAAAAAAGGAAAAGCAGCGAGAGTGGAAGAAAAGGACCCAAAATATATATATATGCGAGTAGAGTTGAAGAGCTTCTCATTGAGTGACGGACAGTCATTAAAATAAGAACTCGCACAAATTATGCAGTCCAAAAAAAAAAAATGATAAAGAAGAACAAAAAAGGGATGATGTTGAAAAAGGGGGTAAGGGGTTGGAAATATGTCGCCGATGTTAAGTGCTTCATTTAATTAACAAAGTTGACATGAAAGCGTGAAGCCCCCATTGAGAAAACAAAACCGTGCCCCACCAAAACGGGGGTTGTCTGCCCTTGGGTTGTGTGCGGTTGGTTTTCTCTGCATTTTAATTGTACACGTGGCGTATATATATAGTATATATTACTCATACGCCAGGTGTGTCTGTCATTTATATTTCTTTGTTTAATTTGATAAGACATTCGAGTTTTTTTTTATGACTTTCGATCTTTTTTATGTTTGGTTCTTAGTTTGTTTTTTTTATCACTCTTGGGACATATCAAAAAGTCACATATTGTACACAGAGTTTAATTAATTGCTGGCCACACACACACACACAGAAAAACACACATCTCACAAACTTTCCGACGGCTTTTTCTCCTCTTTCTGTGTGTGTGCGTATCTCATAGTTACAATCTGGGAAAAACAACAGCTGCTCAAATTCTCCGACGCACGTAAAAAGTTTGTGTTTTGCACCAAAAATGATATAGAACAGCAACAAATTGCATTTGGCATTCGTACTTTACTATATTGTACTATAAACATATATGTATGTGTATGTATGTGTGCGTAGTTTGTTATTTATGTGTGTATTATTAGACTTGTTGTATATGTGCTTGCTATCTGGAATCTCGGGCTTGTTATTTGCTTTTCATCACTTGCGCAAATATGCCGGCAAGATTTTTGTTTTTGGCATTTCGTTGTTGTGTTGTGCGAAAATACAATAACAAATAACATTGGAAGACAAAAGAAATGGATCTGATATCTGAACTTAATTTGCTTGCATATAAATGGAAACTAAGTCATAGAAAGCGAAAGCAAACAAGAAAGATGGAAAGAAAATCAAGTTGACCGATTATGTTAAGTATACGCACTTTATGCTTTAATCAAACTTTCAATATTCGTCATTAAATTTGCACATATATTAAAACGTAACCATAAAAGTCAAAAGTAAAATTTGTGTACAATGTTACCACAATAATTTATACGAATTCATATTGAAATGCGACCATTAAAGATATAAAGTTGTGTTTGCCACACAAAAATTAAAAACAAATTGCTAGAATATTTAATTTTGTATCATAATTTATGCCATGCTTGATTTATGTTCGATAATTAAACCAAACCATGCATTAAAATACAATTTAAACATTTCAAAATGTTTTATATATATGAAAATGATTTAAACCATTAATATTTGCATTGCAAATATTTTTATTAACTTATAAATGTGGAAAAAGTTCTTTTAATATGCACATAGTAAATTTTTCGGAGTTGGCATTGGGAGTTTTAATATTATTGGGTCAAGGACTAGGATTTAAAGGACTCACCTGTCGCAGTTGTGGATTTATTTGCAGAGAATTTACACTTGGCATAAATTAAGTTTTAATGTTGAAGGTTTTCTCGCTTTATTCTAGAATAATCATTATAATTTTGTATCCACTTTTTGGTTGGAGCAACTGAAGCAGCAAAAGGGGAATAAAAAAAAAACATTTAAAGGCATATTTAATGTGGCGTGGCGAGACAATCGTAAAACCAATGGTTATAGTGCTCCTAGGGAGCCAAGAGTGTGTTTGTGTGTGTGTGTGTTGTGTGTGTGATATCCTGTGTGTCCAGTGTGCAACAGTTGCCAAATGACTTTCAGGGTTTATGGTGCAGGGATAGTAAAAATGTTGAAAAAACGGAAGAACACATTAAAATTGCAGATAAAATCTGCGCAACAGTTTGCAATTATGTGAAAATGGCCAGTTGACCCGTTGACCAGTTGACCAACTATATTTGCTGGCAATTTAACTCGCTCCACATGGAATTTGCATTTTAATTGTTTTTCCGCCGCTGCAGCTGCGATTAATTTCATATCAATTAAGTTACATTTTGTCATTAACAATAACTCTTTTAAGCACTGCGCGCACGTTCATAAATAATCACACAATTTTTGGTTTTGTTTGTTGGTTGGTTCTTTTATTTGTTTGTTGGTGCTGCTTACACTGAAGAAGTTATTGGTGCTGTTGATTGTTGGTGTTGGTCTCCGTCTTGCGAGTTTTTAGTTGTTTGAAGTGTAACCTTCTGCGACGCCTGCCAACTGCGAACTGAATTGCTCCAGTTTCGTATTTCACCTTATAAAGTGCGACGCGCTGTTGCTGCTTTTACTGCTGCTGCTGCTAGTGCTGCTCCTGTGTTATCCTTAGTGGCGAGTCCCGACTGGTTGTGTCTGCTTCCAGCTTGTGCTGTTGCTTTGATAAGAACCTGTTTCGATGTGCGTGTGTGTGAGTGTGTGTGTGACAGAGAGAGAGAGAGTGGTTAACTTTGAGAGAGCGAAGCTATTGGAAAGTAAGAGCGCATCTCTCTCTCTATATATATCTCTCTCTCTTTTGGAAAGCTTTGCCGATAACTCGAGTTTAACCGTTACAAATCAGATTTGAATAACAAAATTCCTAAGACGATAATATTTAAGTATTTTATATGTACTTTTTATAAGTCTTAAAAACTTCTTATTGTTGTTTTGTTCTTTCAAATCTTTTTAAATTCTTTCTCTTTTTCAATCCTTTCCCAATTTTATGTGTTTTTCTTGCTCGTTTAACCCTTTTTTTTACTGTACATATTTAATCAGCAACTTCGCATATCATTTATTTAAACAGAACGTAACACTCTTACATTTATTCCCTCTTTCCCCCCCCCCCCCCCACCTCTCTCCACCTCCTTTCGCACACATATCATTTATCAAGCCTACGCAGTTGTTGGGTGTGAGCTTTCATGAATGAACACCCTCCTGTTGCATTTGTTTTTATTGTAGCTGCCCTGTGCTGTGCTCCATCCCTCCCCCACAGAGAACTAACAGCGCCTGACCATGAAGTTCAAGATGAAGGTTATGCCAGTAAAATACCAATAAAACTGTAACTGTATGCGAAAAGAGAAACAAAAAGAGCTTTCGCTCTCATGCATTCCAACAATGTTACTCGCAAGCTCTCTCTCTCTCACTTGCTTTCTCTCTTTGTCGTTCGCGAAACATTCGCGATTTAAATTGTTTTGTTTTCAGCGCTTTTTATACAAAAATTATGCTACTACAGATTTGGTGATGAGTTTCGCGGCGGCGGAGAGGAGTTGGAAGCGAGGAGCTAAACAGACTTTCTCTCGTGTGCTTTCTGCACTCTTTGTTGCGACGCACCTTTTCCACCCACCCATCCACACATTGCCTGAGCTTATGTTCTATTTCGTTTTTTGTTAGGTTGCTCTGGATACGCAGACTTAGAACTCGAACTTGGACCGTTTTCTTGTGACCCAATTTCGTGCCCTTGCGTGCACGGCGCTCAGAAGCTGTAGCAGCTGAATCGTAGCAGCAGCAGTAATGGAAGCATCACAGACTGAGATGCTGAAAGAGGCATGCCTGGCATTAAAGGCATTTCGGTTTGGCCCACAGATTTTACAGTCATTCATTCCTTGCGCTTGATTGGCTTTGTGTGCTTTCTTTGCTCTGCCGTTTCACATTTTGAGTACATTGAAACATCATTGAACAATTTGCAACAATTAATAGACTTATATTTAATTCATTTCTACTTAATGTTCAAGAATAAGGAATCTTTGCATAAAGATCAAGACCCTTTTTTAAAGTTTAAAGCTCATTAATCTTTGAACCACTGTACCGCAGTGATTGGTTTGTAGATGGTTTATAGAGTTTAGCAAACACACACACACACATACATATTTGCATGTTTGCATAGTGCATGAGGGCGTGATACGTTGCGTATGCTTGATGCCTGCCTTGCCTGCTGCCAATTACTTGTCAACATGTCGCGCTTCAGCAGCCAACCAACTAACTGTGATTGATTGTGTGTACGTGTAGCAATGTTGCGTATCCGTCTGCCTATGCGTGTGTGTGTGTGTATATGTGTGTGTGTGTTTTGTGTTGTCGCAGAAAAAAGCTGGCTGCTAACAGTGCATTCTGGCTGCCAAGCAACTGAAGCTGTTCAAAGTGTTCGTTGTGACATTTAAAAAAAAGGATAACTGTGCTCGCTTGAACAGGCGACAAAAGTAACAAAATCAAACTAGCATCAAGAACTAGAAACTAACTAACAAGTATGCGAAACGCGTTGTGATCTGATTCTTAATGTTACTTGGCCCAGTTAGCAGCCGGCACGTGACAATGGTGTGAACTTTGCAACTGTGATTGGCTCCACACCCACACACAAACACTCACACACACACACGAAAGTGTCTATATTTAGATTCTAGCCTTAGCTCGGGTGAAAGCTGTTTTGTGCCCTTAAAAACATGTCGCTTCATTAAAAGCATAATCCAAGCAGCTGTAAATTAATTAGTGCTCAACTACAAATGGCAGGATATTCTGCAATTTACTTCAGGCTGTATTTGAATGCATTCCTTTTAATTTCACTGCACTTCTCTACTCTTGCTTTCTCTTTCATTTTAAGCTG
Source organism: Scaptomyza tumidula (assembly GCA_035044465.1). Lineage (NCBI taxonomy): Eukaryota > Metazoa > Arthropoda > Insecta > Diptera > Drosophilidae > Scaptomyza > Scaptomyza tumidula. The sequence continues at coordinate 8,246,198 of JAWNNW010000442.1, read as the reverse complement.
ATAATGCCAACGGGGAGCTGCATTTCTGCTTTTGCCAGCTTAGGTGAATGCAAATGAAGCAGCTACCAAACAGAATGTCAGCTAAATCTTAAGGCCAAAGGTTGAAGCAGGTAAAAACAACAAAGTATAGTTGAATTAAAATATGTGTATTCGAATTCAGAAAAGCAAAGCTTTAAATGTTGCAGAAAATGAAAACTTTATCGTTTAAAAGTAAAACTCAATTGTTTTCAAGTTGAAAATTCCACACTACGATAAATTCTTAAAGCTTCTTAGTAACATTTATTCTTTAAAGTGTACGCATACAAATCACTGTTACTAATTATGCTTTCACTTTGGTTCTTTCGCTTTGTAGGTTCTACGCAATCTAATCAGATCTGAACGAAAGACAGGCCAAGAAACTAAACCCAAAGCAAAATGGCAATGTTCCATGAACACGCAACAATGAACGTTTAAAAAAAAGAGAAGATAATTCACAAAAAGTGAAGAAAAACTTACGAAACTCAAAATACAAGAAACAGATATAAAAACAACTTAGTGCCGGTGAATTTTTGGTAGTGTTTGTGACTATAGCCATTATCACAACACAGCAAATAGCAAACAGCACACACACATAAATAAATCAGGTCAAAGTTTAAACGCTTTTTACAACTGCTCAGCGATGCGCACGTGAAAACAAAGGAAAATGAAATAAGAATGAAGATGATATTTTAAGTAAGTTAAGCTATGAGGAATGAGTTCATTTAGTATTAAAATGATTAACTTTGCATGAAATGTTTTCTTGTCTTTCCTTTTAAGTAAGTTAGCAAATAATTGAACCTATGTGGAAAAACAAAAGTAAAGTTCATCTTGTATTAAAATGATAAACTTTGCATGAAATGTTTCCTAGTGTTTCCTTTGAAGAATCGTTTCGGTTGTTAACCTTTCTTCTTTGTACTCTGACTTCAAGACTTTGAGGAGTATCAATTTTCCTTCACGCTGCCATCTCTAATTGAGCAAAGTAAAGTAAAAACAAAACGAAAAAAAGTGTAGCATAGTTTAGTGCGCTGGCTTTTAATGTGTTGCGACAGTTTTAGCAGCAAAGTGATAAAACGACTTGATAGCCGCCACAAACCACGCCCCTTCCATAATGATAGAAGGCCAGGTGGTCGCCATTGAAATAACTTTAATTCATTGCTCGTAGCTCGTTGTTGTTTATTTGTCTACTGTTACTTTCGTTTCTAGCTGGCTCTTTCGGAAGGGTGTGACCGCATTTGCACTCAGGTGGCTGACTGAATGGGGATCTGGGTCGGTCACGAACACAACGACGTTGCCTTGAATTACTCTAGTCGCTGCGGCTGCTCTGTCGCAGTTTAATTAAAGTTGAGTTTCAATCGAAAATTTCATTGGGTTTTGGTGTTATTGCTTTATTTATTGAAGCGTCGTAGAAGAAGCAAACCTCTTCTCATCGCAATTGAGTAATTTCACTTGTGAGAACTGCAATAAAAAATTTGTTGTGTGTGGCACGTGTCGCATTTGTGCAACGTCAGCAACTTTAACGGGTGCTTTGAATCTTGAATCTATTTCCAAATAAAACCGTATTTATTTTTCATTCATCGAAGAACCTTTTTTTTCTTCGTGCCTACTTTTTGTTTTTATTTTTGATTCCTTTTTTTATGCTTTTGTCTGGCAAGTTTTGTCACGTAAATCAATTAACCAACGTTTCAAGCTAACTTATTGGGTGACATAAAAAAGTCTCGCCCAGGTTTGCAGACACTTTAGAGAGTGCTCGAATGAAAAATACTCTGTAAAGAGTTATGGCTTTGGGTAAGACTAGAAACAGTAGAAAGCAACTTCAACATACCCTATAATGAAAACAGAGTATATAAAGGGCACAAAGTAATAAAAGAAGCGTACGCAGCTGAGAGAACTTAAAAAAGAATCCTGTTCAGGTGCAGACAAAAGTTTATTGTCAACGCTTAAAACAAAAATTATGTCTAAAGTTAAGTTTAAATTGTGCGACTTTTAAGCTTAAATAATGTACAGACACATATCGAAAAAGCTTTGGCACACCTTAAAAAACGTTAAAAGCAGTCCAATTGGCAGCGAGTTCAAGGTCACAGCTAATCAAATTGTGTGGTTTGGCCTTTATCTAGCTAAAGTTGAGAGGAGAGAGTTGAGAGTTGAAAGGCGAGAGAGACAGCTACCAGTTTTCCATTTTCCAATTTGCAACGCCACAGTTGACTTTTGACTCGGACTAACTGACGTGTTTGCGTGCTTCAGGCTTAAACCACACATACACACACCCACAAAAATGATGATCGATGGCAAACGGAAATTATGGCTGCTGATAGAAAAGCACGCGAATGCTGCTGCTGTGTCGTCTGTTTTTTGGTCAAACAGTTTCTGCCATTTGCATGGGAATTGGTCGTTTTCATTAACTTTATTGACTTACTGCATTGTAGCACTAAACTAATGAACGCCCCACAAAATGTTAACTTTATCACGCATCGCCATCCAAAATGAGCTATTAAAATAAAATATTGCAACTAAATCAATGTCGCAAAACGAATTTATGGAAATGAAAAGCAGCGTGTAAAAATGTTATTAAAAAAAAAATATTGTTATCAATCAATTCAAGCGACATTTTAACGGTTTATTGACAGCTGAAGTGGACAAAAAGGAGCAAAAACTTTGCAATTATTTGAAGAGGGAAAAAAACCAAATGTATTCAATTAGAAGCAGAGTTTGCACACAAATATATATGTACACTTAGCGAAAAACGATGAAACTGTGTTACAAATCTAATCTGTTATGTCGAAAAAGCTTTTAGCTTAACTTGAAAGAAGCTTATAACTATAAAGTTCATATAGTTGACTTGACTATACCTTTGCACTCGACGTTTACTTTAAGTGTACTGTATGCATTAAAAGCACTCACGATAAACTCATTTTCTATAGCAACAAAGTTATGCACAGCTAATTAGTTGCCACAACAAAAGGTGGTTTGTTGTTGTTTGTTTAGTTGAAATGAAAATATTTTCGTTATGGCAGAACCTTGAGTAACTGTTGCTTGCTCAAAGGATATCCTGGCGATACCTGGTTTGTAATTTCAATGCAACACACACACACACGCACACATAGTCATTATTGTGTGTACTCTGCAGAATCGCAAGCAACAAAAGGCAAACACGGAAACAACTTGTTGCAACGAACAACAACAACAATCAAATTTTCCATGTTTGTGGGTGTGTCTTAGTTTGTATGAAGGTGTGTCTGCCTGTGTGTGTGTGTTTGTGTGTCATGGCAAGTGTTGTGAGCAGCGTTGAACAAACGCTATAAATAATTTATATTGTTTGCAAAAGGAAAGGTGTAAAAAATTCATTTCTCTTTGGACTTTTATATTAAGAGCTGTTTCTCTCGTATCCTTGAAACGACCCAAAATAACAACAAAAAAAAAATCCTGGTACAGCAAAATTACTTTAAATGTACATAAGTTAAAGCGAACTTAAATAATACACTCTATGACATTTTTACTTGCAATATGTTTGTTGTTAAGCCAACAGAACTATGTTCTTTCCATCACCCAAACAACTTTTAATCACTATTAATCCGCGTAAATATTACTTCTCGGCCACAGCAAAAACAACAATAAACAACGATAACAACAACAACAGTAAAACGTCATTCAATTACATTTATTTAATTGCTTGTGCTATTTCATTTCCTCTTATTTCTTTTTTGCAATAACTGCTCATGTGTTTGAGTCGAAGGGTGGGGGAGGGGGTTGTTGGAGCGTGTTTGTTGGAGCCGCAGGAGCACTTTTATCGAAGGACAACAAAGGCCATGAGCACTTTTACATATTGTAAATAAAACAAAGCGCAATTGTAACATGCACAAAACATATGTGTAACTAGCATACAATATGCACATACATACATACATACATATGCACATAACAAAACAAACAAAATGGCGAGAAACGACGGATGTAAATGCGAATTCGAATGGGTTTGGTAGGGTATTGAGTGGGCGTAGCTGTTATAATTGAAATGCCATTGTGCGCAGTGCGAGTGCCGCTGACGTTTCCGCTAAGCACACGCAATCAGGCATGAGCAGGGGCTAACAACCACCCAATACACTGGAAGAAAGTTAACAGGGTGTACAACAATTCACACTCGAGAAGTAATTTTTGACAACTTTTTCTCACTGTGTATTGGCCAGGAGCCCCGTTATGAAGTCCTGAAGCGAATCAAACTCAAGGACAGCGCCAGCCCGCGCGTCCGCAACCATTTACAAACAATGTAACAAGGGACGGACATGAACAAAACAACGATAACAACAAAAGCAACTAGCAAATGGCAGCCCAAAGCGAAGCCCTTTTCATTTAGCTATTTTCAAAACAGCTGCCAATACTCGTTGCTGTTGTTGTTGTTTTGTGTTACCATGACGTCCAGTGTGGCAGCAGCGATAAGGCTTTCTGCCTTTGTTTTAACAGGATGGGCAAAATTGATGCCGCTCCATGCAGCACCAGTTTTAATGGACAGCCATTAGAAGCAGTCCTAACTTTAGCACGAACATTAAAAGCGCACAACAACAAAACCGTCAGCAGCGGCAAAGCGGAGTAGCTGACGTGATGTGCATGCTGAGTATTTGTGCATGAGTGTATTATATACTAGGGATTAAAAATGGAGCTTAAAACTATGAAAGCAGAAGTACAAAATAAAATCAAGATAAACGTACCCTCAGTTAAGTCCATGGCAACGTGGAGACCTTTGAAGATTGAAGATTGAACACTGAAAGAATTTTATATGCAAATTGGTTTTTAAAACACTTTCTGCTCGTTAAATATATGCAAATTGTAAAAATTATTTTTCACAAAGTTAGCTCGTGGCCGCACATTTAAAATAACTGTAAACTTCCGCATCTACAAGGTTGCATTTCAAGCAGTGCGTGTGTAAGTCGCAGTTACTTTAAAAATATTCAACAGGTGGACGAATCACAGTATTTATGAAATCTAATAGTCAAATATATAGCCATCTCGTTAAGACATGTTTAAAAAAATTTAAATTCATTTAACAATGCAATTTGACAATGCAACTTAACAATGATATTTAGAAACAGTCCATTCAACGGTATTTCATTTGTGAAACAGTCACAGCGAATTGTCACAATGCGCATCTCTAATGCATATAGCCAACTCGCTCACACACGTGTTGCTGTTTAGTTTGTAAATTATTTACTATTTATTAATTGCAATGCAACGATTTTTGCGCGTATTTGGTGAGCACAAATGCAAAGTTATTGGCATGATACACGTAGATGCGCTGCCAGGTGAGCCAGCACAACCATTGGCAATCACAATCAATACAAATATTGTATAATATAAAACAAGGCACGCCAAAGTATGCCGGCAATTGGAAGCAGACAATTGAGAAGGCCAAATATGAAGCGCATTTATACAAAAGACACAAATTGGTATGAAAATAAAGTATATATGAACACAACATATGCATTATATGATGCCCTACCCCTAGGACTCTGTGCTTATTGAGAATATGCATGACATACCCTATGTGCAGGATCGTCTCCTGGGTGCAGAGATTGTGTCATGCATGACGCTACTTTCGCAGACTGTACGTAGCATACTGCCCAAGGAGACACCATGTGGCGTCCAGGTACTTGCCTGCGGCAATAAGCAAGCATTGGCCATTGCCAAAGCTAGTCAGCTGCAGTTCATACGCGCCGAGGGATTCGTTTATGGCCATGTGGCGGATGAGGGCTACACGGATGCCTGTGCAGGAGATTTGCTACGCTATCGCAAGCACATTGATGCCGAAGATGTGTTAATTTTCACCGATCTCAAGAAGAAGCACAGTTCACATGCGATCACCGAGGATGTCAGCCTGTTGGAAACGGCCCACGCAGCTGAATTCTTTCTCACCGATGGAATTATCATCACAGGGACGGCAACGGGACAGGCAGCCAGTGCAAAGGATGTGGAACAGCTAGCTGGAAAGCTGAAGGTGCCGCTAATTATTGGCTCTGGTGTGACGAAGCAGAACATAAGTGAATATTACGATGCTGCACAAGCGGTGATCATTGGCTCACATTTCAAAGAGGATGTCAACTGGGCAAAGGAGATCAGTGAGAATGCTGTGAAGCAGTTTATGGATGAGATCTGCGAGCTGCGATAGAGTTCTTGTTGTAGTAAATGCATTTTATTGTGTATTGTGTGATTATGAAAAGTGGAATAAATATATATATGTAGATTCGAAAAAAATGTTCAAGATATAGCTTGATAAAGTCTCAAAAGAGATACGTTTCACAAAAAAATAATATCAATATCTAAAAAAGATTGGCAAAAAAATCGTATATGCGTTCGCGTAATGTTGCGCTCTTAATGACACCAGCATTGGAGCTGATTAAACTGTTGCCACTTGGGAATTCAAAGGGTTTCATCTCCTGCTTAGCTAGTGCATCATCGAACTTGACGCGCTTCTTTTGAGGCGCCGAGAACAGTGCATCCTCCTGACTGGCGCCCTTTAGTGTCTGCGCTGGCGTTGTCCAGCCGCCGCTCTTCTGACTACCTCCACTTGAGCGTAAGGGATAGAGAACATCCTGAAAGTTGCCATTACCCAGCTCCGTATCGAAGAGATCCTCGCGTTTAATCGCTGTAGGAATGGTATTATCCACATTGTGCGCTCGAAAATATGACTTTGAGTCGGAGTAGCGACTGGCAAAGCCATAGCTGGGATCGGCATCATTTGGTGTGTTGGTGGTTTTGGTGCGCTTAAGAATGCTTCGCACTTGGACAGCCTTATCGCCAGTCGCAATCTTCTTGTAGAGCTTGGAGATGCGATTCTCTTTGCCAGCTGCCTGTTGTTCCTCTGTACCCAACGGCCGTCGCAGCTGGACAGTGGGTGGCGGCGGTGCTGGACGCTTAATAGTTGTTGTAGTACTGGATGACGACGTTGTCGTCAACGGCTTGACACGATTCACGGCATTGGGGATCTTGCGCTTGCGTGGAAAGCAAGCGTTGTGTGTGCTGGCGGATACATCAGCCTCCTCTTCCGAATCTGTCGAGCGGTTCTTATTGCGAAAAACCGTCTCGTATTCCTAAAAGCACAAACAAAGTATTAGTTAGACCAACATTTCATCTCGCCAAGATTAGCTACTCACGCATTTGCGCTTGTTGGGACTCAGTACATAATCACTGCCGAACTTCTTCATGTCTTTTTTGCGTATGGGCGTCCGCTTGCTTGAATCCTTGCGCAACGTTTTGCGGCACTGCACATGAAGATCGATGGCGTCCCGTATGAAGCTCACCCAGGTGCGAGCCACCTGCAAATCATCGCTGCCAAACAGAATGCCATCACTCTGACAAGATAGTTTAAAGTTCCCGGGCAACATTTCATAAACTTTGCACTTCTTCAATGGAAATATGCAACAGCATTCGAGAGAGTTCTCCACATGGGTGTTTGGAGCACGCTCCTTAATCACCTTACAGTACATAAAGATATCAGACATCAAAACACAATACCGCTTGATCTGCTGTCCCTTGTGCGTAATCTTGTATAGCATGCCCTCCTTGATGACCCTGCGAGATGGCTTCACAATGTTGGGAGTGCGATTGACCAATGAGTTTTGAAGATGTATTAAATATTGGGTGATTTCCTGATCCTCCACGCACGAATTAATGTGCAAAGCAGTCGCCTCGATCTCCTTGACTGATTCTGCATAAGAATATTAGGCGGAAATTAAAATGGAACATCTTGGAATAGAAGTATCACTCACCCTTAAGTAGCTTATAGTCTGCATCCGCTGGACTGGTGTAGAGCAGAACTTGTTGTAGTAGCAGCTTGTAGCGGGGTACACGCTGTATCGGCACAATCATCAGGGAGTTTAGCTTCCTTTGTACCTCTGGTCGACTTTCGGTCTCTTCCAGAAATTTGCGAAAAACAGGATTCTTGCTTATCAAGTCTTGGAGTATGAACAAAGCTCCACGATAATCGAAAGCGTAAACGGAGTACAGCTTGAAAAATGGTGCCATCTTGATGAAGGCGTGAGCCACATTCTCCATATTTGCCTCCAGCTCTCGCAGGAATTCCCCATTCAAATTGTGTATCATCTCGATCTGGCCGAAAAGCGCCGTGTGATTGGCGGCATCAATGATTGCCTGCTCTTTGAGTGGTCTTACAAAGTATTTCATTAACAGTTCAAGCTGCTCCAAGTAAGACTTCTCCGACGTTATGATCTCCTGTACGGCTTGGAGACGAAAAGCAATCCGTTTGCCTGCCTCCGGATTTGGTGAGCCGATGGGGCTGCTCGAATTGCTGTCCAGCATAGAACATACTACAAAAGAGTTTAAACACAAATACAATAGCATTCTTAAACACGCCCCTTTCCTTTAGTGCTTACCCTTCTTACGCGACTTGGCCGTCAAAAGATTTCGCTCCTGCAAAACCTGACGTAGCTCGCGACTAAAGCTGAGCGGAGTGTGCGGCGAGTTGCCAACATTCTGGTTGTGGCTTTTATGTCTTGGCGTGAACATTTTCAATTAATTTTTCCTTGGACGAAAAGTTAATGCAACGCGACGCCAACTGCAACACCTGCTGGCGGCTGGGTTTGAAAATTAAATTACCATTCACTGCGAAAAGACGCCATCACTTCACAAATATCGATAGCTTTGGCAGCCCTGTTATGCATTTAAAAAGTAGAAACGGCTAGCATTTTTTAAAACAAATTAGTAAGTTATCTCTATTTTTTGATTCTAATCAATTCAATAAATGGCAAATAGCTGAGTAAAATATAGTCACACATCTAGTTTTTATTTTTTCTTAATTCAACTCAGCAACAAGTGGGAAATAATAACAGACACTGCTTGCTCTTGAAGCCCTGGCACGAACACTTGTTACTCGTTCACTATTTTGAAACAGTGCCTGCAGCCATGGTCAGCGAGTGACTGCATCAACAATAATTATTTTTATACGTGTTCGTGGCTCAATTCTTGTTTTTATCCATTTATTTGAATGTTTCTCACACAATGCATGCCAAGCTAAGTGAAATGGAAATGCGCATTGCAGCGCGCCTCAATGAGACGCTAGGCAAGGATGCCAATCAACTGCATCGCGCTTCTCTCCTAGTTGATAGCTACAAGCAGCAATTGCAAGCGCTTAATGAAACCGTGAGTATAAATAATGATTGCAAAGGAAACATATCATATCACTGTCTCCAGTTGACAGCTCAACTATGAGGATCACCAAAATGTGTCCAGCTACAGGTCAGCACTTAACTGCCAGCAGCAGGTCTGCGAGAGCATCGACTTTGAACTAGAGAAACTGTCTCAATTCAGAGAGAAACTGAAATTGAAGTTAGAGGAATGCCAGCCAGCTCTGCAGGGCGTAGCCGAGGATCTGCAGCAGGTGCGTCAGTTGCAGAATGCGACACAGTATTTGCGTCTGGTGCAGGATATCCAGGAGATAAGCGCAGCGCTAAGCAACAGCATCAATGGCAAGGACGAAGATAAACTGGTTAATCTCTATTTGACACTCTATGAAAGCGACGATTGCGAGCATAGCGTGGTGGGTCGCTTGCATGCTGTCCAAGCGCGATCCCTTAAATCCTTTGCGGACTCCACTGCCATCTACTGGCACAAGCTGCTGCAGCAGCGTCTCTCAAGCGAGTTTGAGACAGTACTGAAAGCAATGCGCTGGGCGCATCAGGAGCAGCAGCCACTTAACTATTCCCCCAGCCGAGACACTGCCAAGGCTCAACTACTCGCCGAGTACATGTTCCTTATCAAATCCCCTGCAGAGGAGCATGCTCCACTGCAAAGCATCACACCTAGCATTGCTTGCCCGCCAATTAGTCATGTGGTCCAGCTGCTTTTGGCACCCTATCGCCAACGTTTCATGTTTCACTTTACGGGCAGCCGGCAAACGAATCGCTTGGACAAGCCCGAATGGTTCTACACCCAAATACTCAACTGGGGCAAACAGACGCATTTCTTTGTAGGCAAAACATTTCAGCCAGCTGCAATGAAAGCCGGCAAACTAGATTACAACTTAAGGGTGAGATCACATGTCATTGATTTTTTTACTCTTAACTTAACCGGATTCTATTTCAGCTGGAGTATATGCGCGGTTTGGTTCAATTGACAATTGAGAAGCTAGCTGCAGATATGGAGCAGATTGCCCAGGATGAGAATCTGTTTGCTCATCTTCTAGATGAAACATTGGCTTTTGAGGCTGAGCTGCGCGAAACCTTTGGCTATCCGGCCAGCTTTCCCAGCGCCATCTCTGTGCTGACACAGCCCATGTATCTATTGAAATGGATTGCGCTCGAGGAGCAGTGTATGCTAAAACAGAACTATAGAATCCAACAACTCAAGTCTAACTTATTCAACCTTCAATTACAGTTTGTGCAGAGAAAATGGATCATATACTGCAGGCAGAGACACCGTTTCAGCTCATTGATCCAAATAGCTATGAGGATGACCTTAAGATTCCCAGGTGTGCAGATCAATTTATGCGCCTGCTAGACGCCATCAAGGATCGATACTATGCGCTCATCCAACCCGGTCATCAGCTGCAGTTTCTGTCGCTTCAGCTCGAATTGATTGACAGCTTCCGGCGACGTCTTGTTCAATTGCACAGCAGTCACGCTGTTCCCAGCGTGCCCGTACTTAATGCTATTAATTATTTAATTATGGTTCTGCGAGAGTGGGGTGAAAATGTACACTATCTGCATTTGCATGCGGCGCTAGCGGGTCCAAATGCAAGTGAAATAAACTCGGTGTTCGAGCATGCTGTTGCCGAGTTGGAGCATTGGGCACGTCAACTGATGCGAAATCTGGCCAACAAGGCTGTGAATGAGATGAAGGCCAAATCGTTGAACTATCGCCATGATGCGTGGCCCAGCATGCCCGAACAGAATAGCCGGGAACCGTTCATACTTTCACCAAGCGGTGGTGAAATGTTTCAAGTCCTTGTCACACTGCTGCACAATTTGGAGCGTGAGTTGTCCGCCAATCTATTCAATCAGACACTGCGCCTTATGGCCCAACAGATCGATGACTTTATGCTCGAGAATATGGTATTGAATACCAGATTCACACCATCGGGCGCAGCTCAATTCAACTACGATATGACGCTGCTCTTTGCTCTATTTGGACAATATACGCGACGTCCCGAACTGCTCTTTAAACGGTGAGTCATTGACCCGGCTATGCGATGCGTCATTGTGTATTAATTTGATATATTTTTGTATAATTTGCATGATAGAATTCACGACGCTTGCAAACTGCTGACGGCAGCAAGGGGAACGGCTTTGTTATTGCTGGAAACGTTGCGCAGTGAAAAATCAGTCGAGGAGAAAACAATACCATTGCATGAGCTTCGCGTGCTCAGTTTGAACAGTCGACAGTGTGTCGAGGTGTTGGAAAGGCGGATAGACATTAAAATGTTTTAAAAAAAAATTAATGCTTATGTTGCAAATTACATAAAATCCAATTTGTTGTCCGTGCAATCAATGCCTTTACTTTTTGATAGTTCTTTAAAAATTGGGTCGGTTTTAAGTATATTTTATATATTTGTATATATTTTATAATTAATTAATAATAAACCTAAATACAAATATATATAAATTGCATTGTACACAACATATTTGACCCCTTTTTTCTTATCAGTAAAAACCAATACTTTACTTCTTTGTTTCTAATCTTTCTACTTTGTCATCTTTGTTTCTAAGCATACTATTTTCACAACTGTTAAACAATCAGTTCAACAATGTTTTCTCGCATTACTGGAACAATCAAATGAACATTATTATCACAAGCATTCAATAGAATCAACAACAATCCATGGAAAAAACACTCGCACAATTATTGTAGATATTTTTTATTACTATTCATTATTAGGAGCGCAATATACATACATAATATAATATACAATATTTTATATAAGCACTCAATTAAGTGTTTTTTGACATTCATTTTACTTTTCACAATTAAATGGAAAATAATTTTTGTTTGCCAAAAGTTTAAATCGCTTTTTTATGGTATTTAAAATCTGTAAAAACATGCACATACACATACAAAAAAAAAATAAAACATGCATTAACTTTTTATAACAATAAATTGATCTAAAAATACATAGCGTAAAATTAATGTATTTATATATATTGGTATAATATGAGTTTTTGTGTGTACACTCATTTCAGACAAACAATTCCAGTTAGTTAATACCAATTATTTTTGCGACACAATATAGACGCTCATCACATTATCATCATCATCACCATCATCATCTTTCATATACAATTTTTCATTCAACATTATACTAAAAATTTCTTTCGAGAATGCGCCCGCATACACACATTCCTATATGAAGCTCATTTCCAAACGATATATATATATAATTATTAACAGATTAACAGCTAGAGATGCTGGTGTTGTTCGAGTTGTAGTTCTATTCAAAGTTCTGATAGTTTGCCGCGTTGATAAATGATGCACGTTGTGCTGGCGTCATATTGAGATTGCCACGATGCTTCTTGTCATACGCCCAGATGACGCAGGTGGCAATCATTGCCAGAGTGAGCCAACCCATAAAGAATAGCTGCACCCAGGTATGATCGGGTTTGGTGCGATCCGCAATGATGCCGGTAAGAATGGTGATGACAGCCAGGCCGAGATTCTGTACTGATTGACAAAAGCCGTATGCGGTGCCCAGTTGATATTCGGGTATGATGAGTGCCACCAATGGCCAAAGACTGGCCGCAAGCATCGAATACGACAGACCCATAATGCTCATGCCTACATACGGATTCAGTTGGGTGAAGGTGAGGAGCGCATGTGCTCCAATTGTTGTAACTGTCGCAGTCAACACCCAGGTAACATTGCGTCCCAGTTTGTCAATGATAAAGCCAAATAAGGGCGATGATACCGTTGCAATTAGATAGACCAATGCGTCAACGGAATTTGCCTCCGCTGCCGTATAGTGAAAGCGATCCATGAAGAACGTCTGACCGAGGGCAATAAACGGAAAGATGGCCACATAGTACGCCACACAAATGATGGAGACCATCCAGAAGGGCGCCTTAAATGTGAACACATCCATCAACTTTGGTATCTCACCCGTTGGGTTATTATTGCGCTGCAAAATCCGCTCCGCACGCTTATCCATCCAGCCGAGAATCAAGGCACACATAAAGGACATGACGCAGGTGAGCGTGGCGAGCATCAGGACGACGCCAAGTGCATGATATGATTGATAGAACTTGCTAACATATTCATAGATGGGCTGCATCACCCAAAAGTTGACAGTGCTGCCAAAACGTGCCACAGACAACTGCAATCCAAAGACCATGTTTAGCTCCTTGCCCTTAAACCAAAGCACCGCATAACTGTTTTGTGCCACGGCCAGCGACTCAGCGCCAATGCCAAAGATGAAGCGTCCAAGTATCATCAGCCAGAACGCATCCAATAGGGCGCCACTAGCAAAGAGCAATTGTCCCACCAGCAAGATCAGCATATAGATAATCGAGCCCAGACGTATGCCGAACAGGCGATCGATTAGAAAGCCACCCACAAAGCATAGCACAACATTTGGCCACGAGTAGATGGAATAGATGAGCGTAAATTGCGTCGAACTCAACTCCAATTCCTTTTCAAAAACCGCCTTCAGCGCTGCGGGATTATCGTAGCAGAAATATGAGCCAAAACCGAGCAGGCACATAAAAACGAGAGCCTGGAATCGATGGCAGGTGCTCGATGGCATACAGCAGCCGCCCTGAGGCAGCTCTAGCTCATTATCCTGTGGACCACGAACCGTTGCCTCATCGGGCTGCTCCCCCACCTCCTCGTTGTCCACAATGCGCTCTTCATCTTCGCGAGCCATGACTGTTCACTGGCTGGCACTGATCGGATAAATAAGTTGCCCGGTTGTGACCCGTTTCAAAGGGCGTATTAAAATCGTAGTTGATATCGTTAAATTGTTTTTGTTTGTTTTTGCTGATTTCTGCAATAAAACAAAAAAGAAATGTAGTTGTATCTGGTTCCACTTCTACGAACACATACACACACACACATAACTACAAGTTGCTTGCATGCGTGTGTGTGTGTTTTCAACTCTTTTGCTTTGTCTGCTTTAGGGTTATCTCGTTCCGTTTTTTTGTGTATTTGTTTACTGTACTCCGTACTCTTTGTCTATTGTCTGCGTAGTAGTTTACGCATTAGTTTTTGTTTTACAAACGCTTATCAAGCATTTTACAGTCTACTTACAGCAATTACACTCTGAAAGTGTTGTTGTTGTTATTGCACACAACGCACTTAAATGTTACAGCGCTAGCTGTTAAGTGCACCTGAACTTTGTTAGCGTTCAAATAAAACTAAATTCGATTTTGATTTCTCTCCTACGCTTTGCGCTAATTAACGTTAATTACTCAGGCCATAATGCACTCGTTACAAGTAACGAGTATTTTTTGCGAAGTGATTCAGGGCTACTAAACGGAAACATCGATACTTGTTGCATTTATTTAAAGAAAATAAGTTGTTGAATGCACAGAAACATATAATTCAAAAGATAATTATTAAAAAAAAAATTGGTCCTCTTTTATTAACTTCATAAGCTGACAAACTCATATGCATTCTGTAATGTCAAATATTATTGCTTTGCAGCCCTGGTTAGCAGTGTAGTTTCAAAATTTGCATGTTGTTTAGTTTTGTCGGACACCATAAAATGCGTTTTTAATTATATAATCGGCTTGGTAATGGCATCTTCATCGATTGATACTAGCAAGCGCAAACCCAGACGCACACAAGGTACACCGGCCTTTATTTACCGCAATCGCTTTGCCTATGCCTTTCTTGCCGCTGGTACGGTGCTCTTCGGCATTTGGTGGTAAGTAACAAACAAGATGATATGTTAAACAAAAATTAATAAAAATTGTTTGGCCAGCTTGACGCCCATGCAACGCATTGCGAACGAGAAATTGTGCAAAACGCTATTGACTCCCACCGAGGAGGAGAAGGATCGTCGTGCATTATTTGATTTCGCAGCACCGCGACCCGGTAAATTTATCCGGGAAGCGATTGAAGAAAGCGAGAAATTGCGCACAGAACGCTAACAAACAACATCAATAACAATATTAAGATGGACAGGCATACACGCAAAGCAAACTTCAAGAAACTACAAGAACCGGCGACTAGAAAGCTGCGGTAAGGTAGCGATCAGCGATCTGTAATTTATGATCAATGAAACTGTCAGCAATTATTTATTAAATAATAAAATGTTAAAGTTTTTAATTTAACTATCTGTTTTTGTACTACATGAAGCTCCACGCGCAGTAACAGGGCAGCCACGCTTTCCGACTATTTCAATACACCCGAGCATTCCAGCAATGAGGAGCCAGCGGGGCAACAACATGAATCGCCGGCTGATAAAGATGAACCAAAAGCTAAAAAAACACGCGAGAGTCGTCAGACATCGCCCCCCGTTGTACCAAAGCCTAAAAAGGCGCCCAAACTGAAAACAACTGCAACGCAGCGAAAGGGACGCGGTGGCTCCCGAGGACGCAGCAAACAGCAGCCAAGCATTAGCGATTTTCTGCGCAACGAGCAGCTCTTTGCAGAGGTAACGGCCCAGCATTGCGTTGCGGATAACTTTAGTCCCGATGACATAGAAATGGCGCTGGCACTGTCCAAGTCGGAGGCTGAAAAACTTGGTAGGTTGCGTCTGGAAGATACAACGCAGGAACAGGATGAAGTAGTTAATTTGCTTGATGCACAAGACGGTCAGTCCACAGAGAATATACGCCTCAAGCTACAAAAGTACGGATTTCGCACAGCCGCCAAAGAGGGTTAGTAAACAGGATTGCACTTAATCCTAACCAGTTGACTCAACATCATTTATATGTAGATTACAATATGCTATCGATTGCTGCGCTGCCTGCTGGCAAGCGGGGTAAACGCTGCAAATGGGCCAATAAATTTACACCACTCACACTACGAAATCCAGCGGAACAGCTAAGAAAAGTGGATGCCAAAGTAGCTGCTTTAATGGCTCAACAGGCGCGCACCAAACTGCCAAGTGCTGAAGATCATTATCCCTTCAAACTAGTCAGCTTGCAACTGCAGCAATTTGAAGCCAGAGCGAAGCAACGCATCATTACTCGCGATCGAAGTGACGAATCTTTAGAGAATCTGAGTGCGTATTATGTGAAGGATTTGTTTGAAGTTTCTCGCACTCCCGCACATCACCTGCTGAAGAACTGGGCGGCCATACCTGGACGCGATTTGTCGCCCAAGAGACTCAGTAAAGAGTGTTTACTTCGCAAGCAACAATTGGAGCAAGTCTATGCTGAGTTGGAGGCTCACTTTGGAGCGACTGCAGAGAAGGAGGAATTGGATGAGCTAGAAAAGCTGCTGGTGGATAATATGGTACAGGAAAATAGTCATTCGCTAGTTGAAATTGAAATGCAGGATGACAAGCAATTGCCAGTTGATAACTCGTTGGAAGATAATACGCAACAGCCGTCCGATCTGAATGAACTTGCTGTCACAGGCTGCAGTCCAATAAAAGAGCCACCCGATAAGCGTCCCAAAATGATGCTGGAGTTAAGCAGTGATAAAGAGAACGCGCAACCTAGTAGCTCCTCAAATCTATCCGTACCCACGATCAGCACACGCTGCACTTCGCCAGATCTCTTTGCTGATTCGGATGAGGATGAACAGGATGAAGAAGCTCCTTTAGCGTGTAGCGAGGAGATGCAAAACTTTTCATTGAAAGTCTACAAGAATATATCCACAACTGATATTAGTTGCTATGAGGTTTACTCCAGTGATGAAGGTAACGTTAACTAATTCCCTTATAATATTCCATTAAAAAAGAAGTTTCCCTTTTGTTGTAGTGAAGACTGTTACCGATGCTAAGGTGGAAGAAAGTGGCATTGAAGGTGAGAATTCCCATATGTCAATTCCTAATACCCTTTAACACATGCGTCTTGCAGCAACTTGCACAGAGAGCCCTATCGATCTTACACAAGATACGGATACTCCAGAATTAATACTGAATGTCACACCGAACGCATCTCCCTTTGGGCAACAAAGTCCAGTTATGGACCTGGATGAAGAAGTTGATACGTTGGAAATGCCTTCAACAGTCCAGACGGCTGACTTAAACAAATCTCTTTTTGAGGAACAAATTTTCCCACAAAGTCCAGTTATGGAATTTGATGCGTTGGTTAAGGATTCAACGGTACAGGCGACTGAATTTTCCATTGACAAAACAATGCAGGATAATGCCGACTTCGAACTTAGCTCCACATCTGAGTCTCAAATCTATTTGAACATGAGCTCAAATAGTTCCGCCAAATCACTTCCGACAGCATCATTCCACATAGCAAGCAGCAAAAATACCTCTCAGGATCTCTCACTCAGCTTTACACAATTGGAAAGCCCAAAACAAGCATTCCAGCGCAGTTTCAGTTTTACGCAATCGCCGAGGGAAAGATTACATTTGGAACACAGTTTTAAGAGCCCTTTAAGTCGTCGGAGCACCTCTTTCATTGAGAAACCAGTTTCTACATTAACATCACCTTTTAGTCAATCAGATGCGAGCATCGATTTGACGCAAGACAGTGACGATGATAAGGAGACTGATGGTGTCCTGCTCTCCGATGACGAAATCAATTATTCCATTTGGAAGGCGGACAAAACGTGTCTAAATTTGGATGAGGATGAGAGCAGCGAGAACGAAAGCGCTTACAGTTCACCCTTAACTAAAATGAAGACTGTGCCATATTTTAAGACGATAGAGGATTTTGATGCATATCTGGATAATTTGCCAACAACTTCCACTAAATCCTGCAATTCACATTCGCCCAACAAAAGCGCTTTAAGCAAGGAACGCGCCGAGTTTGGCATATTAGATGCAGCGGTCTCTCAGACTTTTACGCCTTCCCAGCTAACTAGTCCAACCAAGGCATTGAACTCATCTCAATTGCATATAGATTGGAATGAGGCATCCTTTTTAGAGACGCCACCAGAAGTTCCACTGAAACGCTACTCCAACAGCTGCAATCAAAAATTTAAAGAGCTGTTGAACGACATCTCAGAGCCAGACAAACCCATTGAAGATGACGATGAGATAGATGAGTTTGATCGTTTGGTTTTCCAAGAAATCAAAGATTCAACAGTCGAGGCAATGCCAAGTGGTTTAGATCGTCTGCTTATGGGTGAGATAAATGTGGATAGCTTGCCCGATTCGGTGAAGCCCGTAAGTCCAGCAAAATCAACAACTGTCTCTAATAAATTGGAACTTAACGGTCAAGTGTACAATGTATCCGTTTGCCACACACGCAAGCCGGATTTCGTGCATCTCACCGAAGCGGAGCTGCTGCAACAGCTTTATAATTATGGAATTAAGCCACTTAAACGCAAACAGGCCGTCAAATTATTAGAGTACATATATAATCAAACGCATCCAATAATGCTGCCACCGGAGGAGCCTCAACCTCAACCACAACGACTGCTTCAATCACGCTCCAAATCTACACCGGTGAATGGCAGCACTAGCAAATCTCGCGTCCAGCTGATACACAATGCCAGCAATGATTGCCTGACGCCCACGGAAGTTGCTCCAAATATTACCAAGCAGAGGTTTAGGGATGCTCCGGGAACGGAGCTGCTGCGTTTTTCGCAGGCTCTGCCGCCGGCTCTTTGTGATGACTTTGAGTGCTATGTACTCCAGACAAATGTGAGCAGGAAGACGCCACAGCCGTTGCTACCCCTTCACATTGCCTGGCACAATTTGATTTGCGCCAATCCTCAGCTGCATGAGAGTGTGCTTATGTTTGAGCCCATTGATTTGCAGGAGATCTATTTATATCTTAAAGAGCTCGGTCATCGCTATGATCCCAAGGAACTCAAGTGTTTCTTTGACAGACGCTGCATCATATTCCGTTATGAGTTGGCGCCGCCAGCAAAACAGGCTCAAAGACACACCAGAAAACCGAAGTCTAAGAAAGCCAACTTGAAATCTAAGTAAATTTTCACTTTAAGAAGATTATATTGTTTGATAATGTTTAAAGATTTATATTATAATTTCTGTTAAGTAATGTAATTAGCTTGAAATTGAGCCTTGGGGCACAGTTTATTTTGAATCGCGCAATTTACTTTTTTATATTTGAATTTGCCAAATTGAATTATATGAAACGTTTGTTATTAAAAATGTATTTTTCCGAGAACCTGATCGATAGCCACCTCCAGAACGTGATCAACATCAGGTGAGGGTATTTCATCATCCATCATAACTATTTCGTTTCTTGTATACTTGTCGATATTCTCAAAACGCGGTTTCTTCGGATGCTTGCCTTTTAAATATTTCTCACACTTTTCTACCATCTTGTCGGTAAGTTCCAGATCTAGATCGAGATCAGTTATGGGATCTGTTAGAATTTGGTGGCACGTAAGAAAAGTTTCCAGGACATCCATAGTTATAATAAGTACGTTAAAATTTAAGTTTTAAAAGTTTATACTCCGATAAATATTTATTGCCTACTATATTTGCTTTGACTGCGATCGTAATTTGTATTGTATGTTAAATGTGAAGTCTGGCAACTCTAAACAGCTGCAGGCGGCATTCGATGATTCAAATTTGAAAAAAAGGGAAAGCAAAAGAAAATTATTATTTGAAGCGAATAAATATAAAAAAAGGTTCATAAACAATTTAATACTTTTAGGTTCGAAAAAGTAATTAATTCGTAATAGCCAAAGTATTTAAGTAAAATTTGCTTATGTGCCTTTTTGATGCTGTACAGTAATCGATGACCGCTGTTAACCAGCAGCTGTTATGTTAATTTGGTGTTACAGACACAAATTGCCATTTTTAATTTGATTTTCTTTTCGTATTGTGCTATCTTTTTCCATAAATTAATGAAAGGGACACTTTTACAAAATTGTTTTAAGTAAAGAACGTTTGAAGCAGTTAGCAAACGAGCAAATACCAAATTTTTAGTAGCTCAATAACATTTGAGCATTCGTTAAAAGTTAAGGGTGCCCACAGTATGGTAGGGAGCTGTCACTGTGGTGAGCAAACAGAAGAAAAGGAGAAACACAGCAACACACACAAATCAGAAGTCCAAAGCCTACCAAAATCTTCGTGCAGTCACACAACAACAATAACAACAAGTGTCTAGCGCATTCAGTAAAACTAATTACCCAAACACATTTTTTGGAACACGAAGTGCAGCGTTGTGATGCGTACCTGTCTAGTGACCCGAGTGTGAGTGCATAATTTACAGTTTGGCCTTCCCCTGCGCAACAACAAAGGCATCGTGAACGACCCACACGCTTACGCACACACACATACACAAGTACGCATACTACGCAAATAGACACAGTTATACAAATACATAAATACATATGCGCATAGATTGCGATACCTGCGATTGTGTTTTGTCACCAATTAACAACACCAAAATACGTTCCGTTTCACATACAAACACGCAAACACACTCACCCGCGCGCGTAAATAACAACAATTCAATATGGGTCTTTTACTGTCGCGATTATGGCGCATGTTTGGCAACGAGGAGCACAAACTGGTAATGGTTGGCCTCGACAATGCGGGCAAAACAACAATACTGTATCAATTTCTGATGAACGAGGTTGTCCACACCAGCCCCACTATTGGATCAAACGTCGAGGAAGTCGTCTGGCGGAATATACACTTTCTTGTCTGGGATTTGGGTGGTCAACAAAGCTTACGTGCTGCCTGGAGCACCTACTACACAAACACAGAGCTGGTGATTATGGTGATCGATTCAACGGATCGCGAACGTTTGGCTGTGACACGAGAGGAACTTTATCGGATGCTACAGCACGAGGATCTGAGTAAAGCGAGTCTGCTTGTATACGCCAACAAGCAGGATCTCAAGGGTGCAATGTCAGCGGCCGAAATCTCAAGACAACTGGATCTAACGTCCATCAAGAAGCATCAATGGCACATACAGGCATGTTGTGCGCTCACGGGCGAGGGATTGTATCAGGGACTCGAATGGGTTGCTCAGCGCATTAAGAACAAATGACACGTCACGTCAGTACGGATGGGCTGATAGTTTATAGTTATTCATTTAATTTAGACTAAATAAATCAATTTAAAATTATATATATATGTATACTATACTATACTATATATATGTAAAACTGTAAAGACACACCACTAACTATAAATGTGAAAAATTTTGAAAGCGTTTGTTGAAAATGAAATCATGTTGTTGTTTTAAGCAAGACAAAGCAAAGCAAAAAAAAGCGAAAGCAAAGCCAGTTTTATGAACAGTGCTTTAGTTTAAAACTCCTGCCTTTGTTTACAAACAAAAACTCACCTATAATAAAATAGTGTACGCATATATAAAAAAACGCTAATATTATGTCGCCCCCTCCCTCCTCAACATAACAGTTAAATAAGATATGCTAATTTGTAAGATCGACAAAAGCCAATTAATAACTTCCAATAAATTTAAAAAATAAACAAGTTTATTTCCAAATTGTTTTTAAGTTATAATACATAGAGTTGGACGTATGTTGTTTTTTTCCATTGTTGTAACCGAACTGAACATTTGCATTGTAATTGACGTCGTTTAATTCATTGCATTCATTCATTGTTGTTTGTTGCATTTGTGTGATGATGTGTGAGATTATTTTTTTCGTTTGTTTGTTTTTGTACTCTAGCCACCAAAATAAATATTTATGTACTTGTATAATGAATAAATTAAGTTTTTGTTACTCATCTCTCTCTCTTCCTCTCTGTCTGTCCGTATCTTTCGAGTAGACACAACAAATTAACAAGTTTAGTTTAGGATTATCGAAAAAACATGCATATATAAATAAATATAAATACTACATTATAGCCACACAGAGCAAAATGATCACAAAATAAACGGAAAAGAATAAAAATTAAAACTGATATCAAATTCAGATGTCGTCTATGTGAGATTGCAGGAGCTGCTGCAGCTCTTAAGAGGCTTGCTCTGACCCAGCTGCACGGTGTTATCATCTATGGCCTCAACACTGCTGGAATCATGCTGGCGCTGTCAAAGAAGAAACAATAATGAAAATATTTGTTAAATTATCTTTTTTTGCTTAATGTACCTTAAGTTCGGTGGCCAAACATCGAAAGGCATCTTCGACGTTGGTGTTCTCCTTGGCAGATGTTTCCATAACAAATAGGATTTCAGGTATATACTGACACATTTGGCGCGCCTCCTCAAAGTCCACCTCACGCTCCTCCTCGAGATCACATTTATTGCCAATCAGTATAATAAGCACATTGGAAGCCGTATATCTGCGCACCTCTTCGATCCATTTCTGTAGGTTCGCAAACGTCGAACGTTTCGTGATGTCATACACTGTACATAATAATAAACATCAATTTGAGTGGCACTTTGAAATAAAGCGATAAGGACTGCACTGCATGGCGAATGCTGCCGTAGGCTATTAAAAATCAACGCAGCCATAATAAACATAAAAGTGTGTGCGACTTCTTATCACAACAGGCCATGACAGTAATATTCGCAGGGGTCAAACGATAAGGTTTGCTATCATGACAAATGGTGAGCATTCTATTTTTGGTTCACTTACCAATTATGACACCGTTGTTGGCGCGATAATAACTCTGAGTAATGGTACGAAAACGCTCCTGTCCAGCTGTATCCCAGATTTGTAGCTATAAAAACAAATATATTCACAGGTGTTAACAAGCATTTTGTCGCATTTTGTTTACCTTGACTTGTTTGCCCTCAACTTCAATGGTTTTCATTGAGAAGTCAACGCCAATGGTATTCCCATGTCTCTCCACATAGTTGCCCGTCTTGAAACGTTGCAAAATTGACGTTTTTCCCGTACAACAATCCCCGATTAGCACAATTTTAAAGAGGAAATCAAAATTCTCCTCATTGGGCAGTGCCATCAATGTTTGTGGATTACGCGCCGTCATTTTGTGTCCCAGCGAAGACGACTTGCGCAACCTTCAGTGTTGCTGGTACGGTTGTTTGTGTAATTTAGTTATTGTTTAGCATGGAAAATGTTTAATTTTCTGTTTTAATTCGTTGATAGCAATGGAAATGCGTTGCACAAAGACTCTGTTATGGTACTCTATCAACATTGATAAAACGGGTATTTCGGTTCAATTGGATATATTTTGTTTGTGGACATGGTCATTGTTAACTAGCCAAATGTTATTAATCATCACACACTTTTCATGTAGCGCATTGTTAAATACAAACAAATTCAGCCAGTTATGGCGGCTTATTCAATATTAATTCTTGTAGTCGGCATTGCAGAGTATTGTGTTACTCATCACAGTGCTCTGTTTTGTTTTCTACTTGCAGGTGTGTGCTAGTTGGTGACATTTAACAGCACTGCTTAAACAGAGTTTTACAGCACTGCTTTTACTAAGGCGCGCTTTCATATGATTTTAAATTTATACTATAAGCAAGAGCTTATGATAAGCTAAGTCGGTTTTAAAAAATGAAAATAAATCGTGCTATAGTGATAAGCGATTTGAGATAAGCTTATTCGGCTTTGTCTCCGATTCAAACAAATTTATAAAATTTTTACTGCCTTATTAATATCAGTCTGATTAGATATTACAATTGTTAGTTCTTATCTGTAAACATAATAAAGCAATAAAGATAATCTTATCTGTTTCTTTTAAATATTTATGGAGGCACAATATTTATATATACATATATACGGTAGTTATATTAACAAATCTGATATTGCCCAGAATATCAAATTTTGGTTTACTTTAAGTGTGTGCGTGCGCTGCCATAAATATTCTAGTCATGCGTACGTACACATAAATTTCGTTTACTACAATTGAGAGGCTAATTATTGTTGAAAAAGCTTTTAAATTACATAGCTCACTTAAAAGCTTGCCGGCATTGCGAGAAGCCACAAAAGTTTTCGTTGTTTTAAGAAATAAAAGGTAGCCGGCTACGCATCAATTTCAGTTGTAGTCTTTTCTCCCCAGCGCTTACAACATGCCGAAACTTGTTCTCTATGGCGTGGACATGAGTCCCCCAGTGCGTGCCTGTTTGCTGACGCTACGGGCCCTCGACTTGCCTTTTGAATACAAGGAAGTGAATCTATTGGCTGGTGAGCACATTAGTGAGGAATTCCTGAAGAAGAATCCCCAGCATACAGTTCCCGTTCTGGACGATGATGGTACTTTTTTCTGGGATTCCCATGCCATTTGCAGCTACCTTGTGGATAAGTATGGCAAATCCGATGAACTCTATCCCAAGGATCTGGTTAAGAGAGCGCATCTGCAGCAGCGTCTATATTTCGATGCAAGTGTTCTTTTCATGGCGCTGAGAAACATCAGTTTGCCATATTTCCAAAAGCAGATAACGCAGGTGCCCCAGGAAAAAATCGACAATGTTACCGAAGGCTACGATCATCTGGAAAAATTCCTGGGCGATAATCTGTATTTGACGGGCAATACTGTGACCATTGCGGATTTTTGCTGTGTGGCTACGGCCTCCTCGCTGCCGGGTCTTCGGGAAATTGATCCAGTGAAATATCCAAAACTTCTTGCTTGGCTGGATCGTCTTGCAAAGCTACCATATTATCATGAAGCGAATACCGTCGGCGTTACAAAGTACATTAATGTTTTCAAGAGCGCAGCATTGACCATTGTCTAAGTATGTTTAATATGAAATCATAAAATATATGCATAAATTGTTTTTTACATATATTTTTTTGTTAATTGCTTATCGATAACAAATCTGCGATCAGCATCTCATGGTAGAAAACTTAGCAGTAGATCATTGCACTGTGTGGCAACCCTACGTTAAGTCAGGGCCCGCACAAATATGAAATATTATAGTTTATGTATAGTATAGACATATTCTATATTAAGACTTAAATTAGTGAGGGCGTAACTGGTATTTAAAAATTTTGCAAGTCATGCTCACATAAACAAAAATTTTTATTGCTTTAATTGGAAGATTGATTATCGTTTGAAAAGCTTTAGAACGAAAAAGCTTTTCAGAAAAAAGCTATACCGGCACTATTTATATGACGTTCTCTTGTGAACAGTAGACATAAATCAGTTGAATTGTGTTCTTTGCAGCATTCGCATCATGACAAAATTAGTTCTTTATGGTATAGACTTCAGTCCTCCAGTGCGTGCCTGTCTGATGACGCTCCGGGCCCTCGATTTGCCTTACGAGTATAAGCAATTAAATCTCCCATGTGGTGAGCACATGACTGAGGAATTCATTAAAATAAATCCACAGCATACAGTTCCCGTATTGGAAGATGATGGCACTTTCTTGTGGGATTCACATGCCATATGCTGCTATCTGGTTGATAAGTATGGCAAGTCCGATGAACTTTATCCTAAAGATCTGGTAAAGAGAGCACAACTGCACCAGCGTTTGTTTTTCGAAGCCAGTGTTCTCTTCATGTCAGTGAGGAACATCAGTGCGCCATATTTTAGAAAGAATATAACGCAGGTGCCCCAAGAGAAGATCGACAATATTATCGAAGGCTGCGATTTTCTGGAGAAGTTTCTGGGCGACAACCTCTACGTGACGGGGAATACTTTGACCATTGCTGATTTCAGCTGTGCAACAACCGTATCCTCGCTGCCAGCTATCTTGAAATTTGATCCATTGAAATATCCAAAAATATTTGCTTGGCTGGATCGTCTAGCTAAGCTGCCATATTATCAGGAGATTAATCAGAAGGGCATTGAGATGTGTATGGGCCTTTTAAAGACCGCACTGACAATTGTCTAAATTGATCTTATAAATATACATAAATCAAGTTTTACTCTCACAATTAATATTTGCTTCTTCTTATCACACAACAAACTGCTGTTGAGCATATTATCGTTAAGCTCTGTGCAACACTGGTTTTGCGCTATGTGGCAGCACTGCGTCACATAGGCGCGCGCATCACAAAATTCGAATTTTGTAAAACGTTTAAAGCTATTGCCATTATGCAAGACAATCGGATATGGTAAGCGGCTTATTTAAATGAGGCAATAACAAATGGAAAGCGATTGACTGTGCGAAATTATGTCAATCATCGTTCGCATCGCTTCATTAAGGCGGCCCTCACGTACCTTGGGCTCGCTGATAACGATTTATCGTGTTTACATGTAGCTCAATAAATTTTCACCACGTAGTTAATGATGGCACCATTTGCGATACCCAAATCGACTTAATTGAGCGGTAAATATTTATCACTCAATACAAATATTTCTAGTCAAATTTTCCCCAAAGATATTTTAATAGCTTCTCCATATGCAGAACCTTGACCTAGTTTTTCCTCAACAAAATTTACTTCTTGACTTTTAGACTCACTTTCAAAATCGTAGCGGAAGCTGGCATCTTCATTAGCTCGTTACGGCTCACGCACACGCCCGATGTTTATTCCAGGCCACCGATAAAAACATGTTCTTTACCATGTTCTCTTGCAACTTTAATGCGAAATAGACAAGCCACTGGGACAACTGGCCAAACGCCTTTACTAGCCATGATTGCCAAGTGGATTGGAAAACCGCATTATAACTATGTATGGCATTAGATTTTGTATACGCACTCTCGTTTTATTTCGCATGGAAAGTTAAACAGCCAGATCAAGAATTTCTGTTCGCAATGTTGATGAATGATAAACAAATGGATGTAACCAATTTTTTGACTTGACTAATTGTTAGTTTTAGGCGCCTGGCGACCTAAATTTGTGGTAGGATCATGACTCATTGGCATTACCAATGCACTTCCTAGCAGGGCAACTAAGCAACTTATACACTTGAACAAATTTCTTGACAGCAAATGAACATTATAATCCTTAAAGATTTTTATGGTATTCTCTGGCTTGTAAAGAATAGTTATTAAAATTGCCTAAAACTTATCTTGTCAATACATGTCGTTAGTTCTAGTCTCATTGTTTTTCTATGTGTTTATTGTGGTGGCCTCTTGTCTATTGCTGTCTGTTTATAGCCAATATGAAATCCACACACACACACACACACATATATGTAGCTAAAGCTATATGGCCAATGAATGCCTTGGTCAACAGCAACAGTCTTTCATACTGGTTTGTCGTTTTGGCTACCCAAAGTAGCTTCTTCTGCCAATGTCTCGCCAGCGCATGCCAACCCTCCACTTGCCTCGCTCCTTGTCCATTGGACGTCGTCTTTTGGCGCTGCTTTTATCGTTTGCCTCAGTTGCTGGCCGCTTTAGTTGAAATTCAAACGCTTGCGCGCGCGGTTGTTTCTTAGCTGCTCACCAACACAAAAACCAAAAGCAGAATCGTGCATTTTATAACGAAGGATAAAACGTGCAAGAAAAGAGTGAAACAATCGTGTCAAAGAATTTTTAGTGCCGTTCCTCTTCAAATCATAGACTAGAAAAGTGAGTTTGAACCGCGACGGCGAGAGTGGAACTTCTTTTTTTTCGAAGTAGGTCAAGGAGCAGGCATCGATTTGTGGCCAGGTCTGCAACAACACAGCTTATGTAAGAAACCAAGGAATGTGTAATACAAGAAGTGATACGACAATAAAAATCACTAACAAATTGTCAAGCTAACTACATACTGTAACAGACTTTCTAAAGGTTTGCGTTAAAGTTGATTCGATTGATTTGATATCGTTTGTTGGGTTTTTTTTTACATGCGCATCACGAACTGATTGGCTAGTCGCCAAAATGTGATACGAGTGCCCAACACTTGCACTTTCCTTTGTCCAATTGCCTTTCCCAAGCGTTTTGCTATTGTTTCTAATTAATTATGCGGCGCCATACGCAACATGCGGCAGTTTTGCAATCTGTCAACCATTAAATTTCAAAAGACTTAGGACACGAACTTGTTTGATGTACGCACAACTCTTGCATATACTATATGCATTCATATGTCTGTTATTTTTTTAAACATGTGACATTTAATTAAAATTCAATAATTGACTTTAGCTCAGCTCTCAACCTGTTGACCCAAATTTCAGTTTCATTTCGATTTGTTGTAAAGAATATATTGTTATTGCATTTTTTACTCTGTTGTTAAAAATAAAAATGAGTACATCGATTTTGTATGGCGAAAGATGTTCAACTGGTTGAAGTTGGAGATTTCTTTACTATAGACAAAAAGTTGCATAATTTATTAAAGTAATATACTACGAAAAGAAACTTTCAACCCACAAAACTTTTGCTTTCAATAATAAAAGATTAAATATACATTAATCGCTTTTTCACATAATTTTAAAGCTTTTAAACAACTTGAGCAGAGTATTACAAACAGCCGTTGCAAAATTCTTAACTTGCTTTCATTGACTGGTTTTCATTTTTATTTTTGTTGCCTGTTGATTGCGTTTGTGTTAAGCAGGAAGCAAAATGTCATATATATAGCATTAACACATCTTAAGATGCAGCTAACATGTTTATATGTATGTAGCCCAATTACGAAGAGCTTGCACTAATTCGCCATAAGTTGCCAAAGTCTTTTCACTCTTCTCACTTCTTTGCTGCTGCTTAGCTCAACTCAGTTCAGATGCATACCATACTGACAAACAGACAAGCAGACAGATAGACAACTGTTTGTTGCGTGCTTGTTGTTGTTGTTGTTTGCTTAAGGCGTTGCTCTGATTTGCTATAGAAATCAAAAACTATCCTTAAGCCGAAGCGCGTCAAAGCAACAGACAAACAAACTGACAGACAGACTGGCAACAACTATGTGTTTGATATTTTGATACCCATTCAAAAATGTGCTTAGAAGTGGGGTATTTTGCAGCTGTGCAAGAGTCTTGAAAGGCAAAAGAAAGACTGTCTTAAGCTTTAAACTGAATATATGAGATGAAAGAATCATAGCAATATTCTTAAGGTTACAAAAGTTACTCCAAATATGAATAGCTTAAAACTTATTATAGGGAATCTGTTGTAGTTGTTCACTTTCTACACAAAAATCATTGCTCTTGTAGACGCATAACAACTGACATTCCGGTGACAGTGAACAGTGATATTTTAAAATATGCCCAACACACATTGCATTCGCATCTGATTCTGACCCAATTTCTCCAATGCTGCACCTGTTTACAACTCAGCAACACTTAAATTATATAGCAAATTCTATGCAAACAGGGAACGCCCACTGATCTGCATCTTGTCATGTTTTTAATGAACTAATTTTATGCACAGTTCGTTACGAAGTGGGGTAAGGAGGCGTGTAAAACCCTTGCAACGTCTTTCATCAATATTTTGTTGATTTCAAAATTGTGTGTTGAACCAGTTTAGTTGGCCTCTGGGAAAGTGCCTTAGAACATGAACGAAATGAACGATTGCCTGTCTAATCGGCTGCAATCCTGTGCAACTGGCTGCCTTGCAAATTGCATCATCAAGTGGCATATTCGTGCCAATGCTCGAAGGTGTTTGGTGCGGTAAAAGTGCGTCGTGAAACTTTATAGCCAAACGCGTCTTAGAGAGAGAGAGAATGAAGTACGGAGCATGTTGGTTAACCATTTAAAGTGTTCCATTTTTTGCTCCTTTAAGTGAAATTCGCCAGCTAGACAAGTTTTCCTCTAGAATGATATATTCCATTTGTTAAGATGCTTTCACTGTATTGTGGAACAATCAAGTTTTAATGTAAGTGTCAAGTATTTAGTTGTGCTTTTTTTATAGCAGTGTTCAAAAAAGGCTTTAACCTGTTAACTTCCATCAAGTTTATTGCTTGTTTTCGTTGGGAAACAGTCAAAAAATCATACAAAAAGATACTCCCGCTTAATAACTAATCTTCTCTTTTTCCACGTTAGTTTAGCATTCAATATTTTTCACACGATCTTGGCTTTGCTCTTCAGACGAATTTGATTTCTCAAGCCTCATTTTATCGATCACGCATACAAAGAAATTAACTTTCAATTTCAACTTACAATATCTGAATAATGCTTAAGAAGAATATTTGCATGAACATACATCGAGAGGTTTCAATTAACAGCTCTAAAGACTATTACAATGAACATAAATGTTTATATATATATTTCCTCTGCACAATACATACAATACAAAGCCAAAGGCAACAGCAGCAGCCAGAACAAATTTGAGTTTCTTAAGCTGCAATTGTAATCAAAATCGGTTGTTAACGGTACCAAAATGCAAGCTGGCAAATAACACCAAACAGTTTTGCAAGCTCTTCCAAACTGCATGGATACGAGAGCATTAGGTTTTGTTTTGTGATCTTTGTGTGTGGTTCGACAGGTGATTTTAAAAACCAGTTGGCATCATTTGATTCTGGAGAGAATGTTGTTGCTGTTATACAACAGTTAAATAATGTTAAGCAAAGCGAGTTTGCTGTCTAAGTCTTTTGTCTTCATTCTTTTCTCTACTTTCTATGTTTTGCACTGATAATGCAGCATGCGTGTGAACCACAACACAAGTCAGTCAGTGTTGGTGCTAATCTGGCTTTGTTTCTGGACAGCTGCAGCATTGGAAGAGATGAATCATCCCGCACATCTGGCGGATGCTGAGGCTCAAGCTTTACTCGATGCGGATTCAGAAACATCCACAGACAAAGATTCAAACACTGCACACATACGCAACAAGCGTTTGATTTGGATAACGGACGATGGACGTTTGGCATTGCCGCCGGGCACTTCGCTGACATTTACGCCAACGATTGCAATGCCTTTGGTTAGACATCCGCCTGAAGGCTTCTTCTCCAATATAACAATCAGTTTTCCCGTAACAAGTGAGTTATTTCAAAGCAAAAAACTTTCGAAACTGATTGCTCAACTTACTTATCTCATCTTATCTTACTACAGTTGACTTTGATAAGCTGGGCTTGACTGACAATCAGAATCCTTTGGGTGATTTACCCTTCTTTGGACGCGCCTTTGGCCATGAGGCTGGCCATATGGTTGGACAGTATGTGGCCCGTTATTTGCATGTCCAACGACGCAAACGGGATTTGAGTGAACAGCGCAGTAGTTATGAGAATAATCCCTATGAGGTCCATGAGGATCAGCTGCAATATCCCGAGCTGCCTGCAGGACTCAAGCATGTCTTTCATGGCGGAGAACGTGTATTGCTCTATGGCGTTGTGGAGGATTTCTTGGCCACGTTTGGTTTGTCTGTTGTCTGTTGCGCACCATTTGCGAGATGCACTCGAGAAGTTTGGATAAATTTGGTGTCTTCGGCGAGCTAACCAAACTATTTTTAACGTAAGTGGTAGTATAAAAAATATGATGATATGATGAATGATTTAAAAATGTTTTTCAGTGTTACCAAATCACCATTTGCCGACCTGATACCCGAATATGTGCGGGCGCAACGTGTGGGGGAGGGTAAACAGGCGCCTGGTGAATGTTTTCCCTACTACAAGGCCTGTCCCAAGAGCATTTTCAAGGCGCTCGCCAACAAATACAGTGCACAAGCAACAAAACCAACAAGGACAACAACAACGACACGGCCTGTGGGTGAATATCATGAACAGCAGGCAATCCTTTTGCCAAACAGTGCGGATGAGCAAGAAGAACAACAACAACTGGAGAAGGAACAACAACTTAACCTCAATGCTGTCTACATGTAAAGCAGGAATGAAGCATCAAGATTGGATGGCAGGAAGCGGATGTAGTAGTAGAAACTTATTTGAGTGCACATTGAAAGTCATTTGTTTGTAATTAACATACCACTAAATATTTATGTATTTGTATTTGTATTTATTGTATTTATTGAATATTTTGTCTGTATGTTTGTAATTATTTATTGTTTAGCTGTTAGGCTGTTGTTAACTGTATAGCTTTTAGCGAAAAAAAAAATTATTTGTTATATAGCCTGTAAATAAAAACAATTGTGGCATAATCTAAGAATAGACTTTGAATTCCAGCTGACAAATGGGACACAAACATAAGTAAATGCTTTTGCGTCTGGTATTTGAAATGTGATGCACTTTCCAACGACTTCTATATCAAACCAAACATCTGCTTTAGGTGCTCCACATGTACATTGTTTGTGTAGTAGCACATGGATACGTTGCGTGCAACGGCATCCAATTTCATTGCCTCCTGCATCCAATATTGCTCACATCCACCAAATAATAGCAACTTTTGCATTGCATCGTTATAAATGATATGGGTGTGGATGTTAAGTAACTGAAAATAAAATGATATTCAGGCTATCGATTAAGCTTTGGTATTGTCATCACATTTGAAGTCCTAAGAGTTTTTCAACACTGATCCTTGTTAAACAACTTCTTCTTTCACTCACCTCCATAAAAAGTGTTGCCAGCGATATATTACAATCGCAGCTCATGCTGTATCTGAGGCGAAAGAAGTGCAGGCCCTTGAGTACAAATATATCCGATATATCTGGTATATTGTTGCCCATGCCAATTTTCACCAGCAGACGTAGAACATTGCGATACTTGAGCATACGTTCGTCCTGGATGAGCTGCATTCGTGGCACATACGGGCAAAAGCTGCGATTATCGTATTGTGGATAAACTTGAAGCAGGGCCAACCAATAGTAAGCATTGTTGCAGTGCGTCCAGGCAGGTCCAGCGGGCACAAACGTGGGCAAGGGGAAATCGGAGAATTTGAACTGCAATGCCGGCAGAAAGACAAAGGATATAATGCTGGGCATGCCCGAGTCGCGGATCTCGCATGCAAGGATCTCATGCACAAATCCCTGATCTCCAATCTCATGGGTGCGATACTTGAGCAAGTATTGAACTCCACTGTCACAAATGATGCATTTGATCCGAGTGATCGCATCGTGGAGATTGCCACGTAGAAGCAATTGCACATTCTCCGGATTGACATAGTTCTTGGTGATCATTGGATGAGTGGTGATGGGCGCATATAAGTTAATGTAGCCCGGCTGGGCGGTGTTAAAAATGGGAGTGACCGGAAAGGGCATGTGGAAGCGCAAATATTGCTCAAAATCCAAAGGCACATCGATTTTGGAGCCCCGATAGAAGGTGGCGGTGGATAGAAGGTTTCTCAACACAAATTTGTATATCCAATCCTTCTTGTACATCACTTCACTGATCCTTTTAGAAATAAACTCGGCATCCAGAAGCCAATCAACATCGCAATCCTCAATTTCCATTAAATTCGAGATCCATTTGATGCCGTCCTGAAAGTGGCAGTAACTCTCGGGTAGAAATGAGCTTATATCATTTTCTGCAAACTTATGATCGCTCATTTTTAAACAGAACCTCTTGCAGTCAATAGCGTTCACCTTGTACTGAGTTTAAGTACTGTTAGAAGCAGCTGCAAAGCTTTTTCCATTGTCTCATATGATATGCATGTTGTTTATTTCGCAATGAGTATCGACAGTGTATATACTTATTTATATATCAACTCAAGTAAAGCCCTTAGCTATGCACTTAGCCCAGAAATATTGTGTAAATCACTTATAATCTGCATTATGTGCTTGAGTATGGCTACTTCAAACGAATAAATTTTGGCGCTAAGTTTTCACTCAGCTTGCAACACTGAAATGCTAACACATCTCTACCACAATAGTATCGATGCTATACTATCGATGACATGTGCACAGCTGATTGCGTTGGTTTATCAAGCGTACTCAACTGGAGGTGCTTTTTTGATTTCGTTATTTACACTGTTTGCACAAAGCCAAAAACACCGCAGGAGTCAAGCGCGGAGCACAAATGTGTACGCAAGGTGGATAATAATCAGGAAATACGCTTGTTGCAGGTTAGCAACAAACAACACACAAACGTAAGCAAAATTAAAGCGACGCAAAAATAAGCAAAAACGCCAACGCTAATGCCATAAACCCGGCCAAACGACAATTAGAATAAAAACAACAACCACAGCAGCTATCGCAAATGCACCAACAAAAGCAACAACAAGAAGAAGTTAAATGACACTGAGTCAGAGTTTGGTCAGACCATTGTTTGATAATGATTGAATTGTGTATTATCATGGCCTCGCCACGACAGATGATTGCCATACAAAATAAGCGGCCGGTATCGTTGTTGTTGCTACTGTTGTTGTTGTTATTATTACAGTTACTGTTGCTTGTTTATATCACGCGGACGTGGCGCTAAAAAGTTACAATAATCTTTGCCTGCTCTTTCAAGTGGTGTGTATATTTCTGTTTGAACAGGTATTTCAACGCAGTGCTTTGTCATGGCTGACCTGGACAACAAGGAGGTCAGTGTGCCACCACCTGATGCAGTTGCTCCAGCGCCTGGATCTGCTACATCAATTCCTGCTCCAGCAGGCTCCACATCCGATACATCCGAAGAAGAAGAGTATCTGGACAATAGCATTGAGTTGCGTGGATATTTAAGCAAATGGACTAACTATATATACGGCTGGCAACCACGCTATATTGTCCTCAAAGATGGCACACTCTCCTACTACAAATCGGAATCGGAATCCGACTTTGGTTGCCGCGGCGCCATCAGTTTGACCAAGGCGACCATTAAGGTGCGTTTTCTAGCCAAGCAAGTGCTTTTAATTGAACTAATCAAGAAAGTTATAGGGGCAAACATATAGAATGAATTAGATACAGTGGAACTTCGTTAAACAGAACCAATTATTGAGGAATGTTCAAGTGATTATAAGGACAGTAGCAATTTAAATTTCAAAAGCAATTTACACTCGGAAAGTTAGATACAAGTTCAATTTAACGAAGTTTGACTGTATTTTGGTACGTTCAGTTCACGCGACCCCTTAACGGCAAATAGCAATCAATGCAGCGCAATCAATTAACGTTGAAATTGTCGCCACTCAAATGGTCACTGTGATGGTGGTGAGGAAATAACACCCAAAACCAAAAAAAAATAATAAAAATAAACTGAAGTCATCAATGTAAGTGGAATTGTGGCACCGCCCTTTGCGCCACCTTTTTGTTGTGGTGTCGACATTTATGTGTGACCATTGCTTATACTTAATTCTATATATTTACTGTAAACAATGAATCATCATTAATATCCAACATTCACCCACTCTCTACCCTTCGCAGGCACATGAATCGGATGAGCTGCGCTTCGATGTGGTCGTTAACAATCTAAACAATTGGTGTTTACGCGCTGAAACCAGTGAGGATCGCATGCATTGGGTGGAGGTGTTGCAGCTATATAAGGAAGGCACCGGCAGCACAGATACCACCTCATTGCGTCGCCATGGCAGCACAATGTCCCTGCAGTCGAATACTATTTCGCTGGCCAGCGGCGGCAGTCTTAAGAAGACGCAACGCAATCTGCGTGAAAAAGTTGGCGAACTGGAAACCTTTAAGGATATTCTTTTCGTGCAGATTGAGACGCTTCAACGTTACTTTGATGCCTGCTCCGAGCTAAACAAGAGCAATGCACAGCCCTTGGATTTGGGCGATGGTCTCAAGCCCATTGATTTCAAGGTACAACTTTGATAAGCAAATTAAAAAAAAAAAACCTTTGATAATGTCCAATCGTTGTTTTGCAGGGTGAATCTATTACATTTCGTGCTACAACAACTGGAGTGCTGAGCACTTTGCAGCTATGTTTGGAGATTATTGCGGAGAATGATGAATCATGGAAACGGAAATTAGAGCGTGAGATTGATAAGCGGCGTCGAGCTGACGAGCAAAATAGGTCGGTTGACCTTCATCATACAATTGTGACACATCATGCTAAAATGTTGTTTTGTTTTGTTTCCTTTCTTTTTTTTTTCTTGTTTGTGTTTGTTTGTATGCCACAGAAAGTTTAGGGAGGAAATTGAAAAGCTCAAACGTTTATCATATCCAGGCCCAGATTTTGAGGTAAGTTCCGTTCATTTTATAAAGTGCTAATGCATTAAAGCGTTAAATGAGTTCAATGCCAATTTGATTATAGCCAAAACGTATTGTAAATATAAACAATGGTGTGGCGTCAAAAAGCGTTGGCGTTCGCGTTAGACACTTGCAACACGCCTAGAGCCACGCGGCCAAAACCCCGTCCCGCCTCCCACTCACACCCACCCACCCTCGAAACCTGTTTACATCCATAAATAAACTAGTGTTTCTGATTTCTCTGTTGTAGATTATTTGATTATGTACAAACAACAAGTGCCTTGCCATTATTTAGCTTTAGCTATATAGTGTGTTACCATCTGTACAATTATTGTTTGTTGTTGTTGTTTTTTATTCGTGTTTTTTCATGACATGCTGTCCCATTGGAACTTGTACTTCCGCATTGCTGTAATTAGACTTGATTTTAGATTTGTTCTATTCATAACTTTATCAATTATTATTTTACTTTTCTAACTGCGTTGCAGACCTTATATATATGCATATCAGCTCTGACGGTTAACTTGTTAGGCTTCTTTCCTTATCTTTAACTTCTATTTACTTTCCTCTATATAAATATATATATATGTAGTAATTCTTCCCAGTTCATTCACTTTATTGACTGTTCAAGCGGCAAAACAAACATGGAGACATTTAAAGTTAACACATAGACATATTGAGGTTGCTGACGTACTTAAGTAGCCAATATTGCAGTAGGTCATGTCTGTCTCACTTTGGCAACAGTCATTGTGTTTATACTCTAAGCATTTGAGCATTTGAGCTAACAGTCGTAAGTTGTTACTTGTTATGTAAGGTTAAGTTATTTTAAAGATATATTGTAAACGTTATAAGAAAACATTTTTGAGTTTAAGATTCATGTAGCGTATATCTAAAAGTTATATAAAACAAATATCGATCAACGTTTGTCAACTGTACTCTATAATCGTACCTTTTTATGTCCAATCTTCACAGCCCTTTTTTGAGAGCATTCCGATTTCGTACTTTAACATTAAACAATTGTCGCTCTTGTTATTAGCCCAGCTTTAAGTGTGTAGCTTGAGGCTTGGCCAGCTCGGCTCGGCTTATGGCTTAGTGTTGACTGTTCGTATTGGTCAGTTGGCGGTCAGCGATCGGCTTGAGCACACGTTAAAAATCATAAACCAATTGTCAACACAAAAAAAGCAAACTATTTCTTCAAGTGTTTGTGTTATTTATTTTTTTCTTTCTGGCCAATTGTGAAATTGTTAAGCCATAGTAAAGTGGTTGGATTCACTTGTGTCTCGGCACGTGCGCGCTACTATTCAAATAGTACTTAAAAGTGTTTCAAAAAGTTGCATAGCTTTTAGATAAAAATGCCTGCGGTGCGCTTTCAATGGCGTTGCGGCTTGAAGCTGCAGCATGGCAGCAAGAAAACTGTGGTACGTTTGTTGAAGATGGAAACTTTACAGTATACTATATAATATGGCATTATTTTGTTTCGATTTATTAATCAAAAGCAAGCTTTTCTAATTTAACACATTAATTTTTAAATTCGAGAATATTTTTCAAAATATATAAAACACAAGTTATTTCTTACAATCGTGACAATTTTTTTGGCTTAGTTTTCTTAACATATTTATGGTATTTATATCTTTTTTTCCAAGTGCATACATTGATTTATTATTTAAGCGCGTCTAATCCCTTTTCATTTGAAGCTTTAAGCTCTCTCGGCAATTGTCTCTCTCTCACTCTCCCACTTCCTCATTCGCTCTCTTTGGTTGGATTTTCTAACTGTTAGGATGCTGTCACTTTTTGTGTTAGAGGTTTTTTTTTGTGGGTTCAGCAACAGTTTGTTTTGCGCTCTCGCGCCATACGCAAGGATACACTGTGACAATCGCTCTTGCTTCATTTTCTTTCTCGCTGCCCGCCTTCTCTCTCTTGCTGGTTTAGTTTTTGGTTTGCCGTTAACTTTTAGGCGGACGTGGTAAGTAAGCCAACAGCAATTGCGTGAGCTCTAAAACAACTGGCCATGACTTCATCGGCCTCCAACCCTCACACGAACTTGGCCTACATATGTGCGCCTTAACAACAACAACAACATTTTGTTTGTACATATCCCTTAACAGACATTTGTGTGGGGCTTTAGTTTAATTTTTGCAGCTGCTTTGCGTTGCGTTGCGCGCATTAATTAATAAATTAAATTAAGTTTTGAATAAGTATTCCTAGTTCTTGGTTGGGTTTGCACGTGCCAGCCATAGATTCCAGACGGCTTAAGCTTTTAATATTCATGTCGTATGTTGTTTTGGGCTTCTATATATGCTCTATACACTATAAATTACGCATGCCGGTCATTGTCTGCAGTTTTCGGAATTTTTTCTCGGCGCGACTATATACAATTAATTTATACACATCACGTTTCGCATTTCTTTCGCGTTGTTGCGTCATTAAAATGAATTAGACCGAACCCACTTGATTAAGTTGAGTTAGTTATTGATGAAGTATTTGTTATTTTGCAGGAGGGTCCACATTCCACATTGCCCGAGGATGAGTTTTTTGATGCTGTTGAGACGGGCCTGGAGAAAATCGAGGAGGACATGCAGCTGCGCTTCAAACTAAGACTACAGTCGCAAATCTCACAGACATTGGTCAATGTGCCACACGAGGCCGTTGCCGAGGGTGAAGAGGCACGCGAGGAATTCGGCACGGGAGCCGAGGCCAAAACTCATGCACTCTGGCCGGAGGTAAGCAACGGAAATTGTATATTTAAAACATTCAGTCAAACAGTCATTAATTGGATTTCAAACTTGTTTTGCAGATTGATCGCGTTTGCAAGGAGCAGCTGCACTATGCGCGCGAAGGCGTTGGCCAGGATGGCAATGGCTGGCAAATCTTTGCCGATGAGGGTGAAATCAAAATGTACAAACGAGAGGAGGAGGTCAATGGCATGGTCATGGATCCACTGAAAGCCTATCACTCCGTCAAAGGCGTTACGGCGCGCGAAATGTGCCATTATTTTTTTATGCCCGAGTTTCGCAACGATTGGGAAAGTGAGTAAAATAAAACACTACGTACATACATTAACTAACCCCGATTTTTATTTATACTTTAGCTACGCTGGAGGATTGCACAATATTGGAGAAAATCTCAGCGGACACATTGCTATTCCTGCAGACACACAAACGTATTTGGCCAGCCAGTCAGCGTGATGCACAATTTTGGTCGCATATGCGCAAAATCAACGAAGGCCTCGATCCAGACGACCGCGACATGTGGGTGGTGTGCAACAATTCAACAGAATATGCCAAACAAGAAGTGAGTCTACTACTTATCACTGAAAGATCGTCTATACTTAAGCTTTAATTACTTCTCTGAAACAGTCAAAGAATGGCAAATGCGTGCGCATCTTTCTGACAGTAATACTCGCCTGCCAAACACACCTGCCCGATGATTATGTCAAGGGTCAGCCATTGAGCCGTGATGATCTAACCTGCAAAGTAACCTACTGCTCTGTTGGTGCGTACATACCTTTTTACTTATCCTTTTCATCATATTAATTTTGTGTGTTTCTTTGTTCTTTTTAGTAAATCCTGGTGGTTGGGCGCCGGCAAGCGCATTGCGCGCTGTTTATAAGCGTGAATATCCAAAGTTCTTGAAACGCTTCACCGGTTATGTGATAGACCAGTGTAAGGATAAACCGATTATGTTCTGATATTTGCCATAAGCAACAAAGCAATCGAAACCAATCAAAATGCAAACAAAAAAAGAAGCAAAATGTAAATCGTAAAAATGTTTCGTAATTAGTTTAACATTTTATTTGTAAGATGCCGTTCAACTTACAAAGTGACTTTCACTCTTAAAGTCGATTTTTATACACCATATTTTGAAATTAATTGCGTTTTGGCCAATTTTGAAAGCGCATCTCCTCCAAGAAAGAAAGAAAGAAAGAAAAAAGAAAAACAAAACGAAAACCTCCTTACTACTTATACTATGTAAATGTGCTTTAAGTGAAATGTTAATTTTTTTCATTTTGTAATCCAAGTAAAATTGCTGTTTAGCCTTAAGTTAAGTTAATATTAAGTAAAGAACAGAAATGAAGAACATACAAAAATACAATCATTGTTAAGCGCTCAGCTGTTTTGAATTTCTATACTATGATATACAACATTTTGAACTCTATGAAATGCTTTAAAATGCAACAATTGCAAAGAAACATTTTGAATCAGTCTGCATATGTTTATAAGCTTTGTTCCATTTCGATACGCCTGAATCTATTTTAATGGGCCTTTTGTTTTCAAATCAATCAAATCTATGTCGAATGTAAATAAAAAGCGATCTATTGTTATCTCTGAAAAAAAAACAACCAAACAATAAAAGTTTCAATTGCGTTTTGGTTTTCATCATAATCAATATCATGTCATGTATTTCGACCACAATTTTATTTGTTTTTTTCTTTTGAATTGTACATTGAATTGTACAACAACTGTGCGGTTTTCTCTTTTCAAGTATTTTTCATTTGTTTCTTGTGTAATTTTACAGTTTTTCTTTAATTTTTACAACCAAGTGCTTTGTTTTTTTTTTATTATAAATGCCTAAATTTGCTTTATGGTGCAGTCTGAAATATTTATTGCATGCCAAAAGTTTTTTACTCCATTGATTATTAGGTAGTAATGTATTAGTTCTTGGTAGATCATGTTTTATATGACTAGATTTGTTTTTTATTTTTTTTGTGAACTACAACGGTGTGTATTTATGTGTATTATATAATGTATTTCTCTTTTGGTATCATATTGTCATGTAAATTGGTTGGTTTGTAGTTTAATTTTTTTATATTTTTATTTTCTTTTTTGGCTATTGTAAAATAAATTCAGATATGCGCTAGTCTATATCGTACAGGAGCAGTATATGAGTGTGTGTTTGTGTGTCTGAAAGCTATGGTTTATAATTTGGCAAACAAGAATCGGCGCTATATGTCTTTTAACTTTGTTCTATCATGAGCTATATATATATATATATGTTCTGGGTTTTTTTTTGTTTGCTTATTAGTGAAAATGCATGCTGGCTTACGACTTTGGCATTCTAAATATTCCATTATATATATATATGTTCCATACACATGATTTGTATGGTAAATATTATATATATATACTTAGCTATGTACAACAGTTTCATAAACTATTAGATGCATGTATTTTTAATTAAATTATTTATTGGTTTTATAAATTAATTTAATTCATTTAAATAACTAGCTAACATTTGTAAAGTACTTGTTCTTCTCAATATAACTAACGAACTGATGCAAAAATTGGGACAAAAACAAACAATCCAACGAAATTGCTACAAATATATGTATATGTATATGTATGTATGTATTTATGTATGTATGTGTTATTCACCTTAGCTTTGCACAAAGGCCATATATAGTTTCCATTTATGTATTATCATTTCGTTTCGATCGTTATGATCTGCATTCTGAAGAGTTTTCTCGACTCGTTACTTTTTGTGTAGTTTCTTAGCTATGCAAAACATTTTAAACACGGCCCGCCGCAGTTTTCATTTTCCAACTCTCTTTACATTAAATGCTTATATAGATTTTCCTTTTTTTTCTATTCTGTTATTTGTTTTAACTTATTTTTATGCAGCTTTTCAAGTCCAACTAAGCATAATCAGTGTGTAAATAAGTCTTATTGTTTATTTAATTTTTTTTTATATATTTTGGGCAAATATTGTTCTTACTTTTTTTTCATTGAAAATCAAAATTTGCTCGAAAAGTTTTTGCAGTTTTTCACTTGTTGTAAATAGTTGTTATTAATTTTTTAAGTTTAGTGATTTTTTGTTCGATAATTATTTGAATTAGTATACCTCGTTTTATTTAATTAACAATATATTGTTAAAGAAATGCAAAAGTAGTGGTTTTTATTTTCTTTTGTGCCAAGTCTGCCTTCTAATTGGAATTCCATATTGAATTTCTTTTGGGTGGATCTTGCAATTTTTCATTTAACGCTTTTCGATTTCTTATGTTTTAAGTTTTTTGTTTTAACAAATCTTTTTCTTTCGATAATTTGTATTAATTTTAAAAATTATTTAATATAATAATATTAAGTATATATATATGATTTAGACATTAATTTGGAAAGCTTCTCTCGTTAGTTTCTGATTGGCACGCATACGTGGCGATGTTTGTGTCTTGGACTTGTCGTTGGCATCCGAGAAACGCGCTGGTGGATTTATATGGTCCTGATAGTTTGGTGGATAGTTGGATATGCTAAACGTACAGGGTTCTAATTATGTTTATAGCGACTAATCAACATTGAAAAGTACACATTTTGATTTCTTTCTTACCTAAATGTAGTCTCTTCATTGTGGCTCGAATAGCCGCTGGAACTGCGTACGTGGCGTTTTCCACTTGTGCCCGGCTTACCGGACTTTCTAGCCGCAAATGGTGGCTTCGATTTACGGGTCATGCTAGTTGGCGTCGTCTCCGACGAAGACGATGTCTCATCTTGAGTATCTACATAACAAAGAGAAGATATCAATACGGTTCTTGATTCTAAAATTCTTTTTTCTACTTACCGCGTTGTGCGCGATATTTGGCCGAGTTAAGAGCGCGTGCAGACACATCGTTGTCGGACTCGGAACCGAGTGTGTCATATTCTGTAATTGGTATGTGAAGCGTTAGGATTTTCCTAACTTCGGAATCTGTTGAACCTGGATTGTCCGATTCTAAAAAGTTTAATACGATGCGATGGTATTTTTTTTTTTGTTGGTTGGTTGGTTGGTGGTGAAGTTTTGAATGTGAATGTTAGTTGTTATTTGAAGTTGATATAAAAAATATATGTTATAGAAAAAATAAGGTGGATTGAGACTTTAATGCGACATGATGTGAGCAACAAACGTAAAAATGTGCAAATTTTGCTTATAACTACAATACACTAGAGGAGGTTCACAAATGAAAAGGATAAAAAAAAATATGATTGAAGCTACCTTGGCTCTCAGAGTGTGGGTCCCGTAGGCGACCGACTTTTCGACGCACTTTGGTATACTCCGGCTCCTTGGACTGAAAACGTAGCAAAGTTTATATATATAAGATATCATCTTTTCGTGTCGAATCTACTTACATGATAGCTCTCTGGCTTAACATCGTGATAGACAAAGGAGCCGCGCACCGAGTGATAGGGACCACTATAAACATTGCCACTGTAGGAGCTCTCACTGTATGTCTGCTTATTCAGTTGAAATGTGGCATAGGGACATATGTCTTCTATATACTCATTGCCCTCCGCCTTGCCAAAGCTGCCCGAATCGTTAGAATTGGAACCGCGCGGTGCTGAATTTGTTGGGTTACAACGCACGGCCAAATATTGCTGATCACGATTCTGTTTGTTCTGCAAATTGGCTAAAGAGGGTGATTCCGACATCGAGGAACTGGCCAAACGCGCTTGATTAGTTAGTTCTGTAAGAAAATAAAGAAATTAGTTTAGAAAACTTATTGATCTTCACCAGGATTCAATTTTGCGTTTACTTACTTCGCTTACGTAGAACAAGAGCGGCAGCAATAAGTGCCAGCAGCATCAGCATCGAAATGCAAATGGGCAACAACAGTTTGAAGTTCGCATAGAAAGGCAGATCGCTCAAATGGGAAACAGGAGTGGAATGATCAGTATTATAAAGCACTGCAAGAGAAAACAGAAATGAGTAAGAAATGAAAACTGTACTGAGTGTACTCGTTACTTACCACCCTGTGGTGAGAGTGTGGTGAAGTTGTAAACAGCTGTTGTGGAGCCAGCATTATTGTGAGCTGTGACTTTGAGCTGGTATTTAGTGCCCGGAACTAGCTCACTAACGGTATAGATGCGTTCAGTGGGTGGTATATGATTGGAGACAACGTTCCAAGTGGAACGACCATAAACCCTCGACTCGATCATAAAGTAGAGAATGCCACAGCCACCATCACCCCACGAGTCGAGCCAACAAGTAACGCTAGTCGAATTATTGGTAATCATTTGGGAATGCTTTGGCTGCACCGGTGAATTGCCTTTCGTATAGGAGTTGACAATGTCACAGGGCAAACCAGTTCCAATCTTATTATACGCTGTTATGTAGAGTTGATAGCGTGTGCCACACCAGAGATTACTGAGCAAATGTGAGTTGGTTTTCGCATCCACCTGTAGCTCCTCCCAGTCACCATTGTCCCGCTTATAGTTGATGACATAGCCGAGTATGGGACTGCCTCCGTGACTGTTGTCCAACCAGTCCAGATGCAAGCTATCCGTGTAGGTATTAACTACAGTTAGGTTGGGTGCCTCTGGCGGCACCTTCACCACAATATTATAGACAATCTCATCCTTGCCCCAGGTGTTCTCTACGCTGCAGGTGTAATTCCCAGCATCACTCGCCTGACACTCCCTCAGATACAGGGTGCCATTCTTGGCAATCGTTTTCCTTGCACTCGTCTCCATATTGTGTCCATCTTGTCGCCATATGGTAACGGGAGCTGGTGCACCCACTTTGCGGCATGGTAACTCCAGATGCTCCTTCCAAGGTGTCACAATGCGCTGACTAAACGAAACTATTCTCGCCGGCACCTTATTATTCGGCGGCACTGTCACCACTTGCGTCTTCTCGCCCTCGCCCATTTTCGTCGATGCAGTTAGCCAGAATTGATAGGTCGCCGATTCCTGTGTCCTCACCGTCTCATGCATTTCCACATACGGACCCAGCAGACGCTTGTGTGTGCCCTCCTCCCGACCACCCT
Source organism: Scaptomyza tumidula (assembly GCA_035044465.1). NCBI lineage: Eukaryota > Metazoa > Arthropoda > Insecta > Diptera > Drosophilidae > Scaptomyza > Scaptomyza tumidula. Next base: position 8,201,720 of record JAWNNW010000442.1, on the reverse strand, counting down.
CCAGCATCGACATGTAGAAGGTGTAGCCAGTCTGGAAAAGTAGGTAGACAGTATTTACAGTTAACAGGTGCGTTGTTCGGGATCTGGGGTTGGCTACTTACGATGTCGCCATTGGGCAGGTCAGGTGGCAGCCAGGAGATTATGATTTTTGTGCTCGAAGCGGGTATTGCCTTGATTGCTTGCGGCGCCGAAGGCACTATAAAAAGACAATGGTAGACAAGTAAGAACACTGCAAGTGAAGGTCACATGTAACCGACTGTGCAATACTCTGATATCGTTCTTAGCTCTACAGGAAAAGTATTTAGAAGAGAACCTTTTTACAAAATATACCTTTATATGTTTTTTTCTGGCTTTTTGATGAACTTTTTTAAAGAGATTTTTAAAGTTGGATCAAGGTTTTGACCTTAGAAATCACTTAATGGATTGTTTTGAAATTTACGCAAATTTTCCATATGGCTGTGTTTTAACTATGCTCAAAAATGTTTATTGTGTTGATCTTTAAATAGTAATGTTATGGCATTTAGCTTCAAAGTTTATTGAGTTTATTTCAAAAACAGTAATTAATTTTTAAATGGTTCTCAATAATCAGTCATCACTTTAATTTTGAATGCTTTAAAGCCGATACGTTAAAATATATAATAGTCAAACATTTTAATATCAATATTTAGACGAACTTTGCACTTCAGCAACATACTTCACTTCACCCCTCGGTATCAGAGTATAGCAAGACGAGAAAAGAAAAAACAACTAAAAAAATAGAAATACATATAAATAAAAGCAATTGCAATGGAAAAAACGAAGCGCAGAAATAAATAAAAAGCGCTGCATGAAATTGCAAACGAGGCGACGGCGATGACGATGACGACCAAGAGAGAGAAAGGAGAAACAAAAGTGTGTGTTAAGGGTTATGGAGGGGGTATTTGCAACTGCTGCTGCTGCTGCTGGCTATAAAGTATGAAGCCGTGCCTCGTTTGCGTTCATTGAACCAATGCTGAACCACTTACCATCCTCATGGGTGCGGCAATAAAATGGTTTGGTTTTCATGCCATCGCCCACTTTGGTGTAAGCCAAAACCCAAACCGTATAGTTTGTATATTTGCGCAGATTCTCAATGGTGACGTATTGATTTGTTGACTTGACAACCTCCGGCTCCGTTTCTATAACGCAAAACACAAAAAAAACAACAACAATTAGCACTGATTGGAAATATGAAGACGTTCGCTCTTCTGACCCAAACGCTGGAAGAGAGGAAGGCTAATTGGATGGATAAAAAATTGATTATTAGCGTGAAGGATTGGAAATCAAACGCTAGAAAATGCCACTTCACAAGAAATACAAGTAATTGAAAAATATTGTTTACTGCTTACTCAATCAATAGAACGAAGTTATCATAATAATTTTAAGTTATAAAAATGTTTACAAAAAGTAAAATGAAGCTTTTGTTAAATATTAAACCCAAAAGTAGTATAATAATTGAATTATGATTTGTTAACCTTGTTAAATACTTTTAATACTTTTAAAAAATGTAATTCAAGAGCTAAATTCCTCTTTATTGTCTGTGCAATGAGTTAATCAACAAATAGGCTTAATTAAAAAATATTTCTCATACATTTTAAAAGCAAAAATTTTTGATAATGAAAAATTCCAATTGAAGAGTTTGCTGTTAATGCTAGTATTTTGCGATGTTGCAGGTTAATGGGTTAATGGCATTGCATAATTGCTCTGAAATGCTTACAAACCCAATCCCAATGCCAATCTCCTTTTCAATGCTGCTCCTGCTGCTGCTGCTGCTGATGTAATTTGCGAGCCAAACAATTTGGCAGAGCAGGCAATAAAATCAGCATTCAGACAGACAGACAGAAAGGCCGATGGGCAGTGTGTGGGAGTGGAGTGGGGATGATTGGGGGTGTTTGCAGACTTACCGTAAAGCTCATCGACCGATATGTAAAACACTTTGTAGCCCTTGATTTTGCCATTTTGTCCGTCAATATCCGGCGGTGACCAGGTGATATAAATCGATGTGGAGCCAAGCACATCGCATTGCGGCGACTCTGGCGGCGATGAGGGCACTACAAACAGACAAAGGGTAAAGAAGATTGATAAAGAAATAAAAAATATAAGAGTGGGTGAGAAAACATTTAAAGCTTATTTAACGTTTTTGGTAAGAACTCTTCACTTTACAAGGAGTTCAAAAATTTCTTTAAAAAATAAAAATTATTTATAACATAAGAGAATTTTTCTGAGCTAACTACAGAAAGCTCTTTTTTTCTCAGTGTATCAAAGATGGCGCTCAGTTCCGTGAAGTGCTGCTGACTTTTCCTCGATTCAGTTTTTGTGCACGGGCAATTAACAAATCCAATCAATGGAGCTGGCAGTTAAGGGCCTGGGGTACTTTACTTACCATCCTCCATTGTTTGCACAGCAATTTCCTTGCTGGGTGGTCCGCTGCCTTGGCTTGTATAGGCCTGGACAATCACATGGTATTGGGTGAACTTGTTGAGATTGCTGAGCACCGTTTCGCCACCGAAATGAGACCGCACCTCGACAGTCTTGAAGCTGAAACCTTGAGTGGGATTCACCTCCTTGTCCTCGGGCGTTAGAGACATTTGATAGCCAACATAGTAGCCCAACAGTATGCCATTCCATTGGTCACGTTCCGGTGCATCCCACGTCACAGATATCTCGGTCGAGCCCTTGGCCTCGGCACGCACCTGTAATGGTGGACCTGATGGCACCTCTTCGAGGGTTGTGACCTGTACCACTTCCGAGAATTCAGATGCTCCCAGCTTATTCTCTGCCGACATGCGTATGTGATAAGCTTTTGCTGGACGCAGTTGCTGAATGTTGATTACAGTTTGGGCACCACTGATGTCAATGTGTTCTGCATTCTGCCATATGTCTGTGCGAGGCAGAGAGAGAGTAAGTCTTATTATAGCTTGTTACTAAGCTAGTTAGGTAGTTCTTAGTGCTTACCCGATATCTGTTTGTAGTAGATGTGATACTGTTCGATGGGACTGTTGCCAGCAAAAGGTTGACTCCAAGTCAATTGCAGGCTGCGCGATTGCTGTGAGTTGATGCGCAGATTCTTGGGTTGTTCCGGCACCTCCTGCACGATTAGCTGTATGGACATTTCATCCTGCCCAAATGAAAAGGGTTTCGTTTAGCATATACCCACACACACATAAACACACACGCATTGAGTTCAAAGCTCATTTAAGCATCAGCTGCTGTTGATTTGAGTTGAGTCAGTGAAAGTTAGGACAGAAGCCGGCTCATTCAAACTCAAATTGCCATAAATTAGGGTGAACAACTGTTGCCAGACATTTTTGAAGGAGGCGATGTAGGGCGTGGCGTAACCAACACTACCAGTTGCCAACAGATGTTGACGACGCTGTCTGGGTTGTCTCTAAACACAGTGTCTGTGTGTGAGTGTGTGAACTTAAGCGATATGGTTGGACTAAACTCATGATCGAGCACTTTTTAAGTGTCTGTTTAGTTCGTTAAGCTGCTTTTCCCTCAAAGATTATATTGTTTTTGTACTTTAAGAGCACTAAGCTTCCTTAAGTAGTGTGGAAATGGAGCTTTTTGAAACTCCAAGTAGCTAAGGAGCTTTTGTACATTTTTGCAGCCTAAAAGTTATATTTAAGGAATGTTTAATCGAAGCTTTTGAAGCTTTTAGCAGCTTAAAAGTTTTTTTTGAGACTTTTTAGATATGCAAATAGATTTATTTGATTTAAAAAGTGCATCTTTCGATGAAGTTTATGGTAAGCACGTAGGCTTAACTTTAAATAGATTTGTTGCTAAGTATACAATAAAATATTTGAGCACGTAACACGTAAAAGTTTCTACTAGAGTTCTTGATTGCTTATCGGTTTTTATTTTTGTGTTAGCAGCTCTGACTGCAATTTGTTTGTGTGTGTGTGTGTGTATTTGTGTGTGGCACAGAAGTGTCAGCATGCACTTACCTGCCCAAATGCATTGTTGGCCTGACAGATATAAATGCCAGTATCCTGGCGATATGTGTGCGAAATGCCCAATTCGGAGACCATGCCGTCGTCAAGCACTTGATCTCTTATTGTGTAGCTGTATGTGTGCGTGATTTATATGCAAGTAAATGCATTTAAGAGACACACACATACGAACCCACATATACATATGTTGACATGCAGATACAAACACCAACACACAGATCCAGACAGATATAGATACGTTTACGTGTATTTGCGCAACGTGAGCGACGCAATGCAATTTTATAACAATGTTTTTTACGTTGCAGTTGTTGTTATTGTTGTTGTTTGTTGACAAAGACGAAGACGAACGAGGCCAAAACACACACACATACATACACATAGGCATATAGTTGAGCATGTGTGTAAGTATGTGTTTGTAGTCGTGAGCAAATGGCATAAATAAATAAAAAGCGCGTGTTGCGTTCAGTTTGTTTTTGGTTAAGAGAGAGAGAGGGGAAAGAGAGAAAGAGACGGAAATACACATACATTAAAATACTTACAAGAAAATACAAGTGGAAAGTACTTATATGGGAATGTAACTAAAACCAGAGCACAAACAGAATAGCTTTTAATGCTGCTCAAAAGTAAAAACACAAATAAAATATACACAGGAAAACCCTTCATAGGTTTGTTTTTCTTTCTAGTCGCAATTTCCGGCAGCTGTTGCTAACATTTTTGGCATAACGATTAACGCTATTCAATCATTCACGGAGTCAAAACTCTTTGGCTGTCGAATTTTGTGTTCTAGCTTGTTTTTTTAATTAAAAGCAATAGACTTGGATTTGATTTCAAAACCATTAACAACAGACAGACAGACACTCCGGGGCACTTAGGTGAGGTAAATAAATAAACAACAATGTGTTGAGACGAAACGAATGTTTGTGCTTTATATCTATTAAGTTATTACATCCGCGACTCGACGCTTCCATCCTCTTTCACGATCACACCACATCACATGCATCGCCTTTTCTCTTAATAGTCCTTACTGAGTATAACATTATTACCAAGTGTGCTAATGGTGACCTGCTACTAATGTAAATAAATAAACAAGGTTAATGGCTCAAGAAAGGTAAATAACTCAAACTAATTCCACCTGTCAAACCTATTTAAGTGCCGCGGAGTGTTTACATAGCCACACACAAACATCCATAGACACAACAACAACAAAAGAAGAGCGCAAAAGAAGAGTCGGATATGATAGGGTAGTGGGAGGAGGAGGGTGGAGGAGGTGCCGTAATCGAGACTTACCGTGAATCGAGCGACTCGTCAAGATACTGTTGTGATGCCTGGATTTTCCATTTAAAGTCAATTGGATTGTCGCCCTGAACATTGCACTGAACATGCACCTGTTTGCCCTTCGCCACCGAGATTTGTTTCGTTTTCGTTGGAAAATGAGCAGGAACTGCAAGAAAAAAAACACGAGGAAGATGGGAAATTTAATAACTGGATACTATTGTGCTCAGAGAGTAAATAAACCCAAAATAGTTGTACACACCATTGACTTTGAGAAAGATGACTTTGCTAACGCCGGAGCCAATGTTGTTTTTGGCCTCGCACAGAAAATGTCCCTGAGACTCCTTGCTGATCTTCTTGAAGAAGATGGTGCCATTGGGAAAGAGTTGTACGCTCGGTTCATACAAGAAATCCTTGTACTCCCCGGGCGTGGGTCCAATGGCCTTCTTCCAGGTTATGGTCGGCTTGGGATAACCAGCCGATTGGCAGTGTAGCAGCACATCTGTACCAGATTGTGCACTCGAATCCTTTGGCTCCAATATCCATTTGGGTGGCACATTCACTGTGAGTGGCACTGTAAATCTTTCCGTTCCGGCAACATTGCTTGCAATGCACGTATAGTTCCCTGAATGATCCGAGGCAATGTGCTCAATGACCAAACTGGCCGAATACTCATCCAAGCGTCGAACTACCTCATTGCTAAGTGAGGGAAGAAGTTGTACATTGAGGATGAATGGGTTTTTATGCCAGCTTCCCCACTTTTTGGTTCGTACTTACCCCGTGCCTATAAGCGGCTTGTTGTTGCGCTCCCAACGAAAGCTGACAGGCAAATCTCCCTCAAGTATCTGGCAGGATATCGCCGCCCGCATTCCCTCGCGCAACATATTCGTCATGGCCTGTATGGGCATGATTTTTGGCGGTACTGTGAACAAAATCATTCGTTAAACAAAAGGTTTATTATACCCTGTACTTCTGTGTGGGTGAGAAAGGGTGCTATAACCGATAGGAAAAGGGAAGTCAAACTGTATATCAGAATCAGATTTAAACGATTCAAAGCTGTTTTTGTCCTGACAGTCCCGAGGGTATGACACAACGATCAATGAATAAATGGATATGACAAATGCACTTGAATGACAATCTTCTACTCTATTGATAATACTAGATATCAAAAATAATGTTAAATTTCCAATCCGTGTTTAAGTTGCTTACAGGGAATCATATCAAGTCGCTTACTCTCAACTCTTTCACTCATTACAATTTGCCAACTTGGCTTGGGTACAAAAGCCATCAGGCGTTTTTGGCTTTGGCTATCTCTTACTGCCCGCCTGGCTGGCTTTAAGTGGGCGTGGCAGCTAGCAACAGAAGTAGCAGCAAGAGTTACCACATCAATGTGGGCTTAGCAACAGTTGCAACACTGATAACAGCTGCACAGTAAATTATTATAAAGAGCGAGATGCAGATAACCGCAGGCACAGAGACACAAAAGTCAATGACTTTATTGTAGCACACCGTACCATCCTTTCCCCTTCTTAAAAGCTTCTCTGTGTGTGTGTTTGTGTGTGTGTGCATGTGCATTAAAAGTGCTGGCAGCTGCTGTGGCTGCTGTCGCTAGTTGATGCTTCGGTTGCATAGTTTCTGTTGCCAGTCTAATTGGAATAGTTTCATTGTATGCAACAACAGCAGCAGCAGTAGCAGCAGCAGGAGTTGTTGTTGTTGTTGTTTGCCGGCAAACTTTCTAATTTGAATATTGGAAAAAAAACCGAGCAAAGAGAGAGAGAGGGAGAGTAAGAACTTGCATCACATATTACGCATACGCTGCGTAAGCACACTCACCCAACACTTGAATCTCAACGTTGCGCCTCGATGTTTGCTTCTGTTTGTTCTGCGCCATACAGGTATAGGTGCCGGCATCCTCCAATCTCTGCAGTTGCTCAATTATTAAGGTGCCATTGTTGTAGGCACGCTGTCGTCGATTTATGGGCAACGTTTGGCCATCTTTTTGTGTATAGCAATAAAAAATGCGAGCGCACATAAATGAAATGAAACTTCCGGCAATTAATTTCACTCACAAACAATAAAACACAAAGGAAACTTATATTATTTATGGATGAAGCTATTTATAGTCTTTTCAGGTCTTTGTATTTTGCAACAATTTTGAGCGAGGGATTCTTTTTTTGATAGTTTAAAGTATTTGTTCAAGAATTTTATCCAGAAGAATGTTGAGAAAATAATAAATACTTTCGGATAAAAGATAATGATACCGTGCATTTTAAATCGAAATAAATATAACATTCTTACTTATGAAAAACTCATTTCAAATTAACCTCACTTGAATTGAAATCAAGTGCAAAAAATATTTGTTAACATTCTTTAACGTATCCTTTTTTTTTTATTAATATTTTGCATTGATATGCGCAATAACAAACATGTGATTTTTTATAAAAACACGTGCCGAACAACAACTCAAACAGCAAAAAAAAATAAATATATCCAATCGCGATTAAAGTATTCCACGTTTTATGCAACAATAAAGTGCGAGATAAAGTATGAAGTATAAAAAATATTTTGCTTACCGCGTTCCCAGTGTATTTTATCGATAGGATAACCAGCCACGGGACATTTAACAATCAAATCAGAGCCGGAGATGCCCGTTATTTTTGGCATTTCACGTATATAAGGCAATCCGTAGATGTTCACTTTGGCGCTATGCGAGACCCTATGGCAATAGAGTATATATATAAAAAACATACGCAAGTCATAACTAGCATTTAGAAACGACAAATGTGTGTGTGTGTGTGTTAAGGGCATAGGGGAGAGAGGGATGTGAAACTGTCAGGCAATTTTGTATACAGTTGGCGCTGCTAAAAAGCCTGACTCGGCAAATTGTTTGGATTTTATGTCGCATTTGCCTGCAAACAATGCGGTGCCATTGTTCAGCATACCCTAGATTAACTTTATCTAAAGCGGGGGCTGAACACACATACAAGCATATGTTTTATAGCATATAGTTCTGTATTCAAGCCAATATGCAAGTGGGTATGATAGTTGGTTAAAGATACGAGACGCGTTCGTTTAAGCTAGAAGGTAAAAAGATTTGTGTTTATCGATTGCATGTGCATATGGGAAACAGGAAAAGCTATCGATAGTCAAACTTTATGCCTTTGGCTTTGGAGAAGCTATGTTTCAATCCACTGAGTTCGACGCGGAGATTGCTTTGCCGACTCGGCTGTTGATCCTGATCAAGAATATAAATAAATAATGTGGATTGTTAACTTCTGAGCTAAATGAAAATGTCCTACAAAAAACCATATTACCTTAGTAAAACATTCAAAAAATCCAATTTGTAGGGTATGTTACAAAAGCAACTCAGCACCAACAGCATCTCGTTTCTAGTTTTTACTATGCTGTGTCGCAATTAAATTTATGATTTAGCATGGAAATGCTTTTTATGCTCCTATCACAGTGAACCGTTTTGTATATACATACGTAAAAGTGTGCTTGTGTGTGTGTTTGTGTGTGTGTGTGTATTTTATTTATGAAACAACGGCCACACTCACTTGCCAATCGCATTTTGTGCCGTGCAGGTGTATTCGCCGCCATCCTCCTCCTTGACATTTGATATATTCACATGGCTGATGACATCGTCATGTATTGTAACATATTGACCCACTAAAAAACGTGAGCTGTCTGGTATCTGAAAAGGCAGGAAAAAGCACATAGAGTACATATAAAATATAGTATATATATATAGTTAAAGTGATGGCAATTAGACGAGAAAATATATTCGCTTTTCCCAAAGTGAGAAAAGCCATAAAGAATTCATGTAAATCGAATTGATTGAAACTGCATAAATTCTGTACAAGACACGAGAAAGAGCAAGAGAGAAAGAAAGAGTGAGGGAGGGGGGGGGGGGGGGTGGAGAGTGAGAGCGAGAAGCTGTTGAAAAGAAAATGTAAAATTTATGCAAAGCAACGAAACAAATCCTTGAAAATGCTCCACGGGCCATGACGTTTAAAACTAGAAAGCGCAGCCCAGCAAGAAAATGCTTGAAATAAGCAAAAGGAACAAAAAATAAAACAGCAAAATCAAGTGTGGCAAAAGCAAAGCAAAAGCCACGGGGCATGTTAAGCATGCCCCAAACAGCATGTGGGGAGGCACGAACATTTTTTAGGGGCAACTGAAAGAAATAGAAAAAAGAAGAAGAAGTTGAAGCGCTGCAGTCAACGCTTTTCGGTAAACATTTATGCACATCTGTGTGTGTGAGTGTAAGCAACTCCATCATCATCAACTCGCATGTGACGATGGCTGGCGGAAACGGATACGCTGCCTGCATTTCCGTTAGCGTTGCATGCATCTAAGTAAGTGCTTACATTACGTATACGAACGTACGTCTATGTGTGAACATTATGCCTCTTACTCACTCACACTGCGACTCTATCTCACTCTTACCACTACGAGCTGAAACTTACCGGAAATCCGTCCAAAGACCATGTAAATTGAGGCAGTGGATTTCCGGTGGCAACGCATTTCAATGATACCGTCGGACCCGGCTGCAATGTTTGCTCTGAAAACCAATAAAGCAGTTCCGGCGAAGCATCTAAAATTGTACGAGATGAAGATACAGATAAAGATAAAGGCAAAACTACTCATGTGTGTGTGTATTGTGGGGTATTGGGGGGATTGGGGTTGGGGTTGCTGGTTACCTCTAATATATTGCTAAGATTGTTAAGGGTATTCCATTAATGAGCACGTGTGTGCATTTGTGTATATGTGTGTGTGTCTGGATGAGTGAATAGCTTATTAGAAATTGAACAAAAGATCTTGCGTGTTTCTAGAAATGTTTGTTTTAGGACTTAAACTGGCCTGCAACTAAACCTTTTGAAGCGTAATTTCTAATGCTATTGAATATAAATTTAATTGAAGTTCCTAGAAATTCCAACAATTGCATACCTAAGCTTGATAACTTTAAAGCAGTTCATTAAAAATAGTTTTATACATTGAAATTTATAGCAGCTGCATTTTAAGTGCATTTCTCTAAGCAGACGAAGAAAATATTCTTGGTTTTTATTTATTTCTCTCGTATTTCTTGCACTTCAATTTCTTTTTATATATATTTCGAGCAGCTTGTAATTCTTGCTTGCTTTGCTTGCTGCTGCATATTTGCCTGGAATCAAAATCAGATTCTGAAAATGCTTTTTACGCGAGGAAAAGTGCATTTGACAAGCGAGACATACGAGCGGATAGAGAAAGAGAAGAGAGAAAGAGGCAAAAGCAAATGTTATCCAGCTGATGAAAATTGTATCAATTTCCGCAAACGATGTCGGGAAAGAAGAATTTTTGACGATGAAAATATCTGTGCAACGAACATTGCCAGTTATAAGCAGCCATATTTATTTGCTACCAGCTAACAACGCACACACACACACACACACCCCCTTAATACAAACACACACATATGGTGGATGCGTTGGCAGCTCAGTTGACACAATTGCTGCCATATCCGGCCGCTTAATGGCGCTCCATTGGATGCCACAGCACAATTTTTTTCGGGGAAGTGGGTGTAGCTTTTAACACTTGTCTATTTTGCTTGTGTGTGTGTGTAAGTATGCCAATAATATATCGAAATCAATTTCCGTTTGTGCCTAAAAGCAAATCAAAAACGTTGCCAAAGCCACCAAAGCGACAAAGTGCGAAAGAGAGAGAGCTTAAACTGTGTGTTTGTGTGTGGGTGTGCGAGGGGAGTCTGTGTGTGTGTGTCAATACGCCCTAAGGCTGCTAAATGTAACAATGAGCTTGTGCTTAGGCTGAGTTATTTTATTAGCTACACTGAAAGAACAAACAAAGTAGATTTTTTATAAAACTGCTTTTTTGAAATTCGACGAAGTTTTCTTTTGCGTTCTTTTTGAATTTTTATATTAGCAATGTTTTTTTCATACTGAAAAAGTTTTAAAATAAAAATAAATAAATTTCTTTAAATGTTTACTCTTAGTAAATAGCTAAACACATGGGTGTGTGTGTAGTTTCATGCGGGTGTGTGTGTGTGTTTGGTGGTTGTGGCTTGATTTTTAGTACTGGTAATAAAATAAAGTTGTCAGCCTGCGTTTTATGTTCGACACGCATTGTTGTTGTATGTTTGTTTTTATTGTTGTTGCTGTCAGCAATTTGCTAAATTAGAAATTAATGAAATGCAATTATGACAAACATTTATTTGTGCGGTTTTTGTGGTCATCAAACAACGTAAACGACAAAAATAGCGCTCTTAATATTGCTTCAGGTTAAGTGGGGCGGATGGGGGAGGAGCAGTATGAGGCGGCTTAGGTGGACGTTTGTGTGTTTGAGTGTGCCATTAATGGACTATAATTTATGATTGGTGTCCGTTATTTATATGGCTTTATAGCTGTGTGTGTGCGTATGTGTGATATAATGTGACAAATAATCGTAATAATATTACTAATACGACCCGTTAGCTTACCGCCCAATTGAAGCTCAGCTGTTGATTGGATTTGCTCCCATTCATTGGACACAAAACATTGATACATGCCCGGATCATCCTTCTGCACCTTCTTGATGATGAGACGCGCCGGATCTGTAAGGATCTGTGTGGACCAAAAAAGAAAGGTTATGCAGGGAGGAATGGGTTAAGTTTCAAGGGGTTTTCCTTACCTCCACACGATTGTCGCGCAGTATGGGCTTGCCATCGTGCAGCCAGTTAACATCGTGCACGGGATGGCCAGAGACAATGCATTGAAATTGCGCATCCTTGTCCACATCAACGGTCTGGACCTGCGGCTGCAGATGTGCTGTCAGTGGAGCTGTGAGCGAATACAAAGCTAAGTAACGCATAGTAAGGGTATACGAACTCTTACTCACCTGTCACCGTGAGCGACACTTGGATTGTCTCCTCGCCAGCTGTGTTATTTACCCAGCACAGATATTTCCCACTGTCCTCGAGACGCGCCTGCAATGGCATAAATCAATGGCAATCATAATATTTGGCTTTCATTTCCATGCCATGTCCTCGAACTCGAGCAGGACGCGAGGGGTGGCAAGTACATACCTTGGTGATTTTGAGTAGACCTGCGGATACAATGGTAATGCGTTCGCTCAGTTGCAGTGGCAGCAGCTGCTCGTTCTCCTCCTTGAACCAGCTAAACGATACAACACAGATACAGAGATGAAAGGATACAATATAATGCAAACAAACCAACATCGAAAAGCGTTGCAAAATTTATGTATTTTATTTCATTTTATCAACGTTTCTTTGTTGTCTTAATCAAATTAATATGGTGATTGCATTATCAATAAAAAAATATCCGCATCCGTTGAATCCCAACCCCTATTTTCCCTTCCCCAATCCCCTGTGGTCTTTGATTGCCACGAAATGCATTCATTGAGCGCTCTTTTCAATAGGATGCAAAATGATTACCGCACTTCACATGAAGAGCTTTCAGGAAAGCAGAACGAGCGAGAGAGAGATGGAGGGCTTAATGCAAATATTAATAAAAAAAAATATAAGCAGCCTATAAGGAAAGGTCACAGCACATCGAAAGAGAGAGAGAGAGAGAGCAAAAGGATAAATGCATTTCGATTGCCTTATTTAACGAGTATTTATCATAAAGCAGCTTTTTGTTCATAAGGGTAAGCTTAAATGTTGTTCAAGCCGATCGAAGCTGTTAGTTAAAGTTAAACATTATTGCTTTAAAAGTTTAAAGAAGAAACAAACTAAAATGAAACTGAATATTCTATTGAAACTAAGTTTTTCCTACCATCGAAAATAATAATAATAATTTGATATTTTATTTACTAACAGTTCATTGTTATAGAATTTTCAGAATTCACATTGTTCTTGAAACTTAATACGGCAACAAGCAAATATGTTGCGCAACATTTTATCGAATTAAAGAGCATATTAAGTTCGTTTTGTGCGAAATCAATTTGATTTCATATATATGCAACGCATATTCGATTTATCTTGTCTTTTTATTTTGCATTCGTGTTTTTAATTTTAATACGGCAAAAATATCAATTGCGAAAATCAACAGAGAATCACGCATCTTTCACCAAACGCGTGGCATAATCTGTTTGATGTGTCCCTCAGCTTGCCACCGCCTGCCCGCCCCAACCATGCCGCTCCGCAATTTGCAGCAAAGTGTACGTACGTACATTCTGTTGCATTTTTAATCAAGTTATTGATTTTAATTTGGCATTAATTGCACTTGAGTGCATTTCTTGCATTTTGTGGCGTACGTTGCACGGTGCAAGCATGCAACTCAGCTCGGGCATTTTCTTAATTAAAATCTGGGAAATGCATTTCTTCACATCAAGATTTTGGCATATGTTCAACTACAATCAATATATATTAATGCTGATCAACGATATTTCGAGAATTTCTTCTTGATTCACAATGGAATTTAATGAAACAAAAGGCTTTGCCATGAAAAATAAATATTTTGTATACAACTATTTCTGAGGATGAAGTTGAAGGAGCAGGAACCGCAACAGCGTCAAGAAACAAGCCAACTATTTTAACATTTATGAGCAGCGGCAACCGCAGAATCAACATCAGCACCGGAAAACACAGGATACGGACGTTGCAACAAAACAATGCGGCAGCGAGAAAAATATAGTAACAAAAGTCGCCACTGTTGTCGCCTCGCTGGCTTTCAACTATGATCGTTGTCGTTGTTGCTGCTGCTGGCATTACACATCTTGGTCTTGGTCGTCGCTCAGCGGGTGACATCAAAAAAACCAAACAAAAACATATAAAGAACGTGGCAATGTAAACGACTTCAGTGATACTCTGTTTCCAGTGTATGAGAGTGAAGAAAATAGTTGGTGACTCTCAAACTGCGAAGTTTTGGCTTGTCGATACTATCGATAGTGTTATCGATCACCTCACAGCACTAGTTGTGACCTTAAAGTGCAACCAAAACTCAGTGACTTCAAAACTGTAATGCTTCATGTTTTGATTATGAAGTGGTTCCAAAACTGCAACTCTTAAGAAATGGACCCTGAATAAGTATTTGGTATAGTTTTCACCAAATTCAAACTTATTCTCCATCTAAAACAGAGTATAACAAAGAAATACAGAGAGAGCGAGAGAGAAATGGAGAGTGGGTGAACCGTAGCAGTGGCGCAACAGCGCATATCGTAGCGTATCCTGGTTGCATACTTTATGCATGCAACAAACGAAGGACATACAACAACGACATACCAACTGCTACTACAACAATGACCCATTATGCGCTGCTGCTACATTACGTCCTTCGGCACCCATAAAAAGCAATGCATGTTTTAGCACTCCAACATTTGCTATGATGATGAGCCAAGTGCCAAAGTGCCAAAGTGCCAAGAATGGCGAATGGCTAGTTGCGAATAGCCAAGGCAATGCAAGTCAAGTGTGTCTTGTGTGTCGTCCTGTGTGATTACCTTTGCCAGCTGCCATTCAACTTGAAGAGCGGCATTCAAAAAGCAATTTGCCATCTTGGTCATAAACGTTGCTCATTTGATTGATTTGTGCTTGACAGGACAAAAACAGGAAAAAAAAATATGAAGAAATATTTGAATTGTCCGGTGGGAAATCTACATATCGCTGCTTAAAGAACCCTTGTCTCAAGTGAATAAGATAAATGCTAACGCTTGCCAAGCCATGTGACAAGAGTTTCAAGTACCTCAATAAACAATATTTGATGTATGGTGTCAAAAGTCAAGCTCGACAGCAGCATCTCAAGTGGCAAAAGCTGCTCGAATAAATAATAACGTTGAGCTGCAAAACTAAGCTGTCACATTTTTGTTTCACCATTTCTGTTAATATTTATATAAAATTTCTTGTTTGAACTTGCTTTTAAATTCCATCAAGTCTTGAAATTCATTTAATTAAAATTTTATATCTTTAAAATAGAGTTTTCCTAACATAAGCTAATTAAACTTTAAACATGACTTTCTGTGTTTCCAACATTCTTGTATTTAACTTTGTTTCGTTCTGATTCTGGACATCACGTTTCAGGTTTTACAGGGAGGCTGTGCTGTGTTACCCGCTTAACTATACAAAGCATTTTTATTTATTTTTTCTTTCTGCGCAGCATTTTTTAGCTTTCATGTATCTCACATTTGACAATTTGCCTGACATGTTTATTATGTTTTTTCGTTTCGTTTCGTTTTTTTTTGGCAGTCGTGCTAAACATTTCGCGTTGTCATAAAATGTGCGGCAAACTGTGCGCATGCCACGCCCCGCGCGATCCCCACTCTTTAGTTAACCCCTTCAGCAGCAGATGTGAACTGTGTGGCAGTTGTGGCAACAACAAAATAAAAATAAAACCAGCTGCTGTGAATGTTTTCGTACATTTTTTTGCGTTTGTTTGTTTGCTTGGGTACTCACCGATATGTTGGCACCGGATGTCCTTGAGCGATGCACGGCAACGTTGTTTGGCCATTAAGGACGACATGCCGCATCGAGTGCTTCTCGACATTAATGCGCGGCTGTACCATGCCCTTGGGCTCGGTTACAATAATGCGGCCGGGATATGTCGAAATTTGTATTTCACCTGCAACAAAAAATTAAGCAAAGTGAAGAGAGATAAAAAAAAAATAACGATAAACACATATTGTGTGTGTGTGCGTGTGTGTGGCAACAAATTTCCAGCAATTTAAACAAGTGGCAAGGTGGCAGCTGATGCGTCGCGACTTATGGCTAGATTTAAGTGTATCTGTTAGTATATGTGAAGCAGCCCACTTGGAAATGAATGGCAATGCTTAACGCAGCACATAAATTTGTGTTTATATTTTTTTAATTAATTAAAAGTAAATGAAAGCAATCGAGTTGATTGCATGCGACACTCAACGCAGCGTAAAGGTTAGAGGTCACCTCTCAGCTGGGGGAAAGCAGCAAGGGGAGAAGATAAATGGATGAAGTCTTCTGCTGCTTTGCTTCATTATGCATGCACATCATTATACATTAACTAAGCTTGTGGCTTGTTCATTTTGTGAGACTAAATCATATCTGTCATTAAAGAATCATATTATAATGCAACTCGTGTTAAACCTGACATAAAACCATGCAAACCTTCAACTATTCCTCTACACTATTCATTATTTAATGCATGTGCTCTCATTTCTATTGACCTTCGGCCTGTTGGCCCATTGTGTTGGCAAAAGAGGTGGCTTTAAATCATTTTGTCGCACACATCGATGTCTATTTCTGTTAACACAACATGAAAACATCTAATCCAGGAGTTGCGCGTTTGGTTCACTGGGCCAACAACACGAACAACTACAACAAAATCTCTGTTTCCAATATCATTTCTATCCATTGTCCTTGCATACTTTTAAACATTTCTCTTACCCCTTTGCGTTTGGCTGGCAATTTAATTTATAATTTTGCACGGAACATGATCATCATCTCTAGCAGCAACAGCAACAGCTTCATTATTATTATCAGCAGCTGCTTTCCCCTTGTTTTCCCTGCGTCTCATTGCTCTATTGTGCATTAGCAGTCGTATTATTGTTAGCCGCCATTGTTGTGCCCCTTATTGTGCAAAATAAATGGATTTTTGGTTTAAATTGTAATTATGCGCTGCTTGCCAGCATAAACACAGAATAACCAGACACGCCCACAGCCCCACAAGCAACACACACACACACACAAACACATACATGCACAACATACAAAACTGTTGCCTGCTTTTGTGCGCGCCAGGTAAAGCCAGCTCTTAAATAACGCGTACACTCAGAGAAAACTATTCTATGCTTGCTTGAAAGTATAAAAAAGGATTGCCTTTAGAATTTTTTACTAATTCACAGATTTAACAGAATATAATTACTATTATTTACCAATTTTAGAGAGAAGTTTTATTCTATATCATTTTCTCTAAGTGTAACCTGTGTGCATGTGTGTGTGCTTGTTATCTGTGTGTGCGTGTGCTTGCTAAATGAATTAGTTATGACCGACTCTGCAGCCAGCAGAGCCAGAACTATATCATGTTACACTTTTAATGAGTGCACTCTAAGCAGTTTTTAATGTCAGCCTGCAACTGTGTGTGTGTGTGTTGGTCACTTGAATGGGCATTGTTTTGTACTTGAAATTAATATGTGGCGGCTTACAAACAAACACATCACTTCAATTTGGTTAAAGAGCGTTGCGGTTTTTCGGGACGATTAATTAAATGTTGAACTGTTTTTGGGTAATTGGCTTAAAAAATCAATGCTTGATTAAAGTGGGGCTTAACAAGGGTCAGTCAAGGAGAAAACACACAAATTAAACCTGCACCGAACTGTTAAGCCACACAAAAGAACGAGAGGGAGAGGAACATAAAGTTTTATCGTATTGATTGATGATGTGTAATATTTGCACACAAAAGGCTAATAGAAATTCAGCTTAAGCGCATTTTCACACACAATAAACTTCAAATAAGCAGAAACGTTCAACCAGATAAAAGATCTCACGTATTAACTTTGGACTTTATACATTTCGCTTTACACACTTCTTACCCTCTCTCTCTTTCGCTCTCTCGATGTGTGTGTGTGTGTTTGTGTCTGTCAGCAAACATTTTTGCTTGTATCTTTGTTTGACAAACTGAGAAGTTGGCCCTTGGTCCCTTGTGCGAGTTGCCCTTTTTGCCGGCGATTGGATGTCACACATCATAAATTATGCACAACAAAACTTGAAATTGACTTGGCCAACAAACAGCTAAGCCATTAAACTTTAGATTTACCAACAGCAAAACCAGCAGTTGAGCAAATAATTTGATGTTCTTGGTTAATAAAACATGAAAAAGCAACTTTATATAAAACTGACCCATTTCAAGTGGAGTGATAACTTAAATATTGAGAAATATTGTGTGTGTAAATGAAAATTTATGACCAGGCACAAGAATATCATATTTAAAATAAAGATTGCACATTTGTTATAGAAGCTTTAACTAAGTTTTTGACATTCGATTAAACTAAGTAAATAAAATATTTAAGGCATCAATAATTCAAGTTTGCTGACCTAATTTATTATTCAAGAAAATGTATTCAAATAAAAATATCAATAAAATAATATTGAATATGCGTGCTTTAAAGCATTTTAACTTTTTACTCTGTTAAAACTTTTAGAATAAAAAATTTGTATATTACTTGACTTTAGGGAAAACTATTATCTGATATTTATGTATTATAATCATGTTCTAAAATACTTTATTAAGCTATAAATAAATCAACAATTTAAAAATATTCAATCACTTAGAAAATTGTCAAAACTTTTAGCAATTTTCGGTTAAATTTTCCCTCTTTTGCGAAAATTCTATTTATATATTGGCCTCACTTACAAGCCGGATGGCTATAACGGCTATAACTTTCACATGCCATTTTGACCCAAAGCTGATAATTAATTCAACTTAATTATGTGCCAACAGAACTTGCCACCAGCAATGCATAAGTGGAATGGTAGCGGATAGGGGGGGAACGTTGGCGCATTGAAGCATTGCTGACTGGACGATTAAGCTGGAAATGTGATTATCACGTATATCACGTATACGTATATTGGTACGTACCTGTCAGTCTATTTACAGTGCGGCATGTATAGCTTTTGTACGCATCATTGGGCCCCGCATTATTTATGTACAATTCACCATTCGATAGCACCGTGTACTTGCCGCCAATGTCCGTGTTTGGATACAGATGCATGCCCGTATCCTGTACCCAAGCGGTCACCATTACGAATTCCGACATGTAGCTGGGCACCTGTCCGACAAAAGGTGAAAGGGGTGGGGGTAAGTTAAGCAAATTTGATCAGTGTTAAAATGAAATTTGCGTTGTTAAGTGCATTTTGTGGTTAAGGTTCAATTTCCACTACAGCTTTTCACTTTCATCAACGGATAGCTTGAGCTTAAAGCTAGCTCTTCTCCCTTTTATTGCGAGAGCTTACCTGACATTTCAGCACCGCCGTGTTGCCCGTCATCACGTATTCGTCGTGCACCTGTACCGTATACTTTTGGTTGACAACTGTAACAAATCGTTGGGTAAAATGACTTTAATATAAATAAATTGCGCGGCAGCTAACAACAATCATAAAAAACCAAAAACACAACACAAAAGAAAAGGGCAAACAATTAAGTTGCGTTTTTATTAGCCAGAAATTCCTCATTCCCCATTTTTTTGTTTAATTTTTACTTTGGATCACATAAAAAAAAAAGGTTTAAAGGAGTCCGCCCGAAAGGTCGACAGTCAAAATATGTCACACATTAAACACACAACCACATTGAGCCCTTTGTCAACACACACACACCCACGCATAGAGAGCGAGAGGAATGTGTTTGGGTTATTCTGACACTTTGCAAAAGTGTGACCGTTTGTCAAGCAGACGACAATGTTAGCCGACGGGCCCCTGTTCAAAATTGGTTAGCGGCAATTCGAGTTAAAGATTCTTTTTTCCCTGTCAGAGCACACAGCACAAAATTAAGAATGACATGGATTCCAAAACAGCAAAAAATTGGTCACTGCACAGTGGTAATCAAGTGATTAAAAAGGTTTAGAAGCAATTTAATAACTTTTTTTGTGTATTTACGTTAAGTTAAACAAAAGAGAAACCATGAAATATTCTCATTAAATAATTTTAATTCTCGAAAAAGTATTTTGTTTATTTTGATATCAATAAATACGAAGTAAAGAAGTTAAACTTAACTTTTTTACCACTGTTCCTTATTTTCTATGCTTGCCACGAGCGTTGTCAACCTTTGCTACCTTGCCTTTTCGTTTAGGCCCAATGTTTTCGAGTTGGCCGTTGGCATCTGAGAAATTAATTAAGATGGACAAAGGCAATTTTCTGCACGCATCACTTAAAAAAAAGTGTGTTTTGAAATGCGTTTCGCGTGCCACGTGGCAAATTGTTTTGGATTAAGCTGCTTTTTATTTTAACTAACTAACTGAATAATACGTATACGTATAGTGTATCTAGTATTCAGTTTTCAAATTCTGTTCACGACCAACTTTAATGTGGTAAAAATTCGGATAAAGTTTAATTTGAAAAGTTGTTGTTATTATTTGGGGGGCTTAGTTTATTTGTTTTGCTATTATTATTTTGTACGTTTTGAAAAGCTCGAACAAAAAAAAAAAACTTTGTGACAACATTTTATTATAATTCCTGTGACCAAACGCGGCATTGCCTGCTCCTGCTCCTGCCGCTGCTGCTTGTTCGGTTTTCAGTTGAGTTTAGTGCAATTTTATTGTTGTTGTTGTTGTTGTGTCTTCATTATTTGTTGGACAGGCAGCACGGAATGGACAGGACAGCCAGGACATGCCAGGACGTTTTTTTGCATAGTTTTGTGTGTTTTTGAGCAAAGGCAAAAGTTTTTATTTCGTTTTTTCGTTGTTGTGCGCTTTCATGTTGCATTTTGCATGGCGAATTTTGTGAAGGGCAGACATTGTGTTGCACAGAAGGACAGGAACAGGACAGTTGGGAAGTATGCAAGCTAAGTTTATAGCTAAACCCACACAAACATAACGAGAAAGAGAAAGAGGAAGGTTAAGGGTAAGGGATACAGGCAGCTCTTTGGATTTCTAGACGGAAATTCATTTCCGCTTTGTTTTCTATATGTGTGTGTGTGTGTGTGTGTGGAAAACTTTTTGTTGCACGAAATTTATGTTTATGATGTGCGCCGGCGGAAAGTTGCTTTTGTTGCAGCCACTCTTTGCCTGATTTGCAGTCATTGTGTGTGTGAGCCGACTATTAAATTACACAGATGCATATAGAATACAGTAGTTGATTGTGGTTAGGAGTGGGGTTAGGAGATGGGGGGAAAAAGAAGAAGAAAGCATGTTCAACGATGTGCATTCAACTAATTATGAACAAATTACAAGCTGGAAACAACAACAGCAACGTGAAAGGCAGGTGAATAACAGAATCCAAAGAAACTTTTAGCTAGCTCAATCACAAAACTTTCGACACACACACACACATGCAGAATCATTGTATGCAAAAGTGCATGTCAAGTCAGAAGTTTGTGGCATCATTCAGCAGCATCCATTGCTAACTCAAAAAAGTCCTTGGCCTGACAAAACCAAAAGTTTCCGCTTTGCTTTCTTCTACTACTATAAATTGTCTAGCGAATTTGTCAAGAGTTTTAGTTTTAGTTTTATTTGTTGTTGTTGTTATTGTTACAGTTTTTGTTGTGCTAATTACGCGCACTTAAGCAAAAAGCCAGTCAAGGATACGACGACGACGAATGCTGCCGAACTAAGCGCTGGCAATTAAATAAACGCAACTGCTAAGACGCCAACTTGGCGCCGACATGGCCAAAAGTCAAATGGCGAACACACATTAGCTAAGAAATTAGTGTGGTCCAGTGGGAGCAGGCAGGCAGGCAGGCAAGCAGGGGGCAGAATAAGTAGGGTGTTGGGTGTAGGGCAGAAGCTACTTGCACAACGTTTGGCAACTTTTGCAAATTAGGCAAAACGTTTTGCGCCAAATCTACGCGCTGTCAAATTGTTCAAGCGTAAAGCGTTTGCGGCCACTGGGCCAGAAACTGGCTATAGCAAAGACAACAACCATTTGTTACACATAGAGAAAAGAAGAAAGAACCACATTGCATTCGTAGAGATTCGTGATCAAGATTTTTCATCATGAAATTAAGTATAGAATATTCACGAAGAATTCAAGTTGATCATTTAAATATATCTAGAAATTATTTTAGTCCTTTTTATCGTATTATCTATTATGTGGAGATTAAAAATGGATGTTCTAAGCCCTTTCGGTAAGTTGTCCAATACAAAACATTTGTTCTAAAGGATTTTCAAACATTCAAAAACGAAACCCAATATTTTTTTTTCAAGTGTAGGCGCACATTATACAAAACACACAAACATACACACATGCACAGTCGGAGCAAAAACAAACAAAAGCGACCGCAAATAAAATAAGCCAGCGACATGGCGTATACGTAACATGGAGTTGAGCTGAATTGAGTTGAGCTGCTGAAAAATGAGCGCCGGACGTTGAAACTTTGCATCTAGCCACGATGCGTATCTATATCTATGTATGTGTGTTTGTATAGGGGGTGTTTGAGGGGTGGACGGGGAATGGGTAGCCAACTAACATATCTAAGATCTTTTGCAATGGCAACTTTTCTATATGTGTTTTTGTTGCTTTTATCTATTTGTGCGCAACTGTTAATTAAAGCGCAAAAGTCGAAGAGTCATAAGTTGACTCCCTTTGAGTGTTTACTGTATATGGTATTTATATCTTTTATGGCCATAGCACTAATTGTTGTTCTTGTGTAAAAGCTTTTTGGCTGCCCAATGAGCCGCAAAATCTATGCGACATGCGATGCCAATCAAAGTGATTGGCTCTTATCCCTTATACCCCCCCTCCCAACATGGTATCCATGGCTATAGTTTATTCAACTGCGCAGCTCGATTGCTGTTCATTAATGCACTTTAATAAAGTCCACGTCAAAGTGGCTAATGAATGACAAAGTTTTGGCCACAAAACAAAACCAAGTCAAAGTTTTTATGCGCTTTTGCAGAAGTAGCTTAAAAATCCCACAACAATTTTTTTGGGAAGTTGCTTTTTTGCGGTGTTGAGGAGAAATTTCTTTGAACAGCATTGCAAAAATACTTTCCAAAATATTTTGAATAATAGTTTTTACATTGTTAAGGATTTGTATTGTTAAATTGAAGTTAAGATAAATATTGCTTGCAACAAGATATCAAAAGTTATCTAACGAATTTTTAGAGAAGTAGATTTTTGAGTAGAGTATTTTTAGCTTCATAAACACCAACCAAAAAGGGCTAGTAATAAAAACTTCCTGCCAGTGCGGTTTGAGGGGGGGGTGTTCATCTAACCAAAAAGCCGAAGTCAATTCTCGCGCTTGGGCGCCAAATTAGCGCTGAGCTTTTGGGCATTAAGTGGGCGGCCGTCCTCTCCACCCGAACCACCCCTCGCTAACTTCGACAACATTTGGCAGTAGTAATTAAAACTTGTGTTGCCTGCTTTTAGGCGCTGCTTTCAAAAACTTTGCAATTAAGCCAAAGTTTTTGGATAGTCGAGCCAAGCCGACAAGCTGAGTTAGCAAAAAAAACTCAACTGCCGCTATGCGACTTTAAAATGAAAACGTAAATTAATTAAACAATTTGTTAAATATTCTCTATATATTATATAGTATGTACTCACCGCCACGCACATGAACCTCCCGACTTAATACTGTTCCGACCAGATTGCGCAGTTTGCATCTGTGAAAATGAAATTGAAGACAATATTTTAAGCGCTTATTAAGTATACGCCACGGTGCGTCGTCCCACCTGTAAACCGTTGCATGAACCTCGTGTCGATATTTCTCTGCGGTAAATGGATAGAACATCATGCTGCCATTGGACAGCTGAAACACCATATCCTGCTGCGGCGGTATGGGCGTCCACTCCACCTAAAGAGACACAGAGACACAGAGAAAAAGAGAGTGTGGCGAGGGGGCATTAGTGTTTTTTTTTGTGGGTTTTTCGGGCAGTCAATTAACTTGGAAATGAGCGAGGCGGCAAGTAGACAAAAATGGCATGCATAATTAAGCAGGCGAAAACAAAATGGTAAAAGGAAAGCAAGCAAAAATAATATTAAGAGAATGAAATTACGAAGAAAAAAAAAAACTGAAGCCACGCCCTTTTGACCAGAAAGCAGTTCTTTCGCAAAGTTGTAGTTCGTTGTTAGTTTTGCTTGAGGAAAATATTTTTGTTAAAGTTCTAACTAAAAACTTTTTAAAAAAAGTTCGAACGAATTTTTTTTTGCGCCAGACTTTGCGTTGATCAACAATCAACTGGCCAATCAGTCAGTCAGTCAAACTTGAGTAACGCTCAGAATATAAGTTAATAGCTGCGTAGAATATAAATAAACATACCTCTGGTGGTGGACTTCCATGGCCGGAACATTCTATCAGTCCTCCCGAATTATTTGAAAATTCAACGCGATGCGGCGGCTCGTGCAGAAATATCGGTCCCTGCAGATCCAAAGCATTAACTATATAGCTGCGCTCAGCTGACAAAAGAAGAAGAGCGTTAATAAGTTTTAAAGTGAGTTTGAGTTAGTTATAAAAACATATATATACTTTTTATAAATGTTGATGGCACGAATTCTGTCAGCCATGCCAAAAGTTAATTTCAATTTCAATTTAAGCCAAAACAACAAAAAGTGAACGGTAACTTTGTTTGGCCAAAATTAAGTGGCAGTGACGTTGTTTTTGTTACTCTTGTTGCCCAGCGGCTTGGCCTAAATTTTAATGAGCATCTCTCGTGGACCACAACAACAAGGCAGAAACGAAAACGAAGAACAAGAAAGGCACGCACAAAGGCGCACAAAAGACAATTGCTTTTTACCTGTGGCCATCGTGTTGTGGTTGGGGCGTAGGGGTAGGGTGAGAGGCTGGCCTGTCAACTTGGCAGAAAGTCCTTTCTAATTGCTGTGACGCAGCCGTTTTTGGCCAAACGCATTGCATAATAATTTTTGTGTTTTTTTCGGTCGATTTTGTTTTTTTTTTTTAAGGCCGCTTTTGATGCGGCTTTTATGCCTTATTTATTATTCACTTGGTTGTCAAGGCAGCTAAAAAAAACATCCCCCTTCTACTCTTACCAGCCAAAAACCAGACTAGTGTGGGTGTGACTTTTGTGTCTGGTTGTGTTTGTGGGTGTGTGTGTGTGTCAGGCATTATATTTGCATTGCGGTTGCCTGACAACTTGAGGCGTTGCCACACCAGAGCACTGACCCGTTTTTGTGCCACAAACACACACACACACACACACACTAAGATAAAAAAAATAAAATGTTGTGCATGAAACATACATTTTAATATATATTTTTTATCTGACAGCAACATGAATAATTTAATTATTTTTTTATAAAAAATATAAATATGATAAGAAGAAAAACCGAGTACATGACCAGACACTTTGTAAGCGGATAAAAGCGAACGTGGCTAAGCTTAAACAAAGTTTCTTTTCGAAGAGAAAAGTAAGATTTAAAAGTTATAATTGTTTAGGTTTTGGTTATTCAATCGATATCAGAATTGAATAAAACTAAAAACCAGAAGTATCAAATATAAATGAAGGCTGAACACAACTTTGTTTTTCAAGGAATCTAGTTTAAATATATAAATTCCAAATGGGAACATGCTGTCAACTTTTGATAGCTGCATGCAGCAAAGGCAGAGGCAGCAGCAATTTTCAGCTGCAACAATAAAATGAAAAATTATTTTGTCAAAAAGTAGCATTGAGCTAAAGATAACTATAGAGTGAAACCAAAAACCGGACACATTCACACACACAAACCAACTATCCACTTTTCTATAACCCTACCAGAAAGTATTGCAAACTTTGTGCCACATGTAGGTTATGGTTGTGTGTGTGTGTGTGTGTGTGTAGAGGCTGTCAACTGCAATGCCCAAAGGAAATGCGCTGAGCAGGGCACAAAATGTTAGTGAAAAGTAAAAAGTGTTTGCCGTCAAGTTGTTGCCACAAAGGGGCAAGAACATTAAATTTTCCAGTTTTTAGTTTTAAAGTCACTTAAGACAAAGTTTCATCATTTCATTTTGTGCCACAAAAGTTAGTTTCTGATAGAAAATGTTGCGACCAGAGATTTGCGCAACACTTTGAGATATTTTCAATGGATAATTAAAGCGAAAGAGGAAGAGTAGATAGGCGGAAGGTGTGGATATAGGGAAAACAGGTAAAAACTGTTAAAAGTGAATACACAATGCTGTTAGCTAATTGGAGACGCAGTACGCACACACACACACACACACACAGACAGACAGATACAAAAGCCAGTTAAACGTGCAACAAAGTCTGTCAGTTAGTTATGGGGCAAGCAAGGGCCAGCAACAACGCGCAACAATGGCAAAAGCTCGCCTGATGATATCAAATTGTGACATGAAAACATGCCCCATAAATACATGAATGTGCGTGTGTGTGAATACACTGCGAAAAAGATCAGTTTAAACTTTTACAGCTTTTTAATTTGAAAGTTATCGTTAAATGCTTGTTTCGTGCAGTGTAGATGCTTCTGTGGATGGTTTAAAACCAGAAGATGCTGTTGCTGTGCAACTGTCTATCTGCCTTTTGTTGCAAGTGTGTGTGTGTGGCACTGACAATGCCGCATAAACGCAACACAATGACCGCCTGATAAACTCGATAAGGTTTTGCTTTGTCGCTCGTTTGTATTGTGTGTCCGTCTCTATGTGTGTGTGTGTGTTGCATGTTTGTTGCGTGGTCTCTTTGTTGCCTGCCACTTCTCACATAATTGAATACCCGCCGCTCCATTTGTCAGCGTTGTCAATCAAAAGTGGCCAAAGCACATGCCAGAAGCAGTCACAGCAGCAAGTTATAGTTGAAGCCACACCACGCCCTAAAGCCAGGCTAAAATCAATTACGTGCAGGCACAACACGAAGAAGTACCAGCAATATATATACATATATATATAATTGAAGAAAAGTTCTCTCTCTCTCTCTCTCTCTTTCTAAGCAAGAAGTGCCAACGGCAGCTGCCACCCATCATTATCACGGATCATTAAAAATTTCTGTGCATTTGAACAGAAACGCTGGACGGGAAATGACTTGACTACAACAAGAAGAAGAAGAAGCAGTTGATGAAGAAATGAATGCAAAAAAGACGAGGAAGAAGAAGCAGAGGAACAGCAGCAGCCAGGAGCAAACCAGAAAAGCGACTGCCATCAACCGACATCAACTGACAAGCAGCGAAACACACAAAATGCAAATGAGCAGCTGTCGCTTAATGCCATCCCTCTCCCCTTTGTATAGCTAGAGTTAATGCCCCCAGCTCAATCCTTCCTCTTAGCCAGTTTTCTATACAACTTTGCAGCTATAACAAATGGCAGCAAAATGTAAAGAAAGTCTCCGCGTAATTGAGAACAAAATCCGTAAAGGAACCAAACAAAAAAAAAAAAAAAAAGAGAGAGAGAGAAAAACGAGAGAGAGAGAGAAAAGAGAGAGAGAGAAAAGAGAGAGAGAAAAGAGAGGGAGAGAGAGAGAGAAAGAGAGGGAGAGAGAGAGAGAAAAAAGAGGGAGAGAGAGATGAAGAGAGAGAGAGAAAAGAGGAAGAGAGAGAGAGAGGAAGAGAGAGAGAGAGGAAGAGAGAGAGAGAGAGAGGAAGAGACAGAAGGAGAGATACGAAAAGAGCACTTTGAGACAGCTCGAAAACAGTAACACACACACAAACTCATTGCACACTTAACTAATAAGATCAAATTCCTTCATGACTTACTTGAATTTTTGAGAATCGCGGAGGAGGGCGATTTTCATGTTTTAAGCAAAATTATTATTTTTTGTGCATATTTTTATTGATTTAACCCAAACACAGCCCATACACACACATACACACATTAACACACACACACACACACCGAAACACACACACGTACACACATATATAAAGACAAAATAACAAATATAGGCTATTCTATAAACCGTTTTTAATTTTTTTTTATCCTTGTCAACTTATATAAAAATATTTGGGGTAATGATTAAAAAAGTTCCCCGACCGCTGCATTATAGCATCATTAAAAGTATACAAACCGCCATCTTTAATTTCTTCTCCCATTGAAGTCAAGAAAAACTGTAAATAATGACAAGCATTAGCTTCCAAACGTACTAAATCAAAAACGCTTAAGTAGTTGCCCAAGTCCCACCAAGCCCCCGAGCCACAAGCATCCCCTGCGAACCTTTAAGACGTAGTACTTTATTTTCGATGAGGGGGCAGAGGCGGAGGTGGAGGCGAGCAATAAAAGCAGCGACAAGTTTTTCGCCGTGCCAAATGCTGACAGAAAGTTGCTCTGTTGCCGTATTAAAATGAAAACGCAATTTCGAGAAACACCAAAAACAAAAAAGTGAAAAAAACGAAACGAAAAAGCAAAATAAGTAAGAAAATGATGAAGAAGAGTAGAAAATAGAAAGAAAGAAGAAGAAGAAGAAGCACACGTTAAAGCCAAATTTGCATATGCGGCAGTAAAACGTGGGTGAAAGATGTTTTGAAAGCTTTTGTCTGCTGTCAAGGGGCGTAATTTAAGTGAAGAGGCGGAGTGTTTTGGGGGCCAAAGGGAAATGGCTTGACAAATATCAACAGCATACGAGTCGAGGCCTCAAAAAAGAACATCACCGTTTGATTGAGGCAATGTCAAAAAAGAAGAAAACGGAGAAGAAGCAGAAGCAAATAAAAGTAGGCATTTAAAGCGTTTTACTCGCTGGCTCCTTAGATTCATCTACCCCTGACGAAACCCAACTCGCCCTCTTACTTTCTCGCCCTCCCCCCCAGTTCAAGTGCACGCATTTTTCTGCTTAAAAGCCTCGACTAATGCGAGGCGTCTGCTTCAACGAGGCGTTCCACACTCTCTCGCTCTCTCTCTCTCTTTTTCTCACTTTTCGCCTCCCTTTCTCTGTCTCGGCGCAACAGAGCGTAACGGTATTTGTATGTCTATGCATGTGTGTGTATGCATGTGTGTGTGTGTTTTTGTTCATATGTTTTAGCGCAAAGTATATTTGCTTGGGTTATATCACGCACAACATGATGCCTGCCCCGTGACTTTTTTCAGCTGTTGCCGCTTCGACAGCCAACAACAACAACAACAAGTAAAGCATACACTTAATATACTTTCGAAGAAAAACAATTGATAGGAAAAACGTTTAGACATATCACAATAAGTGGACACATAACATAACAGACTATGTTTTTCCGAGAATCTAAACTAGCTCTACTTAATGAAATTCTGTGTCATACTTAACTATAAGCATGCCCTTACTCAAACACCTCATCTTTCAACAGTCCTGGTCTGTTTGTTACGTAATTGAACTAAAACATTTTAAGGCTACGTTTGAAATTTGATATTAAATTCGCGAGAATGTTGCATTAACAATTGTTACTGTTATTGTTGCTGTTGTAGCAGCACATGTTGCTGATGTTGTTGCTTTTCCTGGTTGTTGCAAGATGCTTTGCGGTTGCTTTTATTTGCTATGCGCACAAAAGTATGCAATTAAATTGCAACTGCAAGCAACGGCAGCAAAAAAAAAAGTGAAAAGAATTTCAATTAATGTTGCAGACGTTGCTGTTGCTGTTGTTATTGCTGTTGCTTGTCGCAGTTGCTGTTTTTCTTGTTGTTGTTCTTTCGTTAATGAGCGCCAACTTTAAAAGTCAGAAACGGCAAATGGAAGACAAAAGCGCACGTCACGTTGAGTTTGTGCCATAAAACTGAATTATTGAAAAGCACACGTTTCACTTTTGTTTGTGTTGCACACAGCTCAAAGAAATGAAGTCAACAGCAGCAGCAGCAGTAGCAGCAGCAGGAGCAGGAGCAGCAGTAGCAACTGCAGCAGAAACAGCAACAATGGACAAAGTTTTGCATGCCTCGTGGCAACTTTGCAACAAGCGACGGCGTCATTTACAAGGAAACTCATAAAACTTTCTGCCGCTAGCGTGCACCAACACTTCAGGGCACAAAAGCAACAACAGCAACTGGGATCAAATGTTAATTGCAGGTTTTTTTTTATACTCTTGCAGACGCAAGACATAATTAGAGCTGCTCATTGTCTAATGTATCATGTCGTTTAGTAACCGAATATGGCAACGCGCAAGCCAAATGCACCAATTAACCAAAGGGGCGTAACAAGAATTTTAAGAGTACGATGGCTTAAAGTACTGAAATGGCTTGTTATACTTTGAAGTTGGTTCGAGAAAGATCTTAACTACTATAGAATAATCCAAAAGTTTCATGTATTAACGTTCCTTAAATACATTTCGGGAGATTTATGTAATATCTGTTCAAATCATGGTTATGGTATAACACGATTAATACCAAATGTTAAAATCCCTATATAACTATACCTTTTAAGTGTAAAAACAGATTTGAAAACCTTGGCAAGGATTCTTTTTATAACCTTTCGGCATCTTGTTGGATGTTGGATTAACTTTAGAAAGTATTTAAAATAGGTTTGTTTAATTTTCCTTTGACTCTTTCAGAAACAAAGTCTTTCCATACAGACTCCAAAAATTGTAAATAAAACACGTCATCATTAATTTATGTCACAAGAAGAAGCATTTTAGCCTATAGTGCAACAAACACACACACACACACACTCCAAGAAACACACTGTAATGCACAACCAACACCAAGTTCAACAACACGCCCTCGAAATGTGAATGACCTCGAATGTCACGTTGCAGCAACAAACAGCAGTTGCAGCAAGGCAAGGCAAGGCAAGCACTGAGGGCCAGCTGCTGAGGTGGGTGCGGCAGTTGTTCGTCACAAGCGCCACGGGCTGGCCCCAAGACTGGCAAAAAAAAAACTGAGAGGCAGCTGCTTTCAATGAAACAAAAAGGCGAGCCAAGTAAACACAGAGGTAGTAACTGCAAGAAGCAAGCACACAGCTAGGCAAAGCTTTTGTGGCATCATTGTCCAAGGCAGCGACAGCATGCAGCGCATAATCAGCCTCATCATCATCATCAGCAACAGCAGCAACATCAACAGCAACAAGCAAAGGCCTACACTGTCACAGTCAGAGACCAGTAGAAGCAGCAACAACAAGAACAACCACAACTGCAACAAGAACAGCCCGCAGTCTTTGGCTTTGGCCAAAGTGAAAGAAGAAACAAAAGCGCCTGCGGCTGAGAGGAGGTGGCAGGTCTCGCAGAACCCTTGCAACAAGGCACGAGCGCTGTCGTTGATCTTTTCCTGATAACTTTGGCTTTTTGAGTTGCGCACAAAAATGAACGAAATGCAAAAAACGAGCAAGAACTTTGCAGGCAAACAAGGCCGACTTAGAGATTCACTGTTTTCTTAGTGGAAGAGGAGCTGTAAATTGTAAAGACAATGGCTTTACAACTGTAGGGAATATTCTTAAGCTGGTTGAATAACGTTTTATGTGTTTTTTGAAGAGTTTTTTTTAAATAAACCCAACTCAAAGTATCTAAGACAGAAACTGCACTAAAAAAAACCCATATACTCTCTGCCTTGCTAAGGATCAGTGTATCAAAAGATTGAAAATGTGCGAGCGAGAGGTAGCGAGGAAGCCAGGAAGAAAGGAAGCTGTCATGGCCCTTCCTGGCCTGCAACGGCTTGTTAGCCAAAAGTGGACAAAGTGGCTGTGTATGTGGGTGTGTGTGTGTGTGTGTGGTGGAAGTGTTGCATGCGACAGGGCACAAAAGACGAACCAAAGAAGCGACACGAACAGAAGCGACAGAAACAAACCAAAACAACAGCAACAACAACAACAAATAGGGAAATTGTAGAAAAGTAAGAACACAAAAAACTGGCAAGCGCAGCTTAATTGTTTTTTGAGCCAGGCACAAGCTAAAAAGAATACCATTTCGTTAAATAGGAACTTTTAGATGCTAAGGGATGTAAGGAAATGACATGGTATACAGGGCGTAAGGATTGTAAATGAAAATCTAGACTTGAATAGCTTTAGTTCGTAGTCAAAAAAGTTATTTTATTGCTTTTCATTTTAGATATTGAGCTACGATCAAAAAGTGTAACCATATGGAGCGTTTATGATATAAACAACCAAAGTCTGAATTAAGGATTATAAGCGCGACGCTAAAGAATTTTGTTCAAGGTAAAACATTGCCAATAAAAATCATGTATAGACAAGTTTGTACAGTTTGAATGTTAGTTGGCAATCATTCATGTCATTCATTTAGCTGGTTTGTTAGTTCGTCAGGAAAAAGTATGTTATACAGTTTGAAAAAAACATTTTTTTTGTCATCTGCATATTCGCAATCAAAGTAAAACTATTAGTTATACAATATAAAAGTGCAAGCTTTGAATTTTAATGATTGTGTTTTTTGTTCAGGAACAGAGAGATATTTATTATAATATGTGTATATTTGCATTGTATAAAATGGTAAATTGTTAAAAGAGAAAAAATAAGAGAGCTACTCACCTCGGATGATGTACAGGATCAGGACAGCCTTAAAAAGGCTTTGTAAATCCATTTTTTATGAGCACTAATGCTTTCCATTACATTTTTTATGTGTAGATTTTAAACGGCGAATTTTCGCTGGTGTTTGTTTTATTTGTTGCCTTTGTTTTTGGTTATTTTTGTTTGTGCCTTTTTTCCCCGCTGTTGTTTTGTGTTCCTTTTGATTGGTTTATTTGTGTGTTTTACGCTTTCGATGCTTTCGTTTATTTAATTTCGTTCTTTTTGGGCCTTTTCGCACACATGAACAGATTTCCGCTGTGATTGTAGCTTTTTAATGGTTCGTTTGTTATTATTGTTGTTTTTGTCTCTTTTTTTCTTTTGGTTTATTTATGTATTACGCGCTTGGAAATTCATTAAAATATTTAATGCTGCTTCTAAGCTGTTAAATAAAATAAATTATACTTTATGTGTGTGTGTGTGTGTGACTTAGCTGAACTTTTGAACCTTAAATCAAATTTAATAAAAACCAAATTAAAAGTTCGTGCGAATATTTCAACTTGTTGAAGTTTTTTTTCCGCAACGCTTTTGATTTCACTTGACGACAGTCAGTCAACTGTCAGCGGGGATATTAATCATGTCACACACACACACACATACGCACGAACAAGCTCTTGAGAAGGGAAAGATAAACGAGGCAAAGGCATAGAGTCAAAGTTTCCTACAGAATGCGCCTGCACAATACATATACACATAGATATTTCCCTCTATGCTTTTTTTGTTCTTCGTTCGCTCCCTATTTGTGTTCCCTGAATTTTTCGTCCTTTTAACGTATGGCAGCCCCTTTTTGAACGCAAAAAATTATGCATCAGCGCGAAATTGGAGCGCCATAAGTTGAGCTCAAGTGAACAGATTTCACATACAAGTCTCTCCACGCCCTAAGCCAGCGTAAGCAACACAAGCATGTGTGCATGAGTGTGTGTGTGTGTGAGTACGTGTGTAAGCTTGAAAATCGGTTGACAAGACATTAACTTGTTGTCCTGTAAGCAGTTCACCAAAATTCACAAACAGACAGTTGTCCCAAAGGTAATGTCGCTTGTGTTAAACTAAAAGAACGAAAGAATGCGTAACAAATAAACTACGCAAAAGGGACAAACGCTTGTTTGATAAGACAGGAAACAAAGGAAAACATCAGTAAAACTGTCGTCAATAACGATAAAGTGAACTCGGCGACTAAAAACAACAACAAAAGTGCCGTTTAAGCAACATGGAAATTATGCCCAGTGCGAATATCAACGCAACGAAACAAAACAAAACAAAAAGAAAGAAAATCTTGCCATTTTTTTTCTTTTTTGGTGTGTGTGTGTGTGTGTAAAAAATCATGACTTGGCAATTATGCGGCAAATGTGCGCACTGGGCATGCCACAGCAGCTGCAGCAGCAAACAAAAGTCAGCTATAGAGAGAGAGGGAAGATGAGAAATAGTCAGCTCGTAGATAAGAGCATAAATATTACGCATACGCCGCATTGCACTGGCAACGTTTGCTAAATTGCTGGCAATTAGTTTAAAAGTGTGCGACAGCGACAAAAAACAAAGGCAAAGAACAAAATAATACAAAATTGCCAACTAAGCAACATTTTGCCAATGCAATTTGAGTCAACCAAAGCGTGAGAATTATACAAAGCTTTTCACAACGATTTCACAATTTAAAGTGGGAATATTGTAAAATGTTAAGCTGAGAGAAAAGCAACGTAACAATAAACTAATGTGACTTCCAAAGCTTCTGTTTGTGGCCATTACTTTCGAGTTTTTTGTAGGCTAAGTAAAAGGAAAGAAACGAAAAAATAAGTTCGTAAGTCGGGCTCTTAAGTGTTAGCAATGTCGTTTGGCTTTGTAAGCGCTGCTTATGTCTTTTTCACTTAGAACTAGCTCGTTTCTCTTTTGGTCTTAAGAGGCACAAACAAGAAGAAAAAAAGAAGAAGAAGAAGAAAAGGGCTTAAACACTTGCCAGTCAAGTTCGATATATTTATATTACACTTGACGCTGTCTCCGGCGGCGATTTTTTTTTCTATCTCTTTTGCCTCGTCTGCTGTCAGCGACAATTTGTGCTCGATGCCAAAATGAAATTTGCCAAAAGACCTAGACAGGAAAAACACACACACATACACACACACACACAAGAACTCATCCTTTCTCGGAACGATTGCAATTTATAGACTTCGACACATTTTGGTTCATCGAATACTTGCTCAAAGTTTTTGGGCGTCGCGTCGCCTGTTGCCAAAGACGTGATTTATTTTAATAGATAATCATTACGCCATCGATTCCGATCATGTCGCTCAGCTTCAGCTTGTTGCATGTGGCATGCTGCCTGCCTCACTTACTGCTTACATGGCGTCAATAAATCAAAAGCAAATTGCTTTTAGTTTATTGTTTTTGCGTTGGCAAGAATAAATATCAAGAAAAAGCCACCATAACACACACACATTGCGCATACGCCGCGTGGTTCCATGCTGCTGTTGCCGCATACCTTTGCACCATGCTGCTGCAGCACGTTGCACGGTTCATTCACATGGCACACAGCGCGTACTCGTATTTAATTTGTGCCATTATACACTCGAATCTACCGCCAAGCACCCAGGCACCCAGAGACCACAGCACACTTAGAGAAAAGCAATCAAACTTATAAAACTCATTTTATGCCTTTAAGAAATTGTTTCAAGTAACTTATAATATTTTTACAACATCCTAAAATTGATATTAAAAGTTAGAGATTTTTGTTACGATTTCGAAGCTTTCAACATTTGTTTCCTGTGCACATTTCTCAGTTCCTGAAAACCCAGAGACCCTCTCTCACTAATGACTTTTTATGGCGTCTCTGGGCCTGGGCTGCTGTGAAAGGGTTGCCCGCATAAAAATCAATACAATGCATATGGCCAGAGTGAGTTGCTGGACCCAAACACAAACCCAAACCCTGATCCAGCCGCAGTCCAGTTTCAGGCTTAAAACAATGGCCAACAACATCAACAACAACAACATCAAGAGCCAGCAGTTTTGGGGCATGTCTGTTGCATTATTATTGTAACACTGGCCGACCGAGACAAGCCGACTAACTGTCTGTCTGACTGTCTGTCTGTCTGATTGTTTGTCTAACTGGCCACAAACAAATGCAGAAACGAGACAAAAAAGCAAGAAAATCAATAGACCAAAGCCATGAGACAGACAAACAAATAAACAAGCAAATGAGTGCAACAGCGAGAAATATACTGTGAAATGTGAACCAGAGACAGAGCGAGAGAAAGAGAGAGAAGGAAATAGAAAATGCAAAAAATAAAGCTACTATATGCATATAGTACATACTAAAACTGTATAATGAATAGGCTGAAATTGTGTTAGAACTGCTGATACCCTAATGCAATGCTTAGAGAAATATTTAAGTAAGATAATTACATTCAAAGTTCTTTAAACTACATAAAGAAATAAGTTGTGATATTGAAGTTCATAAAAATGAAGTGTAAATGGTCTTTGGATGTTCTGACCTTTCTTAGAGTTTTATCATGAATTTCTGGAAATGCAGTGTTAAACTACAAAAAAGTGTATTTCTTTTAAAAACCTTTTTGTATATGCTACCAAAAATATCAGAGAACATTTACATTGCCACACCTTTAAACTAAACAACAACAAATTTCCAGGGTATGCAAAAGTAAAAATAAAAAAACTCTTGGCTCTTCTCGTTGTTGTTGTTGTTTGTTTGTTTGCTGGCGACTAAAGTGCACATAAAAATCATTTAAAAACAGCAGCGACGTGTGCGTCGCAGTCAGATAGAAGAAGAAGAAGAAGCAAAACAGCAACAGCAACAGCAGAAGCAGAAGCAGGAGCAGGAGATGGGGCAAAGCTAAGGTAAGGCTTGAAACGACCTGGTGGCTGCACCCTTCTAACCGGCAACCATCCCTTGCCCCATTCCCATCCTTCAACCTTCCTTTTCCATTTAAGGGGTTTGTTGTTGCTGCTGCTGCTGCTGTGATTCAGTGCAAAAAAATTGAGTTCAGCGTCGCCGCCGCATAACACACAAAATGGGTCTAAAGTCATAAACTTTTTGCACATAGCAGCTGATGCCAGCCAACGTTGAGTAGTTGTTGCCCTGCCCTGCCTTGCCTTGCCTTGTTATTATTCTTGTTGTTGTTATTGTTGTTGTTGTTGCCTTGCCTGGGTGCTCAGTGATTTTTCCTTGCCTTTGGCTTTTACTACGCCACACTCTGCTGGGCTTTTGTTTTTTATGACTAACGAGCAAAATATTGGGTTAAGTAAAAATGCGACTGGGGGCAGAGTGCGAAGTAAATATGGAGGGTGATATTGCAAAGCTATTGCCAAATATATGTAAAAGAGAAGGGAAGAAGTGGCGGGGGTGTGGGGGGGAACACGATGCGAATCTTTATGCAACAAAGTGCAAAAGCAATTGTTCTCCATCTCTCTTTCTCTCTTGAGCAGCAAAGCTGACATAATAAGTAGCTTTCTACATGTTATATACATAAAATGAAGGTAGATTGTAGGAAAAGCGTTTTTAGATTAAAATATAAGAAAGCTGAGAATTTTAAAGACTTCAAAGCAGCTGGGAAATAATATATATAATGTGTTGAAACCCTATAAGAAACTAAGATCTATCAAAGGACCGATCGGAAAAACAAATTCTTTCACAAGAAAGTTGTTCAAAAAGATAAAAGAAGCCAAAGTCAATTACTATCCAATAGTTTACTTTACAGTCAATCTATTCTATCACAAAACAACTCTTAACTGCTTTTCCCATAACCACCAAACTAGATCAATTGCAAAAGTTTTAACGCCAGACATTGAACGCCTTTTACTCTAAGACCTCTTCTGACATTTAGTCAGCACCTTTGCTTTCCATCGCTCACCCTTCACTTTTAACACCTACACACACACACCTACACTTACACCACCCCCATCCCCTGTGGCACATCAATCACGTTCATGGACAGACAGACATATATACGACTATAAAACATAAATGCGCACAAAATGTTTAAATAGCAGCTTCGCGAGCTTTGCGAACTGCGCTGCAAAATGTCACACGCCAATCACAAACACAAAAATTGTTTGCCAACTGTATTGTTGCAGGTCGTTAACAGATACAGTTATATATATAACTAGTATATATATATATATATATGCTACATAATAATAAACATATACTATATATAGACAGACTTATTCCTCGTTTTATGCAACACTTAATTTCTTTTATGTTTTGTTTTGGGGTCGCGTCAGTTTTAGGCTGTCGCTTTTTGACAGTCAGCTGGCAATATTTTAAATATGGCAAGAGAGGAAGAAGGCAAAAGGGGTTAAAGTAACTGCAACATACATTTATTTGTTGCCGTCGGGGCGAAAGTGATTTCTTAATTTGTTAGAACAAACTTGGCAGTCATGAGAAACACTCGCAACCTCCATCTGCATCCCTAAACCCCCTCTCTCTCTCTCTCTCTCTCACTCTTCCTTCTCTCTCTGTTGCTGTGTGTGTTTGTGTGTTAAAGTTACATGAACTTTCTTCCGAGTGGAAGTTTCCTTTTCAAGCGCAGCGGTTCAGCCGACTGCTGTACGTGACTTTTGTGGTAAATGATGGATTAGGGTTGCTCCATAACAACAACAACACAAAAAACAACAACAACGCGAACTACGCAAATATAAAAAGTGAAACTTGCTGAGCTGACTTGGCGCACAGCTAATTAATGACAGCAACAAACGGCGACGCTTTACCAGCTTTACTTTGGTTTTTTGGTTGGGTTACAGAAAAAGTGCACTAGAAAAAAATATATTGAAAAGTATTTCTTGCTCTAATTCTTTAAACAAAGACTAAAACATTTAACAGAACTAGAATTGTCATCAAATGTGTTGAATAGTTAGGGTAAACCTTATTCTAGCCTTTCTAGTTTCTCACAGTGCAGATATACGCACGTTACGTATACGCAATGCAAGCCAATGCAGCTGTTGTCCGGAAAAACGATAAAAATGATGATGCTTATATATGTGTGGCAGTAGTAACTGTTAACTGCTGCACATAAGCTGCACAACGAGCAACGAAACGAGGCAAGGCAAAATTTAAATAAACCAAACCATTTATCGTTGTGTTGCCGGCTGCAGCTACGCTTACTACTACGAGGACAACAACAACAACGACAACAGAAACTACTACTACGACTACGCACATGGGCGGCCATTTTGTGTATGCGTAAGTGTAGATGAACTGTGTGTGCATGCGTGTGTGTGTGTGTGTGTATTTTTGTGCATGGTCAGTTCCGCATGAAATACGACCGATTTTTACTACTACACATCAGCAACAGCAACAGCAGCAGCATCCAATCGATAAATATAGTGTGTTTGCATGTGTTTATGTATTGTATATAGTATGTTTATGCTCTGTGTGCGTTGTGGTATATGCCGGCACAGACAGATTTATAGTTTGTCATGGCGGCAATGTCCAAAATAGTTTTGCAGCAGCAACTTGCGTTGCGTTCGTTCATAAAATCAATACGCAATGTGCAACGTTAATTTGCACACTCTCTCTCTCTCTCTCTCTCTCAGCCTCTCTGCCTGTGTGGCCGGCCGGCAGGCTTAAGCATTATTTATGTGCAGACTGCGTTAAGCATAAGCTCCTTCAAGCCTCTTTAGCAACAACACAAAAAGAAAAAGAAAGAAAGAAGAAAAAGTTTGTAAGTCGGAAATTGTAGTAAATAAGTCACTTGGTGTATTGTTGCCTAATTGCATGGAAAAGCAGCTGCCACGTAGCATAATGAAAGAAAATTTCAAATTCTACAAGCACAAGGTACAAAGTTGTATATAAAAATAAAATATTGCCAGCAGCAGCACACAACGAAAATGTCAAACAATTAAACGGCAATTAAGGAAAAGGTTGCAACAGCAACAGCAGCAGCAGACGTTGACGTTAGCTAATGCTACGTGGAAGCGTCGCTAAACGTGTCTTCCAATTTGCCAGGACTCACAGAAAGGATTGCTGCACGGCGGGCGGGGCACAAGGCACTTAATGGGCGACACACGCGCAACATTGCCAAAGAAGTGAATGGCGGCGGGATGCTATACAACAATAAGGATACCAAGGATTACATATGCTGGCAAGCACATATGCTTTATTGATGAGAACTGTGCTTGAGGGGGAGGGGGGGGGGTGGCTGGAGCGTAGCCCTATGCTTATTTAAAGAATACTTGAAATGTTTTGATATATATATATGCAAAATCTCAAGAGCCAGGCAAAAGTACCTGAGGGAAAAGGTTGAATAAGGCTTAAGTTTGTTTGCTTATACGAATGATTTTTAAATAGGGATTAAAAATGCCATGGAAACATTTTTACTACGGTTGCTTCTCATTGCTTTGTTAAACAAAGGATATAAAAAATTGTTTTTTAAATCTCATCTTCTAGAAACTTGTTGAAAAATCATACAAGCCTGATAAATGATCACTTTAAAACAGAAATATAGCTGCATATCTTTAGTTTTTTATACATAAAATACATTCAACTGGTGGAAAGCAACATTAAAAACACACACAACAAGTTTTAAAACTCCACTCAAAGTTTTACACATATTTGCCCGAACTTTAACATCTTCAAGCACACAACACAGTCATTAAAAAATAATTTAGTCACTTTAAAATATTCACTACAAGATAGTACTTATGTTGTTGTAGCGTGCAACATGCGGCAACGTTCAGTCTTAAAAAATCCATTTGAAAAGCGTTTTAGGTTTTTGAAGTTTGCCATCAAAGTAAACGAAATTTCCATGCAATTTGCTCAAAAACACTTTTTGCACACGTTTACCAACACTTTAGTGCAAGCAAGTTGTTGTTGTTCTTGAGACGATGACGGCTTAGCTTGATTTTTGCACGTTGTTTCAATTCAATTTATTTTCAATTTGCGCGCATGCAACGCAAAGAGAAGAAGCAATAGGGAGTGGTTAGGGAGAGGGAGGGAGGAGTGAATGTGAGTGGGTGTCACTAGCCAAGCACCTTTCATTAGAGACACACAACTTTATCAGCAAAGTGCAATGTTTTTGTAGTTTGTGTTGTTGTTCTTGTTGTTGTTGTGCTATTGCCGGGCGCTCTGGATACACAAAGTACATACACACACATACTACATACATACGCATATATATCATCTGCATATAACTGTTATTTACATACGGCGCGCACGTTGCCGCTACTTTTGTTGTTGTTGCAGTTTCCTTGCTATTGCACTTTGTCACCTTGCACGCTCTTTCGTACACAAACTACAAAATGCGACAGCGTCGGCGCCACTCTCCCTCTCTCTCTCTCTCTCTTTCTCTGTCTTTTTCTTCTCTTGTTCACATACAAAAACTACCGTTTTGATTCAGTGTGTGGGAGTACACCTCGCTCTCCGTCTCTTTCCCTCTTTCTCTCTCACTAGTGTACGTGTGTAGATTGCAGGGACCCAGGCACAACCGCACGCGAGGAACGTCAAACAGCAACTGAATTCACATTGCGCTGTCCATAAGCTTAAGATGCCTTCGCTGCCAGTTGCCAGTTGCCAGTTGCTATGGCTGCCGCAGAACTTTTCAATGTGGATGCTGTGGTGCAGTGCGCAGAAGCCGCGTGAGCCAGCAAAACGTAGTAAAATTCGTAGTAAATTGGATGCTATTCACGTTTCATTCATTTACTGCGTTAACAGCAATCAGCCAGCGCTTATTTTGATCGTTGTCAATTGAATAATTCAAGAAACGCACTTTGTTCTTAGAATTCGCTTATAATGCAAATATGTAAACACTGTTTTTCATATTGATGAGAAGAAGAAGATGTTTCTTTTATCGATAACTGATCAACGGCTTGTAACGATAGATATTTGCACTGGAGTTGCCACACAGTCATTAAAAACTGCAAAATGTTTAAAATATGAACAAGATGTAACGACTATTAAGGAAAACCAAAAGAATATCATTTTACAGCTATTGAATAAAATAATGATCAATTTATGACAGTAAAAAATTACATAAGCCTATTTATTAGTAATTATCATTACAATTAGTGCTGGCAGCGCCATTTAAAAAGCTACGAAATAATGTCACTTGCGTGTTTGGCAACACTGGATAAGGCTGTTGGCTTGTGAAAACTAAATCAAAATGATGTTCAAATTTGAGGATATATTAAATGCACTAACTATCAAACACTATAACGATCCAGAAAGTTTTCAACGATTTGTTAAAGAAACTCAACGCATAGTCGCTCGTATCATATTTCAGTTGGAATGTGATCAATCCGATTTTGCACCTTGGCTGAACCATCTGCCCAAGTGTTGTAAGTGAAAAAAGTCTCAAATAATCATTAATTATTAAATCTATATTAATTTTCACTTATAGCCGCATTTGTACATCAAATTTTTTTACAATTGCCGGAACACTTTGAGATATTTTTACCCATT
The DNA here is from genome assembly GCA_035044465.1 of Scaptomyza tumidula. Taxonomy (NCBI): domain Eukaryota; kingdom Metazoa; phylum Arthropoda; class Insecta; order Diptera; family Drosophilidae; genus Scaptomyza; species Scaptomyza tumidula. Next base: position 8,160,137 of record JAWNNW010000442.1, on the reverse strand, counting down.
CGATTGCCTTACGCATTGGAGCCCGATTTTCATGCCACGCAGCGCAGCGTACAGTTAATTAAACCCAATTCAAAACACTACGCTGAACATCAATTCTTCTATGGCAATGCTGTGAGTGCTAAACACATGAATCTACATCTTCAAAGGGATCTTGAGAAGGTCTTCAAGCAGCTGAGAACCCATCAAGGCATGTGGGGTGCCAAATATGACTTGAAATATACACCACTCTGTTTCAATGGAGTTCCATACGCCCATCAGATCTTTGCCAAAGAGTATGGTGCAAAAAATCGTGGCATACGCTTGGATTTCATAATAGCTATAGAGTTTGATGGCGCTGAGGTGCCATTGCCAGCATATTTTGATGCATACATTGGCCAAAAGTGGTTGGCCTATGGCCGGCTGCCCAACGCCAAAAGCGACAATACCTACGATTGGGCTGTCGTCTTGCCAAATTGGCAGTTCAAAGACGGCAGCGTTAATTACCTAAACCACAATACCTTGCAGCTTCTACAACGTTTACTCTATTCGCAACGTTGTTTTACCTTAGCAACGCCATTTTTTATCAAGTTTGGCTTTGTCATGACAGCTGTGGATAACGGCGACAAATTCAAAGACATATCTGCCGCTAATTTGCTTATAACGGTGAGTGAGAAGTGAAGAAAGAGTACAGCATAGTAAGGCATGGTAAGGCATAGATCAATCAATAATATTTATCTCTTTTGTGGGCTTATTTACAGACACTTTGTCATTTGACCTTTCGCAACTATTTTATTCCAATGATTAATGCTCCGAATGAAGATTTGGTTGATCTCGCTACACTGGAGGTTTTGCTCTCACATCAAATAATTGCCAAAGAGGTCTACATAATTCTGAATCGAGCAAAGATGTATAACATAATATCGACTAATCTGTTGAAGAAAATCTTTTCATTCACCTACGAAATAGACGACATTGTAGATGAGCTGGACCGAGATTATTCTGACGATAACAATGAGGACATTACAGATTCCTCCTCCGAGGAGGAGGAGGAGGAAGAGGAGGAGTCTGAAGAGAAGGGGGATGAGGTGGAAAAAGGTGACGTTGAAGACAATAATGACGACGATGCAGGCAAGAACAAACCTCAAGGAATGCAGCGTCGCCAAACCATTTAACATATCAATAACATAATACAAAAACCTTAGCTTTAAAGTTAAATTGTGCATGAAGTGGTGCTTCCCAAATAGGGTTGCACACCCCTTGCACACCATGTAGTAGATGGGTGGTTGTGGTTGTTAAAGAAATTTGAGTTAACTGTAAATTGGCCAGTCGTTTGTCGAGGGACTGACAAACGTCTCAAATCTCGGTAATAGCGCAACTTTTATGCCCAAAACTAAGTGGAACTGTCTGAACACACACACACAAATATATATATGTATATGTAAAGACCCAAATACATACACAGACAAAGTTAATAAAAGCCAACTAAAAACTAAAGCTCTGCTTGGGCTTCGTGTCCTTGTTGTTTTCCATATCCCCTCCACTGTGCCCCACCTTCGGTATCTGCTTGGCAAAAAAGTTAAATTGCAAATAGCTTGGGTTGCCTTTCACACCCCCCTCCCACACTCCCACGGACAACGCTCGAGGGGCGACATGAAATTTAAGAAAAATTTGCTTTTATTGTTGGCGGCAAAAAAAAAACAGGACACAAAAAAAGGTATTCGGAGTCAGCTAGGCGTGGGCACATTAAATACACACACACACACACAAAAGGAGTTATAGTTTGTGTAGAAATATTTGTATGTGTGTATCTCTATATGTATTGCTGTTGTTGTGCCGAGTAACGGGTTTGAAAAGTTTTTTTGCTGCAAGCTTTTTGACATTTCATTGTTGTCAACTTTTAACTAGTTCGTTTTTTGGTTTCAAACTATTTTTTTTTTTTTAATGTTGCTATTATTTTTAAATGCAAATCGCGCTAGCAACAACAACAACTGTTGTTATTATGACCAATTGTAATTGTGAGTTTCAAAAAAAAAAGTATGCTTGCTTTTATGACACTTGATACTCTTGTGAGTGATACTATCATTGAAGTAGATGTTTTAGTGTAGTATTACGCTAAGATGGGTCAAAAGTTTCCTGTTGTCAAAATTTATTCGATTGTTAAAAGCAAACCCTTTATTTACAACTAGAAAAACCCCAATTTTTTCATACCGAAGATAAAATTTTATAGTTATACATATAATTTTGATCTTAACTCTATAATTTCTGTACAAAAAATAAGAAAAGATATTTTGAACCGACCATTTTTTGTAAGAAAGAGTATTTGTTCTTCGTTTTACATAAGCTTGCTGGTTTTCCCTTCATTTTTTATTGTTGATTCAGCTACATTCTATCTTGTGCATTGTTATAAATTTATTTAAAGCTATTGCACCCAGCCGTAAAACACTCCCTCGAGCCTAAAGCTTATCCAAATCAAATGCCTATAATTGCATTTTGAAGCTGCGAATTTTCCACTCATCATCATCATATAGTATGTGTATAGTAAAATGTGCATTAATATCAAATATTAAAAGCATGATAACGATGTGAACGTGTTAATTTGACAGACCATGTTGGCAATTTGATTGGCAATCGAGAAATTAATATTGCATTTCGACGGGTCTCTCGTTATTTTAATTGCATTTCAAGCAGCACTCTCTCTCTTTTCACAAAACTCAAGGCTTTAAAGCTTATAGTATATGTATCTGTGTGTATGTACATATGTCGAGTCTTATTTATTTATGAGTGCACATCGAATGCCAATAAATAAACTGTGGTGGCAAAATCGCAAAAACAAGTTGGCAACATTTTCATATTCATAAAAGTAACAAAAATAAATACGATATTAAACAGCAAAATTCAGAAATGTCACAAAGCATCCCCGAAATGAAAACAGACAGCTAGCAAATAAATACCTTGTATTAAAAACAAGAGCTCAAAAGTTTATTGCAAATAGCTGCTTAATTCAATGAGCCATTTGAACTGAAGCTTTAATCTAATAGAGTCGCAAAGAGTTTAAAATGTTTCGTTGTTCTTTTCATTCTGCAATACAAATTCAAAAATATAAACACAGCTTTTATTGAATAGAGGAATTCACGACATGAATAACCAATTGAGCTAAATAATTGCTTCAAAAAACATGTTCATACAAATAATATTTTCTTGTTCTTGTTATGTTTATTTTTTGTGTTTTTTGAAAACATATATGAAACATTTAACAGAATTTTCTTAATTCAAGCAATTTTTATATATTTTTTAAATACAAAGTTTAATTCAAAGTTTAGGTAAATATTGTTTAAAGAGTGAACAGAACAACAAAATCGTTGTTTTCTGTGCAAGTTTGTCAATCCAAAGGGAAAAACTTATGCAAACATAAAAGTCATCCTTCTCCACCCAACGAACCCCATTCAACCATTGAGTCCCATAGTTGTTTGATAAATATTTTGGGTACAAAAACATATCTCCCTAATGGTTAGCTGATGGACAGCACAAAAACTGGAACCCGGAGCCAAAACGGGGAAGCATCTTTAATCAAAAAATAATTATGAGTGTCAGGGGAGATGAATGAATGTTGGCAATGAAATTACATTTGAATTATGATAAAAGTGGAGAACGAGAGAGAGAGAGTAACAATGGGAAAATATCTAAAGCAGCAAATGAGCTAAGCGAAAGGCAAAGTGAAATTTGAGTGAGAGACAAGAGACAAGACGAGAGACATGATGGGCAAGATAACGCAAATAAAAACCAACAACAACAACAAGAAAATGGCCGCAATTTACGCAACAAACAGAGCGCTGAAAATTGCACAGAAGCGACACAAACACAGCGAACAACCAACAACAACAACCGAGAGTCGTCAGGCTAGAACGCAAAAAAAAAACTTTATAACACACAAAAAAAAGAAGAATACGCAACCCAGCGACAGACAATTAATTTGTTTTGCAACGCAAACGAGGGACGCAGGACCGTGCAGGACACCGAGATGAGGACCGTACAGGACACCCAGATGAGGACCGCCACATAGGACAAACAATTTCGTGCTTGTTGGCAAAGAAAATTTACGTAGCAAAGACAATTCACTGGACAAACACAAAATAGCAAATAGCTGTTGGGAGAGGGTGAGAGAGAACCCCAGCTGAAGGAAGGAAGCAGCAGTTGGAAAATGGTCAAACATTTTACGCTTTTTGTTTAATTAAAAAAGCAACAGCTGGGCAATGGGGCAACGGGGCAAGGGGAGCGGGAACGGCAGCGAGATTCTTCTTTAAAACAGCGGCAGCTGGACTTTCGTTATCATTTCTTTGTGTTATTTTTGTGCAGTTCTTAGCTCAGCGCTTTTTCAATTAAGCTTGCATTTAATTTATATAAACTACAACATTAGTTTGCTTATCTGCAAAAAGTGAAAACGCAAAGCCGGAAACGGAAACGGAAGTATTTGCTGGTGCTGCAGTTAACTTTTATTTGACTTTTGGTATTTACTTAAAGCGCACTAAGCTTAAACTATCTGACTTCGCATATTAACAACGCAACAGCACAAACAACAATTATAATAATAATAATTTTTATAATAATAGGATCAGCAGCAGCAAAGCTAACAGCAGGCAGTCGTGTGTCCAGTACCACCTGCGCATATCAATGTGCATGCACTGAACAAAAAACATACATAAAAGATTTAGGCTTTGTTAAGTTAAGGTATAAAAAATCATCAACAAAAAGGCTTATCAAGTTTCAAATTCAACCTGAAGTTCTTAAAGGCAAAATTCGATTAATAATTAAATCAAGATTGATTTCTTTGAGTGTACTGAAGTGCATGCAATGCATTCTTTGCATTTTGCTTCAGGAATTTTGCCATACTCATATTAAAAGCCATATACAGAAGTCGTCAAAGATACGTGTTGGCGCCCGCTGTGACTGTGTGTGCGAGTGTGCATGTGTGTGTGTGTGTTGACTAGTGTATCACGTTCGTGTCATTTGGCGAATGCCACTTCATAATTCAATAAAACAATAAAAGGCCAAATCCTAACAAATTACAACAATCACATCATACACATGTATATATACTTATGCTTTTACATTTGTGGTCATGTGCACCCTAGGGTGCTATGGTTGGGAGGGGAGGGGGTGTAGGGAGGGATTGGGCGTGTCCTTAGTACATATTTTCATAAATAGCTAACAATTTGCTATGCATGGCATAATGTACACAGAAGGGCCAACACGCCCGCTCGGGCAGTGAAGCAGTCAGGCAGCACAGGACACAAAAGGCGTGCGCGACGCGACAGGATAGCAAAAATGGCCAAAATTATGGCGCAAAGGATAATCGCCATAAAGTGAGTGGCAGTCAGTGAGCACACAGGAACTGAGTCTAGTAGCGGTGTAAGAGAAACTCGTGCAACATACTTACATAGCTAGTGTCCTGGTCTAAGGACGTGCTGGCTTTTATGGCCAAAAAGACAGTGCAACGCCTGACTAACCCCCGACTGGCAATGGTAAGAGCTACAGAAAGTGTGAGATGAAGCCATATTCGAGTTACATGTTACAGCTAGAAAACGGCATAGAGTACAGAAATGAAGCGACAGTTTATTTATACGTTTTTATTTAAAAGAATACCAAGGTAACACAGAAACAATAACTTATTTATATTCTAGCGACACTCAAAATGGGAGTTGAATAATAACGTAGGCATGCAATGAAAAATCGTGTAGCTTCTTCTCTTCAGAATATCTCCTGGCAGGCTATTATTCTTTGTTATTCCTTGGTTCAATTCTTAGTTGTGTTATAATTTGTATATGGCATTGGCATTGGGACCACCCTGAAGCATTGCATCCGAATGCACTTGATATTGCAATGGCACCTCTTGCAAGGGCAGCAGCTCCTTCATTTTGTGCCCAATTGTTAGAATGGCACTCATATTATTCGATTCTTTGGTCCAAAGAGCTACAAGCGGATCAATGTGTGGATTGGTTAATGAATGGTGATGAGATAAGATGAGCACTCACATAATTTGACAGCCTTGTTGCGCACATTAATGACCACGCCACAGATTTGATCCGAGTATTCAAAGCTCTCGCCAATTGTGCATAATAGCTAAACGGGTTGAATTATCAGTTAGTATAGGTACGTTCAGCTTTTAAATCCAATTTACCAAATCATGCCACAACTTGTCTACCAAATCTTTGGCATCTCTGTCTAAGAACAATACCCAACGGCCGCCATACTTGTTTACATCGTCCTCCCACATGGGACTACAATGACGAAAATACATTATTAAAACTCGTAGGTTGAGTAAGAACCTATATATACTCACCGAATATCTTGCTTAAAGACCATATAGTCATTGAAAACCTTAAGATCCGTTGGCGGTTTAATCAAAAAGTACACACTAAAGAAATCTTCAACCGTATTGAAACTCGTCACTTCACTCAGCATATCCGTCCAAGTCTTTTGATGATCATTCTGCCAATGCCACAGGGTCCAGGTATGCTCCAACGGATGCTTGAAGCACACCTCATAATCAATTGAGCCCACAACCGTATTCAATGACGGCTGCAGTTCACCATCAACGGTAGAAATCTGCTTTTCGTTAGTATAGGATTCTTCTTGTACGGTTTCGACGACGACCTCAGTGCCATTTAAACTATCGTAACCCATGTTTTGTTCAAATGATTTTCAATCAAATACTTCTGCGGCTAACAATATTTATGTTTTATACAAAACAAATACCAAAAACAAAATAAAACACAAAACACGATTGCGTGTAAAAATACGTATGAAAAACTTTTTTATTTTTTGTGTTGCCTGCGACGAGTTTCTGAGAATAATCAAAACTAATTCGGCAAAACTCTAACTACATGTTAAGAATGACAGAAAAAGCACAGCCTTCTATTCATGTCATAACTTAACATAGTTATGGTGTTGCCAGATCGCTTACTTGACAGCTTGTCAGCGTTCGCTATGAACGAAACGCTTACAGCTTGAAACGATTGCTCTCAACATGCACTTCATTTAAAGCAAATGCGCATCTACATAAGTGCGCTTTGGGTCGATCAATTGAAATGTCACGCTAATAAAATAAAATGCTCGTCGAGCATACGATAAATGAACGAAAATAATAAAATGTTACTCAAATGAGCGAATGCGACAGCCAAAGCCACAGGACCAAGTAGCGGAGTCTCGGTTGCTTCTTGGCTTCTTGGCTGGCTGCCTTAAGTTAGTTGCCAAACAGTGATGCCGGCTTAGCTTTTTTGCTTTTGATTTAACTTCTTGATTCTTACTATAAGGCATTTCTTTTACATATTTTTCTAAAGATACATTTTTCGTTCTTAATTTGTTTAGAAAATAGTTTAAACATAAGTTTCATTTTCTGTATCTTTAAAACTATTTGTTGTCCTTCTTTAATGTCTTCCTTTTGGCAGACGACAATGGGCAGCACTGGTTGCCAACTTTTACTACATGTGTGTGTGTGTTTGTGTGTGTGTGCAACAGTTTTCCTGCAGTCAATAATCGAAATCGACTTGGGCTTGTGGCAATAAAAATTTGTCTTCGCCGCTTAAGTTTTGCGCCTTGTTGCACAGACAGGCAGCAGAAGCAGCAGCGTGCAACACTCCTACACTGTCACTTGCCACCTCTCTTCCGCACATCCTTTTGGCTGGCTGATAATAAAATATGTGAGTCCTTGCCACACTGCCTGGCTGCCTGGCTGCCTTTGTAAGTAGCTTTTGGTGGCCCTTGTGTAATGTGCACCATTTGTTGCTAGCTGACTGCAGCGACAACTCTTCGTGTAGAAAACTACAAAAACTACTACAACAAAAAAAATCTAAAAAAAAAAGAAGTGCCACCAAAGCCACTGTGTGGCTTTTCTACAAGTTGCCTTTGCTCTTTGGACATGTCTTCTCCACTCCACTTTCCCCTTCCTTTTTTCCTTCTGTTCGTACATTTTTCGTGAGAGTTATGTTGTGCAAGTTTTGGTACAAAAGTGTAGATTGCCATACCAGACGCAGTTTGGCGCTGAAAATAAGTTTCGCTGCTTCAATTTACTTAAAAATTCTATTTATTTTAAGTCTTAAGCAGCAACCGCTTGCCCCTCAACTGTCCAGCTGCACAAGATTGATTTTTGGGTTGGTATTTTGCTCGAAAATCGTTGGCGCAAATCGCATGCATTTTAAGGCAGCTACGGTTGAACATATTTGCAATTAGATTAACAAAATTGTATAAACAGCAACTAGCCACAAGGCGATTCGGACAGCTTAATGTACAGTTAAGTCTGGCTAAAGATGACTTACCCATCATATTCCATTTTTTGTTTTGCCAAGGCACAAATATGTTTATAACTCTCGAAATTTGCATACTAAAATCTATAAATTGAAACTTTATCAGGTATGCAAGTAATTTTCAGACAAACAAAACTTTTGCTAACTGAAACTTTGTTTGGCTGCCAAGCAAGGTTAATTCTCCAAGCGAGTACTGTACGTAAAATGTACAGACATAAACGAACAAACATATATATCATTTTGAGTTATAAGCCAAATATTTGGCTTGCTTTATTTACCGTGTCCGACTGCAACTATTGTTGTTAAATCCAAACAAATGTGCAACTTAGCGTTACGAATCCCAGTGCTTTTCCAGGTGCCTGCCCGCTGCGTATACGTAATATTTTACAACGCTTTCCACTTTGCCAGCTAGCTATAGTAGCTGTAGTTGTTGCATCGTGTTGGGTCAGTAAATCTTTGAAAATATTGTAATGTTCACATAGTGCAAGCAAAGTAAAAAGGAAAACCTAGTAAAATGTGGAAGAGTAAAAAAAAAACTCCCACAAAATGCGAAACATGCGAATAAGAGAAACGTCTTGAGTTAAGCTCAGTGCAGACAAGCGTCTGGCAGAGAAATGAAAATGATTTGAGGCATTAGCTATGACTACCACTTCTCGTTCATCTTTTGCTCTCTTTCTCTTACTTCGTCTCAGCTGCTGCGGCAATGTTTTTTGGCTAGAAAATTGCTTGCTGATTGCAAAAGATTTGCAGCTGTTGAAGGGGCGCCAAAGCACGCGATGACGTACGATATGAGGACGGTCGTTTGTTTTTCACCTGAATAGCAGATCGGCAACACACACATAAACAATAAAAAGGACAAGGTGCTATAGACCACACACACACACTCACTCACTGGCCAGAGATGGGGACAACATATCCTAGAGCCAGAAGGCCAAAATGAAAGAAAGAAAGAAAAAAAGAAAAAAATACTGACAAAGACAAGAAAGCAAACAGCAGCTTCCTGTCAGCACAACTCACCTGGGCTCAAAGAAGACAAAAAGGAATCTTGTGCTAAATGCTTTTGTTGCCGCAAGCATAGAAGATGAAGTTGAGGCATCTGCAGATGAGACATAGCCCAGTCTCATAGCCCTTTCCACAAAAAAAGGCCAGGTGAAAGTCATTTCACGCTGTTGTAGCGCAAAAGATTAAAATAATAGCAGCGCGTAAATTAAACAGCCAGCAAGCATGAGGAGTTCTTTATACCTAGGCTTCATTGCCAGAACGTACTCAGTGGAGTGGCAACCGCAGCGATGTGACGCACCAATCACACACATACACACACATACATATACATGTGCCACATTCTTTTGTCTTTCACCTGTGTGTGTGTGTCTGTGTGTGTGTGTGTGGTTTGCTGCTAAGACCGTAAGACGCTTAGTGCTACCCAAGCTACCAGGCATGGGGCAATACTTACGCCATTCGCACCATCTGATGTGCCAACAGCAGCAGCAGCACCAGCACCAGCAGCAACGAGTAGCGGTTGAAGCGGCAACATCGCGTTGTCAGCACTTCATTTTGAGCAAACATGCCGCGTGCTTTACTTAATGCGACTCCCAGTAGCTTGGTTGGTTAGGGTTGAATGGGCGAAGGACTGATAGGATTGGTATTCAGGTGAGTCAGAAGCTCACCCCCCACCGCACAGCCCGCTCAACTACAAACGTAACGCCCTGCAGTTGCATTTCTTTATGGGCATTATGTTTGCCAGGCGACACACAATTACTTAGAGCAAAAGTTATTTAACTAAGTAAAGTTCAAGAATGCATAAACTATATTATGTTTCCTTATCACTTAATTATAAATGTAAGGTATGAGAGAAAAGTGAATGCCAATAAAAATAACGGAGTAAGCTTAGTGAGCTCTGTGAACTACTTCGTGGGGGGCCACGAGGGGCCTGGTTTAAAGTTATTTAGCGTATTAGTTTCTTTATATCTTTCTTACTTCATGTACCCGTTCTCTCTTTGACGTTCTGCTACCGTTCAAGTCACCTCTCTTACTCTGTGTTAGTTTTAACAATTATTCACAAAACACAATCGACGCATTTGTCGCCTGCACCAAGTACATCCAACCAACCCACCCCCACATACCTAGCACATACAATGTACTACTATAATGCTGCGGAACGGTTGCATCTGGTTGAAGGGTGTTGAACAAGGGGGGAAGTTTGGGCGTTGCATGCGCAGATTCGTTAAGCTTTCTCTCGCAGCAACCCATCCCCCTGCCCCACCCCGCAACTGTGATGACTCTGAGTGCTTGTGGCTTGTCATTTTCGACTTGTTACTCCGCTTGTCTGCTCCATCTTCTTCTTCTTCATCTTCTTGGTGTGCTGCTTCTGCTGCTGTGTGTTGTGCTGGTGAGCTTAATGCTTTATGTTTGCCAGCTTTTAGCTTCATTGTTGCTATTGCTGTTGTTGTTGTTGGTGTGTTTGATGTTGCTGCTGTCGTTGCAAGGTATTTTGCTTTTGTTCGATGAAACGTAAAAATAGCAACAAGCAAACGAAAACTCATTTTTAGACAATGCCGCATAATTCCAACGGATGCGGATGCGGTTCAGGATGGTATACCCAGCCCAACCCAGCCCAACCCAACCCAACAGCGTGCCTTTTCATTCAGCTGTTGTTGTAATGCGTTGTTGTTGCTGTTGTTGCTGTGTTGCTGAGCTGCAAAAAGCTTCATCTACTTATGTTTACATTTCTATGCGTCTTTTTGTTGCCTTTTTCTTTACCTGCTTCAAAGGTAACCGCAAGAAGTTTCCTTACGCACTGTCAGTTTTTATAATGAAAGTTGAGACAATCAGTTGGTAAAAATCTTCATATTCCTCGCAGCAGGCGGTTTAACTTTTTGAACCCTTACACAAACACACACACACACATACGGATACACATATGTCTATTGCCTGGTCATTTACGGCCATTTAGCCACATTTAACAAAGTCAACAATAAAGTCAAAAAGTTTTTATTTGCCCCTTGTTCAACTTGAAGTTGAACTTGTTGTTGCTGCTGCTGCTGCTTCTGTTAACGATAATTGCTCAAAGTTTTCGCCCTTTTCCCCTTTTTGCTGTCGCAACGCTTATCAGTTTATCAAGTAGCTCAAGGCTCTCGACTGACTCAAAATGGAAATTGAATAACCATATAATTTTGAAGTGAATTTGAGCTGCTTTGAGATGAGAGACGGGTGACAGGGTGACAGGGAGACAGGGAGACTAAGAAACAAGGCTATATAATCGTAGACAATTAAATCATCATTTCGTATTTGGATTATGTTCGATGCTGTTGACGTATTTAGGTTTCAGGCCTCATTAACGACGACAGCAGCTACAGCAACAGTAGCAACACCAACATCAACTTCAACAGCAGCAACATCAGCATCAGCATCAGCAGGTGTCAATTTTAATTTACTGTCTCTCTCTCTTTCTCTCTCTCTCTGTTTCACACTCAATTTATCTATCTCTATCTCAAGGATGCTAAAGTCTCCAATAGCAGCCTGACTCTGGCCCGCCTCTTTTGGGGGGTTTTCTTGTAGAGATATTTGGAACGTGGCATGGTTTGTGCATTTTGTGGGTTTGAAATGCTCGTGTCTCATATTTTGTGGGCTTTGTGGTCGCTGTGGTTATTTCGGGTAAACAACATACCGTTGTACTTATCTAAGGGACTGGAGGTAGAGAACTGAAAGCATATTAAATTTGCTAAGCATGTTACAGTAATGAAGCTAGAAACTTGACTTTAATGAACATTTTATGGCTGCTTATAAAGTTTGATAACTTACTTTGATGAAGTTTGCTAAAGATTTTAGCTACATCAACAATTAAATGTGTTATTTATAGAAGTAAGTACATAATTCATACTTATATACAAAGTAACAGATACATACTAGAGCTATATCCATATAGACTGACTTGGCAACCGGATCAACCGAATTTCTCATTGATATGCAGGCAAGCAATTGGCTTTGAGTTGGCTTTTGAGGCAATTAGAGAGTCTAGTTGATAAGCCCATTAAAGAAGCTAATGAAGCAGGTTGAAATATTTGTGCGGACAAACGTTTTGCATGCCAAACAAAGCCAGACAAAACCAAATAAACCCAAACATATTTCATTGAAACTTATACTTTTATTTTTAGGTCGTAAACAAAATCACAAATTTTGGGATGGAGGTGTAAGGCATATTCAAATATATGCTCATGGTTATTCAGAAACATGATGCACTATTTACATGATACTTATTCAACATCACTTCTTACTTCTTGAGCAGGAGAGGAGCAGCGGCTGCGGCAACGTAAGGACGAGCCACATAAGGAGCAGCAAATGGAGCGCTGTAGGCCAAAGGAGCAGCAGCGGCGTAACGGGTATAGGCAGCAGTGTAGGGAGCAGCATAGGGAGCAGCAATGGGAGCAGCGATGGGAGCGGTGTAGGCAGCGGCAAAGGGAGAAGCATAGGCAGCGGCATACGGAGCAGCCAGAGGAGCAGTGTAGGCGGCAGTGTAGGCAGCGGGGAAGGCAGCGCTGTGAGCGACCTGATGAGCGGTATAGCTGGAGGCATAGGGTGCAACGTAGGCGGCGCTACCAACAACAGCGGCTGCTGGGGCAGTATAAGCCAAAGGTGCCACAATGCCAGGCTTGGCAGCAGCCACAGCCACAACAGCGAAGAAGCAAACGGCGAACTGGAAAGAGAAGAAATTTTAAATAAATTCTTGCCTTTGATATTCCCTTGATGCGTGATCAACTTACGTAGTTGAACATGTTGATTGTTGGTTTGATTTTGAGGTTTGTTTGTCAGCTAGTGATGATGACCAGTTGATTTGTGATGCCTAACTGAAGACAACACTGCGCTTTTATAGTCAAACCCAATAAGTGCCACAGCACTTACACTTTTTTGAGAGCTCTGGCAAACAGTTTAATTTTGTAGCTTATTATGAATGCAGTTCACGCATTGAACGCTTGCCAAGTCAACGACTGGCCACAAAGACATCGACAATGTTGTCCATGTTGCGCATGCGCAATTCTTGGCCAGAAATTCAAGTAATTTGGTCTTGGTTGTGTGAGTATGTGTGTGTGTGTGGGTTCAATGTGTGTCTTTGCCTGTTGCGTGCTTGACGCGACCGTTACTTTTGTTGTTTTGGTAGTTGTTGCCTCGTTTTGTAGTTGTCCCTGACCTTGAGCTGTGCAGTTAAATGGGTTGGTTTAACCGCTTGCCACTTTTGAAAACGGTAGCAAAACAGTTGCCAGCTATTTAAAGGTGTGATTAACGATATCACGCTTGCAAATTGCATTTCAATTAAATTTTTTTAAAGATAAGCCACTGAGAATTTCATAAGAAATGTGTCGAATTTAACTAAGCTTAAATGAGTCAGCCAAAATATTTAATGGAATGTGTGTTTACCGTTTTATAGACTGGATAGTCTTTTTAACTGATTGATTAGTGTACCCAGTAATACAAATTGGCTTTAGTTGCTATAGAAATGTATACCAACAAATATCATTAAGTAATTTGTTCGAATATCATATAATCAGTTTAGATACGATGAGATTTCATTTGATTTATTCCATTTGCTTTATTTGCTTTTTAACAGATGCATTTGTATAGTATCAATTAAAAACTCTATTGAAACTATTCAATTCACATTCATCCGAAGTATTTTATTAATTAACTTTGAATGTTTTTTCGCTCGCTCAGCTAGATTAACTTTTGGTGCCGTATGCTCATAATACGTACTTAAAAAAAAAGCCCTCAAAGCAAAACGAGCCAACCCCAAACCAAATTTATTTTTCCATTAACATACCATAGCTAATTCCACTCCAACCCCATTGAATAACAATCTCATACCATTTTACCATTCAATGTAAAATTAATTAACAAATATCATAAATTGCAAAATTGCAGCGAAAAAAATTGCATTTAAAGTGGAATTCCTTTTTTTTTGGGGTTGAAAACGCAGCGTTTAAATCGCACTAATTAGAAGTATCGAGTGTGTGAGAGTTGTCGGTGTGTGTGTGTGTACAGAAACAAGGTGTTTACAATGCTTACAACATCACCCAACACCCACACGCACACACATACTCAGTCTGATTTGTACACACAAACTCGAAAAAGTGTTGAAGCGTGAATTTTGCTTAAAAATGCCAATTACGCGATTTTGCAAGGCAACGGACAAGGGATTGGACCAGGGAGCGTTTTAAGGATGGCGTAGGGTAGATTGGGCAGAGGTTGCATGCTGTGAAGTAGGATAAAGTGTGTGTGTATAAGGGTTGGGGTTGAGTGGGTGTCTGTAACATCAGCGTGCCAACAAAGTTGTGTGCGAATATTTCAGTTGTTGCTGTTGTTGCTGTTGATGATGATGTTGTCGCTGTATGATTTGCCTTCCGCTTTTCCCACACCCCTCTTCAGACAGGCTCAAGTGTTTGCCTTGTGACTGTGCATACGCAAGGCATATAAAATTTTCGTCTGAGCTAGGCGTGGCCAAACGCCTACTAAATGCACAATCATGATGTGCAGCAATTGCAAAATTAACCAACTTGCAACACAACTTGACTTATTGTTGTTGCTTGGGATGGCATGCACCCTGCTCTACCCATTCAAACAAAGGCAACGCTTTCATTGTCAAGTTTAGTACTAGATTCTACACACAACATATTGGTTAATCCGTCTAAAAGCTTTGATGCACAAAGAGAGAAAGAGAGAGAGAGGGAAAGAAAGCCAACCGCAATTTCAAGTACGGCGCGGCAAACTCTCAAGTGGCCCAGTGCTTCTCCAACCCACCCCTATAGAGTTGGCGACATATCAAAGCAGTCGAGAACACCCTTGGGGGCGTGGTGGCTGGGTATGGGGCATAGCTAAGTGGCAGCGAGTAATTAAAAAAGAAATGTGCACAAAAAATGGCGCAAAAGAAGCGAAAATGGCGCGCCACAAAGCGCTTAAACAAGAACTCGCCTAGCTGCCTCTCCTCTTCCATCCCATCTCTTTCTCTCTCCCTCCCCCCTCCATCTCTTTCTTTCCTTTTTCTCCACCTATCGAACTCTCAACGACCTCGCCTCAATTTAGGATCTAGGGGAGACGAAAAGTTCTGCGAATGTGTGTGAAATATGCGACACCTTTTTTTTCCTTCGTTACGGGAACTTCGTTTTATTGCCATAATAAAGGCTAAGGGCGGTAGGTGTGGGCATGGCAGCAGCAGCTGTGCGCGCGCGTTAATGCGTCGTTCAAGTGCCGTAAAACGTGAACAACACACACACTTACCTCAAACCACACCCTCGCTCTTTGTGCAAGTCTATTATAAATTTGTGTTTTGAATTTGTCTAGAAATGCGTGCGACATTTGACGGCAACGGCTGCCTTTAAGTGGTTTCAGCAAATTATTCATGATAAAGTGCCAACCAACAACAAGAAACCATGCCTCAAGGATTTACCAAATTCCATTCTACGTGCGGCTATTAAAAACAGGGCTGCAACGCTTCAAATAACAAAGTAACAGGAATTCTTAATAAGACATACCATTTGGGAAATGTTCTTTACTTCCAATTGCTCAAGCTTAGTGAAAACTTAATCGATTTTTTAAAGCTTGACTTTAAAAGTTTCTTACCAGAATAGTATTCTCAAAAAGAAACTACTTGGAGCACTTACACATGTATTTTCTTGTATTGCGCATTCTGTGTTCATCTACAAAAAATATTATTTTATATTCATCCTAACACTTGGACAAAGTTTCAAGCTTTCGATTGCTTTAACTCTACAAAAGCACAGACGTATTTACCTTGGTTATCCCTCTTGGTACTTTTTACTAAAAACTTAACTTAAAAATGATTATTTGTTCTACAAGTAAACTTCAGTTTTTAGATTTCGCAGCATTATGTTTCTGCTCTTTGCTTTGCATCCCTGGTGGAAACGCTCTGCTTTCACCCTGCTCTCAATTGCATTAAACTTGAGTTGTGTGCGTGTGTGTGAGTTTAAGAATTTCTAAAGTTTTGTACTTTATAATTGGTTTATGGCCTTTGTGGCACAAGCGAGGAAGCCGCATTTCAATTGATTTTCTTTACGCAAAATAAATAATAAAATGCAAACATAATCAAATTAGCAAAAAAATAAAGTGGCGAACACACGTGCCAAATGCGATTTACATGCGACGAAAATAAAATCAAAAATCACTAACCAAAGTTAAACGTCAAGCAAAGACTTGAGTTTTGTCCAACCTATGCTGGCTGCATTTATAAGCGCAACCTTCATTTGAGGCCCTGGAATGCGTCATACTCTTTAAGCAACTACTATAAATACTCGCCAGTTGGCCACAATCGATATCAAACAAAGCTCACAGCTTCAAGTGTTAACAAGCAAACCACTAAAAACCCAAAAACCCAAAAAATCCATCAACATGAACTTCGTAAGTAGTCCTCAAGGAATAGTTTCGAGTAACATTTGTTAATCTGTTTGTTTTCCTTTGTTTTCATCCAACAGTTCGCCGTTTGCTTATTCGCTGTTGTGGCTGTGGCTGCTGCCAAGCCTGGCATTGTGGCACCTTTGGCTTATACTGCCCCGGCAGCCGCTGTTGTTGGTAGCGCCGCCTACGTTGCACCCTATGCCTCCAGCTATACCGCTCATCAGGTCGCTCACAGCGCTGCCTTCCCCGCTGCCTACACTGCCGCCTATACTGCTCCTCTGGCTGCTCCCTATTCCGCTGCCTACACTGCTCCACTGGCTGCTGCCGCGTACACTGCTCCTCTGGCTGCTGCTGCTTACTCCGCTCCAGTTGCTGCTGCTTACACTTCACCCATTGCTGCCGCTGCCTACTCCGCACCGATTGCTGCCGCCTACAGCACTCCCTATGCCGCTGCCTACACTGCACCCATTGCTGCCGCTGCCTTTGGTCGTTATGCTGCTGCTGCTCCTTTGGCTTACAGCGCACCCATCGCTGCTCCAGCTCCAGTGCTGCTCAAGAAGTAAATTGACAAATATTTGAACACGTTTTGATAGCCACGATTTTTGTGTAAATAAACTTTTGTATACAGTTGAAATTTAGTTGAAAGTTTTCTTTTCTTAAAGACTATTAACATGGGACTCTCCACAACTTTAACTTAATAAGTCATTAAATGATAATAATTATCATTAAAATGGCAACCAATTATCTTGTTGATCTAAATCAAACATTTTTTTCATGCTAATTTGGTTCCACTGTACACATCCGGCGCAAAAGGCAACAGCAGTAAATTAGTTGATCAAAATGAACTCTCTCTTTAAATTTGTTGTGTTGCTTTTCGAAACTGTTGGATGTTGCGCTGTAGCTTTGACTTAATGCCTCGCTGGGCAAGGAAAGCTCACGCCTCAATGTACTTTTGCATAGCAACAATTTGTAAATGGCGGCAGGGGAAGAGAAGGGTTCTGTTTTTTTGTGCGCCTTATCGAAATTCAAGGATCTTAGTGTGAGGAGGGGAAGCCGGTGGGGGGGCGTCCCATTCACCTGATGCAAGTTTTTCTTGCTTGGATTAAACTTTCTATTTAAAAAGGATTTCTTCTCTATGAAATATGCTTCCTTTCAGCGCTTCCTGTGCCACTTCGCTCCTTTCCGTGTCCCACAGCGGCAACTCAACTTTTCTGCTTGACTTTGTCTGTCCGCCTGCCCAGTACACCCCCGCCACGCCTCCTCCTCGTCCTACCCATTTGCGTTGAAAGCCTGAGAGCGCTCTGGGCAAAGCAGCTGAAGATGATGATGGAGAAGGCGACAGCGATGCCGGCGCATTGGAGCTGCTGCTTATCATAACTTTCACATCGTTCCCCCCATCTCCCCTCCGAAAAAACCTTGGTTGGTGCTGCAGCAGGTAGTAAACGCAAAGTAGTTGTAAAGTTTTCCTGTGCAGCGTAAGCGGAAAAGTCTTGTAAAAACCCAAGTGCGTGGCGGAACTAGTCTTCCCAAGGGAGGAGGGGTGGCGGGGAGCGGAGGGATAGGGTGGATTCAGAATACCAAGCGTAGTGACTGCAGAATTTTCACAACTTCTCGGCAACGCTATCTGTTGCCGAGAAGTTGTGTCCAAATTTAATGACCTCTTATTCAATAAAACAGCGTCAAGCTGGAAAAAAGTTTGGGGCAAGTTTCTTATTTTACGTATTTGTTCGGGCACTTTGTTGCTTTTCAGCAATGCATTTGTAGCTTGAGGGCTATAAAAAAATGTTAAAGAAAAGTAGTTTTAAGCTACACAAAACAAGTAACAATATGACTGCATATTTATTCATTAAAATTTGTTTCTAGTATTGAAAAATTTTTGCTTCCATTAGAGCTTATCTCAAAATCTGCAATTCAATTTAATGGATATGTACAAATGCATTTTTTCAACTAAATTTGTTGACACTCTTTGCTAAAAGATTACCATATTTGATTAAACATTTTATTAGTTTTTCAGTTTTTACATACAATTTGTTATTTATGGCAACATCGCATTCAAGCTTAAAAGTTTTACTCTATTGGAATGAAAGGGAGAAAAAAAACTATTCATTACAAATAAAATAAAAAAATGGGTAAAATACGTAATGAGAAATGTTCAAGCAAATGTTTGTTTGTCTGGCAAACCTGGCCAAAAAGCAATAAAATTGAGTAAATAAAATTTGTATTCACTTTATATAATTTTGACGATTTTTCAAATCAAGCACACACAGTAAGAGAGTTGGGCACAAAGAGAGAGACAGAGAAGTGTGCACACACACACACACACACATACACATACACAAACGAATATAGAAGTATGTTTGTACACATCTGATGGAAAAGATTCCGTTTCGAAATAAACACAATCATGTGCAAACGTGTTTTCAAATGGATTACATGAATAAAAGATTTATACACGTAAGGTAAATCAGTAGCGGGTTACCAAGGTACACACACACACACAGAGCCAAAACCGAAAGACATCTTGTGATGGCTTCCTCCTCTTCCCCCATCCCGTCCACCCCTCAGCAACGACTCAAAAGTAAGACGTGCAGGTGAAAATATGCGCACATGTAAGCAAATTTCAAAGGACCAAATAAAAATCCCTCAAACATGGCTCACATGGCTGCGGCAAAGAAACACAACTACACATATACAGATACATCTCCACGGATACAGAGAAACACGTTTTGGGCTTTTGCTGTTGCTGTTATTTTACCTGTTTTATTGATTTGCTTATAATTTTATAAGTGAGTGTGAAAGTGCGTGTTGATGTTGATAACATAAATGATTTTTTGTTTATGATTTATTTATTGCAATCAAGCAAATCGAATCAATGTGCAAAACATTGCGTAAAACAAAATATTTTCACGGCAAAATGCTTTAACATTTAATCAACAAAAACGAAAAACCAAAAATATATCAACGCCTTAAGTATGGATAGTAGGGATATGTGGGATATGCGGCGTATGAACCATAATATACGGGCGTATACGTATACGATGCATATGCCGGATAATAAGCAGAGCCTACGGTTGCAACTGGAGCTACTGCTGTTAACCATGGGGCGCCTCCGGGTGTTGCATAGCCAACAGGCGTCGTCGGCACGGCCAACAAATGTGGCTTGGCATCACAACCAGCATTGCACAGCAGGCCAGCCAGCCAAAGCGTCAATGTGAGCTGCCAAAGATAACACACACAGTTCAATGATGAGAGACACACGCACAATCAAATGCACTTAGAGAAAAAGTTGTGGTGCTTTCAAACATTCACCAATTTTAACTAGAACTTTTGTTCTTTAACGAGTGAGAATAATCGAAAATTGTACGTATTCCATTACAAACAATCTTTCACCAATTCATTTCTCCAAGTGCACAACATAGTAATTATGATTAGCAGTAGCTACGGCTCTTCTTCTTCTTTTACTGCCACCACTCACCAGTAGCACTTTGAGCATCATTATTATCCCGAGGGCCAGATGTTATTGCGTATGTTGTACGTATGATATCCAAAATTTGATTGACAAACTGGTCAGCCGTGTCAATCATATTTATAGCCTTCTTCGCCCAGTTCTCAGTGCCCAACAGCTGACGTCAGATTGTTGGGAGCCACGGGAAGAGCGTGAGAGAGTCATTAATATGTCGGTTTGGTTCGCTTTGCTGAGCGCTATTAAATTGCATAAATTATATTGTAATGCTATTTGAAATCGTTGTTAAAACAAAAGTTATTTCAGCAATAACAAATACAAACAAAATTTATAGGCTTATGATAATAAAGTAATACTCTAACAAATTAAAAAGCTCGAATAATGTCTTGAGCTTCAGAGGAGAAATATTTTTTTAAGTTAACTTTCATAAATGATTAAAGATCTTGAAAGTGATACTAGAAGTATTGATAAACTTATAGTTGTTTGGCTTACGTGTGTATCGACCAACCTCCACAATTTTAAGCACAAATCGTTATAGAGCACTTTCTTGTACTTTGCGCATTCTGGACACAAAAATTCATTGTATCTTTAACGCTTTAAAATACTCTTTCCGTCAAGAATTTGCAGTCATTTTTAGTATTGTATCGACTACCTTCTTTGGACTGTCATTCATTACAGAGACAGACGCCTCTTCCTCATGCCACAAACCCCGCATCGGTCTCTCTCTGTCTCTTCCTCTCTCTGTACCCTTAATGCCTGTTGAGCTATGCGTCGCTTGCCTTTGTGCATAAGATATTTGCGTTTGTTTAGACGTTGTAAAAATTATAATTATGTGTGCGTGCTTCGAATGCAAATGAGCCAACGAAAATAAAAAAAGATAGACACACGCTAGAGAGAGAGAGAGAGGAAAAACTACAAGCAAGACCAAATTTTGCGATCAATTCTATTAGATAAGCCCAGGACTGACGCCCAAAAGGCGTTGCCTTCACACACTTAGACATCGTCATCACCATCATCATCGGCTTTTGTTCACAAAAATCGCAACTGAACAAACATTGCTGCTGATGATAATGATAATGATGTTGTTGTCAGCCATAACAACTATATAGCCAGAGTAGTGTAGACAATGAAAGAGGGGGTTGAGGCGGTGGGTTGGGGGCGGAATTAAGGATGATAAAGTTGAGCAACATGTTTCACAAGCTATAAATAATTAATTTATGCAACCGCAAACTGAAGCCTAAGAACGTTGTGCATGTATGTGTATGTGTGTGTGTGCAAATGCCTAAATATAGACCATAAATTTACATAGTCAAAAGCTGATGAAGCCATATGTATGTGTGTGTTTGTTTGTATGCACATACAGTAAACATTTAATATGTCTTACATGAAAAACTATCCCATAAACTAAGAAGATTTACCTAAGTTCAGCTATGTTATGGCTTAAAGTTCAAGCTTTATATTTTATAAACGATTTCTTTACATTTTCGATCATAAATACTAAACATATTTTACTTTTATTACAGCTTTCGATATTATTGAAAACCCCTTTTACTTATTTCAAATTGTTGTTATTGAACATTTTCCCAAGAGTTTCGTATATTATAGTAAACATTTTCTCATCGTCTTAATTAAAATTTTCTGTTGTTAAAGTTAACTTCACCTCATCGTATGTAACTATATAGAATCATTAAGTATTTGTATGCAACAACTGACATTTGCGGCACTTACTTAAACATTGTGGCAAGTTCATTGACCATTTGCACAATTGCCCGCTTGACCACGCCCACAATTACCACTACAACAACAACAATGACAGTTGCAACTACAGCTTTTGGCGACAGTTCATTATTACGATTTTTGCTTATATTTTTTTGCTTGTTTCTCTGCCTTTTTGCGCTTTTATTCGCAGCTAATTTCAAACTGCTGCTTACAAAATGGCGGCGCAGCTGGCAGCCATTTTCCCATACCATTGTCCCTGTTGCTCTTTTTTGCTGTTATTGTTGTTGTTGTTGTTGTTGTTGTTGTAAGTAGTTGTTTTTGCATTGTGCCTGCATTGCATAATTACAAAATATTAGCTGCTGTTTACGAGCAGATTTGTTTATTTTTTTTTTATATTTTATTATTACTTTTTTCCTTACCCCGCCGTTGTTGCCCTTCCCTTTTTATAGTTTTCTTGCCTTCGCCAGGTCGTAATTTAATATAGCGTGCAATTTAAATTAATTAATGAGCAGCTGGCGTTAATGTTAGTACTTCAAGCTAAGTGCCCCGCAGGTTATTACTTCTACACTCGAAACTAGAAATTCTCCTTTTTATCTAAAGGTTCATTGAGCAAAAGAGGTCAAGGATCTGTATTTGCGTTATATTTTTTATTGATCATTTACATTTTCATATTATTAGCCTTTGGTTTTTTTACAGCTTGGTTTGCCGCTTGTGATTTGTGTGGCCTTTCAGCTTTAATGATGGCATCAACAAGTTTAATTAACTCTTGAATAGGGTTTTTTGCTGTTCGTTTGCATTTACAATGCGAATCAAATGTTTCATTTTCCTCGTCAACAATTGAAGTAGAGCCATCAAAGCTTGTTTCTTCTGGTATAGGACTTAAACGAATTTTATGTGATTTTATTTTTGGCGGCTTATTATAAAGATTTCCAGTTCTTTTGGCATGAGAAACATCTGCAACCCGACTGCCATATGTTTTCTCACAATCCTGTGGCTTTACCTTTTTCTTTATCACAACTTTTGTCAATCCTGTGAAGCTTTCTAAATTGCAACCGTTAAGATTGTTCACAACATTAAGAATGTTTGCTAAGGAGTTGTCCGTTGGTTTTTCTTTCCTTTTACTGACATTAACATCAATGATTGGAGGCAGTTCTCTCAAGCTACCAAACATATTATCAATCACATTCTCAAGGGGCCGAGCTTTTAAGGCTTTTAAAGACTCTTCAAAAGGAGACAGGTGTTTTTTCGGCAACGGCAGTTTCCTATAGCTACCCAAAATATCATTTAATGTCTCTTTAACTGTATGCGTCATAGGTTTATCCACATCATTACGATTCCTTTCAACTATTTCCGCTCGAAGTTTCCTTGTCTCTGCTATGGAAGTAGCTGCATCCTGTACAGAAACCTTCTCCGTTTCTGGCAACGGCAATCCTTTGTAGTTATCCAATATTTCATTTAGATCCTTGCCTACATTGCGCATATCCGTAAAAGGTTTCTGTAAATAACCCATCTCAGTGATATGTCCATACATGAGCAGCATCAGACAGTTTCTGGCTAGTTTTTGTGTCTTGGTTGCCGAATTGAGTATACGCATCCAACATATGATGATTTCCTGATCCGATTGACAGGCTGTATGCGTGAAAGCTAATTCATATTTCTCGATTTGTTGCCTATAGTGGCGATCCAACTGTATTTCGCTTAGTTCCTCCATATTTTTGCTTTTTTGAAAATGTTGAATATTGTTCAGAATCAGGCACACTAAGAAAAGAGTTGATTATAACTTGTTTCTGCAAGCTGACTAAGTTTTCTTTGAGTGCAGACTAGCTGTTGTTGTGTTTTTCTTCTGTTCAACTATTTAGCATCAAGGGCAGAAGAGACCATGACAGGATTATGATGGCTGTCACTATGCATTCAACGGCAGCGCCCAACTTTCACCCAAACCGCAGCAAAGGCAAAGGGCTCAAGTGGAGCTCGAGCTCTGCTGGAGTGAAGTGCAGCTAGAAGGAGTAGGTGAGCTGCTGCGTGCACCTTGAAGTGCCAGTTTCAACGCCCCACGTCATTTACAATAAGCACAAGAGCAGAAGCAGCAACAGCAACAGCAGCAACAGCAGCTACAGCAGCCGAACCACCAACAACCAACAACAGCAACAAAGCATGTGGTTTGCCTTGCCATGCAAATTTTCATTAGCGTTGCGCGCTTATAAATTAGGAAAATGAAGCAGCCACAGTGGCAGCAACAGCAGGCACTTGAGTGCAGGCAGTCTCAGCTAGACTTAAGCCTGTCTCCCACCCACACCAGCATTGTGTGTCTTAACCGCAACAGCAACAACTAACTACATACAACAGTTACAAAGTGTAGGTGCTGCGGTTTCGTGGCTGCTTCTGCCAGCTTCAAAGTTGTGTTTGTGTGTAAGTGTGTGTGTGTGTGTTAGTGTTGGTGTGTGGTCTGCATTAATATATATTGTTAAGCATGAGCTAGAAAAAAAGCACGCACAACCTGTCCAAAACAAAACAACAACAGCCAAGGCAACAGACATTAGCTTGACATGTGCCACACAAAACCAAAAAACACTAATAAAACATAACACTGACAGCTATTTGGCAGTCTTCTGTACATATTTTGTGGGTGCCGTGGCAACGATTCAAATTTGTGCGTTTTGATATGATGCAAGTTAATCTGGCAGCAAAAAGTATGAAATTTAAGCTGGCAATGCCACTTAACAGCACTGAAATGTTAGTTAACAGCGAATATTGAATTTTTATTAAGTTTAAGATGGATTATTTATAATTATTTTACGATTTTAGCAGTCTTTTTGTTTGCAAAAAATAATTTCATTTCTAAGTTAATAAATGTTCAAAGTGATCTCGATCTATTTGTTTGGTAATCGATAGTTGACAGCTTTGGCGCACATCTGGTAACACTGCCACAGATAATTGTTTACTAACGGATGGACGATTTTACAGTTACACAAATACACACACAGCTTTCGCGCACGCGTTTCCTATATTTAAAATGGATCTGCAATTTTGGAGAAATAATTATTATGTTCATCAAATTAATGGAACCATTTATGTTAGCACCACTTTGTTGCTGGCACCGGGTCATCTATCAATGCTGGAATGTGGAGCTGGCGAGGTGGCAATCAAGATGCAGTCCTAGTCATATTTTCAACTAAAATTCTTGTATACAATCAACAGTTATTTCTCGCACGCCTCAGAAGACACACAACAATAGATGAACTAATGGAAGTGGCGCTTCAATTGGGTGATGTTTTTATGCTGCGCTTCAAGATCGATTACTCAGGATTAGCTCGTGGATATGCCTATTTGCAGTATATTGATGTGACTAATATGCATCGAGCACTGGAATAGTAAGAATTTAGCTGTATTTGTTGTTGTTTTGAAGCTCTAATTAGATTTTCTATTGCAGCTTGAAGCCTTTATTCCGTCTTGTCGGAATGAAAATTCAAGTGCGCCAATCGAAAAACTTAAAGAAATTACTACTTAACAATGTGGATAATATGACGCCGATACAGGTGTATGAGCATCTGCGCTTTATCATGCGCTATGTAAAGCTGACCGTCTATGAGTACTCTCCATGCCAATATGCCTATATCATCGAGTATCGCAATAATGAAGAAGCGGCTTTTGCCCACAACCTCATGAAAACCAAGCCAAACAACTTTGGCTCCACGGCCATTATCTCCTGGCTGGAAAAGGGTCAGGGCCAGGGTCCATCAATACCGCAGTTTGAAACGGTTCAAAGCTGCTGCGTTCCGCTGCAACAGCAAACTAATGGAATGCCCTACCATTGCTTTGTGGCCAAAATGTGAGATGAACAAGTTCTTGCTGGAGCAACATCAAGCATACTAGGATATGTAATTATGCACAGGTTTTTTTATTTTTATATGTTATTATAAATATGAAAAGAACTTTACTTCACTATACGTGTTGACTATTTGCATAAGGTTTGCTGACAAAAGCAGCCGCAGCATCTTGACTTCATTAAAGTCAATGGGACAGGACGACAACAAAGTGTGTAAAAGGTGAAGAAATTGCATATACTCTTTCAACAGAGAAGGTATACAAGTTTTGTGATGAAATGTGCCAATAGGTAAGTTGAATCTATTGGCATATCTTTAAGTAAGATGAAAAGAGAACATTGTGTTACTTGAATTGGAATTTGAACAAGCATAAAAGTGGATAGCAAAAGTTGGAAAGAGCATTTAAGAGTTTGCTAACAAGTTATTCTGTCTTAGTCATATGCAAATGAATGCAGAGTTTTTGCTTCTGTTGTGCTGTTGTTAAGTGCGACAACTGCTGCCAGTCTGACAAAGTCTGCCACATGCCACTTGCCACACCTGCCCAGCCGCACTTAAAGGCAATGTGAGAGGACCTGCGGCATAATGCAATTAAATGAGTGCATTAAGCAGCAAGAGCTCTACCACTCTGCTTGTATCATACAGGTGCAATGATCGACATGCATCATGCAACATGCCCAACTCATGACTGCAGCTGGAGGCGACTCAAGGCACGAGCTCATCCATCCATCCATCCATCCATTCATCAGTGTGTGGGTGACAAGTGCAGCGTATTCTAATGCGATTGTCGTTGGCATTGCTTGGCTTGGGGGCGTGGCAAGCGGTTGGATCGGGGGCAGCTTGGCGGATATTGTGCCATAGCGGAAACGGATGCTGTCATCCTTGCTGTTGTCCTTAGCTCATGCCGCAATGGCAGCTGCAATTAAATTACAGCTTACAAATCGAAAATGCAGCCGCTCTAACCGAAAGCAACGAAAGCAACAACAGAAAACATGGCTCAAACAAGATAAAAGCCAAAGTGCGTCTCATCAGCGCGAAAACAAGTTAATAAATATTCATTAGGTTTTGCGGAAAACGCACAAGTTGGTGGGGGGGTTGGGGAATAAGGGTTGAAGTTTTGCCTGTTGTTATGCACGATTTGCATTAATTTGTTAACTCAAGCGCAAGTGCCACGCCCACAAACAATGCCCCACCCAACCCCACTGCCACCCCCGCCGCCGCGCTACACAACTCACTAAAATGCCATTAAAATTTCAAAAGCCTTCACGCCCCAGCGATGTGAGAAAATTGCACTGAGAAAAAATATAGAAAAGAACATTTTCGCAAAGTCAAAGCATATATTTATATTAATACTATCGTAGATGTATCCTAGGAATACTTTTTATCAGTGTACAGGTGCTTAGTGTGTCTGCTAGGCATTTATGTGGCTTAAGTTTTTGACTTTTCTAATAGCTGCAGACGAAAATATTAAGCTGTCTTTAGTTGCCATAACTGCGCAGCCTTAAGTCTAGCCGGATTTGGAAGTACGTTACATTACCTCTCTCTTTCTGTGTCTAACATTTGTGACCTATTTCCATGGAAGCAAAGGCTGAGCAAAGCACAGGAAAGGACTTAGCCTTACCCGGTTTATTGAGGCAAGTGCCAATATTTGTTTAACAAACGTTTCACTCCAAGCACTCCTTTTGCAGGTAGGCAGCAGAAGGAGGCTGAACCAAGTGACACAGTTTGTTTATGTCTTTAAGGCGTATTGTAGCCCTTTAGGACGAGGTTTGCGGGAGAAGGAGTGTAGGGATTTGGGTCAAAGATTATGTTAGGCATTTGGGAACAGGGCCGCAAGGCAGCGACTTTCAAGCGAAAAGCGAAAGTTATGCACATATTGAGTTCAGTCTTTAAGCCAACATTCAGCTAACCCTATTTTATGTTTTTGTTGGTTTTTTTTTTGCTGTGTGCGGTTACACATTTTCCGGAGAACGCCCCCTCTAACCTTTTTTTCCTAACGCATTGCAACAGCAAAGAGCATTCGAGATGCGATTGCGGCAACAGAGAGTGGAGAGAGAGTGAGAGGGAGATACAGAGTCCAGCACATAGCGCCACTTTTGATGCCTGTTAGTATTTTTTTTCTTTCTTGCCTTTTGGCCAGTTTTCCATCTCGCAAATGCCATTAACAACCAACATGCGACATGCATATGGCATAGCTTTTGGTTTTGGTTACAAGCAATATGCAAGATAAAGAACGCAATTCTGCAACTAATGTGGTTGCATGAGTGGCTGAAAGACCAGAATGTCAAACGAGTGCAAGAATATACAAATATTCAGCTTAAAGATTTACTTCTAACAGAACTTCTTTCAACACTTACTTAAGTACAAGCCGCAAAGGAAAGAAGTCATTTAAAATCCAATTTCGACAAGAAAAAAAATTAAATCAGATCAGATGAACTTAAAAATAGTTAATTTAAAGCTAGAAGAAAGAACGAAGGAACATCAGGATTGGGCATTTTCTATAAATTTCCAAGCTCAATAGTTGTTAAACATCACATCAAAATATAAAAGTTAAGTACAAAAAAAATTTGATGCTATTAAAATTCCAACTCAAATTAAACAAAATTCGCCTCAAAATAGCAAAACCACAATAAATAGTTGAACAAAATATTTATGGTGCAAAAACTCAAAAAATAAAATGATTTGTTTATAGAATTCCATAAAATGTGCAATATCTAAACATTTGGTATTAGGTTTTGTTTATTTGAAAATGAAATACAAAATGGCAAAAATTTTATATGCAAGACTTTATTTATTTGCAACTTTAAGCCAAAAGCAACGCCTAGGGGCTTAGGTACGCATTATTTTTCTTGTTTACTCCTCTGCCATGTTTTAATAATCAATTTAATTTTGGCACAAACCAAACATTATGTATACGTCGAGTACGCTGTGGAAACGCAACGCCTTTCCTTTGGGGCATAAATTGATAATGACTGCAGGGCTGAGTCAAAAAAGTTTGTGGCAACATTTTTATTGACTTTTGAGAGGGGGAGGGGGGGGGGGGGTAAGTTGGCGGTGTTTGCTTAATCGCCATGGCTAATGCGTTAGGAAGACGATGGGTAATTTGTGCCTTGAGTCGAGTTTTATTTTGACAAAATTAATGAAAAAAGTTGTGGGCGCAGTTGTGGGTTACAATCTGACTTTGACATAAAGCACAACAACAACACAAAACAACCAGCAACATTTATGTATATTTCATGGTATCCTTAGTGTTTGCACTGTGCTATTATAAAATCCTTGAGGTATTATTAAAAAATTCTTCTTTTTTTGTTGCTGCTGTCCCTTTTAAAAACAAAGAGCAGCTGAAAAGCTCGGTGAGTTGTTGTTTTTTGCTAGTGTGTGTTGTTGTTGTTTCTCCAAATGAGTTTATGAGCGTGTCATGCTTGTTGTCCTTGTTGTGTTGCGAGTCCTTGCTGCTGCTGTGTTTATATTGCATATTAAATAAATTTTGGCAGCATAACAATTCAGTTCGTAGGTCCTTTTGGGTCTTCTTCACTTCTCCACTTTCTCCCTCTCTCTCCCTCTCTCTCTTTGTCTTTTCTCTCCCTCTTATTTTGTTTGTAACTTTGCTTGTTGACAATAAAATAACATTTTGCACTCACTTATCCAGCTGGTTCCTTTTTAGCCAACAGCTATTGCATACGCCTCCCCCCCCCCCCCAACTTCCCCACCACTTCTCCAAGAGTTTTAATGAAAAAAGTTTGGACTACCATAACCATATTTATATGTATTTTTGTTTGTATGTGTTGTACTTGTACTCATAAATATAAATGTATGTATTTTTGTTGATAATACTCTTACCGAAATTGGCCCCCTTAATATAGTTGTGTTGTTGTATTGCCAACTCCACCCCCTCCCTTAAACTATATTCAATGGCTGTTTGCTTCATTAAAACGCATGCCAATAAACACAATAAAAACACTTCATCATTGCTTGAATTTCTTGAGCAAACTTCCAACTCAGCCAAAGCCACCTCTATTACAGTTCAGACTTAAACTCTACGTGGCCATCATCCACAATACGTATATATGGTATATATATACTGAGCATTGAGCATACGCAATGTGTGCCTGGCACGATAGAAGCTTAAGCAGGAGCAGCAGCTGTTGAGCATAGCTGTTCATCGGCATGGCTGATTGTCTGTTGCTTGGTGCTCACTTTTCGTAACGGCCATTGAAAATCAATCAATAAAACTTCAAGCGAAGTCAATCGTAAGGAATTTTGATACCCTCTAAACATTTAAATGTGCTTAAAGAGCAGGATGAACTTTTGAAACGTGATGTAACGAAGGGAAATAAAAGATTTCTATACTTAACGATTGAAAGCAAAATATTTCATTACTTTTTGGTATGAATTAATTTCGTACGTTTCTAAATTAATTTCGTACGAGTCAAACCAAACTTAAGCCTAGGATTAAGTATTATTATTACTTTTTCAAAGATTTTATTGAAGTTGTTTACTCAGTTTCCTACTAAAATGATCTGGGAAACTTGTACAGCTAGAAAATTCTTACTCCCAGGGATATTTCTCGTACATCTCCTTTACCATTCTCACTTTAGCTTTGTTTAAGGGATATCTCGGTCTCGTACACTCTACATACATAAACTTATACATACCTATGTTTGTAATACTTCAGCGTGCTATGTAGAGAGTTTTTGAAATGCTATGCGCAATATTGAGGCAGCTGCTGCTCATACTTTGGCCAACATTCCAGCTAGCTAAAAAGTCAAACAGACAGAGATGGACGAATTCACACTGACTGACAAATCGATTATTTTGCAGGCGTAAAATAATAAAAAAAAATTGCATTAAATGAAATCAAATACAAAATAGAAAATCAAATCAAATATGGATCTACTTTTCTAAAGACTTAAGCTACGTTTTCAGCCTTCTCCTTCTTCAATTCTCTTTCTGTGATTCCCCGACTGTGAATATTGTTGGCAAATTCCCTGAAGAAAAGGCTTCTCCCATTCCAGGAAGCAGTTTAATTTCATTTCAAATTCGCCTTTGTCCGTTGCCAACCACCTCCTTTGCTTTGTTTCCCTGCTCTTTCATCTACTTATTTTGCATTATTTATTGTGTGTGCAATAAAAATTACTTTTCATAAGCATAGCTAGAAAATATTTGCAGCACTTCTTTTTTTTTGTATGGGTGCCACACTTTCATCTACAA
Source organism: Scaptomyza tumidula (assembly GCA_035044465.1). Taxonomy (NCBI): domain Eukaryota; kingdom Metazoa; phylum Arthropoda; class Insecta; order Diptera; family Drosophilidae; genus Scaptomyza; species Scaptomyza tumidula. The sequence continues at coordinate 8,129,244 of JAWNNW010000442.1, read as the reverse complement.
TTTGCCAGCCAGAATTTTATTACTAACGGATGTCGCTTAAGTGCACACTGAATTCAATTAACAGCCAACATATATAGAAAAAGCAACAGAGAGAGGGAGAAAGAGGGGGGGTGAGCAAAGCGAAGTTTTATGCTACATAAACTATATATTTTTCAAAGCTGCCAATTGAAAATTGCATTATACTACAATATTTTCCATATTGAGGCCACATGCACATAAATGACTTTGAGTACGCTCGTGCAAACAAGAAACCGCATGACGTCCATATTCAAATCATGTAAAATTGAGTTTCTTTCTGCGCTACGATTTTTGGTAAATATGAACTGCTTGCTTTTTGGGCACTGCTTGGCAACATTAACTGCTTGGCAAAAGCTTAATCTGTGATCTTGAAGAGAAACATTGCTGAGTTATGCAAAGTGTAAAGAAAATATTATAAAACAAATGTTATATAACATATACCTGATCTATACATTATCAAGTCTCAATAAGATTTAAGCTTATCAGTTGGCTCCTAAGCTAGGATCAGATAACTTTAGTTGTGACCCTTTTCAGCTATTTCTTTGAAGTTTCCAGATTAGACATAAAATAAAATCTTATGGCTGTAAGGCTAAACCTAACATCCACAAAGTTAAGCATATGGCAATTATGCTTAACTGCTAACACTTATTATGTATGCAACCCGGCTCGTTTAAGGATCTTAGTTGAATTGCTTTTATTGCAGCGCCCACAAGATTCTATGAGCTTAACTTTATTTTTGCGACTCTACTCAAAATTGTTATGCTGCATACAGGCCACTTGGACTTGGCTGGTGAGGCCAAGATGCTGGTGAACGTTTCCTGCATTCTGTCGTTTCCGGTGCTACCCGCCTGAAAGTGGGGCGAACGAGGGTGGAGAGGAAGGCAGCTGCTTGCTGCGGTGGCCATTATTTCCTGTATTTAATTGCACTACTCTCAGCTGCGGTTTTCTGCTACATTTGTTGCAGCTTCTTGTCCAACGCCCTGGTCGGACGATAATGTACTTTTGGTTCAAGCCAAAAGGACCTTACCTCACCTCACCTCACTTTCCCGAAAGTTCTGGCACTTCTATTTTTTATGGTTGCTTTTCAGTTCTTTTATTTTTTTGCTGTTGCACTTTTTGACGTGCTTGTTGGTCACTTCTGGCTTTTGAAACAGGAGGAAAGTGTGAGGGCGAAGGACCATCAAATGATTTATACTTTAATAAGCGTGCACAGGACATGCAGAGAAATTAGATGTGCCAGGCTCTCACAATCCAAGAAAACGACCTTCTCTCACTTTTCCTCCGCTTTGTTGTTGCGCACAAAAGGAATTTGCGCAATTTATGAACGGCGCAAAAGGGGGGAAGAAAAAAAATGCCAAAGGAATTAAACAGCATGGCCAAGGATATTGCCAGCTTATCGGCAGCAGGATGTGCGCCGACTTTTCTATGTCCTACTCCCTCTAATTTTCTCTCTGTCTATCTTCTTTTCTTTGTGCGGCTCTTTTGATGGTATTTGTGGCATTTTGTGTGCCATTATGTTGGCCAGGAAGGTGAGAAAAGTTTGTGGAGCAAGAAATATCATTGACCTCAGTGAAAAGCTTGACGTTAGAGTCCTTTTCGTTGAACCTCTCCCAACTGTATGTTAAATGTGTCTTAGCATCAAACTTGAAATTCAAGCAATTTGAATAATTATGAAATTGCGACCCAAACGACGTTTTACATTTTCATTAACGTCGCTTGCGGAAAAAGGTTTTACAGCGTCTTGTAAAATTAAATAGTCAAGAAGTAGATGCTAGAAGTTACCCAAAATTAACGTTTTTTATAGGACTAAAGTCTAAAAACATTAATTGATCGAATTTATTTGAACTTTGGCGTGAATTGAAGTTTAAGATATTATTTATTAGCTTATAAAAATCTTAAAAGCTTAAAGTCCTTATATTCAAAACTGTTTCTTAGTGTTTGCCTATCCTTAATATTTTTTCATCTCCCTTTTTCATATATTTACAATCAACTTATCTCAGTTACTGTTTCATTTTAATACAGTCAGTTGTAATCTTGCTTTCTAACTTATAAACGTTGCTCAAAAAACAGAAAATCACAAAATATTTCTAAAGTATCGTGTTTATAGAAATCTTTCAATCTATGTGCATAAAATGTATGAAATGGACGAATGTGCTCTTGATCGTCATTTCCTTTCGCAATTGCGGATAATAGGTGAAGATTATGCGACCATAAGCAAGGAAGATTATATAGTCAGTCAGCGTTGGATGCATCTCTTCCACAAGGTAAGCAAGCAGGACAAGTATGCCAGGAACTGTCTGATGCTTCTGATGCACGGCCAGTTGAAGGAGATGGGCAAACTGACGGTGCCCTTTACTGATGTTAAGAATGAACAACGACGCCTGGAGGATGTGCTCAGTGAGTATTCAGGCAAAGTTGAAGATGATGTGGAAGAGGATTTAGATATGGATTCAAATAAATCGAACTATGGCGGTGGCAGCAGTCGCTTTGGCCCATCAGCACCTGTTCTTAGTCCATCAGTAATCCAACTTGAAGCTAACTCGTCTTCACAGGATTCTCTTTTGAATCAGCTGGAGACAGCAACTCCATATCAACTCGTTCTTGCCGAGAATCTTGATGATCCTATTCGAAAACATTATCAACTATACGCTACCATACAGGACTCCTCTATGCTAGAAATAATTCCAACTACGACACACGATAACCAACCATCGACTTCGACGGAAAACGACCTAAATATTCACCATAATGCCGGTACTACAACCCAGGAGTTCGATTCGGAAGAGAGTGAAGCGCTTATCAAAGAGATTAATCAATTGCATGTTCGCGCGCTGGAGGATGAGAAGCGTTACAATCAAAACGATATCGACTGGCAGAAGCAGATGCCTTTGTGTCAATTGGAGGTTCCGCCTCCACCCGGCACTAAATTCTTGCTGCCGAGACTAAAAAGCAACGTTCAAGGTGTCATACGTCGTCTAAAGGTCTGGACTCCGGCCAATGGAAAGCTGGACTTTCTAACTAACAGCTTAAAAGATATATTAGACGATTCCTCAGAACTTTACACGCTTGATCGCAAGCTAGAACGAGTGTTGAGTAATCTGTTGGACCAGGCAGGAGAACGAGGGGAACGAAATATTCGTATTCTATATGATCAGCTGTTCAAACATCTACAGGATACAATGCGCAACAAGGAGGAGTTACTGCATCGGGAGAAGCTCTCCCTGGCTCAAGGACGACAAGAGCTAGAAACACAAATCCTGGATCTAAGGAAGCGGGAACATTTTTTCTGGACACAGCAGACAGCAGCCCTGCAATATTATCCGACTGTCAACTGCCAGATTTTTGAGGACATTCCAACTAACCAGTCGACAAGCATCAGCAACCCAAAAACCATCGATGAGCTTCAATCCAGTTGCGGTTGCTCCGAATGCCATGTGGAACAAATAACCCAAAAAAAGGACCAAGATACACAAACTGCCGGGCAGAAGGTATTTATAATGTGAGGAGATGGAAGATTGCAGATAGATTTTTAAGTTTATATTTTGTGTTTCTTTTAAGTTCTTAAAATTTTGAATTCTTTGATTTTTCAAAGATATCCATAAAGTATATATAATGTTGACAATAATCACAGATCAATTTTATAATGTGAATTGTATCAAAAATAAATTAATAAAGTTCAGTTTAAAGAAATACGATCCGTTTACCATTGTAAGATATGTCAACTTTCTTATAAGCTTTCCTCTCATTTTTCTATTTCAAAATCAATAAAGTCTTAAGACTGCGCCACACACACACACTAACAAAAACTGGCAGCATATGTGTGAGCCTGTCAATTGCCAGGAACTGGACTCGCCAAAGTTTTAATGTAGTTTTAATTTGCTCGTAATCACTGAAAACTTGGCCAGCACAACAAAAACAGCAACAACAACAACAAAAGCAACGCACAACTTGGCTGTGGCATGCACTTGGCGAAATTCTACGCACTTCGCAAGGCAAAAGACAAGAGCCAAAGTAGGAAGGTGAAGAAGATGCAGCTGCCAGAAGTATAACAAGAACACCAACAACAACAACAACATATTTGCTCGTAATTAGTTTTTAAGCGCTGGGTGTGTGTGTGTGTGTGTTTGGCATTAGATATGACAGCATGCAGTTAAGCACTTCTTAACGACAATGCTGGCCTGGCCTGGCCTGTGTGGCTGCCGATAATGGGCACCAGGATAATAAGTGCAATTGATTTTCTTGCCAAGTTTCGCTAACTTGGATTATAGTTTACTGCAATTCTCTTTCAGTGCGACGAGGAAGTACGCAACTACAGTGGAGTCCATTATATTGGGCGTGCCTGGCTAGGAAACATAAAATGTGCATTACATTGGAGTTATATATATTAAGTATTTCATTTCTTATGGCAATCAAGTCCAGCTTGAAACATTTTAAGTATAACATAGATCACTTAAATTCTTTTTACATATTACAATTATTAAGTCGATTGACCTTTACTGCTTACCACACTTGAAACAATACTCGATTGAACACTTTTGGATAATGATTGAAAGTTTTCAATGTGGGCCAGAGTTATTTAAACTAAATTGAAAGTAATGATTCAAAGTTTTCAAAGAGTTACAGCAATCTAGGCAAAAGAACAACTTATTAGAGACACAGAAGAACAAAGTTCAAACAGTTCAACATCAATTGTCAAAGATTATACAAATTTGATAAGGCAGAACAGTTGGCGCAAGAACTATATACATACTCGTATAGTTTTTAGATATGATGGTTGATTGCTAGAACTTCATCTATTCGTAATTCAACTGAAAAACAAAACGACCATAAAGTTGCGGCGCCACCAAAAAGTTGCATGCAGCTGCTGCATCCCGCCACCTCTTGTCTGACAACAGCTCAAAATATGTAACACCAACTGTCGAAGCGCAACGGAAAACACAAAAAACAAAAACAAAAAAACTAGAGTTACGAGCGAAAAAAAAAATAAGTGTGCAAAAAAGTTTTCTTTTTGGCTTTAATGATGCGCACAGACAGCAAAAACTTTTGGTAGAGAAGAGGGTTAGAAATAGCGGAGGCAATAAACATAAAATTTGAAGGGTAGCGCGAAGAAATAGCGGCATAAAATTAATGACAAATTTGTGAGCTTATGCGAATGCATTGTTCCCAAAACAATTTCTGACTATTAAGCGTAAAATGCTGCTGGCATTGCCAGAGGGGTGAAGAGAGTGGTGGGGGGGTGGCAATGGCAAAATATGACAAAAGTGAAAAGTCACCAAGGAAAATTTATGTGCGCTTGTACGAAACCCAAGCAATTACGACCGAAGGACTTAGTTGCCTTTTTTTGAGCGTATGACAAGAAGCTAAATGGAAAAATGCAGAAGGATGCAACAACAGCACCAGTTCAAGGAGCTGTGGTCCTTGCTGGACCACAACTTTTATTTTGCTGTTAAAAAGTTGCATTTTTGCTGCCGCCGAAAGGAAGCAAAGGCGACGGCGACGGCAACGGTGATGGCGAAGTGCACTACATAACCATTAGAACTGTGGCTGTGGAGTGTGTCAGAAGTGCCAAGGAGTTCCAAGAAGCTACCCGACCATCCAACAACACATTGGAGTCGAAAATACGACGCTTGTTGCGTTTATCACATTTTGCACATCTCACAGGCAACGACGCTTAATAGCTTCCTGCTGCTGATGCTTCCATTGCTTGGCCAGTTTTCTTAGTACAGTGATACCTGCAATTAAGGAGTAGAAACATAATTATAAAAAATGCCTTAACATAAAATCGCATACAAACAAAAAGTCAATATATATCTTAGATGCTATCAAAGTTGTTTGCAAAGTTCCATTCATACTAGGTATCACTGTACCACACCCCTCCGCTCTATCAGCATGAAGCACAACACTTTGGAGACTGAGCTGAGTTTCTTATTGTGCCTCAAAGTGGTTGTTAGAGTGCGGGCAGCAGAAAATTGCACTAGTTTCCATGGGTCGTTAAAGAATACATTTGCTTTATTTAGTTTCTATATACATGCAGACGATTACAATGTGGTTTCCTTTTGGCTAAAGTAGCGCTTGGCAAAGGTCTCGCCGACAATGAGTGGAAAGACCAGACTGGCCTCCGCATAAACCTTCACAGGCGTCGCCTCTTTGCGTATTTTGCCCCAGGAGACGGCCTCATCTGGTCGGGCTCCACTATCGCTGCCATCAAACTCCGAGGCGGTGTTTATGAATACCGAATAGTCGGCGCCATTGCGCATTAAATTCGCATTGCAAATGTGATGCTTTATGAGGCCACCTCCGACAATAATCATGCCACTATTAACGGCCTTAACGGCCATCGTATTGAGACGTCTTAAATCCGATAATATGTCCACAACTAGACCAGGTTGCCGGAACGAATGAAAATACATCATGTCACCGAGACTTCCGTCGGTTAGTGCTGGACAAAAGACAGGAATTTGATTCTTTGCAGTCCAGTAGTAAATGGAGCTTGGATCTCCAATCCGTTCGCCTAGTCTCTGAATGATGCGTGAGGGCGACCAAACGGTACCCTTGCTGCGCTGCTCTTCCAGCATTTCGTCGAGCAGCGGCATAAGCCAGTCCTCAAACTTGCAGTAGTTGTCATTGGGAACAAGCAGATTGCCAATTCGATTTATGCCTCGCTCTCGTAGATCCCGTCCGCTTAGCTCAAAGGAACCCATAAATGTTGGAGCCAGGCACTTAATAAAATCCTCCTCAACGCCTCCTGCAGTTGTTACAATGCAGTCGATCATGCGATGCTCGGCGAGAAATCGAAGAGTCTCCCTCAGGCCCGAGGACACCAAATTCGAGGTGTAGCCAAGGAATATGGTGCATTTGGTTCGACGGCGAATGAACTCATCAGCTTCATGTATGTCCTCCTGTTCAGAATCTAGTGGCTGAGCCCTGCAATCCAACTGCCCACTTTTAGTATTGTATTCATTGATGCGAGCAGTTTAACTAACCATTTTGTCAATTTCTTTTATTGCCAGGCCAAGATTTGTTGCTTGAAAGCCGGTGTGGACGTAGGACTCGAACAGCTTGCTGTAATTGACGCCCTGGTTAAAGTCATAGCCTTGTACCTTCGGCGTGTCCTCTGGTATAGGTTCGCTTCGTTTAAGCACTGCATCTTTAGCTATTACGGGCTCTGTTGACATCGCAAATTAAATTGTTTTGTTTTTGCGCAACATGTGCGGTTAAATATTATCGATGTCGATATCGATTGACTCGACTTGACTTCAATTCAGTGTTGCAAAATCAGTAAAATATCGTCCAGTGACAGCTTATTGGAGAATCGATAGAGTCAACCGATAGAAGTGGCAGCGCTACCTTGAATGACAGGCAGAGAAATTAAGAGCTAAACTGTAAGAAGCAGAAATCACTTGAAACAACCAAACCAAATTTCAAGGTACGACAAATATTTCTCATAAATTGCCAATATTATAAACATTTCTTAATTATTACGAAAATGCTTGCATCGTAACACACAAAAAACAAACAGCCAGCAACAGAAACGCGTTGATCAGCTACAGAAGCGGAAGAAGAAGTTGAGGAAGACGCCAGCAAGCGCCAAGCAGGCAAACAAATATAAAGCAAAAATGATTAAACTTTTTTCACTGAAACAACAAAAAAAGGATGGCGATCAAACAGCACGCGGTCAGCAAAAAAAGGCCTCAGCTGCCCAACTCCGCATACAGAAAGGTATATTTTTTCCCAATAGCTTATTGTTTGCTTATTATATACAACATAAATATATAATATATTTAACCTTAGATATTAATGAGCTGAACCTGCCAAAAACTTGTGCAACTGAGTTTCCCGACAGCGATGACTTGCTCAATTTCAAACTGGTAATTTCCCCTGACGAGGGCTTCTACAGAGATGGACGCTTTGTGTTCAATTTTCGCGTTGGCTCCAATTACCCACACGAGCCGCCGAAGGTCAAATGCGCCACACAAGTTTATCACCCCAACATTGATCTGGAGGGCAATGTGTGTTTAAATATACTGCGCGAGGACTGGAATCCAGTGCTTACCATCAACTCCATTGTCTACGGCTTGCAGTTTCTGTTTCTGGTAAGCGACGCAGTGCAACAAATATAATTGTTCCGTCAACATCACTTATTTTTCTTTTTAAGGAACCCAATCCTGAGGATCCGCTCAACAAGGAAGCGGCCGATGTGCTGCAGAGCAACCGACGCCAGTTTGAACACAACGTGAAAAGGGCCATGCGAGGCGGTTGCGTTGGCGAGACCTATTTTGAATGCTGTCTCAAGTGATATAGGAAATCAAAAGTCTTTAAATTAAGTAACGGAATCTGCCTGCTGCCTGAGATCCTCTGAGAAAGCCAACCCAACAATGGACGTGCTTTTAATATAGTTATACATATACACAAAGAAAAATAACAACAACGCAACACGTACACTCTCAGATGCAGTTATAGCAGGCAGATTGGCCGCAACAGAAAACAACAAATTACATCAATAAACAACCACTGCGAACCGAAAAACAGAGAAAAAATATATATACATACAAGTCGAGTCAACAGTTTTTTTTAGTATAAGCCTATTGCAGTAGCATACACACGCATACATCTATATACATACATACTATTATTAATTTTGTCATGTTCATCATGTTTGTATTGCATTGCATTGCGAAATTTGCCAAGAATTGATAATTGTCGCTCCTTATCTTAAATTCGATATAATACATTATAGAAAATTTAGAGCGATGCGTAATGTTAAGTTTATGTAATTAATTAAATGCATAAAATGGTGAAGACCGGACGCTGGAATTACTAGCATAAAGAAACAAGGATGTGTTCTGAATATACTCTCGGTTCTGTTTTTTTAATATATATCGTAGTGCGATTTAGTAATATTTAATTCAACCCGCTTAGCCAAATGTTATGTATTAATGACCCCTCAAAGATGAATACTATGCCGCGCCAGCTGCATGTTGCGCCACAGACACAAATCGGCAACGGCCGCTTGTCGACCGCTTTGCGGACGTAGATCATATAGACGACTGATGAGACCAACACGTATATCATCTGTTGCCAGCACCTTAAGCAACTGTTGCATCAGATTCGGCGGCAGCAGACGCAGCACGGGCGCCACCCGCTCCCCACCGCACTCCACAAGCAGCGATATGAACTGATAAACAAAGACGGCCTTGGGCGATAGCTCATCACCGCTGACGAATTGCAAAAATACGCGAAATATGTGCTTGACACTTTGCTGCAACGGTTCCTTGAGATTGAGTGGTGTGGCACGCAACTCAGCGCTGGGCATCGAGGCGACATTTGTGGCAGCTCCCTCGGCAAACTCATCAGAATTATCGCTGCCATCGCCAACTACTTTGCGCACCTTTGCCGTATTGGCCGCCAGTTCATCTTCGTCGTGAGAGCGCGAACGTTTCTTTATTGCAGCTGCCGAGCTACGCGTCTCCAGGCACGAAATGATGCAGAAGACGCAGAGACGTGCCAGCACCAAAGACTGCGGCTCATTAATGTCCTCGCTGCAAGAGTTAAAAATGAGTTTCAATTTATTTATGAAGCGATAACACTTACCCTTGCCGCCTTAGAATCAATGGAGCAATCACATACTGCAGCAATGCCTCCGTGCTGCGCTCAATGTCCAAATGCATGATGGCAAACACAATGTCCATGCACTTGCCCATATCCCGCATATACTTGCAACTGAGCAACTGCTCTGTCAGTTGGGTAACCAACCAGGAGGCACCACCCGCCAGCAGCAAGGACTCTAGTGTTTGTGCTGCACGCACTGGCAGATGACCGGCGTCGTGGACAATGCGCCAGCATTCGCGAAACTGTTCGATCAGCGGTGTGTGAGAGATGAGACGAGATTTGGTGTTGGGCGCTGGATGCACATCGTGTTGCATTTTGCGTATGATTTGATATGAGAGCGCCAGACGTTCCTTAGAGTTCTCCTGGCTGGAGAGCTCCTCGGTGGTCAGCGGCGCCAAAAACTGTTGAATCATGTTAAGTGGCTTAAGTAGCTCCGTTTCCCGCACGGAATACATATAGGCGCACAAAAAGGAAGTGGCGCATACTGTAAAGCTAAATAGTCGGCGCTTCATGTTGTCCAAAATGCTCTTGACATCTGCCGAGGAGAGCGTCTCTTGCTCCCATGCAATCAGCACGTGATGCAGGACACCTGGCAAGTTCAGACAGATATCCTGCCAGGTGAGGGTGCTAGGTTTCAATTGTGCCGCTTCCGGTTTGCTAAGACTCAGCAGCAGTTCATCGACAATACTATCATCGCAGAGTGCTAATATCTGGCGTGGATTCTTCAGCTTATTGCGCTCCATCATACACTCTCGCACCCACTTCTCGAAGAAGGAGTCGCCGCGTTCTGACAGCACCACCTTAAATATATATACATTTTAATACGAGCGAAAAGAAAGCTATTATTATTGTTGACTCACATCCGATCCGTAGGTTTGGACAATACTGGTAAGCATTAGAAATGAAACATCGAACAGTGTGGAGCGTATGACGGATAGTTTTCCCAGTTCACCCGGCATCTGCTTGGAGTTCTCGTTACATTGAATCAAACGTGAGACGAATGTCTTGAGGCGACCCTCCACAGTGGCCACAGAAAGAATCAGCTCAAAACTGTTGCCCACTGGCACCTGGCACAGAACGTTTACCATATCCTGCACCTTGTTGGTGCACAGTGTCTTGAGCACACCCGAAAGTGGCACTTCAGCGCGTTTGATGAAATTTATGTTCGTCGGCGTTTGTTGTCCATTGTCGCACTTCTTAAGCAGCAGCGAAGCGGCCTCACTGCGAATAGGTATTGGATTAAGAAAGTTCTATTTGGAATAAACTTTTCATACCGCTGGCTGGCGAACTTCTTGACATGCACATCATTGACTAGCTGCTGTTTGGTCCAATCGTTGAGAAGAAACTCAATGATATTGCATGAACACTTGGTGTCCATAAAGTCCAGCAGCAGATTGTCCTCGATGATCAGTTCCAGAGCCTCTACCAGCTCGGGTATATAGTCTGTTGCTGGTAATGCCTGCTCCCCGGGTACACGTTGCAGGGCATGCAGCTGTTTAATGATGTGCGGCATTTTGAAGAACATAAAGGCACCCCACATAGTGTCCGGACTGGTGTCCGCCACATTGCTGAGCGTTAGGAAACCAGCTCGTATAATCTCATAGAAAAGCCGCGTATTTGTATATCCCTTGAGACGCTGCAGCATTTGCAACTCAGCCACATAGTATGCGGTATCCTTGCAGGGATTCAGCATCACCTCAACGGCAAGCAGTGGCTGAACACAACATGAAATCTTCTCCGCAGACGGCAGTGGATTCAATGATTGCAAATCCAAGTGTTTGGCATCAATGTACGCCAACTGTTTCAAGTTCTGTTCTGCTGTTACCGAGCTCAATGTTAAGTTGGAGCTTGTAAGCGATGCCTTGATACTGACATACAGTTCATGCATCCTGTTCAGTGAGTCCGACTCCTCATGACAACCGACATTCAACATGGCTAAAGCAAATTGTTGCTGCGTAAGACCCTCGATGAGCAAACAGCTCTGATCCAGCATATACGATTGCTCCGCACTCATTTCACCACGCATCTCGAATTGCTGTAATGTTCGGGCAAAGATCTGCATTACCCATAGCACAAGCTGAACCATGGCGCCCGGTAAAAGCGCCTCCTCCGATTTGATGCTGTAAAGGATAGATTACTTTGAATGCTGTTTGAAAAGTATACTGCACTTTGACTTACCGACACGTGATGCCATCGATAATGCTGACCAGAAACTCCAGCAGAGCAGTAACACAATATACACGTCCCAACTTATCATACTTGGCAATGCAACGCAATACAGCCGCATGCGAGACAAGATGTGCGCACAGCGAATGCTTCAGAAAGCTGAGCACCAGCTGTTTCAGTTTGAGAAATGGTATAGAGAAGCTATCATAGGGTTTAAGGGATTAGCTTACCGGATTCGCCGAGGAGCCAATTACGGCCTGTTGCAACAAACAATCTGCCAAGTTGTAGACATCGCCGCTAACGCCACGAGGTAAAACCTGTAATAAAATAATATTTATAGTCGATTGAACAAAGTACCGGTTGTGTTAAGTGTCAGTAAGTTTGTCAATCAATGTGTAAAAAAAAAAACAGAATTTAATTTATACAGAAACCGCACACATAACACGTACAGTAGAATTTATATTTAAAAATTACAAAAATTCAGATAAAGCTCATTACGATGTTTCGCTATGGTTTGTTTCGCATTCAGGGTTGTTATATGAATACGATAAGGGGTACAGTCAGACGGCATCCAATGCAGATGCATGTTAAGACGGAGCACAATGATTCCGGAACTGTTACGCTGGTCAAGCGTCTCATAAGTCAATATCAGTTTCGCACCAAGAAGGAATCCTACTATCCCGATCGCAGTGCCGAAATGAAGCGTCCATTGATGGCGTCCGAGCTAACAGTCAAGCCACAATACCATCGTGGTCTGCCCAAGGACTTCTACTACAAGGTTCTGGGTGTAAATAAGCATGCGACTGTACAGCAGATCCGTAGCGCGTTTTATGTGCTGGCCAAACGCTATCATCCGGATTCTACACACTCCGAGGAGAAACTGAAGCACTTTCAGGAGCTATCCAATGCCTACAATGTCTTGACGGATGAGACAAAACGCTTGGAATACGATCAGTTGGGTGGGATTAAGGATGAGCGGTCATTTCTCGAACAGGCTGGTAACCCAATGAAAATGGACATGAATGTTAAAATAAGTGATGCAACTAATCTGACTCAAGAGGGTAAGAGTATTCATAGACGTTACAAACCTATTGTACTCAATCCAGTTTTCTTTATTTAGAAATCAAAAAGATGGCTGGCAGCGAGTTCGACTTATCGCTGACGTTTCTGGAGGCCACCATTGGTTGTAAGAAGCGTGTCGATTTGCGTTATTTGCGCAGATGCATGGACTGCAGGGGCAAATCAACGCTAATGGCTAATCGGGATATCGGCAACGAGCCATGCAGACGCTGTAATGGCACTGGCAAAGTCACAACCAGAACATCGACCTTTACGGCGGTAAATACTTGTAGTCAGTGCAAGGGAAGGCGTTATATAAATCGTAATGATTGCGCAACGTGCGATAATCGTGGCTATGTCCTGGAAAGTGTGCAGGTGCTTCTCGCAGTACCCTCAGGCTCGAAATCGGGGGATGTGATTAGCATTGATAATCCCAATACAAAGCAACGGGTCAACTATCACTTGCATGTACCAAACAATGACTATTTTCGTCGAGTCGGCAATGATATCTATACGGAAAAGTTTCTAAACATATCGGATGCCATATTGGGCGGTACTTTCTCCGTGCGTGGTCTATACGAGAATCTTGAAGTGCGCGTCGCGCCCGGAACTCAGTCCCATACTAAAGTGGTTCTTAAGAACAAGGGTGTGCGTACTCGCGAGTGTTCTGGTAATCATATTGTCACTTTTAAGGTGCGCATTCCAGCCAATTTATCCATGAAGCAACGCCAACTTGTACTGGCACTGGCTCAAGCGGAGGAGCCTGTTTTTGAGTTCCACAAAATCAAGAAGCAACAGCAAGATCGTGTTTGAACAAATTCTCAATGTAAACACAATGACAAATAAAGTTGAGCTTTTTATCATGTATTTTCACTTACCTTTTTGATGTTAATGCCCCACTGTGAATCAGACCAGCGTTCACGCCACGCCACGTTAATTAATTGCAGGATCTTGTTGTTTTCCTTCATGGCTGCTAGTTGAGCGTTTACGTTTATGCCAATAACACGGCGTTTATTGCATTATTTTCAGCATGGAAGTTCTTTAAACAATATTTGCAAATAAACAAACAAGAAGCACTGTTGATGCTTTTCAGCCGACCGTGTGTGTGTGTGTGTGTGCGATTTCACGATAGGGGTGGAGTATAAATATCGTTTAAATTTTTTACATTGCACAATATTACTCGATATTGTTAGGGCTGAGGCAATGATATCGATAGTCCTTCAACATTGCAATGCTGAACATTAATTATTGAAAAGTGATTCCCAATAGTTAGAGCGCGATATTTAAATGACAAAAGAATAAATCAAATATGTAATTTATTGAATACAATAAAGTAGCGCATGATTGATTTTTTGTAAATTTTTTAAATATCATGTCCTTAAATTTGTTTGACTTTGTACAAAATATATATATATTTAAGAGTATATATGCCGAAAATTGTTCCTCCAGTGCGCACTTTAAACTTGATGTTTTCACTCAATCTTTTTTTTTTGATTATTTTGATATTTTTATGTATATAGATATATGTGTACGTTATAATAATAATGCTGAGTAAAGCTGTGTAGTTAACAAATAAATTAAACTAGGGTGTGAGATTTCTCGGTGGATTGTCAAGGGATTAAATAAAAAAGTATCCATATACAAAGGCAATTTATTAAATTAGAAACTGAATCAAATGTTGAAAGCAAATATGTTTAAGTATATTAAATTTAAAAAAAATATAACAGCTAACTTAAGATTGTATGACAAAAGCATTTCTTCTATCAATGGCAGCGCCACAAACAGAACTTAAAACTAAAAAATTGCTTTGAGGAAGGGAATTCGCGTCACTCAAAATATGCTTGGATTTACATGTATATATGTTTAAACTTCTTCTTTTTTTTTAATTATAAACCGAGGAATAAACGTCATTGATTAATGTTAAAAGCTAAGTCTAAGACCTTATTCATTTATTTACTTATGTTTGTTTGCGCCACACACATCGCCAGCTGCATGACCCAAATCCAATCACTGTATCATCGTCGTCCTTAGTACTTTGAGGAGTGAGTTTTGTGTTCTTTCTTTCTTTCCATCAGTTGTGGTTGATGTTGTTTTTTTTTATTTCTGTTTGTGTGAGTTAAATTGCACCTAAGTAGAGGAAGAGGTGGAGGAGCCAGCCGGTTCATCGCCCTTGACGGCGGAGGCATAGCTGGCGCCAGCATTTCCACCGCTCGTTGAGCTGCTTGGTTTCTCACTAGCTTTACCATCGCCTCCACCACCAGCAGCAGCAGCAGCGGCGGCGGCTGCAGCAGCCGCAGCACCACTTGGAACACCAGCAGCACCACCAATGCTTACATTACTGTTCAGACCTGGAGTATGAGGTGAGTCAACTAAATAATTTGTTTTGATATTGCAAGTGTTAATTGTGTGTGTTTGCATATGTCTGTGTGTGTATATTGCATTAACTCTAAGCACCTTTGACATCCATGGCATAATTATCATCCAAACGCAAATCATGTCGCTTTATCAACTGACATTCTGCGCCCTCAATCGAGGGTATGGAATAGACATACAAATAACCATCCTGCGAAGCAATCAAGAGCCTGCAAAAAAATAGAATTATGTGTATCAGAATGCAAGTCTATATAAAGTATAAAGTATACTCACCTTAGCTGCTTCTGTATCGTGGTGATGGCGCACATGCGTCGCACACCCGCCTCCGGCAACGTGACCGATGCAAAAGCCCGTCCCTGGCTAAAGACATCGGTCACCTGCGTTGGCAAGTAGCTGGTCACCGTTTTGCTCAAGAATCTAAAAAACGAGTAACTTGCATGAGAGAATAGATTTGATGAGTGGTTGTGGTGTTTGGTGGTTTTTTGTTTGGTGGTGGTGGTTGGTTCATGGATTGTTTTGAAAAAATGAAAGAAAAGAAAAATAGATAAATGTCAAGTGCCAGACACAAGCAAAAAAAAAACACTATAAATCGAAATGCAAAACTTAAAGCACAAATGAATGAAAGATTCAGATTGAGGAGAGGAGAGTGTATACATATGTTTATGTTTGTTTTATATACACCATAACCAACAGACAACATTCGCTACAAAACTTTATGCTATAACAGTGATCGCATGACCCCAACACCCAGCGCTTACCCCATCCAGTCGTCGCTGGACTGCTTCCCATGATCACAGCTATCGCCAGTGCTGCGATCTAAACGGAATATGTGCACCGTCTCCGTGTTGGAGCTGGATACCAAGTAATCGGCGCAAGAGCTGAACGACAGCGAGACAATAGAGACGCAACGTTTAAGACCACGTCGCAACTCAAAGAGTCGACTACCATCCTGAGCGCTGAACACACGAATAACTGTGCCACGCTCACTGGCCGTGGCAATCTCTGTGCCAGAGGGGCTGAATGCGATGGCTGCGAGTGGTGTATCATGTGCTGGTATCATTGTCTTGGCATGCAAATTGATAGCATCGAATATCTGCACCTCGCCAGAGGTCACGCTGCCCGGGTAAGCGAGATAACAATGGTCCGACGATGAGGATAGGGCACACAAGCCCAACTGATTGCAGGGCGTATCGCGAATGGTGTGCACAACCTTCATGTCCTGTATGTTGTGTATGTAGAGCGACTCCTCCAAGCATACAATCAAACGTTCGCGATTCAGTTTAACGGCCAAGATTGTGTTTGAATACGAATAGTTGCAGATCTCGCTCTGCTTCTTGAAATGACACACCTTCAGTTTGCGTGGCGCACGCTGCGACACGATGGCAACGAGAGAGCTCTCAAACAAACGTTCGATTAGAAATAGATCATCGCTCTTTGTGTTATAGATTTTGTCCATCGTTGAGTCAACAGAGCCCAGACTATAAAGGCTATAGCTTCCACTGGTAGCCACAGCCAGAGAACTACATACATAGATACAATATCAAGTGTTAATGTCTTATGTAGATTGAACGGAGTTCAATGTACTTACGTTATATTTTGATTAAAATTCACAAACACCTCGCCCGCTTCGACATCGGGTCGCCCCAGCAGGCTCATCATTTTGTTAGTGTTCCGCCTGCAAAACGAAATAGTTCTAGTTTTAGTGGGTGGAGCCAATAACAACAGCAACAACAAACACAGCAAACAGCAAAGTTCAAGTAACGTTAACAAAGACAAAAACGTGAAATAACTTCAAAACAAGCAGCAACAGCAGGGCTATGCTAGCATATATTTTTGGATTGCGTATTAGGCGAAGGCGCAAACAAAGCAGATATATACATGTACATATGGGCAAGGTGTAGTTAGCTGATAAACGCCAACAACAACAAACAAAACTAACACATATGGCTAAGGTACTTACTTCTTGTGACTTAAACACTTTCTATATAGTTGCAAGACTTTAAGAAGCGTGTGCTAACACAATACAATTGTTCTATTGTTAAACTGTCTAAATTAATAGTATTTCTAAAATAATTTCTATCGCGCAATTGTTTTTGCTATGTTTTGCACTAGAGATGAACTTGGTGTGCTGGCGATATTTCGAAACACAAGAATCGATATTTGTCAATAACCAATGCATCGATACAGCAGTACCGATGTTTACATTAAATATTTGTTTTACAATATTTTTTTATTTATTTTGGCTATAAAAACAGGCATTTGATCGATCAGTATCAAGTGAGAAGCAAGCAGCTGTTATGTTTCTCATATAATCGAGATACTTTTTGGCAAATAACAGCTGTTTGTTTAATTTTTAGCTCCCTTCGCTGTTCCAATGTCTTAATATACGTGAGCTAGGAAATTTACTTTTATTTTAAGGCCCTTTCGCAACATACTGCATGTAGAAATAGAAAGAAAAATCAAATCAAAATAAAGGTCCCGCTGCTAATAACATTTGAGTAAATGTTAAGGCTTTAAGGGTGCCCATAGCTTTACTCTTACTGTGTATGTATGTATTATTTATTGTGTGTTTTATTTGTGTTAAAAGAGTTCTGTAAATATTTAGCGTAAACAGATAAAATGATAATGCTAGTAGCGTAGCTTTCTGCCAATTCTCATTGGTACTTGGTTGACGACAAAACCAAGCCACGTTTTGTTTTGTGCGAAAACTACAGTTGCTAGTTAGGAATCGTGTAAAAATTGAATGGGCACAAAAATGCAATATGCATAATAGTTATAAATGCAAATAGGAATAACAATCGCTTTGACGAAACGAAACATTTTTCTACAAACACAAACATTTCGGAGTAGGCATAGTAGCAAAAGATGCAGACAGGCACAGACAACAAAAGCCATAACAAAGTGCTCGAACCAAAATAAATGCATATGCATGAATAAATATATGAATAGGTCTGTGTGTATGTATGTTATGTACATAGGAAAATGTGTTGACTGGATTCTGATTGGATCGCTGGAATATACAATTGTGTAAATAAGCACGTTCGTTGATAAGTTTTACAACTATCAAAATTTTTACGAACTTTTATGTAAGTATAGTTTACACAAACTACCGATCTACTTACATATTTACTATCAACAAACACACCCACCTTCATTCTGATAAGGCAATACGCACACAAAAACGTGCATCTTGAGGCACAGCCGAAGCTCTGGGACTTTTTGTAATCAGGCCGTTTTGTCGTGATTTATAGTAGAAAAACCGTTAATTATTTGCTATGTACACACACTCTACGCACAGGAAGCCTTATCGCGATGTTGTACTTTTCCGCGTGCGCCAAGTGTCTTCCAAGAGGCATGAGACAGTATGTGAGAGCGAAAGAGATGAAGAGCAATGCTTAATCCTAACTGCATTTTGAGTGGATCGTTGTTTGTGCAGTGATTCTAATTGTATTATCTTGAGTATACCCTGCACACATGTAAAGTATATAAAAGGGTATACTAACTTCGTTAAAATGTTTATAAAATCGGGCGGAGACATAACCGATTCCATATTACGATAAGCAGAGCTTATCTGTTTTAATTTATGAAAAAAAATATTTGTATATACATAAGTTAAATAATCTTAGCTAGGGCATCTTCGAGTCGAAACAAAAATAGTCTAGACTTTTTTTTATTGCTGTTGTTGCTGTGTACGTTCATTAATAATTATGAGCACTGCTGCTTTTATCATTCGGCGTGTACTTTTGACATTTAAAATCAAATCATAAGCAAAACAACAACAAAGGCAACAATTTTTTACCGCTATGATTGTGCTAATTGTGAAGTTCTCTTGATAGCTAACAGTTTTATTCTTATTGCAGCTCAACAACCGCGCTCGAATATGTCGGACGGCGTCAGTGTGCTGCATATTAAGCAGGAGGTGGACACATCGTCAGCTGGCGGTGCCAGCAACTCCTGCTGCAGTCCCAGTTCCAAAGCAACGACAACAACTGTTGGTCACAACAACTCCAGCAACAGCAACAGTGGCATGAAGTCCTCGCCATCAGTTTCGCCGGAACGCCAACTTTGCAGTTCCACCACATCGCTATCCTGTGAACTGCACAACGTCTCCCTTAGCAACGATGGTGACAGCAAAGGCGGCGGCGGCGTATCTGGTAGCGGTGCCAATAACTCCAGCAGCGCCAGCGCGAATGCAAGCAGTGGTTCTGTGCGCGACGAGCTGCGTCGTCTGTGCCTCGTTTGCGGTGATGTGGCTTCGGGATTTCACTACGGCGTAGCCAGCTGTGAGGCCTGCAAGGCCTTCTTTAAGCGCACAATCCAAGGCAACATCGAGTACACGTGTCCAGCCAACAATGAGTGTGAGATCAACAAGCGGCGACGCAAGGCCTGCCAGGCATGTCGCTTCCAGAAATGCCTGCTCATGGGCATGCTCAAGGTACAGTCTCACCTCCTTAAGAAAAAATGCTACTCTACTAACAATGTTTTCTTTTTAGGAGGGCGTGCGTTTGGATCGCGTGCGCGGTGGGCGTCAAAAGTACAGACGTAATCCAGTATCCAATTCGTACCAGACCATGCAACTGCTTTATCAGTCAAGCACGACATCGTTGTGCGACGTTAAAATACTGGACGTGCTCAATTCCTATGAACCGGATGCGCTCAGCGTTCAGGCGCAACAGCAGCCACATACCACCAGTTGCAATGATGAGGCATCCTCGTCGTCTGGCAGCGTTAAGCTGGAAAGCAGCAGCAATAGCACGCCAAGCAATGGCACTTGCATTTTTCAGAATAATAACAACAATGATTCGCATGAAATACTTAGCGTTCTAAGCGATCTCTACGACAATGAGCTGGTCAGTGTAATTGCCTGGGCCAAGCAGATACCCGGCTTTATTGAACTGCCTTTGAACGATCAGATGAAACTGCTGCAGGTGTCCTGGGCCGAGATATTGACACTACAGTTAACATTTCGTTCGCTGCCATTCAATGGCAAACTTTGCTTTGCCACAGATGTATGGATGGATGAGCTGCTGGCCAAGGAGTGCGGCTATACGGAATTCTACTATCATTGTGTGCAAATTGCACAGCGCATGGAGCGCATATCGCCGCGACGTGAGGAATACTATCTGCTGAAGGCATTGCTGCTGTCCAATTGTGATATACTGCTGGATGATCAGAGCTCCCTGCGCGCCTTTCGCGACACCATACTTAATTCTTTAAATGATGTCGTCTACTTACTGCGCCACTCCTCCGCTGTTTCCCATCAGCAGCAGTTGCTTTTGCTCTTGCCCTCGCTGCGACAGGCGGACGATATACTGCGTCGCTTCTGGCGTGGAGTTGCACGCGATGAGCTCATCAATATGAAGAAACTCTTTCTTGAGATGCTCGAACCATTGGCCAGGTGAAAAGAGAGTAGCAGAAATTGCCAGTCGAATTAGTTTTTTAGGTCCAGGTGCAAATATTGGTTTAAGTTGAACGTATGCCTAATCCTATACACTAGTTACTAATTCTAATTATAAGCATTCAAGGTGTAGCTCATAAAGTGTATATAGAGTATATAGAATGTCGTCAGTCAGCTTAGATTGTGTATGTGAATTATATATATATATATATGATAGTAAAGTACCATGTATTGAAAACTTAAAGCCATTTAATCAACTACCAAACCTACTTAAAAAGTTAACACACAGATTTCAACTTACGTACTACTTACAGAGTATGTTTGTTACTATGCCAGTTGATAAGGGTATATTGTTTGCCATATTATTTAATTTTAATTGAAATTTTTATATTTTTTATCCAAAATTGACAGAGATGGCATTCTGAATACCCTTAAACAACTTAACATGGAAACACATAACTCTTAATTTATGAAGACTTTCTCAAGCGAAAGTCATTAGGGAACAAGGAGGTGGAGGAAGGAAGGCATATTATTAACGCTATCGTTGGTCTTATTTACATTTTGCAGACTAGAGACGTTTCCAATTACACAAATTATCAATTGGCACACACTTCACATTTGTGTGTAAAGCATAGTTATAGACATATGTGTTAGATATATATGTATATCATACATATTAAGGCCGACTGCGTTGCAGATCGGGTGAATCAAAGTACTTTCTGGAGCTCTCCTGAAAACGATCGCTGCGCGCCAGCTCATTGCGAAAATAGGATATGGTCTGCAGTAGACCCGTATCGAGAGGCACCTTTGGCTCCCAGTTGAGACGCTTCTTGGCACGCGTTATATCCGGCTTACGACGTTGCGGATCATCCTCCATTGCCTTGATCTGTTTAATCTCACTCGTGCCTCCAACCAGATCCTTAATGATTTTTGCAAATTCTCCAATGCTGTGCTCCACGGGATTGCCCAAATTAACGGGCTGCGTATAATTGGAGGCCATTAGCGCAATCAGTCCATCGACTAGATCAGAAACATATTGAAACGATCGCGTCTGCTTGCCATTGCCATAAACAGTGATCGTCTCATTACGCAGCGCTTGCAATATGAAGTTGGACACCACCCGGCCGTCGTTCATGTGCATCCGCGGTCCATAAGTGTTGAAGATACGCGCTACGCGTACTTGCACCTTTTCCTAAGAACAAAGCAAACAGAACAAGTTCATTAAATGCTGTCTGTCAGATAAAGGAATGTGTAAACATGTTCAGCGTTTGCATTGTAATTTAATGTTGTATCTTATCGTTCTGCTTTATTATCGCAATGCACTGAAGTGCTAGCAAGCGGAACTCTTAAACGTTTTAATTACTAAATGGCTACATGAATTCTTTCATAAGGTTTGTAACTCGTTATTATGCTAGATTTTAAAGCACCAGCATGTTTTGCATCGCTGCACATTTTAAAAATTCCAATCAAATTTAGAATCCGGAAAATAGAGATCAAAAATTGTAAAGAATCTCACCTGCTTGGCATAGGCATAGCTGAGCGTCTCCGAGACGCGTTTGCCCTCATCGTAACAGGCACGGGGGCCAATGGGATTGACATGGCCCCAGTAGGTTTCGGGCTGTGGATGAACTGTTGGATCTCCATAGACCTCGGAAGTGCTGGCAATCAGTACTTTGGCCATTACACGTTTGGCCAGGCCCAGGACATTAATGGTGCCCATGGTGTTTGTTTTTATCGTCTTGACCGGATTGTACATATAATGTGGCGGCGATGCTGGCGACGCCAGATGATAAATCTCATCGATTTCAATGAAGAGCGAATTGACAATGTCGTGATGGATAAGCTCAAAGTTCTCGTGACCGAGCCAATGTTCCACATTACGTTTGCGACCCGTAAAGAAGTTATCCACCACAATGATCTCGTGACCCTGTATCATAAGATCATCAACAAGATGAGAGCCCACAAAGCCGGCGCCGCCAGTGATGAGGATGCGTTTGCGATTCTTATAGTTGAGATACTTGACTTTGGGATACTTGCGCGGTGTGCTCGCCTGCAGTGAGCGCACCTGCTCCTCCAGCTGCGCCAGCTGTTCCTTTGTGTGCAATAGCTCTTGCCGCTGTTGATGCAGCATGGAGTTTTGTGCCTCGTAAGCGATTTGCAAATTTCGCTGTACCGCATCTTCGGTAGGTGGCCACTGTCGCTGCTCCTCTACGAGCACATTGGCCAGGGGGCTAGAATTGACGCTGACCACAGTTTTGTACAAATAAATTAGCACCAGAGCTGTTACTGATGCCATCAAGCCAATTTTAATGCGTTTCTTTGTCAAGCTCATTTTGACGACAGTCGTTGTGTCTCACTAAAAATATAAATGAAATGAATTCGCTCTTCACTAGCGCTATTATTTCTTATCAGCAAGTGAGCGTCCCACATCCACACTGCATGTTTATTTTGAGAGATTTGTTTACGCACAAGCGATGCCAAATGACTTTTAATAACGCCGAGCAACGCTCAGCTGTTTAGTTCGGAACAGCTGTTTTCTCTGCTCGCTTAACGGAGCCGCCAAAAGCACGCATGCCTCAGTTTGTTAGTTTTTTTTCTTTCTTTTTATTCGTTATTATGCACTTTACTTGCCAGACTTGTCTTGACTTGATTTTGATTATTGTATAATTATCTTTTCACTTGACAATTTGTTTTTTCTCTTGTGATTACACATCGTTATAACGCTCGATAAGTGTGATCAAGCAACGGCATTTCGATAAGTCAAAAAGCTTTTTTGAAGTGACCATATTGCAAATTTGTTATTGCTTAGTAGAAACATTCGTGTTTTTATATTGGAGGTCTGGCAGCTGCGTCATTGAGTCAGCTGCTTGTAGTTTTGCGATTTCATTGCAATTATTTTTTTTGCTAAAATATTTAATAACCTGAAACATAATCGAAAATAAAACATGCCGAACGAAAATGCGCCATCAGCAAGTCAAGATGAGAACAATGGGCAAAGTGAACTGCAGCTGAAGGCTAAGGAGGTAGCAACAGCTTCGGAACAAATGCTGGCAAGCGCCGTTGCCGGCTTGAAATTAGGAACGCCAGGGTCAACCGCCAATGCAAGCACAGGCAATAATAGCAATGAAAGCGCATCAGCGGATCAGGCAGCAATAGCCAAAAATGTCGCGAATTTATTGTCAGATTCCAGTAAGTAAACTTTTTTTCGAACGCTCAATTTCTTACTAGAATTGATGACCAACCAGAATGAGGTTAGGTATATACGCGAGTGTATATGTATTTTTTTTCATGTTTTATAGCTTGCTGCGATAAAGTATAAATATGTAATATGTAATAAATATAAATTTCAATTTTAGATAAGCAACTGCTACAGGTGGTCACTGAGGCGGCGAACAGCACACGTCAACAGGAAAAGAAATTTACGTTTTGGTCGACACAGCCGGTGCCGAAATTGAACGAGGAGGTAACCACCAACGAGTGCATTGAGGCCAACAAAGAGTTGACGGAGATTCGCGCCGATCCGTATACCTTGCCTAATGGCTTCAAGTGGGTAACAATAGACCTTAACGACCCAAGTGATCTAAAGGAGCTCTATACCCTGCTGAATGAGAACTATGTGGAGGATGATGATGCCATGTTTCGATTTGATTATCAGCCCGAGTTCCTTAAGTGGTCATTGCAGCCACCCGGCTGGAAGCGTGACTGGCATGTTGGTGTACGTGTGGAGAAGTCTGGCAAACTTGTTGGCTTCATTTCGGCCATTCCCAGCAAATTGCGTGCCTACGAGAAAGTCCTTAAAGTGGTCGACATTAACTTTCTGTGCGTGCACAAAAAGTTGCGAAGCAAGCGTGTCGCTCCTGTGCTTATACGTGAGATAACGCGACGTGTTAACCTCACCGGCATCTTTCAGGCTGCCTATACCGCTGGCGTTGTTCTGCCCACACCGGTTTCTACCTGTCGCTACTGGCATCGTTCGCTGAATCCCAAGAAGCTGGTGGACGTGCGCTTCTCGCACCTGGCACGCAACATGACCATGCAGCGCACCGTTAAGCTGTACAAACTGCCCGATCAGCCTAAGACGAAGGGCTATCGTCGCATAACATCCAAGGATATGGACAAAGCGCACAAATTGCTTGAGGAGTATCTGAAGCGATTCAAAATGGGTCCCGTATTTACCAAGGAGGAGTTTCGTCATTGGTTTACGCCTAAAGAAGGCATTGTTGATTGCTTTGTGGTCGTCGATGAGAAGGGCAACATCACCGATCTGACCAGCTACTACTGCCTGCCTTCGTCCGTGATGCATCATCCTGTGCACAAAACTGTGCGTGCTGCCTATTCATTCTACAATGTATCGACAAAAACACCCTGGTTGGATCTAATGAACGATGCTCTAGTCTCTGCGCGAAACGTTCAAATGGATGTGTACAATGCCCTCGATCTGATGGAGAACAAAAAGTTTTTTGTTCCTTTGAAATTTGGTGCCGGCGACGGCAATTTGCAGTACTATTTGTATAACTGGCGCTGCCCGCCAATGCAGCCAGAGGATCTTGCATTGATACTCATGTAGGAGCATTTGACATTTGATCTACCAGCCCTAAAAACGAAAATGAATCCAATCACAAAAACGCACTTTTCGCACACAAACAAACGTTAAAAAAAAAAAACTTCACATTCTCGCCGAATTCACGTTTATTTACCCGCAAAGCTAAACCGGTTCTTTAAAAGTCTAACTTTAAATGTTGATTAAGTTTAGGCAAAAATGAAATTCAATTGCGTTTCTGTGCTCGCTCTCGCTCTGATATTAGCATCTTGTAATTCCTCGTTTAACGAATTCTGTGTACAACTACACTCATACATTTGAATTTTTATTGTTTTCAAACGTTTCCAATATCATGTGGAATGCATTTTTCTTTTGCAACTGCTAAGCTTGAATCTAAATAAAAGAAAAATGATTAAAATGGAAAAAAAACCCATGTCTATTCTAAATACACAACCCAGCACCCATAATGAAATATTGAATTTGGCGGGCAATAGGTATTACAACAGTCTGGCAATACTCTTGGAATAGTTTTGCAGCACTGGAAAAAAAAGCGGGCTTTCAGCGATAATCAGGTGGTTTGATTGTATGTGTTGCTTTGGTTTACTCGTAACTTTCTGTGTTTAAATGTAGAACATAATTATTATAACCGAACATGGACGAGTCTATTTTTAAACAGAAATATCAAAAGTACAAACTACGCGTTAAAGTATGGGAGAAAGACTTCAAAAAGAAGAATGGCCGCGTGCCCTCGAAGGTATAAAAAATCTAGTTTAGATTCCAGTAAATAGTACAGATTATTGTTTTTGTTACAGTACGATATAAGGGAGGCCAGTCAAGAAATACGCGACTCCTACAAGATGTACTATAAACTTAAGACATCATTTCTTGAGGAGACGCTCAACGACGTGCTATCTGAGGATGGATTTGATGTGTTGGAAATGACACAGACTGACGACTTAGGTGTAACATTATTGGATGAGAGCATAAGTACAGAAAGCGTAAATGGTGGACCACAGTTACCCTTGGATATATCTGCGCTGGTGCAGCAAAGCGACAGCTTCTCCAACATTCAGGAACTGCCAACACCACGGGCTCTCAGCAATCTCACAAACCGCGATGAGAACCATATCATAAAGAAATTCGAGCCACTTGAAGAACTGCCACAAAATCAAGGTGCTTGGGGCGAAAGTGTCAGCAAACAACCGGCAGCAGTTGTAGAAAAATCTCCATCGGAGGCCACCAAGGCCCGGAATCCAGTCATCAAGCCAAGCGTAAGCAGCAAACTCTTTCAGTCGTCGCGCAGCTTTGCCAAACGTAATCCCCGCAAGCCGCTCTCGCGTAGCTCGTCTAGTCTCAATGTAACGGCAGCAAACAGTTTGGCAAATGGTTTCGCAGATCAGTTGGCAGATTTGGAAACCATACTAATACGCAAGGCGCAGGAACACAAGGCTGCAGAGATCATAGCAGCGAATGCATTGCTAAAGACAGATCACAGCAAGGAGTCCATTAAAACGCATGTGGATGACGGTTGGTTGCAACGAAATACGGCACAAAATTCGCTGGAGCAACAACCAGTAACAACCACACATACAGCCGAGAGCAACAATCATCCAACGCCGGTCAAGAAACACAACTATGGACTTGCCAATCTAGATTTAAGTAAGCTTAAATCAAGTAACACTCCACTTAAACAGCAACTACCAGAAGAGTCAGCGGCAGTGCCAGAGAAACAGTCAATATCTTCTATGGCAGCTTCTGCTCCAGCTGCAGTTGCAGTTGCTGGTGGTTCAGATACCGATTCCGATTCCATTGTGGCGGAGAGTGAGGAGGAAGCGGAGCAGCCCGAATATCGACACATTGCTAAACGGCGTAAAATTATGCCAACTAACGAATCTCCGCCAACAGCAAAGCCCGTAGTAACGCGAGCATCTATGCCAGTTGGTCAACCAGCAGTGACCCAAAACTACAAAGAAACATATACTGATGAAGAATGTGGTAAAGATTTTTCAGCGGATGAGGAACGTGATGCGACCTATGAGCCAGAGCTGTCCAGAAAAGACCAGCGCAAGCAGGCGACAGCAAAGCGTCTTAAGGCAAAGCTGGAAACGAAACCAAAGCCCGAAAAGAAGCCAAAGCCCGAAAAGAAACCCAAGCAGGAGAAGCAAGCGAAACCACGCAAAGCGCCCATCACAAAATCAAAGTCCAAAACAGCAGCAGAAGCTGCTATTGCTCAGGCAGCTGCAGAGGAACCCGTTGTTGAGGAGCAGCCACTTAATCCTGAAGATCTCAAATATGTCCTGGCATTGGAATCGGGAGATATTACATCCGTGCCGCGTATTGAGATTGGCGAACTGGAACAGGCTGACCAAATGGCGCAACGTTACATTAACAACTTTACTGCAGGATCCACACAAACCCAAGCAGCCTCATCCTCTGCTCTTATAGACGAGAAACGTGCAGCGGCACGCATGAAGCTGCAGGAGAAGATCGCATCGGGCAAGCTGAATGAAAACTTCGTCACCATCAACATACAGAAGAAGAAATTTGCACGTGGCAAAAAATCTGTAAACTTTACCAAATATAAGAAGACACAGTGGAGGCACAAAAAGCGAGTGGCAGCCTTAGCCGGCCCAGACATGGACATGGGCGGCTGTGATGGTGGTGTCCTTACCTGTTACCAATGCGGTGGCGTTGGACACTTTGCTCAACAATGCAAAGTTAAAGGTGATTCACTTTTACCCCTGACCGCACAACTCGAAGAGGATCCCTCCCCATTTCCTACACTCCAAGAGGTGGAACAGATGGCTTCGCAGGGTGCACTCGCTGCGCATAGCCGCAACATTCAAAGACTGCCGCAGGCGGCTAACTCAAAAGTCATTTATCAGAGCAGTAGCAGTAGTAGCGATGAGGATACGGAGCCTGATAAGAATGCAGCTGAAAGTGATGACGACGTAAATATGTCTAGCGATGATCAAGACATTGATTTCGAGGCATTAGATGCGGCTATAAGCGCAGCGCAAACCGAAACCGAAACACAAACTCAAACCCAACTTTCACCCATCAAAATCTATGTGGGCCATAAGATACCCGAGGAGTTCCTCAAGCAAGCAGGGCTCGATAAGAGCTCAGCTCATGGTGGAGATGCCCGCAACAAACAAGGTGGAATCAAGCCACTCTATGATCTCAATCCTGATGGTACTGTGCAGGAGCTGACGGAAGAGGTTTCTGAAGCACTTCACTTGTTTGGACACAGCAACTTTCGCAAGGGTGAGGACTCTATGTGAAATCTAGTATATGTTGGTAATTCGATTTTCTTACAGGTCAGGATCGTGCCGTGATGCGCATACTGAGTGGAATGTCCACGCTGGTCACTCTGAGCACTGGCAGCGGTAAATCGCTATGTTATCAGCTGCCTGCTTATTTGTACAATCGCAGGCAAGGAGCAATAACATTAGTTATATCGCCTCTGGTGTCGCTTATGGAGGATCAGGTGACGGGTGTGCCCCACTTTCTACGCGCTCAATGTCTGCACACGAATCAGACGCCACAGCATCGTTTAAAGGTGCAGCAGTTGATTGCCAATGGCGAGATTGACATTCTGCTCGTCTCTCCAGAGGCGGTGGTTTCCGGTGAACGGGCGACTGGATTTGGAGCGATTTTGCGTCAGCTACCACCGATTGCCTTCGCCTGCATCGATGAGGCGCATTGTGTGTCGCAATGGAGTCACAATTTTAGGCCCAGCTACTTGATGATTTGCAAGGTGCTGCGTAAGAATTTGGGCGTAAAGACTGTGCTGGGTTTGACAGCGACGGCGACGCTGCCCACGCGCATTA
The DNA here is from genome assembly GCA_035044465.1 of Scaptomyza tumidula. Classification (NCBI taxonomy): domain Eukaryota; kingdom Metazoa; phylum Arthropoda; class Insecta; order Diptera; family Drosophilidae; genus Scaptomyza; species Scaptomyza tumidula. The sequence goes on along the minus strand of JAWNNW010000442.1, from coordinate 8,100,248 downwards.
GTATCATCAATCATTTGGGTATTGAGGATGGTGAGCGTGGCATTATTAGCGATATACCTTTGCCCGATAACTTGATACTCTCCGTGTCCAAGGACGAAAACCGCGATGCAGCATTGCTGCAGTTGCTTAACAGTCCCAGGTGAGTTTCAGACAGTCAAGTTGGACTGGTATAATGTTGAATAACTTATTATCTTCGTTTGCAGATTTGAAAGCTGTCAATCAATTATCATCTATTGCACGCGACGCGATGAATGCGAGCGTATTTCTGGCTTTATACGCACCTGTATGCAGGATCGCAAAACAAATGCTGCACCAGAGCAAACGACAAAGAAGCGCAAACGCGTTAACTGGCAGTCGGAACCTTATCATGCAGGCATGCCTGCGTCAAGGCGTCGCACCGTACAGAACGCATTTATGGCCAATGAGCTGCGCATTGTTGTGGCCACCATTGCCTTTGGCATGGGTATTAATAAGCCAGATATTCGCGCCGTCATACACTACAATATGCCAAGGAATTTCGAGAGCTATGTGCAGGAGATCGGCCGTGCCGGACGTGATGGATTGCCTTCGCATTGTCATCTCTTTCTGGATTCAAAGGGCGGTGATCAAAACGAGCTGCGTCGCCATGTCTATGCCAATTCCATTGATCGGCATGTTATACGCAAGCTGCTGCAGCGCATCTTTGTGCCCTGCTCCTGTGACAAACAACTGGGCAGCAAGTCCTCCCAGCAAGCAGCGTCGATTAGTGAACTAGCGAATGCCGACGATTTTAGCGATGCGAGCGTTGCACGTCAACATGTTTGTCCTGGTCATGAGATTGGGTTCTCAGTGGAACAAACTGTTGAAGCGTTAGACATACCAGCTGAAAATATTTCAACTCTACTATGTTACATGGAGTTGGAGCCACGTTGGTGTATGAATGTTCTTAGCTCTGCCTACATAATGGCCAAGGTGATCTCATACGGTGGACCCAAATATCTCAAGTCAGTAAAAGTCAAAGAAAACCATTCATTTCATTGATAATTTAACGTTATATTACAGACATGCTGCCAAGGAATGCCCACCATTAGCTATGGCCATTGCGTTGCAAATTAAGAACAAATCCTTTAAAGAGGACGCGAATATTATAGAGTTCTCTGTGATTGACATTGCGGCAGGCATTGGTTGGAATAGTGGAGTGGTCAAATACCAGCTAAAGAATCTGGAGTGGATGCAAGGTATACAATCAACTCTTGCTAATAATTGTTTTCAATTTTATAACTTTCTGTTTGTTTACAAAAATAGTTAATGGCTTTCCGAAGCGTTCTCCAATCACGGTTACCTTTAATGATTTGGGCTTCCGCATCAATGCGCCTGGGGACTTTAGCGAAACTGAAATTGATAACGCCCTTGATACGCTATACTCTCGTTCTGTTAAACAGGAGCGGACGCAACTTATTCAACTGCAGTATGTAGCCCATGGATTGTCTGCTGTAGCCTACAATACATGCGCTCATTGCTGTAGCGTCGATTTTCCGCAGGATCGTTGCACTCAGCTTAAGGGCATTGTGCGTAACTATTTCCGCACTGATTATCCACAGGATCTCGAACTAGAGATTGAGGTAGGTTAACTGCGAGTACCTGAAATGGTTTTCTTAACCTCCTATTTTTCCTTGTAGCCCAGCAACGTGCCGGATGAACACATAATACAAGATACCCATGCGCTCATTAATATGTATCCCGATAATACCTTCAGCGGTCGGAACATAGCGCGCATTTTTCATGGCATACAAAGTCCTAATTATCCGGCCGTTATGTGGGGACGCTGTAAATATTGGCGGGCACACAACAAAGTCGATTTCAATCGCATTCTCAAGTTGGCCAATTACGAGATTGTCAAGCGACGCACATGATAATTACATATTTTGATACGTTTTAGTGTTATTTGTTTTTCTTTGTTAATCAATGCCCCTTCGATTAATTTTCTATGCTGGCATGCAAAAGGATATTATTATTTTATTAAAAGAACAATATCATTATTAAAATAAGTGTAAAAAACAAAAAAAATAGTAACCGTTGCATACTTGTGGGTATTCACAGATTTAAAGCAGAGTGATATATATATAAAGGGTGTTTCAATAAGGGCGGGTAGATGTTGAAATGGAATAAAACAAGCTGAAAGGCCCATGTTTGCCATTAAGTCTGGAATATGACATCATGTAAATGTCCGCCTCGGCTTCTTACGGTGGCACGAATCCGAGTCGTCCAATTTTCAATGACTCTGCCGCATAGATCGGGTTGAATTTGAGCGATGGCCTGTGTTATGCTCACCTTAAGGGCATCGGTCGATTGCGGTTTATTTGCATAGACATGCGACTTCAGGAAACCCCACAGGAAAAAGTCTAGCGGTGTCAAATCGCATGACCTTGGTGGCCAATTCACATCACCCCTGCGAGAGATAACCTTACCCTCAAAACGTTCATGCAGAATGTCAATGGTGGCGTCCGCTGTGAGACACGTAGCGCCGTCCTGCTGGAACCACATGTCGTCTAGGTCCATATGGTTCAATTTGGGCCATAAGAAATTGACTATCATCGTTCTGTAGTTCCCGCCGTTGACGGTGACCGCCTCACCAACGTCGTTTTCAAAAAAGTACGGACCAATGACGCCGCCGTCCCAAAATCCACACCAAACGGCAACTTTTTGAGGATCCATTATCTCCTGGTCAGCCTTGCTTGGGTTGGTTTCGTCCCATATACGGCAATTTTGCTTGTCAACGCAGCCATTCATCCAAAAATGCGCCTCGTTACTGAAGATGATTTTTTTGGCAAAATTGGGGTCCTCTTCCAAACGATTTGAAACCCAGTCAGCGAACAAACGGCGTTGTCTATGGTCATCAACTTTGAGCTCCTGGGTCAGTTGGATCTTGTACGGGTGAAGGCCCAAGTCCCGACGCAAAATTCGCCAAGTTGATGTCTCCGAAAGGCCGAGTTCTTCTGCACGGCGATGAATCGATTGCCTCGGGTTCTGCTTTAGACTTTCACGGACCATGCTGATGTTCTCGGCCGATCTTGCGTTCCTTGAACGTACGGGTGTTGGCTGATTGTTTACTGAGCCCGTGGTCTGAAATTTGGCCACCAAACGTTGAAGAGTCGACTGTGAAGGGCCACCACGTCTACCGTAAAATGGGCGCAATGCGCGCAACGTTTTAATTAACGAACACTCATTTTGATAATAAAGTTTTATTATTTGAACGTGCTGCTCAATCGTGTAACTTTCCATGATTGTTTGGCGTAAGCAACTTAATAATAAACAAACGATTTGAAACATGTAACCAAAACAAAATGGCTGCAACGTGCCGCCAAAATCTACCCGCGCCAATTGAATTGAGGTAGAGTTTGAACATAGGAAATAAACAGTTACAAAATAAACATCAATTTAAATGTACACATATTATAGTATTATTTTGCTGCGACTCTGCAAATTCTGTGTGACACGCTCAAAATATGAATGATGCACGAATCGTGCGATAGTTTTTAGTCGACACATCTCTAGCCGGCAAAGTATTTGTTGTATAGCTCGTGTGCCTTGTTTGTTAAATCAACAACAGTGCGAGAAGTTAAAGTAAAGCTACTCAAATTATATATTTAGAAGGTAACAACTGTTAAAACAAAGCCTATTAAATACAAAAGGCTTAAATGCGGAAGGGAAATCATAATAGCTGAAACATCGCGTCACATAGGCCTCGTTTTCTCTTTATTAAATTTGTTGTAAAAATTTCAGTTTTATTACCATTGATAGCTCGTAAAATTTATTATACCTCCCACTGTACGCGAATCAAACTGATAACAGTTTCAATTGGCTTATCAAAAGTCTACCCCTTCAACAGCTCTCTAGTGCATTGAATTGTTGCTTTCTAGCGGATGTGGAGCTAACATTTTGACTGCGTGGCCAAAAGTGCGTTAGTGTGTTTGCGTGAGGGTTTTTCTAAAGTTGCAGGCGCTGCGTGTCGAATTGAAGTTAATGTTAATGATAAACGTGTTCTCTGTTTGCAGCTGAACGTGAACAAACGCTGGCAAGATGTATCGTTATGAATGTTTACTTCTACTCCTGCTAACTGCGGCTGTGTTTGGAAAGGCTGACGATAGCGATTCCTGTTACTCGTTTGCTGGTGGCTCTGTTTATCCAGCGGGCGAGCCGAAGGGCGATCATCAATTGCAATACACAAAGGCAGTCAGTAAGTACCTAACTGTATAGTTATGTTTAATTGTATTCTAAATTTATATTCCACTCCTAAGTTTCAAAACCGGCGCCACAATTTGAGGGCACCGCTGTGGTAAATAAGGAAATTGTCCAGCTTTCGCTCTCACAATATCTGGGAAAATACGTTGTATTACTCTTCTATCCGCTGGATTTGTAAGTTTATAGTTAAATAACTTGATACACAAATCATTAATTAATTTCAATATTGTAGCACATTTGTTTGTCCCACGGAGATCATTGCATTCTCGGATCGCATTGCTGAATTCAAGAAAATCAAAACGGAGGTTATTGGCGTAAGCGTTGACTCGCATTTTACACACTTGGCTTGGATTAATACGCCGAGAAAGGAAGGCGGTTTGGGCAATGTCAAGATACCCTTGCTGTCCGATTTGACGCACAAAATCAGCAAGGACTATGGCGTCTTTCTGGAGGCAAGTGGTCATGCACTGCGCGGTCTCTTTATAATCGATCAGCGTGGCGTTTTGCGACAAATCACGATGAATGATCTACCAGTGGGTCGCTCTGTGGATGAGACCATACGCTTAGTTCAGGCATTCCAGTATACCGATACGCACGGTGAAGTGTGTCCAGCTGGCTGGAAACCAGGCGCCGATACGGTAAGTTCGCTCGCGTCCATCCGAAGTGTATGTCCACTATTTTAACTGATATTTATCTTGCAGATTGTGCCCAATCCATCGGATAAAACAAAGTACTTTTCTAAGAACAACTAATTTGCATTACGTAAAATTCCGTTTGGCTTGCAACGCACATTTCCATTTCAATGTTTAACTGACTGACATCTTAAAAACTATGTAGTATCAATGATTATAATTCCACAATTGTAAATACGATGTGTTTTTTTTTATATAAAATATAATTTTCTTTTATTATACATGTATGTAAAGAAGATACAGCATAACTAAATAAGTGTGTGTGAGTGTTGGTTGTTTAATAGTGTTTTGAAGAATGCTCAATGCAATAACGTTAACAATCAATTTTAAGGTCTTAAGTACATACAAAAATAGCTACATTAACTCTTGGGCCTCTTAAGCCAGTTGGAAGGGTCTTTTTTTTGCTGGTGGGGAAGGTGTACAACAATTAGGACGTCTTAAGGCACTCTTTATCGTTTTGTAACAGTGGGTGTGTAGGGTGTGCGTAGGTCAGTATGCGCTTAAATGCCAACCGAGCGTCGGTGTTAAAGAGACAACGTAAAAAACATGGACTATATTCTATATAAGTTCGTAAAAAACGTACAAGCTACTACTTATGAATGAAAATGCATTCATAACAAAAATTTGTGCGCGTATTTCGAAAAGAGGCAACAGTGCCAAGTACAATTAATATTTGTATAAATGTGTAGATTCAACGTATTTGTATTGCACGTTCGAGATTCAGATAAAAAAAATATATGTTATTCGTTTGCACACATGGGGGAGATTCCGATAACCTAAGCAGTTAAGTTTCTGTGCACATTAGAAGGAAAATTCGAGTGTTAAAAAAATATAAAACTTAAAAATAACGACAGGGTCTTAAAAAACTAAGCAGTCGATTATAATGATTGCTGAGTTATTAGAAATGCGTGCATGCTCCATGGCTTTTAATGCTCATAGTAAACGATATCCTGTAAAGAAAAAAGGTGTTCAAAAATTAATAGATATCTGTGAAGCATAAATCAGAAACTTACAATCAAGAAGACTGCGGCAAACAGTAGTGCCTTCATACGCACATCCAAATTGAGGGGGAATGTGATGCTAAAGTAATCAGCGTCGGTAAACAATTCTCTGCCGAGACCGGACCATTGTTTGGTTATTTTGCCAATCTGTTCGTTGTTTACGCTCATTACCTAAAAGACCAAACACAGACATAAAAAAAAACAAACAAATATAGTATAAGCCAGGCACACACCCAAATACTGATACAAAGACAAACACAACGCGTCAGGAATTTCAATTAATTCGCAATGGCAGTCAAGCACAGCGATATCATGACGTCATTGTTGCTGTCGAATATGTATTCCTATTTCTGAACTATGCTGAACAAGATAAGGTTGTTATTGTACACTGACCTTCATGTCGACATCACTGCAGCATTTAAAGACACATACTGGCATCTCAATGCGCAACACAACGTCTCCAAACGTGTTCTTGATGTGAAACCTCGGCTTCAAGCACGAGAAGACCTGCTCCACAGTTCCAATAACCTGGCCGGGTGGTGCTGATACCTCAATCATACTCATGCATTTGGGAAAACAGCACAGCGTACTACATCTTAATGGACGATGCAAATGCAACACTTCGTTCTGGAAGTTATCCAAAATTTTCATCTCAAATGGACGACCTGGGCCCAAAAAGTTTCGTACGCAGCAATCGCTCTCCTCGTACGCAAAGTACACGTTTTGACCCAGTGAATTCTTCACTTTAAAGCGATTCTCCGTCTCGATGCCGGTTATGAGCTCAAACTTTTCGATTTTCTGCGCCACAAGCAGCTGATCAAGGACGGTTAAGTATTCGAGACCCTGCGGGCAGTTGCTGCCCACTGGAATGCTCATCCAGGGCTCAGCTGGATTAAAATAGCAATATATGTAATTCACATAATATATAAGTTTTTGAAAAATAATATACGTTTATTGGGCAAACGCCCACAACAATGCTTGCACACACACACAAACATACCCATGTGCGGAACATAAAATTTAACGATAATAATAGCCACACGTATAGTTATTGGTGTGCAGCTGTATTCTTACCCGTAATAGCGGCACCTGGGCCTCCTGCTGCTGGTGGTACATCCTGCGGTACTTCTTTATATTCCTTCATTTGCATCATATTGATAATATTATTGTAACAAACTGTATAAAGTCGTTTTTAGAAACAAAGCAGTCGAAGCAGCAGCAAGGCCAGAGTTGCAGAATAATCGATGGCTGTGTCGATACCGATGGTTCAAACTGTTGCCAATTAATTATCCTCTGTAGTAAGTTCACTGTCGATATTTTTAATCGTGCCAATCTAATTTAATAATGGTATTCCCCAGGATAGTGACAATTTTTGGTTTTCTAAAATTTTCAAGTTTAAGCTGTATGTGATATTAATAAATTAAACAAAACACGGAATATGTATACCTGTACATACATTACTATATATACAAAAATTTAACTAACTGTTGAATTTTGCACAACCTGTTTGATAATCTGAGTATACTGATGTGTAGTGATGTATACTACTTTTGTATAGCATCAACAATTTTTTAAGTCACATTGCGCGGTCCCTTGCATCGCCGATTTCGTGAGTGCGAAGCACATCGCTAACGAACTTGCGCCAGCTGTTGCGCACCTTAAGACGTTAGCCAACACTTAGACGTCATATAGGCGATAATCCAAGAAAAACAAAAACCAACAAAGCAACAAAATATTAAACATAAAATAGTTCCTTAAGTGGTAATGGAGCCGTAAGGTAAACATTTTATCATGAAGCCCTTCAAATTAAATACGCACACAAGGGGCTGCAATAAATCATATGGTAAGAAAGCACCTATTGTCACTGTAAAAGAAAATTTGTATAATGCGTTTGTGTTTGTGTAGATGCCGATTTGGTATTAAATCCACAGGACCATCCGACAGCCAAGGTTGGAGATGTGGTGGAGATTTATGCACCCGAGGATGAAAACGGCACGCATTTGCTGCTTCAGATAACTGAACTCAACGAGCAGAGCAAAACCGGTCGCAATGTGATAAGTATTGAGTCTTGTATTGCGACAGCGTTCAAGATGCGACCCTATTCCAATGTCGTAATGCGAATTGTGAATCCCGCTGATGTTGCTCTCGACTCTATAGAGATCACATTTAAGGATCAGTACATGGGTCGCTCAGAAATGTGGCGCTTAAAGACGTATTTGGTGGGTAGCGGCGTATTAAAAACTAAAAGATCAATTAAAATAAAAGAACGTCTAATTTCCAGACAAATACCTGCGTGTATGTGAACAAGAAGATCGACTACAATGACATGCAGATACGTTGCCAGGTGTACGAGATGTGGTCACAGGGCGAGCGTGTGGCCAGCGGTGTTATTACGGACGACACGAAAATTGTATTTCGTAGTAGCACATCAATGGTTTACCTTTTTCTGCAAATGTCCTCCGAAATGTGGGATTTCGATATACACGGTGATCTGTACTTTGAGAAGGCTGTCAATGGATTCCTTACCGAACTCTTTCAGAAGTGGAAAAAGCTTGGCTGCAATCACGAGGTTACCATTGTACTCTTTTCGCGTACTTTCTATGCGGCAAAGAGTCTAGATGAGTTTCCGGCCCATATGCGCGACTGCCTGCAGCAGGACTACAAGGGACGTTACTACGAAGACTTCTATCGTGTCGCCATTCAAAATGAGCGCAACGATGACTGGTGCACGGTGCTTGCCCAGCTGCGAAAGCTGTTCACCTCCTATCAGGCAACGGTTCTACGTTATCATGAGCGTACAAACATGAAAATACCACTGGCAACAAATTCAACAGCGACGCAAGGCAACTTTTTGGAAGTACTCAACATATCATTGAATACGTTTGAGAAGCATTATCTGGACCGCACCTTCGATCGCACCGGCCAGCTGTCCGTTGTTATAACGCCGGGTGTAGGCGTTTTTTCTGTCGATAGAGAACTAACCAACATTACGAAGCAACGGATTATTGACAATGGTGTCGGCAGCGATTTGGTGTGTGTCGGCGAGCAGCCGCTGCATGCAGTGCCACTGCTCAAGTTCCATAACAAAGACACCACACTCACCTCAGCCGATGACTATTCACTGCCGCATTGGATTAATTTGAGCTTCTACTCCACAAACAAGAAGATTGCCTACTCTAGTTTTATACCACGCATCAAGCTGCCACTTTTATCCTTCTCCGATGAGAACGATGCGGAGGAGAGCGAACGCAATTTTCTCAGCTGTAATCAATCTGAGTATATACACAATTCCCTCTTTGATTATGATGCATATGATGAGCAAATATTTCAACCACTGCCTGCACAGAGCACATGGTGAGATGCCTCACTTAAAAGTTTGTCAGTAATTACTTAACTATTTGCTTTCAGCTCTCTGCAACGCGTGGTGCGTGCAAAGAAGACATCGGTGCCCAGCTTTGAGACGTACGCGTATCGCAACAATGACTGGGAGAATCTGACGCCCACTAAGATACCCAGTTTGCGACGCAAGATGTCTGACCCTGACATACATCATGGCACCTCTGGTATGCTGGCCACCCTCATAGACGCGACCAATCTGTCGGAGTCGCTGGCATCGGAGAAGAATGCAAGACATGCTATTGTTAGCATAGCTCCGATTGTGCGTCCGGGTCGGGCGCTCATCAATCCTTTCGATCCGTCGCATGTAACAATCAAGCTGACGTCCAATCGTCGTCGTTGGACGCACATCTTTCCCAAGGGACCGACAGGTGTGCTTATACAACAGCATCACTACCAAGCAGTGCCAGCCAAACCTGTCCCGACTGTTAACTACAGCCGACAGTTGCAGCATTCCAACAGCACCAACAACAACAATAATAATAACAATGAAAGCGATTACAGCTCATCGTCTGGGGATCAGTACGATCAGGTGTCAAACCATTCTGTGATAAGCCTGAGCAGATCTTTTAATTCGCAAAACTTTTCAATGGGCGATGAAAAATTGGATTGTAAGTATCGTCCGGATGACATCAGAACCGTTGAAACTTTTCTAAACATTCTTATTTCAGTTTTCAAGAGGCGCAACAATTCGCTGCTAAACACAGCGACAGCGGCCAATGTGCCCAATTTGACTGCCACACAGGCGAAATCGTATCTGTGGGGTGCCACAGGGGAGCAGGAGTGGACACCGGCGATTACGACGGGTATGTTTGCATTGTTCTGATTAAGTTATACTAATCATCAGTTAGCGGCAATTGTTTGACGAGATTAGATCGATGGGTGGGTTAAACCAAAATCACAACTGAAAAACATTTTCAGTTTCTTTCATGCTTTAAGTGGTGAAAAATGTTGCAACTGCTCATGCAGCTGCTCGCTGTAAATGCAACATTGGATTTGGCACAGTTTGTAGATCGTATTGGGCGTGCAAATCGTTTGCAGTGTATAAGTATTATCCACAGTGCTGGAACAGACATTGAGGGATTTCTAGATGCGCTGCACCGTGGCAACAATTACTTCAATCAGCTGCCCAAGATCATATCCGGAGATGGTTCCACTGCCCAGTTGGATACTTTGACCGATTCGCAAACACTATTTGTAGTCCTTGCACGAAACTCCAGGGATCCAGTGGTACAGCTGCACGCAACCAGAGCACGTCATCGTCGTGAACGTAAAACTTTGTTGGTGCTGCAACGGAAAGAGCAACGGGATACATTGAAGTCCTTCTTTGAGTACCTTTGGGTGCAAGGATTTCGCTCGGCTCTTGTCTTGATGGCTCAGCAACAACTCTACTACATGGATCCCTATCCCAGCCTGCGTGTATTAGAACTAAATCCTTACCAGGAAGCAAGCACACTCTTTCCCAAACGTAATCGTCAAGACTTTATGGGCTATAAGTTGCGTGTGCCCGTGCAGCTAGATGTGCCGTCCACGTTTTGGTACACGGTAGAGGGAAAGGTGCAACTTGATGGTGCCGGTGGCACACTGATGCGTGAGCTGATGCAACATCTGAATGTTAGCATGGAACTATATCCCCTATATATCAATGGCTCCAACAATATGCATATGCCAACTCTAGTACAGCTGCTGGCTGACAATCAGGCAGAGTTATCTCCACATCAGTTTACAACGCTGCAACGTTCCAGCAGGGTGGACTACTCCTATCCATATTCGGTGGTGCAACGTTGCTTTATGTTGCCATCAAGTGATCCATATCCATATGGTCTCTACTTTATTCTCCCGCTGCAAATGTACGCCTGGCTTAGTCTGATTCTAGTTGGTGCAATTGGAATCCTTTTTCATTATATGGTCCGACGTTTGACGCCTCAATGTCCTGCTATGCGAACCTGGGCAATACTGGGAGTACCGGGCAGTCATATGTTCACCTACGAAGAACTGCGCGCCATAAATCATTTTCCAAGATTTCCGTGTGTCCTGCTTATCTGCACGTGCTTCGTCTTTAGCGCCTTTGTCATTGTCCAGCTCTATGCAAGCAAATTGACATCGCTTTTAACCGTGACACTAACCAGAAAGCCATCGGTAACTCTACAGGAACTGTTTGAACTACCTTACTCCATTTTGGTACTGCCCAGTGATGTGGATGCGATTGTCAGCTCCTTTGGCCATGAGCAACAGTTTCGACAACAGTTCAACTTTACTAATGAACAAGATTTGTATAAGCTGCGTAATGAAATGAGCCCAGACCACATCTATCCCGTAAGCACGCTACGCTGGGATTTCCTTTCGCAGCGGCAACGCTTTCTACGCCACAAACGTTTCTGGTTATCTCAACTGTGCTACGGCACATTTCCGTATCAGTTTCAGCTGCGTATCGGATCTCATTTCAAGCAACCGCTGCGCCACTTCGAGCTGCACGTCCACGAGGCGGGCTTGCATACGCAATGGAACAAGATTTGGTATCGTCGTGCCAAGAAGCTTGGCATTTTTTTCGATCTTGCCAGTTTCGAAATGCATAGTGTGCATCCACTTGACCTCGAGTGTTTGGCTTGTGTTTTCTATTTATATTTGATTGGACAGGTCGTCAGTCTGGGCGCGTTCATAATGGAGATTCTCCTGTTTTAACCAATGTAGCCAGTCAAAAACTTTTACTAACTGCATTTTTTTGTTTTTAAGGCATTTGGATTTGATATATCTCAACTAATGTATCTCTTATGTATTTTCGGATATCACATTTTTTCTTAACACATTTTTTTGAAATATCATTTAATATAAATATATTATAATCGACGAAAATTTGAAATCAAATTTGAATTATATTAACGAAATGTATATGTATATTCAATGGCCAATTCACAAAATCCCGCTACTCCACCAACACATCAAAAAAAAATTAAAATAAAAAATTATAAATTAAAAAAACCGGCAACCAATAACAAAAACAACTAAAAACCAAAAAAACCAATTGGATATGAAACGTAACAAACTTAAATCAAAATTTTGCAATAACAAAAACGATTCATCGAACAGAAAATGGTTATGCTATTATTGGGAATACGGCAGGCAAACATATATCTACAACCATGAAACCGATTGTCGAAAGTGAGCATTATAGTTTTGGAACCACACTGCTTGAGGCAACAACAGAGGCGGTCGGCAAAGGAAAGATCATCATAGGTTTGGCAAAAAACAACAAATAATCGCAATTTTGTATAAAGCAATGCATCCAACACACACACACCGACACATAATCCCCCACACACCACACACACACACCCCAACACACTTAACACACACTGTAGTACATATATTAACTAGAAAACCGTAGTTTGTTTAGTAGTGTAGATTATTGCACAAACATCTCTCTTGACTAAAGCACTTTGTAGTAGCTTTTCTTTTAACTTTTGTATGTTGTTGTCGTCGTAATTAATCGATTGTAGATACAAATGTACAGAAAGAGCTTAAGCGAAAGGATCGATCATTTACTCAAGTTTAAGGGTGGGGAAAAAAGAAATTCAAAAATTTGATAAATTTTCACATATGTCTTTGTCCGTTGTAAATACTTGAACTCAATTTAAATTCGAACGTCTGTCTGCTTTAAAAAATAACTTTTTACATATTAATAAGCATCTAGTTTATACATACAACATCTCGAAGAACTTCTCATTGACGCCTCATCATTTCTACAAATCTCATTTGGTAGAATTTGATTTTGTGTACATTCCATATATAATTAATCTATGCGCAATTTATTCACATTTGATTGAGGTGGTTATTCGGGTAGCTTACACTCATGTGCATGTTATGGCATGTTGACATAATCCAGTTAGTATTATATTACATATTATTATCTGTAATGTTCCGCATGCTTTTTCAGCCACGCGCACTGCTCATTGCACGCTCCACGCCGTCCCCTTTTGCACCTGCTAATTTATATTTGTTGACCAAAATACCTGAAAAAAAATATTTAGAACATTTTAAAGCTGGTCTTTTAATCTTCTTTCGTACACTTGGAGAATCTAGTTCTATCTTTATACATATCTATACATATATATATATTGTATATATATATAAAAATTATGCATAGCTTAAGCGATTTGCAAATTGTGTAACTACATTGTTAATTAATTATATAAATACTTATAAATACTTATTTTAATTACTTGTATCTCGTATCGGCGTTGGCTTTTTCTATATGCGTACCTTCTTTTTTGAACACCCTATTCTGCCCTCTTGACCCCACCCTGCACGCTGCGGCGTCCACTGTTTTTGTATCCATCTTATCACTAACTGCCAATTTCAGGCGTTGACTGGAAATCGCTATCGATACCCGCCTGCCTTCCAATCACAACGGACTATTTTCCCGACAAGCGTTCCCTGCACAATGACTATGTCATCTCTGCGTACACCCTGCTGCCGGATGATGTGAATCAAGACTATGCCACAAGTCGCGCCGTCTACCGCAAACCCCTCTCCACGCTGGAGGTCTGCAGGGAGATTGTCTCACAGCGTCTCGCCCAGGGATTTCAATTGATTGCCGTTGATGAGAAACCATCGGCAACTGCTTGCTCGGCGAATGGAACAGGTGTGAATGGTGGCACCACCACCACCAACAGTCAATCCTGCTCAGCTGTGCTGCCAGTGAAGCCGAACAGCGAGACGAACAAAGAGTTTCTGCTGTCCATTGGCCGCATCTTTCACAAGATCTCGTTTAGCGGCTCGGTTATCACCGTAACGGGTTACAGGCCCAGGTAAGATCATTTAGAAACCTTGAAGAAACAAAATGGTTATCATTGGTTATTTTAAGGCATCCCTATCCGCCGATTAATGTGGATTATCGCTATCGTTTTCATGCGCCTCAACACGAAACGTATGAGATATCAGGTGTTAACTTCACTACGGAGAAGCTGGAGAACTTTAGCTGGAATCACATGGACTTGTACATATGCACGCGAGGTGACGTCGACTATCCGCTAATGGATGTAAGTATGTCCAGCATAATTCACCACACTGCATTACTAATTGAATTGTTTACCTTTACAGAGTCTCAAGTATTGGCGTTTTCGCATGTATTTGCTACCACGCGAGAATATGGTCAATAAGATCGTTAGCTTTGGCAGCCAGCGTTGCGATATATTCACGGATGCCGTGGTGGACAACACACGTGAACAAATTGAGGATTTCGTACGATTGATTGAGAATATCAGCAAATTGAAGCGACAGAATGGCCGCAAAGCGCGCGTAAGATGCGAGTCCTTAAAGACCTTATAATATGAGTTGTATTTTTAGTTTGTTATCGTTTTGTTTTGTTTTGAAGACGTTAATATCGTTCTCGTTAACGTTAATCGATCTCTAGTTGCAGTTCAAGTTGAAAGTTAACAGAGCTGTTGTCAATGACATTCTTTGACATGTAAATGTAATATGTAGTAGTGCTTAACGCTTAACTTAATGTACATTTACAGGATAGCCCCACCACCCACAGCCTAACCAAGCGACGACACAGTACGAGCATAATATCCAGGCCTCTTAACCAGGTTATCTATCTATCCAAACTTACCAATTCTAATCAACAATCAATTTTACGCTGCGCCCATTTTGTACCAATTTATTTTCTCTCCATTGTTTTTCGTTTATACTTTTATACTATGTGTTAATCAATCTCTTCGGTTCGATTGTTCGATTTGCGCACGCTTTGATTTAAATAGTTATTCTTAAGGCTTAAGCTGAATATTTCTAATGTTTCTTTCAATCGTCTTATGTATCGTCTGCCTTTCCCTCCCCACCTAATGTCAATCTTCTGTAACTGCAACTGCAACTGCAATACGTCCGTCTGCAGGGAGTGTCCCCATTTCGTGAGCGCGTCGGCAGCAATCGACTGCCCGAGAAGAGACCCAGGTTTTTATATCGTATCCAAAATACAAGAAAAAAACATACCCTCCCTCACACATACACACATCACACACGCACACACACACACACAAACAAACACACATTGTACACTCTCAATTATTTGCATCTGTATATGTATTGTTTAATGCGCCTGCGAGCTGAGCTTTATTGTACGCTGCACTCCCCTTTCAACACTTGGTGATTGTTGTTGTAGAAGTTCTTCTATGTTGTATTATTTAGTGTTGTGCTTGTAGTGTTTTATAACTATAATTATATATATATTTATTTACAATCTTAATGCCTCGGCTGTATAATCTTTATGATTTTTTTACCACTATTTAATTTGGTATTTGGCTTTCAGCAGCATGACACACCCACACCTAGAATCACTGAAAAGAATCATAATCTATTAAACTCACCACAGCAAAGGTTTGTGCTACTCAACGCGAGCCAACAACGAATGCAGCCAAGAAAAAAAGAGAGAAAAAAAGAGTGTGATATTGCTTTCTGGTTGTATTCAACGTTGGTCTCGCGCATTTATTTTAATTTTAACCCAACTTGTATCCTGATCCCAAACAATACCTTCCACACCACAACAATTGGTTTGCAAAATTTTAGAATAAGATAATAAGCGCAAGCATTTGTTAAACACACACACACACACACATACACAAATCACCTAAAACATGTAATTGAGTGAGATTAACAGCTGCACTTGTAATTTGGCTCAAATTTTTGGCATTTTTACCAACACACGCAAACACATACTCAAACTCACCACACTACTTAAACATTATTGAGTTAAGGCTGCATTTGCACACACACACACTCACTTCCTTTTTTCCCCACACATAACTTCTGGCAAACGGTTCCATAGCATAAACATCAATTAAAGCTTTACTAATATAAATTTCACTTTCGCAGTATCAATGTGCGTCCTAAGCTCGACGTGAGCCGCATATCGCGCATACTTCCCAGTCAGGATCTTGCGACAGCGTCTGCGGGAGTTCAACGTGATGATCAGGATGATGGGTAAGTTTTTACTTTAGATGTTTATAGAACAACTATTAATTCATTTTCTTTCGTTTATTTTTTTTTAGTTTCCCCATGGATATTAAGTTTAGTGCCACGGCAACTCTGGCGGAGATGTTTGAGGCGATGAAACATCCAATTACTGGCGTGGGCTTTTTTACCCAAACGCAATCACTGCCAACCTGCACCTTTATCTCATACGATGCGTTAATGTGGCTCCGAGCGCGTCTCAGCAATGGCCGCCATCCACTAGATCTGCTGGAAGCCATGCGCAAGTATGTTGAACCTCTTGAATATGTTGGCCAAAACTAAACCGAAATTGACCTCTTATAGGGAACGCATGATTTGTCATGCATCTGGGGACTGGAATCAGCCTGTTGTGCCTGGATTTGTCTTCTACTATGTGGTACAGCAGGATAAGAATGCCAAAGGTGAGCATAATGGATTAGCACTCTCTTGGCACTCACAAACTTTGTATCCTTACAGATTATGCTCCGCCTTTGAACGATTATAGTGCCTTTGTCAACGAATGGTTGGAGATTGAGCTTCAGGGTTCTAGTTTCCTGTGGCACGATGAGCCAGCGCCCTCAAAGGTGCCTAACTTCTTGCGCGATAAAACCGCTCCACAATCTTGGACAGAGTACTGTATGAGCAGTAAGTAATCTTCGGAACTCTGACGCAATCCTTGCACTTATCGAATTGATTTGCAGAACGCGTTTGTCGCAAGTCGCATTTGGAAATGGACG
Source organism: Scaptomyza tumidula (assembly GCA_035044465.1). NCBI lineage: Eukaryota > Metazoa > Arthropoda > Insecta > Diptera > Drosophilidae > Scaptomyza > Scaptomyza tumidula. The sequence continues at coordinate 8,083,214 of JAWNNW010000442.1, read as the reverse complement.
TTAATCAGAAGAGTGATCGCATGGAGTGGGGACATGTAAAGCATCACACAGTTATGCAGCCCGGATTTGCCTTTGAGCTGGTCGTCGAGTGGGTCACCTCATCGGGACCCATTGTATCGGATTTGGTAAGAATATTCAAAGAGCTTAAATTCAAATGAACTTTTTGAGTAACCTTGTTAAACTTGTAGATTTCTGGTTGGATGCGCAAAGCAAATCATTGTGGCTATCAGCTTGTTTCAGTGCCTGCTGATCCCATGGCTGAACCATTTACAGAGAAATCGGATCCATTGCGTGGTCCCATTTTCATACCACTGTGCGTCACATTTTTACCAAATGGCGCAGGACTTTTTGATGGTATGTGCAACCCCGGACAGCTTTTATTGACAGCAACTTTGTGACAATCTCATTATCTGCTTTTACAGAGTTTCCCGAGGACAGCCGTTCCGATCGCATGCTCTTCCTGCAGGAGGCTATCTTGGCCCGTTTTGGCTTCATGCCTTGTGTGCTCGAAGAGAAGTTTACATTAAACAAGGATGTAAGTGTTGCACTGCAAACTTGATTTATCCTCCTCTCATCTTCTGCCATTTTTAGCAGCTACCCAAGGAATACCAATACGTGCATTGCGCTGGCAATATGTTTGCTCTCATACGGTTGGTTGTGTGCCAAGAACTTGTAAAACATTCGTTAATACGTTGAACTTCTTATTTAGTTGCGCCAGCAAGAACTACCAAGTGGAGTCACCAAGTCGCCAGGAGGCGAATGTTACACGTTGCGTTTATGGTCACACAAATAACACGAATGTGCCCAAAAAGGTTGGCTTCTTGTGGGCCTGGAATCACATGATACCGAACAAGAAGTGGAAAGCATTGACTATAAACAATTCCGTTGATGGTGAACTATTTCAGCTACGAATGCTTAAGGATTTCCGTGAATTCTGCTCGAATAGTGATCAGCGTTTGGCCAATTTTTGGGCTGAGTCGCAGGAACTCAAACGTAAATCCCTTAAACTTGAATTCAACAATAACAACAACGATGATCCAAAAATAGTGTAGATATAAATAAACTATGTGAATAAATATTATAAACTAAACTAAACTGGAGAGTGTTGCAAATTGATATTGTTTGTTATTATCTATAATTTTGATTGCATTTATTTATCGTCATAAATTCAACATAACTTTTGTATAAGTATAATTTATAAGAAGTTCACACTTTTTTATTTATTTGTGACTTGGTTTTATAGCTCGGTTTTAAATGCCGTTGGGCTCTGCTTTGAGAGGATGGCCATGTGTTTGAGATGCCGAGGAGAAGTAGGAAAATAAAGTCAGTTGCAGTTTCTTCTAAATAATAATGCTAAGCTATTTGGCTCAGTTAACAAGGATTGAGTGTTGTTGTTGTTGTGACAGCTTTGGTCGTGCTCTTGTTGTTGTTGTTGTGTTATTATTGGTAGTCAAGGTTGCTGTTAAATGCTTTGGTATGAGGCCGGGCCACACAAAAAACGATCTAGAAATCCTGCAAAAACTCGGTCAATTTCTCCAGATCGCGTTCCAGCCATGCGGCATTAAGGCGTATTGTTTCGACAGCCTGCGAGACGGTGCGCTCGCAACCGGGTATCTGATTCGTTTTAAAGTATTCCTCCACTTCGAGGGCCTTCTCCTCGGAGGCAAAGTTCTCAATCAAATATTTAATTAGACGCGTCAACAGGAAACCACCCTGAAAGGAAATAATACTATGAGCATGGTATATTGTCGAAAGATTGTGAGGGAACTAGTAACCTGATATTGTTCCAGCAATTGTTTGCTGTTGTCCTTGAAAAATTCCCAGGCCATGTCGCGACCCTTGGGATTAACAGCGACGGCAACGATAACAAACACCGAATCCTGAGCGCGCACTTCACCCTGATAAAAGAATTGAAATTAATAATCGAAAAGGAATTTAATATATATATATAATTTTATAGCTACTTACCGACATGGCAAAGTCAATAACACGACGCAGCAGCTTCACATCGCCAATGCAGCCGAGAGCACGCGAAATTCGATCCTGCTCCTCGTGCAGATCCGTAGAACGATACAGCGTCAGCATCTCTTCGAATATCGCCTCATCGCCATCTTGAAGCACTGCCTTGTAGCAGGTGCTGCGCAGATCCGCTGGCAAAGCTTGGGTGCCATTAACATGGCTGCGGAAACGTCTACGTGCCGCCTCAATGACCTCGGTACTGCGGAAGGAGACGAGACGTGTTAGGACCAGGCTGCGCAACAGGGTGTCCAAATGATTCTCGTTCTCGCGTGGCTCCCAGCCAAGAGTTTCGGCAATCGGCTCGTAGAGGTTGCGTCCGAACGCATTGAAATCCTCCATGAGTTCTGTGTGGGAGATCAGGATATACAAATTGGCAAGCGAATTGGTAATAGCTGTCCAAACAGTATAATTGGTTTCGTTGCGATAGGATTCCACTAGCTGGAGCACATCAACGGTGCTGGCGTGACCAGCTTGCACCATGGCAAACATATCATCGATCAGGCCCAGCCTGTCCAGCGGCGGTAGCTCCATTTCCTCGACAGCCGACAGCAGCTGCTCCAGCATTTCCTGCGAATAGCGTGTACGATAGTAGCCAACAGTGCCCGGATTAATTTTAATCCAATCGGTTTCAGTCACACCCTCAAGCACCACCTCCATTGTGGCCTTCTCGAGCAGGAAAGTCTTCGCAATCTTAGTGGGATCACGTGATGTTGACACCGATATGGGTACCACCCACAAGCAATCCTCATCCGCCTGCGATCCATCGGCGGTAAATTTACTTTGTTTAAGACGCAGAATACGTTGTGTGCGTGTCTTTTGCTCGGACTCCACGCTAATAACGGGGAAACCCTTATATTTTGTCCAGCTGGACATGACAGCACCCACATTCTTGGAGCTCGCCTCCTGCAGCGCCTCCCACAGATCCTCGGTGCATGTGTTGCTATACTGATGCCGGGTCAGGTAAAGGTTCATGCCCTTGCGGAAATCATCCTCGCCAATGTAATCGTGAAGCATGCGTATAACCGAAGCGCCCTTGTTATAGCTTATCTCATCAAAGATCTCATCGATCTCGGACGGATGACCAACAGGCACCTCAATTGGATGCGAATTCTTTAACGAATCCAACTCCAGAGCACGCGTATACATATCCGTCACAAACTGTGTCCAGATATCGTACTCTGGGAACAGATGATGAACGCACAAAAACTCCACAAACGAGGCGTAACCTTCGTTGAGCCACAGATGTGTCCACCATTCCATGGTCACCAGATTGCCTATGCAGACAAGAAAGAATAGTTTGTTTTAAATGTATATTGGAAGTATCATTCAATTCCTGCTTACCAAACCATTGATGAGCGATCTCATGTCCCACCGTGAGGGCAATCGATTGTTTACGCATAAGGGAAGTGTTCTTGGGATCGACCAGGACAAACGTCTCACGATAGGTGACCAGACCCCAATTCTCCATGGCGCCAGCTGAGAAGTCCGAAATGGCAATCAGATCCATTTTGGGCAATGGATACGCAATATTGAAATAGCTCTTATAGTAGGGCAGCACCTTCGTGGCAACATCCAGGGCAAATTGGCCCTGCTCCTTCTTGCCGACGGGCGTAAAGACGCGCACAATGACACCATCATCCGACTTGGCCTCCACGAAATCATATTCACCGACAACGACGGCCACCAGATAGGTGGACATGACCGGAGTGCGATCGAAACGCACACGACGCAGTCCATCCGGCAGATCATCCTCCTTCTTTACGGGCATATTGGAGAGTGCGACGCGATCCTTGGGCACCACCAACGTAATATCGAAAGTGGCTTTGATTGCCGGCTCATCCCAGCAGGGAAAGCAGCGACGCGCATCTGTCGCCTCAAACTGAGTGACACCAGCATAGCGTTCCTCTCCAGCAGCCGTAAAGTATTTGCTGCGATAGAAACCCTTCATTTTGTCATTCAGCTCGCCGGTAAAGGACATGTGAAGGACACCCGATGTACCAGCTGGTATCTGGTCAACGAACTCCAGCGTTGCGGTCTCATTCTCCTTAGAGTAACTAATGCGATTCGGTTTCAACTTTTCGCACTCGTATTCAAACACAACATCACCAATGGTTATGTCCAAGGCATTGAGGGTGATCTGACTCGTTGGCTCTTTGACCTGCAACAATCATAATAATAACGATCAATTAGGAGAACGCTTCTACGAATTCTCTGGCTAAAAAGGGGCAATAAGTCAATGATCGTGCGTCTGTGTTGTCAGTTAACCGTTATTCACACAAACACACACACTAACACATACTAACACAGAAACGAAACTAGTAAAAACAAGAAAATTAAAAAGTTCAAAGCTTGTTCGACGAGAAAGATACCTTTTACGCTTATCCTAAAGAGTGATGAGAGAGAGGAGAGAGAGAGAGGAGAGCTAGTGAAAGTATGAAGACACAAAGAACGAGAAAATAAAAAGAGAGAAAGATATAATCAAGATTGACATTACCCATATCATAAAGCTTTATTGGCTGCAGGGTATAAAAAAAAGGTAAACGATGAACATGTTGGTAGATGCGATTCGGTCGGTAAAGATTCGCTATAAGCCGTTATTTCAAGGTCGTGCAACAGGTACAGTGATTGTTGCCTAAATACAACTTTTGTTCAGACCCGATGGAAGGTAAATTTTTAAAAGCTTTCAATTCGTGTTTTACTGTATGCGAATATATATACACTGTGCCTTGCCGGTTTCCGGCTTTAAGAGCATCAGCACTTTAAAACCCGTTTTGGCCAAATTTATTATGCTTCTGTTGTTTAAGACAACTTTTTATGTATGTGTGTGTAGATACTTTTGCAGTGTATTTTATAAGCGATCAAAAAGACAAAGCCCAATAACCCGTTGCTGTTAAGTTTCTGCGACGCGCGCAAAAAAACGTAAACACAATTGTCTACATTAACCGTTATGAGATCAGCAGAGGCGCCGACGACAGCAAAAAAGGGGTGGAGTTGGAGTGGGTGGCGCAATGCATTGCGCATCGAATAAATTTGCCAGTCATTTCTGGTATCAACTAGTAACAACATTTCCACCACAACGAAATATCTGAACGTTGCCCGCATGCAAATTGCAGCATAAAGAGAAAATCAAAAATAAGAAAAATACTAAGACATGCATTTGACGAAACGATTTTTGCACACGTCAGAGACGAAATTTACACACAAATACATCAAAATCTTCATTCATGTATGCATGTACGAAACGATGGTACTCAAAGAGAAAGAGAGAGAGACAAACATACATATTTATGATTTGTAGTCGAGGTGAAAGCGAAAGTTGCCAGAGGCTAAAAAAAGTGAACGAAAACAACAACAACATAAAAAAACGAACGGTACTTACACTGATTTGCACGACTGTCTTGCCCGTAAAGCTGAATGCCTTTAGGTCGGGCTGCAGCATTAATTCATAATGCTTGGGCACCACATTTGTAGGCAAGCGTTCAAATTCGACCTTATTTTGTGCCATATTGCATCCGTTTGACACCGCAGAATCTTGAATGCAACAGCTGTGAATGTGTTTATTGTCGCCTGCTCCTTGTTTTCCCGCACCAACAAAGACGTCTGCCGATGTGTGTTCGAGTATGGCACGATAACGACTGCAAAGATCGCCTAAGAGTGGTGCGTCGCTGGATTTAAGTGGAGCGCCCAACGATATGGTTGAATAGTCGCGATAAAACTGTTTTTGCACTTTGACGAACTGCTTCGATGAGACCAGTGTATTTAGGTGGCACGTCTCTGCACGTAGATACGCAAAATGCTTATCAGCTCCGTTAAGTTGAAGAAGGCGTAACGTTGACGGGGCGTTAGTAAAAGCACAACAAGCAAAACGAGCACGACAACAATACCGAAAGCTCTTGCCAGCTAGTTTTAACTGTGTCGAGGATTGGTTGCTATGGGTTTTGTTTAGTAACTGTATTTGGATTGCGGGGGATCGGGTACGGGAACTGGAACAGCTTTGTTTGCTTGAAACTGTAATTAGAAAAGGAAAATAGCTAGCACGAAAAGTTAATCAAGATATGCACATTGTATAGAGAGCGCGAGAGCGTTTAAATTGCAATTACAAGCGGTTTTTATTTGTTTATCTTTTTTCTTAGCAAACTATATGACATAGGTGAGGGTGGCGTGCGGGCGGTTGGCTGTTCTGTTCTATTCTCACCTTCACACAAATGATGCTCGAAATCGGAATTTGCTTTTGCTAATTCCAAATTTAATTTGCCAAGTTCTGCAAGTATGAAGTTATAATGCACTTATAAAGAATTTAAACCGACGTATATGTACTAATTTGTAGAAGTTATAAGATAGTAGAGCAGAATAATGCGGGCAACTGCTGGCGGCTTTTGGTGGCGAGAAAAAACAACACGCGTTCAGTGTGACCTACTTGCGCTTGGTACGTTTTGGCACAGCTGATCCGTTGCTCGAGATGTGTGTCGTTATGCGAACGTATTGTATTTTAATTCTGCCTAAATATCGTTTAATGAATGTGTGTGTGCTCACCGTTTCGGAATTTCCAAGCCTGCTTCGCTGTTCGAATTCCCCCCTTTAAAGCATTTTTGTACATTGCACTTAAATGCGTAATTTGTTTTTTAAATCGGAACGATAGCTGCCAGCGCAAAAGCGAGTTACACTTACTTGTTTGTTTACCAACACTGTTCATGCAGTCACACGGTACGACTTGTTGTACAACAACTTTGAAGTTTTTGTCGTACGACCTAGGTACCGTTACTAAATAATAACAGGTAACTAACAGTATTTTTTTTAATAGTTTACAGTTACGATTACATTTACCACAATACTAAATAAATACCATTGTAGAAACTTACAGACTATGTAATGAAAACAGATAGGAAGTAGGCGCATACATTCTTTCCCTTACTCTTGTAACTTAAGAGTTAGAACCACACACAGCAATTTTAAGTATGGCCGACCCCTAATCTTTGTCACTTTGAATTTTTGCAATGCAAAACCATGAAATATACGTTATAGTGAATAAAAAAACGATTTTATTGCAGTTAACTACTTTAAAAACACATTATATTTATTTAAATAGACACACGTACACATTTGCATATTAAATTCTTCCTACAGTTATCGAAGTAGAGTTATCAAATTTTTTACGTGGTTCAATTACCATCCAAGGATAGTAAGATGTTAAACGTTTTTATAGTGGCGCCATTTTGCTTTTGAACATTATATTTAGCTTCATTTAGCTTGTTTTATGTCAGCGGGTTGCCATACCGTTAAATATTAATGTTATATTTTAATGAAATAATCATTTTTTTTGGCATTTTAAGAAGTTAAGTAGTAGTTTTGTGCTCGTTTTTTTTGTTGGTTTAACATCATTTTTTCTGTAGCTCAACATAATTTTTGTTTTTATGTAATTTTCAAGAACCTGCATACGACAATATGGCAGCTCCGACAGCACAGCTGGTAAAGATGCAGAGAAACGCTGGTTTTGTATGTTATATGGAATCCGAGTTTAGTAAGTGATAAGAAACTCGGGTGTACGGTTCCTTGGGTCGGTCGCGTTGAAAACAACCCTTGGTGCATGCTCACGTAAGAATAATTAGCAACACATGCTTCCCGCTCGCCATTTACACTGACTCCAGCACCAACTGCAATTGCCATCAAAAGAAGGAATAAATCGGTGCAATTCAACAGAACTGTACAAAAATTTTAGATTAACACACAACAAGGAAAATGAAATTCACCTTAACGTTAAAGCTAGTTTTAGCTACTCTGTTTACGATTGTCAATATATGCTCGCCATTAGCAGTTGCATCTCCAATTGGATGGGGTAAGTGTTCAGCCAGCAGGTATTATACAATTAGTTCATGAATTATCGGAGGTTAGAAAGTGCTTCATTGCTGTGACAACGCTGCCAGACAGTCCAACCTGACTGTTAGACAGTGTGCCCCACCTCTTGACATCTTTTCTGTCACGGTGGTAAGTAATAGAAATCAATTTGCAAACAAATGGCAATTATGTAATCTTTTGTATAGCAGAAATAAAAAACATTCTCTAATGTTAGGTATATAAGTTCGCATGTGTGTGTGAATATTTTTGGCCATGTTGTTGCTTCGTTTCTCTACGTGTCTTGCTTTAGTAGCGTGTGCGTTTACATACCTACACACGTATTTTTTTAGCTATCTATCAGCTGATTATTATGCCAGCATTCATTCTGCTTTTACGTATTTGTGTTATCGCTTCATGATATTGTTTTTATCAATTCAAATTAAGCTATTATAAATTTCATAATACACAAATGAAATCAGTTGTGGTGCGATTTTTTGACATTTTGCCATCATTCAAGTTGTTCCTTTTGTGTGTAGTTGTGCGCGCACTTTCACCCCTTGCACAGAAAAAAGAGAGAGAGGCTCTCTAGTGTAATATTTGTTCTCTGCAAAAACAAAAATCATATAAGCCGGCAGTCGCCATTTAGAGTTGCTTAATTGTCACGTATGCCATTTGCCGGTTTCTTTTAGTCGCCTATTTTTTTTTGCATCTTTGATTGTTTTTCTTTCAACGTTATTGGTCTCGTCTTTCAGCAAGCTTCGTTTCTTCCAAAAAAAAACATGTGAATTTTGTTTACGCTTAGCTCAAGAGCTCTCATTTCTACTCCAACATGCTGACGCCAAGTAAATTCAAACGGTGTTTGTGAACGAATTTTAACTAGCGGCATTCAAGCTGCGAAATTGGACACGAATTCTTAAGAAAAGAACGAAAATATTCTTTACGTATGCTCATAAATACTTATATGCATCCATATGTATGTATGTATACACATGTGTGTGTTGTATTCCTGTTACAGCTTCGATAAGCAATCCTCCATTTTAGAAATCCACGTGCTGGCTCTCCAGCTGAAGTACGCCATATTTCCCAGTCACATTAACCACTTGTTGCTGCCTGAAAATTAATCAAAATACATTGAGATAATGTCTATAGATCTTTGTTCAATTCTTAATGGAATTTCAATAAATGGGAAAAAACTAGTTGTAAACTAAATTCAATCTTAAAGATCAATGCACCTGCATTTAATCAAAGCAAAAAGGTTGATCCATTTACAGATACGATATTCATTTACATTAACGATATGTTAAATTGTACCTATTGAAATATGTATAAGGCTCGGTACAAATTTTGAAAACATCTGCAAGTGCTAACATATTCTCTTTATCTCAGTCCAAAAACGATATAATATATATATATATTACATAGTCATTGATCTCAGTCTGTGCGTTGAATATGATTTTAGAATGTTAAATATCTAAAATATAAAATGTATACTATATAAAAAATTATGTTAATCATAACAAGACTATAAACTGAATGCGTTTTTTAAATTTTCAAAAAATCTCTGCTTAGAGATATACAATGTATATATTTATATGTAGATTTCAGTTTTTTAGCACATTAAGCAAAGCTCAAAAAGATTATCTGCCTGACATTAGGTCAATGTCATTGATCACTGAATGATCCTTATATATATTTGTATAGAAATCTTGCGACGCAAAACAAATAAACAACACTTTATAAATAGAATCTAAAAGTTAAAGTAAAGACATCATTCACAAAAAGTATTATGATCTATTAACAATGATTCAGTTGAAACAGTTCGTAGTAATTATGAACTCCAAGGAGTGAATAGTTGATGATTCATCATGTTATATGGCTTAACCTGATAATTGTACTTATCAAAGAACCATTGAAATAATTGTACAAAACATTTGTTAATGTTTGAACTTGTTTGCTTTTGTTTTTATGATCGGATATATGTATCTAAGTTTATTATAACGCATTCAATATTTTCTGCATCGATAAGCCGTTGACCTCAAGCGAAGGTTAAGACCCTCAGCAGGCAAGTTGGAAAGGTTTGGCTTACAATACTAGACACCGACGTATTTTTATAACCAATTCCCATATCTATAAACATGTTTATATATACATAAGCTTGTCTTTGGCTTGTTTATTTTGTTTTAGCGGTATTAACCAGACCCAGGCTAGTCGAGTTAGCCATGCGATGCTTTTGGCACGCACGACAGTGACCCACAAAAGTTCGGTGGCCGAAAACAGTTAATTGCCAATCGATTGTTAATTGACCGCAATAAACTATAAACATAATAGATAAATGATACATTTGTTGAACTATTCACGCGATCGGCACGTTAAACGTGTTAAGCGTGAAAGTGAAAGCCACGCTCGCAAAAATAAGCTGACAGCTGCTTTTAGCCTTCGATCAAAAGATCAAAATGCTTCAAGATACATACATATTTACTTATATGTATATCCGTTACGGAACTGCTGGTTCCGTCAGGTAGTTGTTCTGGTGTTACCATTTCCGTAACGGCTTTGTTTTGTTTACTGTACTGTCGTGTACTGTACTTAATCATAATGAATGCAATAATATGGCTAATTAACAGCTGCCATCATGTTAGCCAAAATTAAAAAGCAACGCCCCTTTTAAACAACCGGTTAACACGTGCGTGTAAACAAATCGAAATGATCTGTTTTAACATTTAAATTGTGGATATTTCCACAATTGGTTTGCAGGTGGAATGCACTGTTTTTGCTCCCGGTTCTACTACGTCTTGACCTATGCAGCTTTTGTGGGGATTTTCACAAGGGTTTTTCATACTAGCCCTGGGTTAAATCTTATCTTCTCAGCGAGACTTATTGAATGTAAACAATTGTGCAATCAAACGTCATCATTATTACAAATATTTATTTATTTTTTTCTTACATAAAGTCGGCATCAAGTCACAACTGCGTAATACTCTGCTGACAGATTTCAGAACAGCCTAACAGAAAGTGATTTTATGAGGGCCGGAACAACAAGTTTGGTAACATTTTATCAACAAAAATCATCAACGTTAATTAAATTACCTGTAAATTAATCGATCTTTGGGCAGCTCGTGAAGGGGAATGAGGAAAGATAAGATGCGATTATGGTTAATCAACAAATTTAAGATGAAAACATTCTCTTCAAAAACGTTAACTAAATTTAGTATTGTCTCTTCTGTTTTTGTTAAAGAGTATTATAAAAATTGGCGCGCAATTAAATGAAATTCAATTCCGAATTCCAAATATGTCGTCGCTAAAATCATATATGGCGAACATTGTTCGAAAGACGATATGTTTTTGGGTGACTTGCTAATTGAATAGAACGTTTGATTGAACTTAATTCCTCAATACGTTAGCTTCCCCTCGTATTTATTGATAATAATTTTTGCATGCTTTGCCTCTCTTGTACCTCCGATTCCATTTAATAATAGTAGTATTGGTAGTCTTATCTTATCGATTGTTATCGGTATCGAATGCCAACTAATGCAAGACTTGCAATTTACAGATTTTTCCGTTACACTACGCGACAAGATACTATTTTTGGACAACAGATTACGCACGATTGGCTCAGCGGCGCACGAATACGATGAGCTCTCAGCATTGACATTCGATGAGGCCGAGGAGCTGCTCTACTTTTACGATCAGCAGCATCAGAACGGCAGCATATTCTCACTGCGACGCGATGCCTCAGCTGCCGCTCACATTGTTGAGCAGGCAGTGCAGCGGACGGGTAATGAATCAATTTCTGGACTAGCTTACGATCCACTCAATCGTAATCTCTTCTGGACCGACATGCGCCAAAGCAAGATCTTTTTTGCCAGCATCGATACACTGTACACGGATTCGCCCAAGGTGCTGGTAGATCTTAGCGCGGAGGATGGCCGTCCAGATGGTATTGCTGTCGACATTTGTCGTCGTCAACTCTACTGGACAAACCGTAAGATTCATAATGCTAGCGTGGAACGCATTGGCTTGAATGGTGAGGGCAGGCAGACGATCGTTAAAGAGGATATTGATATGCCGCGTGGCATTGTCGTTGATCAGCAAACGGATCGCATTTTCTGGATCGATGATAAGGTTGGCATCTTTTATGCCATTGAAAGTGCTAAGCTAGATGGCAGCGATCGTCAGCTGATCGTGAAGGATAAACATCAGGATCCCATACAGCTGGCCATCACCGATGATGCCATCTACTGGACGGACAAGGCGGACAAAGCTGTTTGGAGCTATCCCAAGCCCACATATCCACAAAAGGTAACGAACGTAACGGAAGCACAGCCCGAGCCCAAAAAGCTAGCCAGCTGGAAGGAGGATGTTTATGGTATTGTAGCGCGCACCGGATTCTATCAGCGCCTGCAGAAGGATCCTCATTGTGCCAGCATTGTGAAAAAAGTGAAGCAACGGCTGGATAGTCGAAGGAATACCAAAAGGCAAAACAGCAGCGCTGATGGAGAAACCATCAACAGATTGGAGCGCGAACATTGTTTAAATGGTGCCAGTTTTATGAGCAAGGGTGATTTCTGCATTTGCCCAGTGGGCTTTAAGGGTGCACGTTGCGAGATCTCCGAGTGCCACAATTACTGTATACACGGCACGTGCGAAATATCCGATGCGGGCTACCCCAAATGCTACTGCCAGCCAGATTTTAATGGAGAACGTTGCGAATACTATAAATGCAATGGTTACTGTCTCAACGAGGGTCACTGCACCGTGGATAGCGATAGTGGCGATTTGAGTTGCGAGTGCAGGGATAACTTTAGTGGATCACGCTGTGAACACAATATGACCAAACACTGTGCCGCCTACTGTCAGCATCCAGAGACTCCGATGCCAGCTAGCTGTTTGGACATGTAAGTAGTTCAGTTTAGTTCAGTACTCACCATAATATTAATATTGCCTTTTACTACTATTACAGATGCGAGGAATTGAGCAACAATAATGGCACCAGCATCATAGAATACCAGGCAGAGCGTTTGTGTGGCAATGCGCCCAATGTGTGGACGGGATCAGTGATCATAGTGCTTGTTGTGGGCGTTGTGTCCAGCATTGCGCTGGTAGCGGTTATTGTACATGGCCTGCGTCTGATCTACAAGCCGAAGCGGCCACGCATCAAGAAGACATTTGTGGTACGCAAACAGGCGGGCCATAACTCATCCAGCGACACACCATTGACCAATCGCCCTTTGACCACAGAGCAATGCGAAATAACGATAGAGAACTGCTGTAATATGAACATTTGCGAAACGGTTAGTCATACTTAATTCAAATTGATGTATGTTTGTTTGTTAATAACTTACATATTATATTCTATTACCACAGCCCTGCTTTGATCCCAAGCTAGTGGAGCAAACATTCGCTGCACGCGATCGTAAGGCACCGTGCGTCAAGGAAGACAAAAAAATACTGATACACAGCATGGAAGACGATCTAATGTCTTAGGCGTAATCCACGATGGGTAGACGTCATCATCGTCGAGCACGGATTTTGGTGACATTCGAGCTTGTAAAAGCTGCTGTCATCGCCCTCCACCGGCTCAACGCATCAGGTGCTTTACCAAAGCTCATAAAACTGAAACCTACTAGCTGAATTCATCCACTCCCCACATGCATATATACTTACTTAACTGAAGCAATCGTGTACTTAGCAATCGTTTTTTGATTAGTCAAGTCTCACTTATTAGTCTGGTCTCATTTATTTATTTGAAAGACAAAACCCCCCCTTGTCAATAAAGGGGGAGTTTTTTTTATTTTATCACTTTTCACTGCTCATTCGTGTAGATTATAAGTTTTTAGTTTGGAACCGGTTGATGGAAAAAAGTTAAATACGAAATTGTTTGATTGAATATAAATTGAGAATGAAAAGAAATGAGATGAAGACAAGTCTAAATAGCTTTAATACACACAAATAATTCATGAGTCATTGCACAAAAGAGGCAATAATTGTGATTTAAAACGGTTAAACTGTTGTTAATAATTAACAAAAGAATTGCTAAAAAATCTCTTTCTTCAAATGAAGAGATTTATTTCATCGTATGTGCTTCCTATGTACATACTTTTCGCCGATCGGGCCAAGTGGTCATGACATTGCAACTGCCACACAACAAAAAAAATATATATATATCTATATATATATAAAACACCTGTTCGCACCAAAATTGCCTTTGTACTTAAGTTTTACTTTTTTGAAAACAAAAAAAAAATAAATATTTACTAGACTCAGCGAACGAGAGTGTAAATAAGTAGAATAAGTTGTAATGTTTAAGACACTGGTTGAATAATAAAACAAAGAGTACGTACCTTGCAGTTTGAATAACAAAATCTTAATCTTTTTATTTTGAGAGTTGTGCGCTGCAGTTTTGCTTAATACAACCGATGACTAAATACTGCACATATGATGCTGCGCGGTTTCGTTAACTGTTATGTTGCAGAAGCGATGCTTCCCTGGTGCACACGGAATATAATAACAAAATAAAGAAATTTTTTCTTCCGTATACAACGTAAGGTACTCTGTTTAAAAGCCAAGTGATAAAACTACATTTCAAATAGATTTTCTTGTCTGTTAAAAACCACGGCTATTGAAAACAATCGATTCATCGGTATTTTCCAACACTTACTAGCAGCGATACTAGTATGGATGCACAGCAAGTACTTTTTCGTCGTATCCATTTTTCTTGACGTCACGTCAATTTTTCGCAAAAAGAATAAAACTTGGATTTAAATACCATATAACCGGAAATAACACTCGAAACAAAGTTATATTTGTGCAATTAGTGAGGATGGTACGTTTTTAACCGGCGGCAGTAACACAATTCCTTAATTACGCCCCGATTTGGTATTTGCATTTTGGCGTGGCCGACGGCTGCCGCATCTGCAACGCGTGCCTTGCAATTATTTTTCGCATTTTCTTTTGATTTCTACGATTTGTATTACGTGCGACGCAAGTGTGTGCACCACAACTAACTAAACCAGCAACAATAACTTCAATTCTTGTATGCTGGTTTAATATGTATAGTGTTTAGCTTTGTTTCCGTGTGTATCTATACGTTTACCGTCCCCACTTCCGCTTCCATTGTCGCACGACGTACTAACCCAGTGAACTTCGCGTTTGCAATTGCAGGGCAGCAACGACAGAGCCTCTAGATCACCACGTTCGGATGACCAACGAGATACTAGCGAGATGCCAGTCACAAAGCGGTCGCGCTCAGACTCGGGTAAGTGTTTTGGCTACTCTTTCAAAAAATATGTTAGTATGCATAAGTATGTATGTATCTTAATATATATATATACTTATATACATATGTAAGTTCATTCCAAAACAAAAGTCAAACAAAAAAAATTAAGTATGTATGTATAGGTCAAAGAATTCAAGCAAGGCAACAAATAAAACAAATGGAAAATATATATATGTAAATCATTATTATTATCTTATCACATATTTTTTTTTATATTCTCTTTAAAAAAAAAAACATAAACATTGCATACACATCTCTCTCTCTCTCTCTCTTTTCTACTACTTCTACTTCGTTGCATTTTAAGGGCCAGCACAGACGCTATTAAATAATCGGTTTTTCTTTTGTTCTGCTTAAGTAATTGCAGACTTCATATTCGCACGATGATCTCAAGTGAGGTGAGGTGAGAGTCAAACAATAACGAAAACCAATACGCAAAACGAAACAATGTCAAGTCAGTCAAAATGCACACGCGATACCCAAAACCTAATTGCGAATCGACTCAAGTGTCCATTAAAAAAATCACTCGAATGTGTGTTGTGTCGTCATTATCAGAGAGAGTGCGATGCACGAGACACACGCAAAAAAAAAACAAACATTACAGATAAATATATATTAATACTTACTTAATACTAAGGTAGGGGGTCCAGCCACACTGTATGTATGGGTGTATCTCACATGTATCCAATCACATTCCGTATCAGTGAATCAGCGCCGCATCGACACACACACAACTGAACCGCAACGAATCAAGAAAAATAAACCAAAAACTAATCCAAAAAGCATATATAACTATTTTCTCTCTCTTTCTTCTTTATATATCTCTTTTTTCATTTATTTCGTAAGCGTTCTTTTCTTATGTTTATTCCGCCCAAAACGACAGTTAGTTGTTGTGGTCTTATCGACTATCGAGAATCTACATCGATCACAAGAGATGTCCCATTATAGAGTACTACTACTACTACTACTGCTACTACTACCACTACCAACAAACATCGATGAAAATGCATCTTTTTGCTTTTAACCAACCTCTTGCCGATCTCAACGTCGTCGCGGTAGCCCGGTTCTCCCTCTGACCTTCGAGATGGGTCGTCTGCATCAACAACAGTCACAGCGACATTGTCATAACAGTCTTGTATCATTATGTTATTACCAACACTTAAATTATTGCTTGTTGTTAATGTAATATAACTGTGACGCAGTCTGAAATTTTAAAACACTCGCCCAAAAACTGTTGTCCGATAGCTAAAAGTAATACAAATTTGCACATATAGTATATGGGTATTTACTTAGTCATTATGTATGCTGCCCGATAGTTCAACCAAAAAACAAAAAAAAAAAAAACAATAGAAAAAATGTTAAAAAATAGTTAGTCCTATATACAACACTCACACACACACATACAAACATGATTAACGTACGGCGGCAAAACTTAACCAACTTAAAACATATTGTTGCTCTTATTATCGTTTCAGCGTCTTGTTTTTCTTTTTATTTTTCTCTTTTTTATCACTGAGCAAATGTAATGTGTGACCCTTCAAGTCAATATACCACGCCCCCCAACTCATGGATAACCGTATCGAAACGCACATAAGGTCGCTTATAATTTCTATTTTTACAAAAATATAAAAAAAGTACAATATTTACAGGAACTGTGCACACTGTAACGTCGCCTCTTGATCAAACACTTATTGCCCGATAAAATGTTAAATTTATATCGATACATTCGAAAAGTTTGTGAAGCCCTGCGAATTGTTCAGTGTGCACAGTTCTTTTGGTATTTCTTCTTTGGTGTCGATTTGTGCGGCGACGATTTGCCGACTGGATGTCCGTTGGAAGAGCTTTATAATGAATTCTCGATTGACATACTCGTTAACTGCATTTATCTCTAATCTACAAAAATAAACACTGCCACACACATACATGAATATGCAAAACAAACACAAACACACACAGTCGTACTTAATACCCGCACCGCCTACGTATTTACAAAAAATCTATACTCTAAATTTGTAATAGGATAATTTATGTTTTACTTTACGGGTGCTTTCTTTTTATTCTTGCATTTTCCAGCCTTAACGAATGACAAATCAAATGCCTTGCAGTCTGTCAAACAATATGTATATACACTACTTTCGTAAAACCAAATCAATCTTCTTTTAAACTAATGCAAAAAAGACTCGTCACAAACGATTTGTAAAACCAAAAAAACCGCGCGAAGCAAATGAAATGAAAAGATAAAAAATATCGGTATAAATTGATAACGATAACACAGACAAGTACTGCATTAATATATATAAAACGAGTATATGCAACGATAGCTTTTAATTGTAATTGTGTGTTGTAGCCTCTCTCAATCTCTGTGTGACTGAATCATCTCTGCCGGCTGGCAATTGGCTTGTGCGCAAAGCAGTTCCAGATCTACTCCAGAACACACACTGATACATTAACTACTAGCTCTCGCCGTCCAGCAAAACTTTTTATGAATAATGTTTTTTTTTTTTCTATTTTTTCCTTTTTGTCTTTATCTTTCTTGCAGGCATCGGTTTTTCTAGTGTGTCACGTCAAATGTCAACTCTCTCTTTAAACGCCTTGATCTATTGTTGTTCCCGTCCCCATCTCTATATGGTGTGGGCGGTGCTCGACAATAGTGTCAATTGTTGCTTTGGAGTGGCATTTGGAGTCGACACAAATCTCATGAGAAAAAAACAAATCAAACTAAAAAAGTCGTATTCCAAGCAAATTGCAATAAGCGATCGCAAAACCGATCGGTTTGATGAAGAGCCCATTTGCCGACTTATCGTATGAGATGCACTAATCTGTCTTCCCAATTCTAGGCAAGTCAGCGGACTCGAAAATTCCCTACCTTTCGCAGCCACTGTATGATCTAAAACAGACGGGCGATGTGAAGTTTGGACCCGGTACGCGTTCCGCTCTCCTCGGACTGCTCGGTGGTGCATTGCCTAAGCTAACGTCGGAGCAGCATGATCTCGTCAGCAAGGCCAAAAAGTATGCCATGGAGCAGAGCATCAAGATGGTCCTGATGAAGCAAACCCTCGCCCATCAGCAACAACAGTTGGCCACCCAGCGTACCCAGGTTCAGCGACAACAAGCTCTGGCCCTTATGTGCAGGTAATTAAATGATGAAAAGATTACCATTCAATTTGAAATCTTGACTGTGATGCAAAATATAGAAAAATATGTAGTGAAGAACTTTGACTGCTGGCTAAGTGCTCCGCGTTATTGGACCTAGCCAAGCGGACGTTGTTCCCTGTGCAGCATAGCTGATAAGATCTGAGCAAGATATCTCTTTTGGTTCCTTTTCGATTGCATCCACAATTTCCTAATGGTTATGTTCTTTGCAGGGTCTATGTGGGCAGCATTTCATTTGAGCTCAAGGAGGATACCATACGCGGCGCCTTTACACCATTCGGTCCAATCAAATCGATCAATATGTCGTGGGATCCGATTACACAGAAGCACAAGGGATTCGCATTTGTAGAGTATGAGATTCCGGAGGGAGCGCAATTGGCGCTGGAGCAGATGAATGGCGCCTTGATGGGCGGACGAAACATCAAAGTTGGCAGGCCGAGTAACATGCCACAAGCGCAACAAGTCATCGATGAAGTGCAAGAGGAGGCCAAGAGTTTCAATCGCATCTACGTTGCCTCCATTCATCCCGATCTATCGGAAGATGACATCAAAAGTGTATTTGAGGCCTTTGGACCCATTCTATATTGTAAATTGGCGCAGGGCTCAACTGCGCATACGCACAAGGGTTACGGCTTCATTGAATATGCCAACAAACAGGCCATGGATGAGGCAATTGCCAGCATGAATCTCTTCGATTTGGGCGGTCAACTACTGCGGTGAGTATTAACATTAAACATATAAACTTTGGACATTTATTTAACTGCTTTAACTTTTATTTGCAGAGTTGGACGTTCGATAACGCCACCCAATGTGCTATCCTGTCCCGCGACAAATTCAACAATGCCGACTGCAGCAGCGGTTGCCGCCGCAGCAGCGACTGCCAAGATTCAGGCACTTGATGCCGTCGCTAGCAATGCAGTGTTGGGTTTGTCGCAGAATACGCCGGGCATAGGCATTGCCGCCAAGGTCAGCGCCATGCCAGTGGTGAGCGCAGCGACCTCAGCTGCAGCCCTCCATCCTGCTCTAGCGGTGCCCACTGCACCCGTATCAGCACTGCTGCCGCCAGGCATTTTTCAGGCACCCTGTCTAACTGGACCCAGTTTGTTGGGCATGCCGCCAGTCGCTCTACAAAGTGTGGTACCTACATTGCCGCCACCTGCACTGCTAGCAACGCCTCCAACAGTGGTCACTATGGCCACCACGGTACCCGCAGCCGTTCCACTTGGCGTTGTGGAGGCAAGTAATGGTGCGCCAGCAGTGATGTCAGCAGCAGCCAATAATGCGGCTGCCACAGCGGCGAATCTGTCAGAGAATATCAAGAAGGCGCAGGAAAAGCAGCAAGAGGAGTTGCAGAAGAAGTTGATGGATGAGGGCGATGTGCAGACGTTGCAGCAACAGGAGAATATGTCCATTAAGGGTCAGAGTGCACGTCAGTTGGTAATGCAGAGGCTGATGCGACCACAGGACTCGCGGGTCATAATATTGAGAAATATGGTTGGACCCGATGATGTGGACGAAACACTGCAGGAAGAGATTCAAGAGGAATGCAGCAAATTTGGCTTGGTTAGTCGCGTCATCATTTTCAATGAGAAGCAAACGGAGAACGAGGATGACGACGAGGCGGAGATTATTGTTAAAATCTTTGTTGAATTCTCTGCGGGCGTTGAGGCAGTACGTGGCAAGGATGCACTTCACGGACGCTTCTTTGGTGGACGGCGCGTCGTCGCTGAACTATACGACCAGTCCCTTTTCGATCAGGGTGATCTATCTGGTTAGAGATTGATAAGAGGAGAGATGAGGAGGAGAGGAATGCGATTGTATCTTTAAGCTTAAGGACTCGGACCTTTATCTGACAGCAAACAGCCTTTTTTACTTAGAACTTAAACGAACAATTATTTATTACTTGGCGAGCGCGTCACAAGATTGTAAATTTTTCTGGACATAATCAAATGTTTGATGATAGCACAGTATCTTCTAATATAAATATACGTATAATGGGCAATTGAAAGTGAATTGAAAGTGTTTTAGATGTTAACAAATCCCCAAATGAGAAATGGTCACCAGTTCTGTAAAAATATAAGCAAGTGTGTGCAAGAGATTTCACTCTGCATATGAAAAAGTTTTTACTTCTGTCGCTTACAAAATAAAAAATACAAAATATACAATTTAAACTAAACCTAAAGCAAAGTGCATGCTATGTTTAAATATTTTCTTTAAAAGTTGGGTTGCGGTCTAAACTTTAAATCCAGCATCGATTTTGTAAAATCGAAAGTTCTGAAAATCGAGAATCATTACGACGATAGATACTACTGCTGTTTTAACAGCACCAGTTGGCAGTGCCAAAAAATGTTATGTTATTTAACAGATCACTTTTTTTTTAGCGTTAGCAGACTTCAATTTGCGTTAACACAAGTGAAAGAAGAAGCACAGGAAAAAAAGAAAAATAGAAAATATGATGCCAAAAAGTGAATAATAAAGTGCTATTTGGTCGTAAAACAACAAAATAAGTGTTTGTGTGGCGCACATGGAATGTGAACGCGTTCCAAACAGTGCAGCGCCCGCAATCAAACATTTTCAATACCAATAAAATCAACATTTTTGACAAAGACATCGCAAGCAGCAGCGCAAAAAGCAGCAGCAGCAACAATCGCGACGATTGAGTCGCTAAGTCGCGACTCGCGAGCAGCTCTCTTTCCAATAAAAAAAAAGAAGGTACACAAAAAAAAACCAATTCAAGAATCAGGTCCTTTTGTTCATATAAATATATATAATATATACATATTTATATATACACATATATATAGAGTAATTATTAAACAGTTACGAGCTTGGCACCTGTACTGCATTGCTGTGCTGGCCACAGCTGATGTCAACGATGGCTAAAATATGGCTGTTTGTTAGACGGATTTTGTTGCTGGCCTTGCCTTGATAAGCGCAGACTGTCTGTCTGTCGCACACACAGCTTCGCCTCCCTCTGTGTGCAATAACTACGCACCAATACAAATAACACTTGATATTATAGTTGATTGTGTGTTTTGTAGCTTTACATTATTTCCGTTCATTTGCATTTGCATTTGAATTGCCCTTTTGTTGCTGTTCATATGACGCTTGCAATCGGATCAACAATCACTTTGAAACTTTGTCCTGTCACATTTTCACACACACACTCACACACACATATGTAGATGCACACTAATTCAAGAAATTGTTATGACTTATTACGTAATGTGTCTCTTAAGCAAACTACCATTATTATAATCACATGTGTCATGACTTTACCAGATTTGTTAATATTTACAACATGCCAAACTAGCAAGATAAGTCTTGCCCATATTGATTTCTAGCTGGAATGTTCTTTGAACATAAATAGTTTCTTAGATCTGCTAAAGATCCTTTTTGACCAATGTTCAAACAGTAAAGATTTTAAGTGTAAGCATATTGAATGAATTTGGGTTTGTAGAACAACAATGGTAAGCAGTTAATTGTAAACGTGCATTATAGCTAAGCATAGCATAAATGAAAAAGTTATGTGCATGTTTTGACCTGCCTTAATGTATCAAATTCTTCGTTCGATATGTGTTTTGTTTTGTCATTGTTATTCGCTTTTATTTTTCCGACTGACAGTATTTATTTTTAATTATATCATTTATTATCTATACAGTGCAACATAAAGTAAGCTTTGTTTTTGCTTAAAATCTATTATTCATATTTAATTTCATCATTTCAGTTAATGCGTTAGAAAGAGGGTGAGCCAGAGGCAAGCCATTGAGTCATAGAACAAGAAAAAAAAGCAAAAAAAAAAAAAACAGAAGAACGCACGGAACGCACAAGATGAGCTGCAAGGTGCGGCTAATGGAGGATGGGTCACTGGACGAGGAGCCGCTGACACTGAAAGAAATCGCATATCAGAAGCTATGCAACAGCTTGGACATTATAAGTGGCCATACGGAAAACGGGCATCGCACATTAAACGCTGGCATTGTGCTGACAAATGAGATATGCGATGCATTTCTGGAGAACTATCAGCGCTTCCATCGACCACTCGACGATAGGGTAATCAATTTATTTAGCGATACGCGTCGCACCTCACTGAAGATCGTTAATCTGCGTTACAGCACACTCAGCAGTTTGGGTAAGTTTTACTTTTAGCTGATTTTTGATTCTAAAACCAGAGCTAATTCTTGTTTGTTTACAGGTCTTGAGACGCTAATGCGTCACAAACTGTTCGCCTTGTCCATGTGGTATTGCGATAAGATCACAGTGCAATCACATCACCTGCTAGCCCATTATGGCGACAGTTTGCGCTCCCTCGAGCTGGGCATCAGTTCGCATTTGCTGCAGAATGCGGAGCCCAATGAGAAGGAGCCAGTGGATTTTCAGCTGACCTGCCCACATCTGCGCCGTCTGGTGCTCAATGGCGTTGTCATGCATCATCGACTGCAGTTTGCCCATTTACAGGACCTCAGCCATTTGGATCTCACATCTTGTGTGCTGGCCAACTTCAGCTTAGAGGCGCTTGGCATGCTGCCAAACCTGCATACGCTCATCCTGTTCAATGTTTGGCCAATTGCCAATCAACTGCATGCCATTTGCTGTTTACGTCGCCTCTGTACCCTGGACATTTCAATATCGAGTTCGGGCAATGGACATGGCACATATGATCTGCCCGATCAGACGCTTGAGATGCTCATGGACAACCTGCGCCATCTGACGCATTTGGACATCTCGGGCACGAATTTAGCGGGCAACGGTGTGGCGACCAAAGAGTCGATCAATAACAAATTAGATACCAAGTTAGATGTCAAGTTGGAGCAGTTTTTCGGTCCCACTGATATACCTGGGCTGGCGTCACGTACCCAGCGACCGCTGCAGTTCCTCGGCCTCTACCACACGGCGCATTGGGCGTGCAAACGTCACGATATACCCGCTCTGGAGGTGGCCGGCGATGCCAATGAGCAACAGATACTGACAGCTGCGCGCTACTACCACGACAGACCCGTCCTGCTGACAAGAGTGCGTACTTAATGAACTTTGTTCTGATTAAGTTGTTTATTAATCTTGCTTTATTATTATGTCGTTGCAGGTACTAAATGATTTATATCATTTGTTTCGCTTTGAGAACTGCAAGGACATACACACAGCGCTGGATGTTGTGCTCTGTGCCATGGATAGGCATCTGAAGTTCAAGCACATGCAAATATCGGGCAGGTGAGTGCTGTTATCATAGTTTATGATATAAATCTTATAACGTTGGTTTTTTCTTTAACAGCGCTACACTATTCTATATTGTGAAGGGTCGTGATCGTTCTAAGTTTGGCACACTGCTGCGAAATCACATCATTCGAACGCTGCTCAATGGCATGGAAATGCATCTGACGGATGACACAATGCTGCGCAATGGCTACTTGACGCTGACACAGTTCCACATGCCAGTCGATGTGGTAGGGCTGGATTCAACAGATAGTATTGCATTCACACGTTATTCACTTATGTGGTTATATTTCTTTAATACACAGCTGTTTGAATACGAGCGCCTCATTAAGATACTGCTGCATGGTGTGTCCAAGACGGAGCAGGAGGGCTTCGTGCAACGTATTGCCATCTACCTGCTCAACACACTGGCCTGCCAAGTCGACGGACGACAGAAACTCTTTCTGGGCGAGTTGGGTGTGGTCAGCGTAAGCGTAGCAATCCCTTAAACTTTAACTCAGTACCTCTTTTCATAATTGAGTTATATATTTTTATAGACAATGCTGACACTGATCAAGGATCGACTGACGCGCTCAGTGTTCGATGATGTGATGGAGGTGGCGTGGTCGACCATGTGGAATGTAACCGATGAGACTGCTATTAATTGTAAGAGATTTCTGGATGGACGCGGCATGGAGTATTTCCTTAAGTGTTTAAATGTGAGCAATTAACTGTTCTAATCAATCGATTTTATGTACAAAACATCTCCATTATATCGATCACAGACATTTCCCGATCGTGACGAGCTGCTGAGAAACATGATGGGACTGCTGGGTAATGTGGCCGAGGTGAAATGGCTGCGACCCAAACTGATGACACAGGAGTTTATAGAGGTTTTTGCGCGTCTGCTTGATTCGTTAAGCGATGGCATCGAGGTGGGTCAGCAAAGTGGAAGACTAGCCAATGACAATGCTAACCAACTGCGCTTCCAGGTCAGCTACAATGCGGCTGGAGTGCTGGCGCACATTGCATCCGATGGTGCCGATGCGTGGACGATTAAAATGCCAACAAGACAACACGTGCTGGAACGCATGGTGGCCGCCATACAGCGCTGGAACATCAAGAGTGAGCGCAATATCAACTATCGCAGCTTTGAGCCAATCCTTAGCTTAGTCCGTTGCTACGAGACGCCGCAGTGTCAACATTGGGCCGTCTGGGCGCTAGCAAATCTAACCCAGGTATGAACTCAAATTAGTTCACGAGTTATCCACTATCCACTCATAATCCATTCACTCTTTGTTCATAGGTATATCCGGATAAGTACTGCCAGCTGGTGGCACAGGAGAATGGCATACAAATCCTAACCGAGCTGATAGCACACGAGAGTCCCTACTGTGAGATTAAGCGCATTGCTCGTCTGGTCATCGAACAGTGCGACATGGGTGTGGAGCGCATGGAGGAGAATTAGGCGCAGCTAGCTCGATTCCTAGTTTCAGTTTCAGCCTCAGTTCCAGATTCTAGGATTACGATTCGAGTTTGTTATTATTATATGTTCGTGTTTAAGGCAACCGAAAGTGTTATCGTTCAAATTGTGCAGCTAATTTTTTTTATTTTTAATGTTTCCTTGAAACAGAAACAAAAAGAACAGAAAATTTTAAATGCGAAAAAAAACAAACAAATAAAATATATATTGAGACATATGGCAGCACTTAGGTAAAGAAAGAAAATTAACGCAAAATCTATAAATATATTAAAATAATTACTAGATTATATATATATTTATACGGTATATATATATTATATGTATATCATGTTGTAAGGCAGCGAAACGATTTTTTTAGGACAAGTTTAACAACCTGTCGGAAATATTGTAAATATTGTTAACACAAAAAAAAAAAAGAACACGAAAGAAGAAGGCCAACGATGTTGCCGCCGCATATTGAATAGTTTCTTAATTAAATAACCCTAGGCACCTTATTGAAGTCTTTCGTACGTATACGTATGGGTATTTAGCTATTTATATAGATATGATGTATACATACGATATATGTATGTATGCCTGCTCGATTTGTTTTTTCTTTTTTTTAAATTAGAAATAACTTGCCCTTAGATTAAGGTGTATCAAAAAAAAAAACCATATTAACTTTGCCCGCTTTGTATTTATTGCAAATCGTGATTCGGTTCCTTTCGACCAATATTTTTTTTTTGATTATCGCATGTTTCAAGATTGTATCATCTAAAAAAATTGTTCTTCATATTATTCTTACAAGTCTAGGATAATTAAAAGTGTATATATATATATTGTATGCATAATTGTGTGTTTAATTTGAAATGGCTTTGCCAAAAGTTCTGTTTTTCTTATTGCTTTTCCTCAGGGATCTACCAACAATCCTCACCCTATGTACATTACAATAAAGCTATGTATGTATTTCGAGTAAATTGCAGCAGTCTGCGATTGTTAACTGCAAATGTTGGCAGTTGCGTCATGGGGTTGGTTATGTTGTGTTGTGGTGGTGGGGGAGTTGAAATGCCAACGAGTTGAAAAGCGAACAGATAAAACGAGTGACGCATGTGCATTGGCAACTCTATGCGCAATCCATCCCACCACACCCACGCACCCACTCGCACGTAAGCAACCCTTGCTACGCTCTCTTTCTTGCGCTCTCTTCCTGTTTACGCTTGTCATATCGCAAGCAGTTGGCAACGCTTTTTGCTCTTGTCAGTTGCCATTTTGCCGCCCGGTCGAACGTTTGTTTGTTGTTTTTTTTTTTGGTTCATGTTGCGTGGAAAAGCATAAGGAATAACAACGGTAAACGAGTTTAAGATGTGATTTCAAAAAGAAGAAGCTGTTTCTCAAGACTTCCCTCTTGTGTTTAAGTTAGTTTGTTTTAGTGCTTCAAACAAAGTCAACATTGTAAAGGCTTAAGTGAAAACAACCAAAGGCAAAACAAAAATCCAAAACGGATTCTGCGCACTTCGCATCCAAACGGAAATTGAATTGAAGTGGCGTGAGTTGTGAGTGGGGAAATAACATCAACATGAAAATGCATTGGTTGTTAGGGGTCACTTTTGATGGGGTCGCTTGCCGGCACTAAGCAACAATAAAGTTTGCTTTTGTGTTTAAGCGCTCTTCAACACACAGATCAATAACCTTGCAAATTATAAAAACAAACGCAGGGACCAAGGTTGCCATGGACATGACATGCACAATAACAAAAAGTTGTGATCTGTATTCCGGGCATGAAATAGGCTAAGGTATTGAGTACCGATTTTAGTCTATGATTAAACGGAATATCATTTTCTCTGGCCCACACAAAGCGATTGCAGCAATTCCAAACACGACAAATTGCAACAAATTATGTTTCTGCGAGGCGAAGTAAATATGAAAAGAAAAAGGGTTTTTTTAGAGTTGTTGTGTCACTGTCGCGATTCGAACCTCGAACTACAACGAACAAAATGTTCTTGGTTTGGCAACTTAACGCACACGTCCAAACAGACGTCAGCATTTTGGGTGGTATTTTAATACTTCAAGCGCACAAGTTTAGTATTAACATGTGCTAGGCCATAAAAGCTCACAGCTAAAAGCTCGCACTGTGTGAAAGTTACTCGTAAAGGTGGTGAAAATAAAATACGTTTTATTTAAGATTAAATGAAGCGAAAATAAAAAAATATGTTAAACACGTAAAATATTTTTATTTTTTATTGTAGCACAGTTGTTGACAATCATAATCACTGCCAGATTTAGTTGTAAGATCATTATCAAGCATCCTTCATTCATAATACTGGAGCGCATAGGATCCAAAACGGAACAAAGACGACATGTGGCCCGGCTCCGAGCGTGGAAGCTCGCGAGGCCTGGAATTACCCACCAGCCAACAGAATGCCGGCGGTAGTAGTCAACAGGAGACGCTGGCTGATATCGAGCACATATCGACCATTGCTGGTTCATTGGCCTCCATTGGCACACTCTCGCACACACACATGCGCTACGTAAGTAGGAATTAAGGATTATTATCTCGTCATACTTATAAGAGTTTCCTTTTGGTATTCAGTGCACAAATGATGCCGGCTATGATACGGAACACACCTCTTTAAACTCAGATTTTGATGAGGCAGAGCTGCGCAGGGAATTGCTCAGAGATGTAAGTTTTTTTGTATAAGTAAACTATTTCTTATTACTAACTTGATCTATATTCTCTTCTTCCGATCTGTAGAAATGGAAACTTCTATTCGATATGGTAAGTAAAAGGTTCCATTAGAGTTAACCAATGCTTATCCGTTATACATTTTCCTATTTACAGTTCGATCCGGAAGGCTTTGGCGAAATATCAGTGAATGAATTTTTGATCGCATTACGATCACCGGAGTTTCTATCCCAAGTGCCTATGAACAAACGGGAGCTGTTGCTGGAGCGGTCCAAGAAGGCACAACTGCCCAATGGACCCGGCTATGTGACATTTCAGGATTTTGTTAACGTGGTAAGTGTGTCTAAATCGAATTCTCGTTGTGTGTGTGTGTCTGTTGTCCCTTCGTGTAGCACGAAACAAATAGGATTTAAGTGCAAAGACAGGTGCATGTGGACGACTGGCCATGTTGCATGTTCAAATGATGGACCCAAAGTGTAGGCTCGTGTTCAAACAGAAAAGCAACTGGCACAGGACAACGCTTCCTGGCGACACAAGGATTTAATGCTGTTGTTGTGTTTGTTTGCACAAAAAGTCCATTCGCACTCGCCAAATAAAAGGCTGCAACCCTTTTTGTCACGTGTTTATGTGTGTGTGTTTACCTGGCCAACAAGCTTGGTCAACAGTTGTACTTGTTGTATCGAGGATTAGGTGCAATACATGAATTGTATTTTCAAAGTTGCTTTTCTTGCATTTTGCTGGCATAAGCAGTTCAAAGTTTTTCTGTTTGTCGTTTCCAATGACAATCCGATTGCAATTTAATTGATTCTTTGCTTGATTGACATACCCACACACACACACACACATACACTCACTAACACGCACACTCAAGAACATGTATAATGAATGTTAAATGCATTTTGCTTTGGCTTGCTTTTCTATTGTTTGCCTGAGAGTCCTCGAGAGTCAAGAATTAGCCAGGCCAACACAAAGTGTG
Source organism: Scaptomyza tumidula (assembly GCA_035044465.1). Taxonomy (NCBI): domain Eukaryota; kingdom Metazoa; phylum Arthropoda; class Insecta; order Diptera; family Drosophilidae; genus Scaptomyza; species Scaptomyza tumidula. Next base: position 8,054,626 of record JAWNNW010000442.1, on the reverse strand, counting down.
TTCTATTTACCTTTTCCTCTCTTGTTATCTTCAGTGCGTGTTTGTGTGTACTTGTGTGTGTGTGTGCCTAACGGTATTTGTGAATGGGCACATGCTCATTCCATTGTTGTTCGTTTGATCAACCCCTCAAAGTACGCTCGTGATGACATATTCCTAGTTAGAATTAAGTAGCGCCTGTTGATAGCCAAACGTATTTGCCTTTGGGTAGTGCAAAGAATGATCGAAAGGCTCAAAGTTGAGGTAGATTGACAGGAAAATACTCTGTAATCAAGTGCTTAACATTACCATTAAGTTAGCTTCGAAGTTTTGTAGAGCATCTTCAGTTCGAGCACTTTCAACTAGATTACATCTACTTGTGCTATCTTTAGAATCACATCAGATCCTGTCGCACTGCTCCTTATGCGAAGGTGTCATAGCGCAAAAAGCAATAAGAAACCACAGCAATAAGAAAAAACAAAAGAACGTTGCTTATCGAAGAGCAGCAATCGCATCGCATTCGCCTAGGCAAACAGGCAAAGAAGTCGGGGTTGGGGGTAAACATAGAACACAAGATTTTTGCACTTAATTATAAATTTCAATGATCACACAACTGGTAGGTAAGAGGGGGTGGCCATATTTACAGAGGGCTAAGTCCTTGTTCGGGTCGCTGGCTTGTGAATTAAAGCAGGAATGCCGCAAAACAACGACGATGACGACGAGAACGCAGGAGAAGGAGAGCAGCATGATGATGATGTGGCATGCATAATGCAGAGCTCGACCTGGCGTGGAGGCGATGCCTCCAACGACATCGATACAATGGAGATTGCCCGATGATTGCTGCATTTTTAACAAAAGCTCGCACGTGACAAATCCTTTTATGGCAGCGCAGTGGCCACTGGCCATCCGGGCAGCCAGTGCTTGAGGCACAAGAAGTTGTCGGCGGCGCCGCCGAGGGGCCAAACGTGTTGAACGTTATGACAACTGCAGGCACGAGGCTGTCGGCTGTCGTCCGTCGATCGTCAGTCAGCCGGCAGGCTGAGCATCTGGCCAGGCACAGCAGGCGACACCACAGAACCAGTACATCATGCAGCTGAGCTCAAGAATTCACAGCAACAAACTACGAATATATAAAGAACGAAGCATTAATGCTCTTTATAAGAAGAGGGTTTAAGTTTGGTTTGGGTTGGTTGTTTGATATGAACATTAGAATACTTACGTTTAGACTATGAAAATTGGTTTCGTTAAGAAAGAAATCTGATTCCGTTCATCCAGTTCTTCTAGAAAAAGTAAATTATTAGTATACATTGTTGAACAAAGTATCTATATTATTATATTTATTAGTTCAATGTTATTTCATTGTTGCAAAATCCATTTTTTCTTATTGTTTAAAAACTAAAAATTGATTGAAAATGGTTTTTCGTAAGAAAGAACTTAACATTAAAGTAAGACCTTTCATTTTTTCAAACCTGTAGGTCTTCCGCAAAAGCTAAATACCATCAAATATTTTAAATTCAAGCAATTTTAAGATTCCATATTTATAAGAATTTCAAAACACGAAACTTAATGAGATAAAAACAAGAATATTAAATGCCGATATAAGTCCAATTCTAAATGCTGATAGTAGCAATTACGAAGCAGCCTTTGAATACCGCCCAAATCAAAGGATATTGAAACAAGCGAATCTTTCGAGAGCTCATCAACATTTGTGGCATGATCGTGTATATAATGATTTGCACACTTGCCATTTAGCTGGCAATCCAAGGGTACATGGCTTTTAATTGCAGGCTAAAAGAACAAACGAAAAAAAAAAAAAAACTGAGTTAAGAATTCTTGCATTAATCAGAAAGTCAAACGGAGAGCTGCCATTCGCGACATTCGATCATAAACGAAAGCAATTGGTGAATCGCAAAGTCTTCGCTCAAGTCTCAAGTTGCTTCCATTATCATAATCAGTGGACGTGGCGGCGCAGCTGGCAGACGCCAAAGCCCCAAAGCCGCAAGGTAGCTCCAGCAGGCAGGCAGGCCTGCAAGCAGATGAAGCTAAAGCTGAACCTGTGCCAAGCACGCACCAAGAAATTCCTGCGGCTTGTATTGAATGAGAAGATGTGGTTGTTGGAGAAGGCGGAACGGGATGGACGGGAGAGAATGTCTGCCCGACCAGGAATGTCCAACTGACTGCCAGCTGGCGACAAAGGCAACCGATCGGGTTTATTGAATAAACATTGCCCCGATGCCGTTGAGCCTACTCTCCAGTTCACCTTCAGTTCTTTTGGTGGCGTCTGCTCTGCTGATTTGAAGCGCTGATAGGCGGCGGAATCAGATCAGCAACCGTTCGTTCGGTTTGTTAGGTTTGCTAGGTGCAAAATGCCTTGCGCCTTGGACTCGCGGGACGCGTATCATCTGGCGGCGACTTGACCAACCGACGCGGTATTAAATCAATGCCAATCCATAAATGGTGGTCCACAGCGACGCGTAGATTGTTTTGGAATCTCTAAGCGATTTCATTATTCCACAATAATAGTAATAATAATATCGCAAATCGCATGAAAAACGGTAACTTAAGAACGTCTGCTCCGCCTTTGTTCATTTCCAAGTAAATAGTACTAAAGTAAGTGGCTTTTAGGTGTGAATGTGTGCTCCTTGTTAGTTCATTTCGAGATCATAACTTGGATTAATTGGCATTGTGAAGAAGTCATAACTTTAACATTAAAGTTATTGCGTCATATGAAAAAGTTTCCTTTCGCTTTGGGGATGCTTTCGACTAGCTTATAGCTTCCATTTCGTGTAGTTGCATTCGTCCTTATGGTTTATTAGATTGTAATATCTGCAAACGGAAAGAGATTAAATTTAATATTTTTACTATTTATTTCAGAAATTCATTCATTCAAACTTTCATCGGTTTGTGAAAATACCTTTACAAAAGTAAAATTCTTTTCAACTTTTAAGATGTGCTTTTCTTACCCCCTTTTTCCAATCTTCCTTCAGATCTTCTTGCATATTCGATATACTAGTTTTTTAACACACTTTGAGCTGCCTTAAAGCTATCCCATTGTGATTTTTCATTTAACCTAAAACTGCAATCGCTCGATTATCTACAGAATATATCTAGCACACACCAAAAATTGCCAGCTAAAAAAGGATATTTTTTTCATTTTTATTTTTTGCTTGCTTTGATCGCTCTAACGTTCGTTTTGACTTGTGGCCCATGCCGAGGACGTGACAATGCCAAGGATGCCACAGTAGCAGCAGAAGCAGCAGCAAGAGGCATAGAACAAAGGGGTGTTCGTTGGGTGTAAGAAAAAAGACAACTTTAACTGTTACTGTTGGTGTTTCTGGGCTGGGCTGGGCTGCTGACGATGTTTGGTCAATGGTCAATTTGGCAGCAGTTTATTTTGATTGTTGTGCAACCGGGGCAAGGATAACGATGTGAACACGAATTGGCACAACACCAACTGCAACCATGCCACATATATAGATAGAAACTGCTCACTTTGCTATGGAATATGTTTTTTTCTTTCTTTGCTAGTCACGAAATGTGCTGATAGCGAATTCAAAAAAAAATATACTCATTTTTTGCTTAATGCGTTTTTGGGTTTCTTTCTGGAACAATGTCCTGCGGGGCGAAGCACGCGCTTCGATTTTGCTACTGTTTTCCTATCTTTTAAATTAATCGCTTAAGCAAGGCTAAAGCCTTGTTTACCTGCAGTTCTAAATCTTTATAATATTCTCTTTACATCTTTGCAATTACTTTGTATTTTTAGTTATAGTTCGTGCTGTGTGCTCATTAGTCTTAAATCAAATTAGACCTTTTCTAATGGCCACAACTAATTATGTTGAATAAATTTAAATTGCCAGCACACCTGACATTTATGACGGCACTAAAACCAAGCAACTAGCAATCTCTTTGCGCTCCCCTCAACGTTTGAGAAAAGGTCAATGTACATGTCAAAGTGGAGATGTTGTAGTAGTAGATGCCACTCTGATGATGACCCTGCCTGCAACGCGATGTGTCAAGCTCAAGTGACTCGCATAATTGTGACGTTGTTGTAGTTGGGCGGAAGCGCACGCGGACGCGGCTACGAAGCGCGCATCATTAACCTGTGCCCAAAAATAAAAAAATTTTAAAATTTAGGAAAACATTGTCTGGGAGATTGAAGATTACATACCCTTACAAGCGGGACTTATAGATGTTGATAGCTAGAAAAAGAATAAAAAGAAAAAATGAGTTTAAATAAGAAAACGATTTTGATACCAAACCTTTTAGTTCTTTAACTAAAAGTTTTAAGAACTTTGGTTTGATTTTTACAAAGTTAAGAATGTTTCCAAAAGTCTGGTTAATAACTAGAACCTTTACCTTTCACTATATAGATTTCTTGTTACCTATTAGATGACTAAAATGATGTTACCCTCTCTTGTCAAGAGTATTACAACCATAATCGTAATGAGAGACATCAAGTGCGCTGTAGTTAAAAACAACAAGCACAAAAAACGCTGCCGACTGTTAGGACACGCGCTAGCCATGTTTGCACCTTGTTGCAACAACCACAGCAGCAGTAGCAGTAGCAGGCAACGCAGCTGATTTCTCGCAGAGGGGGCGAGGGCAAGCATTATGTTATAGCCGTGTGCAGTCGTTTGGAAACGTCTGAAGTGTAGAATATAAAACTACATATGCACATATCAAATAAATTTTTGATTGTTAGTCAGTGGCACTGATATCCGATTACTAGTCAAACATAGTCAAAGACTTTGCAGCAGGCTGCGTGCTCTCAATTTTAGCTATTAGGGGCACGCCCCTTCATATGGACTCCCATATGCGTACACTCTGCTGCTCGACTAGTTGCCAACAATGCGTGCGCTGTTTCGTTTTGTTTGTATGTGTTTGATTTTTTTTTTTGCTGCTTGCTGCTTTCATTTCCATTTCCCATTTTGGCAATCTTTAGCGAGACGAGCTGCCAAACAATGACGTGGAGTGGCTTCGGGCTGCCTTGCTGCTGCTTTGCCTTTGTGTGTGAGTGTGTGTGTGTGTGTGTGTGCTACGTGTCATTCCATTTCCGCCCAATCCAAATCCAAATCGCAAATCAAACACAAAACGACGACGCAACGACAGCTGCTCCTTGGCTTTGGCTTTGCATATGTGCACATACGAATATATCCTTGCAAGGCGCCGCGCGCTGAAACATTTTTCGCATTGTACAAAACGCAATGTGAGCGGGGCAATCTTTAATCTATATAGTACGTATATAGCTTTTGTGTTGTACAAAGCCAAAGTCCTCCACTCAAGACAAAATAAGAGGCGGCGTCAAAGGCCAAAACGTCAAAGCAGCCAGCAGCTAGCAATCGCAAATAAAAGTCTTGATATGCGTATATATATATGTCTATATGCAGTTGCGAAGTGTGTTGTTGTTGCTGTGCACACAGGAAACAACTGCAGCTAGAAAGGTGCAAACGAACTTCCGCTCCAAATCAGTTTTCGATTTGCGTCAGCTGCTCCTTCGCTTCTGTCTGTTTGTTTATACGGCGCGGCACGCGCTGTATATAATCAGATGCAAACTGAAACTTGGCTTTCGACTTGGCCTAGAAGAATAAGAAGAATGAATAAGAAGAAGCTCATCAGTGTTTCTCGGATCCCAAATCAACAGTAGCAAAAGAACTGGGCTAATCAATTATCATCATCATCATCATTTGCTTGACAGCAGTAGCAAAACGGTTAAAAGGCTGATTACCTTTAGGGCAAGGACGAGTCAACAACGTTGTTTTGACCTATAATTACATCCGAGCGTTATATTAGCAAAGCCAGCAGGAGTAGAGGCCTCCGTAGCGCGTTAGGTTCTGTAAAAGGCAAATGTGACTTTAATGAGTAAAAATGTGATAATTAGTAGACGCCAAAGAGGCCGACAAAAGAAAGACTCAGAAACAACAAGAGAAAAAAATTACAGTAATTATGCGTACAGCAAAAAATCATTTGGGCCGGGCCCAAATTGCTCACTGGGCGGGCAACCCAACAACAAGTGTCGTAGACAAGAATTTTTTCCACCTGCGGGGCAAACACTCGACCCTTCAAACAATGTAAAATTGAGTTCTGCTGCAAGTAAAAATATTATGATTCAATTACATGAAACTTTCAAGACAAAGAAGCTAAAAACAATTAAGAAATTTATGGCATAGGTTGGGAAAATATTTGTATTGAAATAAAATGAATATAGGATTACAAATATAAAAGTTTTGTGCATTACAAACTTACCTCAAGGCAGGAACTTTCCTTAAAAGTTTTGTTCGATTTAAATTGTATGAACTTTGACCGACTTATCCCTTTACGAATCATATTAATATGGATTATTGGCCTGCTCGTTAGCCATTATGCGGACATTGCAAGCTGGATTTCATGGGCAGCAGTTTATATATAAATATTGTATAACTGCATGGAATAAAAATGTCAACACGCTGAATGAGGGCACATAAAATGCATAATGGAGTGCACGTTTTTTTTTCTCTTCTTCTTCTTTCATCTCCAGCATAGTTGTCCTTTTTGCGCATAGCCCATGGCTAACACACACACACACACACACACATTGTAGCAACGTAATTCAAAGGAATTTTTTCATAGGTGTTCCTTATAAAAGAGATGCCGCCGCCGCCGCCGTCGCCACTGTCTCTCCTATATCCCAATGTTGACCATATCATGAATGATGTTGCACAAGTTATGGGGGGGGGGGGGAAGTGTGTTAAATGTTTTGCGACAATTTGTCGCTTTATGTTTTGCGACCCAAAAACGCTGTCCACAAACACATACACACACACATCTAGCGTTGAATGAAGCACAAAATAGAAGTATTTAATACACTCAAATAAAAACGGATCGTTATGGGGATATTCATGGCATTTTACCTGGTTATGACGTCATGCGGTGCGACCGCTTGGTAATGTCATTATCAGGCTCAGCCGCAAGGACACCGTGTGTGCGTGTAGTGCGCAGAGAGGGAGGGAAGGCTCGAACGTAATTCGCACACCCCGTCGTGCACGTCACAAAACAAATGATAAACAATTATTTGTTACCAAATGTTCCAGCAGCAGCGTATTGGCTTGATTTGGTTGCCGCCTCAACGTTTGATCTCTTGTTTGTGTTATTTTGTTGGCCAAACCAGATTTATCACAATTATACAATGCATTTGGGTGTTCCATTGTGCCATGGCCCAAACCATTCAACAGCAGCTAACAATTTAATACGTAGAAAATGGCAAATCGGAAGTAAAATGTGTGCCTATTTGAATTTTCACATTAAGGAAATGCGAGAGATAAAGCATCAGCAAAAAACAACGCTGTGCAACTCTGGGTGGGCAGCAAGTTGGCAGCACTGCCAAATATTGAAATCAAAGCAAAGTTCGCAAAACTTAAGCAACGCGCGCGCCGAGCGCAGTTTATTTTGACACACTTATTAGTTTTGAATGTTTTGTGTACATATGATAATTGTGTATTAATAATGAATATTGTGCATAATGTTAACAAGCTGTGCAAAGTGATAAGATAATTATTATTGTCGCTGCGATTTGTGTCAGTGTCAACCAAAAAGCGCGCCAAGTCAAAAGTGCATTGCGTAAGTACGCAAAAACAAGTAGAAAACAAGCAATTGCTTTCAATTGTTAATTTTCTTTTATATTTTCTTACAATTCAATGTTCAATGAGCTAGTAAATTAATGCCGTTATAATTGTGATTGCTGCTCGCATGCATAATGTAGTGTTTTAGCTTATGCAAGTATGTGTGTCTTTGTGGCGTTGCCACCTTGTTGCGGTTGAGTAGGAGTGTAATGAAGAGAGTACAATTGCAAGTTAATGGCCCCGCAGGCAATTCATCAATTAAACCAAATTTGATAATTAGTAGTGTTAGTGTTAGACAGTCGCGCGGCTGGCTAACTAGAAGCGACACTTGTTTAACTTCCCACCAGCCCCCAAAGCGACCACAACAGCGCTGTTTGCTGTTGCTAGCGGAAGTAACCATTTTATACGCCTTCCTCTTTTTTTGCAATTTCGCTTGCGGGCTTAATTTTGGTTTTTGCTATACCGTCTACACATACAAGAGGCGGGGTGCTTAGAACAAAGTTATGAGGATATAGCAATTTTGATATGTAGGTGGTTTGAGGTATTTACAAGTCGGTCAGTTCATTTGTTATTCTTTTCTTTTCTGTCGTGTTTTCATAATCGTGTGTTTTAATTGCGCGTAGGCTTCATTTGGATTTTTCTAGTAGGTTGTTGTCACAGTCTCAGTTTTAATTAAACACAATACACATTTTCCGCCTTTTGCAGATTTGTTTTTTCTTACTTTTTGTTCATCGTGTTATTGCTATTGTTGTTGTTGTTAGTTTTTATGAGCGCCTTAATTGCTCTTGCCCCGCGCTCTGGCATCTCGTTGTGAACATCTTAATTACATAATAAAAATTATTTCGTTTTGCAATTCCTAAATCTTAGTTTCATCTCTAATGCGGTAGCTCGAATGAATTTTGCGCAAACTCATTTTCATAATTTTTATGGCTCGTTTAGTTTTGGGGTTAAGATTTATGTTGTGTTTCTTACAGATTTAACCAACAGATATGGGAACATTGAGAAAGAGAAGATTCACCAAGGCCTATTTATCTATCTATCTTTTGGCTCTTTTTCGCTCTAGTTAGTTTTGGATGTATGTGCTGCTGATTAATCTATTTTAATTTAATATCTCTCCTACAGATGAGCGGCAAGCGAACCCGCAGCTTCAAATGTGCCGTGCATCAGCGGGATCGTGAAGTTTGCTCTGAGAACGACTTTCAGTTGGTGCTCAGTGAGCCGCCGCTCTTTAGAAAGATGGTGCATGCGGTGGCCGTGGAGGTGCTGCCGGAGGAGCGTGATCGTAAATATTATGCGGATCGTTATACATGCTGCCCGCCACCGTTGCTTATAATACTGGTCACAATTGTCGAGGTGCGTTAATCTTTTCTCACTCTTGAATACTAATTGAATTGGGAATTGTGTATAGCTGGGCTTCTTTGTGTATCATACGCTGGCGTCGGGAGAGGCGGCGCCATCGGGACCAATACCCACCGATTCCATGTTCATTTATCGACCCGATAAGCGCCACGAGATCTGGCGATTTGTGCTCTATATGGTGTTGCATGCCGGCTGGTTTCATCTTGGCTTCAATGTCGCTGTTCAGCTGCTTTTTGGCTTGCCGCTGGAAATGGTGCATGGCTCGTCGCGTATTGCCTGCATTTATTTCTCGGGCGTGCTGGCTGGTTCCCTTGGCACCAGCATCTTTGATCCGGAGGTGTTTCTCGTGGGCGCCAGTGGCGGCGTTTATGCCTTGCTTGCCGCACATCTGGCCAATGTGCTGCTCAACTACCACCAAATGCGCTACGGTGTCCTGCGTCTAGCATTTATACTCATCTTTGGTAAGTTTTTTTTTCACTCTTGTTGTATTTTTGGGTTTCAAATGTTTCGCTTGCAGCCTCCTTTGATTTTGGATTTGCCATTTATGCACGCTACGCTGGTGAGGATTCGTTGCCTGGTCAGGTTGGCGCCAGCTCGGCAGCCGTCTCGTATGTTGCACATTTAGCTGGCGCTGTGGCAGGTCTAACAATCGGCCTGTTGGTGCTCAAGAACTTTGAGCAAAAGTTGCACGAACAATTGCTCTGGTGGATAGCTCTGGGCACCTATACGGCTCTCGTTGTCTTTGCCGTTGCCTTCAATGTGCTCCATGGTATGACTTTGTTAAATATGAGCGTGGAGAAGATTCGCGTCACCGAGACATACTTTAATGACTTTCAAGTATAACAGCAAGCTCTGTCTCTCTCTCCAAGGATATTTATCAATTTACTTTATTGTTTTCATATTTATTTTTTTTTTCACTATTCGTTGAAGTTTTTTGTTATTTAGTTTATTGTTTGTCCAATTGGACAGTGAATAAGTTTATAGTTTCATCGTTTTGTTGTAAAAATCATAAAAAATGCGTGCAATATACGTATATACGGACACGATATATATATACGAATATATATATTTGTACAGCGTAGACAATCGTCTCTTTCTATACGTTATTAACGCATTTTCGTTCTTGTTTAGCTTTAAATTTCGATATTTTGTACACGCTTCGTTTTAAGAGTACAAAAGTTAATTGTAATCGACAAGAAAATTTATATATATATATATATACACATATGTATTTACAAGAAATTGGAACTGATTAGATTTACATATATACCAACTTGATGCTCAACGGATATTTGCAAATCACAAATTAAAGACTATTTTTCTATAGGCTTAAGCAAAAACAATAATTAAGCTATAATTGAATAAAAACATGCTTAAGTCCTTACATCTTTATATATATATATATTTATATTGAAACCAATATTGGAAGAGTGTATTCAAAATTTTTTCAGAATTGTCCCATTGCAGGCCTTATATCACCGGTCGGGGAACCGGGGTAAACTACCCAAAATGAGGTAAAAATTAAATGTTTGGGGGTAAAAATGAAACTTTTGTGGGTAAAAAGTATATATTTTTAATTTATAAAACAATAAAAACGGTTTGAGAAAATTTAAAAGAATTTTGTTCATGCTTCCTCTCTCTGTTCCAAAATCAATGAGAGAGAGAGAAGAAAGAGAGAGAGAGAGAGAAGAAAGAGAGAGGGAGAGAGAAGAAAGAGAGAGGGAGAGAGAGAGAAGAAAGAGAGAGGGAGAGAGAGAGAGAGAGAAGAAAGAGAGAGAGAGAAGAAAGAGAGAGAGAGGTAAGAGGGAGAGAAGAAAGAGAGAGAGAAGAAAGAGAGAGAGAGAAGAAAGAAAGAGAGAGAAGAAAGAAAGAGAGAGAGAAGAAAAAGAGAGAGAGAGAGAAGAAAGAGAGAGAGAGAAGAAAGAGAGAGAGAAGAAAGAGAGAGAGAGAAGAAAGAGAGAGAGAGAAGAAGAGAGAGAGAGAGAGAGAGAAGAAAGAGAGAAGAAAGAGAGAGAGAGAGAGGGGGGAAAGAAAAGAAAGAGAGAGAGAGAGGGGGAGAGAGACAGATACCAAAAGAGAACTTTGGGAAAGCTCGAAAGCAGTCGCACTTATACACAAACTCATTGCACACTCAACTAATAAGATCAAATTCCTTCATGACTTACTTGAATTTTTGAGAATCGCGGAGGAGGGCCTTTTTTTATGTATTTGGTAAAATGATTATTTTTTGTGCATATTTTGATTGTTTTAACCCATTCACCACCCATACACACATATATATACACACACACACACACACCAAAACACACACACGTGCACACGTATATAAAGACAAAATAACAAATGTAGGCTATGCTATAAACTTATTTTTTGCTCTTCGCCAATGGGGTAATGTCAACTTACACAACAATAATTGGGGTAATGATTAAAACAGTTCCCCGACCGCTGCCTTATATATATATATATACAATGAATAACGGTAACTCTACCTCAAATCGGTAAAAGTTGATAAGTTAAACTTAAATTGCATCTGAAACTGCCCTTATGAAAGAAATCATCACTGCCAGCTTTAGTAAATAATAATAATATTAAAAAGAGCACCAACTGAAAATTTAACAAAAGTTATTTGTATTTTGTACAGATATTGAGAAATCTAATAAAGTAATCAAAATATAAATCAAATTTGGTTTTGGGTAGTTTTCCTAAGTTGTGCTAAAAAAAAGGTTAAAGGTAAGACGTGAAAAATATGTGCATAAATATTTATAACCTATCCAGACACGCAAAGCTTTCAAAAACTTTTGAGTTATCATAAAAAGATCTTAACATAAGTCTACATCTCTATCAAAATCCTTGGATTTTCTTTGCGTGTTAAAATGAGGGTTGTGATGTTGAAATGCGAAAAAAAAACACTATAAAATTTTCATGACAGTTTCGTGCACGCACCTGGGACAACTCTACCTGACAGCAACACAACCAACACAACTACTCCAACCACCCACTCCCCCACCCTCCCACCACTTCCTCCTTCAGTTGTGCTGTCAACAAAGCATTGCAACTTGGCTTTTGTTTTTTTTTTGCTGTGTAACTGTTTTTCGTATGCTTTTGATGTCCCCACTTAACTCCCAGGCAACTGCTTTGGCAAAAATAACAACGACCCAATCCTCAGTTCTCGCATTGACACGATCCTGCAGTTAACAAATCCCGGCGGACACGAATTTATGTTTGTTTGAGCATATTTCACCGTTAGTCGTCATTCGTCAGGCGTTGCCAGCGTTGACAAAAAAAAAACAAAGCAAGAAGCAGAGAAGGCAACAACAAATCCAATGGTGAATAGCCAAAATGATATAAGCAAATAAACTGTTGGCCCAAACTGTTGGCTGGGAATTGAAACTGTGAGTCGAAATAGAAACGGAAGGACAACAAAATTAAGCTGACGTTTTGCACTTGGACAAAGGATAAAATTTGATGCTGATTAATGCTTGATTCGCTTTTGCTCTAATTAAGAGCTGTCCGCGCCCAGGTTACGAATTATTATAAATGAAGTTTATTTATAAACAGCATTAATCTACTAAATAGGTGACAAGTAGCGAATAAATCATTTTTTTTCGGTAGAATTTTGACTCGATATGAAAGTTTTTCTTCTAGATTATTATTTTGTAAAATGTTTCAATTTGTTTTGAAAAATCCATGCACTGAAACTATTTTTGAGCTAGATTCCATTCATGGAAATTGGTATTAAATTTATCTAAAATATATAAAAAGTATTTAATTTTACTAACTATAGTTAGTTGAAAGCTTTCAACGTTCTCAAAGTGAATAAGCTTTTGGTCCTCATTTTAGATTTTTATGGTAAAGAAAAATAAATCTTGTTAAGTTTTTAATTGACTTCTAAACGCTATTTGCTACTTCACCACACACACACACACACACACATGGGAATCACTAGCCAGTAAATAAATCATATCAATAAGAAAAGGAGCAGAGTAGAGTAGAGTGTATGAAGCTTGTTCCTTTACCAGTTGACTGTTGTCTTCTGTGTTGTTGTTGTTGTTGTGGCTGGAGTTGAGCAAACATGTTTATAAAAAGTACAAGTTAATATTTATGTAATGCAGCCTAGCTACGATACAAAAGTGCAACGAGGAGTTGGATCATTACATTGACATATTCATGCACGCGCGTTCATGTATCAAGGAATTCCACTGAAGAGGCGAACAATGCCAATGCCAATGCCAATGCCAAAGCCAATGCCAGATGATGATGGTAGCAGGGTGAGCCGGATGGGTTTGGTTGGGTTGGGTGAGCACTGGCTGACCATGCACTGTTCACCATGTAAAATGCGAACGTTTGCGTCCCACGCGTCTCAAACAGAAACAGAAATCAACCTGCATTTTGTGGCATGGGCTTTTGTTGTATGTGATGACAGCGATGCGATGTGGAAAAGTAACTCACAGTTGGTTCTGGTTATTGATTCTCAATCTCTCTCTCTCTCTCTCTCTCGCTCCATCTGACATTCATTGGTTGTCTTTATCTGCGACAGTGGACACGGTGCATGTCCATGCAATGCAATGGTTATCAAAAAAGGTCTCCTTGTACCTGTCATAAGGCCCACTGAAATATTGTGCCCAGGAATGCAGATCCCAAAACAGACTCAACTCCAACTCGCCTCAAGCCTTTTGCCATTCGCAGTTGGAACTTTTTTGCTGTATTTTAATAAACTCTTGGACACAGTTAAGAGGTGTAATTGAGGTGGAGCCTGCTTCAGGATTCGTGCATTTATCTCACTTGGCGCCGGGCAAATATGGAAATTTGCTGCACGCCTTTTTATGCTTTGTGGCATGCGGCAAATATATATTTTTTTAAAATACCTTTTGTGCCGTTGCCGCTTTATTAAGTACTTGTGGCACTGCAGTGTATCCTGACTGCTAAAGGGTCCTTTCCATATCCTTCTGCTATAATTAATTGTTGCGACCTGAATATGTATATGACTAGAAGTGGCAACCCTAGTATCTAAGGATTTCTATGGATTAAACACACTTGCGAACAGAAGTTACACTTACAGAAAAGAACCTTATAAAACCCTTGAGGTTTAGTTTAAAATCCAAAGCTGTTTCTTGGAGCTATGGAAAATGTTTTATTTTCATTTGAAAACTTGAAACGACCTTTAAAAAACCCTTAAGGTTTATTTCTAAATCCAAAGCTGCATGGAAAATGGGTAAGTTCCATTTACAAAACTTGAAAGAACCTTAAAAAAAACTTGAGATTTAGTTCGAAATCCAAAGATGTATAGAAAATGTTAAAGTTCCATTTAAAATATTTTGTTCTAAACTAAACCTAATTGCCTCCTTTCATAAATGTGCTGCAAGCTTTGTCAGAAAACTAAAATACACTTTGTAAGAGTATGCCACACAAAAAGAAAAAAAATGTTTAGAAAACAAGTGGCAAGCTGAATTGCAACAGCAAGAACTTTCCTAGTGCCAGCGGCAGTGCCAAAAAGCCGCTTGACCCCGCCAGCTATAACAAAGGAGGCTCCAACAGCTAAACGCTTTTTGCGGCCAGAGCTGAAAGTAATTATACAAAAATGCGACACAAATGTTGAAATAATAAGGCGCCTGGTCTAACCGCAAACAATGCACAATTTGCAAGGATTTCATTTACAGCCGAGCCGAGCAGTTAAAAAGGAAGGCAACACAAATTAGCGACGCGTTGTTGCAATGAATGTGAAAATGAGTTGGAGTTGGGGTAAAGACAAAATCAGAGTGCGGGTTTGCTCCGTCAGCTTAGGGTTTAATCTATGCAATCTGTAAGTGTATGTGTGTGTGTGTGTCATCATCATATAGAATTTGGTGAATAGACTGTGGCCTTTATGGTACAACCTTTTAGGTTAATTGCCTTTTGCGGGTGTCGCCAGCACTTTGTTGCAATCCAAGGTTCGACTCTACGTCTATTTTGGTCAAGTTACTTAGTTGCCTGCCTCATATGAGGTCATTGTGGCTTCATCAACAACTTTGAATTGCGACTTTCAACTTACGAGCCACCCTAAAAAGCCACCCACTCAGGCAGCAGAAACGAAAGTGAGAGACAAAATTAGTTTTCATTTATGCAGCATGTCGCCTTACGCGACATCAAGCTCCTGCTCTTTCTCTTTCTCTCTCTCGCGCTGTCTCTTTCTGTGCGTGTTGAATGGCAATTTAAGTCTCGGTTGTCTCTTCCCAATTTCAGGTGCTGATGAGTTCCCATATGCTGAAGACAGTGTTGTCACCTATTGTTGAAACTAAAATGCAGCTTGAAGAGGGAAAAAGCTAAAAAAAAAAAACTTAGTTTCAACTACAAAATTAAATTTATTTATTTAAATCTTTCTTTTTGTAATATGTTAACTGATTTTGTCCCCTATTGTGAATGTTTAACCATGTCATTAATCTTTTAAGCAAAAGCTTTTATTTTAGCCTTTAACAGATGCAACAAAAATTGACAAAATATTTTAATACGATAAGCCAATAAAGTTTAATAACTTGACACTTATTAAAAAAATATGAATTTTAACAGATTTCGATTTGTAAAGTCAACAGATTTATAACTTAAAACAAGCCAAAAAAAAAAAAATTCGGCTTTTGATATAAAAATATTTTTTACGCTTCGTGGCACACTGTCAGTTGCAGACAACAAAGGATTTTGCGTTATGTCAAAGTCGTTGCAGACATTTTCATAATTTTCACATGTTCAAAATCCCAGGTGTATGTATCTGTGTGCGTGTGCGTGCGTGTTAAGCTGTCAACGTTAGAGGGGTGGGGGGGAAGTGAGGTGAAATGTATGAGATAGCACCCGGTTGGGTGTGCCGCTTAATTGCCACAGCTCACGGTTTCGAATGTGTTATTTAGAAGGATATAACGAGTCAGCTGAATGTCAACCTGCTGATATGAAACCCCATTCACAAGGTCATTTAAATGGAAGCTCGGTTTTATTAAGTTTTTTAACTAAAGGGATTATTGTAAGTATGATTTTGATTAACTTTTATAAACTTTTTCAAGAATTGAAAGATTTTTTAATGAAGATTAAGTGAAGGAATCTTTAAGCTTACTTTCGTCATTATACTATATGATTTTTGTATACTTTAACACACTTTTCCTAGAATTGAAAAGTGAACTTATTGAAGATTAAATGAAGGAATCTTTGAGTTTACTGAACTAAGTTTATTTAAAAGTCAGTTTAAAGATTTCTTCATTATACTATATAATTTTGAATATACACTTTTGCTATAAATGACAAGTTTTTTTGAGTTTACTTAGCTTAGTTGATTTAAAAGTCAGTTTTAAGATTTCTTCACTATACTATATTATTTGAAAAAATTGTGTTTGAGTTTGAAAACTAACAATGGCTGATTCAAAGGAAGTACAGGCTGATCTGCCCATAGAGATAACCTATAGCGTTTTCAACAGTGAATCCGAGATGAAACAAATCCAAAACCTAATCGCAACAGCTCTCTCCGAGCCATACTCCATATATACGTATCGTTACTTTGTCTACAATTGGCCGCAACTCTGCCTCTTTGCGCGGCATGGTGAACGCTATGTGGGCGTCGCAGTATCCAAGTTGGAGGACCGTCCAAACAAGCGACAAGGCTACATAGCCATGTTGGCCGTGGAGCCCAAGTATCGTCTGCTGCAGATTGGCACCACGCTGGTGTTAAAGTCAATTGAGGCAATGGTATTGGAGCAAGTGGATGAGATTGCATTGGAAACGGAACTGAGCAACAAGGGTGCATTGCGTCTATACGAAAGTCTTGGCTTTATAAGGGAGAAACGTTTGCTGCGGCACTATATGAATGGTGCGGATGCACTGCGTCTCAAACTGTTCTTGCCATGGAGTGAAAATTTTCAGTAACTTTTCAGTTTTTACTGTTGTGTTGGGTTTAGATAAAGATGTTGCTTAACTGAATCTCTTGCTTTCTCCTTCTCTCTTACTGTCGTTGTGTGCCGTCAATTAGCGCCCCATGGCGAGGCATCAACAGAAGCCGTTCAAAACTGAATGACTTCAGGTAACGCAAACCATTTGATGGCCACCTAATTGAGTGCAACAACAAGGATGTGTATGGATACTAAGGATACTAACCATTACCCTTTGCCCAGCAGCAGCAGCAGCCGTTTGGGTTAATTGCCCTTCAGGGTCACATCAAATGACTTCTTGGGCCATGGAGTTGTTAGGCGAGCTCTCTTTTAGCCACTTATGATAACTATATGTGTAAGTATGTATGTGTTTGTGTGTGTGTGGCTAAGAGGTGGTCTTTTGTTGGCAATAAGAATCTTGGCTTTTATAATACTAAGGTAAGATACTTTTATGTCTTTACTTTGGTTAAAATAGATATGGTTTTTCCTATCGAACAAAGTAGCTTTTTACTGTTGTGATTTCCGTATGGAATGAGGATCTTTGTAAGATTTTCGTATGCACAAAAAACTTGGCGGGCGATCGGAGATTGCGTGAAGATGCAAGTTTTTGAATTTATTATTGTTTTGCTTAGCTGTATGTATTTTTTGGCATTAGAGTTGTACAAATATTGATCTCTTTTGGCCAAACACTCGATAAGGGCCACGCTCTTGTTCGTTTGCCCTCTTACGAACGTTGATCTTTGATCCCCACTTGAATCAGCTTCCTCAGTTGAGCCACTTGAAGTAAAAACCCGCTTCACCTTTGGACCAAATAAAGCTCCCTCTCTCTCTCACTCTCTCTCACTCTCTTTCTCTCTCTTTGTCAGCTTCTGGGGCAGGTGGCACGCTTGGAGGCTGCCCGCTGACTCTGACCAGTTGACCAGATAAACAGTGCAGACCAGATGACCAGTTGCAACAATCACAATCGCAATCGCAATCGTAACGTTGCAAGCTTCAGTTGCCTGCCTTGCGGCGGCGTTGATTGAGTTGCACCTGCCATTCGCAGAAAACAAGCCAAACGGGCCAGACTACAGAGTAAAGAAACAGAGAGGGCGAGTGGGTGCGAGGTGGAGAGGGGGAGGTGCAACGGGCTGGGCTACTTGATGACCGACGCCCGATGCTCGCGTTATTTATGTGGATGCTTTTTTTTTTTTTTGGGCTCAAGTCTCAAAGTCTTTGTCGTTCTCTCTCTCTCTCTCTCTCTCTGTGAACTGTCGTTGACATTCTGACTGAATTTCAATTTGATGGCTTGTCGACGGCATCAGCTTCTGTCTTGACTCCCAACACACACAAACACACACACACATAAATCTTAGCTTGAGGCATAAGGAGGTGGTAGGGAGGAGGTAAGGAGGAGGCTAGGCGGTGGTAAGGAGGAGGTAGAGCGGTGGTAAGGAGGTGGCAAGGAGGTGGTAAGGAGGTGGTAAGGTGGCAAGGACTAACGAGCTGTGTAATCCTGGACCCAACATGATTTTCATCTCGCTCGCACTCGACTGATTTCCACAAATTTCCCAAAACTATTAACTTCATGACAACATATACTGTTTGTATATGTTTGTGTGTGTGTGTGTTTGTATATTATTATTTATCATTTGTGTTGTTAATATGCAGAAATAATTAGCAGATGCAATTCAATTCTCGCCTAATTATAAATGCTAACCAGCTGACATCAGACACATATTATTATATGCATAAATCGTTTTTGGCCTCTTTGATTATGCAGAATGGATAATGATTGAATATTTAATTCAAATCATATGAAGACGCATTCGTGCGTATTGTATGTTGCAAGTATAACTGTTGCAAGTGCAATAATACCAGGAAAGGATTAGTTTAAGTTGTGACTTGAAGCGAAATCTCTACGTGTTAATGATGAGAACCCTTTCGGACTCTTCTTAAGTCGAGTACTCTCTACCCTTAGCTAAACTTTCTTGTTTACTTTTAAATCTTGAGTTGATACTAGTTCACTAAAAAGTAAAGGAAAAGAACCCCATCGCACCTTTCTTTAAGTCGATAACTCTCTACCCGGAACTTAGTTGATTATTAAAGATCAAAAAGGCAAAGTACCCTGTCGGACGTTTCTTGTAATCGATTACTCTGTACCCTAATCTAAACTTTCCTGAAGTCAAAGTTCAGCATAAAAAAGGCAAAGAACCCTCTCGTACCTTTCTTTTAGTCGATTACTCTCTACCCGAAACTAAACGATCTTGTTCAAGGAAAATAACCTTATTGCAGCTCTCTTTAAGTCGATTACTCTCTACCCTTAACTAAACTTTCTTCTTCACTTTAAAATCCTTAAAGCGATTTCATGCCGCAGCTGAAAACTTCGACATTTGTCTATCCATTAAGCATATTGACACTTGAAATTAATAAAATATGTATTTATTTATTGTGATAATCGACATGACACATAAATTAGTTGAATTCCTTTGGGGGATTTTCCGTTTTAGCTGTAAATGAAATTTCCTGTTAAAAAATGCACAATTTAAATTCATTCATAATTTAGACATTTATTTTGTTTAATTTTTAATTTATTTAGTTTTGTTTTTCATTGCTATGTTTCTTCTTCTTTTTTTTTGTCTTGTTCTGGACACAAACATGTGTCAAAGGGGGGAGGGTTGATTTGAGACTGGTAGGGGGGGGGGGGGGTGGGGGTCACAACTATTATTTTCTTTAGCTTAGCTTTTATTTTATATATATATCTATTAAAGTTAATGTATTTCTTTTGTTTTGGGGAGATTTTTTTTTTTGGCTTACGCTTTGCTGAGTTTTACGCTTGATTAACTCTTGATTTCAAGTGAATAAATATTATTTTGTTTTTATTATTATTGTGAATAATAATAATTCTATTTTCGTTCAATATGTCAAGAACTAACTTTCTACACGATAATATTGATATCTTTTTCGGTTTTAATAAATATTTCGATTACTTTAATTATCTTTGGCTTTTCGGTTTTGTATTCCTTTTTTTTTTTGTAACTTTGCATGGGGATGATTAAATATTTGTGTGTGTGTTTTTATGGATATTGAACGCATTTAAGTGGATTTAATTTAATTTAATTTCATTATTGTTTGCTGTGGTTTTTTGCTTTTGACTAGTGTGCGACTTAATAATATTTACAATTTCAAACAATTTTTTATGTCTAGTTTTTTTTGTTTTCTTTTTTTACATATACATATTTAGTACATATATATATCTAGAGTGTTTATTTATTTAAATAATTAAATAGTCTATACTATAAACAAAAAAGGGTTTTTTCTGTTCTGATCAAATTCATTAGGCTTTTATCGCAAAATCCTATTAATAAATTAAATTGTAATCAAACTAAACGGTGCCAATAAATACATAATAAAAAAAAATAAAACACGAGCAAAAATGAACTATAAACATTGTAGAGGAAATCATAGCGATTAGTTATAGTTTTTTTTTTTTTGTCAGTATTTTTCCTTCTTCATCGAGGGTGGGGGTTGGTTTTGTGTTCTTTTTGTTTTGTTTTGTTTTACACGCAAAATAAATTCAGTCTTTGGTTCTATCACAACATTTGTTTACACGTTTCGGCCCGTTCTTCAAATTTGAGTTTTTGTTCATTTGAGTGATTTGGTTGTTTTTGTTGTTGTTCTGCTTTTCGGTTGTTGTTTTGCGTGAAATGTTGGAAATGAAACGCGCTAACTACGATATAACGGAACGAAACGGAACGAAAAGTAAAGCCGAACGAACGAACGAATTTCGAATTTAGTTTTAAACTAAAATCTCATTTAAAAACTTTCTTTCGTACTTCTTTTTTGTTTTCTGTTTTCTTTCTATGTGTCTATGTATCTCTCCTGGGTTTAGTTAAGTTTTGCTTTTGGTTGCTTAGGAAACGCCCAAGTCGTGAAGCAAATGTTGTGTAATCACCTCGCCCTGCTCCTCCATCAGCTGTGCGGTGACAGTGTTGATCAGATTGAAGACAATTGCGAACACAGTGAAGGCACAATAGACGCCCAGCGCCAGCCACCAAATCAGCTGTTCATATTCACGATGACCGAAATTTTTCAACACTAGAAAACCAATTGTCAAACCCGCCAGCGCACCAGTCAAATGTGCAATATAGGATACTTGAGGTCCTTTGGCAAACGCAGGTGTTGTGGCTCCATCAAAATATTGCGTATAGAGTGCATAACCCAAATCGCAAGATACTGTAATCAAACAGAGCAAACAAAGGGAAGATTCAAGGTTAGTTTGTTATTAAACTTGAAGTTTTTTTATGTTAACTTACCAAAAATGACGACGGAGCCCAGCTGCGTGGATGAAGATTTCATGTGTGCGAAGTTTAATGTGATATTGGCCAAATGTGCTGCCAACAAGGCATAAACACCACCGCTAGCACCGACCAGGAACACCTCAGAGTCCACAACGCTGGTGCCCAAACTGCCAGCAAAGACGCCCGCCAAATAGATGACACCAATGCGCGCTGTTCCATGCATCACTTCCAGCGGAATGCCAAAGAACAGCTGAATTATGATATTGAAGCCCAAATGGAACCAGTTAGCATGCAGGAACATATAGCTGAAAAATCGCCAGACTTCAAGACGACGATCGGGTCGATAGACTAACACTGAATCGCTTGGTATTGGCACGGGCAAACCAAAGTTCTGGGCGGGCATTGTATAACGGTCATAGGCAAAGATTGCAATCTGCAAGAGCAACAAAACAAAACATAACATGAAACATTAGCTAAAGTCAAAAGGGGGAATTCTATTGGGGGGCAGCTGTTGTGATTTATGTTGTTGTTGTTATTGTTGTGGCAGCACGCGACGTTTGGAATTCATGTGTTCCAAATAGAGGACAAGCAGTCAAACACAAACACAAACACACACATATACATATACATGCAGACAGGCTTGCATAAAGGAGTGTTGCTTATAGTCCTGCCAACTTTATTTTGGCATTCGCTTAAACTTTTCTAGCTTGCTTCCTTGCACTCACTCAATCTAACTATCTCCCTCAGCCGCACTCTCCTTCGTTTTTCGTGTCTGCTTTTAGTTTTTATTATGCTCGCATTATTGTTGTTGTTGTGGTTCTTGTAGCTTGTTTACAATCGATTTTGGGGGCGCCAGGCAGGCAGCCAGAGACGGAAAAAACTTCTTACGTTTGCCTAAGGCTGTGTGTGTGTGTGTGTCTGCGTTAGTGTAAGAATGCGCAAAAGAAAGCAGCAAGCAATTTTATCGCTTTTAGTTGGAAGTTGAGAATTTGTAAAGTTCTTCAAGAAATTTTATTGCATTTTGCGGTTCCTTGATTCAATAATAATAATAAATTATCAACAGCCACTAAAATCGTATTAACTATAAACTGCTGCTGCTCAAAATAAACGACAAGCGTGTAGGCGAAGTTTGCAATTACAACAACTACGATTGGAGACAAACGGAAATGAAACACGAGCAGAGTTGTATACTTTTTAATTACAAATATACCACAAGTTGTTTTCTACTTTTGAATGTGTAACAACATTTTTGTTATGAATGCAATACTTTAAGTATTTTATAGATTCTTTAACAAATACTATTACTCAACAAGTTTGAACTGTGCAAAAGGGACATTTGTTAATAGTGGTGAAATATTGAACTCACCTCAATGACAGAGATCATCAATATGAACCAGGGCCAATGTTTGCGATGCTCGAACTTGAGCATTGTCAAATCATCCGAATCCAACGCAGGCAGATTGCAGTCAGCAATCTTTGTTGTTGTTGTTATTGTTGTTGCAGGTGATGTTGCTGCTGTTGTTGCTGCCGCTGCCGTCGCCGTTGACGATGTCATTTTGTGAAGCGTGTCGCGCTGCATGTAAATGTGTTCGCCTTGCCGTGTGCAGCAGGTGCTGCTTGCCGTGCTGCAATCCGTGTCATATGACGACGACGACGACAATGTTGAGAATGAGGATGAGGTTGAGCAGGAGCGGGCAAAGGAGCTAGTCGCTGGAATGTCAATAATGGTTGCCGCTGTTGCTGTTTGTGTTGTTGTTGTTGTATTTGTTGTTTCCTCTTCCTCCTCTGCTGCCGTCGTTGTTGTTGCATCCACTTCCAGTTGCAGCTTTGTGTGTGTTGTTGTTGTTGTTCTCGCTTCCATTTTTGTAACTTAAGAAAAAAAAAGTCTTTTTGCTTTTTTCAGTTTGCTGTAACGAAGAAAAAATGTGAAAAGCAAAGTTTATAATTAATTTACTGCGACGCACAATAAACAAAAATCAATTAAGTGCATAAATTATTCATATAACAAGCAACAACAACTACAAAAAGCAACAACAATAACAAGCAAACTTGAAGCATTTCTTCATCTTCTTCTTGTTCTTCCTTTGCGCTGGCATTTTGTTTATCAGTCGCAGAACTTTCGACTCTCTTGCATTCCTAGACGGACGTAATCCACCATACACCCCCGCTCCCCCCGCGCTGCCCCATTGTCGTTTCCTCTTGTCTGTTTGTATATTTTGTTTGGTTATGTTACTTTGTATGTAGGTCAGCAGTAACATCTTCGTTCGTTCGGCGGGGGCGAAAGGGAGCCATTAAATTTGATAGTCTCTCTCCAGCCTGCAAGTATCTATCCCTACCCCTTCCCCCCTCCACCTTAAGGGTGGGTTTCCCAAAACTAAAATTAGCCAGCAAAAGGCGCACGTCGGACGAACAAAATATTTACTCCAAGGCGACGTCATTTTCTTCATCTTCCCTCTCGTTCTCACTCTCGCTCGCATTGTAAGTTATCTGTGTTCTTTATTTCCTTCTCCGTCTGCTTTACGCAGGGGCAAGGGGCGCGACTTTGTCTAAGCTATTTTTATGTAATATGTTTTCAAGTTGTATTTTTCTGCAAGTTTTAAGTTAAAGTTGTTGACATAACTAAATGGCTTTTAAATTAACTGCAGTTTCTCATTATTATTGTTGTTGTTGTTGTGTTGGAAGGCCGTTTGGACTAATGGGCTAACAAAGCAATCAGCTAATAACAGCAAATTTAACAAATTATGTTAATCGCATTCGTTTCAATTACCAAACAAATCACTAATGACATTTTTGTAAGCTGCACACACACACACAACGAAGAAAGAGAGGAGATGAAAAAGAAATCTTTGCATTGTGCTCACATTTGCACGCCTAAATTGACTTAAATTCTGTTTTAAGTCGCTCAACAATAGGCAAAAGTTTCAAATTTTTTAACGTCTTACATTGCACAATACGCACACACACACACTCGCATTCATAGCTGCGCAACGCTCACTTCCTCCCACCCACACACACACACACACAGACATAAAACGTTTGGTTCGACTCAAGCTTGTCTCTTTGGCAAGTGCTGCACGCACACACACTCATTTACTCATTTGCTGGCTCGCTTACTCATAATTTTTGAGAAGTTAATGTTGTTGTTGGTGTAATTATGTTTGTGTGGGAGAAGCTCGAAGCGCACTTCTAACTGTGCATGTTTGTTGTTGTCTTGCTTGGTTGCCTAGCAGCGCAAAGCGAGGGCGGTAAGTAACAGTTTTTTTTTTCTGAGTGTGTTGGGCATTTCAATATGGCACGAAATCGGCGCCGCTGCTGATTAATTAATTAATTTATTTATTAATTTTTTTTCAAAGCGGAATTTACATTTTGCGCAAGCTGCACTAAATAAGCAAAGAGCATGAAAAAAACAACAACAAAAATTTTAGTTATTTTTGCTTGCGTGTTGCACGTTTGCCAATTAACACACACTCAGAGTTGCAGGCTGCAGATGGCAGACAACAGACAACGGACAGCAGACATGTTGCGTATGATTTGCACGTTCGTAAGTGCAATAAATGAAATGTAACTCGAACTCAAACTCAAACTTCAACTCAAAAAATAGTTTCACATGACCCCTGCCACAAATTGCAGTTTGCACTTTGCAGCGTTGCAACAAACACAAACAAACATACGTGTATATAATTGCATTCATGTTGGCATTTTTTTTTTGCTACCACCCCTAATAATATAAAAAAAAAGTCTGTTGAGTTGAACAAACCCATTAAGTGCCCCTTTTTGCTGCACTCATTTAAGCGTTTCTTTTTTTTTGTTGTTAAGTGACAATTTCTACTGCAATTTTTACTCATTAAGGTCAAAATTGCTGCTGTCTTACCTTTAGATACTATATATATAGTATATAGTATGATATTTTTATTTTCTTTGAAATAATTTTTTATTATTTTTGGTATCCAAAAAATGTTAAAGGTTCGTCGCGTTTTTTAATCCAAGTGCTGCTTGAGTTAGTTCGTTGTTATAATTATAGCTTTTCACTTTGTATTTATTTCACTGCTGCTGCTTGCCACAATTGGTAATAATTTTGAACTTTGTTTTAATGCTCATAAAATTCATTATGAATTTTCTTTCATTTCTTGTTGTTGTCACACGCACATTTGAACACCTGAATATTTTTTTTTTGGAGCGACGAATTATTTTTGTTTGTTAACTGAATTTCGAGTCTCACGCCAGCGCAACTGAATCGTGAATCGTTTTTATTCTTTTCTTGAAATATATATATTCTTGGACGATGCTCTTGCATTCACGTCTCGCACGCAACTAAAGCAGCTCCAAGCAAGTGCCGCTCTTTAAATAGCTGGCTGCGCAACTTCTCACATACGCCGCGAGCGTATGGGGGTGGGTTGCCATCATACCAGGCAGGTGAGCCAAAAGAGCGAAAAAGTGAGAGAGCGAGTGTCACAACATGTTCCAAGCAAGACAGCCGGCTGCAAGCAAATGCATTTCTGTTATTTATTATGAGGCCAAGTAGTTGTTAAAGCTGATGATGTGCAATTGAAATTTAATAATTTAAATAAGGCTGTTTCATATAAAGCAATTTGAAAGGCTAAATTATCTTATTAAAGGTGAGTAAAGAGTAAAGAGCAACGAAAAAGATTGAGAGAGAGCGCACTCAGCTGCAGTTGGACATCAAACATGTTGTGTTTTCGTTTTTGTGGCTCGAGAGAGTAAGAAAGAGAGAGCGTATAAGAGTGGCGCAACATGTCTGCTCACCCCAAATCCGGTCTTTTAAACTTGAGTTCATTTGGCAAGCGTCAATAGCACCGCAAACTTCTTATGCTGCGCATTCCATTCAAACCATTCATGCCAATACAACTTACTCTTTGTATATATCCGTCTAGCATTTTGTGTGTTTTTTGCCTTGATTGAATTTACACAAATATGCGTAATATGCGATTAGTTCATCATTTTGCAATGCAGTTGAGCTGTTTAATGGAATACGAATACGAATACGCATACGCATATAACGGTATGATTCATCAACGGTATTACCAATCTCTATCACTGACTAAACTTAACGCAAAAAAAAAATCCATCTCTTTGTGATGAAACTTTTGTTGCTGTTCAGTTCTAGGTAAATACTTTAATGAAGAAAGCAACTTGTATTTCTTTGTTGTTAATGAGACTTTTTTGTATAGGATAAATGATATTGGTGAAACCTTAGTTTCAAATGGAATTTTAGTTGTATAACTGATTTCTAGAGCATGTGTAAGAACTTAAAATAAATATATCTTAGGTTAGTTTATTTATTTTTTTATGATTTTATCTTAAGTTTTGGGTTGGAAAAGTTATTATAAGTAAGATCCTTAACGTTCTTTTCGAATGGTTTCTCTTAAGTAAATCTACATTCGTATTATGTAAAAAATCCTCCAAAAATTTCCACAAAAAAGGGAATATCCCATTTTCTGAAGCGTGCCACAATCAAAAATCATCCATAGACAGATGTTTTTAGTATTATATAAGGCAGGTGGGTTTACTCGAAATCAACACAGAATGCAAATCAATCAAGAATCAGAAAGTCCCTAATAACTCCTCCATATCTCTCTTTGCCTAGATAGCTAGGGATATACTTTCTTTATCTGTTTCTGAAAGAAAGTGGTTTTAAATTTCACACCTTGGTTGCAAGAGATAAAAATGCTCTTTGCTTGTTTGCTAGATCAAAATCGGTAGCAAAAATAAATATTTATACAAATTATTAAGACGAGAGACTGTGCCTCAAAATGCGTGATCCGGTGGCAGACAAAGCCTTAGAAGAAAAAAAAGGTTGAAACAGCAGTTCGCGGTAAAAGGCAACGAAATGTTGCACAAAAGGAGTAGCATGCAACAGCAGCACCAGCTCAAGAGTTGTGTAGCAGGATCAGTTGTGTGTAGGACAACTAGTACGTGTCTACGTGATTTGCATGATAAGCCGGGAATTTACACAGATTTTATAGATAAGACAAACACAAACACCCGCACACACGCACACACACACACACACGCACACAAAGAGGAAGTAAAATCTTGCATGCTGCATGAAAAGTGAAAATGTTTTACAGAGTTTTTAAACGCATAAAAATCACACTTAAACAACACGCACACAACTCACCGAGAGAGATGAGCTAGAGAGAGAGCATTGTGATTTATGATGACTTTTTCAACATGTGCAACATGCAACAGGTAAGCCCACACACACAAACACACACACACATACGTAGTGACCATGACCATGACCAGGCACGTCATCAGCATCATAAATCCTTTTTTCCCACGTTTTACTCGATCCGCTCGGGGAGTCATCCTCCCAGGCACGTAGGGGACTCCCAACACTACTCAAATCACAGGTCGTAGTCACTGTCACGGCAGCTTCACAGTCACAGGTACTACTACTACTACTATACACCTGTGGGCGTTTTTGTGGGCTTCCCAATCACCTGAACCAGGTCGCGGGGAAATTCCTCGGTTGTCTCTGGCAAAAACATGTGCATGCCACATGTGTCCAGAGAGAGTCAGGAAATTCCGCACTTGTTACTTGTTTGCACCAAACTGAAGTCGGTGTCCTTGCTTGCGGATTTTTTCATTTGAAAATCGCGACTTCGACTTTTGTATTGCACTTGTACCAAAAAGTTCTCACCCTCTCGGTGTGTGTGTGTGTGCGTGTGTGTTTTTCCCACACTAGCTGCAACGAATTTAGGGGCGCGTCTTGCAAAACAGTTTCCTAGAATGTGCAACGAAATTGCGGCAGGCAGTTGAGTTGCTTTAATGGAGCTGTTAATGAATATCTAGTTGAGTTAACTAAGCTGTTAGATACTGAAAGTTATATTCAGATATTCCCATGACTCCTTTAACATCCTAACAATATCCCTTTTTGTTGACCTAGGACTGGCTTATCCTGCCACAAAAAAAAACTGAGCAAAAGGAATTGTCGAGTTGTTCTAGATTTCAATTCCTTTTCTATTCATACTTTCTCTCTCTGTTTATTTACGTATTACGTTTGCCATTTGCAAAGTCAGAGCAAAGACACAGATACTATATAGCTTTGTTATTCTATAGTCTTTGGTCTTTGGTCAATTCAAATTTGCCATTTTGATGTTTCTATGACTTTTCACATGCTCCCAATTTGTGCTCCGTGCTTGAATCAACAGAACTGAAACAAAAGCAGTTGTCCTTTCGGTTTGAAATATTGGCTTAAGGACAAACCATTTGTTTGGCATACAAATGTCCTGCTTAAGAAGGAGCTGTACCGGTTGTCCAGTTGGTTTCAGTTTTGCTAGGATTAGGATGCACAATAATTTCAACAATTACTACTTGAATGCAATGTTTATGTTCAATTATAGACGGGTCAGTTCCGACTCGTCGTTGCAGCTCATTGATTGACATTTTTATTATTATGCATATAGAATTCGTCCTTTACTTCCTTTCCTTCTATCAATAACAATAAATTTCCAATTTGGCCATAATGATGTTCCACAATGAGAAAAAAAAGGAATGCAACTTAATCCAATAGATAAATTTGAGGTCCTGTCCTCGTCAGCAGCAGCAACAGCAGCAGCAGTGGCAGGAATATTGAGAGTCCTTGCAAGCAGTTCTCTTGAATGCTTTGTGTTGCAGACAGTCTCATTACTTTGGCCATTATTATACTCCACTCGCATTGCCATCAACTCAATCAATTTTTCCAATTTCCATTTACAATTGACTATCGTCGCGCCCACGACATTGCCCGACCCATCCCATCCCATCCCTGCTAACCCAACCCACTTTCTAACCGAGTAACTTGCACAACCTAGCAGAAGGTCCTTTCACTTGCAAGTTTGCTTTACAAATGGAAATTTTTTTTTTTACTTTTTGCTTGTACTTTGTGCATCGAATTTAGTTTTAAATGCACATTTTTCGATTACGATTCTGACCGTAGCTTGTTTACATTCCAGACTTGTAATACCCTGAACCCATTGAAAATGGCCAAAAAGGGTATCATGTGCAAAAACAGGCAGAAGGAAGCATTTCCGACCTCATAAAGTATATATATTCTTGATCAGCATCAATAGCCGAGTCATCGAGTTTTCGATAAGTTTCCCTGTTTTCGATATACATGTAATCGATAACAACAAAACCTTGAATTTGGAAAACTTTGAGAAGGCGTTTGAAACACTAAAGGAAATAATGACAATTTGTGCAATTTCCATAAAAATCGTTAGAGAAACACCGGAGATATGGAACATTGAAGTTAAACCAATTAACCAGGGTAAATTCTAGTCGGAATTCTCGACAAGTGCCTTCTAACTTGTTTTTAGTCTATATTTGTTCGTTGCATAATCCATTGCAATGTGTTTTTTTTTTGCATTTACTTTTGCCGTGTGTTCTTTGGCAAACTATCAAAAAACAAAACTTTCTATTTGTAATTAACAAATTACTTCAACTTGAATGAGATATGGAGAGGCAAGCAGCAGCAACAACAGCAATATCAGCTTCAGTTCAGTCATGTGCAACTGATTCCTTTCTTTCTATTTGGAATCCTTGCCAAAAAGTAAGTCAAGCAAAGTAAATTGAGATTAAACATTTTACATGACTTTATTTTAAAACTTTGAAGCTTATGGGCTACATTTTTTGGACAAGGCTTACAGTAGGAAAATTTGGCTTTTCTTGAAAAGAAAACAAATGCCAAACTAAATAACTGTAGCTAAAATTTGTTGAAGCGATAGTAAATTTATTGAGATATTTTTATATTTTTCTGAGTTTATTGATTTAATGCTGTAAATTGTTTAAAATATATTTCACAATGGCTTCAAGTTGGAAATGCAAAATACTTGAAAAGAAGTATAAAAATCCTTAAAAATATTTGACATAAATGTATATTAGGTTCAAAAGTCTTAAAATTTGCATGTTAATAGACATAAATGGGTTTCTGTTTAGTTTCCTAGCTTATTCCAAGCTTTATTTAACTAATTTGCTTTTGGTTTGGCTTCTGTGAATAATCTGTTTAATCTGGAGCTTGTTCAAAATAAACATGAGATAAACAGATTTTGCTTTTAATGTTCCCAAAGCACTTTCCTCTAATACTTCCAAGCGTTCATTAATCAAAGTAACTTATTTTTATAGCTGACAAGGCTACAGTTATAGCTTTGCCACCCTTGCAACACTGTTGACAGAAGCCACAACATATTAAAAAAAGGGTGGTCGCTGGGGGCAACCGAGACATGATGTGGCCCCCTTTTCGGACCCTGGTTGCACTCGGGGCAAACGTTGCAGTCGTTGCGCTAATCAGTTTAGGAGGCACTTGTCCACTTTAGGATGCTTTGGTTTTAATTACGCGGGGGGTCGAAAAAGTTGGACCGCAATGCGAAAGCCGCAAGCTGCAAGCTTTCTCGCTCTCTATGGTTGCATGTTGCTCGGGGTCAGCTGCAGATCCACTCAACGGCTGTGGCAAATACTCTCCAACTGATTCCCAGTTAGTTAAAGTGCTGCCAACACATTAAAACTGCAATTCATCCGCTGCCACACATGGTGTGGGTTGGGTGTTATGGGCTGTGGGGCAGGAATTGCGGTAGCTCAGCAGGAGTTGCTGCACTAATGAACATTTTATTACAAAAGTTCTCGCTCTGACTGGCGCTTGCCACCAACTGTGAGAAGGGGTTGCGAATAGCTTTAAAAAAGTTTCTACTGCTTTTTCTTTCCCTTTCTCTCCCTCTCTCTAGTTTGTGCATCTTTATTGCATTTCATTTTGGCCAAAAACGGAAGCTGTCTGCCCAATTTGATATATTGCTATACGAAGTGTAGCAAACGAAAGCTACGATATGTTCTTGTTGCATGCCCCAACATATGCGGCATCAGCTGCTTAAGCCAAATCCAAGTCGAGTTACTTGCTTGCGGCACTTGTGGGTCATCCCAGTCCAACCCCTAAGCCGGGTGGCATTCACCTTCAACCCTTTCGGTTGGGCTGTCTGGCGAGTGTCTGCATTGCTCGCCTCCCAAATTGCATTTGTGTTGCACTTGAAACTCAATATGTTTCCATTATTTGCTCACTGGGCAAACCTGCCTCACAGGAAGAAGAAGCACAGGAGAAGAGTTGTTGTCCACACTTCGAGGGGTTCGCAAATCATTCAGTCAGTGAGGTTTGTAATTTAGTTTTAATTTGCGCTTACGGCGTGAACCGTTCGCGACACCGCTGACCATGGTAATGGGATACTTTATCAGGATGTTACTACTCCCTTCCCTTCTTTAACCCTTTACTCTACTAACCCCCTTTCCTTGCTCCTTTAATGAACTGCAGCATGATTCGTCCGTTTGGACATCACAAACAAAAACTTAATTACTGATTTGCGCAAACATTGCAGAATGAAATTTTCAACTGAAATTCAAATAGTTTTTCATACGAACGGAGCAAAAAGGGTCAAAATCCAACTAGCCCCCATATACAGTTTCAATTTCACTGGAATATGCTTTAAAAGTCGTTTAAATATTTATAAATGCATAAAATAAGTTTTCAGTTTCTAATTATGAATATATTTTAATTGCTTTGTTGGCAAAAGTTGGCAGAAAATGCGCTTTGGGGCTTTAGCTAAGAAGTTTTCTTATGGGATTTTCGAATTTAAGCTCGGTAGTTGTCAATATTATGTGTTAGTTTAAAAGATTTGCGATTTTTAAGTTAAGGTGTTTAATTTATAAGTTTTTTTTCCTACTTTTAAAGACTTTTCTTTTTTTGTGTAAAAAAAAGGTTTATAGAATAGCCAACATTTGTTATTTTGTCTTTATATGTGTGTGTACATGTGAGTGTTTTGGTGTGTGTGTGTGTATATGTGTGTATGGGTTGTGAATGGTTTGAAACAATCAAAATATTCACAAAAAATAATAATTTTACTAAATACATGAAAAAACCGCCCTCCTCCGCGATTCTCAAAAATTCAAGTACGTCATGAAGGAATTTGATCTGATAGTTAAGCGTGCAATGAGTTTGTGTGTAAATGTGACTGATTTCGAGCTTTCCCAAAGTTCTCTTTTGGTATCTGTCTCTCTCCCTCACCTTCTCTCTTTCTTCTCTCTCTCTCTCTTCTCTCTCTCTTCTCTCTCTCTCTCTCTCTCTCTCTCTCTCTCTCTCTCTCTCTCTCTCTCTCTCTCTCTCTCTCTCTCTCTCTCTCTCTTTCTTCTCTCTCTCTCTCTCTTTCTTCTCTCTCTCTCCCTCTCTCTCTCTCTCTCTTCCCTCTCTCTTCTCTCACTCTCTCTATTCTCTCTCTCTCTCCCTCTTTCTCTCTCTCTTCTCTCTCTCTCTTTCCCTTTCTCTCTCTCCCTTTCTTTCTTCTCTCTCATTGATTTTGGAAGACCGAAACAGAGGAGGGAGCATGAACAAAATTCTTTTACAGTTTCTCAAGACGTTTTTATTTTTTTATCTCCCTTGCAGTAGGGAGTTTAAAAACCACAGCTTAGATATTGAAAAAAAAAGGTTTTTTCAAACAGTAAATTAAAAATAAATACTCTTTACTCAGAAGAATTTAATTTTTACACAATTTGGGGTAATTTACCCCGCTTCCCCGACCGCTGGCTTAGATAGTTACTTATCAAAGGGTTTTTAGTATACACAAGTTACATTTTTATGTTTTTATACTTTTCCGTTCTTGTCTCTTTATTTTAAAAGGGGTTTTCTCTACAAGTATTCACTATAGCAATCCTGTTGCTTTGTTCACAAGGATTTCTCTTATTTTTATCAGTAAAGTCCTCTCACAGTGGAAGCATCCACAACAATTAACAAGAGCTTTTTTTATGGGCCACCTCGTGGCGTTGCTGCCATAAATATCATATGCACCTGTTGTTGGCCAGTTGTGCTACCAGTTACAAGATTATCGTGTACGGCCAGAGAGAGAAAGAGAGAGATAGAGAGGGAGAGAGTTATTCATTCGTTTGCCGGCGGCTGCCAATGATGGATTATGCTGTCAATCTTTGGTAAATTGCTCGGCTTAAAGCCGCTGTGGCGCATGCTGCTGCTGCTACTGCTGCTACTGCTGCTGCTGCTGGCTGGCCCATGTGGCACGTGCTTGCGCCAACCCACTTGCCTCCCCTCTTGTTGATCCTCTCATGCTTGGCAGCAAAGGCTCGACAAGTCGTCACTTGAAGCTACAACGTGAACGTTGTGTCGGCATTCATTACAAAAAGCAGGCGGCTAATTGAAAGCTGCATTCACAAAAATTGACGGCGGTAAAATGTGAAAAACGTGCGGCTGTCGCTGGAAGGAAGGAAGAATGGAAGGAAGGAAGGAGGCAAAGAAGCTGGAGGCAGGTGTGGTGTGGAGTGTCTGTGGCAGCAGCCGTTTGGGCCGTAAGGGAACAAAGTTATGTAAAAGGGGGAGGCAGTTGGAGCGTCGGAATGGACCCCCAAAAAAAATAAATGCCGAGGCAGCTGTCGATTATTGACACTGCGGTTCCCCAGCATAAAGTAGGAGGAGTGTGTGGGGGGGTGAGTGGGGGACAGGAGAGAATTGAGGTAAACAGCGAAAAACAGCGATAAACTGCGTTGCCTGCCACCAACAGATGCTGCAGACATTGGTTTTTGGTTGAGGGCAATTACAACACGCGAGCCAGACAAACAACAACAGGTTGCAAGCACGACGGGGGCATGCAACCGAATCTTCAAACCAAACCCAAAAAAAACCAAAAAAAAACCGATACCGAAACCGAAACCAAAACCAAAAACTCTGGAGCCTTCAATTCGTTTTTATTATTGCTTTTTCAACGTTTTTTCGTTCGTAGTTTTTGCTTTTTTTTACCAATTTTGTTGTTGTTGTTGTTGTTGTGGTTAATAATGAACCTGAATCGTTGCGAGGCTCGAGCCGCTTGATAGCGCTCTCTGGCAACGGCAACCCCCCAAAAAGCCGACAACTCTTGCTGCCCATCAGCGCGATAATTGCCGGTAAAACGCCTCGCTTGGCCTTTTAAATGCTGCCTCAAAGTTTTTTTGTTTTTGTTTAAGTTTTTATGAAATTGTATCAACGGGTTCAAATGTTAACCAATGTGGGCAACATAACTGTCTTAAAGCGTTTGTAACTTTCAACTTCCAGAACTTTAACTATTTAACTATAGATTGGCTTTCAGCTAGAAATCGAGTAGACAATATTATCTCAACATTTTAGACAGGACTAAGAACTATTTAAAGTTGATTGCCATACAAAATGGATTGCTTAGACTTGTCGTTTGATCTGTGCATTGATAGCAATCAGTCAGTCAGGTTCAAAGATTTTGATATGTTTCTGTTTTCTTCTAGCAAGTGTATATGCGTATTCGTTGTTGCTTTAGCTCATCTCTGTCGTTATTCTTTAATTGTATTCACGTTTAGGTTTTGTTTTTTTGTCGATCAACCCATCGACGTTCCGGCTGCCCTTTTTTTGTGTAGTTGCTGCAATGAGCCACAAATTGCAGCTGGCGCACGGAAGCGCCGAACACGAATCCACACACACACACACACACAGATACTTAAATATGTATTCGAGTTAAGAGCGAGTAAAGCACGCGCCGCACAGCTCGCGATCCCGACGAGTCCATGTCCAAGTTGAGGTCCAAGCCATTGACCGCTTACCGTTCTGCTGTTGGACACAGATAGAGATAGGGATAGGTGAAACGGGGACGGAGTGCAACTCAATCAGGCGGCTGCAACATTTGTTGCACCTGCCTTCAATTGCAAACAGCGCGGAGGGGCGTGACAGAGAAAGAGAGCGGAGCGTGGAGGGGTAATTAGTAACATGCCGTTGGTTCAATCGTGGTTCGCGTGCTGATAATTTTCATTCAGCGAGCGCTTTCAACTGAACGCGTTCGTCGCAAAACAGTTTGCTAATATGAATTTATTAAGTTTTAAAAGCGAGACTTCCAACGCCCTAGCAAAGGGGTGTTCTCCCCCCTTCTCACTACTTACTTTCCTGATCTCTCTCTCTCTCGCTCTCGCGCTGTGGCGAAAAACTCAATTTTGCGTAATAAATCCGACAATCGGTTTAAATGCATTTTCCCATTATACAACCCGCTGTGTTATTATTGTTAATGTGCTGTGGAAAATCTCGTGTGTGTTTTCTGACCTGGTCGGGTTTTGGGTTCCGGTTCGAGTTTGGGTTCGGGTTCGGAGAGATTCTTGCGCTCACGCGCTTCGATTTGTTACGGCCTGACCGTGACACACATATTCCTCGAGCTGTGAGTTCGAAAACCGGTCACGTTTGGTTCGTGAAAAATGGAAATTAATTCGCATTAAATTTGGGTTTCTCGTTCGCTTGTTTCGTATCTGTTTGAATTAGCAACGCTGCCAAAGGACACGTTCATGCATAATGTCCGCTCATGTGTGAGTGTATTTATGTATGCACATATGCATTTATTTATGTGTCATTGTATGTATGTGTATGTACGTGTCATCAACAAATGCTTACTTAACAACAACAACAATTTCCAATTCATTGCAACATATCCTGTGGTGCAAACAGTCACAAGCGACAAATGGCTGAAATCACCAATGAATTCGTTAATGAAAAGTAAGACAAGTTCTTCAACTCTCACTGTAATACTATAATCCTAGCCATTTTGAAAGTTTCTTCATCTATTAAACACATGCTTATATGTTTGATGCCTTCAAATTAAACGTTCTAATGATTCAGCCTCAATCATATATTATGATTGGTTTTGCGCAGCAGTCTTCCAGGAATACGTGTGTTCGGCACGCTCCACGATCCTAGCCATATGGTAAGTATTTAGTATAGCGAGAGGAGAGCAGAAGTCGAATGGTCAAGCGGTGGTCAGTCAAATTAAGCCAGGACCTCAATCAAGGCATGAATTCTCCTTGTTCGTTCCCTATTTAGAGGGGACAGCAGCAACAGCAGCAGCAGCCGTCATAATAGCGTCAAAACTAATTTTCATTTTCGTTAACAAAACAAGAGGATGCAGGATAAACAGGCTCTTGATTCGGCATCTGTTGCGGGCTAACCAAATTAAATTTACAAAAATTATAGAAGAAGAGAAACACTTTTCATTTCGGGAAAAAGTGAAAATGCAAGGGGCAGACACTCAACCAACTGTTGTTGCCTTAGGCGATGCAAATCTGACAGCATCATCATTAGAAAGCAGCTCCTGGACTCCTCTGTCTGACTGACAACTGACACAGGACCTGCGTTCGTATGTTTCATAACAAATTGTGATAAGCACGCTCCTTGGGGCGCCCCTTAAGGCACACACACTTTCGCTCCTTCACTTTCCCTGCAACGTGCCACGCGACGCTGCAACAGCTGTTTACCGCTCGATTCGGCTTACTGTTGCTGTTTTGATGCGGCACATATGCTAGCATAGCAACATGTGATGGGTGACAAGTCAGATTCTTTCAACATTTTGCAATAAACATGATTGTTTATGGAAAAGAAGGCCAGTAAGGATATGTCCTAAGGAAACAAGTGACATTAGGTAGGGAATGAAAGTAGAGAACAGGAACAGGAAAAATTCATAAAGTAGTTGAGTGATTGCTTTAAGAAGGTTGCTAAGTTTTCAACCATATGTTATCCTAGGACTTCAAGAAGTGAACTTTCGTTTTGTTGAGGGAAATCATTCCCAATTATTTAACTTTTCAATCAAGCGCAACTGTTACACCTGCTTTGTCCTATTTTTGATGCTTGCTCATTTTATTCAACATCAATTTGCATAGAGCAGTGTTAACGTTCTATTAGCCTTAATTAGTGATTAGTGTTTGGGTATTTGCAAATACCTTTTGTTCAATTTAATTCGAATTTAATTTCACATCGTTCACATTGGCTAACATCGATTATGGTAATCGCATCATCAGCAACAACAACAGCGAAACCAAATTGCCAAATTAGTGCAGCTAAAATTCAATTTTCACCATTTTACCAACAGCATTCATCCAAAATTAATTCAATTAACTTTACAACGAAAGCAACAATCAAATATTTTCAGGGATTTTAATGTTTGCTTTAAATTGAAGCTTTATTTATTTTTAAATGTTGCACAAGCTTTTTCGCAGTCCTGCTGCTGGTGTGCAGTTCTGCACTTGATGGCTTTATGCTTTCTGGAATTATCTTGTAAAACATGCAGCTGAAGCTCATTAATTCAGCTGGTTGTCAATGTAAGATGGAATTTAATGAATCGCCGCCGGACAAATGAAGCCACAGCAAAGGATTAAACCATCCTTGACCCTACACACATATGTATCTGGTCTCTTTCATGCCTCTGCATCTGCGTGGCAAGTAAACACTTTACGGCAATGTGCATAAATCTACAATTACATCGAATTTTTCATTTCTTTCTCACGTTTTTTTTTAATGGCTGATAAGTGCAAAACGATGCATCCTGAACTTTAAATACATTTAATGTGGAGTATGTGTAGCGATTATTGATATGTTTCGCTAATGGACATATTTAACCATTTCATAGAGATTGCTTTGCACATACATGTTCCTTGGTTCGCTTTAGGGCTGATCCACCTTGTGAACCGCCTTCAATCAGGCTAATAAACTTATTTATTTGGTTAACCTGTGCAAACATTGGGCGGCCCCAGCAAGTACACACCTCTCTTACTCACTGTGTGCATGTGGGGCGGAGCCGCCCTCACCACCGCCCCAACTCATTAGGGAACACCTACCAAGAGTCCAGTCGAGAAGGGCTCTATCTCTCTGTCTTAAATGGCCAAGCAGAACGTAACTAATTAATGCCAAATACCCACAAAAATAAAAAACCTCGCGAAACACTAAACTAAATGAATACAAAAGCAGATGGTGAAGCTGAAAAGGCAAAGAAGACGAATTTTAAATACTCTAGTCAAGCTACTTATAACTTTTTTAGAGATGGCATAAAAGACTTGCTTAAGATATACAAACTTAAATATACACAAAGTTCTTAATCTAATACTTATGCCAGCATAAAATAACTTGAATACCCCATGGGGAAAGAAGTGTATAATGACGAAAGATTGTAAAAACAAAAGCCAGATGGAGATGGAGATGCTAAGCTATATCTGTATCTGTAGCTGTTGCCGTAGGTGTTGAGATGAACAGAGACAGAGAGTGAGAGAGAGAGAGACAGTCAATGTGGCAGCCGCCAGTTACAGCCCCCAAAAAGGACTGTGTGGACTTTTAATTAATAAACGTTGACTGCAAACCGCAGAAGGTAAACAGGCAACCAAGGAGTTAGGACTAGCTTGAGGATTGAGGACTGTGTGCCCTGAGACTGTGTTAATATTCGAGCATGTTGGATGTTGTGGCTTTGTTTCTGGTGGTTTTTGTGGCTTGCTGCTAATCGCTGGGATTATTAATTAGGCATCGCATCGCGACTTTGGAATGATAATTGCGGCTGTCGTTGAAATCTTCTACGCTGCGTTGAATAAGGAACGAAAGGAACGCAGGCAGTAAGGAAGGAAGGAAGGAAGATTGTTTCGCTTTACCACTCAAATGATTTGATTAGCCAATCAATAATGGGGCGCTGTAGAACTGGGCACACAGTGCAACACCCCTTGATCTCCAGCCTCTATCTTTGGTGCACTGTCCAAACAGGCGGCGGTGAAATGATTTTGTTGTCTCGCCGCAGGCCACAAAGGTGCCAACAACAACAGCAACAACCAACGTCATGGGCGCATTATGGATTTGTCGATGTTTTTTTTTTGTGTTTCGGTTTCTTGAAGAACTGGCTGCTGTTGCTCCTGCTCCTGCTGCTGCTCCTGTGGTGGCTGGCATAAAAACACATAACATTTATTTATGCGCTGAACGTTCGTTTCATACGTTTTTGTTGTTGTTGTTGTTGTTGCTCGAGCAACCAGATCCAGATCACTTATTATTAATTTTAGTGGTTAAGAAAATGGGAGCGCATCTTGGTTGAGTCCGTGCGCCGTTTGCCTACCGATCGGCACTGCCGCAGGCAAATGTGCCACAGAATGAGGCATGCAGATGGGCTAAAAGGTTGCCTCAGCCAGCCAGCCAGCCAGCCAGCCTTCTCCAGTGATCTCCTCTCACATATTCTCACTCGCTCAGTTCTACTCTTCGCTGTTTTCGGGCCAATTTTAATTAGTTTTGGTTTTGAGTTGCCCGAGTCTTTCCCTGAATCTCAATTTGTGCAGCATATGCGCTACTTGGAATGTGCTTAGCAGAAAGAGAGGAGAACAGAGAGAGAGAGAGGGAGGAGGGAGGGGGGGAATGCTTGCAATTCGCAATTCGCGCACACAACTCACTCATTTTCCATTCAGTTTCGGGCAACGCCCACTTTTGGGTACGCTCCATTCCGAAGTCGAGGTTTCATTTT
The DNA here is from genome assembly GCA_035044465.1 of Scaptomyza tumidula. Lineage (NCBI taxonomy): Eukaryota > Metazoa > Arthropoda > Insecta > Diptera > Drosophilidae > Scaptomyza > Scaptomyza tumidula. Next base: position 8,015,255 of record JAWNNW010000442.1, on the reverse strand, counting down.
CGGCTTGGGGGCTTTTTAATAGTCCCGCCATTCGCCATATACGCAAATCGATTAAAATTGTACGAGTGTGTGTGTGTGTGTTTGTGTGTGTGTTTGTGCAACACAGATGAATGTTCAGGACACATATTTAAATGCCAAGTGAAAAACTATAGCCAATTACTTTAAATTAGTGTAATTCCCATGGCTCTCAAAATAAAAAAATACTTTGACTGTCCAAAGCTCTTTGTGTTTATCATTTTTAGAAACAGAACAAAACCGAACAGAACGAAGCCAAACCGAATCGAACTCCAGATGCTGAGGAGTCGAATCCCAAAGGTCTGTCTATGTTGGCCAGTTGAAATATTTTTTTTTGTGGCCTGCGGGTGTAATTTTAATTTGTGCCTCAGTCGCGGACGAGTCGCGCAGTTCCATTCGAGTCCATTCGAGTCCGGCTCAGCTGTTTAGAGACGCGTAATTGGTGCTGCGGCATGCGCCTAAGCTATGCCACAAACACACATATATATACTTTTGTATGTGTGCCCCACGCCATGCTTCATTTCATGTCACAGTGTTGCTGCCACACGTCCCCCAACTCCAAAAAGCCTCTCTTTTCAAATTGCCAACGTTTAATAACTTTTCGTTCGATACCCTGTAATCAGCAACATTCAGAGTATACTTAAATAATTGCCTATCAATATCTGAAGGTATGATTAAAATCTAAAATGTTACTTATTAACTCGTAAATAAACTTTTAAGCTTATTTCAAAAACGGTTTTTATATAGTTGAAAGCACGAAAAACTATTTCAAAACAACTAAAATAACTTAATTTGGTAGTTAATGAATAAATAAATCATTCAATTGGTTTAATGAACGTTTTTTTAACCTTACAATAAGAAAATTAACTTTGAAAACATCAAAATTACCTATATATATTATATAATTATTATATTCGTCAAATCTTTCAACATTTTCAAAGCTTAAAAATATTAAAAAAATTACTTATTAATATTATTAAACTTTCTAGCATAGTTAGAATGAGTTTCAATAATTTTTTAGCATCGATTTTATTTTTATTAAGCTTTAAAATGTATTTCTTAGTTTTTCTCGATGCTGTTAAGACTTAGTCACCTGATAATTACAGGATATTTAGCTGTTCATTTAGGTTTGTTTTCTTGTACTGCATATAAAATAAGTAACTGGTTCAATTCCTTTGTGCGCAGGTTCTTTCACTTTTGGGGCAATGCCGCACTGTGGGAAAATATGTAGAAGCTGGCAATCAATGTCGAAAAGAACGCCGTCGGCTATGACAATCTGGCTCAATTTATGTGCATGGCTCCACTTGGCAGTTTCCCAGTTGCACGTTGCAAGTTGCAGGCAGCTTGCAGTTCTCATGGCATAGATCGCTGTCCCGTGGCAATAATTGATTTCAATTTATAGAGCTCAGGTGTGGCCCAGCCCCCTTTACACAAAAAAAAAGTAAACGTCAAATAAAACTAAAGATTTTATGCGACTAACAAGAGTGCTTAACAAATCTAAGTTACAGTTACAGCTAATCCTTGCTTGCCAAACAGCTTAATCCATTTGTCTGACTTGCTTAATAATAAATTTAAATTTGTAATAAATGCTGGTAACAAGTAACTAACCGGAAAATTGCTCCGTTTCAATCTCAGAGTGGCTCAACTTTGACAGCTTTTCAACTTTAAAGATATATACATACATACATATATATATAGTTAAGACAAGTTGGCCAGTCGAGTGTTACTTTTTGGCCTGGTCTGACCTTTTTTAGTTTGTTTTTTTTTTTGGCTAACCAAATTATGCGGCACTTTTTGAGTAGTTTTGTAGTTTTTTGGGTGTCCCACACAAAAAGTTAAATATGCTGGGAAAGCTCACAGGCCAAGCTCGCCTCGAACACTTGGCCTAAAGCAATTAAAACGCGTTTTCGCAATTAAATGACTTTGCTATTTTTCATCTTTCTTTTGGGCTCACTGTGTATTTTTTGTTGGTTTTTTATTTTTTGTTTTATATGTGTTGATGTCAAAAATTTAAATTTGGGGCAGGGGCTAGAACAGAACAGAACAGAACAGAATGGAATGACTTCTGGTAATTAGACTTCTTGGCTTGCTCGAGTTGCTGCCATAAACGGAGAAGTTCTTTGGGAAAAATGTTTCCAATTAAGCACACAACTGTGCGAGTGCGAGAGGGGAAGGGAAACGGGCTGCGAAACAGTCAGGCCAACTAAAATAAATACGAAATTGTAATAACTTTATATACGAATGTAAATGTAAATGAAAATGGGTAAAAAGGGTATAATGGTTTTGTCCAAAACTTTGTAACAGGCAGAAGGATGCATCTCCGATACTATAAAGTATATATGTTCTTGATCAGCATCAAAAGCCGAGCCATGCTCGTCCGTCTGACGCCGATCTTAGGCACTATAAGAGCTAGAGCCTCCAGATTTGGAACATAAGCTCGCCTTATTCCTAGGCAGAGAGAGTTTGTAAGTATAGGGTTCAGGGTATCTTTTAGTCGGGATAGAGCCTTCTTAATTGTTTCTACTGTTCTTTTACAGACACGCTTTGCGGGTGGCAGCTGCTTTGCTTTCTGGAGCAGAGCCAAAACATGGTTGGGGGGAATGGAAGGGATTTGGCGTCTTTTGTCACATGGCTCTCTGACATCGTTACAAGCCCGAAAGGCAATGACGCTGCACTTTTTGTGTATGTATGTGTGTGTGTGTGTGTGTGTTTTGGCTCATCTTTCGTCATTATCATTTCTAGAACGCGCATTGCAGACATTAAACATTAACTTGAAGTTAAGTTTTAGCCGTTGTTATTGTTGATGCAACTGCGAAGCGTAACGAACACGCTTATAACAACAGCGACTATAGTTACACCAAAATAACAACCCAACACAACAACAATTGCTTAAAACAACACACTATGCCAAACACTAACCATAATCATCATTAGCGATCCAAACCCCCCCAAACCCCAAAAACCCATACTACATACATATTGATATAAGCAGCAAAATATGCCTGAAGTGGCAACTGGCAAGTGGCAAGTTGGCTTGTACACTATATATACTGTATACTGTATAATCATTTGGCGCACTCGCTTGTTACTGGGCGGAAGATGCACACAAACACCGACGGGAACGGAGACGCCTCGGGAGTGTGTGACGACGACGACGACAAAGAAGCAAGTGAAGAGGCTGGTCTCTGGTCACACCTCGACGCATGCTGCAGCAACAGCATACAGCATACACATGCCACAATTGCTTGCCACCTGTTTGCGCTTTGGCCATCGTCTCGTGTTTTGCACAGTTAATTAGCTCAACTTTAAACAATTCTATCAATTGAGCTGAGCTGAGCTGTTGAGGCTGAGCACACAAAACACACACTCTCGACGCAAGCATAGAGAGAGCATTGCATAAAACACCGATTAGGGGCATGCTTCAATGCCCTGCAATTGCATTTCCAAAGAAAATTAACAAGCATTTCATTATGTCTGCCGCTCAGTTATTTTAAAAATTAACATTGTACATTGTACAATGTACAAGGTACACACAAAGTATATTATATATATATATTTATACTTACTGACTTAAGACATAAGTTATTCAACAACTACTTAGGTCTTGAAAAATTAATGAAAGTACTTACAGGATAGATTTTGGTTGAGTAATAGGTCAGAAGATCTTTCTTCTCCAAGCTTTTAAAACTTTCAAAGTTAGACTTTCATACTTAAATGTAGATGTATACCTTGCTAAATATGAAATATTGTCAAATTAGCTTCTAAAATCAAAGAGATATCATTCCTATCAAGTAGTATTAAATCTTCAGTAGCTCTTTCCTTGATTTTATTTGATTTTTCTTTATAAATATAGATATAAAATATAAAATTTGACAATTGTAGCTTCACTAAATTCAGAGGTCAAAGAGATAATGTTCCTATAAACTAGGATAAAATCTTCAGTAGCTCTTTCCTTGCTTTCATTTGACTTTCATCTATTTCCTTTAACGTTCTTTCTCTAATTTAAACACCAAAACATTTTCATTCAATAATAAATAATAATTCCGTGTAATTCCTTTAATGCTAACGGTATATTCTGCTTACACGTTCAATCTAACCTCAACATTTGCTACGTGCTACTGTTATTAAGAAGTGTCAGTTCGATTGTCATTCGTGGAAGTAAATGGAGATGTCAACTGCTGCTGCGGATTAGGGGAGATGAGCAAACACCGATAAACGTGTATTTAATATGCCCAATAGCGACCGGAAAAGCAGAAGAGTGACCGAGAAAGAGAGAGAGAGTGAGATCGAAGCGAGATGATGCAAAACGGCGCTAAGCCAAAAGATTTACGATGGAAAGTGTGAGAATTTGAGAAGCAGGCAAATGACACAAGAACAGTTATGTTTACTAAGATACTAATGCGAGATGATGGGACCAGAATCATCAGCGCTCTATCCCTCTCTACCTCCTCTCTCTCTCTTGCCTCACTCTTTCTCACACATTGCCCTAGTGAACCGTGAAATATGATCAAAATATTTGTGCTGGCCGCAATTATAAGGCAAAAGACACAAACAAAAACAGAAACAGAAACAAAAAATTAACAGAACCTGAACAGAAATCAGGCAACTTAGTAGACAATGGATTTTTGGAATGGAATGGAACCCTCAGTTTGGTTTTTTGTTACCTGTGTCCAATTCTTTGTGTATTTTTTTATGACTCTATTTGGGAATTGATTTTATGGGGCGCAGCATTTCGGAAGTGCAACGAAATTGCAATAAAGTATTTGATTGATGCACAGTCGAGAACATTTCGTTAAGTAGTTTAGTTTCTTTTTTATATTCATTACAAGCCATTCTTAAAGTGCAATTAAAATACGTGGAAGACGAAGAAGTGACAGAAGCAGAAGCAGCAAGAGGGAATCAAAGACAAATTGCAGACAAAAACTAAAAAGTGACATTGCAATTAATTATTTTGTCAGGCCAACACCTCCCCATGTAACTTCTCTCTCTTTTTGCATTTACACCTGGCGACTTGGCAAGTGCCAAGAGACAAGTGAGAAATTAAAAAGTTCGCTGGGCGAACGAGAGTCAACAGCAACGGCTAGGAGGAAGGGGCCCCTTGCGACAGGTCAAAAATGAAGCGCACAATTAAACGAGTTCTCCCAGGCCACGCCCATCCAATTGACGCCCACGAACAAACTTGCTTAGGGTACTAGGTTTGGTGTGAAAACTTAATTAAGTATGAATGTGGCACGAGAAAAACAAATGAAAATCAACAAGGGCCAAGAAAAGTGCCAAAAAAAACGAAGAAAAAGAAAAACGAGACAAGAATGAAAAGAGAAACGAACAAAATGGAACATTTTCAATTTGAAAACTTTCATCATTTAAGCCTTAAAGGCATACAGAGGCACAAATATGGCGCCGCCACCTCGTTCGGAATTGCAGCACACTGTGTGTCGTGGTCAGAGAATTCCAAAATAGAATTCTGCGGTTGCCTTTTGCGGTCGCCATTGCATAGCGCCTTTGTTGCATGCCCCAACGTAAGCCCAACTCCCCCTTTTTAAACCAAATACCAGCCAGTCGCTTTGAAAGCTTCACATTGAATGAAGAGCTCTGAAATTTTCAACTCAAATGTGTGCGTGTGTGTGTGTGTGTGTTGGATGCAACAAAAGTGCTGTATTGAGCTGAGGAGGACTACCTGTAATAGACAGAATTCCTTTACAGATAAAGTCCTTTGCCCTTACACATTCCTTACACATGCGTCATACAGTTTTGTTCGTTATTCTATCCTAAGCCTCTTATCAAACGGTCACAAAAATGTTATTGCCATGTGATAAAGTGAGAATGTAAGTCAGTCAGTCAGTTATTCAGTGAAGATCAGCTGGCGTGGGCATACTGTTGAGAGACCACCAAAGACAGCTTCTTTTGCTGATTTATGCCTCGCTTTTACATGAGCGCTTAATTAGTTATTAACCAAACCCTCAAAACACTCCCTTTGATTTTATGTATTGGGCGCGACTGTCAGAAGACCTTAAGAATCAACTGACTAAACCTACCACAGAGTTTAAGTTGAATTCACCATCGAATGGAATTAAACAATTAATGTGTAATTATCACAGTTTGCCAGCGAACAAGGCGAAAAAGGCGCCGCAACGGTCCTTGGTTTGAGTCGTGTGAGGAAAAGTATAAATAAGAGTGTTCTAGTAGAAAGTGCGAGACTAAAAGATACCCTAAGCCCTACAAAGCGGAAGATTTGATGTAAAGAGTACATATCTCATTTAATTTCATTAGATTTGTCTACGAAACTTATGGGTTTGTTTAAAAGAAACGATTCATTCTAACCAGAATAGGAACATACATTCAAATTTACTAAGACATACGTTTTCTTGGTTAAGAAACGTCTCAATTTGCCCGTTGCTTCCTAACACACCATTCATATATATATTTTAAAGGGTATTCCAAACAAAGAAGGGGAGGTCGAAGTCGAAGGGAGAATCGAGTCGTCAAAACGCCCATTGTGGCGCGGGCGTTGGACGTTTTTGGCGTTGGCGTTGCTTTGGGCGTACCTGGCGAACGATCCACACACAATCCTTGTAGTTGTGGTCCACACACACACAAAAAAAGAGGCAATACATCATCGTCATCGTCATCAATGCCGACGTCGTCATTGTGATCATAAGAGGCAGTTAGGGCGCTGCCGATCCTCGCGTGGAGTAGTTGCAACCTCTGGCCATGTAATTACAGTCGACAAACAATTAGCTAAGGTTGCTTAGAGAGTTGCTGGTGCTTTTTGGCCACTTGGTCAGTTGATCGGTTTTGGATCGGTTGATCCTTTTGCAGGCGCCGCCAGCGTCATCATTTTGTCAGTCAATTTGTGCGGGCAGCACTTCAATTATGTTGTTAGAAAAGGAGAAAAGAGGGGTGATCAAAGTGATTGCCGCTGATTGTTGCCGACATTGATGGGCAATTAGATGAGCACAAGAAGTAGGAGTAGGAGGAGCAGCAGAAGCAGCAGTAGTAGCAGTAGCTGTAGGGTCAACAACAGGAAGCGACGTAAGCCACGTGGTAAGATGGCAAATTTGTTGATGCTATTCAATCGGCCGTACTAATTATGCAAATTAGTTTTAGGGCAAATGTTCGGGCAGGATTAGGTCGCAACAATTGAATTAATGGCGCTGCAAATGTCCTTTAAGTAGCTTAGTTTGCCCCCGGCTTGCCCTGGGAAGGAGCTTAACGTCTTTGCTTGCAAGTTGGAACACGGTGTTTTGGGTCTTGACCCGGGCGTGATTCCTTTGTCGCTGTAAAGGATAATCCCAGGCGACGCATGCGATGCGAACAAAGGACAATTAACCGCTTCGTGCTCTAATTGTTTTTTTTTCCTCGTTTTGGGTCCTTTGCGTGCGCCTGTTCAACAAAACAGTTCTGGACCAATTTTGATGGCAATTACTGTGAGCCGCTTTTAACCGCAAAGCAACAAATTTTGCCTGAGCTGCGTTTGTGTTGCTGCTTGCTGTTATTTGTGTTGTTTGTTGTGTTTTTGTCCTTTGATCTGAAACCGAAAAATCTGTAAAACAATAAATATTTAGTCGTTTGTGATAAGTTCAACTTGCATGTGAGACAAAGGATCGGATCGGCTAAGCGAGTAATGCAAAATTAAGGCAAAGAGAAAAATGTAATTTTTAATTCTTTTTAAGGCGCCGCAAAATTCACAAAGTATTTAAGCCAAAGCGAAGAAAGATACTCTTTATAGCTCTCTATGGTCCTAATTATTTAAGCAGATCAACACAAGTAGAATATCTTTATCGATCTACAACTTATAAAGCTAGCCATTGTCTCATCATAATCTGCTCATTTGCATATCCGATTTATGTTTTTAGTATGCAAAAGTACCCATTGTTGTAAGTCTTAAACTCAAGTTAAAGCCATACTAAAACCCAATCTGCTTAGACAAAATAACTACAAATTGTTTGGCTTTCCCAGAGAAATTCCAACGATTGACATTTCTTTCTCATTTTTTTCTCATAAATTGTTACCGTAAATTTCGAATAAATGTCCAAATATTTACACAAATTAAGCAGTTGCTCATAACTGTTCCAACTTTCAGCTTCCAGATTCCAGATCCCAGATCAGAGCTTCTGTTGTTATGGAAAGTCGTTGCATTATTCCCACAGAGCTTTATGCTATTGCAACGCTCTCAATCGGCTAGTTTGCTTTCAAGAATTCTTTGATCAAAAGAAAAAATAACAAACGGATTTTTCTTTGGTCAGCTTAAAGTGTGTGTTTGTGCTTCATGACACCTGAATGGGATCGTTCAGCGCCCACACGAAATTGAGACATGTTTCTCAACCGAGGAGACACATTTTTCTCTCTCTCTCAAGTGTCGTGGGGGGGGAGGGCATCTATGGGTTGTGTGCTGTGTGTTGCACTTGCCGGATTAGTGGCACTTGCAGCAAAGTGATCGTAATGACTTTTGATTTGCAGCCGACGTGGGAACCAACCAACGACATTGACCCCAACATTGTTTGCCTTGGTGACATGGCAAACGCTTGAGAAGATCGCTTCAAGATCTCGCTCTGGGATCCGTCTGTCTTCAATTCGTGCGTTTTTGAAAGCCGCAGCTCATTTGCATAAATTCCTCGCGGCACTAGGCATTGTCTCTCTCTGATTTGTTTGGTTCATTCGTGCATTAAATTGTCGCCCGTCGACCGCAAAAATCAGTTCAAGCTCTAGATATATACTTCAGATATATATATATATTTGAATGTTGTAGTTAACCGCAAAAGTCTTGCAGATGGAACAGTTTCGGCTGCTTCAAAGTCTACCAGCAACTTTGTTGTCATTTTTCTCTCACTCCCTTAGCCTCTAAATCTTCCCTTTTGCCTGCCTGCCTGCCTGGCAGTATTAACTACTATTTTGGAAACATTATGCAGGTTAATCCTTTAATCGCAATATTCAGTTTTGCAAACCCTGGGCTTGACCATATTTTCTGTTAATTTTCTTTGCTCTCACGTTCTTTGTGCCAGAGACAAAAGGTACCAAATTTTATGTGCGTGGGTCTGTTCATAATAATCCCACAAAAAAAAAAGTGGACATAATCCTTTTGTTTAACATTATTCGAACCTCTCTCGCTCTCTCTGTTCTTACTTTTGAAAAATTTGTTAATAACTCTTTAGCTTGGGCTCTTTTGTTATTAAAGATTGCCTGGAAACCTGTAAATGGAGATTGCACGGGAAAAACAGGAAGCCAAATATGCGAAAAATGTGGAAGAAAGCATTAACTGAGACGATTGTTCGATGGGCGGATATGGATATTTAATACCTTTGTGCCGAAAATGTGAGTTAAATGTTGTCCAAGGCGGCAGGTTTCAAGCGACTTATGAACCCAAAAAGAAAGCAGAACAAAAAGATCCCCGATGCATATCGAGAAAAGTAGCTAAAGAACTATGTTGTTAAGAAAAAAAACCAATTGTGCAAGTGATCTGTGGTCCAGAACCCGTTCAAGTTCTGGTTCTGATCCAGAGACCCCAGGTCTTATCATCTATATATGACACCATATGCTCCATGTTTATCATTGAAATCCAGTTAAGAATTCGAAGCAAACGAGCGCGCTTCACACATCTGTCTCACTTTTTTGTTGCTGTCTGCCCATGTTGGTGGTCTTTCGGTTAATAACCGAATAAAAAATGATAACCCCGAAAAATAAGAAGACATCAAAGAAAACGCAACGCCAAAAAATTGAGAGAACACAACGATAGCCTAACAAGACACAAACACACACCGAAGAAAAAGAGAATGAGAAAAGGCAGAGAGAAACAGAGTCTGAACAAAAGGCTTATAATGATGGCTAAGTTGGGGCCCATATAAAGAACCGACTGTGGACCACCGTCGCCGCCGCCGCCTAATTTATTCACACAGCGACGGACAACGGAGTGTCCAACTCCAAGTCGAACTCCAAGTTGGAGTCGCATCTAAACCCTTATTAATGAGACCCCAATGAGCAAGTGTCGCACGCAACGCCGCCGATTAAGCCCAGTTAGCATCTCCTGGCTTGGAGGTGCCGACCATGTCCAACCTTGCCTTAAAGTGCACAACAACAACAAAAACAACACTCGCTGACTTTGTTGCCTGCGAACGCGTTGCATTTTTATCGCCTTAATGTCACACTCAGAAAAAAGAGTCAACCTTAATGTTGAAAGATCGCGTTTTTAACTCAAAAATATGTTTGATGCTTTTGTTTTGAGAATATTTTTCAAATATTGCGATAGTAAAATCTTATTAACCAAAGAATATTTTTTTTATAGAATCTTTCTAATAATTTTAACAGCTTTTCGAGTCTTTTAAAACGCATTCCTTTTGGTTTTTGTCTAAATTTTTTCTTAGTGCATGCGTGTCACACTCTTTTAGGCCGAGTGTGTATTGACCATGTCCAGATGCTGTTTCAATTAAGGTCTCATCTCGTTTCGTTATGTTACGTTCTTGGCTCGTAAAGTTCTGTTATCTTTTTGGTCGTTTGGTCGCTGCTCGCTTGTCACTCGCCCCGATTTTGTTTTTATATAAATAAAGACATTAAAAGTGCCGTCATGTTTAAAGCCAGGTTAGCTTGGATTTATTATGGACCACCGTGAGACAACAGCAACAACAACAACAACAGCACCACAATCAAACCAACCTGGTGGCGACTTAACACTTTTTTAATTTCACTTGTGTCCCCCTGCAATCAATCTTGGCCAAGAGCCTACGAAAAAAAAAAAAAAACAAAAGCAACAACAGAAGAGAAAAAGAAATGAAAATAAATATTGCATTGTCGAGTTATGAGCCTGAGAAATGGTCGTCGGTTTGTTACCGCTTCCAAGTTCAGTCATAAACAATCATTAACCCCACAGCGACTATGTCTCCGGCGCTACCAGCAACAAATTTTCAACATTGAAGCTGCAACACACACATACACATGTGTAGTGTATTTTTTTTGTTTGTGGGCGCATCGTCAACAACAAGTTCCAGAGAATCAGCTGCTGTCAAAAAGTGTTGACAACTTCTTGTGGGGTCAGCCCAAGCCAAGTCGCACCGACCGACAGCTGCTACCCGTTTTGGGAATTTTCGGGAATTATGTTTTGTTTATTGCGAGCTTTGTGTGATTGAAAGATATTGCTTGCAGTCGGTGCATGCACAGCGATACAGAAACAGATAGTTATAGCAGCAGAGAGATATATATCCCAAGCTTACTGCCCTGAGGTTCTGTAGCATATAAACCGATTAAAAAGCCACCCATCTGCAACATCACAATAATATGAACTTCGTATCTAACTTTTGTAATAAGTTAATATAAGAATATAAAACATAAATCTAAAATGGTTTGGGCTTTTGAAGCTTTAAATAATGATTTCTAAACGATTTTTCATTTCACTCAATCATATCACATTTTTTCACTAGCATATTTTAGTACATTTTCTCTAATATTCGAATTAAAGTTTCTTTTTAAAACTCTGCATTTTGGTCATTTAACCAGAAATGTATTGAACGTGTCGTAATGCAGTAAATTCTAAGTACCTCAAAGAGTAACTGAACTGCACTCAAGTCTCTCCCCTCTCTATCTCTCATTCACTCGCTCTGTCGCTCTTTTTCAATTGGAGTCAGGTTGCAATGCTTAAAACTCGCCAAACGACTGTGGCAACTACTTTTTTTTATGAATGAATTTCAAAATATTCCATTTCCCCAACGACTCACAACTGGACAGCGGGTAGAGGGGGCGGGAGGAAGGGGCAACCTACTCGCGCATGCAAAACACGATTTACTATACACAGGCAAAAGTTGTAGACGAGACCGACGCCAACAACAACAACGACTAGAAACATTGAATGGTGGGCAATTAAAGAGGGTGGGGGGTAGTTAACAGGGGGGCAGGGAGTTAGCTAACTATGTCTGCAGCTCGCAGGCATAAGAGACATAAGCTTTGCAGACACATTTTGTGTGTGTTGAGATCGTTTTCATTCATAAAAGGCGATGGCGTTGGCTGTAGCTTCGATTGTGGGCACTTTTTGGCGCATGTGTTGAGGCCGGTCTTTGGCTGACTTGACTTGGCTAAGGATGACTCATAGTTAACTGCAAGCGCAAGCTTGTGCTTCTGAGCACGTGATGGCAACAACGTCACCATCATCATCATCGTCATCATCATCATTCACAATCGAGGTGTGTCAATTAGCAGCCAGTTGTGGCAGGCAACACAGAGAGTCTCTCTCTATCTCTCTTTCTTGGCTCTAAGTTGGCAGCCTAATTGTGAGTCTGAGGATGGTGCAGACGAAGCCAGAGTTAGGCAATGACTCATACCATCCATCTAGTAGTACGACGCCTTTTGCCAATTCATGAATGAGCCGCGGCCAACTGGTTTACCTCGCTGGATTTCCTGCCATGTCTGTCTCTCAATGCACCCACATGTGGCTGGCTGTCTAGTTGAGTGAGTGTGAGTGTGTGCGCGGGTGTCCACATGCCACATTTCCACATCCACATCCGCTGTGGCAGCTCCAATGCGGAAGAAGGCGTTGCAACTTCAATCATTTGTATGCAGTCCCAATTCTAGCCGGGATTGGATTTTAAGTTTGTGTTTAGGTTTTTTTTTTTTTTTTTTTGGTGGCGGCTCGCTTTGGTGTGCCCACTGCCGCGTGCCGCTTTGATTAATTAATCAACGCCCACGCCACCACAAAAACTTTACTAGACATGTAAAAATCCATATTTTCGAGTACATTTTGGGGTAAAACAGGTAATACTTATTGGCTTTAGCTGTTGTTTTGTTACCGCTTCAGTAGCCACCACTTGTGACCCAAATATTTAGGACATGGTTTGAACTTGTTCATGTTTGCCCTGTTGGACAGGCCATAGCATTACCTTGGTTACAATTTTTTCGTTATGGAAAAAATCGACAAAAAAAATGTGACAGCTGAGTGAATGGAACATCTGTTATGCAATTGAAAATATATATATTTGTCTGGCAAGTACTTTGGAGACCACAGAATAAAAATCCCATAAATATCTTTAAATATGTAAAACCATTTCTAGAAACCTTTTTTAGCAGGTTATTTATGGCTTGAAGCCCCTCGCTCAATTTGCTTTTATCTCTTCTTAACTTTTCTTTAATAGTTGTCATTGAATTGTCTAAGCTTAAGCACAAAACACTTTCAAGAACGTGCCCCAAAAACTTAAGCAATCGAATTGCAGACTAAACTCTGTCGCATTTCGCAAAAGCAATTTTCAAAAACAAATTATCTCATTTGGTTCGTACTACGTTGTTACTTGTGGGACTTCGAGTATGCATATTGTGTGTAAAGGATTGAGACAAAAGGGGAACCCAAGGCCACATTTTCACATAACTGCCGCAAACCGCCTTTGGGCCAGGAGCCAAGAAACAAACTTTATCCTTTCAATCTCAACTTTGGCCATGATTTCTTGTGGTTGCAACTTGGCAGTTGGCTTCTTTATTGTATTGCGCAAGAAGATTGAATTCAAAGTTGTGTGTTATTTGAGCAACAAAAGTTTTTGGAGAAGAATGCTTCTGTAAGGCACAAACAACTTGCCTGTCAATTAAGCCTGCTCTAAAAGCAGTCAAATGCCAAAAACAGCAGCTATTGTTTGTAGATACTGTAGCAGGATTTGCAAGTACGGCGACGTGGGACGTCAATCAATCAGTCGGCTGAGCTCATCTGCATCTTTGGCAAAATGAGCGCCACCCAGCAGCTGGACAAGCAGCTAATTCTCGACCTGAGAAATGGCAACAAAAGGCCAAAGGTCAGATTTCGAATTGAAACGAACCGTTTTTTGAATATGATCGTGGGCAGCCTGAGTCCAATTACCTCCAGCAACGGCAGCTGAGATCTTGTTCTGGACTCGATTGATTGAGCTGAATAGCTGGCAGCTGCCTGCCAGACTGGCGGACAGCCGGACTGCGTGCGCCAATTTTAGCCTGTGAGCTGGGCGTCAATATTTAGTTTTGAATTCCAGGAATGCCCCCGTCGAAATGTTCTTCTTATCGCCAGCTTTTTATCATCGCGAAATGAGCCGCGTCATCAGCGCAGATTGAAATAATTCGACAGCCCGACAAAAAACCATACATAAGTTGCCAAGTCATTCAAGTGGTCAACGGCGTCGTCGTCGTCGTCGGCGGCATCGGCATCGGTTGCTCTGATCTGTTTAGGTGGTTTTGGTTTCTTGTGGTGGTTGCGGACAGAGATCGCGTGCGATAAGCAACGTCAATATTTGTGTTTTGCGTTTGGGAGCAAAAGGCCGATTATTTGGTCCTTGTTAACCACGACCCCGCGACCGGCGGGTGCGGTACCTTTAGATCTCTTCAAGTTCTTCGTCTTGCCTCCCGATCCGACAAGTGGCTGCCCAATTTGCGATCTCTGTGTTTGTTGTGTATCATTGTGGGCGCAAGCGGAGGCAGCGGTCGGGCTAATTGTTTGTTGTTGGTGTTGTGTTTGTTGTTGTTGTTGTACGCTACCTGACCCGCAACTTTTGTCTGAGTGTGTGACCTGTGGGAATGTGGCACTGACCACGTAATTGGCCTTAAATTGAATTATCACAAGAATACCGCTGAGATCACTTTAACGTTGCTTGTTTACCATGACCAATTTGTCGGGGCGGTGGGAACAAAAAATCTCAACTAGACTGGGAAAAACTTAACTACATATTGATTTAACAGGATTGCGTCTAGATTATTTCAGTTGATTAGATCTGATGAATGTTTAAAAACTTACTAGTTGCACTAATTTAAAGATAAAGCGTTTGTTGAACCTTAATAATCAGAAAAATTCTTACGTTATACGTAAGAAGTTACGTTTTTTTTTACATGCATCGATAGGCAATAATCAACTTGCGATTGTTATGATCATGCGATAGTTATGCAACACTTAGAAAAGATTGGCAGCTCCAACTTTTCTTTCCTAACAGCTTCCGCACATGCGACAATTTAGCAAATTCCGTTTTCATATTATATCAAATTTATTAATAAAAATGAACAACCATTCAGATGATATTGATATTGCGGATGATGAACAATCTTGTTCTTCACCCGATCAAAGTGTGGATGTAACTAATCTGCATTTTAGGTGATAGAGTAACAAGTTTATTAAACATATATACAAATGTTTCAATATGCACATTTCAGCATTGATGCAAGCACTGATAAGGAGAATGATGATCCACTCGAGGATACAGATTCAGGGGAACGTGTCTCGTTGTTTAAGCTTGCGAACGACAAAAAGAAGAAACCAACCGTAAGTCTAACTCACTAACTAACGTAAACCTACATAACGTTATCATACTAGGAGACTGTCGAGGAGTGGATCAACTGTTATGAGAATAATCCGAAAGATGCTGTTATCGACCTTATGGAGTTTGTTTTGGAAGCTGGTGGCTGTAAATATAAAATACAAAGAGACCAAGATCTACCAACTGACTGGAGTGCAATATTAATTGCGGCAACTGTAAACTTTGGCAATGTGAGTTGAAAAATGAGTAAGAAATGAATCATGTGATTAATTGTGATATTTGATTATAGAGGAGTATGTATTATCCATTGATAATGCAAACGAAGAACGTGTTTATAAAAAATGTTTGTCAGTTTGTGAAGCAACTGATGCGTTCGGTTATATCGTTATCTATTCTGTTGGATGATTACTTCTTGATGAATATTACTGACTTTGTAATGGTTTTTTCGGACTCAAAAGTGCGTGCTTTTAGGCACACCACAACGTTGATAGGTAAGCGAATTGTAAAATCTTGTATGTCATATTGGTTATAATCTTGATTTCTCTATACAGCTCTAAAGATGATGACAGCGCTGAGCGCGACAGTATCTTTGGAGAGCACTAAGCTCAAGGCGATTTGGCAGCAGCTGTTTGTCAGGGTTTACTTGGAGCGTTCCAATGATGTAATCGAGGAAATACGTTTATTGACTGTGGCCGAGTGTAGCGTGTGGTTGGAAAAGTATCCGGAATGCTATCTGCAACCGTCTGATGTAAAATATCTATTTGGGTCCCTGCACGATAATGCGCCCAAGGTGTGCGAAAGCAGCTTTCAGGCACTGTTCAAGCTATACAACAAATCGGATCTGCGTTTTGCATTTTTGGACCAGGGCATCAAATACCGGATGACTCTGCTCGGACTTACCATGAGCAGTGAGAATGAACTGAGCCAGAAGGCCATAGAGCTGCTGTGCAACTTATACAAGCTATCTCCACAAATAGCCGATGAGAACATGTTGCAGGTCTTCGAGATGCTCGTTTTTGCCGCCCATCGTGGAGCTGCCCAGGCAGCCGCGGAACTAGTTCCATTTCGGTTTTGCGCGAACAACCAATCGGAGCAGGAACGTCTCATGATTCTTGTACAGTTCTTTATGCGCGTGGAGGGGCAAGAGGGACATTGTGCCTATCTGGTCGATGCCTTCTACGGTCGCAATAACATTGTGCTGGCCTGGAAGACTATGGTCGAAATGCTGATGCAGCCGGAACATACCTTGAACAGCAAAGAGTCCAGTGTACTCATTGAGATCATGTGTCGGGCCATTAAGCAGGCAGTTAGCGGTCAGGTGCCACAGGGACGCTACACCGAGGATATGGTGCGTCAACCCTTGACCAATTCAAAGAAGCATGCCACAAGGATTGTCTTGCCCCATTTGCCGACACTTATGCGCCAGTATTGTATCCATGCCAACGATCTTTGCAATTTTCTAGAGTTACCCCAGTATATGAAGTTGACCAAAACTCATGTTCAGAAACTACTCGATGAGATTCAGAAGATTCTGTTTGAGCTGGAGCCCATCAGTGTGCTGGAGATGGCCGCCAAGACCATGGAGCATCTGTACAGCCTAAGCAACGAGAACGACAATCATCGCCAGGAGCTTCTAAACAGCGCAGTAACCAACTACATGAATGCTTTGTCTGTTTCCGAGCAGCCATCCGACGTACCCAGCTCCAGATGCTTGTTGGTTGCACTAAGTCGCGTCTCAGTGCTTTACGCTTGCTTCGATATGCATGAATATCAATTGAGTAACCATGTCTTGCCCATCCTTAAGCAGGAAATCGCTCCTCGGTCCCCAGAATCACTTTCGCTCTACTTAAAGATAATGTGGTTATCCCTCTGCTGGGATCTAAAGCGACTCAGGAAGAACTCAGACAAAGACAACATAGAAAGCGATTGCCAAGATTTACGTTCACGCTTTGAGGAGTTTCTCGTGGTGACCTCCAGTCTGATCTCACAATATTCGGAGGTTAATGTTAGCTATGAAGTATGTTTAAGGGATTTTTCATCTGATACAACACGGCTTTTATTCATTCTGTGCTTCTCTCGATTTCAGGCCTTTGTCCTCACTTGCGATATTTATTTCATGTTCAATGAAGAGCTGCGTCAATCTTCGAATGCTAATATTACGAGATTGGAATACCAGACTACAGTACATGATTATGCACTGCTTGAGAAGTTTCTGGTGCGTTATGTGTTTGCCGATGCGGATGAGGATGCCAATATGAATCTGCAGGATCCGGAACAGTTTGCTTTGCTCAGCAGCAAGCGTCGCATCCTTTCTAGCTACCTCAAACTATCATTCCATAATATGATGCCCATGATGCGCACCTGCATTGTTCTACAGCATTATCGGACAGTAAGATCAGACAATGCTTAAGCTTTCATCAATGTGAAATGAGAATATTTTTATTACGTTGCAGTTTCACACTTCTTTTGGTGATCTAATGCGCTCTCTTATAGAGCGCAGCCTATCTAATAATCCTACGAACTTTGGCATGACTTTACTGCACACTGGATTGCTTATATATGAGCGCATTAAGGCGACTTCTCGGGATTCCCTAGAGGCTGCCTCATCGTCTGAGTTCTTCGAGCTCCTTAAGCTGGCTGAGATGCTGGCGGAGAGATGCTGGTTCGACTCCAGTCTATTGGATTCCCGCGTATCCATGGTTGTGCTCCACAAAGCCAGCATTCGGTTTGCCACGGTGGATCCAAAAAGAAATATTTTGTTTTTGAGTTTCACCGAAATGTTTGTGCCGCAACTAATTGCTCAGGATATGATCCAGGTGCACAAGTTTCTGGACGTTCATTACCCAGGCATGGTGTCCATCCTTGATGGCCAAGAGAAAATGCCATTGGAGTCATATCGCAATGCCATAGAATTATCCATTGCTAAGAGCTGTCGCCGTAAGTTTGGGTTAAATGCAATCGATCTATTCCGAAAAAATCAAGTTTTTCTTTAACAGGGCGTGAATGGAATGGAGGAGAAGCACGTTAAATAAATCAAGGATTTCGTTTTAGTGCTGGTTTATTTTTGGCAATATGTTCAGACTACAGTTTAATATTTTTTTTACACTTTTTGTCATTTGACTAAATTTTTTATACTACATTTTTTACCATATTTATTTATAAATTTCAATTTTTATTTGACTAAACTCTATCTATAAAAATATTTGTGTTAGAGAACGATTTTATTATTTCTATCTGCAGTTATTTCTGACAATTTTTAAATTGATTTATATTGTGCTTTCAGTCAAATTGTGTTGAATATCAGAAATTCGCGCTTGTAACATAAATGTCGAAATATTTTTTGGTTGCATTTGGGACAACGAAGCCAGAAGCCAGCTAGGATATTCGCATATACTGGTCCTTTGTATTGACGGTTTGGCATTTGCAGTTGCTAAAGCTTGTGTTGTACCAAACATGGCACACATTCAAAGACTCCGACTCCATTCAAAGTCGTTGCATAATATCATATGTATATGTACATGTATGTGTATTGTGTGTCGTCGTTCACTGATGGGTGCATTACAGGGTGGCCTGCATTGAATCAAAGGCAAACTGAATAGCAGGAGCAGCTGGCAAATGTATCGAATTTCCATGTTCCATTCAAAAGTACGCTGCTGTTCAACAATTTTCAATTTCGATTGCTTGGCCCCGGGGCACTGACAAATTGACTCGCAACTTTGTGGGTTCATTGGAGATGATGAAAAAGAGAGTGGGGAAGGAAGGAAGAAACCTCGCTCAAAGGATGAACACGGCCTTTGACACCCGGTCAGAGGGTCAGCCTCAAGGTGTGTTCGCGCCAAAAACAATATTTCGGGAATGTAATTCAAGTGGACGCAGGCGCACTTCTGTATTGTTTTTTGGTTTTGGGTATCAGTCCATTTCCCTGGCACATGCCAAGTGTCCGGCTTGGGTGTCCGATTACGAAGACATTCAAGTGTACCCATTTTTCGGTCTCAGCTGACGTCATAAAACCCGTAGATGCGATTCCATAAATTGCTAAACAAAATGAATTTTAATATGTATTTTATTTTGACGAATGCAATCAAAATGTATGTATAAACTACAGATTTTGGGTCACAGCTGTGAGAGTTGGAGCCTTTTGCTTATTACCATGCCAGGTCGTTAGCCTACGCCATCAAGCAGCAGCAGCAGGCAAACATCTGTGGATCTTAATTGGCCCATCTCAAGATCTGGCGATCGCTGCCAGTCAGCCAGTCACACTCTGCGGCAGGTAGGGGCCATCAATTTCGCGTAACGGGCTAAACCGCTATATCGTCCTGCCACACAATTGCATTTCACGCTCAACGGGAATACAGTTCTTCCTTTCAGCCAGCCAGCCAGCCAGCTAGCTAGCGGCACAGATGTGCTGATGCGATCCAAATCAGCAGCAGCAGCAGCAGCGGGAACGACAACGGCAACCACTGCGGTTGCGGTTTAACAAGATGCGTTGCCGCCTCCGACACACGCCTCCAACTTTAGCTCGCTCTCTCTTACTCTCCCCCATCTTTGCATGCCTCTCTGTCAAGGTGATGTCTGAGTGCGATAAACGCTCTTCGCTTCGGCGATTAGTTTCTTGTGTTTTTTTTTTGGCCGTGTTTAAACGAAAGTGTAACATACACAAAAATTTTCGGGCCCATGTCCGACACGCGCATCTGGCGTCCTGGCTGAAAAGGGGCAAGCTGGTCCCGAATATTTTTGCAATAAGGGCTACGACACGTGGCACTTGATTCATATCAAATTTCTGGCCACAAATTGTATTACACACAATGCTCAACTATTTGGGAGTTCACATTTCGTTTTCACTTTTCGTGTGTAAAAGGGTGACCAGGTCTTCTTTTTTCTTACTTCTTATTTTTTTTTTTGGTCTCTGCCAACTGTCAACCCATTTGGCCATATTTATGGGCACTTGCCGACGGCCATACAGTTGGGGAGGGGGTTACATATGTTATTAACACAAATTTATAGCTCTAGTTTTTTTTTTCGGTTAAAATGTGCAATTTGGGAATATAAATAGGGAATTTGCTGTGACCGCACTGGAATGCGTTTTAAAACGCGTCAAAACCGCGCACAGCATTGCTATGTTTAAATTTTCAATAAGTACGATCTGCCGATCTACTTTAAGTAGCATTTTAATTGGTATTTGGGATAGCAAAACAAAAAATTTAATTCAATTGTGCTTTTAGTTGTGCTTTTTTGGCAAACGTTTCGATATTCATTAGCTAAGAGCTTGCTTACTCGATATGTGTTTAGACGAAGCTATCGATAGCTGTCACCACCACTAGTGCAAAAATTAGCATCATCTAAGCTGAAGCGCAATTTGCAATTTGTTTTCATATTAAATATTAATTAATACCAAATGTTTGGACGAGTTTTACAATTTAATCGTCGACTGGAGTTCGTAATCTCATGGATGCCTATATGTGTCAATACATCTGTATATAAGGGTATGTAACATGTATAAACGAGAAGTGATTAAATCTATTGGCATTGCTGTTCAAGATGGCGTCTTTTTTTCACACAAGCGACACCTGCAATTAAATTCTACTTTGAATCTAGCATTTAAGATTAATTACAATAATTACGTTTTACAAATAGCTTCATTTATCAATCGTTTATGTTTAACATACAAACCAAGACCCACACACACCTACACTTATGTTTTGAGGCGCGTAGTTGAGTGTAAAAACATCAATTGCACGATCCATCAAAGACTGAAAGGTTTTTACTCAACTGACATCGCGGTGCTGTCCTTTGCGACAAGCGGCGACTTTTCCATTGATAAATGCACAAATTTGTAGATTGTCAATCAGCAAACGTTGATCCTCGCCGTGTGCTGTCGTCTTCCTCAGTGACTGACAGCAAAGCAAACACACACAAGAACCAAATCTTGTTATTGTTATTGTTGCGAGTGCGTGTATGTGTGCCGTGTCCTAATGTAACTGCAAATAAGGCGCGCCGTGTGTGTGCGGCGACTCCTGCATCGGTAGTCCTGCAACTCAATCAGTTTGCCTGTTTACAAATGTGTCGCCAGCGCGTAATTCAATCCTTGCCAGCAGAAGCAGCAGCAGGATGCATGCGGCAGCCGTCGCCGCTTGGCAAACCAATAAATACCACTTACAATCGACCCCGCGACTCTTCTTCCATCGAGCTGTGTGTCAACAAAGTCAAATGTGTGTGTGTCGGCATGTTGTCGTGTCGTGTCGTGTGCATATGTCGTGTCCTTTGACTTGCAGCTGAGACTGCGCAGGACACGCATGTAAAGCATAAATTAACACGCGTCTTTCTTTCCAAATCTATTGATCCCTTTTTTGCCTGCACCTTTGCTCCCCATTAGCACGCGTCCACTTGGGAAAAACATACAGGGAGAGAAAATCTGTGGCGCACGCGCAGCATCCACTTGAAAGGATGGATGGGGGGAGCATGGCAAGCTGCGCAAGGATTCAAGTGCAACAGGAATTGTGGCCGGGTTAAAATTAGTCAAGCCCTGTCAGCAAATCTGATTTAGTATCCTCCCAAAAAGCAGATGTTACTTTAAAATCTTTGGTATTATCTCGCAGCACAAATTATAACTTTAGCAGCAATTTAATTAAGCAATTACAAGGGTTTTGTTCTGCTTACGCTTCGAGTGTTGATTTATTTACAGATGTGCGGAATAAGAATGAATTCGAAAAACTAGTTGAGTGAAAAGAATGCATATGTTAAAAGATATTTCTAGAAATAAGATTGGGTTTATTTAGGTTGGTTAAGAAATATTAACTAGAATCTGTTGAGTTGGAGACTAACAAATCTTTAATACTAAACAAAGTTTGCTTTGATACAAGAAAAGTTAGAGAAAACTAGTTTAGGAATATCTTTCTGGTCAACAATATTTTAATTTATGTGCAAACTCTTGCTGCTTACACTTACTCATTAATTTCTATACTTTATAGTATCATGCTTCATGAACTTCGTTTTCGATCATTGAGAGTGCAATGTATGAAGGTCGCCTTGAGGTTTATATTGCAACCCACACACACAGGTCAAGCGTTCGACATGTCAATTAAATGCGATATTTATATCTGACCACTGACCACAAAGCGGACAATTTGTATTCAAGTGCGAAGAAGTGACCAACACATCAAGTGACAGATGGTAGCGGTGGTGTTGGTGGTGTGCGAGGGTGGGTGTCATCACTTCTCAGTTCTCAGTTGACCAAGTGGCGTACTTAAGTGCAACAGATGCAGTTACGAAAAGTGGACAGAAATTAATTACCAGCCACAAGACCGAAGAAGCAGAACAGAAAAAAAATGCGTAAAATATTCAAGTTATGGTGCTGGCTTTTTTTTTTTCTTTCCGGGTCTAGTGACAAGTGTTTTGAAGCCAACAGCTGACTTTTTTTTAAAGGCGGCTTTCACTCTTTGCCACCCTTTCTGTAACATTGAAACTCCCCAATCTGATGCTTGCTTGAACAATTAATCATCTGTAGCGTCATTTGTGATTTTTAACGACTGCGCCTGCTGTCAACGCATCCTTCGACCATATCCCAAAGGCGCTTCTCAACACATAAAGTTGGGATGCGCCCTGATAAATGTTTTGTGAGTTTGTTGTTGTGCCTCGAAGCAGCCCATCAAATAGATTTATTATTGAAAATATTTGTGCCCTTTGATTGTTATGGGTCTGTGTTCTGCGTTCTTAACGTTTTTACGTTTGTTTTGACAGCGGCAGGGCACGGCAGAGCAGGGCAGAAAGGCATACTGACACACACACATAAATACCAAAGAAGCAAAAGAAGTCCAGAGGTTGAGAACAAATGTTGTGTTAAATTTATTTCATTACATTGGCATTTTATGATGACTTAACGCGTTCTCTTTCATTTTTCTCTCTACTATATATTGCTTATACATATCAAGGCGTTCGATTTCGAGGCAATAAAAGTGCAAATGTTTCGTGTGGCGCATGAACAGGAGCAGAAGTAGAAGCAGAAGTTGAAGATGTAGCTGAAGCAGCATCAGCTGTCGCCCTTTTCTTTTTTTTTTTTGTCAGCGTCTTTTGGGTCTTTGAACTTTAGGCTGTGACAGCAGCTGACTTCGACAGCTTGAATTGAAAGTGATGGCAAGTTATAAGACACAAGTGGTTATTGTATTTAAGCTAAGAAAACTTTTTGTTGATATATGTTTTGGAAACAATGAATACACAAAGGTTTCAGGGTTACATTTTGGGTTGATGTTATTTACAGTTTTTGTTTCTTTAGACCTGTGAAGTTTGCAACCATCCAAACGATCTAGCTACGTTCAAATTGTATTGGTTTAACTTTGACATGTTTGAGTGGTTTTACTGAAATCATATGCCACACAGTAGTCACATCAGTGACAACTTGCAGTAGCATTCATTGTTTGATTGACTTTAAACATGCCGACATCCGAGTCGAATCCTGCCTACCACAGTAATTAACCCTTAACAAGATGAAATAGACTAGCGAGAGGAGTAAGAGAGAGTGTGAGGGGTAAGAGTGAACACACACACACTATGATAGACATGGGCAACACCTTTACACATAATTAGAGGCATGTTGACTGCGGCGACAATGAATGGGTTATATGAATGGTAAACAGGCATAGAAGCAGCACCACCAACAACAACGTTACGTTAAACCCATCCACAATCATGTCCAGCGTGTCATCCATTCATTAATCTACATGCAAGGAAGGCGAGGCAGCGGCGACTGCTATGACACCACCTGAGCCAGCAGCAGCAGCAGCAAACAGCTTTGGGGTCCATCATTGTAACGCGCCTTGTGGAGTGCAAACGGCGGCACAACAACAAAGCCACAAAAAGAGCCTATTAGCCACAATAAAGAGCCATCTTTCGTCTCGTTTCGTCTCGTCGTGTCGTCTCCTCTCCAATCCCAATTCTATTATGCTGTGAATATGCTATGCAGATGAATGCTTTGGAATGGGTTTGCCTTGCCTCTTGTGTGTGTGTGTGTTTGTTTGCTCGCCAGATGCCATTACAATGTAAATACAAGAAAAGTTCAATCGGCAACTTGATGCGGGTCTCTCTGTAAGCACTATTGCGTTGGCTAGGGAAGGGAAGGGAAATGGGGGGTTCTCTCATAGCACACGTAGAAAGCCATTTCATTAGGCAGACAACGTTCTCTCTTACATCTCCATCTCGTTGGGTTCTAGGTTCTCCTCCACCCCGATGCCCGACCCATGCCCATGCGACTGTTGAACAATTGATCAAATATCATAATTTATCAAATGACAATGCGACAAGGCGGCCTCTGTGAGGCAACGTTCCTGATACTCCTCTCTCTTCGTCTCTGTCTCTGTTCGTGTCCGTTGCTTGTTTGCTTGCCCCAATCCCCACACCAAGCATAAGTATCTATATACATACATATCTATCCCACTATCCGATGTCTGTTTTCGAAAGCTACAACTTAATTTATTTGAACAATTTAGTCTGACACAGCCGAAAGAACAACAACAGCAACAACAACAAGAATCTAAACAGACCCATTTGGCTTGTCTTGTTCTTCTTATTTATACCGATGGCCCTGCCCAATGGAGCTATCATAGCATCTATTTAGCATAATTGCAGTCACAGCCACACTCGATTCTGTTTTGTTCCATTGATGGTGGTCTATGTTAAGCTCATATTAATGGGTACGTACAGTGGTATCGTTTGGTCAAAAGACTCTATAAAAGAAAATCTTTGAAATTCGACAAATATTTGATTAATATTCTGACACAATTCATTTTCATTTTAAACGCCTTTCAAACAAAAATTTCTCAATATTTTCTTGATCTCTTGAATGAGAGCACAGAATATACAAAATTGTTTGTTGGTTAGAAAAAAAAAAACCCATAAAAGATAGCAAATATGACGCAGCTTCAACAAGTGGCAACAACGAGTAAGTTGGAACCGTCAACAGAATGCTGCTGCAACTGCAAAAGGAAACTGGATCCCTATCAGTTGTTTGATGATAATGTTGAGGATGTCGCCAAAAGTCTGACTGACATAATGGTCATCTGTGGAATAAATACGATCAAGGCTTGCAATGCCAAATCGATTATAAAACGGGCGTTCATTTATCATGAAAAGCTAAGAACACGCTGTCCAACCAAACCTCCAAAGGAAGCAAGTTTGCAACGGGATGATATGTTGCAGGCATTGCATATTAAGTCCGAGATGGAAAGTGTGGAGGCGATGCTCAGCTATGCGATCATCAAGCGTGCCTTCAAGGCCTTCTTCCATGGCAAGCCGGATAGGTCAATTAGTAATCCCATTGTGGATGCCATGGTTATTCACAATCAGAAGTCGGCCTGGATGCATGCCTCATACAGAACAGCAAGGATCTTTGATAACTATAGGGCAACATTCTTTTGGGCTCACAAAAGCTACGAGAAGCAGATCCACATCGTTTATCGTTCCTTATATGAACGATTAAGTGCTAGAGCGAATCCCTTAACAGTTCCCACCTGTAGCTGTCCCAAATGCAAAATGATGGCAGTACCGGGACATCCTAAGCCAGGCGAACGTAAGCGGGAGAAGTTTAAGCTAGCGGATTGTGAGGATCTTCCACACGAGTGCATTATATGTGGTCTCCAAGTGCCCAAGATCAAGTACAACAGCATACAGATGAAGCGACCTCGACCTATACTCAACCACGAGATCAAGTTGCCACGTTGTACCAAGTGCAACTCACCGACGCTCATCTGTGAGTGCAACATTGATCAGTTGACGGGCGAACTGTTTGGCGAATGTGGTCAGGATTCATACAAGGTGAAATGGTATCGCTTCGAGCAGAAGCAGTCGGACGATAAGAAGAAGTCTCCATCCGATTCGGATGAAAGTAGCTATGAGGACGCCAAGGAACCCGACTGGGATAATCATCATTGTCCCATCGATTGTGTGCACGGCGAATGCAGTGAATCTTCGAACGTTTGTCCTTCAACCAAATCCGCCGATAGCGATAGCAGCACCACCTTTACGAGCTGCTCTGACGGTACGCGTGAGGATGTCGTGGATAAGCTGGAACGATATCTCAACAGACTGTGGGCCGATGAAATCGCAGCCACTAAACATTACAATTCTTTACAAAACCAAACCAATTTGCCAACTCGTTTTTCCTGTCAGCCTTGTAAAGGACAGTGAATATTGGGTTTAACCTAAAAGTATGATTGAATATAAATGTGAAAAATGTGATAAACATTTCATTTTTTGCTAGCGCCACTTCTCAACTTTAGTCAGTATTTAGTTTTCATAGAATAGGAGTCAAAGCCGGAGAGCAGGCAACAATCCTGCGATCGCCCACATGCGAACTTTTGAAAGAGTCTCGGGATTCATACTTATCTGTGGCATTGCTGGCTGACACTCACAGATCGCGATCCCTGACAATGGCCACTTAAATGCCAGTTGCCAGTTGTAATCGCTATTAAATTGCTGCCGAAGCTACTGTTGTCAACAACGCCCCCATCTTCACTTCCCCCGTTCCCTACGATCTGCCTTGCCTTTTGCGCTGCTTCCACATAAATCGCTCGCATTATCTGCGCACTTGCATCGCAGTCGCAGCCATGTCTGTGGCACAGTGCAAGTATGGCACGGGTTTTATTCACAGCTTTAGCTTTTTTTCTGGTTCTTCGCCGTCGTCGCCAGCTTATCAATCTCGGCTCATCTGCACGCAGCCATTGGGGATGCGAAACAGAAAACATCTTCTGCGAAAAATAATTCTGCAACTTGTCACAATTTCTGTAACAACGGAGACGCCTCTGCGCCAAGTTTTTAGCCTGTCCATGGCTATAGGTATTGGCAGACAGTTGTTGCCTTTAGTCCTTGGACTGCCAGCCAGCCAGCCACCTAGACTATTTTTGGCAGGCCAGAAGTTTTAGCTGCACTTTTTATCTGTCGTATCTCTCTCCACTAAATGCTGACTTATTCTTAAATTCTTGACTTCGCTTGTTCATGTTCAGTGCGCGACTGCATTTGCATATAGATTTATTTTTATGGCCTTCACAATGGATGGCAGACGTTTAAGTCGTTTTTACGAGTCATTTACTGCCTAAAGAAATATTCCCTCCTGTTAAATTGCTTTGTTTTGAACCAAAAAAATATCGTAAGACTTGGTAATCATTTGCTAATTTTAACACTTAATATTAATTCATAGAATTATACAAGAATTGAGAAATAATATTTTTGTTAATTCCACTTTAATTGTGTTGCTCTCATGAACAAAGTCGTCGTCCACTTGAAAATCGAATCGAATTGAATAGAATTGAATTGAATTGAGTAAACAAGTTGCATTTGGAAAAGCTCTCGCACTCAATTGTTGTTAAAATCGAAATCATTGAACTTTTTCGAAAAGCAATCAAATTTGCGCCTAATGCGTTCGCAACTTGTGGCAAGTTCCAAGTGTTCTTCTGCTCTAGAGACTTCTTTGATTGCTGTTGGGTAGCAAGTTAATAGTTCTTTTTATAGCTGCACTTTTTCAACTTCAATTAATGAAGTGTCGAGTTGTTAACACCACGAAGACAAAACACAAAGCATTACTAGCCCCTTATGACTTCTTGTGCCCCACACCCTACCCCCCCTTTCTGTATCTTAAATACGCTTCTATTTCCAAACATTTTTGGCTACCCAACTACTACTACAAATGAGTACCAAAGACATGCTGGGAAAAAAGCCGAGCAGCTCTTTGCCTCGAAGATGTAAACAAACAAATTAAAACAGCCGCAACAGCAACTGCGGCTATACAGCCTCTTTTTGGTCAGGCTAAGCGTCTTGGCCACCAGGTGAGAAATCGGGTGCTGTTGTCTCGTTGAATGTCTCTCCGGGAAGGCAAAGCCAAAGCAAATACAAACAAGCCAAACACAGAAGCACAAGCACAAGCAGAAGAATAAACAGCAGCAGCAGCATCAGAAGCTCTTTAATTTGAAGTTTAGTTGAGTTTTTTTTTTTGTTAAATGTTTGTGGGGATATCTAAAGTGAATTAAGACATTAAATGAATGGATCTATTTTGGAGACAACTAGTCGTGATCGTGTTGTAAAGTGAGCTTTAATTACCTATCACGTGATATAACACGAGAGTGTGTCGAAAATGGAATCTAAGACAAAGCAATCAATCCTATGGTGTGTTATCAATGCTGCACAGTGGAAGGAAGTTATTTTAAACTAGTGAAAAGATAATGAATAGTTATGGGGTAGAAATATCTCCTTAATAGAAAATATTTCGTTTAAGGATTCAGAATTGAAAATGAAATTGTTGGATAGAAATGTCTCCTTTATAGAAAATATTTTGTTTAAGGATTTAGAAAATAGAAATTTTTATCAAAATGTTTTAGAAAGGTTTTTGATTCCTTAAAGCCCATTGTAGAATTGTTTTTTTTTTTTTTTTGCTATCTTGGAGTCATGTTAATAGTTAACCGAACCGAAAATGACTGTGGGAAAACAGTTGGAGCGTCACATGATAAACCTGTTTGTCAATTAAACAAAAATATTGTAATAGTTGATAACAGAATGGGCAAACAGAGACCGCGATGCGGAGGCAGAGAGAGTGAGAGTACGCAGATGCAGCGTGATGAGAACTTCCCAGAACCCACAACTAAGAACTAAGAACTGAGCACTGAGAACAAGAAACAACCTGTCAACCCAAAAGGCTGGTCGGTGGGACTCTGGTTCGATGTGCTTGACGCCCGTCGGTTTCATTATCGCCTTTTGCCTTCAACTTTTGACTTGGAGACGGCAATTTCCTCCATCCACCTTCGCCTCTACTACGGAATGGCCCGGCCAGGTTCCCTTTGCCTTGGCTTATTGTTTAGTGAAGCATTTAACTTATAAATATTGTGTGTGGCAAGAAGAAAAGTGTTTTTGTGTATGTGATACCGTTTTGAAATGTGCCAGCAACGGACGACAGACAGCAAAAGACTCTGAGGAGAGTGATGAGAAGTCGAGTCGAGTTGAGTCGAGTCGAGTCGAGGAGTGCAACAACTCAGACGCATTGCCATAAAATATTTCCCATGACAATTCTGTTTGTTTTTCGTGTATTGTCTGCCTTTAGTCTTGGCACCTTACCGTCGACGTTGCCGTTGCCGTTGTTGTCGTTCACATCGTCGCCCACTCATTGCCCAGAGCTCTTAGTTCACAGCCAGACTTGGTTAGCTCCACAATGGGATGGATGAGAGCAATCTCTATTTGCTTTATCTATGATGTCTGCTGTCGTCCATGCTGCTCTTGATTTCCCAGGCAACATACACTCAACTTGTTGAAAAACCCTACAATTCCCTTCGGCCTTCCCAAACTTAAGCTGTTGCCGTACTAAATGGTCATCCTAATGGCTTCAATGCCAGGCATTTCGGCACGAGTTGGCATCCCAATTATTCCAAGAATCCGTTGCAAATATAATTGTAAAAAAAAAACCATTTGCTCTTCTCTGTTAATACTCTTTTTGGTCATGACAGAAAACATCAACAATTAATGTTTCTCATCTTGAATGGTTTAATTTATTAACTTAAAGAAAGTTACATTAACAAAGGTATCCTTTTATTTTAGCTGGAGTATAGCTGAACAAGCATTCTCAGCCAAATGCTAACGCATATGTTTATTGACAAAGTTATAATAAACGTTTGCACGAAAGGGTAACATTATTAGCTGTCCGAAAAACTTGTCGGCGAGGTCAATGAAGTGCCGCCGAAATTCCGTGAAATAAAAATGTTCAGCGGCTCCAATTTGGCAAGCGATAATTATAATTGGTGTGTGTGTCTGTGTGTGTGTTTGTTTGTGTTTGTTTGTTTGGAATCAGGCAGCAAGCGAGGCAAAGTAATCTGTACGATTGGGGCATTGGTAACCCGTCCACCACTTAAGGAACTCGTCAGGTTCGGGCTCTCGGCGGGGCTGTTTTCCCAGCTGGCGACAGAGGGCGCAAAAGGGTTGACGATTCTTGTGGAGTTGAAACTTGGAATGCCACATAAAGAATTGGTCGTACAGCTGCGGCTGTTCCGCTAGCTTCGTCAGATGATCGGTCAGTAGTTTGGGTGTAGGAAAGTCTGCGGCTCTGATAAAGGAATCAGGTGGAACCAGGTGACTAATATTACCGCCACCAATTACAACAGGCACAACAAAATTGTACAGTGCCTTATAAAAGTGCGGATGCACATAGTCCGGACAGGAACTAGACTCAAAGACTAGCATAAACTTGTAATGACCGCAACTAAAACAACAAGAAAGAACGGATAGTTGGCTTATAAAACAAAAGTTAGAAGGCTACCAAGACCTACTGATAATGTCCATGACAAGTTAGGAAGGCGCCAAGTTCCATGTGTTTTCTCAGCTCCTGCAGGTATAGACTTTCAGGCAGAGATTGCTCATTCACTTCGTAAACCATGTAGAACGCCAGAAGAGATTTTGAGTGGAGTTTCGAGAGGATATGAGATGTCGCTAGATCAAATTGTAACTCTTTAACGAAACTTTCTTGCTTGTTAAGCACCTCGGTAAAATAGTAATCTGTCCAGATCAGATCCGAGTCGCTTCGATAAGTCATTGTAAAATTGAAAACAGATTCTCCATTCACCAATAGGGGATTGGGTACGAGGATCTGGGGACTTCTCATTGCAAAGACCGCCAGAAAATTTGGGGTACGTTTTATCTTCTCAATGCCCTTAAAAGAGTAGGGTCCATCTCCGTTAAATACAATGGCATCAATGTTCGTATCATCACGTTTAGTGGTCACCATGCAACCGCATTGGTGATAGCTCCAACCTCCCGAGTATGCCTGTCCATTCCAAAGAAGTATAGTCTTGTCTTTCGAGTGCTTATCATCTTTTTTGACTAGATTATCATTGTCACCGAAACGCAACAGCAATAACAGAACTGAGAAGCAAACGAAAGTCTTCACTATTGCCAAGTAATAATACCTTTTTCCTTGATCTTCATGTCTGGGGTTAGCAATAATGTTTGTTATTATCGGTTTTTCTGAATTCGTTTGCTTGCTTGAAATTTTGTCAGGTTCCATGTTACGAATTTTAAATATAACTTTTACTGTTTGAAATCTGAATACTAAAGAAGTTTTAAGAGCAATGCCAACTAAGATAAATGAATTTAACCAAATTAAGCACATGTTTTTTTATTAGAGCAAATATTTCAAGACCGTTAATCAGGATGAAAGTCGAAATTAAAATTGCTTGGTTTGAGACAAGTGTATTTATATTTAGTCCACCATTGAAGGAAGTAATTGTTAGAGCGACGTTCCCGAGCGTGACTCAGTTGACGACAGAGGTCGCAGTAGGGTTGATTTACGTGATGGATCTGGTACTTGGAGTGCCACCAAAAATATCGCTCATACATCTTCGGGTTTATTGAGAGGAACTGTAAATGGGCGGCCAGGAGTTTGGGTGAAACGAAATCATCGGTGCGTATAAAAGAGTAAGGTGGCAGAATGTCGCTAAGTTTGCCACCACCAACCAAAACGGGCACCACAAAGTTTGCAAATGCCATGTACATCTGAGGATGTACATAGTCTGGACAGCGGCTGGCTTCAAAGATCAGCATAAACTTGTAGGGAATGCATCTAAAAAAAAGAGGAGCAGTCAAAGCATAGAAAGTTTTCAGATTAGGTTAGTTACTCGTTGGTTTTGTGACAAGTCTGAATCATATTCAGGTCCATATGCTTTCGTAATTCTAGCAGATAAGTGCTCTGGTTATAGGTAGAATTGTTCACTTCGTACATCAGATATAACGCTAGTTTCCGTTTAAGATTCAGATTGTAGCGCATGTAAGAATCTTTCACCGACCATATTAGCCGAACATTCTCTTGTTCTATCGTTTCTAGCCGCTGACTCCCATTGCTTAGTGCTGAGAAGTAATAGTCTGTCCAGATTATATCCGAGTCCAGGCGATAGGTCATCGTAAAGTTAAAGATACATTCGCCATGCACCGGCAGTGGAGATTTGGCTAGACTTAGCGGGTTCTTGGAGGCAAAAACCGAAAGGAAATTTGATGTTCGATTAATTTTCTCCAGACCTTCTATAGAGTAGGGCCTGTCCGCATTGAAAATGATTGCATCTATTATTCCATTGGTGTAATTGCGGTTACTGGTCACCACACACTGGCATTGATGTAAATCCCTTTGGTCAGTAGAATTCTCATCGTTCCAAAGGAGTATTGCTAATTCGGGAGTGAGTTTCTCTATTTTCTTCCCTGATTGGTGGCGTGGCACAAAGATCAGGATCAAGAAAATCACCGACAAGCACAACATGCACTTTAAAATCAAACTTCGAACTCGGGACATACGTGGTAGACTTAAACGAGACATTTTGGAGCGACGAGGTGGAGGCAATAATGTTAAATCGCAATCAATGGAGTAATCAGAATTATTGTCACAGTTATTAGAATCGTGTTGTTCGCCATTGTTCGAGTTCTTTGAACGATTGCTTAGAATTTTTTCAATGGGTATCCGTCGAATACGATCAATTGGCATCTAATACGGTTTAAGGAATGCACTTTTTACTCGATTTTCTTATATTTATTTGCAAGCGTTTCAAATATTCTTTAACTTAAATGAAATAAAATGTTTATATCCCTACCTACTATGTTGGCTAACTAAATTGTTGAAAAACTCTTGTAATTTTTCTACGTAAAGTTCTTTACATTGTGCGTAAAGTGCAATCTAGTATTCGATAAGAGTTGAATATCTCTAATCAATCATCAATTGAGTACAATTTCAACCAATTTACAATTGTAATCTATTCGAGAATTTTTGCAATTTGTTGTCACGATTGAAAAGTGTTAAATCCTTGAAATCAGTCATGCAGCACGCGTTTCTCTTTCCGTTTGGCACATCAACAACTTTCGCATTTCCGATTTGGCACTTCACCCCGCTGCACACAGCTTACTCCCTGGCATTGAGGACAGAAGCAGGAACAAAGTAATCAATCATTTTGGCAAACCATCAGTAACATGACAATTTGGCCAGAAACTTTGCGTAACGCAACAGAGAAAACTGTGGAACACGTTCCGAAACATATCCGATATCCCTATTCCTCTCCCCCTTTTGAGTGTCTGTTCTGTGGCTGCCAATATTCCATTGATGATATATCACTGCAATATTGGAATATTCATTTGGCAACTGTTGTCGCAGCTCATTTCAAATGCGCCACACAAACTCACCAAGGATGCGTTGAGGAGATTGAGAAGGGAGAAGAGAGAAGAAGGTAGCTGGAGTAGCTGCTGCTTGCATTGGACAGTTATGAACGTGCCGATGGCTTTGATGAACTACGGCCGTAAAAGTCTTCAAAATGAATCGTTGAAAGAAATGTCTACAGGCATGCAATTTTCCAATTGACAAGCATTTTAATGTAAGGCAAGAATGGCTGAGCCAAAGTGAGAGCGAAAAAGAGAGGAAAAGAGAACCCTTGAAAGGATTGCGGCACGTAGCAACAGTTGCCATATGCAAATTGGCAGCGCCAGCTTTTAAAAGTAATGCGCCGTTTATTTGCGAAAGTGAAAATGGTTTTGCCAGAACGCCAGACGGGATCCACAGTTAAAAAAAAAAAATACAAAATACAAAAAATAAAACCCAAAGCACATCTGCAGCAGACAAAATCATATTAGAAGTGGGGGTGTGTGAGGGGGCCAGTAAAGGGAACTAAAAAAGCTAAAAAGCTAAGTCAAAGCGAAACACATATAAATTTTAATTATTCCTGCGAAGTCAGTTGAGTTCAACTGGGCCAGGAGCACGACGACGACGACTACGACAACGACGCGGTAGACGACGAGACAAAAGAAAAATGTATAGCTAAACAAAAGGCGAAGCAATACGATTGCAGTCTTAAAGGAGATGACGTAGGATGAGGATGAGTGTCTCAGACTGAGACTCTGTCTCTGTCTTTTGAGTTTTGTGCCTGATGCCTGGTGCCTGGTGCGATGCTCCTGCGGCTCACGAGTCGCAAGTCAAATGTCGGTGGAATGGAATTGAAATTCCATTGTGAATTTTGGGGGCGTTGCCGCGTCGAAAAATGCAATAAATATGCATATGAGAGAGTGCGGAGAATTATGGCTTTGTGTGGTGGTTTGGTTTGGTTGTTGGTGGGTTCTACTCTTGGTCAAAAGATTTGAATAATTTGGTTCCCACACTCCACAAAAGTATATATATATATATATATATATATATATATATATAAATATAAGTTCTTGTTGATGACGATGAAGTCGCAATTTTAATTAAAGTTATTAATAGGCCTGCCAGTTAAGATCGACCAAGTTTAACTATACTAAAAATATTCCATATGTATATATAATATATGACTCACACTGCGACTATTTTGTTGTGTTGGCTTAAAGGTGTCCTTAAGCCTTAAGATTAGGTCAATTAAATTGCCGCACACATTGTTGGCAACTGCTTAATTATCGATACGATTCGAAAGAACAACTCAAAACTGGAAACAACAAAAGGACGCCGGCGGCAAAGTCGCCACCTCAGTGAAAAGAGAAAGATGCCGCTTTAAAATTGGTCTTGATTGCGCTGTCTTCGGATTAAAACACAGTAAAAAGTAAAAAGAGCCGAGAATTGATATTCGGAGTGAACGAATTAACATGTAATTATCTCAGCTTGGTCTCGAAATTGGAAACGCAACGAATCTACAGACAAATACAAAACAGCGTCTCGTCTTGTTACCACAAGGATATACATGTATGTATGTGTACATGAACGTGGCCTAGACAGCTGCCACTTTTGGTGTGCTGCATGCGGGGTGTGTCTTAGTGTCCGTCTTAGGATCGTTCCTTCTTCCCTATTCCGTGTTCGTGTCTCGTTCCTCTCGTTCATTCCCTCATTTGCCACGACCACCCGCACTAGTGGCGCTAAACTTGTCTGTCGCCTTCTGGACCCTAATTAGGTGTTGGTCCAACTACTATTTGGTAAACTGCTTGTTTATTGATGTGGCCGCAACTTCAGCAACAGATAGCGAGACGGAGAGCAAGCGATCGAGGGTGTTCCAATTTGAGCTACTTAGGCTCATAACTATGTGTCTTTTTTTCACTCTTTTTCCACTTTCACTAACTGGCGCGGATTCGTCACGCGATTTCCTTAATCTTTCTCTCTGTCTCTCACCTACACTCAACGTTGTGTTGAGTCATTTTGTATAGTTTGGCGCCACTCAAACAAGACATTGCTGACCCACAAAGCATCATTCACTCACTCAACTCATTCATTCATTCATTCATTCATCCGACAATCAAATCTGAGCAGCTCAGTGATTATCACGGCCCGGCACCATCGTCAACCATCGTGGACCATAATGTAGCCTATTGTCCATGTCGCTATTGTCATTATCAATTCACTGCGCAATTGTTGTTGTTGTTGTTGTGGTTGTCCATCATCGGCGTAAACAGTTTGATGATGGCAATCATGAAATGTTGCTTGGCCCCGTTTGACCAATTGCTGTTTTTTTTACTGTCACGATCAACGCAAATTCAGTTTGCCTCCCAGTGGGGTAAAAAAAAAAGCGATGATGACACATTCAATGCCTCCAATGACTTCCCAGCCTCCATTGAGCGGATGCAGGCACTTGCCAGCCCAGCCAGTTGATTGATGCGAAGGCGGCAGACTTGACTGCTCATTACCCAGTCTCACATCACTCTCTCTCTCTCGTAATGAGTTGAGAAAAATGGAAAAGTTATGTAAACCAGGAATTCCGGTCAAAAATAATACAGAACTCGTCATCATTGTTTCTTGAGTTCATGACTTATGCATCTGATTTTGTTTGTCTTCATTTAATAAGACATAATGTTAATGAACTTTTCTTGGTAATTATTCCTTCTTCTTTACTTCATTTCTAGCTAACTTAATCTAGTATTTTTTCTGTTATTGCATTTTGTGCCTTAACTTTCCAGTTCATGCTCAGAAAGTTTATTTTTTTGCATATTTAAATTTTCTAAAGTTTAAGAACAACTTTTTTTATCCTTAGTGGATTTATACTTTTTCAATTAAACAAACGTCTCTCTGTAGAGCTTGTTTATTGTTTTATATTTTAACTAGCATTTTGTTTTTCTTCACATTTTCACTAAGAACTTTCTCTGTCTGTGTTATATCATTGCTCTTTGGATAAAATAAATATATTCTTTGACAAGCATTCTGTTTACTTTAACGTTTTTCTCTACAAATTTTCATCAAACTTTCCACAATTTTGCTTGAGTCTATTTGCATAAGTTGCAGGAGTTTGTTTTGTGTCATTCACATCATTTTCATTCTTGCATATTTCATAGACAGTTGCTCCAATGCTTGAACTTGCAGCCCAGTGTTTTAAATTCTTCTACTCTACTGTGTCCCTAGGGAGAAGGCTACCGTGACGACGCGACATGGACAATTATGTAAATAAACGAAGGCGCCGGTTCCCCGGCACAGACGGCGGTGAGGAATAGAAAATGCGACAACCGCAATTATTGCCGACCATTTGGGCAAATGAATGCGTGACAAAGTGCAGAGAATAATAGCGAGAGAAAAAAAAAACAATGAGGAACAACACGCGGAGGGACAGTGTCGAGGTCAGGACAATGGGCGAACCAAACACACAGCGGGTGTGGCAGCGAGGTCAAAGGTCAGTCGCGCTAATGTTGTGCTAATTGCGATTGGAATGTCCGACCCAAAAATAAAAATAACTAAAACAATGTGACAGGAGTCCAAACAGAACAGCGCCGACACGAGACAGCGGCGCTTAGACTAATTGAACAGTGTCCTTGGATTGAAAAAGATTTACGACAAAATACTAAC
Source organism: Scaptomyza tumidula (assembly GCA_035044465.1). Classification (NCBI taxonomy): domain Eukaryota; kingdom Metazoa; phylum Arthropoda; class Insecta; order Diptera; family Drosophilidae; genus Scaptomyza; species Scaptomyza tumidula. The sequence continues at coordinate 7,978,226 of JAWNNW010000442.1, read as the reverse complement.
TAACTGAAGGAGGTAATGTTTAACATTCAACATTGTCAGCGAATAACAGCAGCAGCGGGCCACCCAAGTGAATAACAACTGTAATGGAGAAAGCGAACTGATGCTGTCTGTTAGTCTGCTCCTGCTGCTGCATCCTGGCCGGAGGTCCATTGCATACCCAGCTCCAATATCGTCCTTAAGCTCTGTGTGTGTGTGTGTGTGTGGGGCCGATCCTCGCATGCGCCTGGTAATTTAATCCAGCGCACGCGTGGCCCAAGCATCGTCCTTAAGCTTGTCGGGCCAACGGCTGTGATCTTTAGGCTCATTTCGGTTTTTTTTTATTCGCTCAATTGGCAGCCGTTTTGGGTCTGTTAAAGTCAAAAGCCAGGTGTGATATGTGTCGATCAAAGCTGTAACTGGATCCGGCAAACTCATACGAGTCAGTCAAGTCCTTTTTGGGTCCAGCGCAGTATGCAAAATTGGCTCTTGAAAGACCACCACGTTAACCTAAAAACTGTCTGCTGTTCCTTGCGGTTTAACTCTGTCTGCTCTTTAAAAATACACTAACTTTACGACAGGTATGTTAAATATGTATTGCCTGTTGGCTAACACAAGTGTAAAAGATGAATTGAGATAAGATTTTGACAGTTTAGTTGTAACATAACTTTAATTTGTATCAGAAAGGAATAATAGAAGAACCAAAAATAATTATCTTAAAGATTATACTTATTCAAACACAACAGTATGAATTAAAAATATGTTTATAAATCTACTTTTAACAAAACTTTCTTCTCAATGCATTTTAAAAAAGTGTATTTGAAAGCAATGTCAACAATTAAGTCAGGTTTTTAGTTTTTGGTTGACCACCAAAGTTGATTAACAATTTTTGGCAATGACCCCATAATGTTGTTGGGCAGCTGCTGTTTGAGTGAACTAAAGTGAACTGTAGTGAAGTAAGTGTGGCAGCTGCTGTGTGGCATCAGCTTCGCCCACTGGCAAGTTTTTTTTTTTTTGTTGTTGTTGGCCAGGTTGAGGAGCCGTCGGAGCGTTAAAACGCACACGTTGACAGCTTTTTTTGTTGTTATTGTTGTTGTTGTTGAACGTTGTCAGTTGTTGTGGTTGGGCCATTTCCATTTGCAGTTGGCCGCTTTGCACAAGTCGCTTAATGTGCGATTTATATCTGCAAGATATAAATTGTAATTATTGCATTGTCTGTGTGTGTGTGTGTGTGTGTGAGAGAGTGTGTTAGGGGCCACAAAGTGCTGGGCTTATCAGAGAAACCATCTCTGCACATTAGCAAAAAATTGCAAATGAGTGTCGAAATAAAAGTGCAACACCCACAGCCAAAAGGGTGGGGATGGAAGGTAGGAATGGTATTCACCTGGTGCGACTGCGCATTGTTTGTTAGTGGCGGCTGGGAAAAACGGTGGAAAAGACAAAGCGAAACAAATTGCTCAATGTTTCTTTTTTTTTTGTTTTCGCTGCTGTTGCTTTTCGCGCTTTAACACTTTGTGCTTTTTTTTTGTTCCTTTTTTCGCTCAGTAAATTGATGATGGTGGCAATGACGCTGACGCTGACGACGACGAGGACATTGAGTTATGGCCTGGCCCAGAGCTGTGACAGCTGCCAGACCAAAGCGTGAGTGAGACGAGAGCAGATTCAGAGCGAGTAGGAAGCGATGTGAGCTGATTGACCACCCAACAGAATGCATTAGAAGGAAAATACATTTTAATTACCACGCAAGTGATGAAAATCGCTGCTGGAGGCAGTTTTGGGACCGAGATTTCCCGATTTGTGCGTTAATCAATAGAACGCCAGCTACATTTTTGGTGGGGCATGCGGCATCCAACGGTGCGTATGAAATTCAAAATCAACCACGCGACCGACCACACAGGGCAATAGGGCGCCTCAAATCCCTCCCCGCCCGCTCCAACCACTCCTCTCTCTCTCGGTTCGCGCGCGATGACGTTGATGGAGCTGTCGATGATGCGTTGCACTCGTCAACATTTTGGTAGTTGTTATTAACCGTTTTCGTTGCGGCTTTGATTGATGCCCCCATACACACACGCCCAGGTTTCAGTTCAGTTCAGTTGTGTTTAGGCCTTCTGAAATCGCCTTCGATGCGGTCATGGCCCAATAATTGAAATATGTTTCAATCTTTTCAGTTGTTGCTGTTTAGATCAAAGTGCAAGCAGAATTGAGCCGAGAGTTCAGGAGAGAAGAGAAGTTTCTTGCTGGTCTGGTCGGCTTTTATAATTTGATTAATTCGTATTTTGGATTCTTTATGTTTTGTTGTTGTTGGTGTTGACGCTGATGGTTTCTCTAATTAAAATGTACAAATGCAATCGCTTTTTTATCCCCGGTATCTTAAATTAGTTTCGAAAGCATAAAAGTTGCGTTTTTGGAAGTAAAGTGTGGAAGTTATTTCTTTTTTTGACAACTGGTTCAACTTGGGTGACAAAACAAAATACGGGGAAAATAAAACATTAAACAATCATAAATAAATGTTCCCACAGCCCACACACACACACACACAAAGTAACAGTAAGCAAAGGTAATAGATAAACGACTTGAATACACCCTATCTTTGACTAAGCGTGAAGTAATATGCCATTTCTTTAACTGCATTCGCTAGGGTATCTTGAAAACGAGCAGCGTTCGAGAAAACTTTTGTAGTACATGGAAATGTCATTCGCATAACACAACCCCAAAAACAACAAAGACAACAGCAACAATAAATGTTGACAACAACGTAACGACGCACAAAAGTTTCAATCTTTCTCTCTGAATAACCATATAACCCATTTGCCACCCCTCCTCCTCCTCTTGTACCCCATCGCTGCACCTGGCTAAAGTTGTAGACCAAGTTGGTGGCACCTTTGCGGTTAACTTTTGTTATTGTTGTTTGTTTGTTTGTTGTTGTTATTATGTTCGAGATAAGAGGCAACAAAATGTTTGATGTACTTGAAACTTAATGTTTTGTGCGGCCAATTTTTTGGATAGACATGACTTTTGTTTTTGGCAATGAAGTTTTTAAGTATTTTACACTAATTTGCTTACGCGTTTTATGTTGCGACTTTGACCTTTGTTGGCCAACTTACTTACTAATCGCGGCCAAGAGCCGGATTTTAAGTTTTCGGTTGCGCACTGAACTCTTAACCCAAAGTTTCACACGCTTGATAAAATTTTAGCTTTTTCGGGCTAACAATTACAATTAGTGGCTACACACTTTTGCTTTCAACAACAACAACAACCGTTGATGACTGTATTTTTTTTTGGGTGGCGACAAGCTTTACAAACACACGGTTATCATCAGAACTTTGAGCCGCCTCATTGGAGTTGAAAACAAAAAAAAAAATATATAAAATAAATATGAAATTGTATTTCCCACGCAAATTAACACTTGACTTGCTTGACTTTGTTTTCATATTTGCACAAGATGACTTCATTTTCTTCTTTTAAAATATTTTTATTGCTTGTTGACTTGGTCTACACTGCCTCATGACCATTGTTGTGGGTGCCGCGTTGTCATTGTCTCTTACATGTGTGGCAGCTACATTTTACAGTCACATGCATTGTGAATGATGATGACTCGACTTGAGTTGAAGTTGAAACGTTTTGGTTACAAAACTTGCCAAGAATCGATTGTGATGACATGTGTGAATAGATTAAAGTATGAGATAATCAATATATATTTATAGGCATTATGCTAAAACTCAAACCAAAGTAAGCATAGTTGCAGCTTGATATTGTTCATATTCTTAAACAATTTCCATCAGAAAACAACACTTATCCCATATCAATCCAAGCAACTGTCAAGCAATTGTCAATTGGGGTTCACATACGCAATATTGCTTAACTTATTCACTATGTGATTTTCCGCTCTTTCGTTTCAGTTTTCACAAACCGTCTACTTGTGTTATAGTCGTAAGACGATTTGTGGATCCAAATCGTCTGTGTCACCTTATTATTGCACAGCTCCATGTCGATGTCAAAGTGAAATGGACACAAGGGAGGTGAGTCCTTTTTGAGAATAGAAAACGAGAAGTCATTGTGCCAATAAAAGTCGCACTAAACTTTTGGCGTAACTGTACGCAATCAGCACTAAAAATATATGTAAAGAAAAGTGCAAGCAGAAACTTGCAGTTAAGTCTTAGTTCTCGAACCAAATAAATTCAAAGTTCTTAAGCAAGCAACTCCCACTTGACTTAAGCATGTGTGCCAGCTAGGACGATGACACAATAGACGGGAAGAAGAGAGGAAGTTTGGCCTTTGGGAACCTGGCTTTTGTTGGATTTTATGTGCAAGAAACAATAAAACTGCTTTCTCGGCAAGTTCCACTTATATACCCCGGACAACTACAGCACAGGGAGAGAGAAAGAGATGGAGAAAAAAAAGGAGGACTCGCCCGAGATTGAGATATGATAGCAGTGGATGACACTCGTATGACATTCGCCAGCCATAAGCGCAAGGATCAACTTTTCCACTGTCCTTAAGTCTCTCTCTCTCTTTCTCTCCTTGTCTCCTTGTGTCCTGTTTCTGCTTCGCTGTCTTTGTGTGCTTTCCTACAACATTTTTTATATCTTTTAGTGCAATTGGAATTGAAGACAACTCTTGAGGCAGAAACCTGCAGAGACTCGACGTAAATTAGCTTCATTAATGGATTGCATAGATTCATTCCTTAAGGGGGGCGTCTGCTGCTTGACTTTCCTCTCATTGTGTGCTGTAACAATTTCCATATTTTTCCTTTCGCCATTATTATACTTATTTTTGTGCATTATGCAAAATATTATATAAATATATATATATATTTTTTTTTTAGTTGCACAGCTTGCATTTCGCTCAATCGCGCTGAAATTTATGATGCTCCATAATCATTTGTCATCCTTGGCATTCCATTGCCATACCCATTCTCGGTCTCAGTCTCAGTCTCATTTTCCTTTTTTTCCATTTCCATTTGGCGCCCGCAGCGCGAGCGCATTAAAAATTTTCGCAACATTATTCACGCATTCAGCAAAAATGGCAACAAAAAAACTGGAACCGGAACACACTCCATTGCTTGCCCTCAGGGACAACAAGAGCAAAACTAGAGAAAGAGTGCAGCAGAAACTGAGCATAGGTCATAAATTTCCGGAATATTGTTAAGAATATTACAATTACTCTCATTCCTTCTCCTTGCACCATGAATATATGGTTTTTTTTTGCATATTCGAAAGTTGGGTAACGACATGCCCCTGAGCGGTTGTCAAGTGTAAACTGAGTGGCAATTATCTGGAAATTTTCAAATATTCATTGATTAACTTTACATTTTTACATTGTCGAACTTTTTAACTGAAATAATTTAAATCGGGTCTCTGTTAAATTCTTCTAACAAGACTTTTTCCATTGTATAACCATTTTTTTCCCATTATTTTCTTTCTCTTACACATTCTTATTCAAACCACTAAAATATAGCACAAACATACATAACTTACGTTATGTTTCCTTTTATTCCCCAAGCTTGTTCAATAAATTTGACCAAAAACACCAACTTTCAACAATGATAACAAATTTTCTCGCATTATTTTCCTTTGGCTTATTTGGTTCTTGGATGCTTTTTTGTATGCATGCCAAGCGCATTCCATAAGGAAATATCCATAATTCATGCATTCGCAAATAAAAAAAAAACCGAAAAACCAATGAAAAACATTAACACAACAACAAATAAAATATGAATGTAAATCGCTTTCAATAATTCATCGAGCTAGCTCTTTGCCTCTGTCTCTGCCCCTGCCCCTGGCACAGACAGTGTGTGTTTTGTCTGCTTGCTGCCTTCCAGGGAAGGGTCGTAAAACGGCGACGGTGATGTCCAACCAAGTCCGTGATGTTTAAGTGCGTGCCCCTGCCTCTCCCTCTTCGTCTGTGTGTCTCTTGATATTACTTTATGGTCGCGTATCGTAAAACTAATGAAATTTCAATTCGTTTGACGCGCCAGTCCAACTGCCCAACGTCGCCCAAGAAGAAGTACCAGAGCTATAAATTCCACGAAATATTCGCGCACTTGCCACACACACAAGAAATTTCCCAAACGCTTTTCCCACCACAAAAAAGGACACAACCGTTGGCCAACGGAAGCAGGTCCGGTTCATGGCATGGAACTCTCTTTCACTTCTCTCGACAAACGACAGGTGAATTTATGATGAAGTGAAAACGTCAGCAGACATATTTTGTGCTCTCTCTCTTTGACTTCGTCTACGCAGCTCGCGTGTAAATTATATTAAAATAGGAGACAAAAAAAAACCAAGCAGGGCGATAAAAACGAAAGTAATTCAAAATCGGCAAGTGTGTTGTGTATGAGGGTTCTAAATTGTTACAAACTCACGCCCCCGCTAAACACACACACACACGCACACATAAATACATAGAACAGTGAACACTCAGCGATTTATATCGTTAAATTTATGATCCTGTTAGCGCCACTGCACTTGGTTATCTTTATCGTGAGTGTAGCATCAACAAATCGGAGGGGAGAGAAACTTGTTTATGAGCCAAACAGCAGATAGAATAAGTAAATTGTAATCTCTTCATTGTCTCTTACCTGATTTTCACCTTTATTGTTGATTTGTTTTGATTTAGTGCCCTCAAACGAATCCCTGGAAGTCTCTCGCTCTCTCTGTGCGTGTGAGTAAGAATATGTTTATATATGATGTGTTACAGTTAGTTGGTAGAATATTTCCTTCTTTATAACTTTAATCTCTATGAACTATGAACTATCTAAACACAAATCAATAAGTTCCTCAATGAACTCTAACTCAATAATCATAATAAAATACTTTAATTTATGAAGATTCATATCAACTTTCAATTATTTTCAATTTCAATTATTGTCTTATATATTCATACGAGTTATAAAAGTTTAATTTTGTTACATAACTTCTAGGATTGCCTACAATTAACTTAAATGCTCTTTGACAACTATCATTTTATTCATTTGCTTCGCCTAGGGGAATAAATATCAAATTAAAGTTGTGTGAAGCTTTAAACACATGTCCTCAATACTTGTCACGCCAAGCACACAATTCACCCACACACTCTAACACACACCCACATGTGTGAACGGTAATTGACGCCATTTTGTTGCCAGCGCACGCGACGCCATTTGCAAGCTTATGAACATCTCGATAGAAAGAAATATGTCGGGCCTAATTCACTTATGCATTTCGCTCAATTAAATTGCACTTTGCTATGCTATTCATTAGCTTCGCGTATTGTGGATTTTTGCACCACCAAATGGGCGTATTGAAAAAATTAGCCATAGGAAATAACTTCGACACGCCATTCGGTGATCAAGTGGACAACAAGGATTGGGTGGGTTCCATGCAAATATTTGTATTTTTGTTTGTAGTGAATGCCTTTATTTATTTACTGCCCGCGTGTTTACCTTTAACGCTGCAATTACTAACGGTAGCCACCAAACCAAAACCACCCATCCACCCACTGACAGTAACAGACGTTTTCTCCAGCTCCCTTTGAGCGAGTGTGTTTTCAGGTGTTTGCACAGCTTGTGGGCATGGGCAATGCACAATGCACACATTTGCAATTAGGCCTTGTTTGGGCCTGCGGTCTCCGTTTGGCTCCACGTGCCACGAGATGCTGCATGCGGTTAGTGGTAGTCACGAGGTTCAGCGGGAAGCTGAACGCTCTTTCTACATTTTAAATCGTTTTAATATTATCCCAGAATAATGAATTGCCAAAACTCGCAAATTCGTAAAAGTTTTCAATTATGAAGAAATTTCTTTCTGTGAAATTCCTGCCCTCTCTATTTTAACTTACCTTCTTCTTTTTCACTCCTTATTCCTGCTCGCTCACGCGTTCAAATGTGCGGTTTTTGGCAGCGCTTTGTTCTCACCTCGACGAACACACACGTTCCACTTCCAACGTGATATCGGCGCTTTGGTATCTTTAACAAAATTGCCAAACCGCAACAAAGTGCAACAGCAGCAGCAGGTGGAAAACGGAAGGTGGAAGAGTAATATGATACTTGATCTGATATGCGGCAACTGATTAAGCTCAAAGGGAAAACCACAAAGTCAAAATGCAAAAGCACGACAGAAGCAGAAGTCTTGAATTTTCTTTCGATTGTTTAAATATTTGTTAAAGACGCTTGTTCTCTCTTTGCATTTGGCACGCTCTCTCTCACTTGGCGAATTATTTTCAGACAATTTTCCGCACAATTAGACATGGAAATGCCAAACTGAAGCAGCGCTTTTGGGATGTAGCGAAGTTTTTTTTTTTTGATACTTTTTCGGCAAGTGGATAAGTGGAAGAAAACTCAACTCAGATGCACTTGAAATGCAGTTAAGAAAGATGGGTGGAGGGGAGATGCAGCATTTGAGAAGTTGAGATACCCACACACACATACACATGAGTATCTAGAGCTTAAGTAGCTAGACAGTTGCTTGAAGCCACTTGCAGATAAAAATCTATTTCTCTTGCAGGGTGACGTGTGAGAAACTTTTCGCCCAATTTTATATTTATCTGCCCCACTTTGCCTAAGAAGGCGTGGCATCCCAAAAAAAAAATAAAAAATTGGCATAGGGCGCACGTCGCTGCTCGTTATCATCATAAAGAAACAAGAAGACGGCAGAAAAAGTTTTTCAATTTCTGTTACAACTTTTATACCCATCTACCTACCAAAACTGGTAAGTACAACAACAGAATCAGCCTCCTTGGGTTGAATACATCCTTGACGTGTGTAACGGTGTAAGCTGCAAGCCAAAAGTTGTGTAAACATTTGTAGTTTACTTTCCAGTTGGCAGGCTCGTAAAATCTGTCCGTTTCGTTTCGGTTTCGGTGTGTGTGCTTGAGCTGTGACCGTTTTGTGTATCTGGCTCGTTATTCAGGCCAGTTCAGGGTTGGCCTAGCCTGGCCCACTTTATTTTTTTCTTTAGGGTTCTCTTTTTCTTTAAGGCAGTAAGCCCCAATTGAATTAGAAAATTATACCAAAAGTTATATCGGATTAAATGATAGCGTACAGAATTGACGGTTTTCTTCTTCCTCCTACTTCGAGCCAAACTGCGGTAATAGGGTAGAAAATTACATTTTTATTTTGTGATGGCATACAAGAATAAAATATTATTGCTGCGACTAAGTAGATTTGTTTTACCCAAGGAAAAAAAAAAGGAGAACACAAGTTTCCCATACCGGGAATTGAACCCGGGCCTTCCGGGTGAGAGCCGGATATCCTAACCACTAGACAATATGGGATATAAAAATCTACTTGAATAATTTCCTTAACAACTTGATTATGAAAATACTAAATTTGAACTTTTTTTTATGTTCTTTTATCATTTGAATTCCAAACAAAATTATTTACTACAATGGTTTGTCTGGCATAATTGAAAATGATTCAACACATCGCATATTTTATGCAGTTGGCTAGCGAAAGAGAAAACACATAAATACATTAATTATTCGCACAATTACTGCAAGCAAATAAATATTGTTAATTTATTGTGTGTTATTTTGAAACGTTTTTCGGCCGCCCACAATGAAGAAGCCGTGAGAGAAGAATTGAAATTGAAATCAGACGGGAACAAATATTAAAAATAAATTTTCAACACACACACGCAAACATACACACTAAATATATCGGACAAGGCAGACGAACTTGGATACTCTTGTCTGTTTGTGCTGCAAGCATTTTGAGATTGATGTACGTTAATTAATTCTGTGTGTCGCTTTTGTCTGTGCAATAAATTTTATAGATGCGTTTTGTTAATTTCAATTTGTTTTTTTTTCTTTTTTTTGAATGTCGCCGCTTTGCGTGCAAAGTAGACACATATTGTTTGAGGTTTATTGGCTGTGCACTGCCAGGATTTTTCGGCTATTTTTGGCCAGGCCTCGTGGGATGAAATAATAAAAAAAAACCAAACAATTGTCGCTGCCCATCAGAGGGAGAGCAAGGAAAATGAAATTGAGAGTGGCGGCTGGTAAACTTTTGAAGTTACAAAAGCGGAAATAGCTTAAAGAAAATCCATAAGCAAATGAAAGTGAGCTTACTTAAGCTACTTTACTGCTTGAAAATTGGGTTCTTCGTGGGTTCATAAATCAAATTCAGTTGGTTGACACATCTTTAGTTCGATTGTTGCGACACTCTTTGTGTGTTGTAGGATTTTGGGCTTGCGTGTAGCGGAAGCTGCTGTGATTATTTGTTTGTGGTGTTGTTAGTTAGCCCAACTGGCGCCATCATCAATTCTCGGGGATTAGGCATACAACAGCTTCATCATAATTAATAAAAAAATCCCCCCTTCCTCTCCACTACCCCATCAAGGCGAAGCTTTATGTTGTTCTTCCAAACGGTGTCATGTTTTATTTCAACATAAATTTTACGGTACATTCTATGGCAACTTTGTGCAGTGCTGACACCACCAACAACCCAAGGGGGCGAGATGAAAGGTGGGGAATATTGTCTGTGTCACATGTACGAACCATAAAACAACGTAATTCGTTTCGCCCAGCATTCTCATCATCACGTCTCTCGCTCTCTCTCTCTCCCGCCCTGTCTCTTTGTTTCTTCAACTAGTTGTAGTTCTTTTCGGTCTCGTTTCTCAGCCTTTTCATAATCGGCGTTTAGAGTCTCTTTGCTGCTTGGGTGTCCAAATTTGTTGCGGGCTTCCCACCAGGGGGCCAAGGGGTCAGTTAAGGGAATGGTGAGAAAATTGCGCTTACCGTTGCAGTCTTACTTAAAGTTAACAGTCTCAGGAAAAAAAAGGGGGGCGGGTGGTGGCAAAGTGTCGACTTTAATTTAGTTGTCACTGACAAAGTTTCAAAACGTCGCAGTTTATCGCAGTGGTTGTTGTTTTGAGCGAAGCGCATTTCCTGAAATTTTCAGCCGTAAAAAATCTGAAATGCTGCTTAACGTTTTCATTTCTTCTTTGGTATTTCAAATTTTTTGACGTCAGATTTACGTTTCCTTCCCCTCTCTTCCTCGCCATCTGGTGAAACGAGGCCAACTGCCATTTTCAACTTGTTTCATTTACTTTCGGGCTTCATTTCTTTTCATTAGCCGCTGCTCCCCCATCTCCTCCTCCCCCAGCTCCATCTCCATGTACGGTCCTCGGGTTCGACTAAAGTCATAAAATGTAACTGGTTACTACAACCGCCAACTATGAGTGTGATGGCGGCGTTAACGTTCTCATATCTCTCTCTGTCTATTTGTTTCGTGTACTACCAGTTACTTACATACCATACCCCTCCACCCCTTTCGTCTGTTCCTCCTTCTATGCAATATGTGTTACACGACGCCGAGTGTGAGGAAATAAATAACGAAAAGACCACCGAGAACTGCTGCCGCTTTTATTAATGAAAAAAGGCAAAATGCAAAAGTTTTTTGATTTTCTGTTTAGAGTTGCTTTCATGCGTGTGGCCCACATTAGTTATGGTCAGCAGGGGGGGTGGACAAGGGGGCAAGTGTTGAAAGTTTAGTTCATTTAAAGTAAGTGATAATATATCAAGTTTAATAATTACATTTATGCTTTTAAGTATATAATTTTTCACTGGGATAAAGAGATCCAAAAAGTCTGGCTGTTCTGGTTTGTAATTAAAGCTAAGCTTGCTTCAAGTTTCTAGATACAAATGTACTTAGTCATTCTTAGTTGCTCAACATAATTAAAAACTGCACAAATCATATGAAAAAAGATTCTCACACATTCTCTGTAAGAATGGAGACCCCCTTCACTAAAATCTCCCCTGCTTGCCAGAGTGCAATGGAACTTAATGCTAAGACAGCACAACACAACAAAAATGAAAAAAAAAACCCCAACTATAAAACGGCAATAAAACTCTCAAAAAATGAAATTAAATCTCGACACCCACGAGAGTTATGTATTTTTTCGCTTCTTCTACTTGTCATTGTTGTTGTTGTCGCTGTTGTCAAGCATGTTAATTATGCGTCTGTGAATACTTACTATATATATATATATATTTATATATAGTAGCTATTTGTGTGCCTGCCCCAGCCCCGCCTTGAGAAACCCAACTGTCAGATGTGGGCCGCAGAAAGACCTTGACTCTTTGGTGGAGATCTGTGATACGATTTATACAATTTTTGATTCATGACATTGTGGCGCTGTACCCCCTTTCCCCTCTCCTTCTCTCTCTCTGTGTTGTGGTACCTATATTCCTACTCATTTCGTAGGCAAGCCATGTCGCCATATTTGTCGCGCCATCATCATCATCAACTGAAAGTCGAGAACTGGGCACAAGAATTCCAATTCAATCAACAATTTGCATACCATTTTTTTGAACAGGTCGTCCAAACAGCAGCTGCTTTATAAGGTTGGGATTAGGCAACAGCAGCAGTTCACTCACTGCCCGACTATTTTTTTCTTTCTTTTTTTTTAAATAACCCCCACACGAGGCCAGGAGAGGCCGTTAGCTGTTAGCCAGCAAAAGTGTTGTGGCTAATGGGACAGACGATTGACAAACTAACTTAGTGACTAACTGATTGAATCCAAAGGGGGGTTGCGTAGTTGTGTGGGCGTGGCGTTGATTGACGGGTAATCGATAGACCAAATAGAGACCAACAGGCCACCTATAGCTATATATATATACAAACATTGTTTGGTTTGGTATCCGAGGAAATAGAATAGAGAGAAAAAATTGTGCAGCAAACATTTTTTGTTGTTGCAAATTCGTCTCGTTTGATTTCGCTTGTGTCGCGCGGTACAACTAAAAATAAAATGACAGATCACACTGAAATATCGTACGATTTTGTATATATAAAACAACAGATGCTCAAAGTCAAGTGCACAAAGCAGGTAGGTTAAATACCCTTCAATAAGTATAGTATAAGAAAGTGTGTAAAAGAAAAAGTTAACAAGCTAAAAGTAAAACAAGATTTTTCAAAAAGGTTTTACTCAAAACTTAATATTTATTTGCAGTCTCAAACTGTTTGATGTAGTTTGCTTAGGTTTTATCATTTGTCAGGGTATATTTGTATTATAAATACATATATCAACAACTGGTGCTACGTATCTATTTTGAGTTCTAGTGTTGCCACAGTGATGGTCTGTTCGCCGTCTTGTCGCATTTTTTTTTTTAGCTATATATATATGTGTATATATATATTGGCCCCAAACATTCATAACGACATTCGGTTTGTTTAAACTTGCCGCCTTCGCCCCCTGGCATACCACCTTCTTCACCTTCGCTTTTCTTGCATTAGTTTTTAATGCGTCGTCGCTATAATTAAAGACACAATAAAGCTGACAATATATTAAAGGCCAATTCGCAAAGTGCGACAAATTAATGAATTTATGTGACACGACTACAAAAGACCGAAACACAACCCACCCCCCCGTTCCTGCCCTGCCCCGGCCACCTGTCTGGCCGGGTTGGTGAAACAGTTTATTGCTTAAATTGTTTTAAATGTCGCCAAGCGCCGTCAATGTTTCAACCACCCCACCTCTACCTCTCCCTCGCCTGCTCTTCACTGCTTGCGTGGGCGATACAATTTTCAATTTAACAAAAACTTAAATACATATACTTTTTTTTAAGAATCACTCGCCGGTTTGTTGCCTGATATTTATGAGTGTTTATTTGTGTGTGTGTGTGTTTGTGTGTGTGTGGGGAGCGGGAGGTGTATGTTGGGGCTGCTCATGTAGAACAAAGATTGTTGCACGTTCCTTGAAAATTTCGTTAAAACATTTTCTTTATTTTTATACATTGCCGAATAGATTCGCGCAGATTGTGCGAGACTTGCGCGCGAGGTGTTTGTTGCTGTCCACACATTGACTGCATGATCTACCAACCCTTCCCCCCTCGTCTATGCTCCCCACTCTGTGTGCGTGGCGACTCCAGACAGCCTGCAACTCCTCTGCCCACGTGGCCTGGGCGTCGAATAAGAATTCCTAGCTCGAGACAATCCTGGGAAAGTGAGTGGGCGTTGTTCAGTCTCAGTCTCAGAACTTGTGACTCGAACTAAAACCAAACTAAATCAAATCAAGAACCGGCTGCTGGCTGAACTCGTTCTGAGGCGCCACCAATTCGAAAGACCAGTGTTGCTTAAGTTCTGTGCAACGTTTATAAATGGTATTATACTATTTGTGATTGCCAACAAAATTTTCATTGAGTTCGAATTTTAGGCAACGTTTTGCACTCGCTGTTGTTGTTATTGTTATTGCTGGTTGTTGTTGTTATTGGCCGCACGCGTTTCTATAAACAAACAAACAAATACACACACACACACTAGATAATCTCGTGGCAACAAACATAAACGCAACGCGTGGCAACAGCAGCCACAAACTAGACCTGGTCTGCAGCATATTTACGAATTTTATTTCTTTTCTTTTTTTTCTGATATTTGTTTTCCAAACAAGACTCTTTGCAACCAGGCCCCCAGACTGAGAGGCGGGCATAATAGCCCCTCCCCCCACCCTCCACTTCCCTTTTCCATGCTGCCCTGTTCACCTCAAAGTGCGTTCAATTTTCAATAAATCCATAAAATTTTTGTTGCCAGCATTTTCCACCACCACAACAGGCAGCATCAACAACAAAAACAACAACAACTCGAACTGTTAAAGATTCCTGCAGCCTAAACCACAGTCTTTGCCACAACAACAACAACAGAAGCACATAGTTTTCTGCCCCACATCCTCATCTCATCCCCATATTCAGCTTCATCTTCATCTCTCTATTTTCATCTCTTATTCATTCGTCTGCTCCTGCTGCTCGGTGGTCGTTTCATGGCAGACGCTTCGCTGGCGATGTCTACGCTATGCTGCTGCTGCTGTTGTTGCACTGCTTTGGGGTCCGGACTCCCAACTGACTGAATTTTTTTGTTATGGTCTGCGCTAAGTAAACAATGCACCAGTAACAACAACAACAACAGCAACAAATATTGTCGACAGAGGCAGATGCTAAGCTCGCATGATAATGATTCACTTTTGGCACAGTGGTAGAAAACAAAGTGTTTAAAAATAAGCAAAATTTATTGGTCAAGTGATTTATTTACATATATGTTAAGATGATAAGTTAGAGCTTAATAGAGAATATGTGTGAACGGAGGTAATATGATGATGTTGTATATGTGGCAAAGGTTAAATAGATTCTATTTTTGGGGACCATTCAGAGCTTACGTAAAAACTTAATCTCTAAAATGAGTCTTAGTTGACTAATGGCAACTTCTAATAAACTTTCAATATTGTTTTGCTTCTTGTTCACTTCATTCATTCATTTACCGAATATTCAACCATATCTATCTTACTTTTTCAATATCCTATTGCTTACCTTAAACCACTGTGCTGTAAATTGAATATGCAAGAGCATAGTTAGGGAGAAAGAGGAGAAAGGGGAGTTGCTCTTCAAGTTCTTTCTTCCTCTGCGCCTCTGGAGTTGTGAAATTGTTGCTGATGCCACAAACGAAGCTGAATATTTTGCATCTGTTGTTGTTCTTGTTGTTGTTGTTCATGGTGCCCCCGAACGCATCTGTAAGTCATCATTTTTGAAATATTGCTCTTTTGCATACCTGATGCCAGTACCAAAGTGCAGCAGCAGCAGCAGCACCAGGAACTTTTCTTCTTTAACAGAACTTAATTCCGTTTTATCAGAGACGCGATTTCAATCAACTTGGCGGGCAGTCGACGCCATCGACTCAACCGCAGACATAATTTATAGCCACTTTTCGCATCGATTTTCATTTTCACCTTTTTCTTTTCTTTTCTTTGCATTGATATTTTTGTTGTTATGTGAAGTGCCTTCCGACTTGTTTTGATGTCGAGTGCCTTTAAAACAAAAATGTGAAAATGGGCAATGAGCCAAGACTGACAACATTCTTGGTCTCAAGCGTTACAAATTGATGCCTGAATGGGCCACAAGTTAATTGGCCCAAACCAACAGTAGACACCCAAGAGACCAACAGACAGAGAGAGAGAGAGGGAGGAAGAGAAAAGCAATCGTAGCCAGGTCAGGTACTTGTTTAATTAATGCAAGCATCAAATAGAAAAATCAACTCGAATCTTTGAACACTTTGCACATTAGATGCGCTGCCCTGCTTCGAGTTTTAGAAGCCAGCCACAAACCACTTAATCTACAGCGTAGCTAAAAAGACAAACATTGGGACATTGGGTCGACAGGATTTAGTTTTTAGTGTCGGTTTTTGGTTTTGGTTCTGTTTTGCTTTGCTTGCTTTCTAGGTGGGTGCGGGAATGCGATTTGAACGCAGTGTCAAATGTTGTCCAATTCTCGCCTTTTCCTCGTTTTTTCTCTTGGGTGTGGATTGCAAGATTGCAGTTGTTGTTGTTCTGAGTTAAACTTAGTTCAGTGAGCACTTGGACTATGTTAAAGGGCAAGAAATTCACTCTTTAATGTTTCATTTTCCAGCTTCAATTTGACACAATTTCATCAAACAATTGAAAATCTTCATTTAAGTTTTGAAACAGAATTTTAGTTTGGCATTATAGCTAACGATTGGAAAGTGCATTCAAGTTCTACTTAATCCCCATTGCAAGCTGTCTGTTAGGTATTGGCGTGGGTTTTGTGTTGTTGTTGCTGCTGCTTGACTGCTCTTGTCTGAGTTGCTGGTGGGTGCAGCAGGAACAGCAAACAGCAACAGCAGCATCAAGCAACGAGTCAGTATTTGTGGATTATCCTTTGTTACGCATCGACAAGCAACCAGAGCTGCAGGAACATGAACTGCTTCTTGTTGCTTCAACTTCGTGCTGCTGCTGCTGTTCCTGTAGCTGCTGCTGCTGCTGTTGTTCTTGTGCTGTTGCTGCCGTAGTCCATTAAGAGCCACGCACTTTGCCGAAAATCGACGCTTAATTGCAAACATTTCGCTGTTCAAGTGAAGTCTGATTGCTGCTGTTGCACCTTCTACTTCTGTTGTTGCACTCTCTCATCTGCTTCTGCTGATGCTGCTGCTGTTGGTCGCGTTAATTGGGCTGACTGAACATTTGCGACCCTGGTTGGCACTTTGATGCCTTGCCGATGATACACCATACTCATTCACATCCACACACGACACGACACGGCAACAACCAAAAAAAAAAAACAACAACAACGAGGTTTTGTAAGAGGGGGGAGATCACCAACGAATTTTGCATTTCAAGCAGGCCGCGATTTATGACCAGGACAGCAGAGAGAGCGCCTGTGACGAATCCAATTATGAGGCGCGCCAGCTGCCAACTGTCCAATGAGCCATGGAGCCTGGCAGTTGTCGGTTTGTCTGGTTGTGTCGGGTGCCATGTGCCTGATCCGATAATGCGCCATCAAATGGCCATAAATAAAATGCACAAAGCGGATTAAGCGTTTTGTTAACAGATTTATATTGAGCTGAGTTATGAGGCCACCAAGCGGTCTACCACAACGAAAAAATTTAAAAAAATCAAACTATCCAAAAAAGATGATCAAAAGAGACGAGCAGCCTCGTTGGCAGCTTTAATGAGATGCATGGATTGGTAACGATCAATGAAATAAGTCGGCCATTTAACAGACGATGAGCTCAAAGCTGCATGCTTTTCCTTATAAACGAATAAATACTCGACAAAAAGTTATCCACTATATCCAATCTTTGTATAATATTCAATAATGCATGCAGAAACACAAAGTTTAGAAAGATTAAACTTCTCGCATATAAAGCTTATACTCAATTATTGGGTATCTCAATTTGATACATCTTTTTTTCTGGATTTCTAATACAACACTTAATTTGATGCTGCAACAATGTTATCGATTGCAACACAAAAACGTTGTCTGCTTTTTGTTGAAACACATCGAAATAGCTGATAATCAAAAGTAATATGGAAAAGTCGATTTAAAATTCGATAGCTGCTCTAACATTTGGCAATAGTTGAATGTTGTCTCTGCATTTATTGTGATCCTTCAATTTGTGAGATTGTGCAGAGTTATTTCCATTGAACTGAATGTGGGCTTGGATTTTTGAGGGGTGTGCTCATATAATGTTCGGGGCGAACAAAATTACAGCCACCGAAAAATGCGGCAAGTGCAGCAAGATGTGATAAAAACTTAACTTGAACTTGTTGTTTGCTGTTTGCCCGCCGGCGCAGACACAAAAAACCCTAAAATTGAGGTTGATGCTGCTGAAGAAGCCACAGCCAGGCCTCAGCCAGGATCATCCGAACGTGTCGATCGTCAGCAGTTGCAACAAGCAACAGAAATGAAAAAAAAAACGACACACACACAAAATTGACGAGTGGCAGCCGCGTGCTGAGCGCCCATTACGTGCAACCAGCCCCAAAAACCCTAGACTCCATTCAAAAGCACAGCTCTCGACGAAGGGCGGCCAACGACTCTTTGCCTGGCTGAGCGTCGAATTAAGCAAATTACGGTGCTCGATGGATCGTCGGATCGTTGCTCCATCTTTAAATTTCATTGCTTGGCTTGCGTTTTACACAAGAAATAAGTTTGATTTTTTGCTCTCTCTCTTGTTTTTGGTTACTCGTGCAATTTGCCTTAATGCCAAGGATTAAGATGGCTCCATATGCGGAGCCGGATGCCAAATTGCAAGCTGTTGACTCTTTTTTTATGTTTGTCCAACATCGGCGAAGTCTTTAAAAATTTGCGCATGTAAAGTTTTGTATGGCGTTCATAAAAGTGCCATCAGATGATTTGGGTATTTGAGTTCTTTGTTGCATCTTGTGATTTAATAACAAGGGAATATTGGATGTTAATGTATGTTCTATTTTGAGCTTGATCATAAAAATGATTAACGAATTTTAGTTTAGAAACATGAAATTATATAAAAATCTATTATTAATCGTATATGTAGAGGTTTTGCTTAACTGGAAGAAAGAAAGAAAATGAAATGCATTAGGAAAGGATGAAGAAGTCCTTACTTTGTCACTCATTGGTAATGGGTGTATACTGATGTTTGTTAATGCCAGTTTCCCGTACTCTACTCTCCCTCTTTAAGCTCTTACTTGAATAGAGCATCTGTTGGTCAGTTTGAGTTAAGCTTTTGTTCATAACATAGTTTGCTTCTGGTTAATACTTTTGTTGTTGTTGTTTTTTACACATCTTTGCTCTTTGAGTGAGTGAAATATTTTTTGAATGCAGATTTTTCACTTAAAATTATTTCAATTACGCCAAGTGCAGAGTGAATCCAACTTCCAACTACAAGTCCAAGACGAAAAATGAACCAATGCCGATTCCAAGTATTTTTTTATTATTCTTTCTTGCTGTAGTTGTTGTTGTTGTTGTCGTCTTTGGCAGCTGCTGCCGCCGCTTTAGTTGTCGTTGTTGTCATCCGCGGTCTCTCTCTGTGAGTTGGCTTTATTGACTTGGTGGACGGCTGCAAGTAGTAGATTAAATGCCACAACGCTTTTCGTCTTTGGGTCCACAAACACACACACACACACACTCACACACATATACAGAGAGAAGAACCGCAAAACAGACAAACTTGGTCAATTATTTTCAACAGCGAACACAAATTATTGATGCAGCAGTCAGTGAAAGCAAAAGGGAGGTGTGGTGGTGAAGGTTTGGGGAAGCAGAAGTAGCCAAGGCCCCTGGCACTGGCACTGGCACAATATGTATGTGGTCTACCCCATGGCCATGGCAAGTGCTCATCGATGTGCTGCTCATCAATCTGACGACGATGTCGAGACAATAGCCAGGACGCGCCACCGCAAAGGTCTTCATTAAATTAGTGAAATGAGCACGTAGCTGAAGCAGTTGCTGGCCTGCCAGCCTTGGAGATGAGCTCCGAGATGAGGCTGAAGATGAGGCTAAGAATGTGGATGTGGATGGCATTTAATGTCACAAAATATTTTGTTGTCAAATGTCGCCCCGGTTCTCGTACTTCTGTTCTGGTTGTGGTTCTGGTTCTTGTTGTGGTAGCAGCTCACCATGGTGATGACTTAACGAGGATTTAAGCGCGCAACCTGATCTGCAACGATTTTCAAGTTGCAAGATCAAGCTGCTGCACAAGTTGCATATAAAAATCGCATTCAGTTTGCTAAATTGGCTCCGCGTGCTGGTGGGTCGATTGGGGGATTGAACCATCAATGTCTCGTCAAAGTTACGCTCCATCTTCAGTAAGTTTTTCTTCTTCTGCTTTTTCTGCTGCTTGTTAGTGTTGTTGTTGCTGTTGTTGCATCAGTCACAGAAATCGAATGCGCCACCAAATTGCAGCAACGAGTTATTAAATTTCAGCTGCAAATACGGTCAAAAGCGTTTACAATTTCAACAAAATACCCTTGAATGGAATGAAAGTGATGGGTTTATTTCTTTTTAATATACGTAGGGCATAGAACTTGATTTTGCCTCCTCATTATTTTGTATAGGGTAACTGCTGATTAAGCACAATTGTCAACTTAGTTATTTGGGCTTTGCAAACTGCGACACGAAACCGTAAACCAAAACAAAAACCAACCGAGTACCTCGCCTCTTCGTTAGGCAGCGGGCCTAATTAGGCCAAATTCACGATGAGGCAATGCCAACAAATAAAATCGAGCGGCTAATTTTTTGTTTGTTATTCACGTTGCGTTTGCCAGTTGTGTGAGCTGATTTTCTGTTCTGCACCACCTGCCAACTCCCCCTCTAAGCACTCCCCGTGTTCTTTTAGGGGCAACAAAACCCTAAATTACTCGGTCAAAAGTGCCGTCAATAAAATGCAATTTATCTTGAATTGTTTCATGCTATGAAGCCATAAAACTATGGCAGAACTAACCTTTCATATATAGTATTACGATTCGAAATTGATTATTATTTGTAATAAAATGCAAAAGTATACTCTACCTTCGACTCTTCCCAATAACCATACCAGTTGAAATTCTAAAAAAATTGTATTGTAGATATGTTTATTGTTAATTCATTAACCAGACTTTATAATTGAATAAGGTTTAACTTTAATTAGTTGTTGCCTAGCTATAACTTCGTAGAGGCGCAAAAATTTGCAAATATTGTTTTTTGAATGCATTTCACCGTTGTCTTAGAATCTCTCATTTCGAATGAATCGTAGTTAAATTTTGAAGCGGCCTTTCGAATAGATTTTTAGTCAGCGAAATGAGCCTCGCTTTGACTGCTTATTTGGTTTGGCATTTACATAAGATAATTGTTAGCATTTAAGTTTATTCTTCTTCTTCTTTGAGCACACACCTGTCTCAGGTCAGGTTCTTAGAGTTACAATATATACGATTTATATTTTCTTTTTGAGCACATTGTCCTGGAATGCATTACAAGCTAGTGACTAGTCTATTATTTAGATATGAGTGTAGTTTCAGGGTTTGACTCTCGGCTCAGTCTTTTCAACTTTTCAACGTTGCATGCCCAGATCGTGCAACAAATGCTGCTTAATCACCTCGCCTTCCTGTTCGGCCAGCAGCTGAGCTGTTACAGTGTTGATCAGATTAAAGGCAAACGCAAATCCACTAAATGTTGCCCAAACGCCCAATGCCAGCCAGCGCAAAAGACGTGGACGCAAACTTCCATCCAATTGCCGGAGCAGACATAGACCAACACTGAGTCCAGCCAGAGCGCCAGTCATATGCGCTATATAGGACACAGACATGGCACTGGATGAAGCCAGTTGCCTGCTGTACAGCGTGTAGCACAAATCGCAAGAAACTAAAGGATCAGAAGATTTAAGATTTTGCAAGACTGCAAAAGATGGAAAGTACTTACCAAAAACGACAACAGCTAGCAACTGAACGAGTCCTTGACGCATGTGTCCAAAGTTAAGCAGAACATTGGCCAACTGAGCAGCAAGCAGAGCATAGACACCACCACTCGCACCCACCAAATACACGGTGGAGTCCACAACACTGGTGCCCAGCGAACCAGCTAGCACACCTGCCACATAAACGACTGCTGTGCGACCCGAGCCATGGATCAGTTCCAGCGGGAGACCGTAGAGCAGCTGGGTAAGCACATTAAAGCCCAAATGTAGCCAGCTGGCATGCAGAAGAGCATAGGATATGAAACGCCACAGCTGCAGACGACGATCTGGTCGATAGATCAACAACGAATCCTCTATCGGCTCAGAGCCAACATAAACGAACACAAAGATCTGAAAGGAAATTGAGAGAACAAATTTACAACTATAAGTATTACATTAGGATAATGTTTTCTCTATCGTTACAATATTATTTGCGTTTCACTATTCGACTCGATTTAAGACCCGCTTTGAAAAGCATTATGCGATTAAAAAGGTTTAACCTTCTCTGTAATGCAGACAAGCAAAAGTGATTTGAGGGCGAGGTGAGGTGCTGCAGGGTGGCCATAGCAATAAAACCATCACAACGTAAGCCGTAATTCTAGCTCCCCCTCAACGGCGCCGCCGTTCTGACAGAAAAGCACAAAACCGTAGCAACGAAAAGGAAAAGCCAAAGGCAAAGCCAAAGCCAATTGCAAAAACCCAAAAGAAAAGCAAAAGGCCAAAAAGACAAAGTAAGGAAAGGAAAGTAAAGTAAAGTAAAGCAACCCTCAGGGCTGGGATGCGAACCGAAAACGAACTTTGAAACGAGACTGGCAGCAGACAGCGGCGAGACGTCTCCGTCGCCAAAGCCATCACCACTAACACCACCAAAGGGGCATGGCAAATTTTGATGTGCCCCATTCCACTCTTGCCACACACACACACACACACATTCCACTAACGCAATGGGGCCCCCTCCTGTGGCTTAGCTAGCTGGCTGGCAAGCTGGCGGCGTCCAGTCTGCAAGTGGCAGACACAAAACCCAGACACTAATACAGACACAGAAAGTGTTGGATTTTCGCACGCACTCCCTGTTCCCTGCTTCGTTTCGCACTCTCTGTGTGTGTGTTTGTGTGTGTGTGTTTGGGTGTTTGTAAATATATCCTTTACCCGGAAGCCAAATGCCATTTGCAAATGCTTCACAACTTGCTGCAACGCGCATTGTGGCCAGTTGGCAATTTATTTGACTCGACTTCTGTTCAAGTCCAATTTTACTCACAGCCCCAACCCTAACCTAAGCTCACGTGTGGCACGAAGAACGAAAGGGGCAGTCTGAAATATGATCGCAATGTGCCATTGCTTGAGTGGGACACCCACAAGGCGAATCCACCCTTGCCTTGCCATCCATGAATAACATCCACAAAAAAGGCAATAACTTGAGATGATGGCCACAAACAAAACGCCTGCAAAGATGACTTCTTGGTTGAGAAGCTGTTTGTGGGCGGGGAAAGGGAGGAAAGGAAAGCGGTAACAGCTGTTACGCAATTGCTAGAGGGCAAAAATAAATGCATACTAAGTGGAGAAAAGCCATAAGCCAATATTAAGAAGAGAGCCACAAAATGTGTAAAACATATTTCCGTATAAATAATTCAACAAATTTATATTCGCAATCGATTAAAAGTAAAATTTTGAGCTTGTTAGCTTGCAGTAAAATTTGGAAAAGCAAAATATATGCGGGAAAAACGAATTCTAGTTTTTAAACTATAAAAAATATTTTATTGCTGAAATAGTTTGCAAAAGCTAAGGAAATTAAACTGAAAATCATTGACTGTAAGGAAATTTCTAAAAAAAATGACTTCAACATGCTTTTAAAATCATCAGATAAAGTTAAGTAATTTCAAATTGATTCCTTTTAATTTTCTGCAGTTTTTCGAAGTCCATAAAAATCTGAAATCCGCTTAAAATAGCTTGCAAAGTCATTGAAATTTGAGTTTTCAACCTTTTGACTTTTCAGTCATTATCTTACTATGTAGATTGCATTTTTGTGGCAGCAATTAAAGCGCCACCCGAAAAAAAGCACAGTGAATGTTGCCTCGCATTGTTGTGCAACATGACACAGTCATGGCAACCTGGCAAGCTGCCCGCTGGAGTTTTACTGTGCTTTTTTGTGGCCACACTCAATCAACCCCTGGCCACCGAGGTCCGAGGTTAATCGCATTAGATGGGTGTGTGTGTTTTTTTTCGGTTTGTTACCAGGCTACCAACCTACCTCCAAAAGTGAGACGAGTAGCATAAAACAGGGCGGTGGCCAACAGCGTGTATGTCTGGATGTCAAATGGGGCGACTGCTCCACCTCCTTTATCACCTTCTCCGTCTCCTCGCCTGCCAATTTCTTCGTCTGTGAGGATCTGGAATGTTGCTGCTGCTGCATCAGCTGGTCGAGGCAGACGCCCAGAACCAGGCCGCTGTTGCGTTGCGATTGAGATGGTGGCATCTGCACAACGGTTGCGCTGGCGCTGGTGGAGAGCATTTCCGATTTGTGTTGTTGTTGTTGTTGCTGCTGCTGCTGGTTTTTGTTGTTGCCGCCGCGTCTATTTTTGGGGCGTCTGCCTTGTGACGGTGCCCCACTTAGCAGCTGTCATGATGTTGTTGTTGGCGGCGGCGGCGCTTTACGAGGAATTTTGTCTGGCCCACAGTTGGCCCCTGCAAGAAGAAAAAGCAAGAAGAGCAGCAGCAGAGTCTGTGTGTGAGTCAGAGGTAGATAGATATATTAAGAATGGGTGAGGAATGGGCGAGGAGAGGTAGTGGAGTAAAATTGAGATAGCGCATTTTAGTTTGCTAGCCAAATTAGCTCAAGGTTGTCTGTCCAACAATTTCCACATTGCGACAACTGCAGCGCGATTATTCTTGACTGAATTTGGTAGTCGTCTTTGTTGTTGTTGCTGTTGTCTTTGTCGCAAGGCGCCAGCCAAGTCGATAAGTCCCTTATACCCCATGCCCCTCCCCCCTCCGCTCTTTGCTATGTCCTCTTGTAATGCCACTAGACGGCAATAAAATAGTCGGAATTTATTTCTTGTGGCCTAGACGGCGAATTTTTCGACAAACAAATTTATTTCCGCAGCACATTCAAATCCAAAATACCCCGCCCCCCCAACTCCCTTACCCGCAGCCAAAAACCTATTCTAAATACTTTTTTTTTTTGCAAAGTCATCTCATGGTAGGGTTTTCGTAAAGAATAAATTTCCATTGTGCTACATCGATTAAAGTCATAATAAATTCTACCCCTATAAAATAATAAATATTGTCGCATAAGAAATCAGCTTTACGTGGTTCCCAAAGTTAGTTTCGACTTTAATGCCTCGAAGCCTTAACTAAAAAAATACTTAGTTTTACTTATTTAGGTTTAAGTCCTTGTTTAATACACATTGTATTGGCATAATCGTTGTTACAGCCAAGTTAGTTAGTTGACCCGTTTTAGTGCTCTCCCATGCCCTGTTTTGCCCTTGGTAATGAGTTTTAATGGTGATTACCTTTTTTTTGGGGGGTACCGAAACAAAAGCCAAGCAACGAGCTAACGAAGAAGAGTGGGAAAGAGGCGAGGAGAGGCTTTTGGTTTCTGGCACATGTCGAACGGTAACTTTTTTGGGGGCGCCACTGAGGACAACAGCAGGACATTTTCTTGCAAACGGGTTTTGCACACAAAAACGGAAACGCAGTGTTTCCATCTTCGATCCTGTGTGTCGTTGGGATGCAGGAAGGCAACAAAAACCGGTTTTTGCCAACAACCAAAACGAGGGAGCACACAACAGGCAGTATCGGTTCGACAGGAAGACAGCAAGGGCGGGAGGGGGGTGGCAAAGTTTAGCTCTCGTTTTAATGAACACAAACGAGCGTACGCCAAAAAAAAAAACTTTACTGTACTGTACAAATATCGACAGGTGTATGTGTATGTCCTTAATGTCCTTAAAACATCATTTCTTGTTTCGTAAGCGTTAAGCTTTTGTTGTTGTTGTGTTGTTGTTTAGTTGTTCATTGTTGATGTTTCCTTTTTGTAGTTTGTGTTTGTGTTGGTTGGTTGGTTGGCCTTCGCACGCAAGTTATACACTGAACTCTGTACGAGTTGTACCCAGCCAGGACACGCACATATATCCTTGAAACACAAACAAACACACAAAACGTGTCCTCGATTCGAGCCAAGCAATCGAATTCTCAATGCTTAAGCATGTATACTACATACATACTTATGTATTAGTAAAAGTTTATATATATATAATATATGCATTGTAGATTATGCAAGCAAAACTGGACGACTCACAGAAGCGACCTCCTTAAGTTTGAGGCTACCTTTATCCTACCTTTGCCCCAACCCCTAGCCCCACACTGCCTTACTCTATCGCTTTATTGTGGCACTTGACTCGGCTTTGAGTGCATATTCGTATTTGTATTTGTGTTTGTATTCGCAAATATTTAATTTACATAATGTTGGCTATTTATTGTGTGTGTGTTCTTGCATTATTTGCATTTATTATTGTATTTATTATCAAATAGTATGTGTGGCGCCACCGTTTTTCTATAGGTTTTGCTATATTTTTTTATACCCTGATCCCATTAAAAATGGGAAAAAAGGGTATAATGAATTTGTGCAAAAGTATGTAACAGGCAGAAGGAAGCATCTCCGACCCTATAAAGTATATATATTCTTGATCAGCATCAACAGTCGAGTCGATATAGCCATGTCCGTCTGTCCGTCCGTCCGTCCGTCCGTATGTATGAACGCGTCGATCTCAGAGACTATAAGAGCTAGAGACTCCAGATTTGGAACTTAAGCTCGCCTAATCCCTAGGCAGTACAAGTTTCTTTTCGATTTTCGATAACTCTTCCCGTTTCCGATATACACATGGGATCGATAACAACAAAATCTTGAATTTGGAAAACTTTGAGATGCAGTTTGAATTATAAAACAAAATAATGATAATCTGTGAAAATTTTATTGAAATAGGATAATAAACACCGGAGATATGGGACATTGAAGTTGTATATGCAGTATGCAGTATGCGCGTACACACACAAACACATACTTGCAAGCACTGACTGTACGCGTAAAGTATAGGAATCAGGGAATCGTCTAGTCGGGATTTCTCGACTAGAGCCTTCTTACTTGTTTTGCTTTGCTATTGATGCATGCGTTTCGATGATTAAACAAACAGCATACTGCAAAAACGTGAAAGTTTATTAAAGTGCTTATTATTTATTTATTTTTGTTAAGCACTAAAAACAAAACAATAAAAAATTCAGTTGCATTTAATTCAATTAAAATGTAAAACAATATAAATTATTTAAAGCTTGAATGAAAAAGCACTTTCAAAACTATCAAAAAGTAATTGTTAAATAAAGTTTTCTTTGATTGATTTGCTAATCTTTAACTTACAAATTAAGCAATTAAAGTTATCTGAGCTAACAGATTTATTCACCCCCCCCTAAAGGTATTTGAGTAGTTCAGAGTAACAGGATAAGCTTGTGGCAAGATGGTCTGTGTTGAATGTAAATTTCCTTTTACATCTCTTTTATGGCAACTTGCAATAAAGAAAAGAAAAACTTAATGCAATCGTACGAACGAATGCGAATACGAATGCGAATGCCAGCAAAACTCAAGT
Organism: Scaptomyza tumidula; assembly: GCA_035044465.1. Lineage (NCBI taxonomy): Eukaryota > Metazoa > Arthropoda > Insecta > Diptera > Drosophilidae > Scaptomyza > Scaptomyza tumidula. The sequence continues at coordinate 7,950,953 of JAWNNW010000442.1, read as the reverse complement.
GAAATGTGCAAAGTAAAATTTTAATTACCATCGCTGCAGGCGGCCGGTTAGTTGGCGTCGGGAGGGGAGGGGAGGGAAGGTTTGGGTATAGGCAAACAAAAGAAATGTTGTGAGAGTGAGAAAGCGAAATGTGCATAATAATTATGACTGGGCTTTAATGTTAGTTATGAGAAACTTGTGAAAAGTGAAAAAATACATTCCAAGGCAAAACAAAAACAACAATCAAGTTGGCAGCCCTCAACACTAAAACTCCTACAACTCACGGCCTTGGGTGGGTGAGTGGGTGGGTGGGTTGGATGGAATAAAGCAACAAATTATGCATATGGAAAGTTGTATTAATACAAACAAAGAGCACACATCAACAACAATGACGAGAAAAACTCATGTAAGGAAAGCCGCATCCCCAAAGCGCACTGAGAATGGCGCTGCCTTCTGGGAGTTTTCACTTTTTACGGCCTAGGCATACAACATTAACATTAACTATAACATTAACATTAAATTTGCACAAATTTTTTTCATAGTTTGCTTGCTTTGAAAATAGTTGGGCAACAACGATAAGGTTTGGCGTTATGAAAGATGTGCATGGCAGGCAGGCAGCAGCATGGGTACAAAAGAAAGTCAACCTGGGAACGAGGGGGCAGCGGAGTAGGGGGGGAGGGTTGCTAGGGCATCTCAACGCCAAAGTTGTTTGCTTATTTCACAATTCAAATTCCGGCAATTGAAACGAATGCGATTAAAAGCCGCACGTCATGCGAGCACAAAAGCAAGTGAAGCTGAGTACGAAAGGGGGGGTTGAAGAAACGGGAGAGTGGGGTAAGTGGGGTAGGGAGGGCAAATGGAGCATCGCGATAGGGCCAACTACTTAACCAGAAGAAGAGGGAGCTCAAGCAAACACACGCATTGAAGACTGCCCACGCGACTCTTCTCTCTCTCTCTCTCTCTTTCTCGGTGTCGCTCTTAGAGTTCATTTCCATTTAGGTTGCATGCCACGCCAACGCTAGACAGGAGAGCGGGCAAGGGGGTAGAGTGAGGCAGACTCAATCTCTTCATGTACGCTGGCTGCTTTCAATTTAATTGTAATTTCTTTTTGTGTTTATTGCGTTTGCTTTTTGCTGCTTACGTTTTAATTTCATTAACTTTTGTATGTGTGTGTGTGTGTGTGTTTCTTAACCGTGTGAAGCACTTGCTTACCACTCCCCTCCTCCCCTTTTAAGCCTCATCATCATATATATATTTTTGACATAAAACTTAACCTACAAGCTGAAAGCGCTTATAACTTGTATCTGTGCCAGCGATTTCAACAGAAGCTGCTCTCTGATGAACTTCAGATACGGATGTAGAGTAAAAGTAAAACGGAACCATTTAAACAGATGCTCTGGTATTGGGCAATATCAAATGACCCAGAAACGAGCAGAGCTTTGGTCACTCTTTAAGTTATTTTAGATTCATGAAAAACGAGTCGTTAAAGTTTTCCAAGCAGGGAAACGAAACTGCATCCGAACCTAAGCCTGAACATGAATCCAACGAACCTTGAAACCCTATTTAAGAACTTTTTCTTAACTATGATATATAATATTATAAATATCAAAATTGACCATCTGATAGTTTCGAATATTGTTAAGTATTAAATATTTTATTTTAAAACCCGGAACACTGAAAAAAAAAAATTGAACCCATAAACCAAAACATAGCTTCTTGAACCAATAGAAAGAAAGATATTGAAAAAGAAATACAAACATATTTGAATATGAAAGAACGCGTGCTACAAAATGTTTTCACCAAGGGATAAGCTATAAAAAAATACCTAAACAGATTTAAATACACACCAAATTGAGGTTCTATTGACAAATATGGTCAAATGAAATAAAAAATAATATAAATACGTTATGGCAATCTATTAAAAACCAGAAAATTTGTAAACAAGCTGTCACATAAATTCAAATGCAGCATACCAAACTTAGGTTGGAATAGAAAGAGAAAGAGTGAGAGCGAGAGTGAGAGAGAAAATTGCACACACACACACAGACAGACAGACAGAACATAAAACAAAACCAGAAGAAGAAGTCAGTTAGGTCAAATAATACACGTATTTATGCTGAATATTTTCTACGACTTCGCGTCAATGCACAAATCAGTTAGCGTCCGGCAGAAGGCAGTTGCCAGACATTAATAACCGTCGAAGCGAAGGGGTTAGGCGTTGAAGGGGGGGAGGGAGGCAAAAAAACACAGACAGCGACATCGACACCTGACCACGCGACGCGTTTGTTCCTGTTGTTGTTTGGTTGGCTTGTTGGTTGGTAGTTAGGTTGGTTTGGTTTGGTTAGGTTGGGTAGTTGGTGTTACCTAAACAAGTGCAGCGCGTATCCATGTTTATTTTACGGTTCAACGATTATTGCCAGTTATTGTCTAATGGCAACGTGAAGAGGGGGGAAAACACGACAGCGATAGCGCAAGTAGTGTAGGGGGTTGGAAGGCGATTGTCAGCCAGCTAGCCAAAGTGGCCAACACACACACACACACACACACACACAAAACAAAAACCAAAGCAAATCGCCAAAAGCAACAGACAGTTAATGGGCAAGAGCGGGTGGGAGAGGGGGTGTACAAAGGGTAGCTGCAGGCAACGAAGAAGAACAGCAACTAGGTGTTACTAGATTGTTGTTGCAACAACCACCGATGTTGCTGCTGCTTGTTTTTTGTGGTCTCTCTCTCTTCTGCACTCGCTATCAATATTTCAAACACGTTCCAAAAAACTTTTGCCTTTTCCTCGGAGGGAGAGAGAAAGACCAACAAAAAATAAAATAAACGGAAGTTCACACGGAAATATGTAGGAAAATAAAAATAAAACGAAATGGGAAAACGACACCCAACAACATCGAACAACAGGCAAACATTATATTTATAGTAAAAAATATCAAAATGAATCACGCAACAGCAGATACAAATATTAAGAGGGGATGGGGAGGGGCGGGGAGGACAATGAGATGGTTATGCAAAATGGAAGTTTTGTATTAAAATTATATATATATTGATTGTAGTTTCGATGGGAGCAGTAAAAAAAACTACGCTGAAACTTTAAGTAAATATGGCAGAACTTATATTGATTGAGCTTTTAGGTCGATTGCAAATACAAACAAAATAAGAAGTGATATAAATAATGTTGGGAATTTAAAGGGAGAAGATGGAATACGAAACTGTGCCAACTAACATATCTATGCTTGAGGAAACATAACGTAATCTCTGAATATAGCGAACTGATTTAAGTACAGATTCAAGTTTAAGTCATGTTTAGGAATGAACTAGATGAACTTCAATCTGGAATACATTTTGTTAGTTCACATCAGTAAATAGTTTAATCTAACTTATTCTGAACTCTATTGTTAACCATATCCAATTACAACTGTACTTGAGTTTTAAAGCTGAGTTTGAGAAATACAGATAAGAGGAATGTTAGGGCATAGAGTAGGGACAATTTTTGACATATCAATAAATTTGGCACGCATTTTATACAGAATACAGATGTATCTATATGTATCTGAACAATGTCTGGACAACCAAAACGATCATTATGATAATGATGATGATGACGTAGATGATTGTGTGGTGTAAACTTGTGGCAAATTTGGTTTGTCTGTCTCGCAGATGGCAATCCAAATTCATGTGGTTAGACACTTGATTTATATGCTACATTGTAGAAGGTTAAGCTCAAGTATCTAGATATATCGTTTAATCTGGATTATGAGTGAAAAACTTCACTCTAATCTAATACTATGATGGTTGAGAGAATTGCAACACGAACATGAACTCAATAATTAACTTTAAAACGCGACTGCATGCAAAAAAAAAACAAAAACAAAAAAAGATACATCGAAAGAGATTGACAGATACGTTTTGTATCTGTGGTATGTTGCTGTTAGAGTAGAAATTGCCGCCGTTGATTGTCGAGCGTGGCAATTTAATGCAAAAGCCATCAATTAACCCGCTTTCCAAGCGGCAAGCAGCAAGCAGCAGTAACTGCAATCTTGCAGCTAACAGATGCAAAATGTATCGCCACCAATGAACGGCATTAAGCAGCAGCCATCAACTAAGATGCAACGATTTGCACGTAGTTCCGTTAGCTAATTGGTCTATAAATGAACTGAAGCTGCGAGTCTCTCTCTCACACACATTCTTTCTCTCTCTTTCTCTCTGTGTGTGTGTGTAACGGAAGCAGCGCAATAAGGAAACAGTTTGGCCAACAACCAACTAAATGGTCAATGGCTTTAACTATTCTTTTACGCTTATTTCTTTTGATTCGTATTCGCTTGCTTTAGGCGCCATGAATAATAAATTAATGATCACATTTTTGTTCCCATTGTAAATCATAACAATTAATGTTATTTTAACTCTCGGGAATACCCTCAAGGTGCAGCAACACAACACTGGACATGGACATGGCCAGTGGTGACCACAAAAACAACAACTAAAACAACTACATCAACATCAAAAGGCAATTATGCGACAAGAGTGGGTGGGACGGAACGGTAAAGGGGCAATGCTAATAAGAAAACAACAAGACAATTGCGTGAGCAGAGGGTAGAATGTATTGTGTATCAGGGAAGGGAGAGAAAATGCAAGCAGCTAAAAACAATTCGCACGATAATGGAAATGAAAATGGCATGAAAAGGCTTTTGTGTGTGTGCTCTACAAGTACAAGAACAAGAACAAAACGAACAACAAGAACAAGCAAAGCTTGGACAGATTGGACACTACAATGACTAAGGGAAAACGTATAGAAAGGAAGGAGGGTGGCAAGTAGAGAGTAAAGAGCTGTACAATGAAGCTGAAGTGAAACAACCGCAGACACAACGCATTCTGTGGAATTCGTTTCGCTAGTTATTTGAGGTTGAAACACTTTTCCCCATTTGGCTCTTGGTGGGAATCAAGTGATTTAAAGTTACACCTTAAAAGCTCCTTCTTTGCAATATAACGAAAAGTATTCAAAAATCATAAGGAAGACACTTTTAAAGAGCACTAAATGAAAAGTTAGTTGATTAATATGTTAGACCTTGTATAGAAAGTAAAATAGCAAAATCGACAATCCAAAAATATATTTCCAACTCTCTTCAAGCAATCTATGCGATCTTTTGCCAGCTAAAGTTGAGCGACTTTCATATTGGCTTGGGAAAAACTGCGGCTAACTAAAAAAAAAACTAACAGCCAAATGGGCCCATTAATGGGTTCAATACCTGTGTGTAAAATGTGCAAATGTGTTTCGTCTCTCTCCTCTCTCTCGCTGCGTCTCTTTGCGTCTCGCACATTGAACCGATATATTGAAGTTGCCTTTTGGCGTCGCCTCGTCCGATTATCACATTTTTCCATATATATATATATATATATATAGATACATCTGTATCTGTATAAGCGGCGTTCATAAGCACATTAGCACCGCTGGCGCTTCAAGGCATCAAGTTGAGCCAAGTCGAGCCACCCAACAACAACTTGAAGCCTCAAACTCAATACGAACTCTGTTTGGGGCCAGCGTGCGATTCACATTCTCTCATTTGAAGCTCAACATTCACCTGAGCTATAGTTTAGTTTTAGTTGGAGCTGTGACTGCCCCTCCTCCCTTTTCAATGTGTGAGTGTGTGTGTGTGTGTAGCGTGGTAATTATTCGCGCTCAGCTGACTGCGCGAGTCTGCAAAGCGTAACTTGTAACTTGTAGATACATTCACGTATCTCTATATCTCCATCTCTCATCTGTATCTGTATTTGTATCTTGGGGCACGCAGCTACACATATGGAAAGTCAGCCCAGTAGTTGCTGCTGCCCCAGTGTGGCCAAGAGTTAATCACCGTTGCCGTTTAGTTGTTCTTGTGTATGTTGTTGTTGTTGTTGTTGGGGCTCGCATAGTTTACATTTTATAAGTTAATTGAGTTAACTGTGAAACGTTGTTGCCTGCGTCACAGTCGTAGTGAACGTCTGTCTGTTCGTTCTTGGCTCTTTCTCTTTGTTGCTCTTATTTGCTAATGCAAATTTGATGAATATAGTGTGTATCGGCGCCTCAGATCCAGCAATTGTATCTATCAGATATGCATTATGTGTGTATCTGCGTATGCAAATGCTAGCCCCAGATAAAATATTCTTCCCATATAGCAAAAATATATATATATATATATATATATAAACAAATAATCCAAGTGCAAACTGCATTTATGTGGTCAAACAAACAAACAAAATAGACAGACAAGGGGCAGGAGAGTGGAGTGGAGTGGAGAAGGGGAGGTATAATTATCAACGCGCTAATGCACAACAAATATATTTAAATACTCTTCAACCCCCTCCGCTTCCCTACCCTTTCGAAACGTATCTCTTTGGCTGTCTGCCCGCATGTTTTAATTATAAAATATTTTACTGTTATTCGTATTCTACTCGCATTTTTTTTTTTTAGATTTTTTATATGTTGTTGATGGCCAGCTAAAACGCCTGTAAATTCAGTTTTGTGGCCATAACCAAAAATATATATACAACAAAAAACAAGTGTGAAATTTGTCTGTTTGTCGTTTTTAATTGCCAAAATATTTCATTTCATTTTCACATATTTTTGATGCACACACAATTCCTCCCATTTCCCCCCCCCCCCCCCCATTTCTTTTTTTCCCATTTGACACATCTCGCTATTTATTTTGCAGTTTTAATAGTCGCAAACAGTCAACAAATAACACAAATCAAATGCATTTATTTAAAGCTGCAAGCAAATAACTAATTTTAGTTATCTTCTTTTTTTTCAACAAAAAACTTTATCTCGTTTAATGATGCGCATTAAATCTTTTTGACCATTTAATGAAATAGGCTGAAATAATTATTGCCAAATTGTTTGTGTGTTATTATCAAAGCTAATATTAATGAGCAATGCAATTTTATTTAAAATATGTCAACGAAAACGAAAATTAAACTGAAACAGTTGATTTAAATTTAATTAAGTTGCCAAAAATTATTCCGAAAATCAAGTGGAACTTTAATTAAACTAGGAAAATGATTTTAAATGCCAATTGCTTGAGTAAAATTTAGAAACAGAATGTTATTAAAGTGTAAAAAAGTTTCCAAAAATCAAGTTCAACTTTAATCAAACTAGAAAACTGCTTGATAAAAATCAGAACAATTTAATCAACATGTGATTAAAGTTTAGAAAATAAATGTTATCAAAGTGTATTCAATCTTTACCTCTCACAACAAGAAACTCTTCAATTATTTATAGTTATTGATTTGAAATTAAAATGAAATACAAATTATTTAGACGTTTAGTTTGTGTGCTTAAAAATGTGCTAAAATATATATCAATTATTGTTTGGATCAGTTCAGTTTGCAAAATAATTCTCACATGATATTGATACAATTCGAATGAAATTAGATAATAATAATACAAATAAATAGAAAGCGCTCACGAGACGAGCAGAGCAGTTTAAAATGCGACCTGCTGACTGACACTCATAAACAAAATTTGCAATGCCATAATATATAGCATATATATGTTCGTGTATAGGAAAGGTGCTGAGTTTAGTTAGCTGCTGGTCAAATAGTTTGTTTTGTGACACAAACAGAAACAGACAAACAGACAGATAGCAAAATCTCTGACGTCAAATGTCTAGAGTTTGGACTTGGACTTGCTGCGTTCCAATTCGAGTTCGAATTGAATCCGGTAGAAAGAGGGAAAAGGGGGGGCTTTGCCCACGCGTCATCAACTTCGAGCCGATCGTCATGTTTGCCGTGGAAAAAACTCGTTTTTTTTTTCAATCGATATACAGTAGTGTTTGCATAAAGTAAACATTACGTTTGTGTTAACGTAATACTTGATAGTTTCGTATATCATGCGCTTCACTATATCGAATCTCTACTGTACAATGCGGATTTCATTTAGCCTGCTGCGACGGCGCATTCATTGCGTGGGCCCCTGACTCAACCAAAAGTTCCAGTTCTATACACTTTATATATATATATATTGTATATATCATACAACTAAAGATAGATATTCAGATACTATATTGTATAGTATGAATTTGGCCCTGACTTGGGTTCCGTTTCACTTTTCAAAAATGTGTGTGATTTTTTGTTTGCTTTTGCCAATATGTATATATATTACAAGAAGTATGCCGTTTTGTTGGCCTCCGAAAATATTTCAACTATGCAGTTTAGTGTCTTTTCACACGTAAGATACGCACGCAGATACGTTGCAGCTAGTAGCTAGTAGCTGGCAGATACAATTGTATCTCTTGCATCTCTTGCGCTTGGCATTTCTTTGTTTGTTTTTGTTTTGGCTAGCTTGTTAGCCACTTGATTTGTTTATCTCTCTTTTACTTTTCGCGACTCAACGTTTTTTTTTTTGGTTTTTTGGTCTCGCGCACGAATATATATTTTTCACTTTGTGCTATCGATGAATGAACAGTTTGCAAAGGTGTTGCTACCATGGGGCAAGTAAGGGGCAGGTAGACTACCTCTTGCCGCGACGATAACGTGATGAGTGTGTGTGTCTGTGTGTGGCGTGGCGTTGCGGAGTTCCCCTTGGTGTTTTGGTGATTCATCGCCGCTGTTCGCCGCGATTTCTGCATGTGCAAATTGCGCTGGTTAGGCATTTTTCTCTGGTTCTGGCTCTGCCTCTGCTTTTGCTTCTTTGTGCTATCTGTCGTAATTTGCCGCTTCGCTTTGTATTTGTTATTTGTGTGAACGATGCAACTGCAACGTATCTGTATCTGTATCTGTATCTCTCTGTGAATGTAGCGAAAAACACATTTTTTCTCGCTTGGCATTTTTTACCCACATTTATTTTTCACTGCATTTCCGCCGGCTGCCAACTTTTTAACTTACACAACTCCTCCTTCAAGTTTGTCGAGCACATTGCGTTTAGATAAGCAGCTTAAGAATTCTTTCTACCTTGCCCAGGTTACCGCTTCGTGGTAGTTCTCTCTCTCTCTCTCTCTCTTTCAACCTGCGCTTCACTTTTGGCATAAACATTTCCTAAAGTTTTATCTAATTTAACAAAGTGCAACGTCTTTAAAAACATTTCGTAAGAACTCCCAAGACATTTCCACAGTGCCCATTGTTGTTGTTGTTGCTTCTTCTTTTGTTTTTTTTATTCGCATTTTCAAACGTGTTTCAACTTGTTAGGCATTCAACATTTCACATCGTTTCCACTCCACTTTTTTTGTTGACTTTTATTTTCTTTGTTTGTTTGTTTGTTTGTTTTTGATTTGGTTTTGTTTAGCTAGACTTGGGGGCGACTTCTTCTGTTAAATTTATTAAATTTGTGTAGCATAAAGTTCACTAATTTATTAGCTATTAATATGTAGTCTCGAACTACTCTTGCAACAGTGCACAATTCCAAGCGAAGAATGTTGCCTTAACGTTTTCCCCTCGATAAAACAAAAGGTTCAAAGTTGAAGTGTTTAACTATGCAAATCAGTTCACCATCATCGCCATGCATCATGTTTTTATGTTTGTTTTTGTATTTACTTAATCAACGCTTTAACCCATTTTTTAAAAATTTAGGTCTTTCTCTTGAAATCATTTTTCTTTTCACACCTCAATGTAACCGAACCGTAAAAATTCAAATAACAAAAAAGCAAACTTGACATAATTACAAAAAAATCGTATTTAAAAAAATACTTCTGTTGTATTTATACAAAATAAAATGCAGTGCGTACAATTTTTATTTCTCGCAAACGCCATAATTTTTTAATGGGCATTTTTTCTTCTGTTCTTGTTGTTGTTGTTGAGGCCTCTCAGAAAGCTGCGCCACACTCGCCTCTTAACGGGGCAGGCCGTGGAAATTCAAGGCAGCCCCGCAGTCGATCATCGTTGTCGTGTGGCGTCTCCATCTCTCAACCCCCCTCACCCGTCTTCACACCCCTTCCTCTCTCACTGTCTGTCTCTGATGTCATTTGTGCTTATAAGCATATATATGATATATGGCTTTTTGTAGTCGCTGTTTTGGGTCTTTCTGTTTATGTTTCAGCTGCCGTCGTACGCAAAAATACAAAAAAAAAAAAAAAAAACACGAAAACAAAAATAATTTGCATGCACTTTTAGCACTCAGCAACAACAACAATAACAACAACAAAATCGACGGGGCGCTAGCCACGCCCACGCCGTACACAAAGGCAGGTAAACCTTGTGAATGAATGAATCCGAGCCCGAGCATTTATTTAATAATATTAAAATAACAAAACTAACAATCAGCAGCAGCAACAACAACATTTAATGAAACGCGTAAAAAGTGGCAGCGAGTAAATATAAAAAATACTTTAGTGAATGAATAAATAAATCAATAAACAACACACACAAAATGTAAACAAATTGAACATTTAAAACAAAGGCACAAAACCAAAACAACAACAAACAAAATCTCAATAAATAAAAGCAATCAATATAAAGTTGAGTTATTAACTTGGCAAACATTACAAATAAAATCAGCTACGATGGATCAATTAGACTTTATTGGAGTGAAAAATCTCATTTTTAACTTGAATTAAAACAAATGTTTGGATTCAATTTGAAACATTCTCAAAGATTTTTACTCTTTGTTAAACCGTTTGAAGCTTGTTCAATAATGTTTTAACTATCGAAATGTGAATGATTGTTGGTTGTGACGCTGGCCGGATAAAATTGTCTAGTGTCTGTGATTTTAATCTGCGAGCGGTCTTGCAACGTTTTTGGTTAGTGCCGCTGCGTGCGGCAACCCACACACTCACAACACAAGAAATTGCTATTGAAAGACAAACATTCCAGATACCAATCCATCCATCCATCCATCCATACAACTATCGTCGTCGTCGTCGTCGCCAGTCCTTCCTACACATAAATGATTTTATGTGCGGCGGCGGCGGGCAACAACAACTTTTATATAATTCAAATTTAGGCTGAGTTGAATGAATTGAAAACAAAACAAGAAGCAAAACCAAAAAGATATCAAATAAAATGCCAAATCGATGGCACAAGTTGGCCAAAAAGTAGCACTTGACCAGATCCAGATACATTTACAGATACACAGAACACACGCAAAAGACAACTATTTAACGCAATTCTTTTTTTCAAGCCCACATAAATGATAAATATTTATCCAAAAACTAGCAAAACGAATGAACTGTGAGCTGAGTTTAACTTTAATGCAGCACAAAGAACATCAGGGAAAGAATCTCATATTGCGTATACGCAATGTGTCACTTAGAATGTGAATGCAGTTAGAGATAGAGATAGAAGTTGAGAACTGACAGCTTTTGTTACTTTTGCATCTTGCAGATAAATTTTCATGTTCTTGGCAATAGATAGATTTTTGTGTGTGCGTTGAAAGTTTTCCAACACTTACCAACGATGATGACAAGTTACTGCTGCAAGCTGCCACGTTTCAACAGCTCAATGTATCTTGTATCTTGTATCTGACGGATGCACACACATTCATTCATTTATTCGTTCGTTGAGCCTGCAGCCAACATCAACATTTTACGATTTGTTTACTGCTTTATCTACTCTCGTTTTTAGTTGCAGCGCACAACCCTTAGGCATTAACCGTTAGCCGTTGTTTTAGCCACTTTTTGCTCGCTGTTTCTATTTGCCGTTAGCAGTTGTGTTAGCCGCCTTTTTAGACCCGTTTTGCCCGTTGCAAAGTGCCGTTCACTACTGAGCTCGTTTTTTATGCGCTCCGATACTTTTATAGATTCGCAATGTGCCTCGAGGCCAGGCCTAAAGCGCGGGGGGTGGTGTAAGGAGAGAGTGAGAGAGGGGGGGTGAGGTAGCCAAGGGTAGCAGAGGTCTTTGCTAGTTTTGTTTGTTTGTTTGTTTGTTGGTTGCTGTTGCCTTGCACCCCTTTTAGCTGTTTTTTAGCCGGCCGGCCAGCAACAAAACAATAACAACAACCACTAAACAGAAACCCCCCTCCCCCCACCACAATACAAGTACTCACTGGTCGTAACTTGTCCACCTGCTGACGAACTTGTTCGAAGAGGTTCGAAGCTTGGCAAAGTATTGTTTTTGTTTTTGACTTAACCAAAAAACAAAACAACTGCAACAACAACAAAGTACGGTAAAAATGCAGCTGACAGAGAGTAAGTGATGAGCAGAGAGAAGGAGAGAGCCAATTTTAAAGGAGCCGGTTTTTTTTTGGTGGCAGGTGCACTTGTGTCCAGCTTTTTTTTTGCATCTTCTTCTGCTTAGTGGACAGCTGAGCAGCTCAGCAGAAGGAAGAAGAAGCAAGGCCAGGCTGATGCCTGGACAATTAACGAGTCTCATTACTCAAAAAGCGTGCAGCTGACGTTTGCTTGCTGCTTGTGGCATACACACACCAACAACAACATACCTTACCCCCCCCATACCACTACACCCCTTGTTGTCACATGCATTGGGGTCAGTCAGCTTGCCACGCATTTAAAGATTAATAACAATAATCAGCATTGAACATCATCATCATCATGAACATGATCTTCGCTAGACAAGATTAGATAGAAAATGTTAAACTGGTGAAAATAATAATAATAATAATGAAGAAAACTCAACTCTGACGCTTGACGAGTGCCACTTTCCCAGGCTTGTTAGCAGCTGTGGTGTGGCAGACTTGCAACACAACACGAATTAGCCAAAGGCGGGGCGCCACCACCATGCGCTATGCAACATAAAATTGTATTTCAATTGAGATTCGATCAAGCAATTATGCGGTTTAACATTCAGTACAGATGATAGCTACCCTTAATCCCAACCAGCATCAGCTAATCAACAGCAACCCCTCTTTCTTCCCTACCCCACACCACCCCCTCCCCCTGGCTTTAAACGTATCAAGAGCTCAAAAATCTCAAATCCAAATCTATTCAAAGCAGTTTTTGGCAATACAACAACAACTGTCGTTGCCCCTTCCCCTCGTACTGCGTCACGCCCCTCTCAGTTTCCCTCATCATCCGTCATCTTTGATAATGTTTCACATTGTTGATTCTGTTGTCGATATTCTTGTTGTTGTTGCTTGATGGATTTGTTGCTGTTTGTTTGTAGCTTGTGGCAAGAGGCAGCGTGGCAGGCAGTCAGCATATCAAATTATGTTCGATATGTTAACAACTCGCATCGATTTTGTTCCAATGGATAACCCAAATACATTTATCAGTTTCTCTATCTAGACAAGAGCTACCTAAAAGATACATAGCTCCAGTTGGCAAGAGATACTTTTCTTTTGGCAGGCTGTGATAACAATGACAAGAAGTCAGAGAACAAGAAGCAAGAACAGCAATGCTTAGAGATATATATGACAAAGCTATTGGATATGCAAAATCTTATCTATTCAAAGCAAGAAGAAAAACTTTGTAAGAGAAAAGTAAGATAAACATATTTGAATATAGTTATATTATGAATGAACCTTGACTTATTTGAATACATTTATTTTTACTATTGATTATTTTCTTTATGCATTTCGAAATGCAATTATGTAGACAAATAGTAAGATGATCCTTATTTTTACGGATTCAATATTACAAACGTTTATGTTACAGCAGCTTAATATCAAGTGAGAGATTAAAATCTTAAACGGAAGTGAAGAAGGGACTTTTTTTCATTGACATAATATCGATGATAAATTCGAATTAAATAATGTTGAAATTAGTTAAATTATACAAATGCTGAACACATCTAAAAATATTGAATTTATTTGTATTTCAACGAAACAATTTTAATATGGAATTCGTCATGAAACACGCTTAAAACAGCTGTAAGTGAAAATGTTTATTTGATTCAAAATGTCATTTGCCTTTTTCTCTATGCTAAGAGCTTTTTCACACACACTCACACACACAACAATAAACAGTTGGTCATAAACGTAAACAAACACAGCAAAAGACAATTATATAGTATTTATTGTTGCTGTTGTTGTTTGTTTTTGTTGTTGTTGTTGGTGATGCCACAATTTTACTCTTACTCTTTAATAGGCGCCACAGCAGCAGCAACAGCAGCAGAAATCGAAAAATACAACATCAAGGTGAAAATATGCGAGGCGGAGAGGAAAAGGGGGGAGAGAGATTGTGTTGTGTAGGCGATTTGACGCACAAATATCGCACATAAAAAAAGTTCGAAACCAATAAAAAGTGATTACGTGCCGGCAACAGACAAACGAGAGATTAAGCAGGGGATGAAGGGGGCAACGACAGACTGCGTCTGATGCTTGCAAATCAAAACAGATGTGCGACAAGGCAAAAAGCAGCAGCAGCAACAGCAACTAAAAGGCAACGGCAAAAGTTAGCCACAGATACAAGATACAACAACAACTGGTGGAGACAGCAGAAATGAGATACGAGCTGCAAGATACATTTCTGGTTTGCTGTTGTTGCTCGTGCCACAACAGACGGACCGAGAGAGAGAGATAGCAAAGTAACTGTGTGTGCCACACGGCGGCGGCAGCATATCCTTCCTGCAGGAACTGCAACGGGAATTGCGCAAGGATTTCGTTCCAAAAACTGGTTTGTTGTGGCACACAGATAAACAAAAAAGTGCGTCGCTCACCTGCCACACATTAAAATCGACTTGACAGAGCTGCTGCTTTTGCTTGTTTGCCACTGCCACATGCCGCATGACTCAAATTACGCTTCCTTTTTTGCCCAGGACGATTTTAACTACAGTAAACACGGGCTAGCAAGAACTTTAACAACAATAAGGTCTGAAAAATCTTTTGACATTGAAAAATATTTTGTTCTATTTGAAATTTGTTATTTTCGAGCCGAAAGAAATATTTTTAAGTTTTCCCCTAAGCGTGGCCTTACTGTATAACAATTATGATGCCCTTGCCACAACGCGCTGTCTGCTTCCGCTCAACGCGACAAGGCGTAGGGAGAGGAAGGGGGTTAAGGAAGAGAAAGAATAGTGCAAAGTTTCTGCCGCAGGACGACAACAACAACAACGACACAGCTGCAAAATAAAAGTTGCATTTGTGTTTGTGTGTGTGTGTGTGTTTGGCAAATTCGAATATGCGATTCCTAAAACTTAACTCGAGCTCAAACTCTTCTCCAACTCGAACTCAACTTGAATACAGTTCGCATACAAAGCAGCGAAGGCGACGGCGACTGCAACATCGAGAGTGTCACGGAGAAACGGAAAGTACTTGTAAAAGTAGTTGTAATTTTATTGAGAAACTCACGGACGGACGAGGAGAGGAGGGTAGGGGGGGAGAACAGCTAAGAAGCCACAAGATGCGGCACAAGCCAAGGCGTTGTTTGTTGGTTTGCTTGGTTCGATGGCTGGGAATGCGACGCTTGGCGCATAACAATGCGTTCTTGCCTTAGCTGACCAAATGTATCTGCAAGATACGCCCTGGCATCTGGCAACTTCTTAAACTCTGAAGTTCGCACATTGGGTTGTCAAGAGCAAAGCTCATGCGACAGTTGCAGTTGGCTTCAAATTGGCCAAGTTTGTTTGGCCAACTTCGTGGTGTCGGTCAACAAAGTTGTTTAAAAGCAATAACACCTAGCCATAAGTAAAACTAATAATAAAGATAAATTCTCTCGCGTTCTCTATCTTCCTCTCTGAGTGTTTTGCGGCACATCTGTTCGAACATGTTCGCTGGCACTCTTATACAAACAGCTGTTCGCAACGCACGAACGTGTTGCGTATAAGAGAAAAATAGTAGAGCGTGCGCGCAAACATGTTGCGTAGAAGAGCTCTGAGAGACAGTTTTGGTTCGATGGAATTTCGTGATCGCACTCAATATAAGATTTGTAAACCATTAACTTATGCATATACATAGGAAGGGTTCGTCAATAAACTGAAAGCTTACCTTACCTCACATAAAACGAAATGAAAAGCTTAATTTCTCTGTAATTGCCTTTTATGTTCCTTAAATCCAAGCCATGCCAATAAAATCCATTTCAGTTCCAAACACACACACACACACATCCTAGGCTTAATTTGAAACACACACAGACACAGACACATACAAGCAATTGTATCTCTGAGCTAGTCATTGGCATTTTTGGCAAAGCTTTTTCCAAAATATTTGCATAAGATTCAAACGTTTTGCCTCTCTCCTCCCTTTCACTGCTAACCAAAATGTAATAGAATAGTAGCAGACAAAGTTTTTGGCCAAGTTTTGCGTTTTGCAAGTGCAGTTCATATTTGAGTTGAGCTCACTTTAGTCCCTTTTCCCTTGCCCCTTCCCTGCATTTTGGGTCCAGCCTAACCCTTTAGCCTAATTGTATGAAAATAGTTGGTCCTTTGGTTTTGTTGCAACTGCCAAATGTGAATTTAAGCCTTGCAACAGAAGTATGCCACGAATTGAGAGCACGATGGCTGAGGGGATTTGTCCCCTCCCCCTTTACAAGCTACTTTTCTCATGCGCTTCTTCTTCGTCTTCTTGTTGCCAAGCACCTGACCAAGTCAGCAAGCAGTAACAGTTTGAGTTATTGGCCGGGCAAACAGTCGGCGGTCCAAGGTGTCGAACCGGGGGCACGTTTGTATAGGTGTGTGTGGCAAGTGCAGCGAAGCGTTTGACATGGCCAACAGCCTTGGTGGCGCCCCACACACGAAAATGCGGTGAATTAATCGAAATACGTTGGAAACTCAATTTAAACAACTTGATGTTCTCATTTCGGAGTGTTTACTGTACACAGTGTATACTATCTTGTGTGTGTGTCTTCAACATTTGGATTCCAAAACAAAATAAAGTTGCTGCCACCCCCTGCCCTGACCCCCTCACTTAATCCATGCCCCATCTTTTAAACTTTCTTTTACATCAGTTTCTTGTTTGGGCTTTTGGGTTTAATTAAATGAAAATCTTAGCAAATGCACATGGCCGTTAGGCGTTTTTAGTTGGTGGGCGTGGCATGGCCAAGATCAATGCAATGACGGTCAAGAAAAGCATCTGCAACAGCAGCAGCCGCATCTGCCACAACAACAACAACAACAAGAACAATACGTAACTGACCAAACACTCTGTGGGTCAAGTTACGAAACCCGTTTTGAGTGTCTTCCTCTCGACTGGTTTTCAAACTCTGCCTCGCTGTGATTGGAAGAACCTTTTCGAAGGCGCAACACAACTTTTTTTTGTCTTGCTACCTGCAACTCAACAGGCGAACGAAGTCAGCCGAGTCGCAAGAAGTCCTTGTGAAAGTTGCACATTCAGCGGTCATTAAGTCACAACCGCAACACCATTAATAAGGGACGAAGAGATAGAGGGAGAGAGGGTTGAGGGATGAGAGGGTTTTAGGGTTCGAAGCAAGTAGTGCTGCTATTGCTATCCTAATGCCTAACACGACAGCGCTAATGAGCCGCAACTACTGGTCTGTCTGATTAATTTGTGGGAAAGTCAGTCAGTTGAAGAAAGACCCTTTCGGTCAAAGTGCCACAACACATAACTCTTGAGCTCACACACAGAGTTGACTAATATACTCTGTGACCCTTAAGTAAATGTGTGTAATAGGTTGTGTATATCACTTCTGAGAGATTGTTTTGTTCTTTCAATCAACAGTTAAGAGTACAGAGTATCTATGAGTTGATCACATGAAGGCGAAACCACAAAACAAACAGCTGGCTATTCATTAGGCTTATCCCCAACCACCGTCACCCACACCAACTCCCTATCATTAATCCCCTACGCCCCTTGACTGGCTGTGTGTGGCATGGAAATCGCAGCTAAGCGGCTTACAAAAGTTGCTGTTTTTCGTATTGTGGCACCTTCTGTTTAAGTTCCATCAGGCTCAGGGGCGAACGCATAAATTTGCTGATTTTATTCGAGTTGTTGCCACAGCTGATGGCATTTTTCCAATTGCAACTACAATTTTCAATATTCCAAAGTGCAGCAGCAGCAGCACCTGCTACAAATCGGAAAAATCGACTTCAAAGTGTGCCGACAAGCAGCAAGAAGTTTCCATATAACCAAATACTTAGTATAATCTGCGCTGACTCTATGATAATAATATTGAGAAAGACACTTGTCGAACACAAAACAAAAAACAGAAACAACAAACAAACAATAAGAAGCAAGAAGAACAAGAACAACTTATGCTAATGGCGCGTACCAAAATAAAAAACTTAAAAGAACAGAAACGAAACAAAATATACAGCAAGCAGCAGGCAATTCATAAAAATTTACATACATTAAGCCGAGTGTTTGTGTGTCAGGGATCAACGCGACTCGAACGAAGAGAGGACCCCAATAAAAATTAGAGTGCGTCGACGCAGCCGGAACCTAAAGTGGAAACGGAACTACCCTAAAGGGCAAATACCATAACACAAAACAACCTTTTAGCTGTAGCACGGCTATAGATCATTGCAACAGTCACTTGCAACATTTAATAACATTATGCTGATCTCGCTGTTGTTGCTGAGGCGTGTTCACGTGTTGAGATCCATAAATCAAATAACATTCTCATAATTGATGCAACAATTTTAAAGGTCGCTATTAAAATGATGTATTGTTGTGTAAAACCGGGAAGAGTGCTATAATTGTGGTTCTACTCTTTTGGGGTCGACTGGTAAGGCGTCTGCGATAATGGGTACTAACTCGATGGGGAAACTAAAAAGGACTTTAAGTTTGACATGTTGCATTAATAATCTTCAATTAACATTGGGGCAAGTATGTCGTTACTCTCTTATCCTATAAATCTAGTAAAACTATTCATAGGTTCTTCTTTTCTATATACTTTTTGAAGAAACTTTCATTAGCTTACACTCAAAGTAATACATTTCATACACTGCCCAAAAACACAACACAATCTTGGCCTTAAATAAACGCACAAAGTTTATTTTTCTGATAAACAAATGAAGTCCAAGAATTGCTGCAAATGATGATGATGTTCTTCAGGGTTCTTTAAAAAGCATTTTCCGCTTTTCACTTTTCATTCATATGACCTGCATAATGCTTGCAAGTGTGCGATTGTTTGTTAGTGTGCGTGTGTCTGTGTGTGTATGTGTGTTTGTCAGAAGTAGCTGAGGCAATTTATTACCTGCCATTTACCGTTGCTCATTATTAATTGCATGCAATTAATCAGATTTACTTCGACGTTCAACGGTCCGTATACGCATTGTGCTGCAACCCAACCCCAACCCTACCGCCCGCCCCCTTCCATTTCCACTGTTCGCTTGTTTGGTTAGACAAAGAATTGTTGAATGAATTCCAATTGCAAATCCAATTGGTGAATAAACATTTACGGAACATATTTTTTGGCTCTATTTCTTTGGTATTTTAACGCTGCCAATTTGAGTGTGAAATCGGAAATGTTTTCCAAGGAGTGTGTAGGGGGTGGGGGGGTAAGTTAGACAAGAAATTTCCTGTTGCACTTGACGCCTGTTCCTTCTTCTTGCCACCAGTCTACGCTTCTGTTCGTTCCGCAGGACACATCGACAGTTGCATGGACAGTTGCCTCCCCCTCGTCTCTGTCCGTCTCATGTTATTTTCTTAATACAAAATATTTTTCCCCCATGTCGCCCCCAGTGACACCCCCTAACTCACTCGCCCCCAAGTGTTCCGTTTTTAGTTTTTTACTCAATAAAACTTTTTGATTTCCGCTCGAATGGACGAAACTTTTTACTGCAACAAAATAGAAAGAGCGCGCAAACGATAAAAGAAAAGAGAGAAATCAAATCAAATTAAATTCAATTCAATCGAATCAAATTGACGCAAAGCAACTATAAACTAAACAAAAAAACAGAGCAATGAGATAAAAAAAAGAAAAAGCAGTAAACAAAATTAAATACCGAATAGTGGAAAAAAACAAAGCAAAAACACCTGCAACAAATTCACACCCTCGAACAAACCCAAATACCACTTTAATTCAATTGGATTAGTTTTCCATTTGCGCCAACATTGTATTAAAATCGTTGCCAGGGTTCAGTTCTATGTGGGGGGGGAGGGGGAGGAGAAGTTTAAGTTCGCGTGGGGCTTCGGCGAATGGCATTTAACCAAATACGCTTTTAATGCAACAACCCATTAACTGTAGTCAGCGCTAACCCCCCACAACAACCCCTTTTAAATCAGAACACGCACACAACTTGACGATTTTTGTTCTTCTCACCTTTGTGCCATTATTCACTTATCGTAGTACAAGAAATTTCTTCAAATAACAAAACAAATCGCGGGCAAATCGTCGATGAATGAGAGACTCTGAATTAGTCAAATGAATGAAATGAATGAGTGAATGAATGGAAGAGTGAAGTTGAATGAACGTTTGACTGATGCAAGACATGCAAGTGCAAAAAAAAACAACCAAAATGTTAATGCATTAGCGTAATTAAATGGTCAAAGGATATCCGGCTCGAAATGTCTGGTTCGAGTAGTATATGTGTGTGTAAGGGTGTTCGTGTGTGTATAGAAAGCTGACTGTTTTTCTTTAGCTTTTTTTCACAGGTCATGTCAGCGAGAAAAACACGCGAGGTTAAAGAGAAAGGTATCCTTGATTAGTTCAACTGTCGATGTTTGTTTGATATATAAAAACTCTTTTTGCTCTTTAAGTTCATTATCAGTATATGCATCCTTAACGAACTGTGGCTTGATACAAGCAATGAATACAATCATGCTTGATGAACCCTTAATTAAAGAACTTAAACTTAATGGGCATGTCAGTGCCAGGGCCAAGTGAATAATGAGTGAATGACGGACTGAATGGGAAATTGAAGAGATGGCCGTGACCGACAGTTAAAGTAACTTAAGCAGCGCTCGTGCCAAAAGCGTTGCGCAAAGCAGAGAGCAGAGAGATATGGAGCAGATGAAACTGAAACCAATAGCTAAAGAGACAAAAGACAAAAGCAGTGCAAGGACCGGAAGAAATACGCAACGCATTAAACCAGAAAAAAGAGGACATTGTGCAGCTGGTGGAATCTGATAGCAGCAGTGCCAAGGAGAAGGAGCTGTTGTTAATGCTGAAGCTGCTCCTCATCAACATCATCCACATCATCATCATCATCTCTCAGCCATATCCGGGACAGGGAAAGTGTTGACTGGCAGAGATGAAGGAGGAGTGCATTTAGACGGAGGGGAGGATAATAAGCGATATATGATGCGATAACGAGTTGAAGTTTAAGTGTCGAGACGAGAGTTGAGTTGAGAGTTGAAACAACGACAGTTGAGAGTTGGCGAGTTGAGCCAAGGCGTGCGCTTGTTTGGATTAAGCTGATTCCATTCCATGTAGCGTACCACGAAAAACAAGTAGAAGCACGCCAAATAATGCATGTGCTATCTCTGCACGAGTACTTCTATCACATCTAAACTCCGCCGTGTTACAACCCAACCCAAAACTAAACCCAAGTGTTGTTTGTCGTGTTAATGTTGTTGTTGTCTCATCGCATTTCTGCAGCAACTTTAAGTTGTTTTGTTTCTCTGGCTGCTAATGGCTACAGCTCAGCGCAGCATTTGGTAAGCGACACCAGTGTTGACACATTTAACCGTGCAACATTTTGCTTGATATTACGAAATAAGTTTGTGGATAAGTGGCAATTTGTGCTTGTGGTTAAATAGAGAATCTTTAAAATACTTCTCTGGATAGAGAAACTTCAAATTTGTTATGGGTATTCAAACGATTACAATTTATGATTAGGAAAATGTATTGCACCTAACAAATTGAAGATTTTAAAGTAATAGATAATAGTTTGAGTAAGCAAAACTAATGTTGTAAGTTAGATTAAAGACACAACAGTATGTTTAAGTAATAGATAATAGTTAAACATACTTCAATGTCTTAAATCTAGCTTACAACTTGAGTTTTGCTTAATCAAATCCTTTCGTCACAATACGCAATGTAGTTTTCAACAAGCTTAAGAAGCAAACCGTTTAGTAAACTCCATTTGGAAATAAATTCTCATGATTCTCATTCAATCTTGAAAACCAAAAGCAACTCTTCAAAGATCTTAATTTTTGCCTAACTAGTGATATATAAAAAAAAAATAAACTAGTATTTAGCTACTTTTAATCCACTCAAAAGAAGTTATAATCAAAAATGTCCTTGTTAAGCAAAAGGATTAAAGATACTTTAAGTTGTTAGTACCAAAGCTTTGTTAGCTTTTAATTTTGTATGCAACTTGCTGTTCCAAATAAGCTTCCTTTATTGTAAGCCACAACACTGTGTGGCATGTTGCACGTTTGGGCGGTGGCACGTACTTTTGAAGCTGTTTGCTAGCCACTTTGTCAGCAGGCGTGTTAACAAACTGATTGAGTGCAGCTTTCAGCTGTAAGCAGCTTAAATGAGGCACAACCAAAACACACTTAAAGAGAGAGCGAGAAAGCAACGATGATAATGTTGATGATGATGATGATGGCCACCCAGGAAATAGTTTCTGGACATCTGTCGCCATACATATATATAGGATCTTAATTGGCAGAGTCCTTTTATCCCTTTTACTTTTCATCACTCAACGACAATTGGACTCGGACACAAATCAAATGCACACGTGCAAAATATTCTGATCAATTTTGAATGTGCTTCTGCTTCTTCTTCTTCGTGTGTGATGTCCTTTGCAGGACTGTGCATGCATATTCAGAATAGCATCTGCTGCAACAGCACGCGCATCCTTTGTGCAAATCTACAACAAACAAAAGGAACTTGTATCTCCCTCCCTCTCTCTCTATCTCTGTGTGTGTGCACACATGTTGCCCCGGCAGGAAGCGCACTGATTGAGGAGCACAAATCTCGGCTCTTCTATGTATATAGCCGGGACAGATGTTTTTTTTTCCTTTTTCTACATTAAACAGCCGCTCGCTTCCCCCCTTACCTCGAGAGGCAGGGGCGCGTGCGCAGCAGAACCGAACCGAACCGAACCTTGAACCGAACGTGAATGCAAAGATGCCAAATCGGAAGTGCCGCACGGTGGCAACAACAATGAGTGGCAGCGTAAGCGACCTTTTTCACATACCCCTCCTCCCTCCATCTCCCTTCTTCCTTCCCGCTGATGAGGTTAAATGCCTTTCGAATGATTTTGGGCTCGAGTTCAAAGATTTATTGTTCAGCCTCCCGAATACGATCGTTGGTTTATATCAATTTTTTTTTTTTTTTTGCCCTGCAGTTGTTTCCTGACAAGTGGCAGGCATTTTTTTGAATGCGCGGAATGTTAAGGGGAATACTTAAGAACTTTTAACCTTAAAGATTATCAAAACTATAGATAAAGTAGATTCAACGAAATCACAGAAAAGTTGCAGTGTTTTAAGCCCAGCTGTTTGTTCGTTAAACAATTTGCAATCCTTGCTAACTGGCGAATCCATTGGACTGTAAACACATAGATACCTTCACACACACACACACACACACACATACTTCTAACATAATTAGATTTTACTGCCAAGCTTTGCAGTTTTTGTGGCCTCTGTTGCAATCTGTTAAGTTGGCCAGGTAAACAGTTTTTCTTTTTGGCCGCACGATTTCTAATTAGTTCACCCGCAAAATATGAACCCGAGTCGCTGCAACGCTCTTTCCCTCCCCCTCTCCCGCTTTCTCTCCCTTTATCAGCCACATAACAAGCTGCCAGCTATACCGAACTGACCTCATAAATCCCGGCGAGCCCAAGGATAAGCTAAGAGCAGGTAAGTAAGCCCAGAGGCAACGAGTTTCAATTTAATTTCAACTTACAAATCAATAAACCAACATTTTCAACACAATATACTATATGGCCAGCTGGAGCTAAGGAGAACAGTGGGTAGGGCGGGGATGGAGGTTAAAATTAAGGGCAGCGTCTGCAACTCGACACCGGAACAAGTGGCAAGGAGAGCAAGAGAGGGTCAACCAACACGTGGTGCACTCTTATTATTGCTCCTGTTTCTGTTCTTCTTGTTGTTCGTTATTGTGGCCAAATGAAGCGGGACTCGGAGTCTTGCTGCCATGGATAAATGTGTTCAAAAAAACATTTTTGGTGGCATTAACGGGTCTCAGAGACAGGCGCAACAGGAACAGCAACGGGAACGGCAACGAGCAGCGAGTCCAGCAAGGACAATGGACATTGAGCTCAACATCCTGCCGGTGTTGTGTGCGCGGCATTAATTGGTTCACTGATTTTTCGTTGACTCACAAGAAGAACAGGAACAACAAACGTGCCTGTTCCTGTTTAACCTGTCTGCCACAGAAGCCAAAAGACATGCAACTTGGCACACAGCGAAAAAGAAAGAGAGAGAGAGAGAGAGAGAGAGAAAACATGAAGAGAAAGCAGCGAAAGCTATACACTGAATATGCAATCGAGTTTATTGTCACAGTTGCTGCAACTAAAGTTGCAGAACGAAGAGAAGGACACAGCTGCTGTGTTGCAAGACAAAATAACAGGCGGAAAATGATGTTACAAGCACATAACTCGTGCCACAAACTACTCCTGCTATCCTGCTTCTGGGCAGATGAAAAACTCCCGGGCAAATCTCATTAAAAACTGAATCGAAATTGTAATTTGAGACACAAACACAGAAACAGATAGATAGAAAGATAGATATGCGAAAGATAGCGATTGAGTTGATTAAACAAAAAGACTTTGTTTGCCAAGACGTTCTTGCCACAGGCAGCATTAAGGGGCAGACACACACACAGGACGCAAGGTGTGATTTTGTTGTTCTTCGGTTTACAAATGCGGGCAGGTGGCATGTAGCACGATAAGTGCGTGCGTGTGTGCGTTGCAGGGGCAGCTTAACAGATTCCAATCGTCAACATATTAAAGTTAATCAATTTGGTTTTAGCTACGATTTGTAAATTTAAAAGATTATGAATAATTGCATTTAAATGAATTTTAATGAATATTGAATAAAATTCACTGTGCACATTGATTGATTGATTGGTTGATTGATGATGCGTTGCATTGTAAATTTAATTAAATGCCGCAAAATGCATTCTCATGAATGGAATGTGGAATGTTAAAAAAATATATATATATGTGTGTGTGGAAAATGGAGTTAATTAAGGCAAAAAAAATATTTAACAAGCCAACATGAAATGTGATAAGGGAATGCAAGCATAACATAAACATATATATCTGTTAAATTTACTATTTTTAAGTAACTGAATATTTACTCTTTGAAGAAGAAACTTTAATCAAACCTTTTATTGAGCTTTCAACTAAACAACTCCCAAAGTCATTTTTTAAACACTTTTTGATAAAATATTTTATATTTTATTGATAAATAATTGGTAAATTCAAGCATGAAAGCTTCTTCTGTTTGTGACATATTCTATAAGCTGAGCTTTTGACAATTATTCGTTTTGTATGTGCAATATTTGACATATTTTAATTAATTTTAATTTATATGTTCGCAACAGCATCAATTCAATTAATAACTGTCAGGAGAAGAGACTGGGGATGGGGGAGAGGAGAAGATAGATGCCGATTGCTTGCAACATTGTTGCCTTGCAACAGTTTGTAGCATTTTGCATAATTTGTCATTTATTGCAACTCGTATTATATCTTCCAAAAACTGTTTTTGTTTCTGGTTAGTTAAAAGTTGAGAAGACATTAAAGAACCGAAATAAATTTAATTAAGAAACTTGTAAGCAAAAGTTTGTAAATAAGAAATTTAGTCTTCTTTATTTACGCAAAAGTTTGTAGATGGGAAATGGAAGTCTTCTTTGTTTAAGACTCAATGCTAACTAAGCCTAATCTACCCTAGTTAAAGATGGCAAATTGATTATTTATGCAAAAGTTTGTAGATGGGAAATGTAAGCTTCTTTACTTAATCAAAAGTTTGTAAATGGCAATTGAAGTCTTCTTTAGTTCGAACTCAACTCTAACTAAGCCTAATCTACCCTAGTTAAATAACTTTTCAAGTACAGGCATAACGAGATACTTTAATTAATTGTTGTGCATTTTGTTGTTTGCATTCAAAATGCCAATCAATATTTGCGCAGTTGAGGCATTATGTAAATTACTTCTTCCCTGGTTTTAGTTGTACAAATAATTTTCTAATCAAACGAAAACTCTTTCTTCAACTTGAAACTCATACCATTATAAGACGCCTAATTGTTTTCCATTAGGCAGCTAATTTCAGTGTTAAGTAATTAGCATTCCTTACTCAGGTATTACTTCAACAACAACTTCAACTTTAACTTGGTTTTATCGTGAATAAGTTTCTTGCTATTGCGCTTTTTTCGTTTCACACTCAAAATTGATTTTGACACCAAGAAAGAACTTGGGGGAAAACTCAAAACTTTTGTGTAGAAAACTTTCCGACAGAAACAAGCAAAATGTAAATGCGAAAATAAAGAAACGAGCAAAATAGAAACAGCAATAGCAGTAAACATGAAAAGCTTTGCAAATGTAACTAAAACTGCGAAGAAAACGAGGAGCGTGTGGTGGAGGTTGGGGTGTAAGTAGATACACCCCAAACTAGACCAGAAGAAAACACACAAAAATAAAGGGCAAAAAAAAGTGTTGTAAAGATTACATGCGCATTATCAGTTTATGGAGAGGTTGTGTTAAAAGCAAAAACCCGTGAGGCATTATGCAACAGCCGCGCCCCTTCTAACTATGCCAAGTGGTCGCAACCTGTGTGTGTGTGTGTGCAACATGGCGAATGCACTTTCAAATTGATGTTGATGTTGATGTACAGACTTGACCGGATTGCTTGCTTTGCCTGCCCCAATTTACTGCCCAGTCTCAGACAATTGATGGGTCAATGCGGCGTATGCGCAATGTGTGCAGTTTATTAAAAACGAATGGAACTTTCGACTTAATTTATGTGCAACCAACGACAACAACAACAACAAGTTCGGGCGACAGGGCAATCAATTGATGCAAGCGAATGCGCCACAAAATGTCAATAAACAATTCGTGGAAAATTGAGCTGAACGAGACAACGAAGAAGCAGAAGCAGAGAGAAGGAATCCTTGCTGAATGCCACAAAAGGACACTTAAAACGCAATTCAGTTAAACGCACAACGGAGAGGTAGAAGGCAGAGAAAGGGGAGTGAAAGAGCATAACATTACGGTAATTGAAGTATACGCTTTATTCACATTAATTCATTTGCTTGCTGTGCGTATGTGTGCGTGTGTGTGTGTGTTTGAGCCAGCAATTTGCCATTTTGAATGGATTGAATTGGATTGCGTCTAATGCGGCTTATCCCCATGCTGCACAGTGGGTAATATTTACGAGCCGGCGACATCATGCAGAGTTAAACTATAGCACAGAGCAGGAGATACGACAAACACTAAGAGAAAAGCAACTTAGGTTCGTGCCAATAATCAAAAGAATACAACAAAGAACCCAACAAAATTCAACGATTAAATTTAAGATGCATCACTTTGTTTATTTCAGTGTACTTACACGAATAACCACACAAAACACAACACAAACAAACCAAAATCAAACAGATGTTCAAGGAGAGCACAACCACAAAAAAGCAAACTTTTTTCCCGAGAGCGCTTAATGGCGCTGTAATCAAAAGTCATTATGTCGTCGAGCATCGAGCCATCAAGGACACACACACACACACACACAGAACGACGACTTTGTTTAGGGTTCTTTCTCTGCTAGCTTCAACTATTCCTTATAGCTCCTGCTGCTGCTGCTGCTGCTGGTCGTGCTGCCATTTGCTTTGCACAAAGGAAAATTACGCATATTATAGCTAAGCAACAGTGTAAAAGAAAGGGGGCAGGATAGTTGTGGGATGGGATGAGTCACGTACTTGCCCAATCCAGCCCTCGTTTTCTTATTAATTTGTTTGTCAAAGCTGAAAGCACAAAATCCGCCACATCATGGCCAATGACTAGACTGAGCCATGTTAAAAGGGAGCACAACCCGCCGGACTATCTACACGAAAAAGGGCGCAACAGTTTCCGCCCTAAGGTCCGTCTATGAGCTGGCTCCCTTTGTGCGTGTGTGTGTGTGTCTAGGGCCAGGATAATGCGCTGGCTATTAAACGACGAACGCTGGCGACTAAAACGCGGATTAGACGCAACTGCACGCACCAACCACCACGATGAGGTTGCCCCAAACAAATATGAATGCAGATTGGAAGCAGGAGTATGGCACATATGAGCATAGATCCTGGACGTGCATGCAAGGACACGTGCGCCGTACAAAAGAATGAGAGCATAAGCGAAATTCGTTGAGAAAAGAAAGTCAAATCAGAGGAATTTTGAAAAGTAAAACGATTTCTGTTTTACTTTCCAAACTTAAACAAATGAAATTATTGTTCATAAGAACTCGAGTTCCAGCTAAGTAAATTTTGACCTTTGCAACCCCGAACAGAAATTTGCTTTAACATTTGTAAAATACATGCGATTTCATTATAATCAATTATAAACGTTGCTAAAACTTTTTCTTAAGAATTTCTATGTAAATTGCAAATTCTTGAAAGATCTGTACTCTTTATCATAATGTAGATTCGACAGAAGTTCGACTTATTCACGCACAACGAAAAATATATAAAACTTATTGCACATCATTAAACAAAATATTGATTAATACGAAGAGGGGGAGCACAGCTAGGAAACCCGAAGAGAAGAGGTTGTAAACACACTTTGGATTTGGGATCCTCGTCATAGTAACAGCAATAGCATATTAGTAGTATATTTTGTTTGTGTTTTTGTTTAGTTCTTCAACCGAGTTGAGTAAGTGAATTAAAAGCGTATTTTTGTTTGTTTACCTTGCCCCTTAGCGGGATCGGTTCGATACGTTCGATTCGTGCAATCGCTTAAAAATAGATACATATGCTCATTTTTTCGAGATGCAAAAATCACACAAACATAAATACACTTTCTTTATTTTCCAGAAAGGCAATGATGCTTTGGCTGTGACGTCACTGTGAGGCAGTCATAGTCACTAACGTCATGGAATGACTAGTGAAAACGTTAAGTGTGAGTGGGTGGGAGGGGTGTGTGTATTGTGTATTGGGTGTGTTTTTGCAAGCTAATGATTTTCGATCATGACGTCGATCCTTTTTTCAACACTTTTACGCCTTGGTCAGTCTGTTTGTGGATGGTCCGTGCGGGTGGTCGACAGTTTTTCAAGTGCAAAGTGTTGATCGAATGGAAGAGGTGTGGCAAGAAGGAAGATCTGGCGCTGTTTGATTGACTTGATTGCAAGGGGAGGGGCAGGGGCAACTGGAAGGCAACTTTATTGTTTTTTGTCTAGCTGCTGCTTGTTTATGCGCACGTGTGTGTGCAAGTGTGTGTGTGTGTGTATTTATCACGAATTGCGTTTTGTTTTTTTAAAAACGCAACCCACGCCCGCAACAAAAGCAAACTAAACTAAAACATAAAACTGACAAACTTTTCCGATAGATAGCAAAAGTAATTCCCCTTTTACATTTAAATCAATGTCGGGGCCAATGGTTCGGGAGCAATCAGTTAGCCAAAATGTTGTACCTCGAATGGAAATCTTTACACTGATGTGCCAGAAGTGTTGATATGAAAGCTCAACACTCACCTCTGACCTTTCAAATATATGTATATTTGTTGTTTGTATTTCATTGAACCTGGGCAACAAAAACATTGTGTTGAAAAGTTTGTTATTGATACGAGGATTATGTTTAATCAACTAAATCTCACAAAATCTGCTATCAAACTCATCTCTCCCCCTCTCTCTTCTCCTCACTCTTTGCCTTTCACGAAATTTGCAATTTTCTGTTAATGGTCAGTTGAAAATTTCAACAATTTAATAAAATTTTACACTAATCATGTGTTGGAATCTCTGCGTTCGTTCGTCCGGTTGTTCGTCCGTCCGTCCGTTGATTGTTTGTTTTTATAAACCTATTATTCAATATGTACTTTTGAATTATTAAGTTTTGGCATTTTCTGTGACGCAAAGTAGTAAATTTGTGGTCTCAAGTGCGAATAAACGAATCCATATGCAACCAAAAGTTAAGATAGGCATCGCCAACAATCTCGTTGGGGGTGGTCTGCCACATCAGCTGGTTGAATCGACAGCAGAGTGGAGTAATGTGGGTGGGTGGGTGAAAGGGAGACGCTAATCAAATCATTTCCTATGGCGAACGCACAAATCAATGCAAAAATGGCCAAACAACTTTTCGACACCTACTACATACGTTTATGATTATTTAAATACAATGATTGGCGTAATTTTTCAGCAGACCAAACAATCGTTTCAGAATCCACAGGATATATTGAGGCTACAAATAAATCAATCAACCATGATGCATAGAGCTTGTAGCTATAACAAAAACCAAGAATACTTTTTGATTGCGGATTTAATATAATATCCAACAAATGTTTTCAGTTTGAGTACAAAGAAGTTTAAAGTATATTATATGTATTATATATGACTTACACAAAAATAATATGATTAAACTGATTGATTTCGGAATCTGTTCTTTAAAACAAGTACTCCTTAAAGCAGTGGAACTTTTTTTATCATTACCCCAAAATATTTTTATTTAAGTTGATATTACCCCATAGCGGTTCCTCGACCGCTGTTGTGTGGAAACAAATAAGGTTTATGCATTGGCTTAACTACCCTCTTAAAATAATAAAAAAAGTATACATACTTTTAGGCAGATCGCTTATTCTTACTTATATATAAATTTTGGGCAAAAAGGACATTAGATTTTAAGCCATAGCTTGAACATTTCCTTAAAAATCTTTAAGGAAATTACATTTTTGAACTCACAGCAACAAGATTTATCGATTTGCTTATAAGGATCTCCAGGATTCGCGAAAAAAAATTTTCGAAAAATTTTACAGGGGGTAGGTCAGAAAAAATTTTAAAAATTACAAAATCGTCGATAACTCGGCTATTTTAAGGACTATCCGGATGTCCTTTGGACCACAGGTAGGCCTGGGCCCGCCGCTACGAGCAAAGTAGTGCTAAGGACGATAGTCCTTCAAACAGCTGAAATAAAAGGATAAATGTTTAAAACAGAAAATTGGTTATAACTCGGCCAAATCATAAAGGATTCGCACATGTCCTATGTCATACATTTGGTTTTGACCAGGGCTACCAACTGGCCAAAGGACATTCAAATCGTCCTTGTGGTTTCCGAGAAAACTGCACTTTTGTGGTTTTTTCTTATTTTCGCTCGGCCGTAGAGTGAAATTTTTTACAAGTGTTTTTATTCTTAGATGACTCCATAATCCTTGAATGCAGTTCGATAGAGTAGGCCCTTGAAACTCTCACGCAACATGTCCTTTCAAAAT
Organism: Scaptomyza tumidula; assembly: GCA_035044465.1. Taxonomy (NCBI): domain Eukaryota; kingdom Metazoa; phylum Arthropoda; class Insecta; order Diptera; family Drosophilidae; genus Scaptomyza; species Scaptomyza tumidula. Next base: position 7,919,915 of record JAWNNW010000442.1, on the reverse strand, counting down.
CCATAAGGATTAAAGTGGCTTAGGACTTTTTTAAAAAAAATTCAACACCTTTTAGGTCAAAATTCGTCAATATCATTAAGGATCCATCGGTTTTGTAGTCAAGGACGGTTGTGATTCCCACCCAACAAAGGAAAAATAAGATTTTTTTGTATTGCTCGTATCGCTTAAGATCGTATTTATTTACCTCAAAAACCAAAAAATCTACAATCAATTATTTATAATAATATAAGACATAGACTGAAATTAGATATACATCTAAACTTAGGTGCTTCTCGTTTGTTCTTATGTTTAAATAAAAATGTTTTTCTTAGAATTAATGAATTTTTAATCATTAATGAGTTTTTAATCATTACCGCAAAATATTTTTGTTTAGGTTGGTAGTACCCTGTGTGGAAACATAAGGTTGATGCATTGGCTAAATTATCCACTAAAAATAATGTGGCATACTTTTAGGCAGATCGTTTATTCTTTCATTTTTAATTGGTGCGACACTGATAAAAAAGGAAAAAAATCATTGCATACGACATAGGCCGTATATTAAAGTCAATTCAAACCACTTGCTGCTGATTCTGTGCGCCTGGTATACTTGAGTCAAAAACTCGACGAAAGCTCGGCGGTATTCTTTGGCGATCCCATCGAGTTCTTAAGTATTTCCGACGCCAAGTACCAGGCGAACAGAATAGGCAGCAATAGCACTGGTTTTTATATTTAACTACAAAAGTATAAAGGAAAATATGAATTAAAAAAAGCCAGCCTAAAAGTATGCAAATATATATATATATTTAACTACAAAAGTATGCTGCACAATTAATTATATTATGAATAAAAAGCCAGCCTTAAAGTATGCAAATGCATATAATGAGAATTTATTCATCGCTTGCTGCTGATTCTGTGCGCCTGGTATACTTGAGTCAAAGACTAGCAAAAACTCGACGAAAACTTGGCAGTATTTTGCCAAAACGGGAAAATTTAGAAGGAAGAGTGCCCATTGTTGTAGAACTTTATGCATTTTGAGTTTTCACTTACAGAAGTTTCTTTTTACCCCTAAAAATTGCGTTTTTACCCCATTCGGGGTAATTTACCCCGGTTCCCCGACCACTGCCTAAAAGTATGCCGCACATTTTCGGCGTAACAGCGATTTAGCCAGTACAGAAACCTCTTTGGTTTAGCAGGTACATGCACAGGTTAATCTGAACAGCAACCTTAAAAATATAATTTCCTTTCACAAAAAAATACCCTTTTAGGTACACAAAGTGTATTGTGAAATTATTATTTAATTGTTCTTCACCACGTTTAATATGTTCTTAAGGTGAAGATTCAATATATGCATAGCTATTCGATCAGTTATTATACTAGAAAGTACCTTCGAGTGTCATCTATCGCTTATTTTTATTTCACCTCTAGCTCTCACAAACGGAAAATATACTTAAAGCATTGCATCCTTTACTTGTCTATGCATTGAGGCGCCACCTAGCGTTCGAGCTGATTTAGATCCAGCTTAATTTAGAATTGGAAAAGTAAATGAATTCTAAATCAACCCAGCCAACTGTGGAGTTCAGATCATTTACCTTTTAGGTATTATACTTAAACTCCTTTCATTTGAATTTTGCGCACTTTTGAAGAAAGTTCACGAGAACTTAAATAAATTATCTTATCGGTTTCACTAATGTTTGTTGATATACCAAGACACTTAACGCTCAGCTGCCTATAACATTAACCAAGATACGTAGCCCACTTGACTAAAAAGTCGTATAATCGATTGCATATCTTCATACCCCCATAAAATCTTGGATTAGGTAGAATACACAACACAGGAACTTAACGAAAAACAATGCGAACAAATTGGCGAATTTTTTTTCTATAAATAACTTATAATACGTGATTACTTATAAGGGTGTGATTAATTTCTTATAGTTTTTTCAATTAAAATTGAAACAAAATGTTTGCACTGAAGTTTTGCACTCACTCACAAGAGAGAGAGAGACCAAGAGAGCGAATGCAGTTGCGGCATCTCAGAACGTTCGGTGTCGCTCTCGCAAACACAAAGAGAGCGGCATTGATTGGGCGCATTTTAAGTAGCGACGCAAAATCGAATTCGAGTTCAGTTCGTCGCCGCACGCCAAACGCAACGCACTTGTGGAGCTTTAGGTTCCGTACATCTCGGTTTCGGCGGTTGTTTATCTATTAAGCAAATACTTAAAATACCGAATCCCACGACTCAAACAAACATTGACAGTCAAATTGGCGGTGGTGTGTGCAACAACTGTTGTTGCTTTGTATAATTATTGTTATTACGCGCGACCAGATAAGGGTCAAGCTTATGTTAAATAATAACAAACTACAAAATAATTGAGCAACAATAACAATAACAATAGCCAACGCAAGCGTAGAAAGTTTTTTTTATTATTATTATTTTTAAAGCCAACAAAACACCAAATTCAAAGTCAAAAACCAAAACGAAACTGAAGCATCATCACATTTTTTGCGTGTGAAACCGAAAAAACAAAATAAAAAAGAAACTCAAGTTTTGAGTGTTGAGTTGTGTTCGTGAGTGTGTGTGTGTGTGTGCATATTATAACAATTTTGGCTAACAGACATAAATAAATATAAAGCATAAATAATGTCTGGTCCACTGCCCGAAATCAGCGCTGAGCAACGCAAAACATTGGAACAGGTGAGAGAGCCACGCATCAAAAGCTGCTCTTCGAAGCGCTCTCTTTGACGCAGCAGCAGCGAGAGAGAGAGAGAGAGAGAAAGGAAGGAGAACAACGCCTGCACATTGGTGCTAAAGTTCAGCCCACAAGTTTGGGCGCACTTGTGATAACATGTTTAATACTTGTATATCGTATATTATTAGAACTGTCAAAGATTGCTTGGAATAACAACTGGTATTTCCGTTAACGTTATCATTGCGAAATAACTAAATTTATGCACTTTGTTTAGCTCTTGTAATCGACTTGTCGTTTATCCATGTTGGTTGCTTTGGCCTTGCGATAAACAACAGAAAAAATATACAAATGATTAATTGCGTATTTGAATACGCTCAAAGCGTTGAGTAAGCTTGAGTAAATCGATGGAGCGTGTCAACAAATGGAAATAAGATTGCGATAAGTTTTTCGGTTTTTTTGTTTTTGCATGCAGCTGTCACACTGTGCCTGTGCCGAATAACAAAAACAAACAACAACAACTTGTTCTGGCCATTGCACTCGCTGCAGCTATTTGTTGTTCTTGGCGCGTTTAACACATTTTCGTCTAGGCCAGCATATTTGCATAGCGTTTTGACTTTAGCCACATTTACAACCCACATAAGAACAGCAGCTGAAAGCGAAAACTGTAGCGAAAAATCGTTAATATTGTTTGCCACTTGCAAACTTGTTGCTCATTCTTGGCAGATGTTTTCAGGGGATTGCCTGCACCCGTTCACCCCTTAATGTCATTTCATGGCAGAGTAAATGGCAATTACGAAACTCTCGAAAGTCCAGTCAAAAAGCAATCTACCGAAACGATCTTTTAACCGAGTTCTGACTACAGCTGCATGATTTTAAAGTGGCAACAAATTTTAATTGTTCAAATCTATATACGCAATGTCAATGCTAATGAAACTGGTTTTGTTCATAACGGAAATACCCAATGAGTAGAATATTAAAAGCACAGAAGTTTCACTTGGAATCATTTGTAATGAACTTTAACTTTTAAAAGTAAACCTAACATATTTGAAGTAGCTGCATTCAATATATATAAACAATCACTTTGCCAGAAGCTGCTAAAAGCATACAAATTAAATCTTAGCCTCGTAGTTTTACAGCTCTTTGTTTGGACTGAAAAGTATTTGAGAAACTTGGTCAAGTCGCAAGTTGCAAAACAAAGAACTAAGCAAACCAAGCAAATCGACAGCTGCGAGCTGTGAGTTATTTGTGAGGAAGTTAACCAAAAAATTGTTCAACGCTAATGGAAATCGCACAAAATGACCACGTTTTCAAAATGAAGCAGTCGCTTGGCCTGCAGTTCAAGCCGAAAAAAGCAACTGGCCTCGTTATTGAATTTCAAGTACCAAACTAAAGTTGGGCTTAGTGATTGCCAAGTGTTGATTTTTTTGTAGATAATCAACACCAAACTAGCCTTAAACTTTACTTTATTGGTTTTTTGTACAATTAAATAAACAATAAACGTGTCTGTATGTCAATTGTATTGACTGAATAAATATTGTGCACACTTGAATGCATTTACATACATATATATATCTAATAAGTACCTTAGTATATGCAATTAACAACTTGATTAATAAGCAACTAAATTAAATGCAATTTAACTGATAAATTTGAGTGACACACGCTTCTGATTTGATTGATCTTGAATTCAATAACAATTTGCCGCGTCATTGTTTTCAAAACAAGAAATTATAAAACCTTCGATTCGAAAACTGGATACCGTTTGTCGAGCAAAAACTTGAGTTTAATGTATCTTAAGTTGCTCTGTAGAAAAAAGATTTCTGGTTTGATTTGAAATGAATTCAAGTTTAGTAGATAAAGTTGTTTCGAATAAACCATTCTTCGACTTGTAATCCAATTTAGTTGAAACTACCAAGACTTTTCGAACAGGGTATTAGAATTGGCATTGGTGCAAGCGCAAATTAACTTCCATTAAGGCAATCAACTTTTAGACCACAACCAACAAGCAATATAAAGTTAAGACGGCAATTTCCTATAATACAGGCATACCATAACTATCAGCTACACCAAGAATGGTTCGATTAGCGAATCGCTTAACATTGGTTTTGATTCAAGGTTACGCATAGTCTAATACCAGTTTCAATAAACTTATTTTTGTGTGTTTTTGTTTCTCTATTGCATTTCGCAGTTTCGCGATTTAATGAGCGATGAACTGAACGATACGCATGATGATTACTTTCTGCTACGTTGGCTAAGAGGTGGGTTAACTGTTATGGCAAGTGTTGCCAAGAACCAATATTTAACTCACTTTTGAATGTGTTTTTTTTTTCTAGCACGCAAATGGGACATTGAAGCAGCGGAGAAAATGCTCAAAGCGGTAAGATGAAATGGAAATTCCTAACTTCATTCAATAATAACTGAATACTTTGAACAGTGCCTGAAAACGCGCGCCATGTGGAATGTGGATAACATTGAGAAATGGGATGCGCCACAAGCACTGCGAGAATATCTTCCTTATGGTCAAATTGGCGTTGACAATGAGGGTTCACCAGGTAAGAGAAAAGTCTTGACTATCATTCTTTATAAACTTAAACTTTCTTTCGTTTCTTTTAGTGATCGTTTGTCCTTTTCATAAATTCGATATGTGGGGCATGATGCACTGTGTGACACGTTTTGAGTTCCAAAAGTATTTGGTACTGTTGCTGGAGCGTTTCATGAAGCTCGCCTATCAGCAGAGCTTGGAGCATGGCTGGAAGGCACGCCAACTAGTCGTCTTCTTCGATTGTGAAGCGATGAACCTCAAACAGTTTGCCTGGCGACCGGCGGCTGAATGTGTCATCTCATCGGTGAAGCAGTATGAGGCCAACTATCCGGAGTTGCTTAAGATGTGCTACATCATTAATGCACCCAAGCTGTTCTCAGTGGCATTTAACATAGTGAAGAAGTTCCTGGATGAGAACACCACCAGCAAGATACACATCTACAAGTCCGGCTCGGACAAGTGGCAGGAACAGCTCTTCTCCCACGTCGATCCAAAGATCTTTCCCAAATGCTGGGGTGGCCAGTTGGTGGACGAGCATGGAGATCCTCAGTGCAAGTCCTTGATGGTGTGGGGTGGCAAGCTGCCCGAAAAGCTCTTCATCGATCAGAGCAATCAGCAGAGCGACAAGAACTTCACCGATGCTCAGGTAGCCAAGGGTGACAAATTGAAGCTGGACTTTAAGGTGAATGGACAGGCGGAGCAACAGTTGCTGTCATGGAACTTTCGCACTCTCGATCACGACATCAAGTTTGGCATCTACAGCGTGGACACCAAGACGGGCGAGAAACGCAGTGAAGTTCCTCTGGGCACCGTTTACTCCAATGAAATGGATGAGGCTGGTTTCATCTCAACGCGACCCAACACAACATGTCAGTAATCCCCTTTAAACAATCGAATAACCTTGCTCTTATCAAGAAATCTTATCTCAATCTATGTTTAGACACCGTTGTGTTTGATAACTCGGCAAGTTATTTGCGCAGTAAACGATTACGCTACTGGGTCGATCTGATCTCCGAGGAGGAGGAGGGTATCAGTGAGCTGACAAGCCAATTGGATAACACACAAATTGTGGCACAGCAGTGATTTGATTGCAACAGCAGCAACTAAGCCAAAAATCCTCAGAAAGCAGATGATAAAGTCTTTCAATTCGGCACAGCCGATTGTTATATGCCCTTGCCACAAAGAATACACGATAAAAGTTATCTGCTTAATACTATAACCAAATGTTAGCTTAGCTTCATTTCATCCGATGGATTTGCAGCCTAACTTATCATGAAACTATTTATCATATCATATTATAAATTGTACTTACCAGATCTTTCAGCAAGGGTATATACATATACATATATATGTAAGCTATACCAACAACCATATGTACTAACCTCGGTGCAAGTAGTCACAAAACAGTTGAAACAACTGAACAGAAACAGAAGAAACCTATGTGATAACAATTAAAGTTAATATATAGAAAAAAGAAAACTTTGCAGTTAGGAATAGTTAACTATACAGTTAGTTGATGATTTATTAATAGTACTCGTACTTACTTTTGGTGCACTTGTGTACAGTTGTGTTGTGTTTATTTTTGTATGATATAATTGTAATTTGTAATTGTTTAGTCTGGATACTAGATTTTTGTGTATTTTGTGTATTGTAATCTTTAAAAACTTTAAACTTTACATCTGAACTTCTTGACTTGCATCGCATGTTGGACGCATGTTGAATGTTGTATTGACATTGTCCGGAACCATATAAATAAAATGGAAAATGGAAATGGAGAACGATTTGGGGGGAACACCGTTTGTTTTTGGTCGCAATTGCGCCAGTATGACGCCTCATGTATTAACCATTGAGGCGCGGCGCTTGCGCCTTCATCACTGCGGGCCACCGGGATTTGGGCCAAGCTGTGGACCGTGTCCACCAACCTGCGGCTGTAGCTGCTGCATGGGCATCATGGCATTCGGACTGGCGCCCACAACGCCGACACCACCAACACCGACACCCACAGGTGGACCAATGCCTTGATTTGGTGGTGGTGGTGGTAAGTCTGTGGTGGGCTGCAGGTTGGTCAACAGCTCCGTGATGGCCGGAAAGAGTGAACATTGATTCGGCTGCACGCCACCAAAGTCAGCAAAGCGACGGAGCAGTGTGCTCGCCGCTGTCATCATTGGAGATTGGACCTGTTCCCGCCTCTCGGCCACTTGCGTCAGATTGGTGGCAATGTCATGGACAATGGGCAGCACCAGCGAGTCCTTGCCACCAAACGCTATGCGTGTGATGTGCAAAAAGAACAGTATCTTCATGCGTCCAAGCACCACACAGGCATTGCCAATGGGCACAATGGGCATGGCCGACGGTGGCATTCGCATGCACATCTGTACGGTCCACTTGAGCTGCTCGCCGCCCAGCTCGGGCTTTAGCTCCAGTCGCATGATCTGCACGAAGTCCTTGAGCACATGACCGGGTAGATTCAACAGCCGACAGATGCTGTGCAGCGCATTGGGGCGATAAGGCGGGGCAGCGACTCGGATGTCAAAGTATTGTTCGATCACTAGCAGATCGTCGAGGCTTAAGGGGAAGGTGTTCTTTTCAGGCGTAGGTGGCAATTGGGTGACCTTCAGATGTAGGGATTGCATGTGCATCTGATTGAGCATAACCTGACATTGCAGGCTATCCACCTTGAAGAGCACCATGCCTGGCTCCGATGAGTTGAGCGCTATTAATGACTCCTCGTTCTGGATGTTGCGATGCAGTTGGCGACGCATGTAGACGCAGCCCAGAAAACGTTCCAGTGGACTCATGTCGGGGACATTGATGTCCTTGTTGGGATGCGGACTGGGACGGCACAGAGTCTCAAGGGCTTCGTGCGTCAGAAGTGTGGGCACAGCCCCGGCCCAGGGTCGGTTGAGGGTGCCACGTGCTACGCTGCGATCGCCAGCACCACCCACGCCTGGATTACCACCACCCGTACTCTTGTGCTCGGGACTCTGACCTGGCCGGGGAGAGGGACGCGGCATGCTGGGCGAGCCAGGCCAATTGTTATTTGCGGGCGACATGGCTGTAAACGGCGAATCCTGATGACTCTGCATGTACAGCGTATTGGGTCCCGGACTGTGCACCATGTGCGGACTGGGCTGTGGATTCAGCGGCGATGATGGCATCAGTCCACCTGGCGACGGATGTGGCATATGCGGTGCTGGTGGCGATGTCAGATTAAAGTTGGCATGACTCTGTGCCCCACCAGCGGCACCACCGCCGCCAGCACTCGGATGCGGACTAGCCGGTGTGTGTGGATTTGAGCTGGAGGGCGGCGTATGTGGTGCAGGAAACCGTAATCCACTATCCCTCGGCGACTGTGGACCACGCATTCCAGCGCTCAAAAACGGCGATGAGCCGCCCGCACTGACACCTGTCACACTGCTTGGTCCGCCAAAGTTGTCCTCCAGACCCATGGGCGACAGCGGATTGTCATCCTCATGGGGCGCACGTCCTCTGTACACAGCCGACTCATCCACGTACTTGGACAGGAATGCCTTGAGGCCTTGTATGGGCGTAAACTCCTCGATAACATTACGCTCAAAACGGCTGCTGGCTCCGTCGCGTAGAGAGACAAGGCGATTGGCACGGAATCGCAGCTCCAAACAGTAAACTGCTTGGTAGGTCAGACGCATAAGACATGGCGACTGGGGTAACATGCAGAAAGACAGCACAGGCACTTGAGGTCGCTACAAATATAAAGAGATGTTGATTACAAATGTATCTTTAAGTATAAACGTGTTCTGCTTACCGGTATGCCAAGCAGTGGAATCACAGGCAACTTGGCAATGGAGCTCATTGGATTGTAGGTCTCGTGAAGTATGTGCGCGATGGTTGTGAGACTGTGCTGCTGATTAAGATGCTGAGCCAGCTGATCACGCATCATGGAGTGCGCATTCACCGCTGAGATGCCACCCACAAAGGTTAACCGAAAACCATGCGATTGCACCGACCAGTAAATGTTGCAGGTGACCTCCTTTTTGGGTCCATAGCCCAGCAGTAGATTAACATAGGTAAAAGACTTCACCACCAACATATCGCACAGACTGAGACGCTCTGTAAATGCATGAATTATTAAGCTGCCAAAATCACAAGCATTTGCTACTTACTATTGCGCAACTGTTCGGCAAAGTCATGAACTAGCGTATAGAGATAGACAATCTTGGACCAGTCGTTGAGCAGATCCTCGACAGTCTTGGAGAAGTCATGATTGGCCTGTTCGTAGGTCAGATAGACGGTGCGTCGGTTACCCTGCTCCTTTTGATGCGTACTCTGCAGTGGCGTGCTGTAGAACACAAATTCAACCACCCAGATGCGCACCTGACTGTTCTTGTTGGTCTGCGAGCGCACCGAAATGGACAAAACACGTCGCATTAGATCGTCCCAAACATGTGATTCGATTTTGGGCAGCGCTGATGATGCGTTTGGTGCCGTTGCTGGAGTTGGTGCTGGCTTGCCGGGCTCACCAGTTGCAGCTGCTGCAGCTAACTGAGTGGTTCCCGGCTTGGGTAGTGCCAGAATCTTTAAGACCAACGATGTGGCATTTGCCTCCACCTGCAGGCCGCTATGCGGTATACGATATTTGGAGAGTGTTTGCGACAGATTGAGGAACGGTATCTTCTCATCGCACATAGCTACCACATGCGCCAGTTCTGGTATAAAGTATGCGGGAAAAATTGTCTTTTGTTGCTTGGCGGGCGGTGCAAGAATATCGCCACTTGATTTGCGTTTATGTGGTGAAACTTCTGCTGAAAGCAAAAAACAGTATTTAACTTTTCAAGGGCATATGCAAACTTCTAACTAACCGTCGACCTCAGTGCCAGGCCCGTGTGTAGCCACAAATGTGTCAAATTCAATGAGGCGCATCAGCTTTGTGTAAAATTTGGGTATCTCTGATGGCGGTTGCGCCACAATGGACACCAGCTGCTTAGCCGAGTCATCCACAATATCGTTCTCATCTTTTTGAAAGACCACAAAGCCTAAATGAAATGTGTACTCCATTTCGTTGGGCATTGATGTCTTTTCTTTCAGCTGAACCACCTGTAAAATATTTATTTAGCAAATCTGCACAAAAAAGTCAAATTTATTTGAATGCTCACCAGAATAATATTGGGATGGCGATGCAGTTTCACATAGATCTTGTGCCGACCTGTCTGCAACAGTTCTTGTTCGGGCAGCGTCAGGAAGGGCAACGTCTCTGTGGCTGTTGCAGGCAGATGCTGCAACGTCTTTTCACAGCGACGATGTGTTATCCAGTATCGTAGCTCCGATAGCAACATTGGTAGTTTGCTGCGATCGACATTTAAACAGTCCTGCATCTCATCCGTAATGGGACAATCCAGATGCTTGGGCACATGACAGCGGAACATGCCCGTGTGTGTATCAATAGTTATGTGAACCTGCTCTGCTCGCAGGCAGGGCGACAGCACAGGAACAGTGAGAATAGCTGGTGTGCCTTGCAAATTAACTGGAAATGGTATTCAAATCAGTAACATACACAAACAATTGAGCGATTTAGAAGTTAAGATCTCACAGTCAACGTCCTTGAGGAATGCCTGGAACTCCAGTTTGAGGTCACTCAAACGTGAAACGGATCGTATGTAGACGGTGTGCACAATCAAACGTTCCATGGACAGATGCTCAGAGCGCACGGCACGATCAGCTACCTCGGCGGACTCTTTAGCGCCCAATGAAGGGACATGAACAACGGCCAGAGGACGACCGATTTCGCTAGGATCTGATTGAACTGTGAGGCGGTAGCCCAGCTCTGACTTAAGATCACGCCAATAGGAGACGGTTAGCTTAACGCCTGGCACATACTCCTCCACATTAACATTGTTATCGTCCAGACGCTCGTAATTAAGACGCAATGTCTGCGTGTAGAGCACTTCTAGCTGCAGCGACTGACAGAAGTAGTGCAGACAGTTGTAGACCTCACTTAGGGCATTGGGATTCTCGACAAGACGTGCCTGGATCAGTTGGTGTATATAGTTGACCTGCAGCGGATGCACCAACGACTTGCCATCTATTCATAAAGTAACATAAGATTAAAGCTTGAATGGTGATAGTCTTAAAACCGCTTACTTACCGCCTGTCTCCTTGTCTTCAACGAGTATATCAATATCCAAGAGGCGCCAAGGCACATTCGGACTATCTCCCATTACGGTTAGAGCAACACTAAATTCATGCTTCACCTCGAATGTGACGCGTCCGTTGCGTATGCGAAACTCGCGCATCTGTGGCAGCAATTTGCCCGTGACCAGGCGATGTTGTATCACCTGGTTGAGACGCAACAGTGTTTGTTTTTTCTCTGCCGGCGTAATGGCATCCGGAGGCACAATACGCTCGCGTATACAAGTTGGCAGCCGGTTGTAGGTGCCTGTGGTCAAAACCTCGACGGCAGCCGGTATGTGAAAGTTGGGCAGACGCGCTCGCACTAACGTCTCACGTGACATGCGAGCCAGCATATCTGCAGTCTCCACAAAGAGCATATTTTGCTTGTCCAGGAAGCTCATTATCTGCGAACTCTTGTCCACCTTGGACACAGAGTTTCCCCACTTAACCAAAGCATTCAGGCGGGTGAAAAGATGTCGCGTGCGTGCAGCGTATGCATAGATTTCCACCTTGCGTTCCATATCCGTTTTTCGGGGTAATCTGTAAAACGAATATACAAGCGTCAGTCTTAAAAATTAGTTCCATATGTTTTACTTACAGTTCGGCAAGAACCATCAGTTCGTGGTAAGTACGCTGAATTATAAAATCTATCAGCACCGACATGGACATGGTGTTAATGCGCGGTCCTCCCTCCTGTCCGGCTGGCAAATAGCCAGCATTTGCGGCAGGCATTTGCTCCAGTGGCAGCGGAGTGGGCGCCATTTTCTTTTACTTGCAAATTAACTTTAAGTTATGCAAGGGATAAGTATTAAACTTTGCGAACGATGCGCTTAGAGTTGTTCAAGTTCGTTTTAACGCCAATATGTCCAATGCATATTTTTTGAGTTGTTTTTGCAAAATTTTCAGCAGAATTTGCCAATGCTTAATACGGCTCGGAATGACATTGTTGTCCAAAAAAATGTATCGCAATTGGCGGTGGTTTAACTATCGAATGAGCATAATCGATATTCTAAACACATTCTGTTATGCCCCTGTTATCTTTTGGCGCAATTTAACAGCTGTTATGTGTGATTTTAAAATGACTGCACAGAGATTTGTATTTAAGCAGTTTCGAAAAAACACTCAACAAAAATGATCGAAAAATAAACTTTTATTTCGATCTTGTACACATTCAAAATTAATCATAATGCATTTTGATCCAAACGATGGACACGCGTATATGTATTTTGTAAAATTGCCGAACATTGAGCACAAGTTTGCCATTGGATGCAAGTCTCTAAGCTCTGCAACTGTTGGCTATATTGTCGATTTCGGTAATATGTCACATTTATTCTCATTCATCCATCCATCTTTCTTAATGGTATACACATAAACAGCCAGAGATGTAGCCACAAGATGCAAACATGAATTTAAGGAAGAGCCCATAGTATACTGCCTGGAAATTGGTAAAATTATAATTGATAATACAGCGCTGGGTCTGTGTATATCAAGGGGATATAGTTTTGAGGTGTTTGACGGTGTATATGCGTTAAACGCGCTACAGCGTGAAAACAAGGTATTAAAAAGTTTTGCAACTTTACATGGCGTATAAATATTATGCTCATTAGGTCCTCCCAGGAAAACCTAACGATGCTACATATTTTTCTTGATTGATAATGTATTTAAAATATTGTATTAAAAGCTTTGGATCAAATGAACTCTTTAATATATTTTGTGTTTGATCTAGCTATAATTTTAACATACATGTTAACGCGCAATTGATACTGTTAACTGAGTGTGAGCAACATGCACTTTACATGTGGTTGGCAACGCTGTTTCAAATAAGAGTTATGTTTAAAAGAAAAAGGTGACAAATGAAATTATATTCCTTTTCATATCTCTGTGAAAGACAAAAAAAGTTCAATGACCAAAAACATTTAGCCGTAATGTTGATGACGATGAGGATGTTGTTTTTGTTTTAGTTTTTCTCTGGTGGCTGTTAAAAATAAATGAAAACAACAACATTTCCGCTTTTGTTTCTTTGAATCTCTTAACACGGTTGTTCTAGAGATTTACTTAAATATATGTATGTATGTACATATGGCATTCAAACGTATCTTTATGCTTCTTTAGCCTGCTGCAGGTTGCTTTCGTATGCTGCAGATGCATTGCAAACTCTTTGGCCGACGCGTGCTACATGTTGCTGCCACCACCACCACCCAACCCCTGCGCAACGTACGTATGTACCTCAAGTAGCGGCACATGCCACATGATCTTGTACCTCGCTGCTGCCCCCTTCGTGTCTAGCGCAAAGTGGCTGCCACCTATGGAATCGTTGCACTTCAAAATCAAATTTATCCGTCTCCCGTTTGGAGTTCAAACTCCCAACGCCACACCCCTCTTTTCTCCCCTTGTGTCCACAAGCAACTCCCCCTAAGATTTCGATCCGCCTGTCGTGCGTGTTTTCAGCGGCATTAAAAATAGAACTTTATGATGTTTTTTGCCTCTTTGAAAGTGCGACCCCGACTTTCGACTTGGGCGAGAAGGAATTACAAGCATATCCGGCCCCGGATCTGTTGGCTTGAGGAACGTTCTTGAGATCGACCACTTTACGGTCTTCAATGTTTTGAGTAATGTGTCCATAATCTAAACAAACCAATCAAAATCGATCCTGTAAACAGGACGTTGTACATTTTCTACCCAATTAGGTGACGAGATAAACGATATTATCTTCAAACTGATCAATTAATTTTGCTTATTCCGGGAAAGAGAAACCATTTCACTTTGGTTCGATGGTGCAAACGAACTCGGAGCAATTCGAGAAAAGATTAACACATCATTTATGGTGAAACCGCAAGCTAAAAGTCTTTCATTTGAAATCGATTATAAAAATAATTTACACAAAAGAATGAAATGCAAAAAAATACAAAACAAAATATTTCTTTTCTTGTGTTTTGTATTTTATTTTGCCTGCCTGTTGAATTTCACATTAAGGCGATTTCGCTTATTTATCTGTGTGTAAATAATTGGAAAAGCTGTCTGGAATTTATGGCCACATCTTCGAACAGATCTTCAGCTGCAGCTACTGTTTGTTACCTACGCAAAGAACCGTTGTTCTGTTTCAAAATAACTAAAGAAAAGAACATTCTCTCTCTGCACTTGCAACAATTGCGCAGCGTTGCAAGCAGACTCCGCCGAAGTGGGAGATTTGCTGGAGCAATGCAATGCAATGCAGGACCAAAAATAGATTTATGGCCGCCGCGTCGCCTTGCTTTGCGTCGCGTCGCGTCGCCTCAGTTTCTGTTTCAGTTTCAAGAATCGCGCAACGCTCTGGGTGATGCGTTTAAGCCGATTGAAGCTGCCACCCCTCCCCCCAATCCACTAGTTCCTTGTTATTTTCTTTGTGGCAGAGTTGAAGCTGAGCTACACTCTTTTATTAATTGCCGTGATTAAAGGCGACGTGGCTGCCACAAATGTCTTTAGCACATGTCACGTTCTTCTTTACATCCTCAACCCAACCACTGTGCCTCAACCCTCCCCTTCGCCCTCGCCCTGTGTATAGGGGTACGCTTTGTCACCATTCTCAGCTGTTGCTGCTGGCCCAACTTGACCCAAGCATTCAAATTGCATTTCCATGTTGGCGCCAGACAATGTCCATGTGTATCTATATCTGTGTGTGTGTGTGTGTATCTGTGTGCTATTTGCACATCTTTATCTTCGTGATTCGATTCGATTTTCTTTGTTGCCCATATTGCGTGGGTCGAGGCTACAAAAGTGTGAAAATGGCCATCAGCAATTCAACAATGTAGCATGTGCGAACGTAAATGTACACTTGCAACAATTAATAATGTCTTTGTGGTACATTAAACTTAACATTGATTTGACAAGTATATTCTCTCAATACTGCACTGAAACAAAGAACCCAGGTACACCTGAAAAAATAATAGTTACTTTGTTCTTTCAATAAAGGAAGGATTATTTTTCCCTTTATCTAACTTATAGTCAAGAAACTTTTGATTTTCTGGGAGTTTTCTATTTTCGGGAGTTACTTGATGTTTTTGTTTTTTTCTGACACTTTTGATGCGTGCAACTGCAACTGCAACAACAAAATCCACTTAAAACCAGAAACGAAATCAAGGCGACGACAACAAAGTCCACGAGGCATAAATCATATAGTACATCGAAATATATATATATGATCATAGAATAAATATGGTATACATAAAACTACGTAAGAATCGTTGAACATACAACAACGTACAGAAAGAATTCAAGCCAACACCTGACAGAGCGACATTAAGTTCATTACGCTTGAAAAAGTCAAATGTTGAGAGCTGCAACGACGACAACAACACCTGTGATAAATCCGTTCGGATTTTAGCTAGGGTTGGTGCGGCATGCGGGTATGAGGGGGAGATGGGCAGTGTGGTGGCAGCAGGTGAGAGATTCTATTTTGAATGCCTTTATGCTAAAAGTACGCAACAGCAATTTCAAAATGCCAAATTGCCCGACTGCGTCACCAACAACACAGAGCAAATTCGAAGACTATTTCGAATTTGAATCCGAAGCTAACCGGCAAAGTTGCCAACCACGGCGATGTGTTCGTTCTCTCTCTCTCTCTCTCTCTCTTTCGTATTGTATCTCTTGGCTTGGTTTTTGTAGCGGCATGGGGGCAGCAGTAGCAAACAGCAGCGATCTGTGTGAGGTTTTTGACACGGGTCTGGCTGCCAACTTGATGCTGTTGCGTTAGAAAATGCTGCGCAGTGGTCCTTGTCCCGTCAGCAACAGCGGCGAAAATGTGTTTTCCCTTTTTTCCATGTGTATGTGTGTGTGTGGAAAATGTGCGCGACCCAAAGTTGCGGCGTCAGCAAGTGAGAGAGAGTATAATAAAAACATTTTTTCGATTTATTTTTAAACCGCGAACACTTGTTCCAAATGGGGCGAAGCACACACTGCTCTCAACTCTCTATTCGTTGCTCTATCTGCTCTCACTGCTCTCCGAAAGACACATTCGTGCGATGTCGATCCTCGTAAAACAGCTGCTAGCTGTCGGTTCAACGACGACGCGTCACCTCCTCGACGACAGCAGCAGCAGCAACAGCAGCAGAAGCAGCGATGTAAAAACTGTAAGTGGCATCGCTCAGAAAGTTCAGTTATTCCTGAGATCTCGCTGCGTTCGTTTAATTTTAAAAAACAGAGTGAGGCAGAGAGGGAAAGCGCTCTCGATCGCCGCCTTACCGTTACAGTTAACTCGACATTGCCTGCCTGATCCGAGTACGAGTGTGGAGGATCGGGCCCCAAATGAAACACTTGTGCATTACGCGGTATCTCAAATCGAATCTTTGTTAATGTCTTCTTAATTCTTTCGCTTGTGATGAAATTCTTGCAAATCGCTAACGTACAGAACATTCTATAGGGTGTCGAGTAGTCGTTTGTGTATGTGTGTGTGTGTGTGTGCGGTGTGGTGTGCGTAGTGATATATTATTGATTTCGCCATTCGACAGACACACAACAAACAATTCACAGCTGAGTCATCGACTACATACAGAAAGTAGCCAAGAGCCAACAAAAATTCCATTTCCTATTGGGCACACTATTATTAAACTACCCTTTGGGGGGGGGTCTAACGGATTCCACGAACAGCACCAAACGCTTTCAACAGTGGTAAGTATGCAATAACTTTTTAATAAGCTTATAGATTTAACTAAAAATTACACAATTGTTGCAAATGCGTAAGCCTTTTAGTATTTGTCTATAAGGAAAAATCGCGTAATTGCCAAAAACCTGAAAAATTTGCTAATTTTGTGTAAATTTTCTTCGAAATTTTGGTCGTTGACGACACACACAAAGAGAAAGAGATTGCTTTTCGCGAACGCGACCACACTTGTTAAATTAATATTATGATTTCTTTGATATTTTGACATTTACGTGAGAAATGTGTTTGCATTGGCAATGATCGGTCAAGCAGATGGATGCCACTTTATGAATGCCCTGCTGCAGTATATATATGGTACACTGAGAGAAAATAGATAGGTTCGAATGACCTCGAATCAAGTATTTTATAAATTCAATAAGGTTTTGATCAAGAATTTCTTAGAATTTGTATTAAATACTTCAATAAAGCAAGAATTATTTTAATATAAGCCTAATTAATCTTAAATCAAGTAAAACTAAACTTAAAAAAAGTTAAACTGTACTTGAGGCAACTTGCAATCTGAATGGTTAAAGTAAAATTTCCTTAAATCAAGCTAAAATTCGATCTTTTTTACCTTATCTCTGTCTTTACCTCTTTCTCTTTCATTCTGCCTGTGTTCGCTGCGTAAATAGTTAGAAATTGATGAATAATATTATATTAATAATATTTTTCTTCTAGTCATGCCGCAGCAACAGAAACAAAAACACTGCGCAGATCTCTGAAAAACAAAAAATTTCATAAACGCACAAAAATATGTAAATATTATATAGTACACACTCTATCTCTGCGATCAATGTCAGAATGAGAGACTAATTAGGCGGGGCGAAAGAAAGAAAGGGTAAACAGAACGGCAGCATGCCACACAGATCCTTTGTGTCCCGTTTTCTTGTGTGTGTGCCTGTGCGGCAATTGTTTATACAATTTGGTGGCATAAACAGTTCCCCAAATGAGTCCAGCGTTGATTGAGCAGGGCAGCTTCCTGATATAAACATCATCAAATGGTATAAACAAATCGGTGGCAGGGGTTATGGGATTGAGGAAGTCCTGCCTTGTTGGTTTACATTGTGTGGCATTGACACTTGGCAACGGCACAGCAGGCGCCCATGATCGTGCCCCTCCTCCTTCTATACCGACGATTTGTTTATTGTGCATTTGTGCATTTTTCAAGTTTGAACTAAAATGTAAACTATGCAGCATATATTTTTTTTGTTCTTCTTCTTCTTGTTGCGTTTCTCCTGCTGTTTTTAAAAATAGTTCAATCCAATAGTGAGCGCAGCAATCTCTTACAGCCACTGGCCATGTCGACGCCAGCCTACGCACCTCATCCCAACCTCCACCCCTCCCTCCCTCCTGGCACTGGCATCGCCTTCACGTCAGCCATTAACATTTCTTCTTGCTTTTGTGTACATTAACAGGACTTTGAACTTTCTTTCGGGCCATGCCATGCCAGCCAGTCAGCCAACCAGCCAGCCAACCAGCCAGCCAGCATTTTGCGCAGATCTTTTTCCCCATCGTGTACATATTTATATACAAAAAGCATTTTCATGTCCATTGTGCATTGCACTCGGAATACTTTACTGGCTAGGGTCACTTGATTTTTGCTATACCTTCAGTAGATTTTATCTTATAGATACTCTTGAAGAGTAGATTTGTTAAAGGTTTTTTAAGCAATTTCTAACTTTAAAATCGATACATTTTGTGTGTATTTATATGTAAAATTTGTTAAAGGTTTTTTAAGCAAATTTCTAACTTTAAAATCGATACATTTTGTTTATATATATATGTAAAATTTGTTAAAGGTTTTTTAAGCAATTTCTAACTTTAAAATCGATACATTTTGTATATATATATATATATGTAAAATTCAAAAATCGATTTTATAGCCAAACGTATATCTTTTCCAAATAATGTTAGCCAGATGCACACGTACTATATACGTTAAATCGTATAATGAACAATTTTACTTACTCAGCGAAAATTTAGTATTCTTTTCTTTGTGCATTGTTCTGAAACATTTAAAATTTACTTTGCATTGATTTTCTTTATTTTTTTTTTGATTTGATTTATTCGAATTTAATTCTTCTTTATTTAACTTAACTTAAAGAATTATGTTTAACATTGAAAATGACAAATTATTTTTGTTTATTTTACACCTTAAAAATAATTGTATTGTTTTTTTAGTACTTAAAACGTAACATTATTTATATTTATTATTTTCTTTAGTACTTAAAACGTTACATTATTCTTATTTATTATTTTCTTTAGTACTTAAAACGTAACATTATTTATATTAATTATTTTCTTTATTTATTTTTCATTGGGGCTAAAGTTGGCTTTTGAGTGTGTCCCACTTGTTATTTATGTTCATAAGGCAGATGACACTTTAATTCGTTTATAATTAGTTAAGCTAAATGAATGCGGTTCGATTTGAATAAAGCAACATGTGCCACATGTTACATGCACCCCCCTTTCCCATCCATTCTTTCCTGCTGCACCAATTAACATTTGCAATGCTTTTGATATATGTCATTTGCGATCATTACCGATCTGCGATCTGCATTCTGCAATATACGATATCTGCTTCCCGCACGGGCCAACGAATAATTAATTAACGGCCTGTCACAGAAACATGCGACTTTCGGACACACACACACACACACACATACCACAGCACTTGTCATTTGTGGTGCTTGCGAAAATAAATCGAATTTTCTTCTGCTTAAATATTTTTCTCATTTTCTGTGGAACAGGTAGAAATAATATTCAAAATGGCACAAAAAAAATTAACACATGGTCCCAAGCTAAACCAGGTGGTTGCGTCGGCGGGGGAAGTGGCGGTTTGGGGTATCTCCACTTGTTAAATACTTAAAAATAAATGCCTAAGACACAAATTATGTCTGTGTCTGATGTGGTATGATGTGGGTGGGTGGATGGTTGGGTGGTTGGGTGGGATGGGGAACTCCCACACGCATCCATCATTGATAATATTTATGGGCCAATTTTGCAATAGTTGGAAAACAAAAGATTCCCATTTAGGGGCGCCACACACACACTTACTAAACTTGCCACCTGCCTCTCTCTCTCTCTAGCAATAACAACAACAACTTTTTATAACCACAAACATTTTGATGTACTCGACGGCAAAACGAATTCGTTTTGATCGTTTGCACAACTATAATAACAAATACGAGAAACTCGGACGCAACAGGTTGCAAAAATTCTTCTCGTTTTTGGCAGAATAATATTTTTCTTTGTTTCTATTGCGGGTGTGGCAGGGTGGAACGGTGGAGGAGGGGAGGGAAGGGGAGGGGTCTACAGCCCACGCATCACGCGGCTGATCTCCGGGCACAAACAAACGGCCAAACGGAAAGGAAAGAGAGAGAGAGAGAGAAAAGAAAATAAACAAAAACAAAACCGCGCACATGACCTCCGCAACGATTATATACCCCCCACACCACCCCTCTCACACACGCACACACTTGTGTGCTTGTTGTTGTTGTGGCAATAAGTATTAATCGATTATTTAGACGATTTCGAAAAATAAAGAGAAAACTTGCGGTCATAAACAAAAGCGCTTGCTGCAATTGCTTATATTAAATTTGATTGCCTGGAATGAATTTAATGGCTTATTTTCACTTAGGGCAGGGGTATTCACTACAAAGAAAGTCCTATTGGCATATTCTTTGAATTGCTAAAAATATAAAATTGTTTGAAAATTTTGTTTAAAATATTACTTCTTCGTAAATAGTAGCTTAAGTTATCAAGAATTTCATATTTTTATAGGCAAACATATTTTTTTTATATCCCTAACAACTTTTACCTTTAAACTCAGGCAATTTACTTTAAGGAACTTTTATGGGTTGTAGAATAATTATTGGACACCTAAATATACTATAAATTTATCCAAGTTGCTAAAACGCAAAGTAAAACTTTCTTGATAGCCACTCAAAAACTGTTATAAAACCACGTAAACATAAAACTGATGTCAAAAATTTGAAGTCTTAACCGTTAGTTGACGAACTGACCAGCTCTTTGCGACTGTCTCTGTACTTCTGTCTGTTGGTCTGCCTGTCTGTCTGATTATCTACATAAAGTTTTGTGTGAGTATATTAATGGGGTGGGGCTTGTGGGATGGCAAAGGGGTGGCAATTACGTGCGAGATTAATCAATGCCAAGAAAAACATGAACATGAAAATTATGCGAGAATATATTTCGACGTGAATTTATTTCTTTGAACAGCCAACAAGTGCGATTGCGAATGCGATTGTAAATACTAGAATTCCAACGCTGCAAAATGCAAGCTGCTCAACTGCTGCTGACGTTAATCATACGCCCCGTGCAACAGAAGCAAAAGTCAGCAAGGTGACGACAATGATGCAAAAGACTTTGGCACTCTGGTTTGGTTTGGCTCGTCCTTAATTATAAACTGATGAATATTCGCATAAATAAATATGAAATATGATTGTGTTATAATGAATGTGCCATACCCTTTGCCGTTGCTCGCAGTTCGTAGCCTAGTGCTTGGACTAATAAGCTCAACAAAATGTAGCACCCAAAAGCTTATTAAAGAATGTGGGATTAGTTATGTCTGCCACAAACATAAGATACTTATTTCTTGATATATTTTTGTGTTTTTGGTCTGTCATCGTTGCTAATAATGACGCATTTAGCAGGTTGCTTCATCAATTTTTTCCCCAAACGTCACGGAGTGAGCGAAAGATTTTTGATTGTTTTCTCGTGATTGTTTTGTTTCTTTGCAGACGCCATGACGAAGGATCAGCAGCAGCAACAGCTGCAGCAGCAGGTGACGCCCATACCCGAAGAGCTGTACAATCTTACCCAGCTGGCGAATGTAACACTGGCCGCAGGACCACTAACAACGCCTGCCAAGTCGAGTTCAAGCACATTCTATGCCTCATCCGATGATGACTCCACATACAACTCGTACAGCCACAAGGTGTTCGATCGCAGGAAAGTGCGTCGCTGCACCATCTCCGATTCGAATTCCTGTGCCAGCAGCACAACCAGCAACAGCAGCAGCACCACCAGCGAGCAATCCCCTCACCATGTTCAGCCCAATGGTAGCCTTACCATGTTAGACGATGAGCATATATGCCCGGAGTGCGGCAAAAAGTATTCAACCTCCTCGAATCTGGCACGCCATAGACAAACCCACAGGTAAGATAGAGAAAGAGATCAACTCTCGTTTAGATACTCATCCCACTTCTCCCCACTTTCCTTCCAGGTCAATTATGGACAAGAAGGCACGCCACTGTCCGTACTGCGAGAAGGTGTACGTTTCCATGCCCGCATTCTCGATGCATGTGCGCACACACAACCAGGGCTGCGAGTGCAAGTATTGTGGCAAGTGTTTCTCGCGTCCCTGGCTCCTCCAAGGACACATACGCACCCACACCGGCGAGAAGCCCTTCAAGTGCAACGTGTGCAGCAAAGCCTTTGCCGACAAATCCAATCTGCGTGCTCACATTCAAACCCATTCGAATACCAAGCCGCACACTTGTGCCCGTTGTGGCAAGGCTTTTGCTCTCAAGTCGTATCTGTACAAGCACGAGGAGTCCTCCTGCATGAAGAATCGCAACACCAGCACCACCAGCAACAACAACGCTGAGGCAGCACCAATCCAACAACAACAGCAACCAGAACTGGAAGCAACAATCACAACAGTCCCAACAACTGGTCAATCCTTGCCAGACTCGGCCAAGTCAACGCTGGCGCACAAGCTGCTCCAAAAGGAGAAGGATCGCAGGCAGGCACAGGCTGCAGCTCAAGCTCAGGCACAGGCTGCCTTGGCCTATGGCTATCCTGGACATGCTGCATCCCGACTCGACCATTACGATAGCTACAAGCGCAATGGCATCATTCAGCCCACAGTGCTGCAGCATTCGGGAGCGCTATATCAGGAGCATATGTTGCCACTGCCACTGCCACTGCACTATGGACATCAGCAGGATCAGGAGCAGCCCGTTGACTTTTCGCCCAAGAATAACTTTACGCACTCGGCCAAGACGAGTCCCTTCGAGCTAACCGGCAGCTATGCTACAATGGTTGCCTAGTCACGCCCACCAGACATCACCGCCCCCCCGCCCCCGCAGTCTGACTTACAAAAGACAACACTAAGAAAGAGAGAACCAAATACAACGACCCAAAGAATAGGAAAACCCATTTTGCATTCGATTTTTAGGAGCTTAATGTAGTAAACAAATATGTGATAAATATGAGAAAAGAAGAAGAAGAAGATGAGCCAAAGTACCGTTAGAGAGTAGTCGATTCCAAAGAACAAACAAAAAGATCAAAAAGCGTTAAAACAGAACTTAAATCATGAACGATCTTCATTTTAGTTGTAACGAGGATTTAGAGACTTGCAAAAACAAACAAAACAAAACAAAACCAAGAAAAAAAAAACATTTAACCAGTATTTTCTTAGCACTACTCAAAACCACCATTATATACATATTATATATATAACTATGTGCCATATACGATTTATATATATACCATATGATTTACGATTGTGAAATTTGTCAATGTTGTTTTGACCTTCACTGATTTTAGATATTTACACTATGTTATTTTTGCCATCTACTTTATACACATACTTCTTACCAAATATTATGATTAAAATTTCTTTTGTTTTTAAGACGACTTCCTGCTTTCAGCACGGAAGTCCAACGAGCGAATCTCTAGTCTTGTATCTTTACACAAATGCATCATGTCATGGGTTGATTCTCCCCCTTCGCCGAGGTGTTAGGGGTACTCCCGTACACATGTGTTGCATTATTTTAAGCACTTAACGGCCGCATGTGGTGCAATAACAATTGACATAACTATAATACTAATTACACACACACATAAATACTTATTATTATATTTATCTTTTAAATATATTTTGTATATTTGTCAAATTTTTCTATTTTTTTTGTAAATTTTTGTGTAGTATTTCACTCTTTAAATTATTACTTATACTCTTTTGAATATTATTTTTAATTATTTTTTTTGTGTTTCTTTTTGCGTTGTTGCAACTGCAACTTACTGCATTTTGTATACTCAACACAACCTACAGCTAAAAAACAGACCAAAGATATAGATATATAGATTGTACAATACATACATATATATAAATACATTATGTATTATAGTTACGCACATTTATTCAAATTAAACGAGCGATCCAACGATCCCTACAAAAATCAGAAATATTACAATTTTTCTTTATATAGATTTAGATTTTCCTTAAAACTTTTCAGAATCTCAAAAAAGGCCTTAAAGCTGGATGAAAGTAATTGGTTGGTTATATACCTATTATTCAAAATAAACGAGTATTCAAATATTAAAATTTACGTTTATTTTTTTATGATTTTCTTTAAACATTTTCGGAGTTCCAATAAACACATTCAAGTTGGATTTAAGTATTTGTAGATCGAACCTTCTTAAACATAGAATGTAACAGAAACAGTTTGTGTGTGTATAGGTTGAAACAACAAAAAATATGCACAAAAAGTAATAATTTTACTTAATACATGAAAATCGCCCTTCTCCGCGATTCTCAAAAATTCAAGTAAGTCATGAAGGAATTTGGTCTTATTAGTTAAGTTTACAATGAGTTTGTGTGTAAGTGTGACTGTTTTCGAGCTTTCTCAAAGTTCTCTTTTCTTATCTCTCTCCCTTTCTCCCTCCCTCTCATTGATTTGGGAAGAGCGAAACAGAGAGAGAGAGAGAGTATGAACAAAATTCTTTTACAGTTTCTCAAGCCGTTTTTATTATTTTATCTCCCTTGCAGTAGGGTTCCCCGACCGCTGATCTAAGTGTTGATTACAAACTACTTTCTATATGTTTATAAATAGCGAACATTTGAGTTAGTTTAAATTTAACTGCGCCTTGAATTTTTTATTTTCCAGTGATTCTTATGCACACAAGTCAATAATAAGTGTAGTTTACTACAGCAAAAATAAAGGCCAAAGATTAGCAAACATAATTGAACAAATTCATTGCGAAAACAAGTTAACTAATTCTGTCTCAAGACAGTCTCCGGACTGCGAAAGCTGGCAGCTGGTTTCGACAGTTGATACTGAAAAGATTGAGACTTTAGTATCTAAGCCGAAATAATATGCGAAACATACCTTAAGAGTGGGACCACCAACATCACCGACGCCTGGGGCAATCGATGATTTCTGGGTGCCACCGCAACGTACACAAAGATCATCATAGGATTTGTTGTGTAGCAGGCAGACTAGAATCACGGTCATATTATCACCGCCCAAGCCATAGTTGAAGGCATCGGGTGCCAGGCAATAGGTCATCAATTGCTCACAGATGACATCCGGCTGCATACCAGTTGCAATGCGTTCACGCACAAACTCCAACACCTGAATGCTGCTCATCACATCCCAGATGCCATCGCAGGCGAGCAGCACAAACTCCCAGTTGGGGCCAATGTTACACTCTAAGACATCCGGATCGGCAGTTACGATTTGCTCCTCCGGCTTCTTGCTGTTGTTGCGCTTATACATGAAATCGCCTAAGGCGCGCGACAAGGCCAGATTGCCATTGACACGATTATTGACGACTTGACCACCGGCTGCAACGATGCGTCTCGCCTCACCATCATTGCTCGGCTTGTGGTCGAAGGAGAGTGCTCGCAATATGCCCCCAACACTGGCAATGGCACGCGAATCTCCAGCATTGGCACAATACAGTTGATCACCCTTGATCAGCACCACAATGGCCGTGGAACCGGCCATCTGTTCGCCCCAGCTGCCGTTTAGCAACATCTCGCGATCACAGTCGAGAAAGGCACGCTTCATGGCCAGCTCCACATTGTTGCTTATGTATTCCACACGCTTGGTTATGAACTTGTGCAGATGTCTGCCAGCAAACTTGGCCACTGCCGCACCACCATGACCATCGTAGACCCCAAAGAAGGCAGTGCCCGGATCATCGGGCAGGGATAGGATATGTGTGTGTGCATCTTCCATGTCGACGCGCCAGCCCTGCATGCTACTGCTGCCGACCAGGAACGAGGCATTGCCACAACGTGCTGTATCTTTGGTGGTAACCGGTTCCGATAAAGATTGGCCCATGATCATCAGGTTCGGTACGCCGTAGAGAAATCTTTTCTGTTATGGACACAAGGATTAGGTATTACTTACTTATTGCTGTTTATGGTTAACAATCGTCTATAACTATTTTCACCATATGTTTATTTCTGTTCGGGTATTATTGCCTTTAAATATTTGTGATTACTATTGAAGTGATTTGATTTGGAATTTTGCAGACTGAACTAACAACGTCTACTATTATATAGATTTTTTGTAAAACATTTTCCGAAAATTTCTAAGTAGAAAAGAAAAGATTTTCTGGAACAAGAATAATAAAAAACTTATCGGTTTCACTTCTGATAATTTTTATATTTGGTTTTTTTTTTGCTCTTCTGTTTTTTTTTTTCGTTTTAAATCTTTGTATTTTATATTTTCCATATACATTATATATAGACATTTATTTGTAATTTTTGTTGTATTTTGTCGTAGATTACTACACACGTTTATCCTTATAGGCATATGTACGAGTATGTATCATAATTTGTATGTAACGTATTCGTAACTGTGTGAATGTATATGTATTTGTTGCCATATATGTATGTGTGGTGTGTGTGTGTGTGTGTGTGAGTGATGCTTATACAATTATTGGCGCTATAGCACATACTACATTCAATTATTTCCTTAGTTAAGTTATTTTTCTCTTGTATATACTCTTTAAAGTGTAAAGACACTAAATTTCACAATTTTCGTTTGGTTTTTTGTTTTGTTTGTTTTTCCTTTGTTCTCTATGGACTACAAAAAAATACTCCCGACTAACTGCTAACTGGTAGTTGGGTGCCAAATGGGAGCAAAGTGTGGGATTAATCATGTCAGATACCAGAAAGCAAGAAAGCGAGAGAGTGAGAGAGAGACATAGAGAGATAGACACATAGAGTTGGAGAGAGTTTAAAGATAAATTGATTAAAAGTTAGGTACAGACCCGTAAGGACTCTTCATTTGTAGAGTATCCTCGATGCGGGTCACAAAATCTGGTATTTCTATGGGACATATTGTGATGTGTATAAATAAGTTACGAAAAGTTTGTGGGCTTATATATCGTATGTAGTTAGGTTTATATATATATATAATTAGTATATATGTATTATAAAATCTCTAAACAGCCATAAAAGTCAAAAGTTCTTAATCAATATTATCAATTATCTAAACGCGTATGTTTTATACATATACTTCTAGAAGTTAGCATGTAATGTGTACTTTGAAATCGGAACTCGATTGTTATAGGGAATTTTTGGGTTTTCTTTTCCATTTTTTGCGGCTCATTGTGTGTTACAATATGTTTGGTCTTGAGACGGTGTACATAATCGTAATCCACCCATCTTATCCAACTAAGATTTAAAGATTCAATTCACAATTTTGTATGCTAACATTGAATTTAGTTTTTGCAATCAAAAAGGTACGCATATCTTGGATTAAACTTTATATATAACTCGTTAGTTGATTTAAATAATTTCAATGCTTACATATATATTCATATTCCATATTCCATATATATATATTCATGCTAAATGTATCGGTGTGCTTGGTTTTTGATATAAGTATTTGTTGTTTGTCGCTTAAACGCTTACCCATTAAGACTCTTATTAAAATGGACACCAAGATCTTGACAAAAAAACACATTTAGTACACCCAAAATAAGAAGATTTTTTAGATTAAATCTCATAATGTTATATATGTACGTTTAAAGGTAAGCAGGCGATTGATATAATAATCAACCGCATCGTTGGTGATCGAAATTGGTTTTGCAATTGGCTTTTGCGGGTTGGGGAAAGGCCCAGAAAATGTACAGGTTTGGTTTTGTGTTTTTCTTTTGGTATTTTTTTCTAAAATTTTCGGTTTTTTCTTTCTTTAAATCCCGTTTTGCCCGGCAAATTCGTTGTCTAACCCATGCACTTATCTAATCTATAAAAAAGTCGCTCTTAACTCATCGCTAGTTAACTATACTACATAGTATATATCCTAAGTACATATGATATCAAAAATTGGGGGAGGGTGGAGGAAGAAAAACACATTTATATTTATATATATTTATGTTTGAATAAAACTTGGTGCCCATTGCCAAAAATCGAAATAAATGTCCTTACTAACTAACATAAATTGTTGATTATCGTTCTTTGGTTTAAACTTGTTGTTGTCTTTTAAAAGATATATCATGCGTATATCCATAACTACGTTCTATTGGCATATAAAAATATTTAAATTCTTTATGTTTGAAACGGCGCAAGAGGACACTAATACTAATAAGTGTACACACACACACACTTTACATTCATGTTCATATATATAGTATATATATATATATACATATAAAGCAAATTCCATTAAAGTGCCATCCATCTACTTGCATTTGTTTACGGACTATTAAATATATATATATATATTGTTTCGATTACGTTTTGCATCACCCATCACACTAAATATAGAAGATTTATGCATATTTACTAATTTATTTAATGCTAGTTTGTTGTCTCTCTATAAACTATTTACTATATATATATATATTCCATTTAAATCAGCAAAAAGGTACGATTCAATTTGTAAGACGCTTATTAAGTTCAATATCTTAATAATCGTAGTTAGACTCGTGCTAGCTGCTAGTTAATTATCATATATCCATTTATATATATCTCATTATAACATATATGTTTTTTTTTTTTGTTATCGCTATCGTTATCGTTTGTTTTAGGTAGGAAATATGCTAGTCTTATAAATTTCACACATCAACATTTTTTGTTTTATTCATTTTTGGTTTTTTTTTTTTTTTGGTTAAGTTTGATCGTTCGAAATATTTTGTATTTAATAAAATATAGTGTATTTACTTTTGGTTTGTTTAAATTTAATATGTATTTGTATTTTGCATTGTGTTTGTGTGTTTTGTATATATGTGTAAATATATCATACTTAGTTTTGTGATTAAAACATTTTAGATTTTGTTTTTTCTCATATTTGTTTTTTTCTTACTAGTTTGAATGAAATTTAAATTTTATTCTATTCATACGAATATTTCTATATTCAAGTTCAAGAAACACGAAGAGATTCTGTGTGTATATATTTATTTTTGTGTTTTTTTTAGTCTAATAGAGTTTATACCGCCGACAATAACTCGTTATCTTCACTTAATTTTTTTGGATTTATGTTTTTCTTGTTGTTTGCTTAAAAGAACAAAAATCTAATTATGGACGGGTTCTTATCAATCTTGTGTGTCTGCGTTTTGTCAAAAAATGTTTAATAATCGCTTTCGATCCATACAATTTTTAAACTTTCCATTCTAAATCCATTAATTGTTGTTCATATGGTTCGGTTTTGGGTTACTTTCGTGTTGTTTTTAACTACTCGTATTATTAATATATTTAATATTGTGGCATGTACTATATGTACTTAATAAATTATTATTGGTATTTGTTGTTGCTGTTGTTCGTGTTGTTTGTTTATCATTTGCTTCTTAAATGCACATAACTTCTAAAGCGACAAATTATTTATAAAAGCTCATTAATTATTTTTTTGTCTTTTCAAAAATTTGGTCAACCAACTTAGTTTCAAAATACATTTATGTATTTAAACTGGATTTATGTATTATGTGTGTTGTTCATTTTTCAATCTATTGGCAACTACAGAAACCTGATTTACCATCAAACTAAAAGTTAAGAGTGAAAGAAACTAAGTTAACTAATCCTAAGCAAGGATACATCAGTTGCTGATGATACTAAAAAAAAACATAAACTAAAAGGTTATTGGCTAATTGTCATACATTTATCATAGACACACATATACATGTATAATATATTATTGATAAATACACATACACATACATAATTAATAGCTATTAATAAATTGTTTGTCCCATTTTTTTGTGTGTGTGTCTTTTAATATATTTAATAGTTTTAAAATTAATTTGGTGGGATTTAGTATGTTGTATTTGTTTGTTTGTTGTTCGTCTTGATTTTGATTTTGATTAGCTTGTTGATTTATTAAATCGTATTTTCCTTTGCTAAATAAATAAAAACATAAATGAAGAAATAAAACAAACAAAAGGATTCATGCTTTCGATAATAATATGTCGATATACTTTATGTATTTGTATGATTTGCATTTAGGACATATATAATAAGTAAATGTATTATAATCATTTATGATAATAGTAAGTTATGGTGTAGTTATATATATATATATATATATATATATGTTTGTAATTGCATTCATTTTGTGGCTATGTTTATTATGATATACAATATATATATATATAAGACAAAATTATGCGTGTCACAAAGTAAAAGTTGCAAGAAAATAATCTTTAAGAAATTAAAGGCAAAACATTTTGTATATGATGATTATTTTGTATTGATTGAAGTACACTGACATATTGTACGTATATTAAACATTGATCGATCTGATCGTATTCATATATAGTATATATTTTACATATACATATAGTATTTAGAGTTCATTTGTAAATTGATTTTTAAGGCTACACAGTTAAAAACATTTTTGTTATTATCTTTTAATTATATAAAATGTAGTTTTTCTCTTACAATACAAAAACGATATATATTTATGTCTGTTACTGTGTTTGTGTGTGTGTTATTAGTTCGTGAGTGTTATTAATATATCAAGTATAGATATTCATATTTGATGTTGTTTAAGTCTGTTAACGTTTCGTTTTTGTTACATTTAAAGCGTTCTTGATTTTTTTTTTTACTTTTTTCCGTTTTATTTTGCTTCTCTAAAAACATTGAGTAGAAATTGAAAAATTGTTTATTATCATTTAACTTGATTTTAGTTAATTACTAACATGTATGTAAGTTATCATTATATATATAAAAAAAAGGAAAAACGTTTAAACGACAAGTTTGCAAGCTTTTGTTTTCTTCTGGTTGCTCCTACAATAGATTAAACGCTTAGATTAAAGACTTGACTTTTGTTATATTTTATTAAATGGTCCATAAAATTTCTATAAAAAACACACACATCTATATAATGCCCTTAAGCTTAACTACTTGATGCGAACTCTTCCATCCATCTCGTTTTCAACAACAACAGAAAAACATACTATTCAAAAATGATAGCAATGCTTAGTTGTTGTTGATTTAAATACACAAAATATATATATATATATATCTAAATATGCCCATTAAGCATTTTACTATATCCATATCCATTGATCATCTAGATCTAGATCTCTAGTATATATATATATTTATGTACGAATCGATTAATCGTTTTATATAGTCACAACACTAACGTTTCTTATTTTCATTTTCATGCCTAAAGCAGCTAATTAAACGTTCCATTAATTTCTACACGAAAAAAGTTAAGAAATTAAAAAATCGTACAGAATTAAAAATTACAGATATATATATATTATTTTTATCGTTTTCTCTTATATTTTTTTTGCCTTTTTTCTTAGTCATTTGTTTGTTTGTTTGTTTTGCGTACTAAATAGTTAACATATACAATTATTAAGATTAATATTACAATAATTCATATATGCCGCATTTGTTAACGGATATTTTGTTTATAGTACATTGAATTAATTAGTAATTTGTAATTTGTTTGCGTTTGTTGTTGTTGTTAATTTTTCGTTACTGGCTAAAATTACGACAAGGACAAAAATTCCGACGAAAATTTTAATATTTTTCTTCTTTGTTTTGTTTTTTTTGTTAAAACTACATCACAATAATTATATGCTAGACTTTTCAAATAGATCTTGTTTGCATTTTGTTGCTTGCAATATATAAATATATATATTAATATTAATATAATTTGTTTGTGGTTGTTTCTTGTTACAAATATTTCGTGCACAGCTGATTAATTATCATATCATATCAAATATTCATGCATTATGTTCGACTCATAAGGTTTTCTCCTTCTTTTTAAATATATATAATTAATATTTATAAAATGTATTCTTTGTTCACCATTAAAAGTGTTGGATTTTGGGTTATTTTTAGTATCATAATAGGAAGTGTTTACAATTTCTAAATACTAAAACAAAATATATATATTTATTTTTATATAAGTTTACAATTGAAAAAAAAAAAAATGAAATAGCGACAAAGTTATTACGATTAACTACAAAATACTTTTAAGAAACCTAATTAACAAGAACATTATAATATGTATTAAGATAGATAGTAGATAGTAGTAAATCTATATCTATATATATGTAGTATTTGTATGTGTATATTATATGTAGTATGGTTTTAGAGCATATTTAGAAAAGTTTCAAAGGTTAAAAACGAAAAATCTCTGCGTTTAATTAAGATCTTAAAGAAAACAAATACAAATACAAATTACAACTAAAATTACAAATAACAAATTTGTTTAAAAGCCTATAACTCTGTTATTTTGTTGGTTAGTTTAATTATTGCTACATTGCTTGGAGTTTTTTTTTTTTTTTTGTACTTTAGTGAAGTCGATTTTTAACTAGTTAAACTTTTTTCTGAATAATTCATACGAAACCCTTTTTTTGTGTGCCAAATGAAAATGAACTTAAACGCAGAAACGTACAGAAAAGTTAACTTAACACCAAGAAAATACGTTTAAGAAACATAATATTGAACATGCTACACAGACTAAAAGAATCGAAGCGATGTTTACTAAGTATTTGTTTATATAGTATATATACTAATTCGCTTGTTGACCTGATACCTGATCTGATTTTAAAATCCTTTAAGTATATGTATATTTTTTTGTTGTATAACTATTAATAATTAGTCAATGCATCTAATTAATCAATGTTTTCATAGTTTGTTGTTTATCTTCTTCTTTTTTTTTTGTACAAATCCACAGAAGTGGATCAACATGTATGTGTTGTAAGTTCTATGAGAAAGTGTATGTGTATATGTGTGTAAAAAAGTTGTTGTTGTCTATGTCTATGTTTATTAGTTATATGCTTTATATATATATCGCATGTTCAGTTATCAAAGTTATTCAGATATCGCTAGGGTTACCTACTAATATGTATGCTTTGTTTGCTAGTAAGGTTTTTGCGGTATATATATATATCAATTTTTTGTTGTGTTGTTTTTTGTTGTAGTTTATGTTTATCTTACTAAATTTATTTGTTTATACAATAATATATTTAAGATTTCTGTTTGTTTTGTTGTTGTAAAAAGGCAATTTTGCATAACATTAATTTGTTTTGTTGTTGTTGTTGCTGCTTCGTGTTGCTGTTGTTGTTTTTTTTTTTTTTCATTTTTGAGGTACTTGCTAAAAAGAGTCTAAAAAAAAGTTGCTATAACTTTTTGCACTAAGTTTATGTTGTTGTTGTATATATATTAACATGTTGCATTAACTTTTTGTAATTTTTCATTATTTTGCTTTTGCTTTTGTTTGTATGTTCTATATAGTATATGTATATAATAGTAGTATGGTGTTCATAGTTTTTAAGAGTTAGTTATGTTTAGTTTTAAATTTATATGTATATATATATATATATATATGTTATGCATATAGTACTTAGGCGTATTATCATATTTAATATATAGAATACATATTTATCATAGTTATGTATATATATATGTTTATATATACGTATGTTGTTTTTGTATGTACTTAGAAGTTATAATAAAAAATATACAACACACATAATGAAACGCTTTAGTTTTTGATTAAACTTCAAAATTTTTTGTTGTTTATGTGTGTGTGTTTTTTTTCAAGTGTAGTCTGTATGTTTGTGTGTGTGTGCACTTTACACTTTAAGCTGCGTGTACAAAATGCTTTACAATTCTATATAAGAATATTTTTTAAAAACAAATAATAATAATTCATTTGTGAATTATTCAAGAATCGACAATCTTTAAAGGATTGTGATATTAAAAAAAAAAAAAGTTTGAAGCTTGGGGTAGGAGGGCGTGCTGGTGTTGGTTCAGTGGGTGGGTTCAGGGGGCGGACGAGTTATCATCAACGTTTGCGGCGACTTTTAATAATGTTGCTGCTTTTGGTTGTAGTTGTTGTTGTTGCTGTTGTTAAATCGTGCAACATGCTGTTGTTGTTGTTGTTGCTGTTGCCATTGTGCTGTATAATACTCTGTTGCATGAGCATCATGAACCACCAACATTGTGTTAGCTGCAACTGTTGCAACTCGTGTTCATCCGTATTGTTGTTGTTGTTGCTGCTGCTGTTGTTGTTATTGTTGTTGTCAGCCGAGGCCATTAAAGATCTAAATGGAATGAAGAGAAAGACAATTTGATTAGTAAAACTGTTTTTTTTATGGCGAAACACAAAATGAAAACCAGTTTTGAATAAGACGCATAATCTGGCATTTTCGACTCACTCGAGCATCAATCAATCAATCAATCAAACTGTTCAAGAGAGAGAGTGACAAACAGAGACAGTGCTAATTTGGTGGGTGGGGCTGTGTTGTTGCTATGTTGTTGTTGTTGTTGTGATGATGTTCGTCTTCCTCGTCAACCCTCTGGTATCAACCCATTGCAAGCTACTCAGCACCATACCATATGTTGGCGGGCGCAAAGTGCGCCGCATGCTTGCTGGCAGCTACCTGGGCGGGACTTAACGGTCCAAATTGGCTATACTGCGTCGGTATCTGTATGTGTGCAGGCAGCGGATGCGATGGTATCACCTAAAAAAAATAGTTTAATCCATGTTAATTACATACAAAATACAATTGAGATTTCTTGTTATAATCATAATCAAAAGCCATTCCACTAAAAATGATTATTACAATAAATAATATAATGGTTTAAGTGCCTAGCACCCACCTGGCGACTGGAGCTGTTGTGTGCTGGTGGTGGCGCAACCACCGCTCGATTCGTATAGGCGTATGTCGGCGCTGCCTGGGAAACATACACAGTGGGACGTCGATACATATCACCCTGGGCGTAAATGTCCGTTTGCAACATGGCCGCAGCTGCTGTCGATGACGGTGAGCCGCCCAGCGGCGTGCCCGCCTGATGATGTGGATGATGATGATGGCTGCTGTGACTGCTGTGATGATGATGCGGCGGCGGTGGTGCAACCGCGGATGGTATCACAGCCGCAATTGTTGCCGGTGGCGGTTGCGATGGCTGCCTGTACACCTGTGGGGCACCCCATGACAATGGACCCACACTGGCGGCGGCAGCAGCAGCCGCTGCAGCTGCCGCAGCCGCAGCACTTATCGATGACGACGAGGAACCACTCGAGCCGCTCTTGGAGTGAGCGAGAGGTGGCGCCACCGCGGGTGCCACATAGTTAATGGGCGCAACGGAGGGCGCCTCACGTTTCGGGTGTGCCAGTGGCATGGCGCCTGACGATGAACTAGCTGCGGAACTAGCTGCCCAAGAGCTGCGCTTCGTTTCCAGCTGCAATTGTTGCTGTTGCTGCTGCGGTGGCTGCTGTGCGTATTCCGGATAGAATTCTGGCGGTTCCTGCTTCGTTGGTATATGCGGCAAACTCACAACGGGTGGTGGTGGTGCTTGCTGTTGTTGTTGTTGTTGCACTTGAATCTGAACCTGTTGGGGCTGTGGCTGCGGCTGATAGTTGCACTCACTCTGTGCCATGGCCAGAATACGTTTCTTTTGCGATTGACCCGGTTCGTATTTGATGTTCGGCTGCTGTTGTTGTTGTTGTTGTTGGATCAGCGGCTGCGGTTGGGTTTGTGGCTGATAGTGTGGCTGGGTCTGCTGGACTGTTGGCTGCACCTGCACCTGGTGCGAATGTGATGAATGATGATGATGATGTTTGGGACTGCCAACGGAGGAGAGGGCAGCGGCTGCGGCGGCATGATGACGACGTCTTGCATCCTCCGGATCGTGATCACCTACGGTAACGCATGGAATTACTAGATGAACATGTTGTTGTTGTTGTTGTTGTTGCGCTGACTTATGACGACTGAGATGCGACTGAGACGTGGTGGGTGGTGGCAAAGGCAGGGGCAAGGGCAAGGGTAGGGGTAGAGGTAGGGGCAAAGGAGCAGGAGCAGAGGCTTGAATGGATTGCTGCTGGGTTGAGGATGAGGATGATGATATGGATGTGCTAAATTGTGTGCTTGTTGTGCTGCTGCTGCTGGAGGATATGGAATGGGGGGCAAGACTATGATGGTTATGGTGATGTGAATGTGATTGTGGTTGTTGTTGTTGTTGGTTGGAAGTGGAAGCAGAATTGGAATTGGTGTTGTGATGACTGTTGTTACTGTTACTATTGCTGTTGTTGCTGTTGCTTATTTGAAAGCATTGCTGTTGCAGTTGCTGTTGGGATTGTAGCGAGCAGTTGTTGTCGTTGAGGACAGCAGCAGCACCAAATCCATTTCCATTTCCACTTCCGCTTCCGCCCATCGACGATGACGACGACGTGGACGTGGAAGACGCTGTATGATGATGATGATGATTATTGCTACTGTTACTGCTACTGTTGCTACTGTGATTTGGCGGCTGCGGCGGCGGCGGCAACTGCTGGCTGCTACTGCTACTGTTAATGTTATTGTTAATGTTTAGGTTAATGTTATTGTTATTGTTGCCGCTGTTGCTGCTGCTGCCATTGCTGCTGCCATGATGGTGCTGTTGTTGTTGTTGTTGTTGATTGTAATGGTTGTTGTGGTTGGTTTGGTGGTGACTATGGTGACTATGATGGCTATGATGACTAGCTCCGCTGCCGCTACTGCTGCTACATTTGCGATTATTGCTGCTGCTGCTGTTGCTGGCATTGGCCGCGGAGGAGTTCGAGGAGCTGATGGACATGGAACTGTGTGTATTACCATAATTAACAGCTTGCTGCTGTTGCTGCTGCTGTTGCTGCGAGTGCGATACATGCAATGGTTGTTGTTGTGCACTGCTGCGACAATGCGACAACGAACTGGATGAATTGCTGCTCGAGTGTTGCTGCTGTTGTTGTTGTTGCTGTTGCTGCTGCTGTGAATGATGATGTTGCTGCTGCTGCTGTTGCTGCTGTGGATGTGGCTGTTGCTGATGTTGCTGTTGATGTGGATGCTGCTGTTGCATCAAACTGCTGCTCGTCTGCGATTGAGCATGAGCATGTCCACGATGCTTAACAGGTGCCACATGTGATGATGATGTTGTTGTTGCCACTGTTGACGGTCCATCGGCGCCTTCATCCTCACTATCCGATATGGTTATGACATCCCCGACAACAGCAGTTGGCGATGGCGTATCGTGTATGGTAATTGTTGGCTGCTTTACATGCGGCTGATGCACATGCAACGGTGGCTGGTGGCTGCTGCTGTTGTTGTTGCTGCTACCATGATAACCCACAGCAGAGCCACCTCCGCCTCCACCACCACTGCAATTGTTGATCACAATATGATGGCCACCACTGCTGGTCGTGTTGTAGGGACCACCACTGCTACTGTTGCTGCCACCATGCGGTGCATGTGCCACTGGCGCATGATTATGATGCGAACTCGATGAGCTGCTGCCACTTGCATTGATAATATCTGTAAACACAAATAATGTGAATTGTCCCTTAATATTGTTCCTAATTCTAAGGACTCACTGCTTGCTGATGAGGCCGAGCTGGCGACGACAGCACCCGAAGCACTGGAGCCATAACCACCGCCATAGCTGCAATTGTGATGGGCATGATATTGGGGCGAGACATGTGCGGCACGCTGATAGCGTTGCTGGTGCGGCGGTGAGCTCTCCTTGACACGTTTCTTCACCGGCGACAGCTGCTGATGTTCCTTCTTCTCGTGACGCGGCACGCGATAAGAGTTGCCCTTGCTGTATGCGAAAAGCAAACAAGTTTATAAAGTTATAAAAAATGGATTATTTTGTATACGCACGCTAGATGATGTGCCGGCGACTCCTTTTTGAGATCGTTGCGCGGCAAGTTGAGATGATGTTTGGGATAGATCTCTTCCACATTGAAGAGCGGCGTTGAGTCCACGATTAATGAGTGCCCCGGCGCCTGTTGTGGCCACGATGGCACCAAAGCCATTTGACGTCCTGTCTGGGGCCAGGCAACACCGCTTGCCTGGACACGATTGGTGAGCAGCATACGCTGACCGGAGCTGGGCTCCACCATTGAAACGGGCACCGGGACATTGACATATTGTTGCGGTGGCACTTGCAACGGTGGCTGCATCGTGGCACTGCCCACAACAACATGCTTGGTGGGACTGGGCATTGCCTGGTACGTTGGCGGGCACAATATATTCGATACGAGCTGATGCTGGAACGAATCGTTGCGTGCTTGTGGATATTGACGTGCCACATTGCGTCCGCCATAGATCTGATAGAGACCCTCGTAGGCCAATGGACGACCATCGCGTACTAGACGCTGCACTTGACTGGTCAGCTGATTGTTGATGGTGAAGGTCATGTTTTCGGTGCTGCTTGGCACAAAGTTAGTGACCAGCGTAGGAGCTGGTTGTACACTGTAAGAAAAAGATGATGATTCAATCAATATAACATGATCGATCGATAAGGAAGGCTGTTGTACTTACGTGTGAAAGTCACCGCGACGACACACTTCCATCATTTGGACAGAGGCCTTCACATTGTTGCAGTACACATAATCAACCAGATGGGTTAGCCTCGTGAAGCTATGATTGAGTGCCTCTGTGGGTGTTAAGCGACGCTCCTGATCTATGGTTAGCATACGCTTGAGCAGATCAATGAATTCCCGACGATCTGTCTTTTCGGCCAGCAATTGCCCACCCTCCAGATCCGTTGGCACATTCACCTGCCCGATGTCATCCAGACAATTGAAAATATATTTACGCGCCTCCTTGCTCTTCGAATTCGTCTCGGCCTCGTGCTCCTCGGTGGTCTTGAGACGCCAGAAAGGATACGTTGAGTCGACATCACGATAAAAGAACTTGGATGTCTTTGAGGCGCTATTCAACATGTGTTCCGTGGGCAAACCCTGCGTTTGCGATATGTAACGTATCTGATCAAACTCCGAGCTGCCGGGATACAGTGGCCAACCGAGAAAGAGTTCAGCAACGACACAACCCAAAGACCACATATCGATTGCCTCACAAAACGGCAGACCCAAGATGATCTCCGGCGCACGATAATAACGCGATTGTAGATACGTATTGCATACAGTTTTGCTCACATGCGAAGCGCTGCCAAAATCGATGACCTTAACACGATACGGCTGACGCACTGGATCCACCAGCATTATGTTCTCCGGCTTCAAATCGGCGTGAATCAAGCCCAGTTGCTTCAGCTTCAACAGGGCAGTCAGCACCTATAAACAGAGACAGAGAGATTTATTAGGGATTTTGAGTATAGGTTGTGTAATCTTGTGAAACTTACCTGCTCGAGAATGGGACGTATATATTTAAGTGGAAGCGGTGAAAATTTATTTTGCTTGAGAAAATCATAAAGATTCTGCTCGAGCATTTCAAAAACCAGGCAGGTGTGATTCTTATGCTGAAAGCATTCGAAAGCTCGCACAAAATTGAACTCATCCGCATTCTCCTGACTCAGGCGCGACAATATGGACACCTCGATCTGTCCTTGTCGCGCATACGATGGATGATTCTTAAGGATCTTAATGGCAACGATCTCTGAAGTGCCGCGTTTCCAACACTTGACCACCTGGCCAAAAGTGCCGCGACCCAAAAACTCCAGAACCTGAAAGGTAACAAAGCGAGGTTAGTTAGGAATAATCAAAAGAATAAATTGTTGTATCTGTTTTTTTTTAGAACTTGTTGGGAATTATAAGCGAAAGTAATAATTATGAAGAAATTGGCATCGAAAACTATTGGTGTGTTATTAATGTTGAGAATGTTATCTTTCTTGTAGCTCAACACAGGAAAGTTAAAAAACTATCGATAAATATCGATATTTGTAAAAGGTTATCACACAGTCAGTACCATAACTTTTCCACTCTCACTTTTAACAATGTTCAAACATTTTTGGGGTACATACCTCATATTCCGCTGATAGCGAATAGAGCACCTCATGTTGGACTAGTTGATAGTCACCGTCGGCACCGCTGCTGGAACGTTTGCTGGGGGGTTGCGTATTTGCATGACCCCCCGATGTGGCGACCTTTGCGTGAGCCGTTTTGAGGCTGCTGCTACTATTCAGAACAACGTTCTGCTGGATCGCTGACACTTCCGGCGGTATGGGTCCGTGTTGACGCACCAACTCAACGCTGCTGCCGCTGTTGCCGTTGTACGAGTCCACGCAGCCGCAATCGCAATCTGCAACAAAACACAAAATAGATAAACTTCGATTAGGAAAACTGATTGGAGAAGAAGCACAAAGTTATAACCTTTTCTTAACAAACGCCTTATGACTAACGATATCATTGTGTTGTGTTGTGAAAATTCTCCTGATTGAACTGTGCAACAGCTCAGGCAATTTTACAATGCGGCTGAATGCAGTCAGAGCAGTCTGTTCAATCGGACAATGTCTCATACACAACAGATATAGCTGCACATTCATACTATGTATGTACAAGTTAAGAGACATTAAAAGATATATATACGTCGTATTTGTATATAAATGTGTCAACTTGTCTCACAAAGAAAGTGGCGACAAAAATTGTGCAAAGCGCATTTTGGCCAATTCATAAACACAACAACAACAACAAAGAATATAACAATTTCAATAAGGAAGCAAAGACAATGTCGAGGCAAGACGACTTGACTTACCGATATAGCTGTTGTATATATAGTACCATTGTTGGAGGTATACTAAAGTCATCATTATTGGATTTTTAATTAAGGTAGACGAAAAGTTTAATATATCCGATATTCAAATATAAATGTACATTTATATATATATGAAATATATGAAGTATATCTCAGAATATTTAATATATTCAAATTTTGAAAGACGTTTATTTATGGAGTTCTATGTTCTAGATTTCTTTTTTTTTGGGCAATTATCGTCTAATAATATCACTTGAATTTAAATGTTGAACTGATTAGGGAAGAAGATGACTTCATAAATAAACCAAAGCTTTCCTAAACTTCTAGAATCTAGATTTTTATTTATATGTTCTCCTTTGTCTTTTATCCAAAAGTTTCCTCAAGGACCACTTAACCTAAACTAAAAGGTCGAATCAACCTTTTCATTACACATACTAAAGGGGAAAGAATCTTTCATAGCTAAAGGTTTCCTAACCTTCTAGATTCGAGTTCTTTAAGTACATATTTATTAATAGTTTCTGCGTACACCTTGGTATTTTTTCCTAAACACTATTCAAGAGTCAACCCTTAAATTATACATATTAGATCATTTTCATTACTTAACTTTTCTATGAATAAACCAAATTCAACATTAAGTAGGAGTAAAATGTGTTTTGGTTTGTAATTTACCAAAAACTTTCCAACGGTAATTGGCTACCTTTCTAATCTAACCACACATACACACACATTTTGACACACCCTCATTTAATTTGCCACATTGCAACTAAATTTAGAACCGAGTTAAGTAGGTACAAAACCCCTATCCCCATCCCTCTTATCCCTAAGACCACCCACATTGGAGCGCATGCCTATTATATTATTTAATTAATTTGCGTCAGAGGACATTCGATACCCAATGCGAAAAGATATATATATATATATAACGATATATATAAGTAACGCGCAAAAGGACGCGACATACATACAAACAAAGCAAGGAAAATAATAAAACGGAAAATAATAATACAAAAAACTATAGAAGGGAAAAACCCACGCAATACGCGGAAATTGTATAGCAACGGGATACCACACCAGAAAGAAGGTCGCCCAAGGGGGGGGGTACGGGGGGTAGAACTTTAGTTGAAACATTTTTGTTGCCCTATTCGTTTACTGCGCTCGGCTGTAATCAAACCATATAATATTTGAGGACACATTTATACACGCGATGACGACGCCAATGTCCGACGCCAGTAGGCCACTTAGTCGCGGCGAAGGGCGGAGGGGGGTGAGGGGGCATTTGGGTTTGGTGGAGTTAAAATTTATGGTAGCGTCGAATGAAAACTGAATGCAATAAATTATGCAAAAACCCGATGAAGGAAGCGGAGCACAAATCGAAACGAAACGAAACCAAATTGAAATTGAAAGCTTAGAAAAGCAAATTGTCAAAAGGGCAAGGCAAAAAATAAATGTGTTAAGGGGACTAGCAAATACTCTAACTGAACAGAGAAGCAAAAGCGTAATTCAAAAGTTAAGAAATAATCGATTAATATCGATATATGTGCAATCTATTGCAAATTGATACAAAACTTTAATCCTATGCAACAAAAATGTGTCCAATTTGTATCTTTCAATAATACTCTTATGAAATAGAGCTAGTAGAAGTAAAAGAAACTATCGATAATTATCGATAAGAATTTTCTACACTGTATATATAATTTTTTAAATTTTAAAAACTTAATTTATAATATCATAATAGGCACACTTGAAAAAATATTTAAAATAATCGATCAATATCGATAACTTTAACCCTATGCAACAAAAATGTCTACCATTTCTAACTTTTTATTTACAATCCCTTTTTAATGTACACAAAAATGTAATACCGGATATGCTGTCAAGGTCAAGCGTAGGACAATCGTCGGCTATTGAGTCACCCACACAGCACATAACCAACCCACGCCACCCACGCGGTCAGTCAGCAGCTGTTTGAAGGCTGCTTACCTCATGGCTCATAGCTCATGGCTCATGGCTTGTCGTAAGTACGTTAACTGCTTTAGGAGAGAGAGAGAGAGCCTCAGGGACAAGTTATGTATGACTTCTATACAATGGCAAGGACGACTTTTCCTATAGCACATTGCCCAAGTGGCACCATCACGTGGCAGAAAGGTGTTGGGCGGGTAGCACTTAGGAACCAATTGTTTGTCTTGTTGCAACAAGTTACGAACGTTGAATGTTGAAGCTGAACGGCTTGACATCAATTTGCATACACATTTATTACCTTTGTGTTGCACGCGCTCGTCGTGTTGCACAATCAAACGAATTCGTATTCGAATTCGCTTACGCAAATCTCAGTCGCAGTTGCAGTTGCAGCAGCAGCAATCTCACATTCGACGTCAAAAAAGTTGCAACGTGACGCAGTTTGGCAAATAATGAAATGAAGCTGCTGCCTCCCCCTCCCCACCACTCGTCGCTTGCCGTCGCTTGTTGCATAAACACTAAAAGAGCCAACCAACTGTAAAGGCGGAAAATGGGCAAAGTTGTGCGAAAAGGAAGGGAAGGGGAGGGAGAGTTGGGAGCGTTTCAACCTCCTACGTATCAGATGAACATATTGTAACAGTAATTGCTGACGCAAGAATGTAAAGTGCATGAAATAAAACGCAAAACGAAGATAACGAGAAAACATAGAAAAGAACAAAATGCGTTAACGTTGCCTTGGCTGCAAATTGAGTTGAGAATCTCATTAGAAAAAAACAAGGACAAAGGTTCTGATTTTAAGTGGAAATGTCAAATGTTACGCTTTGGTAAGTGAAAAGTCTTTATTATTATTAATATATTATTACTTGTTAGAAGCTATCGATATCGATATTCCACTAAACATATATGTTGAGAGCAAGAGAGCTTTCGCTTGTCAACATGTTGCTAAACATTTGCATAGGTATTATGGAAAGGAAAGTAGGGTTGACTACTATCGATATCGATATTCAAGTAAGCATATATGTTGAGAACGAGAGAGGTATTTCTTGTCAACATGTTGCTAAGTAGTAGGGTTGACTAATATATACAAACATTGGAATTTACGATAAACAACGATAAAAACCGCTTGAATAATATTTCGTTTCAACTAATCATTGCCTTAAGCGTTATCGGTTAGTGAGTGGTTGGTTAGTTGGGGCATTCCATATTTTCATCAATAATAAGTACACTGTCATAATCATATTGAGTTATGGATGGCATCAATAACAACAGCTGCATACTATTTATAGCAACTGACTCATTCTATATATATATAGATAATTGATTAAAATGATCAATAAGGCTATATTGTAACGTTATATGGAATAGAACTCATTAAGAGGGAATAAAGTAAAGAAGAAAGTTATTAAAGTTGATTCGAAACTTTCGTAATGTAAATTTGAATCGCATGTTGCATGTTGCATGTTGTGGTGAAATGGTTGCAACGGAAGTGCCTTAAAGAAACCAGCGATAAATGATTATTATTATTAAACGCAACGAAAATCGCTAAACGGAAGCGGAAAGATATGAGAAAATGCTACCAAAAGATAAACAAAAGAAACCAACAAAAATAATAATAATAATAATAATAATAATATACAAAAGCAACAGGTTATATGGATGGGGTTTGGTTGATAATGTTGTCGGTGCCTAGCGCTGATTAATGGGCACAAACAATAAACAGGGGAACGACAAAACAAAAACAACAACAACCAAAAGTAAAGCAGAAACGGGGGCAAAACGTACAAGGAATGTTGACAACACCACAATACATGATCATGTGTGAGAGAGGGAAGGGAGGGAGGAGAGAGGGGGTTGCCTGTTGAAGTTGTG
This sequence comes from Scaptomyza tumidula, assembly GCA_035044465.1. NCBI lineage: Eukaryota > Metazoa > Arthropoda > Insecta > Diptera > Drosophilidae > Scaptomyza > Scaptomyza tumidula. Next base: position 7,875,376 of record JAWNNW010000442.1, on the reverse strand, counting down.
CAAATATTTGTCGCTATGTGTACAAACACACACACACACACACACAATGAGAGCAATGCACGCACAAGCATTTTCCACTTGTCTCGACGCACCTGACAACAACAACAACAACATCCACTCACACGAACACCAAAAGTTCCAGTCTGTGTGCGAAAGAGAGAGCAAAAGAACAAGCGCAACAATGTTCCAACATAATTGAAGAGAGCACAAGCCGCTCTCGCAAAACTAAAAGAACTTTGTGCTTGTATATTTGTATGTGTGTGTGTACGTGCAAGAAGAACAGAAAAAACAACGGGAGAAAGTTTGGCGAACGCTGCAACAGTTGAAGTAGACAGCAATAATTGGGCGAATGTTTGTGCCTTGGGCGGATTTATGCAGTGCTCCTCTTCTTTGTTGTTTGTTGAATATTTCACGGTTTGTGTTGCATATTTAACACTGGACGCAGCAAGTGCAGCATCATTTACATAACACAACAACAATAACAACAACAACGGCAGCAGCAATAACTCATGCTTTGTTTGCTATACACTTCAGCGAGCAGAACAGTTAGCTTGAAAAACATAAACAAAAACCAGATGAAAAAAAAATGGCCAAATAAAAACTGGCACACACACAAAATGGCAGGCTGGCAACACGCAGCGGCAACATGTTGACGACGTTGCAAAAAAAATAAATGTCGCAAATTGCCTTTCTAAAAAACAACAAAAACAAGTTAAATGCCTTTTATGTACTTTCGCGACAGCAAAAATCAACACAACATTAACAAATAAATGTGTGCAATCAAATAAATAAATAAAAAAAAAACCAGCTTAAACTTGAAAATTCAAAAAGGCGTTTAAATGACAACAAGTCAAAAATGTGCAAGCCAAAGGAGAGAAACTTTAAACGCGTAGTTATTAAACTAAACATGTATAGAAAGAGAGAGAGAGAGAGAGAGAGAGACAGGGAGAGTGCGCTTTGGCAACATGTTGCTGAACACATTTTTCTTTTCTTGGCAATCGGAAATTGATTTAACGCATTTATAAACATTTAGTCGAATGGAAAAAGCAAACTGGAAATGCAAAAATATATTCAATATTGTTGTTGCTGTGCAATTGTTTTCTTTTATTGCAATAGTACATACAGTGCGCCACTTATCTGTTTCGACATGGTGAAAAATTAAGATATTTTCACTTTAGAGGTATATGGTAACCCTGGTTGTTGTTTTTAATTTTTATTTTTATTTTTTATAAGTAATTCAGTCAATTATCTCTTAAACCTATTTAACAGAACTTAAAAAACATTAACATTAACAAAGAAACATTTAAAATACTAACAAAGGCACTAAATTCAACTGCCCATAAAGTGTTTCGACACTGCGTTTTTGGTGCATTTTCGTTGTGAGATTTGTATGAAATTCGTATGTACAGTTACATTTAATTAAATTAAAAATGCTTAGAATCATAAAAGTCCAAATTTTTTTTGCGCAGATCGCTTGCCAATGAAATGAAGAATGATTGTGTAATCACCATATCTCGCGAATGTGGCCTATATCCATTTTACGTACCTACCCTAAAAAAAAACGGCGCCAGCAGTTGAATTTTCAAGGGATTCCGACTGCTGGTGCCGTTTTTTTTTTGTAGGTACGTAAAATGGATATAGGCCACATTCGCGAGATATGGTGATTACACAATCATTCTTCATTTCATTGGCAAGCGATCTGCGCAAAAAAAATTTGGACTTTTATGATTCTAAGCATTTTTAATTTAATTAAATGTAACTGTACATACGAATTTCATACAAATCTCACAACGAAAATGCACCAAAAACGCAGTGTCGAAACACTTTATGGGCAGTTGAATTTAGTGCCTTTGTTAGTATTTTAAATGTTTCTTTGTTAATGTTAATGTTTTTTAAGTTCTGTTAAATAGGTTTAAGAGATAATTGACTGAATTACTTATAAAAAATAAAAATAAAAATTAAAAACAACAACCAGGGTTACCATATACCTCTAAAGTGAAAATATCTTAATTTTTCACCATGTCGAAACAGATAAGTGGCGCACTGTATGTATATAGTTGTTGTTGTTTTTGTTCACACTCGATTGCACTCAGCAAGCGACTGCAGCTACAAATGACGCCAATAAACTTATGCCCAGCAACAACAACAACAACACCAACACTCTCTACTCTCACTCTCTTTTTGTGTTCATGTGTTGTTGTTGTTGTGGTGATTATCATTGTGAGCGAGCAGTGTAACAACAAGCAGCAGCAGCAGCTGCGACGACAGCAAAAATAACAGAATCAATTACAAATTAAATGCAAGTAAAACAAAACGAAATAACACGAACCCAACCGAACCGAAAAGAAAGCCAAAGCCAACAACAGCAACAGAAATGTGCATTTCCAGAGTTGCAATTGCAGCTTTTTTTTGCGATGTTTTTTTTTTGGCTGTTGTTGAAATGAAATTTTCACTTATACAACAAGAAAGACAAATGCAATTTAAATTGAAATTTCTGCGGATTTACGCCAGCTTGCTTTTGAAGAGATTTCTTAAGACGTAAATGAGGTAAAAGCACAGACACCAACACACACACCCACACATACACACAGTTTGAGCATGTGGAACGCATGCAAGAAATGTGGGAGGTTTTTATCTTGAACGACATGTTTATGCATGTATGTGTGTGTGTGCAAAAGCTTTGCTGGCTTTTGATGAGCCGCCGTCATTTTTTCGTATTTTTGATCTTGTTTTCTTTTTTCGGTTAAATGTTGCATGCAGTTGACAAGACGACAGCAGCCACAGAAAAAAGGCAAGAAAAACACATTCGCATTAAGGGAAAATTATTCACATGCTTTGCAGATTTTAGCGATAATGCTTGGTGAAAGTTGTTATGTATAGATCATATCTAACCAAAAAAAAAACAAAAACAAAAACAAAAATCATGTTCAACTAATGTGCATTTAACGTATTATTTGTTTAATGATTCAATACTTGTATGTATGTGTGTGTGTGTGTTTTTGTTGTTTTTAAACATTTGCCAACATTTCTCAACAATGGCAAACAACAAATGTTGACGAACGACGCTGGCTGCGCTGCCAGCTTGGAGGTCGACGCAATGCAACGTGACGTTCAGTTCAGTAAGAAAAACTTAGAAGTCAGTGATATCAAATGAGCTTGTTAGCTTTAAAAGCTTTTTAGCTTTTTTTCTATCAAATACATTTGTATGGTTATGGTTTCATCGGCTCTAAAAACTAGCTGCTTTTTTTTTGCGCAACACTAAGAACGAAATCAAGAACAACAGCAGCTGTAACAACAACAACAACGACGAAGTCGGCGGCGGCGACGGCGGTACTTTAGACGACGTCCTTCATGGCGATGGCGTTAGAAGTGACGGCGTCGTCAACTGCAATGACCTAAAGTAACCCAATGGGAAGGCAAAAGCGCACCGAGTATTGCACAATGCACAATGCAACAACAACAACAACAACGACGTTGGCGAAGGGGGAGAGAGAGCGAAAAACGAGGCGTGTAGCGAGCAGAGAACCGGCAAAGAGCAACGGAAATGGGCGAGTGGTTTTCTGCATATGAATATATATATGTACATACATACATATGTATGTATGTATTCATGTACGTCTGTATGTATGTATGTATGTGTGTATGTGTGTATGTGTGTATGTATGTATGTATGTATGTATGTATGTACGTATGTATGTATGTATGTATGTATGTATGTATGTATGTACAAAAGTGTGCATTTTGAGTGTGGGCGTGGCATATGGCGTGTCAGTTGACGTTTGGCAGCTGTAAAAAAAATAGCTGAAAACTTAAACCGTCTAAAAAAACAGCTAGAATGACGTAAAAAAGATGAGCAAAGCTGGGATACGCTGATGAATATATATATGCATATGTACAACAATAGAGACACTAAAGAGCACAGAAAGCTCGACTAAAAGTTACCCAGTGAACGGTAAATATCAAAAAGCTTCCTTATGGCAGTTTTGTATAACCGAATTATTTAGCCTTTTCCCACCATAGCCAATAAGTTATAATATATTTCTTTTATAACTGACATTATCGTTTTGCTGTTGTTGTTGTTGTTGTTGTAAAGCGAGCAACTTTAATTGAGGTCAACACTTAACGAACGTCGCAGACAGACACTGAAGGGGAGTGAAGGGGGGGGGGGGGGGCGGGGGGGAACACTGTCCAAGTTGCAAGCAGCTGGAAGTCGTCACTCAACAGGCAACTGGCACTGTGTGGCATGCAGTGTGTGGCAGGCAGTGCGACAAGTTAAACAAGTCTGTCCAGAACTGGAACAATCCAAAACAACCTTAACAACAACAACGACAGCAACAACAACAACAACACCCTGACGCATATAGAGTGCAAACAAAACGAACTAGAAGAAGAAATAATCAAATGATCTTTATGTTGGTAAAGTTTTTATACTCTTCCACAAAGAAGTTGTCCAAGAAAATACAAATATATGTTTTTAAAATGATTATAATGTTGATTGGAAAGTATAAAACCCAACAAAAAGTTGAAAACAAATCAAAAATCGGATTTGTTTTATCAAAGTTATAGAAATCTGAAAGAAAATGCATTTTTTCTTGGTAGTTTTCGGTCCTTAATGTAAAACATATGTTTACATAACGTTATCATCCCTAATCATACTCTTTTTGTTAGCTCTTAAACTATAAGCTATAAGAACTCGTTTGTATTACTAATAAAAACCCTTTGTTAAACCTTTTGTAATGCTATCCTAAGTACATCTAAAATACGATCCCAAAATTCTTATCACTGTTGGCTTAGATTAGTTTCATTTCATGCTAACAACACCCACACAAACACTCACACACACACACATATATATATGCATAAACCCAACAGAGACACAAAGCAAAAAGCAAAAATCCCATGAACAAAAACCCAACAACAACAACAACAAGAGCACGATAAGTGAACGATTCAAAGCAAAGTTTTCCCAACGTTATTTAAATGCAAATAAAAGTATCTAAGTCAAAATGGAAAGCGACGCTTGCCGGCGGCACTGGGGAATAGGGTGCAAGAAGGGGTGGAAGGGGAGTGGAGGGAGGGGGCGAGTTGAATTTGATTGGCCAAAAAAATGCAGGGCACATTGAAAATGAAAATGAAATGCGCAAACATTGTGAATTTAACAAGCGAGCAAGAGAAAAGGGAGACGAAAGAAGAGAGAAATAAAACTGAAATGAAATCGCAAATTGCATTTCGTTAACCCTTTGAGTACCGATTTATTTGATTTTGTTTTAACCAATTGAACGTATTTAATTTTTTGATGAAAGGAAATAAAATTTAATTAATAAATCAAGTAAATGAATACAAGATTGATTTAGATAAACAAACATAAGACAAATTTTGATAATTTCGAACAAAGTTAAACTTTTCAAATCGATGAAGAGTCTCACTGGGCACCCAAGGGTTAAACAACACCAACAACAAGATTATTGATTCGCATTCCATTGATTTGCTTTATGTCTGTTGTTGATGTTGTTGTTGTTGTTGTTATTGCTGTCTATCTGGTTGCAATTGAAAAATGACCCAAGAAGCGGCGAATTGGACTTTGTCTATAGTCTACCCCTCCCCCCCCACCAACCCTCCTGATGCTAAGCATATTCATAACTCAGCTTTAAAACTTGATGCGAAACGACGCAATTTATTGTAGCGAGAATAAACACATCACATTATTCATCAAGCTTTGGGTTATGATTACATGCTTATCGATTTTACTTTGCTGTTGAAAACATTTCTTAATACAAATACAATACTTTTAAGAAATTGTTTTTCTTTCAGTAAAATCTTTAACAACATCTTACTTCAAATTGTGATATTTATTTGACAAAAGCTCCTGAAAATATTAAATTTAAACTTTTGAAGAATGAAACTTAAAAAAAAACTTTAACAAAGCCTTAGTTGCTATAGAAAATTAATCAAAAAATTGTTATTCAGACTTCATAAACTTTAATCATGGTTGTACCCCAAAATATTGTTGTGTAAGTTAACATTACCCCATGTCGAAGAGCAAAAAACAAAAAGGTTTATAGAATAGACTACATTTGTTATTTTGTCTTTATATATGTGTGTATGTGTGTGTGTTTTGGTGTGTGTGTGTGTGTATGTGTGTGTGTTTTGGTGTGTGTGTGTGTGTATGTGTGTGTGTTTTGGTGTGTGTGTGTGTGTATGTGTGTAAGGGTTGTGGATGGGTTGAAACAATACAAATAGGCACAAAAAGTAATCATTTTACTTAATACATGAAAATCGCCCTCCTCCGCGATTCTCAAAAATTCAAGTAAGTCATGAAGGAATTTGATCTGATTAATTAAGTGTGAAATGAGTTTGTGTGTAAGTGTTACTGTTTTCGAGCTTACTCAAAGTTCTCTTTTCGTATCTCTCTCACCCTCTTCTCTCTCTCTCTCTCTTCACTCTCTCTCTTCTCTCTCTCTCTCTTCACTCTCTCTCTTCTCTCTCTCTCTCTTCACTCTCTCTCTTCACTCTCTCTCTTCACTCTCTCTCTCTTTTCTCTTCTCTCTCTCTCTCTCTTCACTCTCTCTCTTCTCTCTCTCTCTTCACTCTCTCTCTTCTCTCTCTCTCTTCACTCTCTCTCTTCACTCTCTCTCTCTCTATCTTTTCTCTTCTCTCTCTCTATCTTTTCTCTTCTCTCTCTCTATCTTTTCTCTTCTCTCTCTCTATCTTTTCTCTTCTCTCTCTCTATCTTTTCTCTTCTCTCTCTCTATCTTTTCTCTTCTCTCTCTCTATCTTTTCTCTTCTCTCTCTCTATCTTTTCTCTTCTCTCTATCTTTTCTCTACTCTCTCTCTATCTTCTCTCTCCCTCCCTCTCATTAATTTTGAAAGAGCGAAACAGAGAGACGGAGCATGAACAAAATTCTTTTACAGTTTCTCAAGCCGTTAAATTTATGTTTTTTTTCTCTCTCTCTCTCTCCATTCTTATCTCCCTTGCAGTAGGGAGCTTACACACCACAGCTTAGGATAAAAAAAGGTTTATTAAATAGCAAATTAAAATTATATTCTTTTTACTCACAAAAGTTTCATTTTTACCCCATTTCCCGGACCGCTGGTTATCGTTGTTTACTGCATTCTTTTCGAGATAACCATTTCCAAAAACCTCAACCTTAAAGCGAATAATGTCTGGCAATCCCTTCTCTAGGACGTGTTTTGCTTGTGAAATGAAATCATTTTTGCATAAGATTTTTATCAGTTTTCGTTTTTTGTGTCCTGTTTTTGTTGTTTGTTTGACTCTCTCTGTGCAATGAGTGCAACGACATTAACTGCACACACACACACACTCTTTCTCCCTCTCCCGCTCTCCCCTCACCAACACACTCTTTTTCGAGCAAAGACTAAGCACATCGCACATTCAACGCTTTTGGTTCCCACTGTGTAAATGAACGAAATTTGTGTCGTGTCGAGTGCTTTTTACAACAACACCAACAACAACAGCAATAACAACAACAGCAATAACAACCACTAACTAAGACAACGTTGCATTTTGCATGACTCTGCGCGTCAGGGAGTGGGATATCTCACAAATACCCTGTAATAAAGAGGGTGAATGGGGAATGCTTGTTGTTTTAGTTTTCAAGGCAACTTTGTTAAAGTTTGACTAAGAATTTTCTTGATATAAATTTATATTCATGAAGATCAAATTTCTTGATAGCTACACTCTATGATTTACAGGGTATTTTTTATTCGACACACTCGCACATTGCAAATTTGTGCATAACGCTATACCGTTTTTGTTATTTTTTTTTCTGTCTAGTTTTTCTTGGTTGGCTTTTGCCATTTTGTTGCCCGCAAATATTTGAAATGCATAAATGCAATTTGCAGCATAACATTTAAAGTGCTTAACAACACCAAGAAGAAGAAGAAGAAGAAGAAGAAGAAGCAGAAGACGAAGAAGGAGAAACAACAGAAGAAGACGGGGTTATATAGTCTTGCTGAGAGAGAAGAAAGAGGTGGAGAGTAGAGGCGATTTTGCTGTCTGGCGATAAGAAAATAAAATGCATGCAAAAAGGGGAAATTTAATTGATTGAAATGAAAACAAAATTTCATTAATTAAATGCAAATTAAGTGCATTTCTATACCCTTTCGAAGGGGTATACCAAGTTTCAAGCAAACTATGCGAAACACTTATCAAGTTATAACTGTTTTTGAGTAAAAGATGCTTAAAGTAAGATACTTTTTGCAGTTTCACTTAAACCAATGAATTTTAAAGTTGTATCTATGATTATTTGGAATGATCAACTTGATAACAAGTTTCGAAATTGTTCATAACTCGAAATATTCGATTTGGGTATACTTTGCATATAAAGATATAAGTGTTTTTAAGTAGTAAATGCTTAAAGTAAGATACTTTCTATGATTTGATGTGCTTTCAACTTATCTGAAATGAGCAACTTGAAAAAAAGTTTCGATATGGTTTATTTAACCCGAACTACCCGATTTTGATTACACTACCTATAAAGATATAACTGAACCTAACTAGAAGATGCTTAAAGTAAGATACTTTCTATGATTTAATGGGCTTTCAACTTATTTTGATCAATCTGAAAACTTGTTTCGAAACTGTTTAGTTAGCCCGAAATATGCGAGATATCCGAGTACACAACCTCCACTTATACACTACCTAATGCGCATCTAATCTTTCTCTACCCATAATAAATAGTTATTCCAGACAATGACTAGTTGCATTGATTATCTCATCGCGTTGATAATCAGCGACAGACAGACAGACAGATTTTGTTATGGCCTCGAGACAATCTGAATCTGAATAGAAAGAAAGGAAGAAAAACAGCTGACAAGCAGCTGTCAATAACAATTGCAAGTGATAAGTGTTGAAAGGAAGGCGGTTAAGCAATAAGTGGGCGTGGCTTTGCGGGATAATCAGTCCAACAATATCTATGAGTTTAATGAGACTGAAAATAAGTCAAGCTAACGAATCATATTATAATATTTTTATGCATATTTTCTTAATGGCATTTTTTTTAACAAATGCCACATTGTGGGGCATAGTTGCAAGCAATCAATCAAAAATCGCAGATAAATTGAAAACTTACAAGCCTTACGAATTATTCAATTGACCCATTTGGCAATATTCCAAAAATTACCCAAAATTACCCAAAATTTTTCTTCCATTCTAAAATGTCTCCAGCTGTTCTCTCTCTCTCCGTCTCTCTCTGTCTCGTTCTTAATGCAACGCCGTAATAAAAAAGAATAATAAACATAAACATAAAAAGAAATATACAACAAACAGGGTGTTTCATTTCGGCCAACAGCTAAAAGAATTAATTTCGCAAAAAAAAACAACAACAATAATAACAACAATAAGAAGAAGAAGAAGAAGAACTGAAAGCACATTAAATGTGTTATGAGCCGCAAAAACGCCAACAAGTTCAAAGACCCCAATAAGGAAAACACTAAAAGCTCCCTAAGGGCGAGGCGAATCCACCTGCCACAACGTATCCTGCGCCAAGGGAGGAGGGGGGGTGGGGGGGGGGGTGGGGAACACAGGGTTCTACATGGTTAAAATAGTTCAGCGGAAATGAAAAAAAAAAATGAAGAAAAATTGCAACTTTTTGGAGCGCATAATTTGTGGGCGAGACAACAAGAAATTAGAGTGCACCGAAGATAAAATACTCTAACAATAAATAAGTATACATTAAACAATTCCTAATCATTCACAGATCAACTTTGATCTATATAATTGATAATAGAAATTCTTAAGTTATATTGATTAACTGCAAAAATGTCATCAAAATCGTTTTAGAAACGAAAAAGATTAAAATTTTCTTACTTATGCATAAAGTTTGTAAACTTCGTTAAAATAGTTAAAGCACTCTCAAAAAGTAAGGGTAGCGATAAAAAATATTCGAATTTCTGGTTTGAATATATATATTCGTCTAGCACGAAAGGATGAATTTGGGCAATATAGAAATAAAGCTGCAGGAAGAGAAACTCGGGTTTGTTAACTTGGCTTATCGACTGGCCGGGCTATAAAAGGAAGACGGAGAAGAAGAAGAAGAAGCTGAAGTAAATTTTGCTCATAAATTAACATAAAAATGTTACAAGTGGCACGCACACACACACACACGCACACACACACACAATTGCTGTGGGACTAAAACTTTATGAATGGCAATCTCGCTCATAAAAGGAAATAGCCACAAAAAGAAGAAGAATACGAACGAAGAAGAACGAAGAAGAACGAAGGAACGAGAAGCAGAAGAAGGAACAGGAACAGCAGGGAATGTGTACAAACATTGTTGTGGAAAAATACAAAAAGCAAAAAAAGAAAAAACACCAACAAAAACAATATAAAAGTTTTGGCTGACCAAACAAAAGCTAGTCAAAACAGAACATTGAAAAGCTGTCAAGGACATAAAGTTGGTGAGAAACAGAGAGAGAGACAGAAAGAGAGAGAGAGAGAAGAGAGAGAGAGAGAGAGAGAGAGAGAGAGAGAGAGAGAGAGAGAGAGAAGAGAGAGAGAGAAGAGAGAGAGAGAAGAGAAGCAGCTGACTCATAGAATAAACAGAACGTACGAAAATAACGCTAGAAAAGATTGAAACGAGGTTTATTAATATGATAAAGATTTTAATAACCCGCAATTTGTTGCTATTTTTGCCTTAATCAAAGTTTTTATAACTTGCAAAGGGAGATATGGAAAAAGTTAAGGATTACAATTCGTCATCATGAGAGGGTTTGGGGGGGGGGGGGGGTGTAAGGGGTATGTATATAAAACTACAAGCTGCAAAAAACATTTGTTAAGTGGGCAGAGACGGAGAGAGAGAGACAAACAAACAAGCGAAATCAAGCCAAAAACACAAACAAAACATGAGTCACAAGTGAAAGAAGAAGAAGAAGCAGATGATGATGATGATGATGAAAAGAGGCAGCGAGCTTAGCAAAGCGCTTCAAGTGCTGGAAGGCAGCCGAGGAGATTGAGGTGAAGGAGCTGTGGTGAATACGACGACAGCAGCCAGACGTAATTGTGCGACGTGCGAAAGAGAGAGAGAGTGAGGTGAGACAGAAGTGTGATACTCAGTTGACGCGACGTTGAGTGGACTGCGACGACGAAAGCTGAAAGCTGAGAAGAGTTGGCGCCGTCGTCGACAGCTTTGCGCGGCGTCGCAGTCGCTGTCGACGTTATTCGAGTACAGCAGCGTTCAAAACAACAACAACAACAGCACAAAACACAAGGAGAAACTGAAAGGTGGGCGGCGGAGGTAAGCAAGAAATAATTCAGCTTGCAAGGTGTTCATTAAGTATCAGCAATTAATTAGATAATTGCATAAATTATACAAAATGCTTCTTTTTTTTCTGTTAATTAATAATTTGCTGCTGTTGTTTTTGTTGCCATTAATGATATTTAAGGAATTTAATGAGTTTTGGTGCACACAAATTTCAAGTGAAATATGAAGCTCACATTTTAACAAAATTGTTTTTGGTTCTCTTCAAAGTCAAAATTTTAATTGCGAGAACAAAGCAAGTATCAAATTCTCCATCATTAGCACTTTTGAACTAAATAAAAGTCTTTCTTTTAAAACTTTTCTTCTTTTCACCTCACAATATAATCAACACACACACAAGCTAATTCAAGTCTCAGCATAAGATCATAAGAGCTTTTTCATGTCATCTCTTTTCAATGCTTGGAAGCTGGAAGAAAATATTTTCTGTAAGCAGTGTTTCGAAATAGAATTCAACGCAAAATTGTAATCAGTTTGTTTTCGTTTCACTCAGCTAGCAAACAAAAGCCGCGTGCAAGAAAACAATTTAACATTTCCATATGCAACAACAACAATATGAAATGCCCTACTCAGCGGTCAACAACAGGCAAACAGCGATGTCAACAACAACGACGAAAATGGCGCCTCGCTCGCGACATGAAAAGAAAATATTTTTATTTATATATGTATGTATATAGAGAAGGCATGCAAGAAGAAATGAACTGAACTTAAAGAAGCCAGGAGAAGAAGAAGAATATTTTCAGCTTAATTAAGAGTAAAACAATAACAATAAGAAGAAAGCTAAAAGGAAGTTGCCAGCACAAACAAACGAAAAACAACAACAGCAGAGCACCTTAACAGCAGCCAGAGAGCCGAGAGAGATGGCGAGGTGAATATGGAGTGGTGGGCTGAGGTGGGCTGAGTTGGGTGGGTGAACGGGTGAACTGTGTTGTTTTTTTTTTTGACAGCATTTTTAAAATAAACGACACACTTAACTGAAATATCTGTAATAAGCCAAGAATAAGGCAACATACAAGAAACAACAACAACAACAACATACATGCATGCATGCTTGCATACATAGTTGCTTAATGCAATATTTGCGCGTAGCATTTTATGGACGAGTTCCAACACGAAATATTTTACAGCACTTGAAAATAGCTGGCAGCAAGAAAGAGATGGCAACAAAAGTATGGCGCTGTTGTTGTTGAGAAAGAGAGGTCTGTGTCCAATCAGTGCGACATTTGTGTGGCATAACTTTGCCGTGTTCTTATTTTAATATAATACAAACTGATGAACTTAAAGATGCCCTGCATAACGAGAACACACAATACTCTATAATGTATATTCGTTAAGCTCAACTAAAAGATACTCTAAATATTCTAAATGTTCTCACCTTTGGGCCAAAACATACAACATCATTAACCTTTGTGTTTTGTAGGGTATTCATTCTACTTATGCAAATAAATATGTACATAAATTTTGGGTCTTCAGCTGGCGACAATAATTTTGTAATGCTCGATTAAATGTTCAAAAACTTGGGCGTTGTATAAACAAACTGATAAATCAAGTGAACACAATTTAAACAAAAGCAAGTTTTCAAAAAATAGTCGAAAATAACCTATAAAGCGGAAATTCAACATAATAACTTAAATAATATATACAAATACGATACGGCCTTCGCATCAATAACGTATTTACACAAAAACTCCTCAAATAAATATCCGCATTTTGTTAGTTTTCTACACAAAAGATAACCTTTAAAATAAAACTGAGCAAAGAACTTGCGCAAATAAAGCACAAAAAATATAACAGATCTTGGAATAAACTCATAGAAATGCCCAAAATTTGATACTGAAGCCAACAACAACAAACGCAAGCAAAGCCTTAGAAACGTCAAGAAAAACCAAACTTGTTTTATTTTTATTTGCAAATACAAAAAACAACAAATATTAGCATTAGTCATCGCTGCTGCTGTTGCTGCTGGTGCAGCGCACACCTGTAGAAAGCGAAGCTAAAACAATTAAACACACACACACACACTCACACTCACACAACCCACAGTCCAATAAGTAAAATAATTGCATACCCAGAGAGGGAGAGTGTTTGCGGATTAGAGTGGCTTTTGTGAGCTTTGAATTGCTAAGCCCCAGCACAAAAGCATAGTCGATAACGGAACAAAAACCAGCTGCGTTCACTTGCGTGCGTGCGTGTGTGTGTGTGGGTGAGCGTGAAGAGTTTGGCATGCTCAATAGCTAAAAGGATTAATTTGCTGTGGGATTTGAAACGCGTATGCAAATAGCAAGATTGGCCGCGAGAGGGCGCTGATGCGCATGTTGCGCTTATTTGACGCCCACGCGCTTTGGAGCGTAGTCAAACTGTCAGGAGAGCCCTGTCGCTAGATCCGAGCGACTTTGACGTTGACGTCGTCGGAACTTTTTGCCTTTCAACGCCCCCGCGCACAATATGCTCATTGTTGTTGTTGTTGTTTGTTCGTTCGTTTCTCAATTGACTTTCTATAATTGGTTTTAATGTGTTGTGACGGAGCCGCACTCGCAATTACCCTGCCTGCCCTTCCTTCCCTTCTTCCACGTGCCACTTTGCTTGTGCAACTTGGTATGTAATTCTATTTTTATTAAACTTTTTTGTCTTGTCTCTTTTTTATCGCACATTTGGCTGCACAAAAAGATTTACGCGCCCCTCCCACCAAACGAACTTAAGCTGCTTTAATAATATTTAATTTAAATCAACTTTGTTGCTGTTGTTTTTTCGTTTATTTTCTGTTGTTTTGCACCTTTTTTCCTTTTTGCTGATTTGCGTAATGTATGCAAAACATTTCGACAGGTGGCGCCACAGAACACAGCAACCCGGCAATGATTTCATTAAGATTACCCAAATTGATGATGGAACGAAAGAAAAGCGACATCTAGGAAGAGACGGACAAAAAGAGCACTCAAGAAATTTAATATTTATGTACAATGCGAACATTTAATGCGATTAGCGGAAGATGGAAGAAGCTTTTAAGGTCTTTCAATATATTTATTTGTGGCCATAGCTATCATTATCATTATCTATAATGAGTATAGAACAAATTCTTATACAGAATTTCTCCCTTTTGTTAATATTTTTTACACAAATGCAACAATAATAACGGCACTTTTTTATGTGCTTACTGTACTTTGCCTTTGTCGTTGAGCGTTGTACGTTTATTACTGGGCATGGGAATTGTCCATTAACACTTGTTAACCCAATTTAGATTCAATTTCCATAGACGGTCGCACGTCGTGAATTAACGTGAGTGTGAGCGAGCAAACGTACGTATGTGTGGTTGTGTGTGCTTGTGTGTTTGTGTTGTGTAAGGCATGGAACGTTGAACGACTCACAAAGCAGCCAGCATTTGCCCTCCATTGTCACTCAAAGCTTACACACGTACACACACAGAGAGTGAGTTACAGTTATGTCCCTATGGTTCTGCTGAAGCTGGCAAAAGAGCGACCATAAGAGTAATCACGAGTGCAAACGAGAGAGTAACTACGAGAGCAAGTGCGACAAATAGATCATGGTACATTCACATATAAGTTCTAATGTGCGAGAAAGTAATCGAAAGAGAGCAAGTAGCACAGAGAGTAACCAAATGAATATTATCAATAAAAAGCCAGGCATAAAAGGCACGTTTCAAACAAATTCTTGAACATTTTATCGAAAAACATAGTAAGATATTGACGTCAATGGCCCAAACAAAACACTACAGCAACAATAACTAGTACTTCAAGGCTAAAAAAACACAGTGATAAAGATAGAGCGAAAGAGATGAAGCTCAGCAGCGGCAGATTGGCATATTTTCTTAGCGCGGCGGCTTTTTGGTGCGTTTCTTTTGTTGTTGTTTTTTCGGTTTGACCTCCATTCGTTGCCTCGAGGGTCGAACACTGCGCTGCTTAAGTTGGAGTTGCAGTTGGAGGCCGGTGTCGCAGCTCAATTAAAAAGCTCCCAAAATCACTCTTAGTAACCAACAGTTGTTGTTGTTGTACGTACGTAGACAGGTAAATTGCGCTGTTGTTGTTGTTGTTGTGCAAGTGTGTGCACCCCAAAAAAAATACATATATATATACAGTAAAACAAGTTCTCAAACGAAAAACTGGTTCAGCGATCATTTTGAAATCAATTTCAGAGGGAGACAGAGAGAGAGGGAGGGGGAAGAGTCGGGTGGGGGGTTGAAGTAGAAGCGGGCGACAGTTATCGATTGGTTTTTTTGAAAGTTATCAGCCATGAACCGAAACAATTCTACTATTAATAATAAATACTTGAAAAGATTCACACAGAATCGTAACTCATTAATACGATTTTAAACAATATTAACAAGTATAAACTTACAGTGTATTTGTTTATAACAATATTCCAAGTTTGAAAAGTTCACAACTTTTGCTTACCTGAAAGTAAAACAATTAAAAAACGGGTTAATTAACAATTTTTTCATACAATTTATTAGAAATAATTTAAAGATTTTCTCGTATTTATCATTTAAATTGCCAGATCAATCATATTCAATGCATATATATATATACATATATATATATATGTATATATTATTATCTAAAAGTTGATTTTTGACTGAAAAGGTCGTCAGGCAAATCATTCAATTCAATTTCACGAAAAAAGCAAAATGTCAAAAAAGCAAATTGCATTACGAAACCAAGATACAAAAGCACAGCTGTGAGATACCCTGTAAAAAGTATTTTATACTTAGAAACAAACATTTGACTTGTACCCTGCTTTAATTTTTACCACAATGAGTTAAAAAAAGTATTTGCTCTTTGATATTCGCCAAAAAGTTCTTTCCATACGTTTTGTCTCAACCCCGCGTTTGTTGTTGTTTTAATGAAAATTCGTGCACACATGTTCGCTTGTATGTGTACATGTATGACGGGCAGCTGCTGTATCTCATGCACAACATGTTTCAGCAACATGAACATAGAGTTATACGATTCACATACACTTATACACACACACACATATGTATGTACATGCTAACTTTAGCAGTCGCCCACTTGAATGTTGACCTTCCCTTAACCTTAGCTTAAGCTCAGCTCAGCTCAGCTCAGTCGAGGTCTCTTTCTCTTATACACAAGGTTCGCTCTCTAGTACTATGCACATACTCACACACATACACGCATACTACGATAAAGAAAAAAGTGCGTTAATGAAGCGAACGTTGTTTTATTGCATTTATCGATCACGCATTAACATACGTGTGTGTGTGTTGAAAATTTCCCTTTGGCTGCATTAATTTTCGCCTAGGCCCAAATGTCAGACATTGTATATACTATGTTGCAACGGGGTCGGTCGTTAACTCTTATACTCTTTTTGTTTAACATTCGGATATCGTGGAATTTCGCAGTTGAGTGCACTACGTAATGTCTTGCATATAGATATGCATAAGCTGAGCTTTCGAGAATGCTGCATGCTGAATGATAAACCTAACAGGATCCGCAGCAGTCGCCAGTGCAACCCTGCAATACTTTCTCAAGAGTCTGCCCAGACACTTCTGCAGCTGAACCAAAATAACTTTTGTCATTGGAAGCGTGTCGAGTGGGAAGTGAAGTGGAATACAAAAACAAACAAACAACAAAAAACTATGTATATCCAACTTGTCTGTCAGGCCAAAAATAAAAGACAGACAACTACGCAGCGCCTTTTGATTGGCATATGAGCTTTTTTTTCGCCCTACACTCACACACACATACACACACACACTCTCTATCGCTCAAAGTTTCTTGTGTGTGTGTGTGTGTGTGCGTGGGTGGAATGTATTTGATGGAAACTTAAGCGAGCAGCGTCAGGAAAGCCGACAAACAAGCTAAGAAACGACAATGAAGAAGAAGCATGAGCAACAACAAACAACAACAACAACGACTGAAAACTGGAAGATTCTCGTTTCATACAGAAAAAAAAGAGTGCAGCTGCAGTCACCAGTTATACCTGTCTGTCTGTGTATGTGTATGTGTGTATTAGTTGAGTGAAATTGCAGTCTAACTCCTTTCACCCACACCCACACACACACACAGACACAATCACAAACCCGGCCAAGCCTGAATATTAGGGCAACAAAGTAAGATCACAAATTGTGATCTCTTTTGGCAATTTGTTGCACAAAGATTTATGGGTGAAAGTACTCAACAACAACAACAACAGCAACAGCAGGCAACAAAAGGTGAAACAATTGCTCTGCGGTATGGCTAAAAAGTATGTCATTCTTTTGGAAAAGAACAGATTTTATTTATGATTAAGATACTTTCTACATTTATAATTCTTTGCTTGTAGAGGAGTAATATAAGGTTAACAGGCATTGCGTGTGTTGAGAATGTTGCTATTCACCTTTTTCACCACGATAGATCGTGATCAACGTTTTTATATCCATTTCAAATATAATCGTTCAGATATCAGTTAAAACGCGATATTGGCGAATGATTCGTTAGTGAAAAATCCTTGAAAAGCTTTATTTTCTTTTTTTTCTAAAAAAAAAAACAGATTACATTTATGATTAAGATACTTTCTATGTTTTAGAATGTTACTATTCACCTTTTTCACCTCGATAGATGGTAATCGATTAGATATCAGTTAAAACGCGATATGTATGAATGATTCGTTGGGGAAAATCCTTAAGAATCGTTATTTTCTTTTCATTAGCTCACACGCAATCAAATTTATTATGACTAACGGATATTAAAGTGTTTTTTTCCTAAAAAAAGAGGAGAGGAAAAAAAACACTTGCGGTTTCTCTTATCGAGTGCTAAAAACCATTTCCCCAATAACAAAAACATAAGTTTACCCGCACCTAAAAAAAATATTATTAGTGAAATGTTCAAAAGAGCTATCAAAAGTATTTGTAAAAAACAATATTATTGCTTTAAAAGGCAAAGAACAGGGCGAAAAAAAAGATCCATAAATAAATAAATATATAATCCAGCAAAACGCTGGATGACGACAATAACAATAACAATAATAACAGCAAACGAGAAATACAAACAACAATTTATAAGTCGCAATAAGCGAAAAGTAAACACAAAATAAAAGCAAAAGCAAAAGCAAATAAGACCAAAAGTAAAAATAAAAAGCTAACTTAGAGAGAGATGGACAATTGGTACTGCTTTTAATTGGCCAAACAAAAAGAAGCCAAAAATAAGTCAAAACAAAATCGTTTGGCGTTATCTTCAGACTTGGCAATCTCAAAGTAGATTAATTTGGTTTTATCTAATGGAAAAAGTTTTGCAAACAAAAAGGGACAAAATAAAACTAAACACACCTCTTGGAAGGGGTGAGAAGTGGTGAGTTATTCAATGGAATTTTTATTTTCGAAAGTTGTTATCGATAACTTTAGTTGGAATGGAAAAAAACCTTAACATTTGTAGAGTTCCATGTATTTTTTGAGATATCAAATGGAAATTTTGTTTCGATAGATAAAAACCTTAAAGTTATCGATAGTAAAACCATAACATTTTTATACATTTTCATGTATTTGTAAGATATCAAAAACCTATACAAAATAAAAGCGAAAAGCGCAAAACAAATAATCAGCTAAAGCGTAACAAAAAGCTAACTTTGACTGATAGGAAAAAAAACGAAAACAAAAACTAAAAAAACCGAAAAGGGGCGCAATAAAAACATCAACAAAATGCCAGAGAGACATGAGCAGACATGTTTGAACTTGCAAAGTAATCAAAGACAAACATCAAGAATAGCTGAATAATAAAAAAACAGAGTGGAAAACGCGCAGCAACAACAAAAAAGGAAAGGAAAAGATAAGCGTTGGGGTGTTTCACATGAGCCCCAAACAACAACAACAACATTCCACATAAAAGCAGGAAAATGTTGGTTGGCTTAACCCAACCATTTGCAATTGAAAGCAACAATAAAATATATATCATATATACATATATATATATATGTGTATGTCTGTCTGTATATGTATATCAAGTCAATTTGCATGGTTTCGCGTCGCGTTTATTGTTTGATTATCAATAGAGCGAAAATACCACAGAGTAGAGACAAGAATCACGACTAGAAGATACCCTAAACCCTATATAACTTCAATATTCCATATCTTCGGTGTTGCTCAACCGATTTCTATATAAATTGAATAGTTTTTTTATTATTTCTTCTATATTTTCAAACGCCTTTGCCAAGTTTTTCAAATTCAAGATTTTGTTGTTATCGATAACATGTGTATATCGGAAACGGGAAAAGTTATCGAAAATTTAATTTCCTTTACAAGGTCGGAGATGCTTCCTTCTGCCTCTAACATACTTAAGTACAAAACCTATATACCCTTTTCACCCATTTTCAATTGGTGAAGGGTATAAAAAGAAGAAGAGCGATTCAAATGCATATACAAAGCGACCGACTTATTCCTTTCCCTCGCTGCCCACTCCCTACCCCATCTCTTGATAAGCGTTTGATTGAAATAGAAGCAGAGAAAAATGAAACTATATATATATATAAATTTATGTGGTATATGACCACAATAATAATATGAAATTTATGTCTATGAAATATAATCCTCATAATTTTGTTTGTCTCTAAGCGGCTTTTTGTTATTGTCGGTTTCGATAAAACGATACCGATAACGATTTGGCAATCAAACATCAAACAAATATATCAACATACCAATAAGATTTGTTATTTTTGAAAACAAGTTAATGTTTGAGTTAAGAAAAGTTCTAAGTGAACTTTTATGATAACAATTTTGTTGTAAAGTAAATATTTGCTTAAAGATTATATTATTATAATTATCATATAATCATATAATAATAAAAATAAGATTATAAAGTGCTTGGCGTTGCACACAGCTGACTTTTGCTCATTGCTCAAGATAATGCCCATAAATAAATAATTTGATGATGATGAAATAGTCTTAAAGAAATGCATCAGACTTTCTATTCTATTCTCGATGGGGTCACTTCAAAATGTTTACCAGATGATATTGCAACTTGTTTGCTGTGATTTTCTTGGAATTCATTGCAAAAAACATACGATAGACTAGACCATACACTGAACCCTCCCTCTACTTAGCGTTAAGTGCATACTTGACTTGACTTCAATGTTCCATATCTTCGGTGTTTCTCAACCGATTATAATAAAAAATATCAAAGTTTGTCATTATTTCCTTTAATGTCTAAAAGTTCGTTTTGAAGTTTTGCAAATTCAAGATTTTGTTGTTATCGATTACAAGCGTTTATCGAAAACGGGCAAAGTTATCGAAAATTCGAAACAAACTTGTACTGCGCCTAGGGATTAGGCGAGCTTATGCTCAAAATCATTGTGTAGGGTGGCCAGATTGCTTTATTTCTTGTGGAACGATTGTAGAGTTGCCAGAGTGTTGTTTTATTGAAATATTTCGAAAGAAATTTGCTAGTTGTGAGATGTTACCGCTATATTACAGTACATATTAAATCTAAGTAAATGGCTGCCTTCATTTTACAAATGTTTGTTTTAAGAAACTTACTAAAAGTCTTAGCATTTTTCAAGCTAAAGCTAAAGCTAAAACATTTTCTATGCTCTAAGAACTAGTTCACAAATGTTTGTTTTGAGAAAGTTTCTGGAAGTCTTAAACATTTTCACAGAATATTGAAAACTTCAAGCTTAAGCTTAATCTAAAACATTTTCTATGCTTTAGGAACTAGTTCAGAAATGTTTGTTTTAGAAAGCTGCTAAAAGTCTTAGCACTTTTTAAGCTAAAGCTAAAACATTTTCTATGCTCTAAGAACTAGTTCTTTATATTTTGAGCCTACCTGTTTCGCGCTTTCGCTTGCTGTTGGCCGCTGCTGCTCCAGACTTGGACAACGTTTGTTGTTGTTGTTGTTGCTGATGTTGCTGTTGATGATGTTGTTGTTGATGATGTTGTTGTTGATGATGTTGATGATGATCCTGTGTTGTGTTGTGATGTTGCTTAATGATGACAGTACGCTGACGTTGCTGCTGTGTCTCCGCGTCCAGATACACAATTGGCTTCAAATCGCAACTGATGCCGATGCTTATTTGTTGTTGTTGCACGTTTAGCGGCGGCAGCGTTGGTTTCACGTCCTCCACATCGCTTTGACGACGTCCCTGCTGATGCTGATAGAAGTGTCCGTGCTGGATTGAACCAGTACCAGAACCGGAACCCGAAGCTGTTGCTGCCGAACCGGTACCGGCAACGACGGCGTAGTCGACGACGAAATCGGACGCGTGCGAAAGATGCGACGTTTTCATTGGCGCATCCGAATTGATTCCAACGATCCTCTGTTGCTCTCTCTCTTTCTATAACTCTCTATCTCCCTGTCTCGCTTGCTCAATCGTGGTTTGTTTTTGCCGGTTCTTTGTCGGCTTTCGTTGAATTCGCTTCTAATTGGATTTTATTAGATATTTGTTGTTGGTCTTCTTCTTTTCCTTCTTGCTGTTTTTCTCTTTCTTTTTTACAAATTTAATTTACTGTACAAAAAAAATGACGATTGCAAATTGAAAACGTTACCAAAATTTTTTGGTCTCGATGAATTAAAATATTTACAATTATATTTTTTTGACCTGAACTTAAGTCAAATAAAGAATAGAATCTGCAAGTAGAGAGAGAGAATGAGAGAGAAGAGAAGTGAGGATTAGCAAAGATTTATAATAATAATAATAGAATTTAAAACTAATTAAGTTAATTTGTTTGCATTCGTAAAGCGGAACTTGACTCATTTTTCGGCACTTTTTGGAAATTTCCATGCGAGAATCTTTTTTTTTCAACAACAAATACAAATAATACAATCAAAGCCAATTTGTTGTTGTTGTTTTTTATATCTTATTTTATTTTGGGGCGTCGTTTTGGGTGACTGCATATGTGTGTGTGTAGTTGTGTGTGTGTGTCGGCTGAAATTTAAAACTACGCAAAAAAACAAACTATAAAAACAACAACAAAACCAACAACAACAACACTTTGTAGATTACGCACTCAGACAAGAGCGAGACGGAGATAGCAAAAAAAAAACGACGACGCAAAAGGAACTTTTTTTTTGTTTTCTACGCACTTTTTTCCCCTTCTTCTTCTGCACGCAAGCCAAAAGAAAAACAAACGTTCTTTTTCTGCTTCTTCTTCTTCTTGCCCAATTGGCAACTTTCGTTTGAAGAAGTGTCTGTGTGTGTGCGTGTGTGTGTGTTAAAAACAAAATTAACAACTTGTTGGGTTGGGCAGATCAGCGCAGAGGAGAGGCGAGGGGAGAGAGAGGAGTAGTAAACACATACGAAATATATAATGAATTTTGTGCGCGGCGAGAAAACACAAAATTAAAGCAAACAAAAAGCCGGTTCTCACACACACACACACACATGCACGCACACACACACAGACGATTAAGCAAGAAAAAGTTTGCAAAGATGCTGTCGACGTTGACGTCAACGCCGCTGCTCAATAAACAGCGAGGCGACGAGGAGTTGCAGCTGCTCAAAAAACGGACCGCAAACATAACAAACACAAACACACACACACACACTTATACAGCGCCAACGTCAGCGCCACATCGACCGGCGCGCAGAGAGTGAGAGAGAGCGGCAGCGAAGCGAATTTAAAGCTGCGAGGCGAGCTACACACACACACACAAAACGAAGCGAAACGAGTTTTGCATTTTGTTGTTGTTATTGCTTTTGCTTAGATTGTTTTTGTTTTTATTGGGCGAGTTGCAAATAACAACTAATAACTCGTAAATTGTATTTGTTTGCAATTGCGACATTTATTTTATTAATTTTTTTAAAGTTTTCACACACACACACACAGCCACGCAGAGGGAATCAACCAAATTTATTGTCTTTGCAAAACTTTGTTCAAGTCTATTATTAGATTTAGATATTTCTTCTTAGCACCTTCCGCTGCAGACGAGCCTTGTCCTTTAAGGTATACGATTGTGTATATAAATATCTATATATCTCGATGGCTGCTGCCGCGTGCAACGACTGTGTGCGACGCCGTTTGCTGAGACTCTGAAACAAAATGCTGCTGCTACTGCAGCTGGTGAAGGCTGCGACGCTGGCTTTCGCCGTTACGTTCTGTTAGGCGCCTGCGCAAGCGCCAGCAGCGACGTTGCCGAAGCGCTCTCTCTCTCTCTCAATCTCTATTTCTATCTCCCCACACTCCTAAACGACGGCTGCCCGGGGGATTCGCGAAATTGTCGCTTTGCTGACGTGGGCGCGAGCCTCCTTCGGTGGGTGGTGGGTGGATAGTGGTGGATGGTGGGTATGGTGTGGGATAGTGTGGTGTGTTGGGTGCTGATTATTTCAACAGACACGTAAGGATTTACGTAGCTCGCGCGTTGCTGCGGAGTGGATTACGGACGCGTCACAAATAGTTTCTTTTGCACAATCAAAAGCGGTTGGCAGTGGGGGCGAAAGAGGTAGAGCTTAAGTGAGCTCGTTCTGAGAGGGTGAGGGGTGGGGGTTAGTTAGAAAGACTGCGATGGCCGGCGGCAAAACGCAAAAAGTTGCGTTCTAGGCAAACTAAATTCCTCACACACACACACACACACACACACACACACATGCACATATACATATGCAAATAAATATACACATATACATATTTATATATATTTTTAGCTCAGAAAATAGCACAGTTAAAAGAGCTTGTTGTTGTTTTTGTTGTTGAGGCAGGTTTAGAAAGGAGGAGGTGAATTTTTCTAAGAAGCAATATGGCTTATATATGTGTATGTGTGTATTTGTCAAACGTCAAAGGATCAAGAAGCGTTCTTGGAATTTATAATACTTTCAACAAAATGAGAAACAAATAAGCAAGAAGAAGATAACTAACTGCGCAATACTTTGTAACACAGTTTGAAAGCAGCTGAATAAAGTTTGAAAACAATTGGATTCAAATGAAATTGTTATTGTTTTGGTTAGCAGCTAAAACTAACTGTTAATCATCAGCATACTGTTAATTATCAACATATGTTAAGATGATTTGGTCGCGTTTGAGCATTCAATGAATACACATTCGCCTATCCCTTAACAAAAGTTTTACAAGCTTTAAACATGTTACAACAACACCCAAAGCCAAACCCCAAACCCATTAACTAGTTTCTCAACAGCTGTCGCGTTGTTTTTGCTGACAGGCTTGCGGTTCCTTGAAATTTCGACGACTAATTGACAAGTGTGGGCGGCGAGAGAGAGAGAGAGAGCGAACTTGCTCTCTCCTTAACAAATTACTGTTTGCAGCAATTTCGTTTCAATCGTTTACAACGGAAATTGTGTAAAGTTAACGAAGCAAACAGTGACTGCAGCAGCGACAGCGCTGCCGACGGAGAAAATTTGTTTTCGGTATATCCTTAGCATGAATGACGAAAACATAATCCTCTCTTTCGCTCACGCCGACTACTCGCTCAAACTCAAAATTGTCGCTCTCACGCACACCGGCAACGCTGGCGGCGTTTTCTTTCATGTTTATGATGACGCAGCGATGGGAGCAAGGAAACTGAATAACAACCACACACACACACACACACATACATACATCATTCAAGTAGCCTACGCTTCCTTTAACAGCAACACAACAACAAATCGACTCGATAGAAATGTGAATGAATATAAACGAAACCAACAACAAAGTGGTGTCAAAGGAATATGGAGGCAGGAGTAAGTAAGAGAGAACAGGCAGCCCGCATTTGCTTCCATATGGCAACGTTGACAATTCGTAAAGAAAAAAAACACAAAAGCGACTCAAATACAAATAAATAAATGAAAATTGTCATTAATTATGGGTAAGGGCGACTCACACACACAAACACACACACACACACATTGCATCAGCCTGTAGTTAAATTGTTTTGACAAAATAAACTGCACAATGAATACATACACAACAAAATTCGTGGCAAAAACAAGTTAAAAATGCAATTGAAAACGTGTATTATTTGCTTTCTCACTCACACACGCACACACACACACACATGCCTACGTGCGCTACTTTGAGTTCATCGTTTTCAATTCACTTTGAGTTTCTCTCGGTGTTGCTTCTGCTGCTGCTTCTTCTTGGTGCCCCTTGAATACAACAAAAAAAACACACTCAAACACGTACACACAGATACGCGCAGTTACACTCAATGTACACGCTTTGTGGGCAATATGCAAGTGTATTTGTGCTTACTTTTCATTATTTTGATGATGGGCGGCCGTAGAAATAAGGGAAAAAATGCATTCACACTGCGCGCAAGCACTTTGGCCGCATTTCGTTTGAAACAAAAACTGAATTATAGAAAGTGTAGTTGAATTTTTGTTAATAAAACATTCGCCATGATTCGCTCGCTTGCTCTTTTTCACTCACGCACACGCACGCATGAATCACAATGAAATTATTTTGCTCACTTTTCCACGAGCCCGAGAACGACCGACTAACGTCCGCGTTGTACAGAGAGTTTTAGTAGACTACATGGCCAGCCCAGCCAATGACAGAATGTTAAAAAATACCACATGCGATATTGTACCAAATAATACCAGCATAAATACATCGGATACTTTTGATTTCTCCTGATATCGATATTTGGCAGAAAATTTGAAATGCAGGTATGTTTGTCTTTAATTCTAAGTTTTAGTTTACAATATTGAATATAATAATAAAAATGACTAGCAATGTTGTTAATGGAATGCACAATCAGAGAAAATCACATGAAGATCCATCGATATCCTGCTGAATTGCAGCAACGATCTCCACTCCTCCGACCCTGGCCTCCTCCTACATGGCGCTATCGAGCATGTCCACAAGGCGTTTTATTTCCCTTCTGCAATTCAAATAAAACAATCGATATGATCTTTAACTGAGCAAAAAATGAACTTACATGCGCTGGCTTAGCTGCTCGGTGGGTCGCATCGACTTGGTGATCTCTTCAGTTTTAGCCAACAACTGATATTGACACTTAATATTCGCATCCAAGGCATCGGTAAGTTTCTTTACAGCATTCTTGTGCACCTCCACGTTATCGGCAGTTATCGATGAGATCGAGTGCAGCAGATTACCCAGATTCTCGACAAGATTATCAACCGACGCAGCCAAATACTGTGCCTCCAGCTCAATATCACTAAGCACATTGCCATCCACTTCGGGAACATTGCGGGAATGCAGGAACCTAGAGATCGAGCCCTGTGATTGCGACGGCGTTGTGTGCTCCGAGGCGCGCAGCTTCGACTCCAGATTGTGCGCCACAAAATGATGCATGGCACCTGTGCTGCTGGTGGCGCCTTCGCCCTCCAGCTCATAAGGGAATGCTGGAAAATAAGTAAATTAACAATGCCAACTCTTTTAAAGCATAGCTTAAATATAGCTTACCAGACTGCATTGATTTGGGACGACCTGTTGTCCTGTTAAGCTCGCCCGAGCTGTCTTTGGAATTGCTGTTGCTTGGCTCATCTTCCTCATCGTCCTCGCCAGAATCCAAGTTCACATAATTTTCATTGCCCAGCTCGGGCACCTTGCTGGCCGTTGGTGTAATGTCCTGGAGCACGTGCTCGGGCACGGGGCCAGCATATTGTGCTAGAAATGGAATCTCGGAGTAGGAGGCGGGTGTTCCACAATTGTTTCGCTGCTGCGCCCTGTGTTGTGCAGCGGCAGCCTCTTCTTCCTCGGCTTCATCTGTGTAACCGTAGCGTGGTCTTATGGGAATGTCCTGGCTGCGACGTGACATTCTAAGTGCGATAATAACTCTATTTATGACTAATACTTCAAAAAAGTTTTTAATCACAAATTCTTTGTTGATGTATTATATTAATCGTTATGACAGCTGGTCAAGAGTGGCGGTCGGTAGATCAGCCTGAACATATCGATAAGTTCAGCGATACTTAGCGCGTCTGAGTATCCGATATTAGTGATGCAACCCTGCGCATTAGCATATCGTTTGTCTCAATGTTTTTCTTCATGGCAAGCGGTTCGCGTTAAAAAGTAATTTGCTTATTTTGCTTATTAAAAACGCTGTTAAGTGCTCAACTGTTTGGCCTTTGAGCCACGCCAGCTGCAATCATGTCCGCATGCATCGAAATTCCGCTGCAGGACACAGATGAGGTGAGATACAAGTGTTTAAAACTTTGTACATGCGCTTGAAAAAAAAAAATAAATAAATTCTTACAGGTCATTGAAGTGGATCCGGATCAATTGCCGGAATGCTCCGAGGTGTTCAGCATACTGCTACAGGAGCGTGCGCCACTGCACGTCTGGGTCAATGTGGCGGTAAGTGATGCACACAATTAACAAAATCCACATGGTTATATATATACATATATATTCGTCTTCAGTTGGCGTACTACAAGCAAAAGAAGACGGATGATTTTATTACGCTGCTGGAGGCAGCTCGAGAAAAGGGCACCCTCGACTATCGTGACTTTAAGACGGATCAGATGCGTGCCCTGGACATGCTCGCCGCCCACTATGTGCAGGAGGCGTATCGGGAGAAGTCCAAGGATAAGAAACGAGAACTGTTCATGAAGGCTACCAACTTGTACACGAATGCAGACAAGATTATTATGTACGATCAGAGCCATTTGCTGGGTCGCGCATATTTCTGTCTGCTCGAGGGCGATAAAATGGATCAGGCGGATGCGCAATTTAATTTTGTGCTCAATCAATCGCCATCGAATATTCCATCGCTGCTGGGCAAGGCGTGCATTGCGTTCAATCGCAAGGATTATCGCGGTGCAATGGCCTTCTATAAAAAGGCACTGCGCACAAATCCCAATTGTCCGGCTAATGTACGGATTGGCATGGCCCACTGTTTCCTTAAGATGGGCAATGCGGAGAAGGCCAAGTTGGCCTTTGAGCGTGCCTTGCAGCTGGATCAGCAATGTGTTGGTGCCCTGATCGGTCTGGCTGTCCTAAAACTAAATCAATTGGAGCCGGAATCCAATAAGTTGGGCGTTCAGATGCTCTCGAAGGCCTACACCATTGACAATGCCAATCCCATGGTCCTTAATCATTTGGCCAATCATTTCTTCTTCAAGAAGGATTACCAGAAGGTGCATCATCTCGCTTTGCATGCCTTCCACAATACCGAAAACGAAGCAATGCGTGCCGAGAGCTGTTATCAATTGGCACGCAGCTTTCATGCCCAAAGCGATTATGATCAGGCCTTTCAGTACTACTATCAATCCACACAGATTGCTCCAGCGCACTTTGTGCTGCCCCACTATGGACTCGGGCAGATGTACATCTATCGCGGCGATACGGAAAATGTAAATATCAATTCAATTTATCAATCTTTCAAAACTCATTCATCTTATTTACAGGCAGCTCAGTGCTTTGAAAAGGTGCTCAAGATTCAGCCAGGAAACTATGAAACAATGAAGATTCTTGGTTCACTATATGCGCACTCCAATTCGCAGTCGAAGCGCGACATGGCCAAGACTCATCTGAAGAAGGTCACCGAACAGTTTCCCGAGGACATTGAGGCCTGGATTGAGTTAGCCCAGATCTTGGAGCAAAATGATCTTCAAGCATCATTGAATGCTTATGGCACTGCTTCGAGTATATTGCGAGACAAGGCCAAGTATGAGATTCCGGCGGAGATACAGAATAATGTTGCCTCATTGCATTATCGTCTGGGCGATCTGAAAATGGCTAAGAAGACACTCGAATCAGCACTTACGCATGCCAGCTCCGAAATGGACAAGGATGTCAAGTATTACGAGTCCATCCAGGTGACAATGAAGTACAATCTGGCTCGTTTGAACGAGGCAATGAGCAGCTTCGATGTTGCTGACAAACTGTACAAGGAGATTCTCAAGGAGCATCCCAATTATATTGATTGTTATTTGCGTTTGGGTTGCATGGCCCGTGACAAGGGTTTGATCTTTGTCGCCTCGGATTTCTTCAAGGATGCTCTCAATATCAACAACGATAATCCGGATGCCAGATCCCTGTTGGGCAATTTGCATTTGGCCAAAATGCAATTCGCTCTTGGCCAAAAGAACTTTGAGACCATACTCAAAAATCCGGCTACTGGCTCCGATTCTTATTCATTGATAGCTCTGGGCAACTTTTCGCTCCAGACACTACATCAACCCAGTCGCGACAAGGAGAAAGAGCGCAAGCATCAGGAGAAGGCTTTAGCCATTTACAAGCAGGTGAATAACTTTTCTTTAACCTGCTCCAATTCATTTGTAACTCCCAGAGATTTCCGCTTTCTAGGTTCTACGCACTGATCCCCGAAATATTTGGGCCACCAATGGCATTGGCGCTGTCCTGGCTCACAAGGGTTGTGTGATCGAGGCACGCGACATCTTTGCCCAGGTGCGTGAGGCGACGGCAGACTTTTGCGATGTCTGGCTGAATATCGCACACGTGTATGTGGAGCAGAAGCAATATATTAGCGCCATACAGATGTACGAGAACTGCCTGAAGAAGTTCTACAAGCACAACAATGTCGAGGTTATGCAATATCTGGCACGCGCCTATCTGCGTGCCAATAAGCTGGTGGAGGCGAAGTCTGTGCTGCTTCGTGCGCGTCGTGTTGCTCCACAGGATACGGTGTTGTTGTTTAACATTGCCGTTGTTCTATCCCGTCTGGCTATGGCCAGACTCAAGGATGAAAAGTCCACCCTGGAGGTGGTGCTGCAGGCAGTACACGAACTGGAACTCGCACACAAGTGAGTAGCCGCAGAGGAGTTAACCTTAATGAACTTATATATAACTCATTTATGTCTAGATACTTCCAATATCTGTCCGTGCATGGAGACAAGACGCGTTTCAATATTGAGGTCGCTGGCGTGGAGGCGAACACGTGTCAGGATCTGCTCTCACAGGCCCAGTACCATGTGGGTCGTGCACGTCGCATTGACGAGGAGGAGCGCACATTGCGCCGTCGCCAGGAGGAAGAGCGTGAGGCTTTCAAATTGAAGATTGCCCAGCAACGCAAACAGCGCGAGGAGGAGGCACAAACATCGCGTGATCAGCTGTTGGCCAAACGACAGGAGTACGTGGAGAAGACCAAGAATTTGCTCATCATTGCGGATGCGCCCACCGAAAGGGAGCGCAAAAAGGGCAGCGGACGTCCGCGCAAGGATGACTACATCTCTGGGTCGGACAGTGGCGATGGAGCACCACGTGATGGTGCTGAACGTTCCACCAAGAAGAAGAGCAAGGGTGAACGCAAGAAGGGCAGTGGACGCAAGCGCAAGTCAGAGAAGTATGAGAGCGATAGCGATGAGGAATCCGCCGGTGGCAATAGAGACAATAAACAGAAGAAGAAGAAGCAGCAAAAGAACGCCAAGGACTCCAAGGAGAAACTGTCTGCAAAGCAGCGTCTCAAAATTGTCTCCAAAGAGACAATATCGACGAGCGAATCCGAAAGCGATGGCAAGCGTAGTCGCAGCAGAAGCAGGAGCCGGAGTCGACGGGCAAGCAAGTCCGGCAGTCGCAGTGGCAGCCGCTCCGGCAGCGCCAGTGGCAGCAGCAGAAGCCGTTCCGGCAGCAGAAAGAGCGGCAGTCGTAGCCGTAGTCGCAGTGGCCATCGCTCCGGAAGTGGCAGTGGCAGCGATCGTGGACGCAAGCGTAGCAGGAGTCACAGTGGTAGTGGCAGTGGCAGCGGCAGTGATGCAGTTGCGCATCGCAAGCGACCCAAGAATCGCATCGAATCTGGCGGCGAATCGAATAAGTCACGTTCACGCTCCAGATCTCGCTCCAAGTCCGGCTCACGTTCACGCTCTAGATCAGCATCCGGATCACGTTCTCGCTCCCGCAGTCGATCCAAGGGTAGATCAAAGTCACGATCCCAATCACGTTCACGCTCTCCGTCGCGATCCCGTTCGCGCTCCCGCTCGAAATCCAAGTCGCGTTCACGTTTGCGATCCCGTTCTGGTTCTGGTTCGCGTTCTCCTTCGCGCAGCCGTTCACGTTCCGGTTCGCCAGCTAAGAATTGAGCTCTTGATCAAACCGAACTTGAACTTTAAACTTATTTGTATATTGTGACTTAATGGATTGCAAATAAACTTAATGTGTTGCAACAAACGAAACTTGTTAACTAATTATGATAAATAGCTTTCGATGGCGACATATCTAATCACATTTGTTTTTGGAATAAAAGAACATATCTTTATTGAGTCACCTATAAAATTATCTACGGCATTAACAGCCTTAAACTAATTACCACTTTTGTCCATAACTATTTGTAGTTTTTAAAATGTTTCGTTTAAATAATATTAAAGATTAGGCAACAATTGGCTAAATAGGATGATGCATTTAGTTCAAATGCTGTTTGATCATATTGCTGACAATAGTTGCCATCGGTCTGGAATGGCGCAACACAAAGGCGTGTGCAATGCCCCTGGTGTCCAACACTGCATCCACTTGTGGAAACTCCTGTTTCAGCTGTTCATAGTACGAAACGGGCACCCAGCCGTCTGTGGTGCCATAATAGAATTTGAGCAGTGGCAAATGCTTTTCGAGTAGTTCTTTTTGTAGAAAGCGTACACGTGACATTTCATCGTCGGCTAGAAAAATAACCTTTTCCGCCACCGATGGCTTAGTGTATTTGAGTGCGGTGCCAATGAAATGCTTGGGTATGGAGAAGAGTAAAAAGTAGATTTGTATAAAAAAGATACGCAACCAAACGGGCAGCGCATTGAAAAGATTAAAGAAAACATAGCCAAACACGGAATATAGTGGCATGGCAATCTTAGTGAATGTCCAGCCATTGGGTGATTCAATCATTCGCTCCACGGTGGGGAATAACATGTAGCACTTTTTGACACGATTCCTTAACTCCGGTTCTTCGAGCAGCTGCAGTATCATCCAGGCGCCAATTGAATGTCCAATGAGATGGATTTTGACATGACTTGGCACGTACTTCCTGATAAAGTCAAGCTTGTGCGCAATCTGTCCGTTCAGATTGAAGAGTTCCTCGTTGCCACTTAGCTGGGGCACCTCCCGAATGCTGCCCGTTGCCGGATCATCATGGCCAGCGTGACCTACAAACGTTTTTAGATATGCTAAGGGCTCTTGGAAGCGCATTTCAATTACTCACCTATCACCCAGACGGGCAAGTTTTGTCCATCGGAGCTAAGCTCCTTCTGTAGTGCGCCACCGAACTCCGTGTAAAAGCCAGGCAAACCCGGATTACCCGTTATACACAGAACTAGCTCTTGGACATCGTTTAATGACTCCTCAATCCACTTGCCCCACGTAAAGATGTGCGTGGGTATATTATTTATATTGACAAAGGCCTCCTGCATTCTGTTAGCGTGGCAGCGAACTGTTGAAAATCAATGATTTTCCACTTTCTCACCACACAACACTAAACGTAGCCCAATTTAAAGCAACCGGTTTTGTTTGTATTAGCTAATTTGCTTAAGAGCCGTTATCAGATTTTGAATTTCAGTTGCGCGCTTTATCCAGTATTATCAACGATAAAATGCGTGTGTGCCTTGTTTCTGCTTATTCAAGTCTAATTACACAAAGAGTTCAGAGTTCAGTCATCAGTCTTAGTTGCCGGCAATAATTTGCTAACGGAGCAGTGGGGCTGTCCACTCTCCCAAAATCCATACAATACATCGCAGTCATACTTGAAGTTGTTTTTAGTTTCAAAAAACGACATTTGTTATTGTGAAAATAGTTTTTAATTTATTATTTTGCATACTTAGATACAAAACCGAAATTCTTTTTCATGTCATTTATAGCACACGAATTAATCGATATCAAAAACCATTGCGATTTGCGAAAAGTATGAAAAGCTTGCAAATCGGTTGGCAGCACTATAATTGTTTGTTGGTTTCTTTTGTTATTGTCTTTGCGGTTTTGATTTGTTATAATTTGTTATTTTTTTAATAGACCAGAAATTTCTGTCAACATTTAAGCAACATTCCGGTTCGAAGCACACTTAATGAGCTGCTAAAAATAAAAATAGCCACAATTTTAACTCTACGTTCAAAACGGACGGACGAAGCCCACTAAAAGCCAATCGCCTATGTTAAATGCAAACGCATCTGTGTGCGTGTGTGGAGCCAATAAAAGAAAATCAACAAAGTCAAATCATTTGTTGTAGCCGCAAAGAATGTTTCTACCCTGCAGCTTTCTCGAATATTCTCTGAGTCCATAGTAAACTGAACTATTACCGCGAATGAACCAGCAGCAACAACAACAACAAAAACGGAATACAACGAAAACAACAACAAACCGATAAGCTAGAATTCAAAAGGAGGAGCTGAGGAGAAATGGAATTATATTGCTGGGGCAATGCATCGCATGGTCAGCTTGGTCTTGGCGGCATTGAAGATGAACAAGTAAGCGCTGAAGCCAGATAACCCACTAAAGACTATAGTTTTACTTATTGCTTTATATAGATTTTGACGCCGAGTAAAATACCGTGGCAGCCGGATTCGGCTGTTAATCAGATTGCCTGCGGATTTCGGCATACGCTCTTTCTCACTGCAAGCGGAAAGGTGTATGCGTGCGGAAGTAACGATTATGCGCAGCTTGGACATGAATTACCCACCAAAAGGCCACGTATGTCGCCATTTCGTATGTACAAATCTTCCATTCTTGTTGTTGAACACTCGTCTCTCTCCTCACCCCACCCTCATCATCACAATGTCGTGCAATTCAGTCAAAACCACATTTAGCTCATGCCATTCATTGTTGCTGCCTTTTCGTTTGCAGTGCAGATACCCGAGTTACAGGATTATGTGATAACGCAAATTGCCTGCGGCACGCATCATTCGATGGCTCTCACCGAATGGGGACAGGTGCTTAGCTGGGGCGATAACGAATGTGGTCAGCTGGGCCATGCCAGAGATCAGCAGCTTGTACCGCTAGCAAAAATAGTGCGTGCTCTTGTCTCCAAGACGGTTGTACAAATAGCCTGCGGTAACAATCATAGTTTAGCGCTGACGTGTTGTGAGTAATTCGGCGTAGACGCTAATTGTTTAATTCGGCGTGGACGCTAATTGTTTAAACACTTACAACATTAACAGGTGGCGAGCTGTATGCGTGGGGCTCGAATCTCTATGGCCAGCTGGGCGTTAAATCACCCAGTGAGCTGGTTCAGAGCAACACTCCCCTGCAACTGACAACGCTGCTGGGCATTCCAGTGACGGCCATTGCATGTGGCGGCAATCACTCGTTTCTCATCTCAAAGTCAAGTGCGGTGTTTGGCTGGGGACGCAACAATTGCGGCCAGTTGGGCTTGAACGATGAGACGGATCGTGCCTATCCGACGCAGTTGAAAACGTTACGTACGCTTGGAGTGCGTTATGTGGCTTGCGGTGAAGAGTTTTCGGTCTTCCTAACGAGCGAGGGTGGCGTGTTTACGTGCGGTGCTGGTGCATATGGCCAGTTGGGTCACGGCTTCAGCTCCAATGAGATGCTGCCACGCATGGTCATGGAGCTAATGGGCAGCACCATATCGCAGGTGGCCTGCGGCAATCGACATACTCTCGCAATGGTGCCGGCACGTGGTCGCATCTATGGCTTTGGTTTGGGTAGCTCCGGTCAGCTGGGCACGCGGAATACCAAAAGCATTAATCTACCTCAGTTGGTCATCGGACCTTGGGTGTCGCCAAGCGGTTCAGCATTGCTGCTGTCTAGCAATGCACAGATTGCCGTTGTCATTCATCAGATCTTCTCGGGTGGCGATCAATCCATTGTGACCACATCGCACTATGTGGACAAGGAGCCGCCAGTCGATTGTCGAGTCTATGGGTAAATCGTTTTTAGTTTCAAAAATTCATTAATTATATATATTGCATTTCATTTTGCAGACCAAAATCACAGATTTTGGTGCTTACGGAGGAGGCAACGAATCAATGTGCATGCTTCAAGGCGGACGATCAGAGTGATTTGGATTTATTGAATTCCATGGAGCTAATATTCAAGAGTCAAGCCTGTCTAAATGGTTCGTTTCTTATAGAGGACAAACACTATGGCTGCTCCTCCCGCAACTATGGCCTCGATCTAAAAGCTGCCCAGCTAGCATTTGATAATCTACGCAAGGTGGAGAATCAGAGCATCAAACAGGTGGTTAGTATGGTGACTGATACAAAAAGTACATTAGGTTATAAAGTGAATCTTATTTTAGATCTGGGACAATCTAACAAAGGAACTGCTTGGTTCGCTGGTACCCTCACCGGCGGATGTGGAGAGTATGCGTTTATATTTATTGCTGCCACTCTATCATGAGTTTGTGAATTCCAAACACTATAAGACACTGCATGTACCCTTTGCGAATGCCACCTTTAAGCTGACCGAGAATCCACGCAAGGTGCTAGAGAAATGGTGGGCTCAGACACCCATCGATTACTTTGAGAATATGGTTAACACTTTTTTGCATGTCACAATGCACATCATTAGCTTTAAGATGGGCATCGAGGTTACCAATGAAAACGAGCCACGCCAGAAAAGGGTATGTATTCGGTTTGAACTTTGCCAGATTTTGTCTAATGTCAAACGTGTTGCTTTTAGTTGTTGCCGTACAACAGTGATTTGGAGTCTGTGCTACGAATGTTGGACCATTTATGTAGCGTCAATAATCAGCGCGATGAGCGTCTAAACTATCAGCTTTTCCACTGGCCAGATTTGTCAGATTATGTGGATGTACAGCAAGAGTATCTGCGCTGGATAGTATCGGATTCAGCAAGCGAATTTAATATCTGCAATTTTCCATTCCTTTTTGATGCGTCGGCAAAAACAGCGCTGCTTCAAGCGGATCAGGCGCTTCAAATGCACTCGGCCATGTCGAACGCTGTTAACAATGTGCGTTATAACAATTTATATACACGTTACCTATATTCAAAACAATTCTCTGTTCCCTTAAGGCATTTTACAATCTGCTTAACTATGGCCACGTTTCGCAGTATATTGTTTTGAATGTAACGCGAGAGAATCTGGTGCAGGATTCGCTGCGTGAATTGGAGCGCTATAGTCAAAGTGATCTTAAGAAGCCGCTTAAAATCAAATTTCACAACGAGGAGGCCGAGGATGCGGGTGGCGTCCGTAAGGAGTTCTTTATGCTGCTGCTAAAGGATCTCATCGATCCCAAGTATGGCATGTTTAAACAGTTTGAGGATTCGCACGTTATGTGGTTTGCAGACATCACTTTTGAAACGGAGAACATGTATTTCCTAATTGGTGTCCTTTGCGGCCTGGCCATATATAATTTTAACATCATTAACCTTCCCTTTCCCCTGGCTCTGTATAAGAAACTCCTTAAGAAACCTGTTGATTTAAGTGATTTACGTGAGATGTCCCTAACAGAGGCAAACTCGCTGCAAGCGCTGCTCGACTATGAGGGAGATGACTTCAAGGAGACATTTGACTTATCGTTCGAGATATCGCGCGACATCTACGGAGAGTCCGAGACTCAACCACTAAAGCCCAACGGCAGCGACATTGCTGTCACCCTGGAAAACAGGTGAGCTGCATTGAAAGTTAAGTGTGTTTCCATCTTAGCTAATCACTATATTGCTTTCAGGGAGGAGTTTGTAAATCTCTATGTTGATTTTATATTCAATAAATCTGTGGAGGTGCATTATCGCGCGTTCCACGAGGGTTTTATGAAGGTATGCTCGGGACGTGTACTGCAAATCTTCCAGCCCGAGGAGCTGATGGCTGTTGTCGTTGGCAATGAGGAATACGATTGGCAGGTGCTCGAGGACAATTGCGAGTACAAGAATGGTTATACGTCCGGTGATGAAACGGTAAGTATATTTTATCTATCAGACAATAAGACAAAATGTTAGATATTTGAATTGTATTTATAGGTGAAATGGTTCTGGGAAGTATTTCACGAACTTACTGAAGCGGAGAAGAAAAGTTTTTTGCTTTATTTGACGGGCAGCGATCGTATACCCATCCAGGGAATGAAAGCCATAAAGATAGTTATTCAACGTACACCCGATGAACGCTTCCTGCCAGTAGCACATACATGCTTTAATCTATTGGATCTGCCAAGATATAGGACCAAGGAACGACTCAAGTTTAAGCTGCAGCAAGCAATACAACAAACACAGGGCTTTAGTCTGATCTAATCATTTCATCATCATAAGTGTTGTCGATAATGTGAGAGTGAAAAAGTGTACACATATTTTGCAGAATTTTAAAACACATTTCGCATTTTACCTAAAAAAAGAAAATTTTAAAGATAAAACACAATTTATTTTCAGCAATCAAAAATCAACTGGAACAATAATGTGTTATTTAGCTTTAGTAAATGTTTTTAGCATAGTTAACGTATTGTTATAATAATTATTTGGTGAAAACAACAATAAAAAAGAAGTATGAAAAGTTGAATTGAAAGCGAATTTGTCAATTTGATCATTTGCTTGTTAGTCGGAGTTGCCACCTGCACACATTAAGAGCGCATCCAATCGATAAACGATTTATAAGTTATCAAACGACGCATCGCCAATGTTGCTTTTTTGTTGTTTTTTGTGCGCCGTGGTGAGCTATGCAAAATGTGGCGGCAAAACGAACGCCGCACTTCAGTTAGGTTTTAACTTTGGCAAGGTGCGCGTGTTGTCTCGCCGGTGTTTTGTGTTTAATATTAATGTCATTTCAGCTGGCAGCTCAAGAACATTTGTTTTTTTGGGCGTATGTCAATTTAAATGCAGAACGCGTGCCAACAACAACAACAGCAACAACATAACAAGTGTTCGCGGCCATAGAAGCAACAAGTGTAGATTTTTCGTAACATTTTTTGGGACGTCGCGGCGGCGGGTCAAGCTAACGGTACACCAAATCGAAAAAGAAATTCAAACAACTGCAGACAGTGAGTGAAATTATATTTGTACTTGCTTTCATTTATCAAACATGCCTAGATATTTATTGACTACCAACTCCTGTCACACTTAATTGACCAACTTATTAATGAACCATACTTAGTTGCGGCAAAGCTGCAGTTTTTGCATATGAATCTAATCTCTGTTTGGCATCCTTAATGGTTGACAGTTGACAAATGCATGCGGCACAGTAAACGCCAAACACGAAATAAAAAGAAGAGTTACAAAGATCGTCGCAAAAAGCGGTTCTGCCGGTTTAACCATGTCGTGCATCCATCCGTTGTTTGCTACTTGGCTGGCTGGCTGGCTGGCAGCGCGACTTTCTTTCCTTTTGCACAATTTGAACTTGGACACCGAAAACAAAAAAAAAAACGAGCACAAATCTGGTTTATATGTTTATATTATGGGTCTAATAAAGCGGCATTTATGTTATGCGGCGGCTGCCTCTTTGCCTGTCTCTCTTTGGTGGTGGTTTGTCTTGCAACAACAACAACAGCAACACCAACATCAACACCTTAGCACCTCCAGCGAGCTATCTTACATTTGCTTTTAGGCGACTGCTTCGCTTCCTGGACACTTCCTTTCGCATGCCTCCTCCTCTTCCTGCGTTTGTTAATTTTGTTTGCACTCTTTTTACAGCAGGAACAAACACAAACAAAATGCGGGTCAACTTTTACCACACGACAGTGTCGTGGTTTCCGATTTTATAAACCGCACATAACAATATTGTACTCACATATATGCATGTGTATGGAAATGTTTATGCCCCCCCTCCTGTTTGCAATTTGTATTGAATTTCATTTTCAATTTCAATTTCAATGGCTTGCGCTCTATTGATTTGACCCATTTTTGCAATTGTGGCAATCTGTGGCAATAAGAGGCTAAGCCGCTTAGGCTGCAAACTTTGGCGATCGTCAAAAATATATATTTTGTTTCGCTTCCCCCCCTCTCTCAGCTCTACAGCTGTGCAAACAAAACACAACACAACTCCTCCTCGTACCGCCCTCAACAGAGCGTTACCCTCAATGTCATTGCCTCATAGGCACTTTTTATACCCTGATCCCATTAAAAATGGGAAAAAGGGTATAATGAAGTTGTGCAAAAGTATGTAACAGGCAGAAGGAAGCATCTCCGACCCTATAAAGTATATATATTCTTGATCAGCATCAACAGTCGAGTCGATATAGCCATGTCCGTCTGTCCGTCCGTCCGTCCGTCCGTATGTATGAGCCAACCGATCTCAGAGACTATAAGAGCTAGAGACTGTAGATTTCGAACTTAAGCTCGCCTAATCCCTAGGCAGTACAAGTTTGTTTCCGATTTTCGATAACTCTTCCCGTTTCCGATATACACATGGGATCGATAACGAAAAAATCTTGAATTTGGAAAACTTTGAGATGCAATTTGAATTATAAAACAAAATAATGACAATCTGTGAAATTTTTATCGAAATCGGATAATAAACACCGGAGATATGGGACATTGAAGTTTTGTATGCAGTATGCTGTATGCGCGTACACATACACACACATACTTGCAAGCACTGACTGTACGCGGAAAGTATAGGGATCAGGGTATCGTCTAGTCGGGATATCTCGACTAGAGCCTTCTTACTTGTTTTTTTGTAACAAGTTGCCAACTCAAAAAGAAGCGCTTCTAATGGCAATGATGTAATTCTCTTGCATACAAATCTTGAACAATGAGCAAACAAAAGACTTCGTAGTTATACTTAATTTGGAGCCCTCGAAAAATTGCACGCATATTAGTTTGCTTAATTGTATTATTTTTGAACGAGCTTTGTCATGTGCATAAATCTTTGTGTGTGTTTTGGTGGTTTGTCTTTGATATATCAGATATTGATTTGTGTTAATTACGAGCTGGCAACATTTTTGTTTTATGACCGCATTTGAAAGTTATCGGCACATCGTTATCTATCTGTCGGCTTCGACTAAAATGTCATTGATAAACAAAAAATAAAGTTATTCTTGCTTTTTGTTCGCTTGAACTCTAATGTTGGTTTTCTGATACAGGGTGCTACAATCTTTTTTGTTCTTTGTTGAATAATCAAAGTACTTGAGCAATGGGCATTTATGGCATTGGCTTTCCAAGCAAATATTACTTCAGATAAGATTATGATCATGTATGGGGCCTGTCCATTTAATGACTCATTCGTTAAGCTTTTCCAAACAGACACAACTGTGAACGTGATCATTATCGAGGCCGACGTGACAAATGTGTACCCTACAAACAAAAAAAAATTACAATAAAAACGTGATTTATTTTGAATCAGAAAAACAAAATTTGATGATCTCAACCGATACAAATAGAAACAGATAATATATATTTAGAAAATATTAAGCAAAACCTAACATTTTCTTCAACTTGTTACCCATTGTAAGTTCTTAGAAAGACAATAAAAAAAAGCCCGTTTGTCATAAATTTTGATTACGCCGGTACGATGGCAATAATATAACACTTTTGCACGGCTGCATGCAGTTAAAACTTACTTCTTTTTTTTTTGACACTTGGCGATCCATTGTTGAAATGGCTGTCGGTCGAACCACAACGTGAATGGTTTTTGTTTTGTGTGTTTGGAGCTTAAGATTACCAAATCGCCGGCGAGACCAAAGTGTCAACTAAGGGCTTTTTCGTAGAAGTCGTAAGAAAGAAAACGAAGCTAAACATCGGGTTACACAAGACAAAAAGTCTGGTTTTTAAGCACCAATTAAAAGAAGAAGAAAAAGGTAAATACGAAACAGCTTTGTGTTCATTTTTTGCAATTGCAAATCAAACTTGCGTTCAAGTTCAGTCATCAAGCGAAATATGTTTGAAAATCAGTTGCTTATTGTTTTTTATATCCATTTTTTTTTTTTTATTATTATTTTGTGTTGAACCAAAAAAAAAAAAACTTGCTATGCGTCAGACGTGGCTTCAATGGATTTGCTGGACGAATGTGAGTCAGCAAAGCAAAGCCAAAGATTGTTCCCCGATTTCTTGTTTGCCTTTTTTGCATACATACATATATATACTATATACATACATATATAATGAAGGCGTGTGTGCGTTTTTAATTCAAGAGCCCGAACAACTTACGATCATTAAGAGCAGAGTCGGCCATTGACGCGGTTTCTTGTTGTTGGTTGAAGGCATATGGCGTTATCGATTTGTTATTATAGCATCTCAAGTTGCCAACACTTTGAAATATTTAAAGATCAACTTGTTTAACATTTTTTGTGAATTACTTTTGTGTTTGAGATATTTGGAGATATACATAAATGCATGCCTTAAGTTTTCAGGGAGTTGGAGAGGTCGTCTAACTCGTAAGACTTGTTTAAAACAATATAAATATTAAATTTTATGGGTTAACTAAATTTTTTGATCTTAAAGCTTGAAGAGAAAATATTCAAATCAGCGTTTATAGGTTTTTGATAATTTTTCTAAAATTTTCTATCGGCTCAAAATTCCAATACGAAAATTGAAGAAAAAACTCAGCTTGAAGTAACAAAAACATTTAAGATTACCTTTAAATTATTTAATTTTCTTTAAGTAGGTCAAATTCTAAGTCTAGTTATCCTAAACCCTAGCCACATTGAGTAGCTGATAGAGGGGCAATAAATTGCCATTGGACTTGCCAGGCTGAAGATTGCTGGAGGAGGCCAAAACGCGTGCCTGATAGCTGCCGGAGCGTGCAGTGAGCTCAGGCTGAACGAGAGACTCAGGATCACCCTCTTCGTTTTCCGTGGAGCGATAGAATGGGAAGCCAGGGTAACCAGGATAACCAGGGTAGTAGCCAGGATAGCCGGGATAGATGGGATAGCGTGGGAAACCAGGATAGCCAGGATAGCCGGGGTAGCCGGGAAAGCCAGGGCCAGGAAAACCAGGAAAGCCAGGGTTGCCAGGGATACCAGGGTTGCCAGGGATACCAGGGATACCAGGATTGCCAGGGAAGCCAGGATTGCCAGGGAAGCCAGGATTGCCAGGATACCAATGACCCCAGCCATAAGGCCAAGGATTATAGGGCGGTTGCCAGGGACGTGGTGGTGGCTGTGATGGTATCTGAGGATAACCCGGCCATGGATAACCGATTCCCTGTGGACCTTGACGGGGCTCGTCTGGAGAATAATAGTAATGGTGTTGATGTTGTACTGCCGGTTTAGATGGGGGTGGGGTTGAGGTCTTCGAGCCCGAGCTGACAAAGTGTTTGCCAAAGCCAGCCTTACCGATCGACGTCAATAGGTTATCGTCGATGTTGCGGGTCGAATCCTCACCGATGCCACCTCCACTGGCAATGATGCCACCCGGCAGCTGATGTTGCGTCTGTTGCGGATTGTCGCTGCGTGCCTGGGCCAGACTTGATTGCAGTGGCGACTTATCCTGGAAGCTAAGGCCACTGCCCAGCAATGACAGGAGCACTGTGAAAATGATTTCGTATTCGATTGCCATAGAGATTCTAGTTTGGTTTGTCTATCCACTTACCTATCCA
The DNA here is from genome assembly GCA_035044465.1 of Scaptomyza tumidula. Taxonomy (NCBI): domain Eukaryota; kingdom Metazoa; phylum Arthropoda; class Insecta; order Diptera; family Drosophilidae; genus Scaptomyza; species Scaptomyza tumidula. The sequence continues at coordinate 7,832,890 of JAWNNW010000442.1, read as the reverse complement.
AAGCATAGATGCTCTATGTTCCATGACCGTTTGTGGAATGTATGCTGCGGTTGCATCGATTCAACCTTTATATAGCAATTTCCCCGCCCACTCACCAGCTGCAGAGTGCATCTTCTTTAACGATTTTCTATTTTCACGTTTTTCTCATTAGAATATTTTGTTGGATGTTCTGGATTCCGACCCAAATTCGAAGACGTTTGCTTTCTCTCCACGGTCAAGCCCACTATTTTTAAGTTCTTTGTAGTAGATGTGTCTAAAAATATCAGTTGCCTTATTTGCATATTCTTTTGTTTACATTCATTTTAGAACTGAATGCATTCTTGTAATCTTAAGCTAAGCTGATCAATCTAAACAATCGATTCTCCAGAGCTTTATTTTCATTATGAGTGTGCTCGATTGCCTCGCGGGAGTTCAACAGCCCCAACATAATCTTGTGTGTCTGGAGCGTCGCTTGAGAAATTACGTCATTCTGTCTGTCGACCCTTTTCAGCTTTTTTGTTGACTGGTTTTCTCAAGCAGGTTGCCCCTGTTCATGTACGGACTTAACTGTCACCTAGAGGTCAATAATATGTGAGATAAATGGAACAGTTTTATTAAGCTTAAGCAATAAACAAACCAGTTCATTTTACTATTCTTGCAAGGAACCAACGAAAGGTAGGTGCTCAAGGTGTTCCCAATTAAAAATAAATAAAACTCTATAGTAAACAATTCGTACTCAGAATTCTACCCGTATAATGTGTCAATGACATTTAAGAATTCCTTGAAAAAAACTAACTATTTACTTTTGACGTACTTTGCAAATAGTTGGTGAGATATTTGAAACTTTTTTTTCAAAAATAATAAATATTTATGGGTGTTTTAAATCTCCATATCAGCTAAAGTTAATGGTTAGTAACAATAACGTAAACTATTTCTTATGATAATAGCTACAAAAGTATTAAAGGTTTATAGGCAAATAGTTAAATTAAGTAAGCTATGAAACAAACATTTACTTGTAGATAAGCTAAAAAGTTTAATCAAGTGAAATTTTAGAGATCAAGATACCTTTATACCATATTGTATGTATATGAATTGTAGAAAATCTTTTCAATTTCATATTTAAGTTGAAAATGTTAAGAATATTATAATATAAATCAAAAAGAAACATTCCTAAAGACTTTGGTCATTGCTATTTATATAACATGCTTTAAAACAAACAAGACTTTACTGATACTGTTTGTTGTGTATGGGCATGGATGATTCTGGGACATGGAATTTAGCACATCAGAGCAGAAGCACATTGTGTAATTAGTTAAACATGTCATTGTTTTTTCCACAAACTGATAGCACGTCGAACATGTGTAAATACCCCATCACCTTTTTACAATAACATATACTACCCTATACTACTCTATAAGAAACGTAGCAATGAACAAATATAAAATGCACTGAATAACTTATATTTTTTTTGGGTACTATACTGATAAGAGCACCAAATGGACCGAATACGGAACTGGACTTCCGTTAATGGCCTCTATATGCATATAGTATATATAGTTCTAAAGCTTATGACTCAATATGCAGTTCAGAATTCTAAAAAAATGCCTCAGTTCGTTTCTGTTACTTGAACTGTGATCATATTACACTCGCTAGTTTCTTAAGTGATTTGTTAAAAGATGAAATCAATCTAGTTATATTACGATTAACGGCTTAATAACTTTCTGTTTGTTGAAGATACGCGATTGTCTTTAAACTGAGCAACGTCTTCCAAGAGATTCTTATACAAGTGATCATATTTAAATCGCGAGTTTCTTAAGTAAAAGATGAAATTTTTCTAGTTACATTACGATAAAAGGCTTAATTACTTTCTGTTTGTTAAAGATACGCGATTGTCTTAAATTTGAGTCATCTTTGTCAACGTCTTTAAACGACTTTCAAGAGATCGGTTTTTTATTTTATATAGTGCATATATAGTATGTAGAGAATGTCATTTGCGTGAATGCGAGCTAAAAACGTAAACGCACTATCTAATCGGCGGCTGATTGGGCCATTCTTTGGCTCTTTCTGGGAGTGCTCTCCGTGTATGTAGCTAAATCGTTAGTTGATAACGACGCACGACTACAAATACAACGACAAATATACAGCAATTGAATATTGATGGTTAAAACGTTATTGCCAACTCCAGATCCAGTTAGTTTGCCAACGCAGTCGTTGATGTGCGGAATATGTGCGAAACCTGACAGTATTCAAAAACTATCTCAAAAGACAGTGTGTTTAAAGTGCATCGAAACTGACAAGGATAAATCATAAACAAACACACTCCAAACATGGCAAGGTATATAAAACAAAAGTAGCCAATACAAACTTATCTAGGGCACTAATTGGCCTGGTTCTAGTATGTGTACTGTCTTGTTGTCTGATTAAGAAAAATACTCAAGTGTCAATTTGGAGTGCTTACATCACGCTATCAATATCAGGGAGAGTTGTTCAGCAATTTCCGTTTGCAATTTTCCCTGCACGTTCTAATGGTATACTCCCCAAACTGTACATAATCCGGTAATGAAAAGAAAGAAAAAAAAAAAGAATTGCGTAATCGTCGCATTTGGATTTGTCAAACCTCATATCAACAAAAAACTGTTGCCTATAATAAAATATAGAACCAATAACCCAAGCATTTCAGTAGAGATATGAAATATGGCATTGATAAGCTGGAATGTCAATTGCACCTAGCTGACTTTTTGGATCTATTTTAGGAATGTTTTCATTAAATATTTCTCTTATATATCTCTTATATATATATGTCAATTAACTGATTCATTCATTTTTGATGCATATATTCAAATTTTACTTATCTAAAATACATATTTATTTAATTTAACTTGATTCCCTTAATTACTTGCAAGCCATAAACTTGTTCGTAAAAATCTTATCAATCGGGCAAGCGTACGTCTTTGATTGTAGGTTGGCAATGGGTTTTTTTTTTGGTTTTAATCGAAACCAGCAACATTTGCCGATTAAAGGTTGCTTCTTTAGTCGTTAAGCACTTAAAAGCGAAGGTGGTTTTTGTGTACTTAAGAACATATCAAGTGGAATCACGCCAATACTATCTAAGAATCAAACAAAAATCTCTTTCTTCTAGCTTTACACCTTTACCCAACATGGAGACGGGCTTGCACGAACGCGATCGTGCGGGAGTCCAGGACTTTGTGCTGCTCGAGAACTATGAGAGCGAGGATGCTTTCATTGACAATCTCAAGAAACGCTTTCAGGAGAACCTAATCTATGTAAGATCTAAACTCTTTTCATTCTCTTAAACTGTCTTTTACTTCACTTACTCTTTCACTTTGTAACTCTCTGTTCTTTAACTCTATCTGTCTCTGTTTCTGTTTTCTATTTTCTTAAACGCATCCACTCCTCTAAAATGTTGTACGCAATATTTAGACGGGTTGCTGGATCTGTGTAAGCTCTTCTATCCCTACTGCTTGTCCACAAATCCATGCTTTCATATTAAACTAAATGTTATACTTTTCATTTACAGACCTACATCGGTCAAGTGCTGATCTCCGTGAATCCCTATAAGCAGCTGCCCATATACTCTGACACCCACATCAAGGAGTATAGAAACAAACACTTTTATGAGATGCCACCTCATGTGTAAGTCTTAAGAGAGAGATCATAACTGTTAATCCTTAACTAACAGTTAAATTGTCTTCTTTAGTTTCGCTGTAACGGATAATGCATTCCGTTCGCTGATCGAAGAGAATAGCGGTCAGTGTGTGCTCATCTCGGGTGAGAGTGGTTCCGGCAAGACAGAGGCCTCCAAGAAGGTGCTGCAGTACATTGCCGCCTGTTCCGGCCATCAGACGACTGTTGAGGGCGTCAAGGATAAGCTGTTGAAGAGTAATCCTGTGCTAGAGGCTTTCGGCAATGCCAAAACGAATCGCAATGATAACTCATCTCGATTTGGCAAGTACATGGACATTCAGTTTGATTTCAAGGGTGCGCCAATTGGTGGCAACATTCTCAACTATCTGCTGGAGAAGTCTCGTGTGGTGGCCCAAACGGCCGGAGAGCGTAACTTCCACATCTTCTATCAGTTACTAGCTGGCGCAGATGCAAACTTGTTGCAGGAGCTGAACTTGGAGCGTGCTCTCGATAGCTATAACTATCTAACCGATGGAGTAAGTCATTCAGGCTTATTGAATCTTCAATCATTACTAACTTCTTTGCGTTTCCAGGTTAAGGGCAGTGTAAGCAGCATTAATGATGCAGAGAGCTTCAAGCAGGTGCAGCAGGCATTGAGTGTTATCGACTTCAGTGCAGAGGAGCAGCGTGAGATCTTTGGCATTATTGGCAGCATTCTGCATCTGGGCAATGTGGCATTTACTGAGGTGGAGGGCAATGCCCAGGTGAATAGTCGTGATCTGATTGTCACCATCTCCAGGCTGCTGGGCGTGAATGCTAGCGAATTGGGCGCAGCTTTAACACATCGCACAATTGATGCTCGTGGAGATGTGGTTACGTCGCCACTCAATCATGAGCTGGCCATCTATGCCAGAGATGCGCTGGCCAAGGCTATTTATGATCGTATGTTCTCCTGGCTGGTGCAGCGTTTGAATATCTCGCTGCAGGCGAAGGAGACGCGTGGGGCGAAAAACCATGTGATGGGCATCTTGGATATCTATGGTTTTGAGATCTTCAAGAGGAATAACTTCGAGCAGTTCTGCATCAACTTCTGCAATGAGAAACTGCAGCAGCTCTTCATTGAGTTGACCTTGAAGTCAGAGCAGGATGAATATAGACGCGAGGGTATTGAGTGGATTCCAGTGGAGTATTTTGATAACAAAGTCATTTGCAATCTGATTGAGGAGAAGCATAAGGGTATTATATCCATACTAGATGAGGAATGTTTGCGTCCCGGTGAGCCCACCGATCGCACTTTCCTGGAGAAGCTTACCCAAAAGCTGGCCGAGCACCATCATTATGTGTGCCACGAGAAGGCACCCATTTCGGTGCAGAAGGTCATGGGACGTGATGAGTTCCGTCTGGTGCACTATGCCGGTGAGGTGACCTATAGTGTCAAAGGTTTCCTCGATAAGAACAACGATCTGTTGTTCCGCGATCTCAAGGAAACGTTGAGCAAGGCGGGCAACAACATTGTTCGCTCCTGTTTCCCTGAGCAAGAGCTGCGCAGCAAGAAGCGTCCAGAGACGGCCATAACCCAGTTCAAAACCTCGCTGAACAACCTCATGGATATCCTAATGTGCAAGGAACCCAGTTATATTCGCTGCATCAAGCCCAACGATCTGCAATCGGCAGGCATCTTTAACGATGAGTTGGTGCTGCACCAGGTCAAATACCTTGGTCTGATGGAAAATCTGCGAGTGCGTCGTGCCGGTTTTGCCTATCGTCGCACCTATGAACTGTTCCTGGAGCGCTACAAGTGCTTGAGCAAGTCCACCTGGCCAAACTACAAGGGCAACGGTGGCGCCAAGGCAGGCGTTCAAATGCTCGTTAAGGATTTGGGTTATACCAACGAACAGTTCAAGTTGGGCGAAACGAAACTCTTCATACGCTATCCCCGCACGCTCTTCGACACGGAGGATGCGTACCAGGCCAAAAAGCACGATATTGCGGCCATCATTCAGGCACACTGGAAGGGTCTGATCCAGAGACGCAAGTACCTGAAACTGCGTGCCCAGGTCATTATTCTGCAGAGCTACTGTCGCCGCCGACTGGCCCAGCAGGCAGCACAGACGCGTCGTGAGGCAGCTGTCAAAATACGCGCCTTCATCAAGGGATTCATTACGCGCAACGATCCGCCCAATGGCTACAATGAGGACTTCATTGCCAATGCGAAGCGTATGTGGCTGCTGCGACTGTCCAAGGAGCTGCCCAGCAAGGTGCTGGACAAGAGCTGGCCCTCATCGCCTGGACACTGCCAGGAGGCATCCACCTACCTACATCGTTTGCATCGCTTGCACTTGGCCAGGATCTATCGCCAGAAGTTGACGCCACATCGCAAGCGTCAATTTGAATTGAAGGTGCTTGCCGAGAAGGTGTTCCAGAACAAGAAGAACAACTATGCGAACAGTGTGCCACAATGGTTCCAGCACGATCGCATACCCCAAGAGCATATACAGCGTGTCAATGATTTTGTGGCCACCACTTTTGGCAGCGAGCAACTCAAATATCAATCCGCCTGCACCAAGTTCGATCGTCATGGCTACAAGTCCCGCGAGCGCTTCATTCTACTGAGCAATAAAGCGATCTATGTGCTTGATGGCAAGACTTACAAGCAGAAGCATCGCCTGCCGCTAGACAAGATTGACTTTACACTGACGAACCATAACGATGACCTGATGGTGATACGGATACCGCTGGATCTGAAAAAGGATAAGGGCGATTTGATTTTAATCATTCCACACATTATCGAGTTTAGCACCTACATTATTGATACTGTAGGCACCGCCCAGATTGTCTCCATTGTGGACAGAGCTTCGTAAGTACAACATTCTCTCAACTCTTAAATGCTTAACTAATTTGTATACTTTTTATTGTCTGTAGTTTGGAACATAATGTGGTCAAGGGTAAGGGTGGTGTTATCGAGCTCCAGACGGGCGCTGAGCCCGGAGTTGTACGTGATAAGAGCGGCCATCTTGTCGTTGTAAGTACCAAAGTACCTTCATAGAACACTATGTAAACAGAATCTAACTATTCGATATCTTTTGCAGATTGCTGGTCAATAAGGAATTTATTAACACATAATAAAAGAAAAAACTACCAAATGGCTTTAAATCAAACGACAATTGTTTTGTTATACTATTCGTGTGATTTATACTGTATTTTTGTATTTTGTTACTTGCAACGAGGCGTGTAATATTGATTTTATGTTCCCAATTAAACGTATGCATATTGTTAATACATATCGTAAATATATATGAGTGCTGCTTATTGAATTTGTCTAATTGCGGTTTTATGGTTATTGCATGATTACGTAACCACAGGCGTGGTTGTTTTATCTTATCTTTGTGCCAATTGCATTACGGTATTCGATTGAATGTTGCCTTCTGAAGTTGTGAACCACTTTACCACCTAATCTATTGCGCCATGTAGCATTTTTAAACATAACAGTGATGGCAATTTGAAATTTGTTGAACCTTGTGGCAGCACCGAATAGAGCTTTAGGTGCTGCCAACTTGTCGTTAATGACGCTGCTTAGAATTTAAGAAAATAGTTAAGAAGCGTCACAAAAATTAACCATTTTGCTTAAATCTTTCCCGTTTTTGCAGTAATTATTATGCTTGTAGACAGCCATTAAATTTAATCATTCACAGTCAAACGGTTACACGAAAAATATCGATTGTCATCGGTATATTGTTGGTATCGATGCTTATTCAACACATCTGTGCTGCCTTGCTCCTCCAGAACTTTTACATAATCTGAGCTCCCGTTTCGACTGAAATTCGGTGTAAATATTGTTTTAATCGTGTGCACATTGCACAGAAAACACTAGGAATTTACACTTTATCAATTGCATTTAAGGTATACCAAAAGATGTCGTTCACACAAGTCGTACGTAGCTGCGGCCGATTTGCGGCTGCTCTAAGCACGGTTCGCATCGCCAGTGCCGTTGTCCAAACACAGTCTAGGATGTTGCACCGGATTGCCGTGCCTGCCATTGGCACCCAGCTAACCCAAGTAAGTGCACAACAAAATACCTAATACATTTGCAAACTCATCGGCGTTGTAAAATAGTTATTTATTGCGCCCTAACCTCATTGTGAAAAACTCTACGGGGGAGATATTGCATTGATTGTTAAGCTGTAGAGTCAAGTGGACCGTTGTGTCTAGAACCAATAGATTGTATTTACTGATACATTTGCATTAAGACATCATTTCTGCCAACAAAAGATTGCATCACTTTTGCTTTGTTATTAAAAACATGATTCTTATAAAAACAATACATGGGGTCAAAGAAAATCTGAAGATGGCATCGCCAATGCTAAAAGGTTAAATGGGCTTATCAATTAAATAATTTCTCACATCTTGCAGAAGTTTACAGTGCGCAACTATTCGGTAAGGAACACAATGGAAGAAATTGAACATCGTGTCTTAAAAGTTGTTGCTGCCTACGACAAAGTGACTGCCGACAAGGTAATCTCACCGTTACGAGAATCCACTAACTTGGTTTGTTTTGTTCTTTTCTTTTTGGGGCGCACACTCCAGGAGAGCAGATGTCGCTGGCAAACGCAATCGGTTCGCAGTTACTCCGCGAAACCGCCATTGTCGCTGAAGCTGATCAACGAGCGAGTCTTGCTTGTGTTGAAGTTGTACGACAAGATCGATCCCAGCAAGGTAATGACTAAGCTCATGGCCTAGGCTTATTTGATACAATGGTCATAATTGCCTTTGCCAGTTGAATTTATCTATTTGTGCTCCCCAAAACAAAACGAACGAAACACCTCAAGTTTGAAATAAAACATTTTATTAATCATATTATTGTTGCAGCTTAATGTCAACTCACACTTTATTAATGATCTGGGCTTGGACTCACTGGATCACGTTGAGGTAATCATGGCCATGGAGGATGAATTCGGCTTTGAGATTCCAGACTCTGATGCTGAGAAGCTTTTGAAACCTGGCGACATCATCAAGTACGTCGCCGACAAGGAGGATGTGTATGAATAAATGTAATGAAAAACTATAAAAAGATTACACTAATTTTAAATGAACAGAGTCAAATTTAATTTGAACAATATACAAAAAATTTAATAAAATACAACGTTAAACCAAATTTGAATCAATAAGTGCCATTCGATAAAAGCCATTTTTACGATAACTAGCGATAACTTTGTCAGCTGTGCTTCAATCAGACGCACAACAAATTCAAAATGTCGGCAACAATTGACGAAGTATTGGCGGGTCTGGGTAACTATTACAAACAAAATAGCAATAAGCTGAGCTCAATCTCAAATTTAACTGCAGTCACAGCACGCCAGACGATGCAAGGTCAGGTGGACAAGATTGGTGAAATCATTGAGAAATCCAACAGCACACTGTTGCACATTGAATCGCTATACAATACACTGACACACTCAACAACAACATCGGATCAAAATATCTACAATGTGAGTGCGGAATGTGAGCAGGCTGTGGTACAAATATTGGTGCAGTTTCAGCAACTCATGCGACATACAACAGATTACAATGGCAATGCCGATCAAGGTGGACAAAGTGCACTTAATAGCTGTATGGCCGGTCGCCAGTGTGTAGAGTATTTGGGAAGCAATGTGCGCAAACTCGTAGGGCTTTGCGATATAATTGCACGCCTGAAGCAGAGCGTCGAGGAGCAACAGTGCACCGAAGATGAGGAAGACGATTTATATAGCGAATAAAACCAATTTAATAAACTTAATATTTAAAATACAGCACACACATCATTAAGCATTATTATAGCAGGATATTTGCATGAGCGTGTAATTAAGCACATCGACCAAAGTGTCCAGGCGTGCTGCAGAAGGATCCACTTGCGGCAGACTGTGTTCACGCAAATAATTCAATTGTTTCATGTTCTCTGCTATGGCAGTGAGAGTGTTCTCCTCTTCGGCTGTAAAAGCATCGGGTGCCTCTCGCTCGCTGGGCATTAGTTTCTCAAGCTGCTGAGCAAAGTTTTCCAACTGGGCAATCTTGTTCAGGTACGTTGATTGCGCTTTGGCTAGCGCTGTTGCCTCATCCTGGACCTGGCGTAGTTTCTGCTGAAACTTCTTGTACTCATTGAAGACTTTTACAGCGCTCGGCTGCTCCTCCAGGCGGCTTACACTCGCCGCCAACGACACGCTTGAACTATTCACGACGGTTAGATCCTGTGTAGCATCAGGCCCTTTAATGGTAACAGAGTTTGCTCGTTGTAAGTCACGCTTTTTTGCTAATGGTTGCAAATTGCTGGGATAAGTGTCGAAGGCTTTAAACAGTTCTGCATACTCCTCCAATGTGCCCAGCTCTTTGGTTGGCGAAAGCATTGTCGTATGAGGTGTTAAATTCTCCTCGAGACTCTTGAAGAAGTCAGCCGGCTTCATTACTGACCTAGTGACACACAGTTCCCTCAGGCCTACAGGGTGTTGATCGAAATGTTTATTACATTTTGCAGAAAACTCATCAAAGTTAAAGCTGGCTTCACTAGCGTCCATTTTGATCGTGATATATTTTTATGTTTTCTTAATCTACACAAACAAAGAAAGCGCGCGTCTGTGCAGATTTGACAGAACGATTGTACTCGATAAATTAGGTAAGTCTGTGCAGTTATCGAAATATTAATCGCTTTTCAAAAAAACTAATTTGTGCCCGTGCAGATATGTCAATAAAGATCGAATGGAAAAGCAAAAGTTGTGCCACTTTTATTGTAATTATCTATATGGAATACTTAATTTATTGACTCAGACTTTGTTTTTGAGAATATGCATATTTCATTAACCGTATTCGGATTGCACTGCCAGCGAGAATTGACCCCTGGGCATGGTGTTCGCATGATACCAAATTCGTGTATCTACAAGAACAGCATCACCCGGCTCCACATAGAAGAAGAACGACTGGCATTGATGATCGCACTCCGGCGCAGGGGACAGGAACCAGCTTTTGTTGCCCTGAAGCTGCGCTTGCCACATGAGTCGTGGAATGTAGTCCAGCTGTAAAAAAAAATCGATTAATCAACTGTTTAACAATTGTGCTTAAGTCTTATTTACGTGCATAACGGCGCCCTGTTCGTAACCCATTAGAATGAAGTCTGTGTTAGGCATTTCCGCGTCGACCGGAAGAAAGTGAGGACGTGGATATAGTTTGCGTAGCTCGGCTAAAACCGTGGGCTGGCAGGCGCTCCAACCGACAAACCAGGGTTCTCCCTCGCTTAGATTGGCGCGTTCTGGTGACAAGTCAAAGACGTCTCGCAAGGACTTCAGTTTTGAATTGAAATGTTGAAACTGGCAAACAACATCCAGAGAATCAGGCACGCTGCTATATAGTTTCTTGATGAAGGTATAGTTTAGTTCTCGCTGCGCTGGCCAATGCGCAACACCCTTCTTTACAATGATGGGCCGCGAGGAGTAGGCGAATCGAGCAAACTCCTCTCGCGTCAGATTTGGCAAGATAAGTGGAGCCGACACTCCCTTACAGAACTCACAGTCGCTGATTGGACGTGTGGCTTCCCAGACCAAATGGTTGTTGGGCAAGAAACAACGGACGCCCAACAAAAATGAGATGGTCTCGTAGAACACTGGCGTCGCAATCAAAATGAAGAAAATAATGCCCAATAGCCACAGAAGATTAAGTCGGTTCTGCTTGGTCTCACGCGCTTTACGATACGCCTCCTGTAAATCTCCTGTAGACACCAAGCCTGTGCGTAGTGCATTGAGATGCAGTTCATCCAGTTTGTCGAGAAAATCATCGCCTAGGCGATCGCGTACTGCTCGTATACGATTGCCCAGTGTCCCCAAGGGACGACTCATAAACTGTAGCAGAAAATTAAGTAATTTAAGTAACAAGATTAGCTACAAAATGTTGGAAAACTTACCAAAAACATGACCACAGATGCGCCTTGCTTTTTTGTGTTTAACATCAGCTGTTGTTGATGTACAGCAGTTGTAAACAAAGCGCAGCCGTCGTTAAAATTTTCGTATCGCCGCATCGAACATCGTGTGGTATTTTATAATCGATAGACCTCATATCATCCCTATCTATTACCCAACCGCTATCGATAAGCGACAAGGCCCCAGTCGCATGGCCATTCAGTTTGTCCACTCACTTGCTGCATTGCACTTTGCTCGGTCGTAGTATCGCCCAGTAAAATTTCCACCTATTTCGTATAGTTTTTGGATCTTTTAACCGACTAGTACAAAGTCAACGTGACAATAACACGACTATGTGTGTTTAGTAGCCAGTGAATTTAAATTTTCATTCATCGTTCTACGTCGATACCTCGCCAAAGTTGTGACCCCAAAAAGAAAAACTGCTGCCTGCCTGCCCTCGAACACACTTTCACTAAAATCAACTTACACTCGCCTACTTAGAAACAATTGTGCAATATTAACAGAAACTTAAGATGTCTACGCAGGAAAAGGAAAAAGTAATTCGAGTTGGTTCACGCAAAAGCGAGGTAAGTTATCCCATTCTCATTTACGTACGTACATATCTGTTTGAATATGTGCATTCGATTTTAACTTTCATTTGAATTTCAATCACATTCCATCGTATCCGTGCTGTGTCTCCCTCGCACTTGCCCTCCCTCACGCGTCACACATTTATGCAAGACTTCAAGACTTGTTGCTTGTTCAGCTACACAAAAAATTTACCGCTGCTGCATGTTGTTTCTGCTGTTGTTGTTTTTTTTTTGGTTAATGTTATACAATCGCAGCTCAAATCCCCACGGCGGCGCTCTCACGCACTCCGCTGCGAGTGTATTTGATATTGTAGCTATTGCTCTGTTGCTTTCATTAAAACTCAATATCCATCTGTCAGTGGGCACCGTTCTTCACCCTTGTCTCCCCTATTGCGTGATTTGTATTTGTGTGCTTGTTTTGTTTCTGTTTGACCATATTTCATTTTGTAAGCTGCAAAAATCGTGCTTGACGCAGATTGGCTTGACTTGTCTTGGCCTGGTCCGGCTATATCAAGGCTAAAATGCTTTAATGTTTGAAATTGCCTTGCTAATTACCTCGTTTCATTTATTAAAATTTGAAATGCCAAATGCCAGCAACAACAACAATCAGCAAACAGCAGTGACTGTAAATCCAATTGGAATCCATTTATGTTACTTTACTCTCGCTCTCTCTTTATTTCTCCACTTACAGTTCATTTACATCTAGCATTTACGTATGCACATTTTCTTATTGTTGTCACACTCCTCACATTCCTCTCTCTCTCTTTGTCTTGCAGTTGGCGCTCATTCAGACTAAACATGTCATTGGACGACTACAGAAACTGTATCCCAAGCAGAAGTTTGAAATACGTAAGTGAAAGTTTCCACTCATTATTATATGCCATAAGTACATACAAATCTTCTTTTTGTTTGTTTACACAGAATTCTTGCAAGAGTGCCTTACTAAGCATGTTAATATTTTGTTATGTTTCATCATGACACATGATTTTTTTTTAAGCTATTCATTATTATCTTGGAACAGGTTTTAGTCGAACTCAATATTGTGTTATCAGTTCAACAAACATTGCCTGAACTTTACTGAAATTACATAGTAGCTCTTTTTTCGTTTTATACATACCCCCAATAGTTAATTACCTAACTAATTGCTGACCAAATTTCGTCATTGTTTTTACTTTTATTTTATTTTTTTTCTTAGCGTCTCTTTCGCGTGTGTCTTTTGCCAAAATTCGTTCAATGTCAATGTCTGTTGTTATTGTTGTTGCTTTTTAGTTTTGTTTCGATAATTTTTTGTAGATTATAAACGCACCGATTACCCACTTATCTTTATTATAATCGCTTGAAAAACGTGCCGAAATAATATGAACTTCTATTGAAATATATTTTTACTTGCAGTTCCGTTCGTTTTGACATGTCTTTGATTAAGTTTTGATTAGGTAATTTTGTTGTACACTTGCCAGTGACCACTGTACTTTTAATTATGCATTGTATTTGCTTGGTAATAAATTTCAAACATTCTAAATGCTTTCTACCAGCATAATTGCATACTGCATTTTATCAATGCAGCATTTCTCTTGAATTTAATCCTACCCCTGAATTTATATTTATATATAAAAATGCTTAATTGTTAATCAATTGAAGTGCCATTTGGCCTTGCGCAACACGCAACATTCCGCTTAGATATCCATTTCCCCCCACTACAAACTATAAAGTATTTATACTATATATACGTATATTATTCAAATGAAGGCACAACTGGTAGGCAAATTAAGTGTCGAGCTGATAAGCTAAATAAAAGTTGCTTTGCCATTGCGTGCTGATAAAAAACTAACAAAAATGTTGAAGCGAGGGAATTCGCGTGCATGTTTTATATTTTTTTTTTGCTTGCTTGATTGGATGATTTAATCATTGATGACATAAGAAACGTAATCAACTTGGAATTGCAGATACTCTGAGAAATAGATAAAAAAGGAAAAAACATAAATTTTAATATTGATTGATTTCTTGCAGATACCATGTCCACATTTGGAGATCGTGTTCTAAACGTTTCGCTACCCAAGATTGGTGAGAAGAGTCTCTTCACGCGTGATCTGGAGGATGCGTTACGCAATGGCGGCGTTGATTTTGTTGTCCACTCGCTTAAGGATCTGCCCACAGCATTGCCCACGGGCATGGCCGTTGGTGCAGTGCTGGAGCGTGAGGATGCCCGGGATGCGTTAGTGCTGCGAGAGAATCTAAAGGGTCACACGATAGCCGATCTGCCCAAGGGCAGTATTATTGGTAAGCGATGAGCTTTTAAGCAGCTGTTATATCAATCTAACCTCATCCTTCCTCTGCCCAGGCACATCTTCGCTGCGACGCACTGCACAAATCCGTCGCCAGTATCCAGATTTGGTTGTTTGCGATATACGCGGCAATTTGAATACACGTCTGGCCAAACTGGATGCCAACGAATCCAAATTCTCAGGCATAATACTGGCACAGGCAGGTCTGGTGCGCATGGGCTGGATGAATCGCATTAGCCAGGTGCTGGAACCCACCGATCTGCTCTATGCCGTTGGACAAGGTGCTTTGGCAGTCGAGTGTCGAGCCAATGATACCCAGGTGCTAACCATGCTACAGAAGCTCATGTGCCTGAATACCACGTGTCGGATTCTGGCCGAGCGCAGCTTCCTCAAGACGCTTGGCGGTGGCTGCTCGGCGCCCGTTGCTGTGTGGAGCAATCTTAGTGGCGAGCCAAGCAGCATTAACAGGCAGCACGTTCAGCAGCAGCAGCAGCAGGAAGTGGGCTTATCTCTAACGGGCGCTGTTTGGAGTCTGGATGGTGCTATTGAAATACGCGAGCATTTAGATTGTGCCCTAAATGATTGCGAGGCAGAGGTACAGAGACGCAAGCGTACTGCAAATGAGCAGAATGAAGAGACGAATGGCAACCATGACAATAGCAATAGCTGCGATTCACCACCTGCCATAAAGCGTGCCAAGAATGGCAACAGTTCACCCATCAATGCCAATGGCGATGGATTGGGTACGGATTCAGGCTCGGATTCCAGTTCAAATAGTAGTCCACGACAGCAGGGCAGTCCGCCTGTCATTTGTGAAGATGCCGCCGTAACGGGCTACAGCATGGAAGAGCTGCTCGAGCGGCACATTGATTTGGCGCGCAAATGTCCCGTTGTTGGTCATGACAATAACAATGCTCAGGGCGCTGGCGGCGATGCTGCTGGCGGTGGCGATGCCGACACCACAAATGCAAATGCAACAGCACACTGTCCGCTGCAGATGGACGTTGGCCAGGATGTTATGGGCGAGTGTCCGTTTGTTAGCAATGAGGCTAAGATTTCATTCGCCAGCGCTGGCAAGTGTCCGGTCTCGCACATATCAACGTTGCCCACACCGACACGCGCCAATGGCGACGAGCCTGACAATGCAACTACCTCCTCCAAGTGTCCATTTGCATCGATGCACTCGGGCAGTGGGCTGGAAGTGCCACAAGAGAAATCGGCTCACGCCAAGTGCCCCTTCCTGCAAAAGACAGTTCAAATGTTTGACTATGCCGATGAGGAGCAACCGCAGCCACAACAACTTAAACTGCCCGTGCTCATCGAGGATGTGGACAATCTGTTCTGTGGCCTCTATCAGCATGCCTGCTACAGTCGCGACATCTATGTGAAGGCCAATCAGCTGGGTCAAACGCTGGCCGAGCAGCTCATCAAAAAGGGCGCACTTGATGTTATGAAGGTGGCACAAGCAGAGATTCACAGCAAGATCGGCTCTTGAGGCACGAGCAAGGAACAGCAACATGACACTATCATCATCATTCAAAAGAAATTAAATTAAGTGTACGCATTAAGTAGCAAAGTGTAATTAGAAAATGTATATGTATGTGTTTGTTTCTTGTGTTACGCGCGGGTTCTGCGTAAATCGTTTATTGGGTAACGTGCTTAAGTCTACTCATAAATCATATTAAATCTAGGAAATATGACACAAAATGTTCTCTCTTAGACGAACTGCTCTCAAGTTATTGTTGGTTTGCTGCCTGTACATTGGTTGCATTGTGCATATTGTTTTTGTTTTTTTTGTTTGTTATTAAATGAATTCAAATACATGCTTAGAACTAGAAAATAAAATGTTTTTCAAATCAAAATATATCTTCAACTTTAGATTTGGGTAATAACATTATTGTTTGTACAGTTTAAAAATAGTTGCAGATTTAATATCTGCGCTTAAAACAATAAACATTTTATTAAAAAATCAGTTCAAAATGCTTATTATACAATTAACTAAATCAATTTTGAAAACGTAAGAACAAAGCTTCATGTAAGTTGTTATTTGAAACTATATGATGTGTATGAACGTATGCCGAAAAAAAAGATACCCATTCAAAGGGTAAGGTGTAAGGTAATAGAATTGGCTAACATGTATTGCCTCCTGCCTCTTATTGGTATTCTATGTTGTGTTTTTTGAGTAAATGGGAGCTAAGATATTGAGCTGACTGGAAGCTTTTCTTGCATTTTCTAACGCCACAAGGATAAGCATCGGCCGTATTGCAGTAAGGGAAGTGTTGGACATACTCCTTGGAATTGCTATGGCCGAAATTGCAGTTGGGGCATGTGAATTGTGTGGCATGACGGCGTTGAATGTGTGAATCGAGGCGTTTGCGAGAGGGAACCACCTTGGTGCATATGTTGCAGCTCAGTTCCGATTCGTTAATCGAGTCCAATTTGGCACGCTTGTGCGGTTTCACATTGCTATTAACTTCGTCCAATAAATCAATCGTCTCCAAGTGTGAATTTTGTATGTCTTCCGAGTCATAAGCCGTGTTGTTGGTCGTGTCTTCTTGGGTAAGGTTCTCCGGTTGTGTATCAGACTTACGCTTGCTTAATTTCTTTGGTGTTGTGTCATTTGTAAGTGAGATATCTAAGATATCTTTATTCGATTTGGATTTCTTCTTTTTGTTTGGTGTATTTGGCTCAAGAATTATGGCTTTGCCGTTTTCTTTTGGCATCTGCTTGATTGGCGATGCCCACATATCATGCGAATCGATTTCGTCTGAAATAGATGACTTATGCTTTTTTGGCGTAACTATTTCGGATTTAGCCAGTTGGGTATTCTCTTTGGCACGCGAATAGGTTTCTTCTGACACAGAAGACTTGTGCTTTCTGGGCGTAATTATTTCGGATTTAGCCAGTTGGCTGTTCTCTTTTGCGTGGCGCTTGCTAGGCGAAGCTGATGCTGCCTTGATGGGATGTTTTGCTGGCTCCTCAACTATATCTATGAAGGTCTTTTCCAAAATATCATTGAAGGCATCCTCGTTAAGGTCCATGGGTGATTCGTCTATTTGCTGTTTAGCTGAAGAAGTCTTCTCTACATTGACTTCCGGCTCCTCTGCTGCAATAAGTTCAACTGCAACAGTTTTGCGCCTCTTCGTAATTTTTCTTGGCGATATGGAAGCTATTTCAGTTGTTAGGCGTCGCACTTTTTCTTTTTTGGCGGGCTCTGTGTTTGCGACATCCACCTCATTGCAATGCTTAAGCTTGGTGTGACGATCCAAGGACCACTTGCGCAAAAATTTCAAGTGACACAACTTGCATTTGAAAAGCTTTGGTCGGTCAATGTTATGGTCGGTGGTCATGTGCTTCTGAAGAACTGTTATAGTTGGGAACTCCGATTGGCATATCTCACACTGCACTTTTTGCTGGTCTCCAACAATGAACTTTTGTGTAGAAGACAGAGTGGCCGCTACATTAAAGCTAATGTCGTCACCATTAGCTGAAGGATTAGATTTCAGAGCGGTAAACGTAGCCAATTCTGGAACTGGTTTTTTATCATTTTCTTCAACCAAGCCGTGTTCTTTTAGATGTATCTTAAGAGAACCCAAGCGACCAAATGTTTTGGTACAAATGAGGCAATTAAAAATACGCGGACGCTTAAGGCCATGCATATCTTTGTAATGGGTTTTCATTGCTACCGCATGAATGCTAGTGAAGTCGCAATTTTTGCATTCAAAGTTCTTTGCAATATTCTTAGGAAATGACTTCTGCACCACGACATCATCATCATCATCATCATCTTCGTCGTCTTCCTCCTCGTCTTCATCAACACCTCCAGATTTGTTGACACTTGTACCAAACAACTGAATGAAGGCCTTTTTCGGACTATCTTTAGCAGGCGTAAGCTTTACAGCATTTTGCAGGATTGTGTCCAAGCATTGTTGTTTATTTGGAGTAGATGGAGCTGCCATCGGTGTGCTTGTCTTTGCTTTCCCAATCTGCACTACAGGAGTTGGTGTTCCGTTAGTTTGTAGTTTAGTATTTGGTGCATTTGTCTGCAGCTGGTTTGCTTTCGGAGTAGTCGGTGTTCCGTCAGACAAAGATTTATTTTTAATGGCTGGTTTCTTTTTAGTCGGAGATTGGCCAACAGATGGCGCCTCAATGATTATCACTTCGTCGTTCTCTACATGTGCTCCTGTCTTCGCAACAGTTTCGATATTCTGCTTCTTGTCAGGAGCGCCGGCCAGCAGTTTAGCAACAACCTCATCGGCTTTTGAAATGGCGCCAGTTGCGGCGAGCAATGTCGATACGCATATGCTGCACAACTTGATGCGAATTGATGACGGAATCTAAAGTTAACATTTTCACATTTAATATGTGCATTAATGTTGATTTAAAGTTGACTGTACTTACGGTGCGGCGTGTGATAGTATGTAGAATATCAGGAATCTTGCAGCCGGCAAAATGTTTCTTTGCCGTATAGATTTGGGTTGCTTCTTTTTCAGTACTGCAATAATCACAAAGGATTAGCTCCTTTTTATTCTTTGAAGTCATTTTTATTTTCAATATTATTTCATTCAGCTCGGAGCAGCACGTTTCTACAAACGCCTATCTAGAAAGACTGTTTGGTCACACTTCGAACACTATGCGATAAGTAATCGAAATATCAACTGTCAGGGCTGCGAACGCGATACATAAAATGCTAAGCTATCGTATCACATCACCTATCGATAAGGTTTTTAAAAAAGCGGACTTTTTTTTTTTAAATAAACGATAACAAACTGATGGCTAATTATAATAACTTGCCCCTGACCAGCATCCACTTAAATTAAGTGTGCAATCGTTAGGCCATTCTGCTATGCATCGTTGTTAAAAACCGAAGCGTGTCCGTATTTGCAGAAGCTTATCTCTGAGCCAGTTAGTTACTCAGCCACTCGTTAAGCCTAATTGTTGTCACATTTGGTACTTGACGCGAATGTCGTTGGACGTTTTCGAGGTAGTTCCTCTCCGTCTCCATTTGCATTTTTGGCATAGAATTCCGATTCCGATTCCGCTCAACAGCAATTATTACCAAATGGCTCAAGTTCGAAAAAAATTTTGTTTGATTTGAATGAAGGTCACACATGACAATGCACGTTCCTAATACCTAGCAACAATTTTGTTGATTGATTTCTTGGCATGCGAAATCAATAAACTGGTGATCGCCACCACTTTACAGTAGCAAAACGACTCGCCTCAAACATGGCACATACACAGAGAAAAACAGACGGTCAATGAATATGTTGTTTGAATTGATACTTAAGTAGTTTTTTGATTTTGGTAATCGTTTTCTTTTTCTCTCTGTATATAGTTTTCAAGTAGCAAACTGAAGACATGCCAAATTGTATTGGCTTTAATAATTGGCCATTGAAAAACATAATTTTACGTACTTATCAGCATAATTGCTTTAAAGAATTTTCTGCAGCTTGTTCGCCTTCAAGCATGTCGTCTTGTACTTGAACTCGTTTGAGTAATTTTGAAGTTCAATTTAACAAATGAATTCATGAACCTCTGTTTATACAAATCAACTGCTGCTATTGCGAGAAAGGAGGATCCCAACACAGCGCTCTTAATTAACAGCTGGAGCAATTCTTATTATTATTTTCATCATTAAATTGTGCGCTTCGCTACTGACTGTGGATTTATGACCTGTTTGTCTGGCTGGGCCTTATGTATGTATGTAAACTTGATTTGAGCTAACCCGATCAAATCCAACTGACCTCCAGCCCTGGCTAGATGTTGTTGTTTTTGTCTTCTTCTTGCTTATTTTTTTTTTTTTTTTGGTGTGCTTTGTCTTGCGGTTGGCATTGTGTAAGGCAGAATACTATAATCGTACTCGAAAATAGAAACCGAAATATAGAAACCGAAACGGAGTTTCTATAGCTCTGTGAAATCTGCCAAGCTTGGCCCAACGCCCAAGGCCAAGCAAATTACAACAGCTCGCTGGCGGTCATCCGGCTATGGCTTAAAGCTTTGTTGGTGTAGTAATTGAGTTCATTATCATAATAACCCATTGACCAACTTGTCAACTTCACAATAGCTGTAAACTTGTTGGGGGGAAACGCCTTAGGAAAACTTTTAGAATATTTATACTTGAGCCAAAAGAACCAACGATCATGAACATACGGCAAAAGAAAAACTTAATCGATGCCTAAAACAGCCTGGCAAGCCTAATGATTTTGTCACCTGGAATCGATACCCGATACCCGATTTGACAAATGCTTAAGCATCGTTTACGTAATAAATTTAATTAATACTCATATGCGCGTACAAAATTAATGGACTGTCATTTGATTCAAGCAACAAAATCGTGTGCATACTTGACCCAAACGTTTTATGCCTATTTTAAGGCTATAAATGTCATTGCTACTAGTTGAATTAAGTTCTAAACAAAGTCAAGTTTCGTATTATCTAATTTAACTTTTTCAAAGGCAAGCACATTATGAGTACATAAACCTTATTTTGTGGCTTCCCACAATCGCGGAAGTCGTACTTCCAAGTCAAGTTAAATTTAGCTAATTGCAAGCCATTATGTTTTACATTTATAAATAGAAACCTTAATTTGGTTTGGTGAATTATTGTTTTCTTTTTGTTCTTTTAAAAATAGCATTAACATTCTTGATCTGTGTACATTGAATTTCTAAAAATAAGATAATAGCACATTCAAAAATAAACAGAAGACGATCAACTGCTGAACAATCGAAACGAATGTTTATTTTGCTAATAAGTCTATGCATTAAATTTAATTGGAGATTTTTTGTGCTTGTAATAAATCACACAATTAAAAAATCTATTTACTAGCTGTTGTTGTTGTTGTTTAGTATGAGTTAATGGAAAATTTAGTACTTATATCAATAAAAGATCAAGTTTAAAACGAATATCGTTCCAGTAATCTGTTTTTATGCTCTGCAACAAAATGCGGAAGTTAATGAACACAAATATTTGTCTCAAAATTACTTTGTAATGTTATTTAATTATCTGGAGTTGACTAGTATTAAAGACAAAACGAATCTTACACAAAAGGCGATTCTCAACGATTTTCAACTTCACACTTAAATAACAATAGACAAGAGTTTAAGGAACCAGAATAAATAATAAATATACAGCTGAAGCGGTGTCGATGCTAACAATATCATTAGCAACAACAAAAGCATTCTATTTCAGTTCTATGAAAATTGTTAAAAAAAAAAACAAAAACTAGCCGCCATAATTTTGCAGCCATTAATAAATAATGCAGTAATGAAAAGATAAGTGGAAATAAAATATAAAACAACATAATTTAAACATATATTTCAACTTTACGAGCTAAATATTATAAAAATATTTCGAATAAATTTTGTTTTTCAGGCATTGAGTGAATGAAAACTTGAATTCTATCCGAGCAACAAACAACAAAAGATTATAGTTAACAAACATAATAATAATAGATGCTAAACCTTTTTACAAATACTTCGTCAAGGGTATAGTTATAATCTCGTTATTGTTAGCAATCAGCATAAAGTATAAATCTTGCTTTAGTTTATGCTCCATTAACTAATGAAAATGGAACAACTTGTCGTAATTGCAGGCAAAACGCACTTCCGGGTCAAATGCCTTTTGTATTTTTGGGGCGGCATAAAGTGCCCAAAGCTTCGGGTCGCGTGTATTGTTCTTTTTGGTTGGATAAGTGTTGATTAGTTAATTGCTTTGTTTTTGTTTGAGTGTGACAAATAATTTGCTCATCTATCTACCATCTCCCACTCTCCTTCTCCGTTTGCTTCTCCTTGTGCAGCGGAGTTATGTGATTAATGATTATTTGATCTTTGTTTCGGCAGCAGGGCAACAACAACAACAGGCGAACATCAAATGCGTATTGTCGAATTAGCCTTAATTGTTGACGGCATTTTGCTGTCATCACATGGGAATGCTGCGAAAATCGAACCGAAGAATTCGCAAAACCAAACCGTACGTGTGGCAATGGGGCGTTGTTGCTCCGGGCGCCGCACTCTCGTTGCTTTGGCGGCACATTCGCTCGATGTGGATAGCCGTAATCGTTGGTTCCGCGTTGCTGTCAATCAGTTATTTATGAACGCTTCGATCACTCGATCAACAGGTAGATGCTACTCTATCCTATCTCTAAACCACTCAACACTCATCAGGCGCACGTGCATGGACCACCCGCAAGGTGTTTATATTCCAAAGATTACTAAGAAAGTTTAGAAGTGTTTAGCAACGCCCTTTGATTAATTTTAACTTCAAAGGGTTCCGTTTTGAGAATTTTATAAGCATTAGTTATGGTTAGATTTCTGGAATAATAATGCTGCAAGCTTTTTTACTCGAAATCGAATAACTTTTGTCATAACATTGTCAAAACTCAACAGATAAGTTATTAAGCTAGGTTTCACCTCCTAAATAACTCAACATTCTCATTGATTTATTTGTCTATTGACCCACAATATGAGTTGAGAAATGTATGTTGAAAAGTTCATTTGAATACTCTCCATAATTTGCTATGCAAGGTGCCTCCAAATGGGGCATAAACAATATATATACGACTATAACAATGGCGTTGGCGACGAGTCGCGTTTTCATTTTTGTTTAAGTTTAGTTGAAGTGTTTTGAGAATTTCAAATGAGCTAGGAAACCTTCGGTTGGGCTTAGGCTGTTGTTTCTAGAACTGACAGCAATATGTTATTAACTTAAACAATAATCGTCAGCATAATGATAAAAGCAACAACAACAACAAGTATGAAACACAATTACACATATTTTATTTAATGTTTTGCTTTAGGCTACGTGCTGCGAGGAAGTTCAATGTCAACTTTACTACAGGAAGCATTGTGTCAAGCTTTTGGCTCAGTTTTGTCAACCCTGACCACCTTATCCCTGGTTTGTGTGCGTGTGTGTGCTTTTGGCCTGCTTATCTTATCTCTGCCTTAAACGGTGTTGAGAATCAAATTGTATTGCTGCTACTGTTTGTTTGTTTGTTTGTTGATGTTCAGGCTTCTGTTTTTTGCATAAAAGCGCAATTAATTATAAAAAAACAAATGTTGATAAGTTCGAAATTCGTATTCGGTTTTTAGCTTTGATTTCATTTTGCGATACCTATAAATCGGATCATTAACATTGAAATTTATGATTGAGCATTTGCAATTTTATTCGTTTGCGGATTATTATATATCGTGCACAGAATTACAAAGTCACACACAAACAAACAGATTCATCATTAGCTGGATTATATAATAACGATTTTGCATAACAGATTGATTTTTATATATGTATCCACCATTTATGGAGCAACTAATCAAGATAGACATTTGAGAACAGCTTTCTAAAAATGGTTAGTCAAATGCCCAAAATTGACTAATGTTTATATAACAAGAATTGGCCATTTAAATAAGTTAATGCTAAAGTGTGAATCATTCTCATTCCATAACTTAAAACATAACTCATTCGATTTGAGCATGGAATGTAGTTTTGTTCTTGATATCTTTAAGAATTTACGATGAATTTTATTTATGAATATGTCTCTTTTGGTTTGGTTAGTTATGTTATTTTCTTGAATGAATATTTTAATATAAATAACTTTATAGAATTTCTTTAATGCAAACACTTTTACTTTAAATTTGTTGTTGCTTTTCCATTTTGTTCCTTTCAAAATAAATTATTCATTGTCGCACTTTTTTTACTTACCAATAAAGACAATTAACTTCCGGTAATGCATCATCATCAAACGCACTTCATAACAAAAGACTTAGGCAACGAACTTGTTGCTCGATTCTAGATCCGAATCGACCAATTCGCTGACAATACGCTGACCTCTGCGCCCAGCTGGCAACAAGCAGCTAAGTGATTTTCGGGTAGCTCCCTTACCGCCTCCACCCTCTCTCTTCGCCCTAACCACAATTACCATTTTAACCCACTCACATTGGCAGCTTTGTCACGTAATTGTAAATCGAAGCAAAAGTGGACTGAGTGTATTTTTGGAATACTCTATACGCATTTGAAATGGCAGAAAGGGTAAAATAAACTTATAGAACTATATCTAACGCACGTTAATCTGTCGACGAGCTAGAGAAAAGAGAGGTATGTGGAGTATAACCTCTACTGCACTTTAGTTCGATCAAGTTTCTTACAAATTATCGATAACTTTTGCTATTTTCGATAAACACCTGTTATCGATAACACGAAA
Source organism: Scaptomyza tumidula (assembly GCA_035044465.1). Taxonomy (NCBI): domain Eukaryota; kingdom Metazoa; phylum Arthropoda; class Insecta; order Diptera; family Drosophilidae; genus Scaptomyza; species Scaptomyza tumidula. The sequence goes on along the minus strand of JAWNNW010000442.1, from coordinate 7,808,280 downwards.
ATCTTGAATATATAAAATTAACTTCTTAGCTTTCGATAATTCGAGAAAATCTTGATTAATTTATTGATTGAGATATCACCGATTGATATTTTTTCATCGTGCTTTCAAGAGTTCAGGGTATCTCCAAGTCGATCATTTATGACCACCACCTACTAACTGATCTTTTTTGACAGTACGTGCGGCAAACAGTTGCTGCCACGTCATCGCGAACGGAATGCAAGGCGAAAAGAATTCGTTGCGCTCTTGGAGCTGTCCCTCGTCTAGACTGAGACTGAGAGGCAGAAGCAGAGGCAGAGGCAGCGGCAGAGCTCTCTAAGCAGCAATAAAGAAGCTCGTGCACGTACAAGTACATAGCTAAATGTAAATTAAATGAAAAATTGATGAGCAGCGCTTCTGTTAACCGAACGAAACACAAAACTATATTTATTTTTTTTTATTTTTTTGTGCTGCGTTTATTTGGCCATTAAACGCGTCGAGTGTCGTCCCATTGAATGACAGTTGTCAATTGTCGTTGCCCGGCTGCGGCGGCTCATCAAAATTTCGCGCAATGTTGTAAAGTCAACGTTTAACAAAATCCCGATTCAACCACAGTCGCAAAAAAAACCCTTTTTTAAAAGGCGTGAAGTGCATGAAGCAATCTGACAAAACCAAAAAATAAAAACAAAAGCCACAAAAATATTGCAAAATTTAATTAAGAAAAAAAAAAACTGAATTCAAGTGCATCCAGCAGCTAACAAGGCAAGTAGCAATAACAAACTGACACCCACAAGCATACCAAAAAAAACAAACAATAACAATCATAGTTTTAAGCAATTAAACATTTATTTATATATTTATATACATTTTTGAAGTTTGAGTCGTGTAGTTTTGATGTCTATTAGCAGCAATTTATGAGATATTTATATAAATAAAACTTAAAGAAACGAGAAAAAAACAAAACAAAACTATTCTCAATTTTAATTATACACATTGATGACTTTTCAAAAACATTAAGCATACGCAGCGTTAAATAGAAAAACTTAAACTGGATATTAAGTTATAAACAAACGCGTTCATTGACCAAATCAAAAAACCAACAAAAAATGCGTCACGCTTGAATCGAACAACAACAACAACAAAAAGCGAAAACGCAACGTAACAAAAACAAGAATTTTATGTTATCTTTGAAGCCACCGAAGTTTTTCATAACTTTATTCATAGACTAAAAGCTTATGAAGATTAAAAGTTAATTTCAATCAAACTGAAGAGCAAAGTTAAGCAACTCAAAGCTTAGTGTATAAATGATTATATGATGTGATGAAATAATTTTGTTTTTATGTATATTTTTTTTTGTTTATTAATTTGTTGGCGCCAGCTGCGTTAGCGAGAATTCCCAAGAATGCGCACAAGAATTTCGCAGAAATAAAAATTCAAAATAAAGCCTCAAAATATTTTTGTACGAATTTGCATTTTATTGAATCATCGCATAATCAAAATTAACGTGTTATGTTAAGTGTGAGGGGCGTGGGGGGGGGGGGGGGTAACATCTGTCCAGTTTGCTGTCTGCATTGGTAATTGTAATTTCATTATTACACAACTCGATTTGCAGCTCAAGGTTGAAGCGCAGGAGAAAAAGCGAAGCAACAAAGTTAAATTCTCAATGATTGATATATAATTTGTGTATTTGACATCGAGGCGAGGGCGAGTGTGTGTGTGTGTGTGACTGTGACTGTGTGTGTTTGTGTTTGTTTGATAAACGTTGCCAGCTGTTGTATAGCTCAATAAATATAAATCTACATTTGAAATGTGCACGGCTGTGCCCTAGACAAGCTGCACTACCCTTCCTTTCAATACCCCTCCCTCCCGTCCTCAAAATCTGCAACTAACTACAATTTAAGACCAATTAGCAGTTAAAAAAAAAGGGTAACTGCTGTATATCATTCAATCCCCCCCCACCGCACGCCTCCTTAGCTTAATGAATTGCAAAAGTTTGCATCGTCATCTGAGAAATATATATAGATATATATATATATTCTAAGCATATATATAGACTCGTAATGCTCGGCATAGATATGTGAATCGTGTTTGGCTACAATCGTGTCTAATTTGCTGGTTGTTTTTGTTGTTTGGGGCACATCTGTTTGCTGATGCACTACATCGATAGAAACGGGCAAAAGTTGCACACATTTGCATTCATAACTCAACCAGATGCAACAACAACAACAACAACGAAAACTTATGACAAAAAAAAAACATTGTTGCGTTGGCCAAATGACACATATTTGAAATTCGAATTAGTTACAAATTACATTGTGTTTATTACACTAAGCAACAAGTTTTGACTAACTTGATTAGATAATCAGAGAAAGGGTTAACAGAGAATAAGTGCTTGATTTCTTTCACCAATAATCTCAGTGGATAGAAACTAAAACAAAATCGATAACTTTTGCTGATTTTAATATACACATCTTATCGATAACACTAAAATCCTGAATATTCAAAATGCAGTTTTTAGCTTTCAATAATTCGACAAAATCTTTTTTAACTGTACAAATTTTATTGAATATAGTTAAGAAACAGGAAAGATATTACCGATTGATATTTTGTCATCGTGCTTAGAACTTTTGATAGGCAAAGAGAAGAGTTCAGTGTATCTCATAGTAGAAAAATTCATTTCGCTTACAACATTTTCAGTCTTAATAGCACTTCAGCTACTTTTTTAGCTACACTTTCTTTCAACCCATGCAGCACAGTGTAAATAAGCTTAACTACAATTAGCTCAACTACATTTCTTCTACACTTTCTTTCCACTCCTAACTCAACCCATGCAGAACAGTGTAAATTAGCTCAACTAGCAACAGCAGCAACAGTTGCAATCACATTCACAGCTGTCAAATCCGCAACAGCTGCAGTCCATGCCTACCTACACCTGTTTAATACAACTTCTATGGTAGTCTCTCTCCCTATCTTTTAGCTCAAATTGAATAATTAATACACATTCGATAAGGTGCTGAAATGTGGGGGGGGCGGAGGTGGGAGTTGCTGTCAAGTGGTCATGGCCTGCACGTAATTGCAATGATTTAGCATTATTTGCATTTGCAATCACCCCAACATGAGATCACACAACACAAACTAACTAAATCAAAAGAGCAGAGTGTTGCCCTTTTTCTTTTGCATAAGTTTGGCAAACTGACAGACTGACGAACTGACAGACTGGTCTGTTGATTGCCTGGCAACAGTTGTCTGACTAAAATGGAAATGATTTAAGAACAGTTTCTAGCAATTACAAACTTGAAACGAAACGAAAGATGATTTTGTTGTCAAGTGCTCGATTTGAGTTTATTGGATTGAATAAGCATTGAGCCCTGAATAATGCTAAAAACGCGTTTCAAAGTATGTGGCGTGGGAAACAAATTGAATTCGATTGCTGCAAATGTTTTTGGTTTGTGCTTAATGATGACAGCTTTCTGATTACGCTTCGTTGCACAATTGAAGTCTAATTGAAACGACGACGAGGAAGCGGAATTGTATCTAGATGTGGAAGTGGTTTACATTAGGTGCCATTAACAAAGCTAACTGATTAATGTAATTAATCAACAACAACAACAACAAATTCTTCATCGAGGGCAGATTCGGACGCGCTTCCAGTTCCGCATTTGGGTGCGTGTCCAGCCGACTGAAAACATTTGGCGACTGCACCCTGCCCCTGAACACCTTACACGCCTCTCGCTCTCTCTCTCTCTCTCTCTCTCTTCCTCCTCTTCTTAACCCTCAGCATTAACCACTCGCGAAGGTCGCAATAATATTAGGTATACGTATAAATATGAAGAACGCCATTGAGCGAGCAGTGAAGCACTTTTTTGAGCATTAGTTGAGCTCTTCAAATCGAGCAGGAACAACAACAACTTGAACAATACAAAATTAATAACAAATGCTTAAAGTGTTTAACAACAACATTACTTTAAATTCAAACTATAACATTGCCAAAAAAAAAAATCAATCATAATGAAATAATAACGAATAAATGCTTGAAGCTTTAATCAAGCAATTAGCAAAGATTAAGCGTTAAATTGTACCGAAGTAAAGGGGTTTAAGTGGAGGGGGGAGGGGGTGTATATAACAATATCAATGTCGCATCGCTTATCGGTTGTTGAACGCATAAATTTCGATTGCAAATTGCAAATCGATTTGCGACGCACGCTTAACTATAAATAAAAACAAAATTGTTAATAAATTATAAATAAATTCTTCGCTTGGCATGCATAAAAAATGAGCAACAACATGACATGTTGCTGTCTTCAGAAGGAAGAAACTTTTGCTTCATATTTTGTATTTTTTGTTTTTTTTTTCGGTAGCAAAACTCTTTAGCTGTTCAACAATAACAACAATCAATGTTGGCAAATTATTTACATTGATATGCATAAAATTGCTTAGCGCAAAATAACCAAAAAAAAACCTTCAACTGTGGTTAGCATTTACGTTAAAAATTTTGTGTTTTCTTGTGATTTTTTTTGCTTGATTATTAATTGACTGCCCTTCAAAAGTGGCAAATAGCCAAATGCTATGGGGGCTAAGGAAAGCTAAATGCTTGGCATTAACTGTTTTTTGAAGGATAAACTAATGAGAACATTGTAATTGTTGGCAGTTTAGAAAAAAAAACAAATATGTCAACAATTAAAGATTAAATATCTGTCTAGCAGTATAATTATTTATTCAACCATATAAGTGTTCTAGTTTTGGTATAAAATTTATAATTAAAGCAATTGTATGCCAGTTTTTTGCATGACACTTATAAGTAAACAGACTAAAACACTTAAACGTAAATTTCTGCAGAATTATCATTAATACTTTTTATGTACCAACATAAACTTAATTACTTTTTCATCAAATATAACAGATTAAGTCAACAAATTTCAAACTATAATCATAAGTAAATACCGCTTGCATGCTTGTATGTACTTACGCATTTTAAATGATACTTTCAAAGTATAACAGTATAACACTTATACCAAAAGCTCGTTACCAAGTATAACAGAGTATTAAACTTGTATGTTTGTTTGTATTTACGCATTTAAAATCATGCCTGCAAAGTATAACAGTATAACACTTGTGTGTATAACACTGTTGTACCAGTTTTAATGTTCTTCACCTACCAGTACTAACTGTGCCGACAATACATTCCACATGTTTGTATGTACTTAAGTATGTATAACAGTTGTTCACCCTGGCGTGCTCATTAGTCAATCAAAAGACTTAGAAAACGAACTTGGCTCTTGCTTTTGTTGTGTTGCTGCTGTTGGTTGTTGGTGTTGTTAGGTGGTTTGTTGATCTATGCAAATGTCAGTCAGTGCAAAAGGCGCGCGACACCGTTAACCAGAATAACTGTAATTAAAGCCACAATCATCCAAAGCACACACACACACAAAGCTGGTTAGTGGCTCAAAAGCCCACCTTAAGCCGCCAACAAGGCCGTTGGCATTTATTTGAAAAGCGTCTTAAACGCCTCACCAAACAGCAACAGCGCCAGGCATTGGTAATCTTGTCCAGCGCTCGGTCGAGTGACATTAATGCCAAAGGAAAAAATATTATTACTATTTCATTTTATTTTATTTTTATTACGGTTTTTATTTTTTTTTGTAATTTGCATTTTGCATGCATTTATAGTTAGGCTCAAGGTTCTTAAAAAGGGGTGGTGGTGAGCAGTGGGGGGAGGGGGGGAGGAGGCGGTGGTCTTTTGGGCAACTCTTGTCATGGGGCGTGTTGTTTTCTGGCATTGGCCACTTTGATGGCCGTCAACTGTAGTTGTTGTTGTAGTTGCTGCTGCTGCTGCTGCTCCACTTAGTGCCGCAAATATTTTGGCAAGCAATTTAAAGTCGCGTGCAAAAAATATACAAAAATTAGCAACAATTTGCAGCTCAACGTTAACTTTAGCCGTTTAAATATGAGTTGAGAGCGAGGAAAAGTAGAGTATCTCTCTCTCTCTCTCTCTCTCTCTCTCTCTCTCTGTCTGCCTCTATCTCAACTAAATATTTAATTAAGCTAAAACGCAAATGTTGTTGCGGCGCTCTGGAAAATGCGTCGAGTCATTGACAAACAAAACAAAACTGACCATCAACAACAAATAAAACGAAACAGTCGCAATGATAAACAATAAATTTTTTTTCGTTTGAGATGACAAACGTATGCGTAGCGGAGTAAGGGGTAAGGGCGATTTGTGTGAGGCAGCTGCTTGGGCTTTCCCACATAAAGGCATTATCCGATGGTTGCTTCTCAGTTAATATTATGAAATTTCACGCAATGTGACTCGTTTTTAATGTTGTTTTTGTTTGTATTTGGCAAATATGCGAAATTGAAGTTGAGTTGAACTTAAATTGGGTTAGTTAAGTATGAACCGATAGTATAGTGTTAGAGTAATGTTTACTATAACTAGTTTTAAGTCGTTTCTTAGCAGCATTGCTGCTAAATTTAACAGCAAATTGAAATATTGTGAAAGAAATTCTTTAAAAGCTGTTGAAAATTTAGCTTCAACGCATGGTAAGAAAAAGTGTTTCATATAAAAGTTGTTTGCGAATTTCGATAACTTCTCCTCAGAATTATTCAAAATCCTTTCTTAGTACTTATTTTAAGCATTAAAGGAAACTTTGGTTAAGCTTTAATCTTTTAAGCTTGATCGGATGGTAACAAAAAGTGTTTCATATAAAAGTTATTCGAGAATTTCGACAACTTCTCCTCAGAATTATTCAATATGTTTTCTTAGAACTAAGTTTTCGTATTTTTATTGGCTTTATATACATTAAACGTTTTTTATGTGTTATAAAAATCTTATTCATTCACATTCTTAACTATTTTAAAACTAACCACTTCTAAGAAAAAAATATTACTTCATTTTTGTATGCAACATTTGCATCCCGCTCCAGTTTCGCTGTTCGCCTTTTGCAAAACAACAACAAAAAGCAAATTACGCAAAAAACAGTAATTGGAAAAGCCTGGAGATCTTATTGGAGCGAATGCGCGCCAAATAATGCAAAAATATTTAGAAAGAGTTGCGGTTTCAGTTTATGCTAGCTGTGAACTAATTTTGATTTGCACAACATTTGACCAAGCAATTTGCCTTTTCTTAATGGTTTTCTAAAATTTTCCTACCATAGAAAAGTTTTACAAAGTATTGCAAATCAATCTTAGTTATGGCGTGAACCAAGGAAACGCAGAGATACAGATATTCATTCAAAATAACATAACAAAATAACATTTAATAACCAAGTTCGTTGCCTGACTCTTTTGTTTACATTTAACATTTGCATAGCAACAACTATCAACTGGGTCGTTGACTTCATACACAGTCTGGGAAATGTGTCAAGGTCGTGTTTACTTTACTCTCCACGCTCTCTCTCTCTCACTCTCACTCTTCGCATCTCTTTTCTGCGTACGTGCTCAACAAAAACAACCACAATACAAAAATTTCACAATGAAAGGCAGCAAAAAAAATTTTTTTGCTCATCTGTGCGCCGCGAGGAAAAAAAACTTCTGGCTCGCTACACACTGACTATTAAAAATGCATTACGCAATTGCGGCGCATAAATCAAATAAACCACACACACAACAACAACAACAACAACACTTACTACACAACAACACTTACAAAAAAAACCTTTTAAACGGAAACGTTGCAAAGATGACCTTGCTGGGCGCTTTTGTTCTGCATGAAGCTTGTTGCTGTTGTTGTTGTTGTTAATGGGCTCTAACACCACCCACTATGCAACGTGCCGGCTGCTGCCCCAACCCACCCATTGCCACAGCAACTTCCCCTTCCAACACTTGAGACAAAAAAAGTATTGAAAAATGTTTGCTGTTTTGGCATTAACACAAAGTTCAGATTTGTGTTGTGTTTGTGTGTGTGTGTGTGTTGTTTGTGTTGTTTGTGTGTTGTGTGGGTCTCTCTGGGTCTACGCTAAAGCCAGCACATACACACACACATAGCGACCACAACTATAACTACAACAACAATGCATGGTAATGTTTAATGCTTTTTAATACTTGAGCTGTCGGGCCGCTGGCGTCTCAGTTAGTCTCAGCACAGCCGCAACGGAGTGTGCACGCGAATCACCAGCAGCAGCAACAGCAGCAGCAGCCAAACCGCCAACAGCCAGCAGCTAACAGTCAGTCAGTCATTCATTCATTCAGTTTGTCAGTTCATAGTTTTGAACGCATGCGAAAAATCTTTTCGAAAAATCCCAACTAGTTTATTTATGCGATTGGGAATGCGAAAATTTGTCCAAGTGTTGCCTAAAAAGTTGAAGTGCATAGAATAACCAAAACAACAACAACAACAACTATAACAACGCGAGCATAACGGTAACAAGAACAAGTTGCAAGTCAAGACAAAGTTGTTTCTTTCTATGCCGCCAACAAGTTTCGCAAAAGAGCGAAAATCAACATTCAACATTTTTTATTGCAAAAAAAGGAAATATCGAGAAACAAATAAAAAAACAAACAAACAAAATCAAGCGACAAATAAAAAGTAACGATAAGTGACACACATAAATAATACTTAAAACAACTACAACAACAACAACATAAGTGTATGCCCTTCAAAAGCCAATTACATCTAAAGATAACAAAGTAAAAAAAAGCCACAAAAAATATCCCAAAACAAAGTTGACAATAAAACTTACAAAAAATAAATATACGCCCCCAAAAAAAGTCGGCGCAAAGTGTTCAATAAGTGACTCTGCCTATCTATCCATATCTTACTCTACACATCTCTATATATATACATATATCTGACATATTTGTCAACGATGGATGCGCCTGCAAAACAGGTAAAGAAACACAAAAAAAACATCAACATGAATATTCCAAAATATATTTGGCAAAAAAAAAGTTGGTTTTTTATTTTTTGTTGGACTTTTTGTTTAACAACTTAACTAGGCTAAGTAACAAGCAACAACAACAACAACAACAGCAACATGGTGCGTGACAAGTTGTTGAACATTAATTTTTGTAGTTGCCTACCCTGCCACGCCCCCCTTGATGCCTGCACAAACGTGTTTACAATCTGTTTGTTTTGTATTTAAAAGTCTCTCTCGCAATTTATGAACATCATTATCATTATCATCATTATAGACAACACATTTGTTGTTGCTGTTGTTGTCCCTTTGCTGTTGTTGTTGTTGTCTCTTCTTCATTTGCAATACGCTGGGAGTGGGAGAAAATGCAGCATGTGGCAGGCATGTGATGAAATATTATTTATGGTCTTTTACCCATTTTTTTTTTTTTTTCGTACACACCAAATTGTACAATATGCAAAAAAACAATAAATTGATTTTACTGACTCTGCAAACTGAGTTTCAATTATTTCGCCATTTACAATTTTTTGTTTTTCGTACTTTTTTCGGTAATTTTGTAATATTAATCGTTAGTTTTGATTGAAACTACAAAAACTAAAAACTGTTTGAACTTACTTAAATAGTTTTAAGTTATATTCAATTAGTTTTTATTTTTACTTTCAATTTTTAACTTTTTCACAAGTTGATGAATACAAGATTGATTAAGATAAACAAACATAAGGTAAATTTTAATAACTTTGAGCAGTGAGAAACTTTTTAAATGTATTTTGAAGATAATTAAATTATTTTAAATATTTTTCTTTTAAGTTCTTTTATAATTAGATTCTTAGCTCATTAATAACCGTATTTTTTGATTTGTTGAAAATATTTTATGATCATTTATAACACATTTTTGAAATTACTTTTTATAATCTAGTCACTCAAATTATAATCGTGCCTTAAGCATTATGTTTATGCAATTATCATATTAAACACTTAAGAACAGGTGCATTTAATAACTGTTCTTAAGGCCAGCTTTGGGCCCAAAAACCAAAACCAATTTTGAACTTTAAAGTGCAAGAAATGAATTAAAATTTACAAAATTGCATTCGCTTATGAAAAACTTTGGCAGCCCAAAAGTGTTTGAGGCTTTTTTTTTATCGGCTTTCAATGCAAACTTTAATTGCATTCAATTTTATTCTGCTAAATGTTGCTGTTGTTGTTGATTTTTGTTTGTTAACCTTGTGCACCATTCACAGGCCAAAAAAAAAAATTATGCGGCCCAAGTAAATGTTAAGTGTTGGGCAATTTGTTGTTAGGCCTTTTGTTGTGTATTATTCATTTTATTGTTGGGCCGTTTTAATATAACAACAATTGGATTGTTCGTATAATGAATTATTTATTTTTTTCTCAATTTGTTTTTAACATTTTTATCAATTTGGAATGCCCAAAAAATTAACCTCAGAATTTGTACACGTGTCGCCCAAATTTGATCGCATTCTCAGACAGTCTTAATGAATTTTTGAATCTCCCTTCACTTTGTTACCACTTTTAAAACCAACCGAACAACAACAACAACACACACACACACATACATACACAAATATTTACAACGCCCACTGCCTTAATAATATTATTGTTGTTGTTTTTTTTGTGGCTCGCGTGGAAACGAGAATGGGGAAGCAGCATTGACAAATATCATAATGTGGCAGCCAACCAAAATTCCAATTTAAGATCAGCAACAACAACAAAGTCAACTGTAAGAGATACACAAAAATAAACATTTTGAAGAGTCTGGCGAACTCCTTTTTTGTGCAGCTGATGCTCAAATCTCAGATCGTAATAAGATGAATCTGTCGCTTTTCACTTTCGAAATCCAATTAAAAAATTTATTTTATTTTTTTGGCAAGTCAAACGGAGCAAATTTGTTTCTTGAGTCTTTTGTTTGAACGGAAAGTTTATACATTTTTTTTTATAACTTTAAAGTGTTCTAGAACAGGAAATTAATGATCTGAATAAATTCTTGAATGAATATAATAAGTTCTTTGACAGAAACTAATCTGTTCTGTGCTGAAATTTCATTCAAAGTTTTATTTATTTAGTTTTAATAAAGCAAGTTTGTGTCCTAAGTCTTTTATTGGAGTGGAAGTTTATAACAATACTATTGATTAGATTTTTATGGTACAGAAAAGCTACAATATGATAAATCTGAGAGATAGATTAACTATTCGGTTCTGTGCTGAAATTTCATTCAAAAATTGTATTTATTTAGTTTATATGAAGCAAGTTTGTGTCCTAAGTCTTTTTATGGGATGTAAGTTTGTAAAAATAATATTGATCAGATCTTAGAAAAAGATTAACTGATTTGAATTAAAATTTGAATCGTAAACACTTTTAATATATTCTAAAAAAATTGCATAATCTTTAAATAAGTTTGACGTAGCTTTAACTAAGAGTTCTAAGAATCACATACTAACACTCTTAAACCATTTAATTGGCCATAAACCAGCTTTTAATGGCGTATTCCATTTAATCCCAAATATACATATGATAAAATGAAAGAGACAGTTGTCAATACTTAAGTGTGTTTTGGGTAATGAAAAAGCAAATAACAAACAGCATGAAATTCTATATAAACTGATATTGATTAAGAATTATTCTATGCATATTTATGAAATGCTTCCACGTGCCGCAAATACTAAATCGCATGCCATAAGATTTATACGATTTATACGATTTTTGTCGATGTGTTAAGCAATTAATTATAGAAATTATAATGATTTAAAGGCGAACGAAATGAAAATTAATTGGGGAATTCATTTTCGAGCCAGCCAGCTTGGCTCGGTTTTTGGATTTTGGAATCGTGTGCGGAATTCCAAATGAGTCAAAAACTGTTTCGGCATTCGAACTTTGATCAACATAGGAATTCCCAATTCTCAATTTCTCTCAACCTTATATTTTGCGATTCAATATTTGAATTGTTCAATTCTCGCCCCAACTTCTGTTAGCATTATTGATTTTATTTTTATTATTGTTTGCCTCGTTGTGCAATTTTATGGTTGTGTACATATTTGCGCATATATATATATCTCTATATATATTTATATTATTTTTTTTATTTATGTTTGTACATAGCTAAAGTTCAGAGCATGCGATTCTTTGTTTCGCTGCTTAAATTTGCTGCGCTGTTGAAGTTAACAGCGACGTTGACGTTGGAGTCGACGTTGACAGCGACGTCGACTGCGCTTTAAAGTTTGGCCCCGCACTTGAGTTATTACACGCGTCTCGCTCTCTCTCTCTCGCTCGCTTGCTCTTTTTGTCGCTTTATCTGTATTGTTGTCGCCGTTGTTGTCGTCGTCGTCGTCACACATGCTCACGTCGTCTCCTTCGCGTCTTACCCCACCCCTTTGTGTTTGGCATCGCCCCCGCCTTATTTGTTTGCTTTTCTGTTATGAAATCAAATTGTGTCAAGGTCAAATTTACATGAACACGCTAAGCGCCGGCGAGGCAGACGATTGACAAGCTGCTGTTGTTGTTGCTCTCTCTCTCTCTCTCAGCTGTTCTGCGAGCTCTCTTTAAACATATACATATCGTATATTGTACATATATTTTTTGCATATAAGTTCGTCGCGCTCTTTGCCACACATTGTTGACTATGCAAATGTCGCGACGGAGAGCAACAAACTGGCACAACACAGATCGAATGACAGAATGACAGCCTGGCAGACTGACAGACTGAAAAAGGTGTCAAAGCAAATAGAAAATTGTTTCTGTACTGCAAATAGAAACGTTTAGCTAAAAGTTATGCTGCCAAACCGAAATAGATTATACTCTCTTTTCTTTGTACCGAGTTGAACATTGCAAAAAGTTAAAGTTGTAAGAACCCAAACAGAAGTTTTTTGCTGAATATCTTTTATCATCCCTGGAGAAATTGTCGCAGAAAAAAGCTTACATAAAAGCTTCATGCTATCAGAACCGAATGAGATTGTACTATTACAATTTACTACTAGAAGTAGTAAAATAAAAGAATTAATGTAACAGTTGGAAGAACCTAAGCCGAAGTTCTATCATATCATAAGTCTTTAACCAGTAATCATTTCATTCCCACCATAAAAAAGTCTTTGTTCCACTTCAATGCCTAACAAAAAGCCTAACAAAGTTAATGTACTTTTGTCAATTACCATAAATACCGCCCACAGTATTTACTCGCTAAGTTAGCACATGCATTAAGCGACATGTCTTTGTCTGCGTGTGGGCCAACTATATTTTAGGAGCAGGCACTTCCCATATCAAGTTTAAGTGAATTGCTCATTAAACATAAACATGGATCACATGTGCATTGTAGTGTGATTATGAAAGCATTGTTTGATTGAATTAATGAATGAATATGTTGGGAGTGTCGGATAGCTGGATAGATCTATAGGTCGATCGGTTAAGTAATGTGTTATTCAGTGTCTAATTGCCTCGTTTGCACAACAATTAGTAAATGAATAAACGAGTACTTTGAAATGTTAATGAATGTTCACAAAACAAATTGAGGAAGAAAACGAACGAACTGCTCAGGAGTTAACTTAAGAGATTTATGTAAATTACAGGCATAAATCTTCTATGGGTTAATAAGTCATCAACAAATTCCCCTAAAAAACCAGATAATACATAGTTACTCATGGATAGCGTTTAACATAGCTTACTTGTTCAACTGTTATGTAAATTTCATGTATGAACAAAGAAACTTCCCCTTTCGAAAGTACTTACGATGAAGAGTTTAATCAACTTTTCTTCCGCAAAGTAACTGTTATTGTTGCCTGATTATTCATTGAATTTGATACGAGCGTATGAGCTCTGATGAACTATGCTTGAAAACATTCGTAATCGTTGATTCATTAGCATTGATATTTCATAGTATTTCGATGCATCATCATCTTCTCATCTCCCTTTCACAACATTCATTCTCAGACGACTAACGCCAACATAAGCCAAAACAACAACAACAAAAAATACCAATTTGCAAATGATATTTTTGCATTGTTTCATTAATAATGTTGATTAGATGGCTTTTAGTTGCCATTCAATCACCCACGAACAAAACATTTGTCTGCGCCCCAAAGTTTATCGATATGGCCAATAACAATAAACAATCGGCCAGCACTCTAAATACCATCGGATTAGTCATTGATCAGATTAAAGGAAAAAAAAGCAGCCAATGCAAAAAGGCAAGCCAAAAATGGAAAAATCTATGGCCAACTGTGAGGCAGCTGCTTTAAAAACGATTTGTAAGCCAATTTGCAGGCGAAAAACTTGCAATATGCTTTGGTTTGTTGTGATATAACAGTTTTAAACAGTTAAAATTCTTATTGAGCTCAAATTCAAGCACCAAAATATAGTCAACTGCTAATGCCTTGCCTGATATTTGAGTATAACAGTTTTCAAAACTATTTTATTTGCTCTATAACTGATTTGTGCAACTTTAAAGCCCTTAAACAATGCTTTCTAGCTTATTTTAAGCCTGTGTGTTTGTATAACAGTCTGTGCCCCACATGTTTATCTGTTATAAATGCCTTTTGCCTCCACTTACAACCTATTAGCATTGCAAATCATTGCAATCCAGCGATAACCAAAACTAATTGAAAAAATTCCTGCAGGCATTCAATTCAAGCAAAGTGAATGCCAGAGATTGGCTGCAGTATCATATACATATATGTGGGTGTATGTTTTCGAACAGGTCCGGGAGCACAAACAGTGCTGGAGTCGATGCCGGTGCCGGATGTGTGCATTGGCATGCAAATGCAATGCGGTTTACACACACACACACACAGAGCGTAGAACATTTGCCTGATGGAATAAGAAAAGAAACATAAAACCAAATCTGTGACATTAATCTTCTTCTTGCTTTGGCTGGACAACATTTGTATGCCAATCGATATGGTAGTCAACGGTAGCCCAGACACTCAATAGTTCATTGGCGCCGTGACAAGCCCACCAACAGAGGCTGGCAACGTTGCGGCACTCGGCAACAGACTCAATGCAGACACAACTCACAAGCCTCCAGCTACATCTGACTTTTACACAGAGCGAAAAATAAGGCTTACTAACGTTATATAGTTCGGATCAAATATAAAATTAACTTGTGAGCCATACTTACAACAAAGAAGAAAGAAATTTTATTCGGAAACGAATAAATAAAAGTTTCCAGTACCACATCAAGCTGCAACTGTGCCAATTTCTCTCTGTGTATTTCTGCCTACGCCTACATACCTTCATTGCCAACATCTCAATATCAGCGCAGCTGCAGACAAGCAATACACGCCCCATTATTCAAAGTGATTCAGTTATTCAATGCAGTTTGTCAAAAGGTGGAAGGGAGAGCGGAGGGGAGGGGCATGATATTTGAATAAATTGTATGGTTGGGCTAGGGTTACCGCTGGCCAGATCTTGACCTTCAATACGTCAGCTTGAATTTCCGTTGATTTTACGCAGACGCATTAGCTGCTGTTAGCTGCTGACATTAAAGAAAAAATATATATTTCTAAACAAAGTTCGTTGCCTAAGTCTTTTGTTTGGACTTAAGGTAAGTAGTGCGTGATAGCGTTAGAGCGTGGGCACGGGTGTGCCCGGAGGGTGCAAGGTGCTGTCAGCATGACTTGAGCATAAAAATAAACATCTCAGACGACTGTTGTCGACTGTTATAGTTAATGGGCCGCATTGGCTACGCGCGACTCGGCATTAACAAGATTTAATGCTAAAAATAACAAATGAGAAGCAATTACAGCGAGACACCCAGACACTGGACTCAGCAAACAACAAAAAAACCAACAAAAAATAAAGCGACTTTGTCTCAACAGACAAACTGTGAAATAACCCACGCGACCAGCCGTGAGTCGCCGCCCCATAAGATACACAAATAGCTTTTTTTCGGTTTTGTCGATTTTTTGATGATGTGGGAAACATACTCGAAAACAAGAACAAGGTAAGGAACATAAACTGGAGGGGATTGTGCGGGTGGAGACAGCCACTCAACACAGTCAGAACGAAACGACAGTCACTCAGCCGGCACCCGGATTCGTTATTTATGGCAATTTATATTTATTGGGTTTGCATGCCTGACTGTCGACTGCCGCCTTCCAGACTCAATTCATCACGTGCGTCATTTAAACAGTTCAAACGTTTGTTGAGCTCAATTCTAGTATTGTTTTTGGAGAGTTCAATGCATTGAAGGTCAGTTAACGGCACAATTGTATATATAACATATATTCTTAGCATACATCTATAAATTTTGTTACGATCTTGTTCGATTTTGATTTAATTTGTTTGCCTTTAACAAACATGTTTCAAGTTAATTGCATTTCAATGGCTTTCTCCCTCTTGGCCATCAGTGGTAGCATTAACCGGTTTATTTAAGCTACCAGAATTCCCAGAAAAAAAGCAGATGCTTAATATGAAAGCATCTTGTAGTACTTTCGAATTTGAAGCGCACCACAAACACGAAAAACACAAAACAAAAACTAAAGTAAATCAAAATTAAATCCGGTTGAGTCCCGGTTCTTAACTTTTGCATGTTTTCAGAATAAATAATTTGTTACATTTTTTTGTTTGTTATTTTTTGGTATTCTATGCCGCACGCTGTGCGAAATTTGTCTGTTAATAATAATTAATTATTTTAATTACTAATTAATTGTTGCAAGCTGCAAAGTTGCTGCACTTTTTTTGTCGTATCTTTGGTACCAAAACCATTTGCCCCTCCCATCAAAAATCTTTTGTTTCGAGAACCTATTTATCAATTAGCGCGTTTTTTTGTGGCTTGTTGAACACAATCTTAAGTTTGCTTAATTAATGTGCATGTTGCTTGTACAACATGACTGGGCGTATGTTATCTATTTTCGGAGTGAGGTTTGTGATCTAGAGATGGACAACGAAGCGGAACAATGGCCCAAAAATGTTTAATTAGCCTTGGCTACGCTCCGAAACACAAATAAGTTGGTAAAAAAGCGAGCCAGACAGATAATAAACATATTTATATGGCCCAATTATATGTTGATGTAATCTTACTTTGTTTTTTTCCCCCATTCTGTAACAAAAAACTTGCATTGCATTTTTGATTGCTCGCAAAACTTGTTTCCAGTTTTTTTATGCATTTTTTTTTATTGCTTGCTGGAATTTAGCACGATAAAAAGCATTTCGCCGCAGCATTGCAGCAGTTAAGTTTTATTTGCGTAATGCCTATCGATAAATGCATAAAAGACTTATCGCTCATCTCTGTCGATTTGGTTTGGCGCGTGTCAGCTTTAAACTGCGACTAATGATTCAAATCGTTTGATTTGTTGCTGATAGCAAAACAACAAATTGGGCAGCCTTAGCGCTTTACAGCTATAAAAACAAAGAACACATAAACACACACACACACATACATAAAAGCTGGCCAGAATTTATGATCAACCGGACTAAAAACGGGTTCAGCGCGATTAAAAATATTGAGGCAATGACCCACAGAACTACTAAATGCTGAGCCACCTTAAAACAACAACTGGGAAAAGGTAGGGATACGTGCTCAAAAGCGCCTCCGGCATTTAAAAGATATATATCTGATTCAAGTACAAATGAAGGCTGAGAACTAAATTAGTTATGCTGTTTGCCCAAAAGATCCATGGCCAAAAGCAGTCCAAACACGATTGGCTAACGTACTTTTTTGTTGGATCTAACAAATTAGCACGCAATTAATTGCACTTAAACAGCAATAAAAATGAAAAATTATTTTTATCGCGACGTTCAGATCGTGTCGCCGCCACCAAAAGTAACCCAACACCACAAATAAACCGAAATTCATTTGGTTTTTTTTTTTTGCTTGGTTCTCTCTGTCTTGTTTTAAGCGAAATTTTAAAGGCGGCGACTTGTGATCTATCTTGGGTAACCTTTTCGCTTTCACAAATGCTCCCTACATAACAATTACGATTAACATATGTAAATTGCAATCAGCGTTTGTATATATATTTGATGTTGATTTATTCGGTAAGTGTTGGACAAAATGCAAAAGACACACTTTGTGTGTGTGTATTTAGATACTGTTAGTTAAGAAAAAAAATGTTGCTTTAGGTGTTGCCTAATTGAATTTGCATTTGGAAAAGTCCATTTCGGGATGCTGTTGCTTGAATCTATAAGAAAGAAGTACAATTTTAGAAGTTTCCTAGAGTTAGGATATTGTTCAAAGTTGCACTTACTTTTCGAGTATATCTTGTTTCTTGCGATCCTCGCTGGTGGGCAGACCCATCTCCTTCTGGCGCTGATCGTACATCATTTTCTCGACCATGCCGCGTGTTTCGCCATCCAGATCGGAAAGTTTCGATGACTCTGGATTGATTTTGCGTGTTGATATTTCCGGATCGCTGGTAACCAAACGACTCCACCAATTCATGCGATTGAGCTTCTCCAATGTGATTGAAACTGTTTTGCTATCTTGTAGCACCCAAACGGATTCCTCCTGCTTGACCTCGCCACACAGCTCACCATCGATGATCGGCTCTTGACCTTTGAGGCCCACTTTCAATGTCTTCTTGCCAATGCTGACCACAATGTCGCGAGCACGCAAAGCGAATGAAACGTTGAAGGGAATCTTCAGCTGCAATTAGAATGGAACAGATGATGATAACCAGTTAATATGATTGAATTGAGTTGAGTTCGAGTTGCGTTCAGTTGAGTTGAGTTGATCGCAACGAATGATCTATCTGCAGCAATTTTCAATTGCAAACAAACACAATTATGAGCACGTAACGGAGTCAGAAAACCGTCTCCGGTTGTAATGTTGTGTTGTGATTAATGATCTAGAGAGGGGGGCTCTGCTATCTGCACTCGAGACATTCATTCTAGTGGCCACATAACAAAGTAAACAATTGACAGCAACAGCAACAACAACTATGATAATGATGATCATGTTTATGCCCAATGTGATTTGGACAACCTTGAAAGCAGCTAATAACAACAGAAACAGAAACGATCTATAAATAAAACGCAAGTTGGCCAAGAGGCACGTCTTGTGGGCTATCTGGCAGCTGCAATCTGCCTAACTGGAGCTGCGCCCTTCACCAGTTGCCCTGCTCAAGGACACTCGCTTGTTGGTTCTGCAGTAATCAACGGGAATTTAGTTTAACTGCCCCAGCAACAACAACAACAATAACAACACAGAGTTCAAGGACGTACAGCGGTTGTTTTATGCATGCAGATCCGGTTGCAGCAGGCAACAGGCTTGGAATGTCGTTCAACAGGTTGCAGCCGGGACTCAGAAACCAAAACTAGCAATAATCAACAGTATAAAGATCGACAGAGAGCCACAAAATGCAACAAAAAGCTAATTGAGTTTAGAGTTTGTTCCAAGTTCAAAGCAATTACAGCAGTTGGGCATTAATTATGAGCCATGCATACAAACACAACACATTCACATATATTATCACCTTTTTCTATTAACTTTAAAAACTAATAATGCAATTCAAGTTTATGCGTATGTGTGTGTGTGTGTGTGTGAGAAACTTGTGGCGGCAACAGCTACATAATTAAAGCCTAAGTTATGAGAGACTCTGCTAGGTAGCCAAGCTCTGAGAACATTGCAATCAATTAGCAAACGACAATAACGAGCAGCGACCCACTTGCCACAGAATCGTTGAGTCGTCGCATGTGGAGTCGCAACAGAAACAACACAATGCGGCTTTTGGCGGCTCTTTAATTAAAATCACACAAAGCAAATGCGCCTCAAGGACGCTTTCGTTAAAGACATATAAAAACAAAACAACACACACAGAAGTCAGCTGCTTAGCTTCCACAACTCGCTGCACGACTCGTTTCGTGCGTGCGCATCTTCAATGTATCGATGCATGTGTGTGTGTGTGTGTGTGTTTGTGTGGGTTGCCAAGGTGCCACAAGAGCCACAGCAACAGTAGCAGTAGCAATCACAACAAGCGGTCATGTCAACAGCTAGAGATGAGCGTGACTTGGAGTATGACTTGGGCATTCCAGTATGAGATAATAAACATTCCACTCGCATTCCAACAGATGTTCGCTGGCGTACTTGCATTTGTTTTTAATATTGATCAATACAAATGTGACTCAATAGAATTTGTATTGCTTATTGACACCAAAAAATACCAAACTCTGCACTCCAGCCCTCAAAATATCGATCTTTGTCAAATCAGCACAGATCGCTCATCTCTAACAGCAGCTCCTGTTAAGCACTTAAGCGCACTTTGCAACAACAATAACAACAATGACAAAAGAGTCTTCAACAGTGTCTTGTCGCCGACGCATTGCTCATTTATTTTGACATATTGGATTTGAGAAAAATGTGTCAAAACTGAAACTGAAGCGGATGCCAATTGGGGTTTTTGAAGCATTGCGACGCGGATGTAAACTAAGGCGACCAACAAAAGCGTGGGTGATCCCAATTAGCAAAGAACAAAGAACAACAACAAGAGCACAAGATGGCGGCTGTACACAACACTGTAAACAGCTGCTGCTGCATTTATCGATAGGTGCATCTGTGTTAATCGAAAAGGGCTAGCGATATCGGTTATTGACCTTATTTGCTTTGGGATTTTCTGTTTAATTCCTTTTTTTTGTGTGCTGCAAAAGCTTTCACAGCATTTTGCGAAGGTTAAGCAAACAGGCAGGCAGGCAGTTCGATCCATTCTATGCTCGTGTTGCTTTGAGATCTTACAAGTAGTAGGAAATTTACACAAATCACAGCGCGACATCAATCGCACACACAATGGGCACACATTAAAGCACACACAACAGCAAAGCATCGAAAATTAAATGCAAACAATGGTTCATGCAAATGGGCGTGCTGAAAGCAAAGAAGCCAATAACAACAACAACAAACGATGATGCGACTTGAAAATGAATGCCGACAACTCGACAGCAACAAAACAAACAACAATAATAAACAACAGTGGAGCAACAACACACAAGAGCAACAATTTAGTCGTCAGTCAAAGTTCAAAGCATACGGAAAAGGTGTCGCCTTTGAATTTATGAATAACAATCGCATTAATAGCAAACATGGCACACTTATATACCACCAAGAGCAAGAGCGAGAGAGAGGCAGCGAGATGAGCCAAGAGATTTAACTTGAATATTTTTGGCAGACGACACCATGTCTGAGGAGATTTGCCGTTTATGCAAATATACAATTTGTCGGACTGCATTAATCGATAGTCAGCTAATCGATCATTTAATAGTTGTGCACCAGTTCTCCTCGGCTCCTCTGATTTCTACATTTAGGATTTTGTCTATGCAAATTAGCTAAAGTGAAAGATATTTTCAAAATCACGCTGCCGTTTTTTCGATAAGAAACACAACGGTTTTTGTTGTTGTCGCCGCCGCCGCTTTGTTTTGCCCAATTTGCTTAATTCTATGAATTTCGAAACAAAAGAACAACAACAACAACAACTATAAATACATTCGATTTTTCTCAAAATCTGTGTATGTGTTTGTGACGTATAATTTATGCTGAAAGAAGCGGCACGGTGCCTGGCACGAAACACCGATCTCCAAACCAGCGTGGAAACAATCAAAAATGCCAAAAAAAAAAACAAAAAAATCCAAAAACAAAAAAAAAACGCAGACAAAAAGATAAAAAATCAATTCAAAACTAGCAAGGCAAGTGAGTGGCTTTGCTGGCTAGGCGACTACGTCGATAACATATTATCAGACAAAAAAAAAACCTGAAATACAAAAAAAAAAAAATAGAACCTTCTCGTCCCTCTCCCTATAGTTGGAGTTGGAGCAAATCGGTGTCGTCGCCACTTGGCCAGACAAATCATCAATTGAATGAATGGCAACAATCTGATTAGAATGGCTTTGAAACTAGTTCTAATAAATAATAATAACAATACACGCCATAAGCGCATAAGCTCAAGTGCTTTGTATTTTTGCCAATTGAAATATATTTTTGTGAGCGTTCCGTTTCTAAGCTTCCAGTTTCCAGCTCCCAGCTTGGGTATCTCTCATTTTGAGAGATCCGGTAGCAGTTAAGCTCCATAAACGGTTTCCCATAACTTTAGGACAGGGGCTTATTGGCCTACTTGGTAGACAAATTAACATAATCGATCGCCATTGATCAGCTGCTTGATTGATAGCTTCAAAACTTACAAAGAATCATTTTATAAACCGGACAGTAAGAAAACCAATTTAAAGAACCAACTAAAACGGATCTCTGGTAACAAAGCAAAAGTTCATTTACCCATTTTTAAAGTTCTTACTTTGCTTAGTTTCTTTTATCTACGCTTCATTCAAATTGAGTTGTATAAAGGCAATTATTTCATTAGTACAAGTTTTTTTTAGTTTAATGATATCGTAAAAAGTGTACATAATGCTTTAAATTGTTCTCTGACTACCAAGAAAAACCCATGAAATATTAAAATAACGAAACCTGACGTCATTGAGAATATTTATATACATGTAGCATTTCCGTTTAAACCGATGACTAAGGCTAAGGAACGCGTAGCAGTTATCATTCAGCATCATTGATTGCCAGCAGCCCCGCGGATAAATTTTCTCTCTAAAGCGTTAATCTCCAAAATTAGCTACGACAAATGCTGTTATACAGCTAGAGCTGATTAATGGCAGATATTAAGATAATGTCTAGCTGTTTGTCAGCCAAAAGCTTTCGGATTAATATTTTAAAACTATGCGTCAATGATCGATAACAAGTATTTAGTGGGTATTTGATGGCAAGAAAAAGGCAATAAGGGAAATTAGTATAGGCATTTCGGCTATTTAACGATTAAGAGTTATCGATATCGTATAACACATTAAATATTAAATTTCATTGAGCAGAGTATAAAAAATGTTGATGAGCTTTATTGAATTGTCTTTTTTTATGACACATAAGAAGTTTCCGATTACTGATAGAATAAAAATGTACGAAAATAAAAATGTAAATTAATAAAGTGCTAAAATTCACACTAAAAACATTTACGCATGCCTTTAACTAATTGGGGAATTCTTGCCAAAAATTTAATAGCTACTACTGTAGAGTATTTAAGTTGAAGTTATGTTTTTGAGGTTGCTAAGTTTGTGTTTTGGTCCATTGAAAGATTCATTTTGGGTGTGACGCGCTTCAATGTCTTAGATATATTTTGTGGATTTGATATGTGGAGTAGGGATTTCCCCGTCTCAAGCATATCAAATAGCGTTAAAACAAATTATTAAACCCAGTGTCACTAACAAATTATACAGCTATTATACCAAATTGAATCCAAACACGATACGTTTATGAGAATGCCAAGTTAGAGCTTCGATTGGACTGGCATGGCATGGCATAACAAACACGTACACCAAGCAACCGACCAACCGACCAACCAATCGACCAACCAACCGGCAAACGCGCGTCAATAGAATTGTTGGACTATAAATTGCCTTTTTGCATGCTTAATTATATGCAAAAAAAAGCAGCAGCAACTGTTTGTTTTGGCTGCGAAGAAGCAACCGAAAAAAAACTCGAACGTCTTAAACAGTTTTTGATTTTTTTGGTGAATGTATTGTTGATTTAACGTATTGAGAATTGGATTGTTGTTGCTGGTTGTTCTTGTTGTTGATGGCACTATGTGTGTACACTAGCTAGCTAGTGTTGCTGTCTGTTCAAGTGTTTAGCCGTGTAGAGCGTCCCTCAACTCAACTCGAAGCACAACAAAACTCGATCTCATCACAATTCATCTCAATTCCATTTGGTTGGCTTTGCTGTCTGTCTATTCGAACTGAAGTGCTTGTTGTTAGTAACTAACGATTCTCTTTGCTTCGTTGGTAACTGGCAGTGTCAGGTGAATCTTTGTCAACTCGGCTGATTAAAACGCATATATATATATATATATAGATATATATATATATATATAAAGACACTGTGGCATCTGGGGACCACTCACTTGTCTCACTTAAAAGGTGATAACAAGATGCTCGATCAACTTTGAACACAGTAAAAAATAAGACAAATTATTATTATTATTACTATTGTTGTTGTTGTTGGTTAAATAAAATTGTAACAATTTATTTGCTAGAGTAATTGGCACAGTGTGACAAAAGCTATTAAGCATTAATTGGTTAATGATCTCATGGAGCTTTAATTAACCCACGCTAAATTCAATTATGATGCAATAATTCGACAACATTGATCGATTAAATTCATTTACAAGTTTTTATTTAAGCACTAAAAGCTTCATACTTATTTTTTTTCGTCTTGTGTTAAAGCTCTGCGATTCCACTGTTGTGGCATACATCATTATATACCCGCCCAATTAATCTTCTTTTTAGCTTTTTATACCCTGGGTTCAGGGTTCAAAAATGGCTAAAAAGGGTATAATAGTTTTGTTCAGAAGTATGTAACAGGCAGAAGGATCTCATAAATAATATATATTCTTGATCAGCCGAGTCAATATAAGAGCTATGTCCATCTGTCCGTCTATATAAATGACTCCAGATTTGAAACAATCTCGCCTCATCCCTAGGTTAGTTTCAAATTTTCGATAACTTTCCCCGTTTCCGATATACATGTTATCGATAACAACAAAATCTTGATTTTGAAAAACTTTGAGACGACATTCAAAGCATTAAACGAAACAAAGACGATCTGTGAAATTTGTATTGAAATCGATTGAGAAACACCGGAGATATGGAACATTCAAGTTAGGTCAAGGGTTCAGGGTATCTTCTAGTCGAGATTGCTTCATAAGAGCCTTCTTACTTGCTGTATTTGTCGTTCTTGGCTATATGTTTGCATGATCAACGCTTTTTGTGCAGAACTGTGACGTTCAATTGCTGATATTATTGGTAGGCAAAACTTTGCCAAGATCACAATTAATAATGTATCTAACAATATATATTTTGTATTTTTGTTTATGGGTTAACTGTGCCAATCAAGCAGTTAACAACAAAAGGGCGTTTGCCTGCAGCCTCGTAACAATTATTATATGATAAATATCATACATGTATCTCTATCATAAATTTTGGTTAGCCGGATCTGGGGAAAAAACCCAAAAACAACAACAAACCCAAAGACGCCCACGCTGAGTGCCCTTCAATATAAAAATATTTATATATATATATATATGTTTGTGGAAAGTTGAGGTTTTTTTGTTGTTGCTAGGCTCCCAAGCCGCGCTCAAAAACCGATTAGGCCAAAAGAGTTGCAGCTTAATTTGCCAACCACTGAGATGATGCCCCAGGGGCATACAACACGAACTAACACAAACACACACACACTGAGCATCAGCCTTAAAGGGCAACCAAATCGAGCAGACGAGCTGTCGTCTATTTATAGAGATCGTTATGATCAGTTCCCAAAACGAAAGCATAGCAAAAATAAAACAAAAACATCAAAGTGACAGCGCGGCAAATAAGAATAAAGACAGAGAGAGAGAGAGAGAGAGAGAGGTAGGGGAGGGGGAGGGTGCTACCCACATTGACCCGCAATTGATCAGAGAATGTTTGTATAAATATAGCACAATGAGTTATAATAGACAGCAGCCTATTCTCAAGCTGACATGCAAAATCCGGCAAGAAAGTTGCCAGAGAACAACAGCAGCAAAAACAGCAACAAAAAAAAAAGTTTGCGCATCGAAGCAAACAACCTGTCGACAGCGTTAACGTTAACGTCAGCGTTAACATCAACGTCAGGCAGCAGTGGCAGCGACGTTGACGCCGACAGCAACAGCGACAGCGAACGAAACAGTTGCTGCTGTTGGGGCAGGCAGTTAGCTGGTTTGGCGTGCGCCGTTTGCTTCAGTTTGATTCTTGACGCCGTTTAGATCGGTTCTGTTTTTGGCTCGCGGCTAAAACAAAGGTACAAAGAAATAAGTCAAGAAGAAGACTACACAGGCATATATTTAATCGTATTATTAAACAACAAATAATAATAATAGCGATATCTGTGAAAGACAAACAGAAACGGACCCAAAACAGCAACTGCTGCACAGTGCCACAGTTGAGTGTTTTGTGCCCTAGGAAATAAATTCTCAAAAGACTGAAAAAAATAACTGGCACATAAAATATAAAGACATTGTGATAATACATATTAAGTTAATATAGTGTGTGATAAAATTAAAATAAAAATTTAAAAATACAACACATAAACAAAACAAAGTAAGTAACAAAAAAATTACACTGGCCACAAACTGGCCAAGCAAGTTAAGAAAACAAAAAAACAAAAAACGAAAACCAAAAATTTTTTATCGAGTGCCGGGGCTTGAGTAGCTGATAAGACTTCCGCATGCTTTAAAAAAAAAGCCACAAAAAATAAGTTGATATTTACACAATATATGCTTAAATACAATAAATAACGAAACGAGATACAAAACGAGCTTCCCAGAACACAAAAAATAAAACAAAAACAAAAGACTTAGGCGACGAACTTGACTAAAAGGAATTTATATCTATGCTAATATGTGTGTGTTTGTGTGCGTGTGCGTGCAACAAATTAAGAATTAATTGCAACAATTAAAACAAGACAACAGCAAAAGGAACAGGAACATAAGCATAGCTAAAATTATCAATTTGCATTTGGACAGGCCAAAAAGTGCCAATAAAAAGATCTTAAAATGAGAAAGGCAAAAAAAAAAACGGACTGAAAAAACTGAACTAAACCAAACCAGAGGAGTCCCATTAATAACAATGACAATAACAACAACAATAAAACTAGCTGAATATTTAATAGAATACAAATCTACCTTTTAAAAAAAACAAGAGCCAGCTAAAGCAAATATCAGACCATAAATATCAAACGGGTTGCCACCAATAGACTCGAAAGTTCACTTTTTTTTTTGTATATTCAAACCAAAAAATGTATATATTTAAAATGTAGAAAGATAAAAAAAAAACTACAAAGCGACTTAACTTGAGAGGGTTTTGACAGTTAATTTGGTTTGCATGGTTCCCCTTTTTATTTGCAGGGGCAGGTCGGGTGTCTTTGGGGCAAGTTTGCAAATGTTAATCTATCACAATGGCATTTAAGAAAAAATGTAATAAAAGGGCAAACAAAATATATATAATATTGGGTTGCAGTAAAGAGCCAAAAAGACTGTAAAAAAATATATAACAGCTTTTTAGGTTATATAATATTGTTATATAAATTATAATCATGAATCATGAAAAAATACGTTAATACAAAAATGATTGACACAAAAGAGAAGCGAGAAAAAAAAATTGAAGGATATAAAATTAAATACAATACATACATTTTTGAATTAATGACTTTATGATTTTGTATTCATTAAAACATCAAAAAAAGTTTGTGATTTTCTTAAATTGATGCTAACTTGCTTTTTTCACTCTAAAAATGTTTTAAACATTTTATAAATTAATTACTTTGTGATTCTTAATGCATTAAATAGTTATGAAAGGTTTCTAATATTTTTAAATTTTATCTTAACTTACTTTTTTTCACTCTAAACCTTTTTTGAGAAATAGTTTATGCAGTTAATATTTTTGCAGCGTTCAAAAAAGTGTTGTAGAAAGGTTCTTAAAAACAATTTGAAATTAATATAAGAAAATTACAAACTTTTGAATCGAAATTAATTTTTTTAAAATTTTTGAAAGATCCGAGCACCAAAAAGACTATATAAGAACTGCAATACTTATGATTTAACAGAAATGAATGATGTTTTTTTAAAGCTATAAATCATCATTTTTAGTATGCTTATAAAAAATAAATTATTAACAATAGTTGACACCTATCTAATAAAACACTCTTTGTCAATTGTTAACTTTGCAGATGCAGGATTATTGGCACATACCACGCGCCTCGCTCGTCTCCTCCAGCAGCTCGGCAATCAGTTCGGCTGTCAGTTCGGCAATTAGTTCGGCCAGCTCATCAAAATCATCGAACAAATCGAACTCAAATCCACCAACGCTGGCGCAGCGCAGCACCGTATCGGGCAACTCGAATGCGACCAGTGCGGCAGTAACAGCTGCAGCTGCGGCAGCTGTGCTGGCAGCTGCCAAGCGAGGATCACGCTCCTCTCAAGGCTCCAGCGATGGCAACAACAGCACAAGGGTAAGTTCGAATAGAGAACTTTCGAGAAAGAACTTCAACCTAACTTTAAACTTCTTAACCATTTGTAGAGTGCCGCTTCTGGTTCACTGCTGTTGACGGCAGCAAATTTGGAACGTTTTGCAGAGATACACAAGAAACAGGAGCGTCAGAACAAAATGATGCTAACGGAACAGCTGCCGAGTGTGCATAATGGTAACAGTTCGTCGTCGGCCAACTACAATGCGAATCTAACATTGGCGAACAACAACAGCAGCAACAACATTGACAACAACAATAAGGATGCAGTCATAGCCATCGATGCTGATCCCAATTTGCAGTACATACGAACCAAAGATCTGGACACTGTGTCCATTGCCAGCTCCATGCACTTTACAATGGTGAATGGCGAACCAGGCGGCGCCAAGAAACCCAAACGAGGACTCTGCGATCGTGGACGCCAGGTGACAGTGTTGATTGTCAGCATGAGCACAATCTTTATGCTCCTCATCATGGGCATGGTCTATGCACTAGAGAGTGAGTATTTCTCGAATTCTTAAACCAAACTCACAATCTCTAATCTCTTGTTTCTCTCTGTGTTTTGCAGTGCGCGCTCGTGTCATGCCCAAAAGCTAACGTATATTGTGGGCGTTACCCATATATGTATCCAATGTTTTTTTTTATTGGCTTCTTAGTTTATTTTATTTATTGTATGTAATTGCTGCCGTCTCGTACGTATGTGTATTTTGTGTGTCAATTATTATTATTGTTATATGCGTCGTCGTCGTTCTAAGTTATTTATTATGAAAAAAAAAACAATTGTGTTTTGTGAGAAGCGAAATTTTCGTATGGCCGGCCAGCCATACTAGGGCCCCGGTCATACTAGTATTAAGCAAAATAGAACATCTAATTAGTGCGTTTAATTAATGGATTCACATTCCCAAGCTGGACAATAATGATTGAAACTGAAGTGAATGCCGTATAACATAACATACTATCACCCTATCTATCTGGTATATATGAAATTGTTGAGAACAAACAAAAAGCGAATGTATTTTTCTGTTAAAGAATTAAGTTATTTAGCCCTGTGATATTGTCAAATAAACAGAATTAAACAATTTTATGCAAATTACAAACGTTAAGTTTTTTTTTCTTTGTGTGTGCGGGTTATGAATCATCTAGCAGAGATTCGTGACGGATGCTGTTGCTCAAGGGTCAATAGCCGAGATATGACGCATAGCAACAAATTAACAGAAAACGTGAACTAATTGAAAGCACCCCCTACGCATTATTACCTTAGCAACAACAACAGCTGCTTCCTTGACAACGCGTTCGAAAAAATGGTCAAACAAACTTCAGACTCACCTCCACCTCCTGAAGCGTTTGTGTCCACATGTATTTGTCGAGGGTGCAACCGTTGCCAGAATT
Source organism: Scaptomyza tumidula (assembly GCA_035044465.1). Classification (NCBI taxonomy): domain Eukaryota; kingdom Metazoa; phylum Arthropoda; class Insecta; order Diptera; family Drosophilidae; genus Scaptomyza; species Scaptomyza tumidula. The sequence continues at coordinate 7,779,048 of JAWNNW010000442.1, read as the reverse complement.
TGGTTGCAACTTGCCAACTTCATCCTTTTCGCTTTCATCGTCCACCTTTTCGATGGGCTTGGAAATATCCGCGTTCGTAGCAGTTACTGCAACAGAATCCCCTTTAGCGCCAGCCAGCAGCGTCTCTCGTTTTCTAACAATGATAAAAACATTTAAACAAACTTGTTGCGTGTTGATTGAGAAGCATTACGAACTTGTCCTCCTGCTCTTTGATTATGGCAGCTGCCTCCTCGTCGCTTATATCACAAATCTTATTGTCATCCATTTCCTTTTGACGTGTTTCCCGCTCCGCACGCTCCTTTTCCTCCTTCACACGCTTGGCAGCCTCGCGTGCTTTGACTTTCTCTTCGTGATCGGCCATCGCCAGTTTGGACTCCTTGCGAAACACATCCAACAGCAGTTTCTCCCACTCTGACTGTTTAGCGCCCGTATAAAAGTCGGTTTTGCGACGCAAAAAGCTAGCAAATGTTTGCAGAAACTAAAAAGAAGCGTGCAAAAAACGTGGCTTTAAGTTTTGTTGTTGTTTGTTTTACAGTAGCAACAAGCAAGGCATTAGGAACAATGAGCGCATTTTGCACAATTCATAATAAATCTAATCCTTTGTTTGGGCAAATAAGGCTGATCACGTTCCATCTTTCCTTGTTCCATGCTTTTTGCTGCCGGAGATACTCACGTCAGGCACGCCTTCACGGTGCTTCTCGGCCAGAGCCAGCAATATGTTATCAAACTGCGCTTCTTCGGCAGACATTGTGTTTTTATTTAAAACAAATGGATCTTAGTTTAAACTACTCTTTTAATATTCGTATTCTCGAAATTTCTGAATGCAACTTCTATTCTGACTTGACTTGTGTGCCGGTGACTGAGAGTGTGACCAAGCTTACAGTAGAAAAAAATACCTTCAAATCAGAGCAAGTGTTACCACACCATCTACACTGTGATATCGATATTTAGCTTCTGCCAATGCTGTTTGTACGTTGCAATCAGCTTTTAACAGAGTGCAAATATAATAATACTTGAAAAACATTTGTTGCATTTAGGCAGATGGCAATATTCTTGCTTTTTAAATTGGTGCATACTTACAAAGTACAAAAAGCTAAACAAATTTTCTTTTTAATTTAAAATTTATATAATTTAATTCAATAACACGAAATGACAACAGCAAATGCAATTGCTTATTAATTGCTCCGGCAAGAGTGCCGGTCCTTATACTGAATAATTAAATACAGTAGGACTCAATTAATTTACCTTCCATATGACTGCACTGCAATTCAAGTTGTCTTTTGTACAGCATCGATTTTCTGTCTATCTATCTACATATCTATAAATTAAGAAAACGACATCAATTTTGTTTTTGTTGGCCAGTATGGAAATTGCGTATGTTTGTTTGTATTCAACATCTGCTTTGCAAAAAGCTCTTTTAGCTTCAGTATCACTCTCTTACACTCTTACTCTCTTTACTCTCCCACTCTGATACTGGCGACTCTCTAAGCAATACATGCAAATATTTTCGTCCTAGGCGCTCGTTCATTCGCATTCGGTCTCTTGAAGGAATCAGTCGCATTCTGAATCCATCGGACGTTGGCAAAATAAACTCAATCAAAGTGCTGAAAGCAATCGGTTATACTCAAAAAGTTTTTCATCTTGTGCTTAATGTAAAAACAGTTTAACTGCAGCCGCATTAACGTCTTTCAGTGTAAAGTGTATCGGAAATGTAATTGATTTGAATTAAATTGAAAAAGTGAAGTGCGTTATCGCAAAACATTGTGCATAAAAGTTGACACCCGCATAATACTCCCAGGGGAGTTTTGCGTCTGCACAAATCGATTTTTACATATGAACGCAGCAAACACATACACACACACATTTGCATACAAATGTGTACACACAAACGGAGGCGGAAAGAATGTGCAAATTGTTAGAGTAGAAAAAGCGGGAGAAGTAGGCGCAGCAGTAGCAGCAGCAGCAGCTTCGGCTTACAGTGTTGTGCATACAATTAGAATCTCTGTCAATGCATTGAACAGAGTGCTATAAATAGCTCTAGTGTGTGCATAATAAAGATGTGCTATAATGAGACTAACTGTGATAACATAATGATTCTCTTTTTATGGTCGGCGGTGTGACAGCACATAGCGCTGCTCTCCCTTCTTCGTCTGTCCTGCCGTAAGCCTCCTGTCCTTGTCGTTGGCTAACTGAAGTTTTTTCTCTATCTATGTGTGTGTGTGTGTGTGTGTGAGTGTTTGCGCGTTTCGCATTCGTATGTATATGACAATATTTATGCTGCTGTTTCTTTACCCCTTCCACACTTCGCTTTGCTTGACTATTCTCGGTTTCTTTGCACGCGACTACATCGACAAACGGCAAATAACTTAAGTTTGTTTTGCTATCTTGCCATGTGCGCGCCAAAGCCAGTTCCATAGCAGAGCAAAGCGAAGCAAAGTAGAGTAGCAAACCAGCCAGTCAAGCCGCCTGCTCTACTGCTCCGTTTCAAGGTCAGTGTAAGGTTAGCTCTGTAATTGCGACGCGCAGAGGCCATGGCAGTGATTTTGAACGCTGCGCGTTGGTCGTTGTCAATTTTTTTTTTGTTCTTTGCTGTTGTTCGCCTTTATGTTGTTGTTGTTTTCTTTGACACCAATGTGCCAGGCCCAGCATCCATAATAGGCATGTAAACGAACCTAGTGTGTGTACACGCATACATTATTAAGTGTTTGAGTGTGTGTTTTGCGCATCCTTCGTCAAGTATTTTGACATTCTGTTGTGGCTTGTCGTTCTCAATTTTAATATGTTTTATTTCTTTGATATGGCAGCCTCCCACTGCGAACGTGACGTAGGCGTCAGTGCGTGGGTGTATGTGTCTGTGTGTGTGTGTGTTTAAAAAGCTTTTACACATTCCTTTCTACGTCACTGGTTACATCCGCACTTTGGCATTTCTATTTCCATATATGGATGTACTTTGACAAATATCTCCATCTCTTTTCCACGCTTACTGTGCGTACTCGCGCAGCATCTCTCGCTCTTTACAGCGCCTGCTCTCTCTTTGAACTAAGCCTTACATAATCAGCTGCAAAGTTGCTTAGCTCGTAGTTCTTTTCACGCTGCTTAAGCACTTTCAAGTGCACTTCAATTGAAAGGATAACAATGTTGCCATTGTTTTACAGCCTATACACATGTGTGCCGACTAAAAGCCGCTTAAAAGCAAGCTTATCTTGCAACTTGAGAAAATGCCATAATTGGTCTTTTACAGTTAATTATTTTTTACACTTACCAGGAAAAGAAAAAGGCTTAAAAATGAAGAACACGATAGAACATACGTTATATAGATAACTCACAGTTATTATTTGTTATTTTCTGTTACTGCGTTTGATTGGTTAGGGAATTGGATAGTTTTTTGCGGTTGCACAGCTCAGTGATTTGCTTGCGTCAAAAGCGTCGAATCTTTTTACGTATCTGTAATAACATTATACAACAAATACTTCAGATAACAATTTGTTATTATGTTATGTGAACGGTGATTAACGGTCATTAACGGTGCATATAATGCCCTTTGATTTATATAGCATTATTATGTTCGGTTCCATAATGCGTCAGCGTTTGCCCGCACAACTGATATTCTATATAAAATTGGAGCGCCTGATCGATTCCCCCACATTGCTAGGATTATAGTCAAACAAACGCACTGATAAGCGCTCAACACGCCTCAAACTCTTTCAACTGCATGCTAAGAATATTAATGGAATGGAGTGGACTTGAACATCGTATACTCGACATGTGACGTCAGCCAGTTGAGTTATTGAAGTGTCCAAGTGTCGCTCCCCTAAGGAAAAGGGCTCTTCCCATGCTGTAGAACTGATAGAAACCTAAACGGGTGCAGCTTGTGCACAAATAGCGAGAGAGAGAGAGAGAGAGAGAGAGTAAAAACAACAACTGCGACATTTGTTTATTGACTGTCAAGTGTAGCTTTGCTATTGTCTAATTAACGGTCGCAGCGGGTGCGGGGAAGAAGAGCGAGCCGCACCTAACTCGAAGCGGACTATAAATAGACACAACATGATAAACTGCTTTTAACTGGACAAATGCGATGCAACAGTTACACTAACATAATCCAATTGTTATTATTGTTAAGTTCCTTCTTTTGAAACTCATGACAAATAAACATTTCAAGTACATATGCACCTAAAGATATAGTGTATTAAGCCCTAATCAATACTCTATTACACAATTGTTGATTGTGAAAATAAAAGTTGATCACATCAGGAATTCTGTAGACATATTACCTGGGCAAGTGCATACCAGATGATATGAATATCTAGTTTCAAACCAAACAATTCTATCCATTTCAAAGTCATTGTAATGCGCAATAAACTAAAAGAAGGGGAACGGGAAACGGGAAGGAACGAGAGAATATCTCGATAATGAAAACAAATTGTGTTACTATTTTTACAACATTGTGGATTTGCGCTTAATTGGCGCTATCTACTTCCACACCCACACAGAGTCAATGTTGCAGGTTATTAGTTTACACAGCTGATGTGGAATACAAAGTGCACTACGTCAACTTACCTCTCAAGTACATCCCATACAATTAAGTTACTACTCGAAGTACTTGGTACGATAACAACCAGTAGCTTCTGAAGATAACGTTTAGTTAGTGCGCATCGTAAATAGTTAAAAAAAAGTTCAAGCAGTTAAATCAGTCTAAGGCGCATAAAAGATTTATTAGAGGCATTGCTTTAACCATTATATCATATGATTTCTTTCAACTCAACCCTGACTATTAGATATTTATAGCTTTGGGGCAACACGAAACGCATAAATGGAACACGCAACGTCTATTGTTCCTCCCTCACCAGTCACAAATCCAAACAATTTTGTTTATCACAAAATGTGATATTGTGATTGCTTAGCATTAATTCGTTGGGAGGTTATTGAAACTTGTTGCATTCGCCGCAATCGCGCGGTTGTGTTTACATTATAAAAATATATATATATATGTGTGTGTGTGTATGTATATGAATAAATATAGAATCTATATGCGGTCTCAAATGCCGCCATACACCGTTTGGGACTTTGAACAGACGAACTGGAGCTGCGACACCTCCCACAACCACTCTCTCCTCTCTGCTCATTGTATTTTAGATATTGTTTCTATTCCTGGCTGTTATACGAACTTTTCTAATAAGCTTGTATGTGCCTTAGGTTTTCAATGTTTCTTCTAGGAATTGTTTGTCCTTCCTTCGTGGAAGTACCATTTTCAAAGGGTGTTTGAAAAGAATAGAGAATTCCAAATGTTTTCAATAGATAATAATCTTGTAAAGGTTTATTGTACTCTCACAAACCTGGTAGATAGTACGAACCTACATCACAACCATCATGCTTACAACTAAATCTTATCAAATTTGGAAATTTTTCATTCATAAAAATATTCATTTTCACCCACAAATACAGCTTCAATTCAGCTATTGTCGTTTGCTATCACGCTTTAAAAACGTGCAGAATTATAATCAATTGATCGATACAATCAAAGACGACTAGCCTATCAATCTTTGTGCATAATTTTTTATCGCCATATTGCGCACTTTGTGGAAAAGTTCAGTGTGCCAAAAGACTCAACGAACCCCTATGTCCCCCCCCCAATGGACGAGTCTTATCTTCAAGCTGGGCGAGTCAAAGGCAAAGGTGTGACAAATTTGAAATCAACTTATACTCTATTGAAATTCGAAAAGTGTAAGAAATGTTAAGTCATATTTAAAGAGTGTGTAAATCAAAATACCCTTTACTTCTCTTTCTCGTGGGTATTTATTTTGTTATTTTTTGGCTAATGAACTCCACTTCTGGCGTCTCCTCAGCTTCAGACACTCGCCAACCACATGTTAGACACCTGATAATAATAACAAAAGCAAACGCATGAATATTATCGCTTTCGAGAATTTCTTAATAAAAAAACTGTTGCCAAAAACAAAACCGGTCTGGTCTGCGTCTGTTTATAGTCATTGCCCCTCTGCTGCTAAAAACAGTCTGGAGACTATTTCAATTATAAATATATCATCTACCCGACTCTTCGTGACGTAGTCCACACTCTATAGAGATAAGTTTTGCTTGGTTCTCTTGCCGGCCGGCTGTTTGGACTTCGACGAAGTTCAAACTGCGTGATTAACTCACGAATATCATCTTTATCTATCTATATATATGAGTTATGAGTTTTGTATATTTGATAGTAAGTATTATTATGTGTGTGTTTAATCAGCTTATCACAACACTGTAGTACTAATATTTTTTTTGGGGTATCCAGCATATGATTGATGTATTTGTTCAGCATTCATTAACATAATACCTTGACAAACCCAACACACATAGATCGACAGCTATCTAAACTATATATCATAACTCACCCCGTTCTTGGGGTAGAGATTATTGTGATTCTCTTTCGGCTTGAATGGAAAATTTTGAATGCCATTTTATCGTATCGTGACAAACATATTTGTATTTCGTTATAAATAGATGATCTTCTATTATCCCCAAAACACAATTTCGCATCTGAGAAACAATTTTGAAATGCATCACTTTTTGGTAGACGGGGTTGAAAAACCCATCAAAATTTATAACAAATTCATGTCAGTCAAAGAGAAAAACAAAAAAAAAATTTATTATATATAGCTAATATGCGCATTTAAACTTGATTTGATATATATATCTTCTCCGAGAAAAAGTTAATAAATATAAATAATTAAATTATTGTTCGCTTGTTAATTTCAAAAACAAACGTTATTTTTTAATGAATCTCGCGCAATTTCTCTCTCAACCTTAAATTATTCAATTGACGTTTGTTGTTTTTGCGGTTTTTTTATGAAAATACGTATTTGAAATTGTTGTTGTCTGTGGCTTTTTATCATTTCTCGTCCGGTGCAGTACTTTTTACTGTGCACCCTTTGCGTCTTTAAATGTTATAAATTATTTATGGTACTTAGAAGTACGATAACATTAATCAATTCCCAAGTTGTTCCTACTCTGATACACAATTTCCGACTCTTGAACAGTTTTTTTTATGAGTGTGTGGGTTGTTTAGAACTATCTTTTATTTATGGAATAAATAATTGTATCAATATTGGCAAGAATTGCTTCAAGTGCACATTTATTTTACGCAGCAGCACTTTTTTTCTCTCTCTCCATCGGCCGATAATGCACTTTCGATACCTTAGAAGAGCGCATGCAAATGCAATACCTAACAAACAGAAAGCGCTCTCTCTGCATGCAAAAACTATACACTGCAAAGGGCATAATAGCAAAAGAGAGAGAGAGAGATTGAGTGGGGAGAGCGTTAGTTTTCGATCATTGCTGGTCTGCTCCTTCTATTGCTGCTGCTGCTTCTGCTTCTGCTCTCTCTCAGCTGGCGAGTGTTGTTTTGAAGGGGTTAGAAATCGTTGCGCTCGGCTGTTGTAGCTCATTCGCTTGTGAGCAGCCGTCAGTGTCGCGTGTGCCCCAATAAGCGTTCGTACATAAACTGAAGCAAGCGCAAAAACTATAACAGCATATTTGCAAGAGTGCGTGTGTGTGTGTTTTTTGTAATTGTGTTAGTGTGTGTGTGTGTAATATAAAAGAACAAGTGAACAAGTGTAATATATTTGTTAATTAACATATTTTCTATTTACAGCAAAAACAATTGTGATTTCTATGCAAATTAAACTGTTAAATAAATTAAGCAAAAGTGAAAACGCATAAAGGGAAATAACAAACAACAAGTAAACAAGTGATAAACAATAATAATTAAACAAAAAGCAACGCAAAGCAAAGCGAAAAGTATTTAAGCAAGTGCAACGGTAACAACGTATAATGGCACCAATAACCACTGACAATTGCGAATTTGAATGTGCAACAAGTGTTGATAGCAGCAGCATCAATAACAATACTAACTTTGAAAACGCTATCGATAACGTCGGTAACGATAACGATAACGATAGTGAGAACGCATCGCGTACTAACGAACAGTCGAATGAATTGGATTTAAATCAAGATCATGTCAAGCAGCAGGAGCAGCAGCAGGAGCAGCAGCAGATGCCTTGGGAGGCACCTGGAAAACAGGGACTCTATGATCCGCAGAACGAGCATGAGGCATGCGGCGTTGGCTTCATTGTGGCCATCGATGGCAAACGCTCTCACAAGGTAAATTAACGTACTAAGTTGCTTTTGCTATTTGCATACATAACACACAAATCTTTCTGTGTAGATTCTACGTGATGCCCAGACCCTCTCAGAACGGATGAATCATCGCGGCGCCTGCGCCTGTGACAATGACACCGGCGATGGCGCTGGTGTATTGGCTTCCATACCGCACGGACTCTATGCCAAGGCTCTGTAAGTATTCGTTATACGTATATCGTATATATTAGTTTGGGTTCATTTGCACTTGGCAGCTTTACAACATTTTGCAGCCGTCTGCCATTGATGAATGTCTGGCGATCTCGTGCGCGAAATTCAAAGCTTTCGTATTAGTATTTATGTGCTCCCAGTTGGCTCAATGGGTATATTATAACGTCTAGCCGACATCTGTTCTGTTCAAAGTCCGATGCGAACTACTTATCTAATCTTGCTTACAGAGAACTTAATTTAAATAAAAATTTGATTAAGATAAAAGTTAAGTTCTTATACGAATGGATATTACAATATTATAAACCAAAAGTAAAATGTTAGAGTAATCAAATGATGGGCAACGTAAGTTTTTAGAATGCGGCATTCGAGGCACGTTTGTTTTTCATGTTATTTTGTTATTTACATATGTACACTATGTGCATATTTTTGTATATTCTCTGGCGCGGTACCGACACAAAAAATATATAAAAATAAAAATAGTAGAACAGCTGCACATCAGGCGAGGCGGCGAGCGCACGTCAAAAATAGTTTGCAAAAATTGAGGCACAACCACAAACCGTTGAACAGCTAGCTTTATACTCCCCAAATCCTCTCAGCATTTTGTTCATTTCCAATATGTCATTTATAAGCATTTGACACGATATGGTTGAAGCTTTCGTCATGCTAACGCAGTATTATCCAACACAATAACATGTCCAGAATATTCTAGGCAGAGAGGGAGTTTGAAACGTGTAGATAATTAGATTTTCACAAATTGTTCCATAATATAATTTAAACCTGAAATAACAAAAACAACTCATTAACAAGGTTTCCCAAATGTGACACACGGGTTATAAACAAGTTATCTTATATATATTCATATATATTTTTTACTCCCGTTTGAAAGAAAAAAAGTATTTATATTGTTACATTCACTTATGTACTTTCAGTTTATGAACTTTTAAAGCGAGTTTTATAAGCTGACCCTAAAGATAAGATATATAAAGTTTACATTCCAGAAGCAATGAAAGTGATTTTTATTGCTGTAATTAAGTTAGATTGTAAAGTAGCAAAGTCTCCATTCAGACTTTTACAACCTTGCAAAAAACAACAAACTAAGAAGGCGCTAGTCGAGAAATACCGACTAGAAGATACCCTGAACCCAATACTTAATCTAAGAACTTCATATCCAGAACTTCATATCCAGCCGAGTTAGAAGTACTCGACTCGGCTGTTCATGCTGATCATGAATATATCTACTTTATAAGGTCGAAAGAGCTTTCATTCATTTAATTTCATCCATTTTTAATGGGTTCAGGATATACTAAGCATCCATTACCGTAACGCCAAATAGTAGAACGAACAAAATAGAGGAAGAAAAACTAACATAAAACAAATTGAATTGCATACTAGTCACGCACGTTTTGCGTGATTGCGATTATGACTGTGACTGTTACTGTGACTGTGACTGCGACTGAGACGGAGACCGAGACTGAGATGGGGAGCTGTCATCCAGCTGTTGTGTTGAATGTAGAGCAACAGGTTTTTACTTACTTTTAAATGACAAGTTCAAGGGAATTGCATTTGGGGTCAAATAAAAGCACATGTAACGTCACATATAACGCCAGCACACCTCCTCTCTCAATGGGGGGGCGAGAATTTAAAAAGTGCGACGTAATAGGAAAACAACTAATCAACCGACCATATACTAATACTAACTATTGTATAGTATAGTATAACTCATAGCTTGTATGAATTGCGCGTTTGAATGACAAACGGACCAAGAACAAGAACAGAACCCAAGCTGATAAGATGTTTCGTCACTTTTGACGCCATAGACGACGACGACAATGAATGGCGATATATGAATGGCAAACTGACCAGGCAAACTGTGAGGCGACAAGGCAAAGCGTTTAATTATTAAATTGTCAACTGAAAGCCCGCGCATTCTTAATAGCCTCGTGGTGATTGTAATGCAAGGTATACGCTATGCAAAATGTTTTTATTTATTTTACTATACGAAAAAAATGAATGACAACTAAAAGGTAGAAACTTTCCACTGTCAACTTTTTATAAGATATCATAATTTGACCTCCTTATAATATTACTTAACTTAAAATTGAAGAGGGTGATTGTGGAAAGGCCAAAGCTTTCCATCAAAATGATCTCTTCACTTAACAAAAGTAAACCTAATTTAAAACAACTTGCACCCATTGAATTCAATTAGATTTCATAGAATAGTAAACAACTTCTGATTGATAAAAGTAAATTGAACGAATCTTTGATTCTGTCCAATGAGCATAGAAGATATAAAAGATTATTGTGCCTTGATACCTCGGATTCTTAATAGTTGTTTGTCACTTTCTTATATTTAAAGTGCTGCACAGGGCGTAAAGTTGCCGGAGCTGGGTAACTATGCCACGGGCATATTCTATTTGGATGAGGCACAGCATGCTGCCGCTGAGGCGGAGTTCAATGAGCTGGCCAAGAGTCTGGGTTTGTTGGTGCTTGCCTGGCGCACAGTGCCGGCCAATCAGCAGGCAATCGGTATCGTTGCACGCAAATCGGAGCCATTGTCACGTCAGGTGTTTATTGCCCGTCCGGCTGGATGCACCGATGAGAAGAGCTTTGAGCGTCAGGTGTTTGTGCTGCGCAAGCGTGCGAGTCACGAGCTGGCCAAGCAGGGTAGACGTTTCTACATTTGTTCGCTGTCGGATCGCACTGTTGTGTACAAGGGTTTGTTTACCTCGGACCAGCTGTGGGACTACTATACGGATCTGAGGAATCCAGAGTTCGAGACGTATATGGCGCTAGTGCATACGCGCTTCTCCACCAACACCTTCCCCAGCTGGGAACGTGCTCATCCGCTGCGTGTCCTGGCCCACAATGGCGAGATCAATACGCTGCGTGGCAATGTTAATCTAATGAAGGCCAGAGAGGGTGTTATGCAGTCCGAGCTCTTTGGGGATCAGCTCAAGAAACTCTATCCCGTCGTTGAGCCCAATCTCTCGGATTCCGGCTCCTTTGATTGTGTCCTAGAGTTCATAACCATGGCCAGCGATCGTTCGCTGCCTGAATCCGTAATGACCATGGTGCCAGAGGCATGGCAGAATGATCGCACCATGCCGCAGGAGAAGCGTGACTTCTACCAGTGGGCTGCATGTGTGATGGAACCCTGGGATGGTCCCGCCCTGATTAGTTTCACCGATGGCCGCTATATAGGCGCTGTGCTGGATAGAAACGGATTGCGTCCATCGCGTTTTTATGTGACCAAGGAGAACGTACTGGTCATGGCCTCTGAGGTTGGCGTCTACGATGTCGATCCATCCCAAGTGATGCTCAAGAGTCGCTTGAAGCCCGGCCGTATGTTGCTGGTGGACACCAAGGAGCAGAAGCTTATTCAGGACATTGAGCTTAAGGCGCGCATTGCCAAATCGCGACCCCATTCGGACTGGTTGCAGCAGAAGGTGAGTGGGGGTTTATTTGGGTATCCATGAAACACTTTTGAGCACAACAACAACTCCACACGGTTTAAATTTTTAACATGTTTTCGGAACTCTCTGTAACTTTTATAAATTTATCTCTGCCATGCTCACAAAATGATAATCTCCTGCACGCGGACTAATCCAGATGGTAAGTTTTACGGGTCGCCCCTTCTCTCTCCCGCTCTCTTATCTCCTCCGAGTCGTTGGCTTTGACATTTTTGATTTAGTTTTGTGTTGCATCGCATGTTCCTTAAAAAAAAAACAGTTGCTCTAATCCATTTTGCTCCTTTTTGCTTTATCCTTCCCTTTGAACAGATCACACTGGATGAGATTCGTAATGCCAATGTGCTCAACACGCCCATCGAGGAGCCACCAAAGGCGCCAGCCAACCAGCGTGGCATCTTTGATCCACGACTCTCGCTCTTTGGCTACACCACGGAGACGGTCAATATGCTGTTGATTCCCATGTTCAAGAACAAGTAAGTAAAATTAGCTTAAAGTCGGGAGAAACCCTTTTGATAAACCCTTCGATTACAGAAAAGAGGCACTCGGTTCTATGGGCAATGATGCGCCGTTGGCTTGTTTGTCCGGCTTTCAGCCCATTCCGTATGAGTACTTCAAGCAGCTGTTTGCACAGGTGACCAATCCACCGATCGATCCATTCCGTGAGAAGGTCGTCATGTCGATGCAGTGTCCCATTGGGCCGGAGGCGAATCTGTTGAAGCCATCGGCACAGCAAGTGCATCGCATTTGGCTGCCCAATCCTATACTGAGCATTCCAGATACCCAGCTGCTCAAGCGCAATACGCATCGCGGCTGGAAGACCAAGGTCCTGGACATTACATTCCCCTACTGCGATGGCTTTCAGGGTTATCTTGATTGCATTGATCGCATTTGTCGCGAGGGCGCCAATGCCGCCCAGGCAGGCTACCAGCTGCTTGTGCTATCCGATCGTGAGGCCGGAGTGAACGAGCATGTTGCGGTTTCCGCTCTACTCGCACTGGGTGCACTGCATCATTATCTGATCGAGACGCTGCAGCGCATGAAGGTCGGCATTATTGTCGAGACGGCCGAGGCACGTGAAGTTCATCATGTCTGTGTTCTGCTTGGCTATGGCGCCGATGCCATCTGCCCCTATTTGGCCTTCGAGTTGGCACAGGCGCTGCGTGATGATGGTGTCATTGCTCCCGAGACGACGGACAAGCAGATCTATGCGGCCTACGCTCAGGCCATCGATACGGGCATTGCCAAGGTTATGGCCAAGATGGGCATTAGCACACTGCAATCCTACAAGAGTGCCCAAATCTTTGAGGCAGTGGGTTTGGGCAACGAGCTGGTCGATAAGTGCTTCCGTGGCACTCAGAGTCGCATTGGTGGCGTTACCCTAGAGATACTTGCCAAGGAGGGGCTGGAACGTTTCCAACTCACCTATGGCAAGGTGTCGCCAGATACGCGCATCCTGCGTAATCCCGGACAATACCACTGGCGTCACGGTGGCGAGGCGCACATTAATGAGCCCAGCTCCATTGGCAGTCTCCAGGAGGCCGCCATCAACAAGAACCAGAGCGCTTTCGAGGCCTTCAAGAAGACCACTCTGGAGAGTGTTAAGCAATGTGCTCTTCGTGGTCAACTTGAATTCGTGGATGATCGCCAAAAGATAAGTATTGATGAAGTGGAGCCCGCCAGCGAGATTGTTAAGCGGTAAGTGAAATAACATTTTAATGTAAGGAAATCTCTTATTGATTTATGTTGATCCAACACAGCTTTGCTACTGGCGCCATGAGCTTTGGCAGCATCTCGTTGGAAGCGCATCAGACGCTCTCCATTACCATGAATCGTATTGGCGGCAAGAGCAACACCGGCGAGGGTGGCGAAGACTCCGATCGCTATCTGAGTAAGTTAAGGAGCTCAAAGTTTTATGCATGAAATTATAATTAATCTTTGGCTTCTGTCTTGCAGATCAAGATCCGGAACACAGTCGTCGTTCGGCCATCAAGCAGGTGGCTTCAGGTCGCTTTGGTGTGACTGCATCGTATCTGGCCAATGCAGATGATTTGCAGATCAAAATGGCACAGGGTGCTAAGCCTGGTGAAGGTGGTGAACTGCCCGGCTACAAGGTGACAAAGGACATTGCTAAGACACGCAAATCTGTGCCGGGCGTAGGTCTAATATCGCCACCACCACATCACGATATCTATTCCATTGAGGATCTGGCTGAGTTGATTTACGATCTCAAGTGCTCCAATCCCAATGCGCGCATCAGTGTCAAGCTGGTCTCCGAAGTGGGAGTTGGTGTCGTTGCCTCTGGAGTGGCCAAGGTGGGTTCTACAACCAAACACTGTATTCAAGGTACTAACTAACGGAAATACTCTTACCTTTGATATGCAGGGCAAGGCCGAGCATATTGTCATCTCTGGACATGATGGCGGTACTGGCGCCAGTTCCTGGACAGGCATTAAGAATGCTGGTCTGCCCTGGGAGCTGGGCATTGCTGAAACGCATCAAGTACTTGTTTTGAATAATCTACGATCACGGTAAGTTTCCGACCAGCAGACCCCCTGCTCCCCATACACACCCCCCTTCTTGTTACTAATCATGAAAGAAACATATTACTGAAGAGCGCCTGGTTATCCCAGATGACAGCGTTGGAAAACTTGTTGTGTTTAGCTCATTGATATGAATGAATTAAAGTGATCGTACCTACTGCGGAAAGATCCAACTGAACTGAGTATCTGTATATGGATAAAGGAAAGTGATCTTTATTCCTGCTGCTCCAAAATTCAATTGCTGAATTGGAATAGATATATATAGCCTGATTGCTTCCACAATTCATCCACAACACTTTACTCACATGATTACCAAACAAATTGAAAAAAAGATTCGAACCGAACCGAACCAAATCGAACCGATCGATGCCATCCACTCACTTGCTCGCTCGCACGATCGTCGCGCCGCGCTGTGCTCCATTCGTAATTCTTCTCATTACTTTGATTTGTTTACGGAATTCAGTGTTAATATTGCATTCCTTTTTATGTCATATCTTCCTCCTCAACCTTGGACACCTCAACCGGTACACACAACACAACAGGGTTGTCGTTCAGGCGGACGGACAACTTCGCACTGGCTTCGATGTCGTTGTCGCTGCTCTTCTTGGCGCTGATGAGTTTGGTTTCAGTACGGCTCCTTTGATTGTCATGGGTAAGTAAAGGGATGCAACAAGAGACTATAACCTAACGATCTAACAATCATTTTTCTTCAACAGGCTGCACCATGATGCGCAAGTGTCATTTGAATACCTGTCCCGTTGGCATTGCCACACAGGATCCGGTGTTGCGCAAGAAGTTTACTGGCAAGCCTGAGCATGTGATTAACTTCTTCTTCATGCTGGCTGAGGATGTAAGTTATCTATTTGCAAACTAACTAAGTGACAACTAATGGTTTGCGGTTATCTCGTTTTACAGATTCGTAATATAATGGCCAATTTGGGCATACGCAAGTTCCAAGATCTAATTGGACGCACCGATCTATTGCGTCTTGCCAGCCAGCGCGATACTAAGGCTAGCAATCTAGATCTTTCAATGCTGTTGAAGCCAGCACTGGAACTGCGACCAGGCACAAACATTGTGGGTGGTTCTGTCAAGCAAGATTTCCAGTTGGAGAAGCGCTCCGATAACCAATTGATTGCCCGAGCCCAACATATCTTTAATGGCGCCGAGGATAATGTCACCGTTAAGATGGCCATACATAATGAGGAGCGAGCATTTGGCTCCACCTTGAGCTATCATATTGCCTGCAAATATGGTGAGGCTGGTCTGCCCAGTGGCAAGAGCATTGACATCTTCCTAGAGGGATCGGCTGGCCAAAGTTTCTGCGCTTTCTTGGCACGTGGCGTCAACGTCACCCTCAAAGGCGATGCCAATGATTATGTGGGCAAGGGCTTGTGTGGTGGCAACATTGTCATCAGTCCACAAGACACCGCACAATTCGAGTCGCATCTCAATGTGATTGTGGGCAATGTTTGTCTCTATGGCGCAACCGAAGGTACCGCATATTTCCGTGGCATTGCAGCTGAACGTTTCTGTGTGCGCAATTCTGGAGTGACAGCCGTTGTCGAAGGTGTGGGTGATCATGGCTGCGAGTATATGACAGGAGGTCTAGTTGTGATCCTTGGATTGACTGGACGCAACTTTGCAGCTGGCATGTCTGGTGGCATTGCTTATGTCTATGACATTGATGGTTCCTTCAAACCCAAGGTTAATCCGGAGTCCGTGGAGCTGTTGCCGCTGCAACTAGCCGAGGATGTGGCTGTAGTTAAGCAACTACTGGCTGACTTCGTAGCCAAAACCAACTCGAAGGTGGCCCAAGAGCTGCTGGCCAACTGGGCTCACGAGCAGGCCAAGTTTGTCAAGGTCTTTCCGTACGAGTATCAGAAGGCCCTCATGGATATGGCCGAGCTGGAGGCAGTTGAGCAGCCTCTCAAGGTGGCAGCTATTGAGAATGGCAATGGCAAGCATGAGCCGCACATTAAAGATATTGAGGAGGCCATTCAGGATGTGGTCCTAGAGCAAAAGCGTGCCGACCGTGTCCTGGACAAGACACGCGGCTTCGTCAAGTACAAACGGGAGGCAGCGCCATATCGCGATGCCGGTGAACGTCAGCAGGACTGGAACGAGGTCTATAACTTTCCACATGTGCGCAAGAACCTCAAGATGCAGGCAGCCCGCTGTATGGAATGTGGTGTACCCTTCTGTCAGTCCAATTCGACGGGCTGCCCTCTTGGTAACATCATACCCAAGTGGAATGATCTCGTTTTTCATGGTGAGTGGCAGGAGGCACTGCGTCAGCTGCTGCAGACCAACAACTTTCCGGAGTTCACGGGTCGCGTCTGTCCGGCTCCGTGTGAGGGTTCCTGTGTCCTGGGCATCTCGGAACCGGCGGTGACCATCAAGAATATCGAGTGTGCCATCATTGATCATGCCTTCGAACAGGGCTGGATTAAACCTGAAATTCCCGAGACACGCACCGGCAAGCGGGTGGCAATCGTGGGTTCCGGACCGTCTGGCTTGGCTGCTGCCCAACAACTTAACCGTGCTGGACACTTTGTGACGGTCTATGAGCGCAATGATCGTGTTGGAGGACTGCTGCAGTATGGCATTCCAACCATGAAGCTATCCAAGGATGTGGTCAAGCGTCGTGTCGATCTCATGGCCGATGAGGGCATCGAATTCCGCACTAATGTTCACATTGGCAAGGATACCAGCGCCCACAAGTTGGTTCAAGAGTAAGTCGAAGAGGTTAAAGTATAAAATTGCTATCCTAATCTCATCCTTATCCAAACAGCTATGATGCCGTGCTGCTGACAACTGGCTCCACATGGCCAAGAGATTTGCCGCTGGATAACCGCGATCTGAAGGGTATTCACTTTGCCATGGAGTTCCTTGAGGCGCAGCAAAAGAAACAGCTGGGCGGCAAAAAGGAGATTATTTCTGCAGAAGGCAAGGACGTCATCATTATTGGTGGCGGCGATACTGGATGCGATTGCATTGCGACCTCGTTACGTCAGGGTGCCAAGAGCATAACCTCATTTGAGATATTGCCAGAACCGCCACTAAAGCGTGCCGAGGACAATCCCTGGCCACAGTGGCCAAAGGTATTCCGCGTGGACTACGGGCACGAGGAGGTGCGTCTCAAGTGGGGCAAGGATCCGCGTCAGTACTGCACCACAACCAAAAAGTTTGTAGGCGAGAATGGTCACATTAAGGGCGTCAACACCGTTGAGGTACAATGGACAAAGTCAGAGACGGGCCAGTGGCGCATGCAGGAGATTGCCGGATCGGAGAAGTACTTTGCAGCCGATCTGATCTTGCTGGCCATGGGCTTCCTCGGGCCGGAGAAGTCGGTGTCCAGTGAGCTGGGCCTAGAGCTGGATGCGCGTGGCAACATAAGGGCCAGCATTGGACAGTATGGCACATCCAATCCTAAGATCTTTGCAGCGGGCGGTAAGTCAATTGGTTTGAGTAACTTAGACATAAAATATTTAACAAACTCTCCGTCTCTCGTTTGTAGATTGCCGGCGCGGTCAATCCTTGGTGGTTTGGGCCATAACAGAGGGTCGTCAGGCGGCGCGTCAAGTGGATTCTTATCTCACAGGTTTTCCCAGCGGTTTACCGGGACCCGGTGGCGTCATTGATCCTACAGGACCCAGATCCTAAGTTCCTGATCAACAAGCTGTGGATGTGGATGTGGATGCGTGAAGTCTGTCTGTGTGCGTGCATCGTCTTTAGCGTAGAAAAATTCGTGGGCTTTCGCCTCGAAAGCCGTTTTGCAATTTGTGATTTTTATTTTCGCGATTTTAGTTTAGTTTACACACTAAAAAACAAAAAAGACTTGAGTTTTTTAAACACTATTAAAACCGCTTTCCTTTTTGGTTTTATTCGATGATGCGACGATGCCACGACTATATATGGAGATGCTGGCCAGGCTAGCTGTCGCGATGCCCTCCAAAAATCGCCAATAGAAGGAGTCAATTAAGAGTGCAAAATGAGTGTTTGATGACATGACAACAACAAAAATTACAAGACCTGTGGGTTCTTAAAGAAATATCCAAATTCAAAGGACAATAATTAGAATTTAACCGTTAATGCGTTACGTAAAGAAAAGCTATAATATCACATAATCGAAATATGCATAATTCTGTTCAAATATTGATATTGTACTTATTTAAATTATGTTTCTAGAACTGTTTTTTTTGCTTAAATTGGTATGCTGAATTCCAAAATAATATGATTATTTACGGCACTGAACGATTATTTAACCCGGCCGACATCAAGTATATATATCGAATTGCATTTGTAGATGTTGTTTGTTTTTTGAGCTACAACTGATCGTTAATTGCAAAGTACCTATATACAATTTACAATATGTATTAAATGTATTAGTATTGGTATTTTTAAAGCCACATGTTACATAAATATCCCTTTGGCAAGCTACCATTATATATATATATATTATGTGCTTATGTTAAACAAGCTTAATATGAATTACAATATATACCATATACAAAATTATATATATGTGAAAAAAATGGTGAAGTATTAAATTATTAAAGTGTTGCAAGCAAAAATTCAAAACATTTTTTAATTTCGCGCTATTGCAGGCGGACAAAAAGTTGTCTGCTATATCCATTGTAGATTAATCAAAGTATCGTTTACTTAGTTGGCTATCGATTGTTTCAATCGATATGTGCCGCTGTCAGTGTGTACATGCGAAAAACATAAGAAATAACATTTCTTTTCGCCATAGGGCAGCACTGTGCGTCTTTCGCACGCGTATTTTTGTGCAGATTTTGTGTAGAAATTCATAGTTATTTGTTGTAAAAAGAGTAAAATACAACTGCAATCATGGCGCAATTCGATCTAACACATACCAATTGTCAATTTTTGGACAGACATTTGACTTTCCCACTTCTAGAGTTTTTGTGCGGCAAGGAGGTTAGAAAATTCTTCGCTTCGTGTCACCGTCATCATTAAAATGGCCAAACGGCCTTTGGTTTATGTTTTTATATACGCAGATCTACAATCAGCAAGAGCTGCTGGAGTACATTCTGGACACGGTGAATAAGACGAACATGATTGATTACACCATGGATACGCGCAAGCGTCTTAATCTCAGCCAGGATATGCCTGAGGAGTTGGTGCAGCGCAAATCTGATGTTCTGGCCACACTTAAGCAGCTCCAAAACGAGGTGGCGCCCATCATGAAGGCCACCGACATCCTTAAGAACGGCGAGAGCATGAAGGACTCAAAAACCTTCGTAAATGCCCTGCAAAAGGATTACAATTTTAAGGTGGAGCATCTGGAGAGTGCCTACAAGTTGGCAAAATATTTGTACGAGTGCGGCAACTATCAGGAGTCGACATCATATTTGTATTTCTGCCTGATTGTCATGTCCCCCAACGATAAGGTGAGTTGCAATCAATATATATATGGGTCAGGATTCGTTTTTTATCCACATATCTTGCAGAACTATCTGAACGTGTTGTGGGGCAAACTGGCTGCTGAGATTCTGACTCTGAACTGGAACACCGCTTTGGAGGACTTGACGCGTCTGCGTGACTACATTGACAGCGCCAACTTTTCAACCATTCAGGCGCTTCAGCAGCGCACCTGGTTAATCCACTGGTCTGTGCTTGTCTTCTTCAACCATCCCAAAGGACGTGATCTCATAATTGAGATGTTCCTTTACAAGCCACTCTACCTGAACGCCATACAGACGATGTGTCCGCATATTATGCGTTATTTGGCCACCGCTGTGGTCATCAATCGTACACGTCGCAATGCACTCAAGGATTTAATTAAGGTCATTCAGCAGGAGTCGTACACGTATCGTGATCCCATCACCGAGTTCCTCGAGTGCCTCTACGTCAACTTTGACTTTGAAGGCGCCCGATTGAAGTTGCACGAGTGCCAAACGGTTATTTTGAACGATTTCTTTATTGTCGCCTGCCTCAATGAGTTTGTGGAGGATGCACGTCTTATGATCTTCGAAACATTCTGTCGCATTCATCAGTGCATCACGATCAGCATGTTGGCCGACAAGCTAAACATGAAGCCCAACGAGGCCGAGTGCTGGATCGTCAACCTTATCCGCAATGCGCGTCTTAATGCCAAGATAGATTCGAAATTGGGACATGTCGTGATGGGCACACAGCCATTGAGTCCCTATCAGCAGCTGGTGGAGAAGATTGACTCGCTGTCGATGCGCTCAGAGCATTTGGCAGGTCTAATTGAGCGTAAGAGCAAACAAAAGAATCAAGAATCAGCCGACTCCTGGAAGTACTATTAAGCATTAGATAACACATTTTTTTATTGTATTCAACCAGTAGGCAATGCCTGCATTCTTTATAATCCGGAACCAACGTCACATGTCGCGAATAAAACAACATCTCTATTCGCAGCATGAATATCCTTTTCGAATTATATATCTTTCATAGCTAACGATAACACCTGTTATTCAGTTGAGACATTTGTCGTTATGCTCAACATTTAAATTTGATTTTATTTCCACGTGGAATAATAAGTTACAAAACAATACGAAAGCGGATTGCAAGAATTTAACATTTTTTTTCTAGCCTATACATGGACAAATGTTCTAGTCTATTTCCTAGTTGTATTAGATATCTAGATTGTACCAATGACTGTGCGCCAAGCGCCGAACGTAGAAGATCATACGATTAATTGCTACCTCATTTTGTCCTTTGCCGCTGATGGTTTAACTACCATCCAGGCACGGGTGGGCAGATCCTGTAGATAGACTATCCATTTGCGGACGACCAGCAGCCAAATGATGCCATACACAAAACACACCAAAGCCTCCAAGTAGTAGCCATCAAAGGTTATTTCACACTTGCCAGCAGCCGATAAACATTCCTATAGGAAGAACATCGAAACTAAGATAAACACTTCTTGTATGGGGCTACCAAAAGTCACTTACCTGTTGGCCTTCCTTGTCGACACAAAGATTGTCGGCTTGCGTTGTGCATTGTTTCAACGTCAGGACATCGACCAGCCAGAGCACAACAGTGTTGGGCCAGTTGCCACCAAGATTGCAGAGTGTGTTAAGGAATGTCATATAAGTGCCGCCAACAGCTGGATCCGATATTTTAGCAAAGAATGCCATGGCGGCGACAAACATGGAGTAGAGGAATACCTGATAGCAGCCATAGCTAGCAATGAGCATCACATAGTAATAGACGGGCACCTCGCCGCCAGAGATCAAATAAGGCGTCGCATAGGCGATCATTGTGCCAACCGAAGCCAGAAAGATGCGAAAGGGTATCGCCTTCAGATATACATCCAAGGGACGCGGTCCGTTGGTGTATTTGCCCACGACAATGGGCAATATGAGTTGCAGTGGGATTATGGGAATGGCGAGCAGAGCCAGCTTCTCCTTTGGCACGCCGGCATCGATGAGCTTCAGTGAGGTGACCGCATCGGAGGCGGCAAATGTTACTTTAACTGTAAGAAGAATGCCGGCAAGAATCTGCACTGGTCGCTTGCGCACCATGTCCCACAGCACCTGATAGCTCTCGTGTATGTTAAGCTCGTGTTCCACCTTGTAGCGTGCGTCTGTGTGCGCATCCTCAATGTCATTCTCCCGCTTGAAAAGTGCCACCAGTGTTGTGGCCACGATGAAAACTATGCCCCAGAACCAGAGGAAACGTGGCAGTGTTATCATACCCACATCATCAGGTACAGTGCGCAAATACGAGTTGCAAAAGTCCTTCGACTCGAGGGCAATAAACACCACGTAGCCAAAGAAGTATCCAGCCGTTTGGCCCACACTGTTGCAGGTGGAGGCATAGCCTACGTTGCAACGCTTTAGCATAGTCAATGCCCAACCGTCAACGGCAATGTCCTGTGTTGCAGCTAAAAAGTTCAGCATGAAGAAGAGCAGCGTCAGCAGAGGTACATTTGGATCTAGTCCGTCACCGCCCAGCCAACGATCTACGTGCACTGACAGTAGCAGCATGAAGGCACCCAGTAGATATTGCACGGGCACAAGCCACGATTTGCGTCGTCCAAAGCGTCGCACATACAACGAGTCGACAATGGGCGCCCACAGCAGCTTAATGCTAAATGGCCAATAGGCAAATGAGAATTCCGCTTGCTGTCTGTAGCTGGCTCCTCGATTTTGCAGCAGCATGGGAACAGCTGCTATAAGGCCAATGGGTATACCCTGGAGTACGTAGAGGAAAAAAAGTATGGCAATGTTGCGTCTGTCGCCACGTATATCGGGTTTTTCCTCCTTGTCGCCTGCATCGTCTGTCGACTCGATGAGCGCCTGGCCATCTTTTGTTTGACCTCGACGGCGTGCGGACATTTTGTTGCCTGACGAATAAGTTGTTGTTTTTTTTTATGGTCACCTTCGTTGGTTTTTCTAATTTACACCTACCCGCAGCTGTTCTAATCAGTATTATCAAATAATAGCAACACCACTCAGCAGGTCCACGTCAGTTAAAAGGCGGCAAGGGTTTGGCAATACGTTCAATTTATGTGAATTTCTTTATGTAAAAGCGGCTACTGCGCCTATATCACTAAGCAATGTTTAATAAATTAACATATGCAGTTTAGTTTACAAAGTGACAATGTGGCGACGTTTGTTGACGTTTGCGTTTCGCTTAATGCAAGTACTTTTTGTATTTAGTGCGACGATTCTCTTGCCCTTCGGCGACGTATCGAAAGTTGATGCTAGTATCGATATATCGATAAGAAATGCAAAGCTGACGTCGTAACGGTTGTCTTGATAAATTAATTTGAGCGCTGCATTTAAACAAGTGGTCGGGGAACCGGGGTAAATTACCCCGAATGGGGTAAAAACGCAGTTTTTGGGGGTAAAAAGAAACTTCTGTGAGTGAAAAGTATATATATATTTTCTTCGCCATGGGGTAATACCAACTTACACATAAATATTTTGGTGTAATGATTAAAAGAGTTTAAACGAACTAAGACTCAATAACGAATTTAAAACTGAAATTGCATTAAGTTCTACAACAATGGGCACTCTTCCTTATAAATTTTCCTATTTTGCCAGGAATACGAGGTCAGCAGCAAGCGATGTATAAATTCTCATCATATACATTTGCATACTTTTAGGCTGGCTTTTTATTCATAATATAATTAATTGTGCAGCATACTTTTGTAGTTAAATATATATATATATATATAATTGCATACTTTTAGGCTGGCTTTCTTTATTCATATTGTGCTTCATCATACTTTTGTAGTTATATTTAACTACAAAAAAACTAAAAAACTAAAACCAGTGCTCTTGCTACCTATTCTGTTCGCCTGGTAATTGGCGTCGAAAATACTTAAAAACTCGATGAGATCGCAAAAGAATACCGCCGACCTTCCGTCAAGTTTTTGCTAGTTTTTTCTAGTTTTTGACTCAAGTATACCAGGCGCACAGAATCAGCAGCAATTGGGTTGATTTGACTTTAATATACGGCCTATGTCGTATGCAATGATTTTTTTCCTTTTTTATCATAGATCTGCCTAAAAGTATGCCACATTATTTTTAGTGGGTAATTTAGCCAATGCATCAACCTTATGTTTCCACACAGGGTACTAGCAACATAAACAGAAATATTTTGGGGTATTGATTAAAAATTCATTAATGATTAAAAATTCATTAATTCTAAGAAAAACATTTTTATTTAAACATAAGAACAAACGAGAAGCACCTAAGTTTATATGTATATCTAATTTTAGTCCATGTCTTATATTATTATTAATAATTGATAGTAGATTTTTTATTAGATATATTGGTTTTTGAGGTAAATAAATACGATCTTTAACGATACGAGCAATACAAAAATATCTTATTTTTCCTTTGTTGGGTGGGAATCACAACCGTCCTTGACTGCAAAACCGATGGATCCTTAATGAATTTTGACCTAAAATGTGTTGAATTTTTTTTTTAAATACTCCTAAGCCACTTTAATCCTTATGGATTTTGAAAGGACATGTTGCGTGAGAGTTTCAAGGGCCTACTCTATCGAACTGCATTCAAGGATTATGGTGTCATCTAAGAATAAAAACACTTGTAAAAAATTTCACTCTACGGCCGAGCGAAAATAAGAAAAAACCATAAAAGTGCAGTTTTCTCGGAAACCACAAGGACTATTTGAATATCCTTTGGCCAGTTGGTAGCCCTGGTCAAAACCAAATGTATGACATAGGACATGTGCGAATCCTTTATGATTTGGCCGAGTTATAACCAATTTTCTGTTTTAAACATTTATCCTTTTATTCCAGCTGTTTGAAGGACTATCGTCCTTTGCACTACTTTGCTCGTAGCGGCGGGCATAGGCCTACCTGTGGTCCAAAGGACATCCCGATAGTCCTTAAAATGGCCGAGTTATCGACGATTTTGTAATTTTTAAAATTTTTTCTGACCTACCCCCTGTAAAATTTTTCGAAAATTTTTTTTTGTGAATCCTGGAGATCCTTGTAAGCAAATCCATAGATCTTGTTGCTGCGAGTTCAAAAATGCATTTTCCTTAAAGATCTTTAAGGAAATGTTCAAGTTATGGCTTAAAATCTAAAGTCCTTTTTCCGAAAATTTATATATAAGTAAGAATAAGCGATCTGCCTAAAAGTATGTAATATCAACTTAAATAAAAATATTTTGGGGTAATGATTAAAAAAGTTCCCCGACCACTGATTTAAACTAAAATGTTATTTCTTATAATCATACAATATAGAATGATTTCATTAGCCTGATATAGATTATAATGTAAATGAAACCACATTGTTCAATTTCAAGCCTTCATTTATTTCGTAATAAAGGGATTCGGACTTTTGCTTTGCTCATGCATGTTACATATTTTTCAATTACAAACAAAATTTAAGCATTCATTTACTGATACAGGCTCCAAATAGAAATCATGGTCAACATTTTCAATTTCAATTTCAATACAAGTTCATAATATCTTAAAACTGGTTTCGATCTTCTTTCATAAACAAAGTCGTAACACATTTGTGACTGGGTAACGTTTCACTTAGCTTAACTACTAAAGAATTTTTTTTTTAATTGAAACTGGCTAGCTGTATGTGTATTGTGTGTGTGTGTGTGGCGCGCGCACGATTGATAAAGACGTTCTTCTGTTTGCTCACTCCTTTACTCTTATTGTTTTGCTTTGATCGTCTTGGTCGTTATCATCTTCAGCATCATACATTCATTGCCTTTTTTTTTCTTCATTGTTTTTTTCATTATTTTTATATTTATATATAAGCCCGCATGGCGTGCTTCAGTTAATTAAGTTGTGGAAGGCCGCTGCAAATGTTGGCTCCTATTTGGCGGGCGAGCCGCAGTAAACGGATTCCTCCCACTTGTGGTGCACTTCGGGCGTCAGATTGCTGATATGCACGTGAACAGCTTGATGTTTCTCGAATTTGGGCGGAATGGCGCATAGCCGATACTTGACCTCATCGCCCTCCATGGGCACATATTCGCCTTCGATGCTAAAATTTTTCAAAAGAATGATTAAATACAACAAATTTCAAGGTGCTTAATTCAACAAGCTTACTCTGAGACATGGCAGAAAACGTCCTCGCCGCCACCGTTAGGCGTAATAAAGCCGTGTCCTTTGGTACGGCTAAAGGATTTCACAACACCGTATTCAACTGGATTTTCCATAGCGCGAGCCGAACTGTTCTTGTTGTTGTTGTTGTTTTTTTTTGTGTGCGCGCGCGCGTGTTTAGTGTTGTAAGCAAATGTGAAGCAAGGAGAAGGAGAAGCAGACAATTAAATCAATGTCAGATGAGAAATAATGAGAGAGGATGGAGGTAGGAAACACGAGGATGGACTTACGTCGAGGCCGTGCGTGTGCGCCGCGTGATGATTGGGCTCGGCAGCTGAAGCGTGGCGTTTGGACTATGGCTATTTTGATGATACATGGGCGGCTTGGCGGTCAGCATCTTTTCGGGTGTTTTTGAATCGGCCATTGCAAGGCTGTTGGCTGTTCCTGTTTTATAAGTGGTATGTTAAGTGGGGACAGAATTATGTAAGTATTGAAGTATTCAAATTGTTAGCGCTTGACTGCGGCACGCGGCTTTCACTCAAATGGACAGCAGCCAAGTCTGTCAATGTCGATGTTGAGTTCAAGGCCAGGGTGGTTAGTCAGCAATTGCGCGTTGCTTGTGTACAACACAAATGTGTTCATATGTGTAACAATGTGTCGCTTACCAAAATCGGCAGTGTGTGTTTAACGTTAATTTAACGCACTTTCACCTTAAAAAAGGCTCTCGGGAATCTGTAATATATGTGTATCCACTCCACTTATACTGATGCAATTTTTTGCCGGAATTTGCAATGAAGTGTGCCGGCAAATAGCTAACATAGGATGATGCGCGATACTCTTATAAACTGAATAAAACTTGAATCTTGTAATATCTATGCAAGTCTTAAAGCGTTATTTAGTTTTTTAATTGTTACAGTATTAAGCAAACAAAATCGTTTCTTCTCTTCCAAACCCACAAATGAATGGCGTCGGCGGCGTCAAAATGGTTTTAAGTATATCGATGCTTTATAACAGTTTACTCGATTAATTTCGAACAGCGCTGCCAGACTACCAGTGCTGCCAGACATTTAAAGTGTATATACCATCGCGCATTCACAAATTTAATTGTCAGTCAAACAAAAAATTAAATAACAAAGATGCTAAGCATTTAAGCATTCATAAATAATTGTTTTTTGATTCATCTACCGTATTCGAAGTTATCATGAGTGAAAGCTCATCGACAGATAGTGATCAGGATAGCGAAAGTGAGGATGTTGGGGTTTTAATGTCACGTCGTCTTCAAGTTCAAGTTGATCAACTGGTACAACAACATATCAATGTTATTGATATCCTGCTAGACACCTCTGATGAGGATTCAGATGACGAAGTCGTTCCCATAGATTCCGAAACATCAGATGGCCGTGACTCGGTAGAAACGAGAGAACCGTCAGAACCGCCAGATGCGCAAAACGCGCCAGTGCCGGAAGAGACGCCACCTGTGGTGGTACCTCCTGTCGAACCAGATGCTGAACAACCATCAACATCGAGTCGAACACATGGCGAACAGGAACAGCAGCAACCAAATGAATCTGTGGTAACACCTGTGGTAACACCTGATACGCCAACACAACCAAGTAAACGCAAGCGTCTATGTGATAAGAGTGCAGAATTGGGCACGCCAGTGGCCAAAGCGAATGATGATGATGAAGATGATGGCATGACGTGTCCCATCTGTTTGGAATCGTGGGAAATGAGCGGTGAGCATCGTTTAGTCTCGTTGCGCTGCGGTCACTTATTTGGTGACAAGTGCATTCGACGCTGGCTTGCAGAAAGCCAGCGCCAGTCATCGGTCAAGGTGTGCCCTCAGTGCAAGGCAAAGGCTACAAATCGGGACATCCGTTGCCTCTATGCAAAACGTTTAAGGGCCATAGATCGCACCGAGGAGCATGAGTTACGCAGCACCCTGGAGTCCGAGCGTCGCAACGTTCAATTTCTAAAGACTGAGCTGGCTACTGTGAAATTGGAACAAACGGTGACCACCAGCAAATGGAAATCGCTGCAGCTAGAATTTGAGCGGATGCGAACAATGATCCTTGCCGGAGGCGGTCGAAATATATTTGACGAGAATGGTCGCGTTGCGGACCCGAGAAAGTTGACCAGCCATCGCCTGTATATGGAGAAGAACTTTGAGATTTCGCGAGAGCCTGGCTGCCGTGTGTTGATCTACTCATCTACGCGCTCTGTTCTGGTTGCTTCTCAGAAAAGTCCGCAACAGCTGTTTCCGGGTTACGGTTTGTGCTTCTTCGATCCGCTCACCTTTAAGCCAAAAAACTTTATGCACACCTCGTCCATGCTGATACGCGACATTGCGTTTAGCGATAGCCAGCATATGTTGTCGGTGGCCAGCCGGGAAACGCGCATCAAGACATTCGATTCACGATTGCGCGTCTGCTGTGCCTCCGTGTCGGCTTTCGATAGACCGCTCTGGTCGTGCGCCGTGGATCGCGGCGCTCGTGAGAACTTTTTGTATGCAGGCGATTTGCGCGGTGCCGTCTACATATTTGATGTTCGCTTTCCGGAAATAATGCTCAGCCAGTTTCAATCCTATGGTAAGCACATTATAAAGTTCTTTTGCAAGAAACAAACTTTTTAAAACGACTATTTTCTTTAAAATAGATAACTTTAGTCCGGTGATAAAGATAGCAGCTGTGCCTGCTGGCAATACATTCCAAAGTGGTGGCTTTCTAGTCTGTCAGTTGACGGCATTAAAATTCTATGAGTATGTCCATACGGCCGTTCCCACGCGTCTAAAAGTTGATGGACCATTCCTTTCGATGCAATATGACGAAGTTCAGGAAACCGTGCTCATCTCGTCACGCTCCAACGAACAGTATCTGCAGTCGCGTTTCATACTTGCCAAACTGCTCAAACAGGACGGTGTGCCAGTGCTCAATATTATGATCACAGTGCTTGGCTCAGCGGCAACGCCATACATGACACGGCCAACACAGTTGAACGTGGCGGATAACACACTCATTGTTGGCTATTTGCAGGACACTAAGCAACTGATGATGTACGATGTGAAGCGCGAGGAACGCGTCCAAACAATGCCCGTCAACGAGGTTGTCTACGACCTCTGCCCAGTGAGCACGACGTCTGGCATGTATCTGGCCGCCCTTAACGACTCAAGGTGTCGAATTTACAAAGTCAACAGCAGCAGCAGCAGCCAAAGCTAAACCAAATGTATTGCGATTATTTTTCTATGGGCAACTAGACTGCTAATTAGTTAACCAT
Organism: Scaptomyza tumidula; assembly: GCA_035044465.1. Classification (NCBI taxonomy): domain Eukaryota; kingdom Metazoa; phylum Arthropoda; class Insecta; order Diptera; family Drosophilidae; genus Scaptomyza; species Scaptomyza tumidula. The sequence goes on along the minus strand of JAWNNW010000442.1, from coordinate 7,749,863 downwards.
AAGTTTAGTTAATATCTTAAACAAATGCATTATGTTGCTTTTGTGGCATTTTATTAAAACATTTTCATTCTCACACACACACAAAATGGAAATATATATGAGTTATGCTTTGTTTATTTTTATCACTTTAGACACCATAATGCTAAGTGCTTTATGTCTAAAGAACTTTTGATTCTAGTGTTTCAGTTATTTGATTTTTTTTGTTTTTCGCTGTGAGAGCCATTTCTAAACATTTATCATTAATTTTGTATTTGATTATATGATGACAAAAGTAAATGAATTACTTATGATATATATATATAAAACATTGATCGAAAAGAGAATGCATTATTTTGACATCAAGTTAATAATTGTTGTTGTGTTAAATATACATATAAAGCTATATAAAAAAGGTATTATCTATATATTGGGCTTGTATAGATTTGATGTGAATTTTTTTTAAACCAAATAAATATCAATTTTTAATTTCCATACTTTGTGTATTTGTTTTGTTAAATTGTAGCCCACAGGGACAGTCTCAAATGTTGAACACACGTTTTAAATTATTTTCAATATTTTTGATGCGTTTCTCCTGTTGTACCTAAATCTAAGTGTTTGATTTATTTTCGTTTGTTTCGTTAATATTTTTGTAATATTGAAGTACCCCAAGTTTCTATGTAAAATTGTATCAAAAAGGATCGTTGGTCAAAGGTTTTTACCGCTCAGCTATATGGTGTAATATATATATATATATATACTACATATTAATATAAATATGACAAATATGTTGAGTTATAGAATGTACTATATGGATTTGTGTGTGTGTTGGATAGTTGAAAGACGCCAAATTTTATCAATACTTTTCAAGTATATTTTGTTTTGTGTTTTATTTGTGTGTTTTGTTTTGCAGTGTGTGTGTGTATTAAGATTAAAGAATATATTATCATAGATACATAAATGCATGTTTATGTTTATGGTTTTAGTTGAGACATACATATGTACTTAGATGATTATATATATGTATGTATATGCTGCTGTGGTACTACATATATATAAATGAGAACTTAGAATTTAAATAATTGTCGCACTTACACTCAAAGAAGAACTAAATGTACAGTTACGTAAACACTATATATTCACTTAGGCTAAACTAAACTCATAATGAAAATTGTGGATTTTGTTTTTTTTTTTGTTGTTGTTGGGATAGGGTTGAAAGGTGAAAGGAAACAGAATATCGCCGAACTTTGTCATAGACAGGGATTTATAGAAGTGAGGAGAAGAGCTTGGGTTCGGTTCGGTTTCGGAGTGCTTTTGATCGAGCTTAATCGACGCGCGCATATCGCGGCACAATATCCTTGCTTATCCAATAATTGCAATGCTCCAGATCCTCCTGCGACAGCGCATCCTGACCAACAATGATGACACGGCGACGCGACTCAAATGTCTGAACCGTTCCATGCGAAACATAATAGTAGAAGAGCTGCTGCATCGCCGAAACGTAACGTCGCTGCTCGACGGTATGCGGCTCATAGCGTCCCAGTATAGCCTCAACATCGGCATCGACCGTGGCCAACTGATCATCGCCCTCACCCTGGGTGACCACATAGAAGGGGACACTGGGCTGCAAACGTGCATTTGTGAGCAGCGGGCAAACCGTGCGAATATCCGTAATGATTGCCACTAGTGCCGCATAGTTGGTTGCATTATAACGCTTAATGATCTCATCGGTAAGTCCGAGTGCGCCCAGTTGGGATTCCTGCAGATACGAACGCACCTCCTCGGCAGTCCAGTTGGCATGCAGTTCCCGTAGCTTCGGTGTATGTGCCTCGTGAGCGGTGGCGCCCATAACAAACGGAGGATGTTGAATTTGGCTGGCGGTGGGCACTTGTTTCCAGGATTCGGATGGATGCTGATAGAGTATATCGCCATCTAGCACCAGCCACTCGTGACGATTGGCATTGGTCAGCTCTTGTGCCTGTGGCACTGTGGGTGCGAAATGGAACCAGGTGTCTGGTGTGGCAGCCCACAATCTCTCGCTGGATGCCTCACGCATGCAGCCCGCATCCTGACACTCGAGTGTGGACATTATCTGTTGATTTAAACGCTCCGATTCTTGCAGTGGTTTGCCTGGAAAGATGGCCGATCCGGAGGAAGCCCAAGCGCGTGTGAACAGACCCTTTAGCTTGGCAGAGCTGACCAGCGCCGAGACTAGCGTGGCACCAGCACGATGACCCAATAGCGTTATTGACTTGGGATTACCACCAAAGTGCGCAATGTTGAGCTGAATCCATTTGAGGGCAGCAACGATGTCCGTTAGAGCATAGTTGCCGGAGGTGCGCGGATGCGACTCTTTGGTGAGTGCATCGAGGGCGAGAAAACCAAAGACACCCAAACGGAAATTGGGACGCACAAAGATCACATCGTGCGAACGTGAATAACGTGCAGATGGTCGTAGAATTCCAGGAGACGGACCCGCCAAAGTTTCAGCACCAATTAGTACGACGACAGGCAGTGGATTCTCATAGCGGACATGTGGTGTAACCACATCCAAGAACAAGCAATCCTCATCGCCAACTGTGGTGCCATTGCCCAATCTTTGGAAGCACACATTGCCGCCATTGTGCGTCTCCAGCGTTCCATTCCAGCAGTCATCGATCTTCTCAATCAGTTGGGCCGGACGCCAGCGCAGATCCTCGATCGGTGCCTTGGCATACGGTATGCCACGGAACGCAAATGCACCATCCTCCTTCTCGCCCTCGACCATGCCGCAACTGGTCACCGCAGAGATGTAACGACCCTCGCGCAACGGCGGCGATGTAAGCGTCTCGTGCGTGAGCACATAACCAATCACGCAAAGCAGCAGCGCAAAAAGCAGGATGCCAAACACAATGAGTGCATCATCCACGCTGCACTTGTAGCCGCGGAGGCGGCGCCACAGCGAGACGGGACGCTGACGTTCCTCCTCCTCGGCGGCCAGTTTTTCTTCAGCTACCAGTTTCTCATCCGTAAGTTCATTCTTCAGCTCCTCGGCGCCATTGCTTTTGAGCGGAGCACGATCAACAGTGTCCTGATCCTTCAGTGAGTCATCCAATGTTTCCATGGAGGCGAGACCCGCTTTGCCCAGACCAAGTTCAACATCATCGCCAGCTTTCTTGCGCGGCATCATGTTCGCAATGGGCAGCTTAATGGCATTGAGTAATCCACGCTTTGGCGGCGGTTCGGCGGCCTCCTCAACGGCAGCAGCTTCAGCTGTGGCTTCTATTAAGGACTTGGTGTTAGCGATTGCTTCAAATACTCTTTAAGGTGTAAACACTTACCCGACTTGGCATCAGCATCGCCATTGTTCAGTTGCTTCTTTTGCTGGTCCTTATTATCCTTGTCGGCGGTGGGTTTGCGCACAAAGAAGCTGCGCAGACGCTGGCCAAGACCGGCACGTGGTTTCTGCTCATCTTTGCCGGCTGTGGCGGCATCTCCATTGGCCTCCTTCTCCTCCTGCTCGTTCTCCTTCTCGAGCAGCTCACCCTCGGCACCATCGCCCTCCGACTTTGGCTTGTTCTTCATGAAGAAGCCGGGTAGCTTGAGTCCACCAATTGGTATCTTCTTGGGCTTTACTTCACGCTCCTCCTTGCTGATCTTCTTCTCGTCTGCATCGGCTGTGGCATTCGATTTGTTACCATTCTCTGTTGGTATATCGATTATCTCTTCGCCATTGTTTGGCTTTTCAATCGCAACTTTAGGATCTTCTTGCGGCACGGGTGACTTCTTGCCGCCGTTCGGTGTGCCTGGCTTTGATGTCTGTGGACTTGGTGTTTTCTCCTTCTTGGCATTCAGCATTTTGTCCGTCTCCTTGGGCTCATCCAGGGCTGACTCCTGTGCCGCTGTCGTTTCAGTCTGTGGGGTTTCCTTCTCCTCAAGTTCGCCCATCTTGCAAAGTGTGTGTGTTCTTAAAGGTTCGCTTCTGTTCTGTTTGCTTTAGAGAACTCTTTGTGAATTCTGGAATGAGGGAAACAAAAAAGGAAGAAAAAGTTAATTATTTGCCAAGATAGATTATATCTCTTACAGCAGCTAACCTGGACTTAGTTTGTGTTAAAGGTTAACTATGTTAAACTTTGGCTTCGGTTTGTATTTCGATTTTATTTTTTGGGTAGTTGCTAGGCAGCTAAGGATCTAAGATCTATCACGATCGCGTGCTGTTTTGCTTCTAGCTGACGATCATTTAAACGCTTGCCTTTTATATGGGAGAGGAAGGAAGGAAAATCCCTTTGGAAAACCAAAATGTCAATGCCGGCTGCAACTACAATTGCTTGCGCTATTTTCAGCTATTTCTACCTAAGTACAGACCGACCGACCGACCGATATGGACGTACCTGGAAAAGTGTCTCAGGTAAGCGTGAAAATTTGCTTCGTTCCTTTCGTTCGGGGCGGGAAGACCGCAAATTTATTAAGCAGCCAGCTGCGCATTTATATTATACTATACTGCTATATCGTCAGCCAGGACCCTCCCTTTTTCGATACTTCGATACGTGCGCTTAAACGCATTTCACACATTTTTCCAGTCGACTTTTAATTAGTGGAAAACTTCGAGATCAACGTTTACGGCTTCAAACAAAGCACAAGGACACTGCTGGATTATCCTCAATCATTAAGATAGACGCCGCTGGCTAAAATTGCGACATTAGCACGTTCTTTGAGATTCGAGTTTGACTAATTGACCACGGGAACAGGCGAAAGAAATAAAAAAATATTTTAAAAATGTTTTTTAATGAGCAAAAATTGCAGAAAAGATTAGAAGATTCCTAAGAAGTTCGTTAAAAAGTGATTTATTTTATTAGTTGTTGACCTAAACTTCAGCAAAGAAAAGATGAACTAGACAAAAGCTATAATATTACGTTTCGGTAACAGATTTATAGGTTTTATGTGCAAGAAATTGAGGTTGATGAAAACCTAGGAAATTTATTGAAATAGTTTAAATCGATAATAAAATCTTTCTTATACTGAGGTCTTACTTGCATATACTATAAACATTACTATATTCTATTAGTTATTTGCTTCTATAACATTTCCTAGTTCTTTCTCAACTTCTTAGCTAGCTTCTTCAACGTTTTTGTTGTGATTTTCAAAAATATTGATCTGTGTTTAAGTAGAGCGTTTTATTGAAGCTTCTGCTGATAGCTAAGACTTAGACTTTTGAAAAGTAGTGTCAGACGTTATCTTCCTTTCACAAAAAGAAGCCACAACAAAAACGAAACAATGCTCACTATATATAGTACAGTATGGTGCTATTCCCAGAGCCCTACGCACGAAAGCAATCCAAAATAGATGAAGAAGGGGAGAAGAATGTTGAATGTAGAAACGATGCCAAGTCGCGACCTCGGTGCATGTAAATCAAACGAAATTCCATTTAAATGTGAACCTATGAGTTCAAATCGTTGCGTGCTATAATCTGGGGGGCTGACATTATCATTATCATTATCACTATCACATGGCGACAGTGCGAGAAGTTTGGTCAACTGCATGGAAATTGTTCAGTGTACTGGATGAAAAGCGAAAGGGTAAAAGCTAAACAAAAAGGGAACACGACAACAAAGTACAAAAATCGAACGCATTTTGTTGCGTATCGAAAGTGTCATGTGTGTTGTGGCACATGCAACACAGCTAGAATAGAAATCCAATTGAAGCGGATTACAAGTTGCGAAGCGGTAGGAGAGAAGTGAGACAGAATCGTTAACAAAAAGCAGGTCAAAGTAATTATATCGCACTCCAAGCGTCCAATACAATAGTTAAAGTAAACGTATCTGCAACTGCAACTGCAGCGGCACTTTTATTGCAAAAATAAACGATAGAAGATAGGAGAACGCATGTTCATTCATGAAATTGTTCAGTTTTCCATTCTCGATTCGCCATTCTCGAAGCAGTCAGCATTGTTAATTAGCTGAGAAATGTATGTGTTGAAAGTCTGTTGACCAGACAAAAAGGGGGCCAAAGTTGACGCGCCCATCGTCTGTCACGCATGTTCCTCGGCATATATACACGTATATATATACAGGGTGTATGTATATAGTGTGTACATACATGTGGCATATGCGGCATATGTGGCTAGTGTATAATTTGTCTTGCCTCATAAATTAAATCAAATTCGAAACTTGCGTTTGACATGCGATTGTTCCACACCCCCCACCGCCCTCTTTGAGGTTTTTTAGTGCCGCACAAAGAAAATTGCCGTTAATACATAAAAGTTGGTGGTAGGCACAGTGGTGTGAGGTTAATGAGTCAGTTAAGTGCTGAACGGTCAATAGAAGATATGTCACAGCTCGTTTCGTAAACTGCAACTAGACATAAAAATGATGAAGATTTTCTATGACTTTCACTGTTGAATGATGAACATTTTCCTTAAGCTTGAGACCACTGTACTTCGCTTAAAAACCATGCCGAACCGCACATAAAAAACTAATCCCACCCTTAAAAAGCGTTTAAAAGAAGTTAAAAACTAAGCAGGCAGAGTTGAAGCGGCCCTTTAATCAGCTAATAAATTTTTGTATAATCTTGAACATGTCGAAAAACACTTTGAAACGCATAAAAATGCAATTGTTGTGCACACCCAAAAGTGAGTGTATTGACCGGAGTCCTGTGTGTATGTGTGTGGGAACACACGCAACTGCCACTGAAATGTTGTTAAGTTTAGTTGAGTTAGTTGTTGATCTAACTGCCGACAAAGGCGCAAACTGTGAACCTGAATATTGAACGCAGTCGAGCATGAAATGAAATTGACGAAGGAAATGACAGTAAATTGCAGGGAGAAAGCGAGGGAGGAAGGGTGAAAGTTAGTTTGATTGAAAGCAATGTTTTGAGTTCAGTCCAGTTGTTATTATTGTTATGATTAGTGTTGTTGTTTGACTAACTCACGCAAAAGTGAAGTGAACAATGTTGTTGTTGCCGCCTCCCACCGCTAGATGGCGTGCGTGTCGAAACGCAGTAAAGTTCAAAAACTGATAGGATGGAGTTGGGGTTGTTGTTGTTTTGTTGTGGGTGTCTTTATGGACAATTAAACAGGATATTAGAAAACAACTGCAGGACACAATTAAAACGCATGATTACGATCAAATTTCAAGCGCTTAAACAAACGCAACAAACTATTTTACAAAACCAAGTTTAGACTATATATATTACTATACGAGGAAATTCGTCTAGACAGCGATAACGAACGTTAATAATACCCATAAAGTTGGTGGCTGGTAGAGTAAATGTAATTAACACGCGGCGACAGGCACCAGACGATTGCCCAAGTGGGTGGAAAGTTTTCTGTTGGTGGCAAGGTGGCACTTACTAAGTGCACTTGCAACAAACCACAGCACAACAGCAACAACAACACCACAATCATCATCAAAGCAATCAGCGGCATATTCAACAAACCTAAGGCGCAAAAAGCATTTTTCAATTTACAACTCTACCGATCGAAACGAGGCACCTAACGAACGTCAATTTGTCATCCGGACACCCAGACAAGCGGATCCAGCCAATCCAAAGGGCCAAAGCACAACATGGCTACATTTTGGCTAACAAGAGTTCATGTACAAATATGCCTGGAGGCAAAAGATACAATTTATTAAACGGTCCACCCATTTGAAATTAACTTTTAATAGGCATTCGAGCTGGCTGATGATGATTGTTGTTATTGTTAATTTCATGGTGATTAATCTTAAAACACGATGAGTAGGCAGGCAAGAAGCAGAGTTAGTGTGGCAGCCACGTTAATGAACTTGCGCCATTTGCCAATGCTTTGCTTGTATTGAAAGTTCATTTCCATGTGACACGTGTGCAGAATGTGTGGTATATAGAAGGGACAGGAAACAGGAGCAGCAGCTGCTTAGCCAAGCATGAAATATGTAGTTCACCCAAACCTCAAAGACTTGCAACCACAAGAGCCACGTGCACGTGCAACAAACAAACTCACAGATGACAATCTGTGATGGGCGCAGGTAGAAGTTGATGAGAGGTTGAAGGGAGTAGCAGACGGCGCTATGTCCTGTCAAAAACCACTTTAAAGGGTTGAAATACCCAAAGGAATCAACAACAACAAGGACGCCAGCCATTTCGCTAGGGATTTCAAAAACCGACTAACAAATATTCATGAATTACAAATTGTGCTCGAGAGACAATCAAAAAACTGACTAACCTTGAGTTAAGCCTTGAAATACCCTGTAAAAAGGTTTGCTTGACTTTAACTTCTTTTAAATCTAAGCTTTTAATAAGTTTGAAAAGAACTCAGACCGAAAAAAGTTATTATAACTGGATTTCTTCGAAGTGTCAGGATTGTACATACAGAGATCTTGGTTTCAGACACTTTTACATATTTTAAGGAGAGCTTTTTCTTGATTTCACATAATCTCCTCCGATTTTCACACTTTTTTACGTTATTTAAGCATGCTAAAGATATTATAACTCAAATTCTTTCAAATGTCGAGCATGTAAATACATAGATCTTGGTTTAAGTAGAGTTTTACATAGTTTAAGTAGAGCTTTACTTGATTTAACATATTCTTCTGCGATTTTCACACTTTTGTTACGTTGTTCAAAGATTCTTAACTTTGTTTTTTCGTTTTTCATACATCAATTAAGAATGTATATTAACAATCGGAAATACTTTAATAAACCTAATTTAAGAACGACTCTTTCAATTCCTCGTGTTACTTTTGTTTACAGGGTATTGCATAGTTGATCACTCTTGAGTCTTACAAAATCTTCAACGTTCTCTAGCAAAGTGTTTCGCCTTTGCTTTCCTTGTTCTTATCTACATAAAAACGGATCAATGTAAGATTTTATTGCGCATTTCAAACAAACAAAAAAGATATCGTTTCGGATTTCTATGAAGCATGCCGTCTCCCTTACCCTCGCACTCAACAAGATTCTAGATTTCTAGGTATCGTATCATCTCCCTTACACTCACACTCAACAAATATCAAGGATGTGTTAGTTGTGTGTTTTTTTATGAGCCAACGATAAGGCAAAGATTGTTTAAGACTGATAAGAAGCAGAGCAAAAAGAAGGAAAAACTCCACAGGATACCTAAAAAGTAGAAGTTTATGAGAGGTTTTCTCTGTGTGTGTGTTTGTGTGTCTGCGATTTGAGTTAGGAGCCATTAGAAACCAAGAGTTTTGTTGTTTAACGTATTTCGTTTTGACTGTTTACTTTGTGTGTCAACAGTTTGGGACAGTAAAATTTATGAGTTGTTTCGAATGGTTTGCCTCATTAGTCAGTGTCAACAGAGAGAAGAAGAGAAGTCGAGTGGCAGAGTCGAGATCTGTGCACGAAGAACAACAACATTAACGTTATGGTATCGTTGAGGGATTTACAGTGCCCGGAAAAGCCGAAAATTGAAATTGAAACATTTGACCGTGAATCTACTATATATATGAAGAAGGAAAAGCAATAGAGAGGGGGGGTATTGGGAGTTGTGGGGGGAGGGGAGTGGCACAACTGTTGAACGTTTGTTTATCTTGCATTGGAAAGTGTTGAAAATGTTGTTGTTGTTTAGATTCCACCAAAAAAACTGAGTGATATGATGACCCGGAAAATATATATATATATTCGAAGTCTCTAATTGTTGTTTACATTCATGGTGAAAGCAACCGACGCAACGCCCCAACAAACATGCGACCCTGCCACGCCCCCTTTTTACATAAGAAAATTTCAATTGAATTTTAAATCAACTTTTGATTGCGCACTGGAAATGGAAAAAAGGAAAAAAACAACACACAAACATACAAAGCTTATAGCGGCTTTTGTCTTTGAAAGCTTAGCAAAACAATTGGGTGAGAATTGTAAAAGGGTGGGGGAGGGAGAGAGAGAGGGGTTGGGGAGTTGGGAGCTTGTTATACAGATGCTTCCATGCTGGAACAGTCGCGGAACAATAAATCTTTAACGCATGGAAAATGCAAATGTTGTTGCTTTCCCTTTCCCTCTCCATTTCCCCCACCAAAGCTGTCAAGTTTTTCTCCACGAAGTTTGCTTTGATTTTTTTGTGGCTGTTGTTGTTGGGCTTTTTACGTGTGTTTTCTCTGATGATTCCCGGAAGTCGTTTGGGCGCCTTTTTTTTCTTCTTTCGATTGTTTCCTTTATTGCTGTTGTTTTCGTTGTTGTTGTTGGGAGCACACAGCTGCCGGGAATTTTGCTTTGGTTGAAGATTTGTTTTTCTCGCTTTCTTAATTGCCGCTGTGCCTATTAATTTATTATTGAATTATTGTCGAGGCTTTTGTTTACCATCTTATTTCGGGATTTATTTTGCTGGCTTGCATATTAATGAGCAGCCAAATGCTCCCCAATGCCTGCTATTTTTAAGGGGACCGAAACGAAATTCGAGCTTATTTTTCGATCGGAAGGGTAATCCAAATGAGAACATAGAAAATCATTTTGCTGATGGACGACAATTTGTGGGGCTTAACGTTTTATGTTTATGATATGTTCGAAAAGGATTTCGAATACATTTTTCTAACACAACTGTGATGGATGTGTTGCTAATGGAAGACTAAAGGGGGAATATGTAATAGTCAAGGGGGAGCCCATATTTGTGAGGGATGGAGGGACACGAGCTATGAGTTTGAAGATGGAAGAAAGGGAGCTAAAGGAAAACAGAAAACTGAAAGGTGTTAAGACAATTTATCTATTTTCAAGTTAAATTTGAGCTAAAAGTTGAACATTTCATTTAGAAATTGTTTCCTCTTGGGAAATTAAAAATTAAGAAAATGAGTTTTTAGAAAAAAGATTCCATTTTCAGATAAATTATTAATAAATCTATTAACTTCCAAGTTCAAAAATAAGCAGTGCCATCCACTTATTGTATATATATACGGTATGAAGAATATTGCGTCAACTGACGTAGGTTGTGTTTTTTTTTTGGGTTTCTTTTTCGCCTTGCTCTATTCGAGAAATACCGACTAGACGAGTTTTTTTTATCAAAACATCTTTAATCAATTGAAAAACACTTTAAAAAAAATATATATATATTATTTATTGCTTACTTGTTTTACTTTATGCAAAATTATGGCAAAATATGGCAAGTGTATCTAATCCGAGTGTGCTGCATATATACAAAAATATATATATGAATGCGAATCCAATTGAAAAATCCTGCAGGACACTTTTGTGTGTATAGCACGCACAAATTTTTTTGCTTATATACGGAAACAGCACAGAATTATTTTGGTTTGTTTTTTTTCGCACTTATATTTGACACAGGCAATAGGCATACATGTAAAAAAGATATCCTTCACGAAGCCGGTCGTTGTTTTTTTTTCGTTAATTCTTTTGTGATTTTGTTGTCGTTGTGTGTGTGTGTTTTGTGTATGATGGAGAGCTGAAAAAGTGCTCGTCGCGTGCTCGTGAACAGAGGAACCGAAAAGCGTGCGGAGTCTAGCAGAGCGTGGCTCAAACTGGCGGCCAGCGCAAGCAGACGCTTCCATTCACAGCGACAAATGAGAAAATTTTAGCAGCAAACTGGAAGAGAGAGTGTGTGTGTTCTATTGCGCTCTCTCGCTCTTTTTGGCGTTCGCTCACTGGAAAGGCAAGCAAGCAAGCGATGCACAACAAAAACAACACAAAACTGCCGGCATAGGGGTTGCCCAACGTATGCAAGCAGCAGGGCGCTCTTTTCAATTGTCTGCCTCTCCCTCTCTCTCGCTAGGTCACCCTGTCTGTTTGTCTCGCGCCCTGATGCAGCGATTGTGCATGGACAAGAACAACAACTACAGCACATGGCGACGGCTAACGTTGAGGTTTTATTTTGTTCTCTCTCTCTTTGTGTTTATATTTTCTTCTTTCTTTTTTTTTTTTGTACAGTAAATGCAAAATACATTGTACACTCAGTACTTACTATGTGTACAGTGAAGGGGGATGAGTTGAGGGGCAAACGGTTGGTTAGTTCATTGGGATTCCGTTTGAGATTCACCTCTAATGACACAAGTGTTGAAAGTGTATTTCTTGCCAACAAGGATGAGACGCAAACGCAAGAAAAACATCTGTCGCTGAAGAAAATCACGCAATTGATGCGTCATAATAAACTTCCCGTTCCATCTGCTTCTGTTTAACCCCTTTTGCCTACCCCCGAGCATTGAAAATTATATATAACTTTTTATTTGTTATTACGTTGTCAGTTCTTGTTGGTGTTGTTCTTGTTGCCTTGCCATTTTTCATGTCAAAAAGATTGTGATGCGTGGCGAAAGTGCGAGAGAGAAAGCAGCATCTTGACAGCCTGGAGAAGTCGCTAAGCGGTAGCTTTAACAGCTTGTGAATTATAAGCGCTTTAGCTTGATTAATGCAAATAATAGCTACAAGTCAACTGCAATTTGTCAGATTTTGAGTTTAGCTATTAAAGTAATTAAATTTGTTTAGTGATTAAAGTCATTATTACACAGAAAAAAAATGCATTAAGGAAATGATTATTTCCTGATCGCTTTAGATTCTTCTCAGTGTAAAATCCTGTCCTGCTGTTCCTCTTACAATTTTCACCCGCTTTTCACCGCGCCAGCCCACATGTTGACAACTTTAACGCCTAGCTTGTGTTCTCATAGGGGTTTCCCCCAGATGCTCGAAATTAGTTGACCGAATATAAAATGTAGACAGTTTGTAGCTTCTGAAGCAATTCATTTGAAAATTGTTTGTGGCAGCTGCTGCTGCATGCACCGCTATGTGTTGGCCCAAAAGGTAGACCCTGAACAAGAAACTGGGACATGGAATGCATATCGAGTTTCGACAACATGACGTATGCCTGTCACGTCAGAGATCCTCGATATATGCGATCGAGGAAACCCGCCAAATGACAGCAAACAGAGCAGAGAGGGGGCGTGCCAAGCGGAAGGGAAGCGAAACACATGTGGCATGTTGCTCTTGTTGTTGTTATTGTCATGATGTGGGTTTTTGTGGGTAATTAACAAGTTCATGTTTAATTTAAATTTGGATCCGACTCGCGTGGGTAACAGGAAGTGTATATAGATTGACTGCCTTATAGGTATTCTTATTGCTATTGAGTCATTGTCCTGTCCCCCTACTCCCCATACTCCCCCCTTCGTTTAAACAACGTAATTCAATCTACAAATTGTTCCCAATATAAAACCCAAAAGCCGCTTAATGTTTAAGCTCAATTATATGGCTTTTTTCTCCTTTTTGGGTGCGTCTCCTCATTTTGTCTGCAACGTGCCACATCTCACCACCCATAAGTGATTTCTGGCAAAAGCTTCTTTAAGTAGGCCATAAAAAAGGATAGAGAACAAGTTTTTGGCAAGCATTTTTGCTAGAATTGTCCTGCGGTTGCGGCAAGTTTTCATTGTATGTACAACATAAAATGGCAGGGTGCCACACCCACTTGACGTGCCTGCAACCAGACATAGAACATAAAATATTAACTGTTTTATTTACTGACAGGATACCGGGGGACAATGGGGCTGAAGGTGGGGACACATTTGTGGTTGTTGCCACACACACATGGAACATGAGAACCTTTTGAAGTGTTCCTTGGAACTGAAGGTTAAGCACCGCTAAGGGTGCAAACTGTTGCAATTATCTTGCAACATGAATAAACGATAACTTAACGTCGACTTAACTAACAAATAGTAGTTGTGTAGACTTTCCCTACTCACTTTCTACTTGCAGCATATGCATATAGGGGTCAATGTATAGCTTGCGACACGCCTGCAATCAAAACAGGCAGCGCATTGTCTGGGCACAAAGATCGAGTACTCGTTGTTGGTGTTGTGGCAACAACAAAAGACCATCAAGAGGCAAGATCCCTGCCTCTCTGTGTGTCGTTTGTGATCTTAGCAGAGGAGACAAACAACAGGCGCGACAAAGACCATTAAAAGTTACTTAAAAATTCTATAACAATTGATGTTATGATGTGTCTCTCCATAGTTCTCAAGTGAGTTGAGAAGAATCCCGTGAAGGAAATAAAGATGAAGACAATAGAAGAAGAACAACAACAACATCAGCAACTACATACATATAGATGCAACAACTGATGTGGCAGGCAGAGTAACCTACAACTACGACGACAAAGTTGAAGAGTCGCCTACAAAAGTGCGAAAGTTGCAACTTGACAACGGTTCATAATTGACAATCCAGCTGCAGCTGCAACTCTGCATCTCTCTGGACATGCTGATCATCATCATCATGCTGTTGGGGCACTGTTTTGTGAAGTTGCAGATGCAACACTGTCATCGTCGTCGCTTTTAAAGTGTTGCCAGCCACTCGCATAACACCCACTTGGAGCCCTTGGGGCAAACTGTACTTGGCCTTAGAGATGGCATTAAAGAACGAAGTTCAAGGAATAACAAAATCTTGAATTATGTTGCTTAAGCTTCTCTGTTCATTCGTGTCACGAACGTGACACGCTATCATCTCCAGACGGTTGTAGTGTATGTGATTGGAGGAGGGCGAAGCTTCAATTGAGGCAGCGCCAGATTAACACACACACGAAAATTGAGGCAAGTTGCAGTTTGGAAAGATACTTATTGTTGGGATGCAGATGCTGTTGCTGCTGCAGGGGTTTGGCCTGACATTGACAAGCGGCAAGCAACGTCTCTGCAGTGTTGCATGCAGTCGTGTGGGCGGCAAGCAGCAAGCACATTGTCGCCACAAAGGCATCATTCAAGCTCAATCTCTCTTTCTCTCTTTCATTAATTTCTGTGTCGTTTTCTCTTCTTGCTTCTTGCTTCTTCGTGGTTTATAAATATATATAGATTATAATATGAAACTTCCGACAATTTGAATGCGTAAATTGTGAAGCCAAAATGCGACATAATTGATGCACAAAAGCGCGTCCTATTCAGGTTTCATTATGCATACGCTCGATTCATCCATTCCATCTGATTTCACTGATTTGATTAACAAGATGTGCGTGATTATATATATATCCAACTATATATCTCCATGGGAACACACAACACAAAAGATACACACGGACAATACAGCTCCAGCTGCAGATACTTTGAGTTCTGTTTATTGATTTTTGTTGCTGTATTTAACAATTGGCAGCAGATACATTTTTCCTCTTTTGTATCTGTGTTACTGTGTAACTCTTGCGTGTGTGTGTGAGTGTGTGGGTGGCAATTTGTATTTTTGCAAGGAAACCCTTCAAAGTTTTGTTTGCTTTATTTTTTGCAACATGAACAACGCGGGGCCAGCGACAATTATCCGCTTAACGTGTTCGGGCCAGTGCCAATACAATGCACAAAGTATCTTTAAGATACCGCGTCTCGACATAATTAACCGCTTTCGCCGCTCCCATCAACAACATCTTCCAACTGACACCAACACAACTGCAATTTAATGAACGTCGGCCAGAAACAATTGGTTTTCCATCAAAATAGATCCAAAGATACTTCTCGCTAATGAAGTTGCCGCAAACGTCAGTTGATGCAGCGTCAGCTAAATTAAGAGCCGACAGAAGTATCTGACGGATTGTCGTTGAGCCGACAGCTGAGCCATAAAAACGATAAATAATTACGAAAAAAAAACAATAAGTAAAAGCAAGAAAAAAAAGAAGAAAAATATAAAACCCACACAGAAAAAGAAAAACCCGAACAGCGCGTGCTATTAAACTTTACCAGCAAGCAATAAGAAAAGATACTTTTGTATCTGTCAGATACAATTGTATCCTAGCAGCTGTTTTTTGACATTTTTGCACTTGACAATGTGCCGGAAATTGATTTTACATCCAGCTGCAAAGAATGAGCAAGATACAAAAGTATCTTTTGTGTGTTGTGCAAAATTCTCTTGCAATACGATTGCTCCATGCCCCTTCCTCCCGTCCCATAGCAGTTGAAATTATGTTTCACATTACAGCAGATGCTCCCCTTCTCTCTCTCTCTCTGTTTGCGGTGCGGGTGGTCGCATTTAATTAAATTGCCAAATGATCTTCAGCGTGGGTGGCATTTGCAATAGCTTTTGAGCCTGCACAGATGTGTGAACTTCAAAGTTTCATTTCATGCGATTGCGAGCGGATGTGCAGCATCGCCTTATCAGCCGCATAATGGGTGAAAGGAAGCGTTTCAATAAGCGCCCAAATGAGCGCATTTAAATGCTAATTCTGAAATGGCTAACAAACACGTGCAACAACCAAGCAGGCAAACAATATCAGTTTTGGCCAGTTCCCAGCGCTAAGCTCAAATGTTGAATGTCATTAGCGGGTTGTCGCCTCGAGGTCTGCTTTGGAGTTGTGTGTTGCATGTTGGAACTTGTCGCTGCTGAAGCGTGCGAGAAAAACTAACAGAAGGTTGTTGTTGTTGTTGCTGCTTACACAGAGAGAAAAGGAAACTGAGCTGTTTAGTTTGAGTGAATTGCGAATTTTAATGTATAATGAGTCTAAATGAAGTGAAACTCTACTTGAACTTAGTAAGACTATACTGAAAGTAAGACCAAAACATTTAAAGTAAGTCTACATGAAGTGAAACTCTACTTGAACAAAGTGAAACTATACTTAAAGTAAGACCAAAACATTTAAAATTAGTCTGATGAAGTAAAACTCTACTTGAACAAAGTAGAACTGTAATTAAAGTACGACCAAAAGATTTCAAACGAGTCTAAATTAAGTAAAACTCTACTTGAACAAAGTAAAACTGTAGTTAAAGTAACACCAAAACCTTCGATTCGATCATTTGTTCTTGATTGAAGTTCGAACTATTTTATAAAATATCTAAATCAAGTATAAATTGTTTTAATAAAAGAGAAAATAACCTTGAATCAAGTAAAACTCTGCTCACGACTTCAGCAAAATTATTCTTAGCATGAAATCAAGTTTAAGTTGGAAAATTGTAATCACCAAATACTTGTTTAGTTTCGCTCTGTGTATTGCAACTTATGAATTGGGGGGAACACATCCGTAAGTGGACGCTTGATGGCCGGAAACGTTATTCAGCTAAGTTATACAATACAATGTGCCCCGACTGCCAAGCAACTAACACCTGAGCCCAAACTAAGGCAACCAAAAGCAGTTAATGATAATAGCATTGGCCTGCCTCTTCTTCCATTCACTCGCCCGCTTTCCTTCCCGATTTGGCGTGTCTTGGCGGAATTGATTGGCTCTTTGCCTCTTGGGCAACTCCCACACACACCAGAAACGGATGAAGGCAAAAGCGCAAATCGAATGTGGATGAAGTGCAGCTGCAAATCAAATCAAGTTCAGGCCAATTCAAGCGCAAAGCTGTCCAAAATTAACAACCAACTTGGAACAGAGAACACAACAACAACAAATGGGCCAACAACATGCAATTTTCAAATCGCAGATGCAACGACAACAACAACAACAACAACAGCGTTTAAAAATAGCTGCATGTCACCAGCAACAAAAACCGAGAAGCGCAGTGCAACTGCATCAATGTGGCACTGATGCAGAAAGCAACAAAAAAAAACAAACTGAAAACAAAACGAAAAACAATCTCATCATGCTAGCTAAAAGTGCTTAACAAGCGGTAGAAGCAAAAGAAAACAATAAGATTTCTATGCCAAGTGGAAACAATTAATGCCCTACAGTACTACACACAACAATTTCTTAGCTAACTGACTGATTGCTATCAACTTCTATCTGATTGCGAAATGGTTGCACATAGTTCGTAGTTGAGTCAAAGGTGCAAAGTTGCGATTTTATGTGAAGCCTTACCTTAATAGCTATAATCAGTTTTCTCATCAACTTTATATGGTATCTGAAAAAAGCAAAAAGAAAGAGTTAGAGAAGAGAAGCTTTCAAAATGTTTACAGGGCATTCCCAAAACCTAGTTAAGGTACCGCCCAAGATGCATTGAATTTTTGTTGTTGTTCTGATCGTGACGATGCTTTTGCTTTTGCTTTTGATGGCTTGTGATAATGGTGCTGCTGCTGCCCACCAATTGGCCCAACGGATGGCGGCAAAATGGCAAGTTGCAAGTAGCAAGTAGCAAGTTGCATATTTTGCGCTGTCACTGGCTGCAAGTTGCAAGTTGCAAGAGTGCCGAGTGACGATTAGAAAGGATGACAAAACAGTCAGTAAACTTAAAAGGGGAAGGGTATGTAGTGCGTGATGCGCATGAGCGGCGCGTCATTGCGCCTTAAATGGGAGCAGAGAATCGAGAAGAGTTGTTTGACGTGCCCCCACTCATGGCAACAATGCAGGGAGTCAGGGGCATGCAGCAGCGGATGCAATACATTGCAATTTTTAGACATTTCTCATTGTTATGTGGCATGTTTTATTTTCGTGTGTGTGTGTGTGCGAATGCGCAGCGATGCGTTTATTAAAAGCCAACAAACATAAAAAACGTAAAAAGCAAGGAGGAAGGGGGTTAGCGAGATGGAGAGAAGTGCTGCTGCTGCTGCAGTTGTTGGGGGTGCTCTATGGGAAGGACAGGAAAGAGAATCTCAGGTTCAGTTTTAGCTTCGTTCGATACGTTCTCTCTCTCTCTCTCTCGCTCACGCGCTTGCTACAAAATTGTCATTGCCTTTTTTGGGCCACGGCGCATTTTAATCGCGCACTGAAAATCAAAGGCGAAAAGTGGCCAACAACAACAACAGCTGCAAGGCTTTTTGGGGTCTCTCTCTCTCTTTGCAGTTTGAATGTCGGGGACTATAACTCTTTAGGGTCGTCTCCCTCTCTTCCTTTGCTTTCCCTTCGTTGACGTTGACGTTGCCTTTGCCTTTTGTGAATTATTGAAATTGCGCAGTTTCTGCGATTGATCTGAAAGCCCAACAGAAGAAGCACAACACAACACACAGACAGACAGACCGAAGAGATAGGAATGGGTCGCAAGTCTGACTGACGCTGCAAGCAATCAATCAATCACTGGAAAAATAGTCAAGATACGAGAGAGTACGAGAGTATTCGCATTCAACATAATAGTTGTGTCTGCTTTGGCTACCGTTTAAAGAGGAGTACTGGAACTGTATACTGTCGGGTCATTCGACAACCCATTTATACAAAAGCCCCTGGAGCCACACGCGATTTATGATGACAGTCCATCTCTCTATCTATCTCTTTTTGTGTGTTGTGTTTTTTTCTGGTTAGTCACGAACAGGCCAGCACATTTGAGAACGTCACGAGATTAACCAATGTTTTGGGGCGTGTCCACACTTTAGTGGTATTTAAAAGTTCAACACTTTAACTTTATATTAACAATTGTGCTATTGAACTCTTGATCAAGTTGTATCTTTCAAACTGTACCAAGAACTGTACCAAACTTCCATAACACTTTAACGTTGGAGTTTGGCATCTAAAAGTGTTATAAATCATACTGCTTATTTATCTTTATTCTGTCAAATAACATGACATCGATTTTGACACAGAATTTCTCCTTCCTCTAAGTCTTTTCATCACCACACAGATTTCAGAAAGATCATTCAGACTCAGACCAACCGGATTGATGGTCGCAACCAAAACTCCAAGCACAGCAACAACAACATGTAAAGAATTTTGCGCTGACTAAAAATAACATTTGATTCGTCCCCCCCTTAAAGGCATTCAATGGAATTGGAATGAAAGCTGTGTGAGTGTAAGGATGTTAAAATCAGCAGCAAAGAACTCAAAATTGGGGGAGCGAACAACGAGCAGTAAAAGTTCAAGTAAGCCAAAACAAACCAAACAAAAAGAGGAAAAAGAAAGAAACAGAAATCTGGAAATGGTATGAGAATAAAGTGAGACTGGTACAGGTTATAATATGACAGAACTGTCTCTGAGATCGACTGTATGGGAATACAAGTGAGAATTCTACAGGTTCATATATATATATAAACGGACCGACGGAAACAAATGTTAATTTGGCCAATTATGACAAATTTTGAAATGAATGTTCCAACGGGGAGGCACTTGAAAGCGGCTCAACGTCATCATTAGCACCCGAAAAATGTCAAAAGGCATGTCAAGAGCGGCAAACCCACTTCAATTCTCAACTCCGAACCGCTCCGCTTCTGCATTTTGTCACACGCTGTTGAAGCTGTTCTCCACCTTCTACTACTCCTCCTCCTGCTTTTGGTCTTCTATAATTGTATTGCCATGTTTTTAATGATTGTTAATTGCCAACCAAGGCTTGAGCGGGAAAGCGGGGAGAAAGACCGTCAACAACAACACAGTGGTGGGAGGGGGAAGGGGGTAAGCAATCTCAGCTGGGCATTTAGCCTACATTGTAAGACGACGAAATCTTCAAGTTCAGATTGTGGGTCAGCTGTGTGGAAGTCAATTTGCCTCGATCCTTGCATTATCAGCAATTACCAAGCCAACAATATTCACGACTTTTTTCCACCAATCCCCCCCCCCACTCCACTCCTAGCTTGCCTACCTGATTGCCTTACTGGTGGCTGCCCGCAAGTGGAACAAATTTATTTGCCCGTACCCCAAACGACCATTAACAATTTTTCTAGCGACTAATCTTTGCATCGCTGCCTTCTTTTTTGTTTGTGGCTGTGGCAGTGGCTTTGGCTAATGCTTTTGGCTGCCTGTTGTTGGAGCCTCTCATAATTCACCCGCCAATAACCGACGGTCATGTTCAGGGGCGAAATCTGATTGCGTCCGGGACTTTCCATTAGGATAAATTGCTAAGCAACAAAAATTGCACATGAAGGAAAATGTTGCAATGTATAAAAATGTCAAAGATCGCATCGCGCAAGTTGCCGGAGAAGCAGCAGGGAAAAACAACTGTGGCGACTCTCTCAATGTGCCACAGATAAATGATCTTGCGATGCACGAGGATTATTGCGCTTTAGTAAGGTAGCTCTACACACACACACACACACAAACACACACACTAATGACGTCATTATGAGCAAACACAGCACGTGCTCAAAAAGAAGCCAAGTGGTAAGTGTGGTAAGTGTGGCAAGTAGCAAAGTTGCACGACTGCCTCAGACAGAAACTTGCTAAAATAAATAAAAATTCAAATTTAAATTCAAATTTTTTACTGCCTCGTCCGTTCACTTGCCGCTGCCGGCGGCCATGCCAATGTTGAGGGGGTGTCAAATTTCATGAATATGCAAATTAGAGTCAGTATATGTAAAAGCATCATGATATATAGTATCTGTAGTATGAACTGGATGGAGTCTAGCAAGCAAGCAACCCAGCCAAGCAGCCAGGCAAACAGCAGCGTGCATGAATTGTAAATAAATTTATTGCGTACGTTGATTTTTGTTGTGTAGCTTAATTGCACATACCCTGTAATATAAAACTGAGTGAAATTGTGCGTAATGTTTACATTAATGAGTAACAGTAGCTTTATGGCTGAACATAAACATTACCTTTAACAAACAAATAACAAATTCATTTTAAGTCATTCAAAACATCAAGTAAATTAACTAGTTAATACATTCTTTTGATCTGATGATCATATTGATACATATCTTCTTCAACAAACACGTTGGAAATGCTGTCAAAAGAAGAAGTTGTTACTATACAGGGTAATTGATAGTTCATCATTCGAAACTTTTAAAATCTTTTCATGTTTTATGGCACAGAATATTTGTTATATGGTGCGTTCATGCATAACAAGAGCAAAACGAGGAATAGAAACAAATATTTAAATGAGAACTTTTGCGGAATATGAATTATGAAAGGCATTCAAACGGATGAGTTGTGGCGGGGGGAGGGCACTGTTTGGGCCTGAGGTGGAAAGTGATGAAAGAACGCTTGAATCCCTTGTCAATTGATTAAAAAAGAGATTCCTTTGGGCAACAACGAGTAAAGTTATGTTTTATTTCATGATTAACTCGAAGCAAGATTAAAACATTTAAGATGCTTTCACATTGGCTTGCTTAGTATACTATATGAAGACCATTAAATCGAGCAACTCTATGGATGGTCATGGTCAGGAATAAATGCCTAGAGAGACTGGCATCTGGCATCTGGTATTTGGTATTTCAATTACACAACATTCGCTGCGATATACCTAATTGATTGACTGAAGCTGACTCTGCAGTTTGAGATGGCGTTGAAGGTGCTGATAATATTTATACCACGTCCAACATCCAACATCCAACTAGCAAACAGCGATTTAATTGCATTTTCCAACTGCAACAAGAGTCTGGGCTGCATTTCCACGCTTTTTAATGTTGCAGGCCGTTTCTGCACGTTTCTCTTAGCCGAAGCCCATTACATAAACCATAAGCACCATCGAGGCAGCTGGCGGTTCTTTTCTCTACTCTACTCTACTCTTCGCTTCGCTTCTCTTCGCTTCTTAGTGAAGTTTTGCGAACGAACTGAGTCTTGTTTATACCACTTCGGGCCATTTTCACAGTTTGGCATTTTCTTGGTCTGGGGCAAAAAGTAAATTATCTGGAGGCAACGGTAAACGCCAGCACTTTTAAGCAATCTTCCCTACTCTATCTCCCCCCCAACTCTCCCCGTCTCTCTGACTAGCAATTCCCTAGGCTGAAAACAAGTGCAACGTGGCACATTTTCCATTACAACAACAGCAAACTCACGATTTTCACCCCAAAGGCTCAGGGGGGGGGGGGGAGTGCAGAGGGATTAAGAAAAAGCCGCTAGGCAACTTTTTAATACAGAATTATCCACAAGGGGCAACAACAACAACAAGAACAACAACAACTGCATCCATCAACTGGAGCGCCCTTACTTTGCTATATCGCAGTTGTCAACAAAACTTTCAACTAGGAAGCAAAAGCAAAACTTGCAACGAAATACAGGCTAAAAAAAAATCTCAACAGGCGGCGCCAGTTGAATGAACTCCACGCCAGGAGAGTTGAAGCTGTTGCTGTTGTTGTTGGTCTGGGCCCACAGGTAATGATGATGTTGCCAGCTCTCCCTGTGAAAGGAAGCGCAGAAGCGCAAAACGAGGCCACAAACATACATACACACATACACAGAAGAAGAAACAGAAACAGGGAGCCACAGGGCCCAAGACAAAGCGGCAGCAGGAAACGAGCCACAATAGACAACAAGAAGCAGGCTGGCAGGCAAGACAACCAAACGAGGCACAGGCAACAGGAACTGTGCTGCAACGCGTCTGTTAATCCACAATCAATAGAAGAGAACGTACGAAAGAAAGAAACAACGCTCAACCGAGCGCAAATAATTCGCCAGGAAAGCTGCAGATTTGCGATCGAAATTGATAGAGACGTATGTGACCAGATGATGGAAGAACGTTGGGCGGGGGTGTGTGGTGGCGTGTAGAAGTAGCATGCAGCATTTTCAACACATGCGCCGCCAAGCAGCAGCAGCAGCAGCAGTAAAACTGCATCCAAACATAGGAGCCAAAACCATTTGTAACTCAATGGCGTGTAAAATAGCTGCCGGGCACACAGCCGGACAAGCGAACAGATGGACGATGCATCCATCGTAGTGTATACAAAAAAATCGCTGCAGCAACAGAGATGAGCAATCAATATATGAACAGTACGGTGATTGTTAATCAAAGTCGGATTTCTATAAGTTTTCATAGAAAAATCTTTAAAAAGTCTTAAGAATGGATTATTTCCTTCCGCTTGAAATTTATGTTAAAAATCTTTTCGAAAAAATCTACCGGGAGATGGTTGACGATTTCCCAAGCTTTGTCCAATCTTTAAAATCTTCAAGTTTCATATAAAGTTCTTAAAGGAATCTTAAGAATAGATAAGTTTTCAGTTTAAACAAATACTATCTTAAACATATTTAACCTAAATACGCGACCTTCGCTCGAAACTTATACTAAAAAATCAACCTGTAGCTTTGTCAGAACTAAACTAACTCAACTTTTGAATCAAGATTTGACCTATGAAAAACTCTTCCACTTAAGGGTTTAAACTTGTTTTTCTTAGCCGCAATTCATGCTGAACCCCATATAAATGAATCTCGTGACTTGCATCGTGTTGCATCTCTAACAGCTGATCTCAAGTGTGATCGAGTGTCGAGCAAAACAAGCAGCTGCATTTTCAATCTTTCGATCTAGTTGAGCTGTCTTGATGATGATGATTATGATGTTCTTTGCTGCTGCTGTTGCTGCTGCTGCTGCCAGTGTGCTAAAATTTAATAAGTGCAACAATAATTGTTCGCTTTATGTAAGCTCCTAATGATTGTGCTTTCGCCTATTGCTGCTGTTGTTATTGTTCTTGTTGTTGTTGTAGTTGTAGTTAAACATAGCTGCATTTGCTTGCTTGTAAGTTCAATGAACTGTTCTTGATTCTGATGTTGTCTGAATGTGTGTGGAAATTATAATGTTGCAAATTGGAGCTCAGCGACAAGAATCAACCTACAACAACAATACAAGACAACAAACCAGTTGAAGCGACATCTTTTCCCTCTTAACTCCCCTGCCCATCTCCAACTATTTCAACAGCTCGCGCGTAAAATAATTTTTTATGACACGAAGACTTCTTGTCTCGTTTTTTTTTTTGTTTTTGTTAGTCTTGTTGTCGCCGCATTTGTTGCTGTTGTAATTAAATAATGTTAAGTTGAGCTGCCAAGCCGAGAAGTTGACAAACTGACACGCGAGCTCCGCTAGTCAATTTATGCAGCACTAGCTCAAAAACCATTGGGGGAAACATGTTGCAAACACACAACAAATTAAAATGCTGAGCAACATGCATGCGCCAGTAGTTGTTGTTGTTGTTGTTGTGTATATAGTAGTATGTAAAAATAGTAGTACGACTAGGCGGTAAATTGAGTGCCATGCACTTGACATCCAGTCCAATTGCATGGATAATTTGATTAGCAGTTAACAAAAGAGTTCAGAGTTACTTTAGCTGCAGATGACACTTAAGAGATCAACATTGGGTTCAATAGCTGTCTGTTTCTCAGTAAACAGTAAGATACGAACCATAGATAGCTATGAAAATGATCATTTTACCCTGAACTCATTGACAATGGGCAAAAAGAAAACATCTTCGACCCCAACTCTCTACCAAGACTCTAGATTTGGAACATAAGCTTGCTTAACCCCTAGGCAGTACTTAGTATAACTCTTCCCGTTTCCGATATGCACATGGGATCGATAACAACGAAAACTTTTTAACATTAGAAAACTAAAGACAATCTGTGAAAATTGAGATTGAGAAACATCGGAGACATGCAAAATTGAACTAAGTGAAGCATGTAGTAGTATGCAGTTCAGGGTATCGTCTATTCGGAATTTCTCGACTCGACCGTTCTATCTTGTTCATTTCTGTAACTGTGATCACAGTGAAGTGTAGTTAATCTTAATTTAAGTGCATTTGTGTATTTTTATTTAGGTATTTTGATAAAAAGCCGTACGCTTTCAACTTTCAATTGAAATATCATCGGAAGCAAATTGGTTGCACATTAGAAACGCATAAAAGTTCATTAAGCTCGTATTCTTTGCGCACTTAAAAACAGATCGCCAAGTGCAGTTAACAATTAACTTGATATAAAGCCAGAGATACTACAATAAGACGAGCAAGAGAAAAGAGAAGAGAGCTCAACAGCTGCGCCGCTTGAGTGCATCCTCAACAAACGCGGTAACTGCCGTGAATTGCAATGATAGTCAGAAAAAAAGTAGAAGCAACAACTAGAAAGAACACAATAAAATATTGTACAACAATGAGTTGGATGAAGTTGTCGGTCCGTATGTCCAATTTTTTAGGTCGTCAGCTAACTTTAACTCGTATCTTTCCAGGTCCAAACTCCAACGGGGGGGCTAACAAAGTGCGCATGAAATTTGATTCTCGGAAGAGTTCATTTGTTGCTTGCCAAGAAAGTTGCCAGGTAATAAAATTTACTGCCAGCCAACTTCATTAAATTACAAACAAACGTAACATAGTTGCCAGGGTTGCCAAGGGTTACCGCGTAATACTGATCTAACAGTGCGCGCTGCCAGACCGCCCAGCTATGCCTAACTAACGGCACTTTGGGGAATGTTGCCAGACAAAAAGTAAATATGCAAGCCATTTTGACTGCAATAACATTCAAACATACAATAATGGCCCAAACCGAATCAATCCAACTTGTAAATTTCATTTTGACAAACATTTTTCACTGCCCAACTTTGTTGGGTTTTTTGCTGGTTTCATTGCATTGAGCTGTTATTGTCGTTGTCATCGGCATTGTTATTGCATCCCCGTGGGAGCAGCAGGCGCCCAAAATTGCCCGACCCTGATGAGTTCTACACATGTTAGCCACAGCAAGCATTGTGGCCCGTTTTTTTCTTTCTTTCTTTTCCTTCTTGGCTGGAACAAAGCGCAAAATGTTTGGCTTTTGTTGTTCTTGTTGTTGCCAGGAGAATAATGTGCATTGATTTCTGGCATTTACTGCTGCTGCTGCTGCCCATGGAAGCGTGAAGTAAGACAGAAGCCCTCGACTGGAGTGTGCACAATTGTTTGTTTTTCCCCCAACACACAGCACTGAGTTTCGCAAAGGAGCTCGAGTGGGGGGGTCGATGTTGATATTGGGTATTGTTTGCTATTTCTATTCTATGTAACAGTACTCCTTTATTTGTATTGTTTTTGCGTTAATGCTTTAAGTAGAAATAATTGCCATATTGGCTAATTCGTGATCTGCGATGTTTAAAATATATCGATCCTTTTGCTTGGCATCGATAGTATCAATAGGATTCTAATTGGATTTAGTTTACTAACCTGTGCTTAACAACACTGATGCGCGCTCTTTTTCTATTCTCTTTTGACAATACACACATACACTCACATAAGACACATTCACCTCCTGATTTGTGCAAATCGTAATTTAAAATTTATTGCTGCATTTGAATAAATCGCTTCGTTGGATATAACAACAGCATTATGCTAAGCCGTATTATGCGCATTTACTTAAACAAAACCAAATGCTAAACAATTCAATTGCACACTTGCCCCGCGACGCGAAATAAACTGAACTTGCAACGATGCCAAACACAAAACGAATAAAACGAGCACACAAAACAACAACAGGCAAAAAGGCAAGTACAAGCGAGAGAGAAAGAAAGAGAGTGTAACTGAGAGTGTATGTGTGAATGGCATGCAAACCGTTCTTCTTCTTCTTGATCGTGTGTCAGTGTTACTTGGCTGCAAAAAAATTACAATTTACATCGTTTTTAACAATTTAATTGGAATTGTGGAAAGTTCTCGCAAAACACAAGGAAATCTCTCTGACCATGGTCGCCTTTTTCAACCCCATTCGCAGAATTTGTGCTGACCAAGCTAACGAAGGGGGCAAAAGCAAAACAAAAAAAAAGCATTCACATTTGCATTTCTTGTTTGCATTTGCGTGCTGAAAAGGATTAGAAACCGGTTTTGGTCTGTGCCCCGCTGCCACAAAACAACTTAAATCGCCTGGTCAATGGCACCCCAGCAGTGATTTACTTTGGGGGGTGGCCGCATCTACAATTTCACCCAAGTGAGACAGAGAGAGAGAGAGAGCGATGCAGTTGCGTCTGCACTTCAATGTAATGGCCAAGCATTAGGGGCGACACTTGAGTTCCTGTGCGCCGCATGTCAAAGTCAGGCGCGGCGAATGGCAAATGGCGGTGGAAGGACGACCACCCACCCACTTATGCAAATACAAACAAAGCAATCGCCGCCGCCACCGCCGCCCGACAGACGCAAGAAGTCACGTGCGGCCAACACCACCAAAAACACAGAGAGAGACTGCACTAATAAGCGGCAAATAATTGGCAAACGAACTTGAGACTACCCCAATGGCTCAGTGGCCAAAAAGGAGGCGTCTCTTCTCCTTCTCCTCCTGCTGCTGCTGCATGGCACTAGAAAATCAATACGACGACCACCCTTAAAAAAATAAATATAGCTTGCGCCTGCTGCAGGTTGTCGATCCTTGGAATGTTTGTATTTGTTTGCCTGGACATGCAGCCGGCTGGCTTCCAGTCATCAACACATACAGAAAGAGGCAGAGCGAAAGAGAGCGAGCGTGTGTATTTGTGTCTGTGTGAGAAAGCTCTCCTTCCATTGCTCTCATCATTGCACATATTCTGCATGCAGGTAAGCCACAAATAAATTTATAGCTTACTCTATGACTCATATGCTGTAAAACATAAACCACTTTAACCCCTTAGTGTGTGGCACACACAAAACACAAAAAAAGCACAACAAAAACAAAACCTCAACATCTACAATTAGAATTTCCGGCTATAAAATTGTAGAACCTATAAAGAAAGTAGAAAACAACAGAAACGCGTTAGGCCAGAACCATGTTGGACTGACCAATTTTTGTTACTTTGTCAGTTTGTTTGTCAACTAGTTCAGTTCTAGAAAGCAGTACAGTGCGCTCTAGATAGTAGGAAATGTCATGTTTAGGCTGAAAATCGAATAAATAAAAGTTCCTTATTGACAAGTGACTACTGTAGTAGTAATGTTTAAGAAGTAGTACAGCGTTCTCTCAGTATTAAGAAATGTCATGTTTAGGTTAAAAATCGAATATAAAATAGTTGTTTATTGACAAGTGACTACTGTAATTACATATTGTGTTTGGAGCACACCCGAAAGAAAGGAAAATGACGCGATTGAAATCGCTTTGAACAGCTCTCATTAACGACCACGTAACGACGATCATTATGAGGCACAAAGTTGCATTATCCAATGTCAGTTGCATCGTGTGTCGCCCCCGCTTAGTGGCAACAGCAGCAAACGACGCTGTTCAATGAGCCAAACGAGTGAGTTGCGACAATTAATTTGGTCAACGATGCGCATCTAATAATGTGACTACAATGACGACAATGGGTTTGGTTCAACTACTCCACGATTCGTTGCCTCACTCTCTCTCTCTCCCTTTCGCTCTTTGGCAGCTGGCAAGTGTGATATGTTCCAGTCAGACATATATCATATATGTTTGGCCATGGAGCACTCCTCCATCTACCTTTTGGGCACACAACAGCACCATAAATTAACACCCATAGTCCGTTCGCTCTGTGGGCGGCGACTGGTCATAAATGGCCCACCAACAACAAATGGAAAACAATTAACCGTTGCATGTTTGCGCAGATGTGAAAATGCAAGATCCAAGCACAAAAAGAGGCGAGACTAGTCGGCGGCGGCGCGAGGCTCGAATCGTTTCAGCCAGCAAAGGCAGTGGCAGTGGCAGTGGCAATGCGTGAGATCGGCCAAGTATGATAATGGCCCCTGAAATGGTAGTCGGACAAATGAGCGATCGTTAATCTAGTCAATGTTTGTAATGCTTGGTGCTAATGCGAACGAAAGAGAAAACCTTCGTTGTTAATAAAGGAACAATCTGTTAGTGGAGATAAAGCTAGCTGGAAGAATTAAGTAGTTTTTACTAAATATGGATAATCACAGTTGTAGATTTAATTGCGAGAGTTAAGTAATTAAGAAAGTAATTACATTTTCATTACATTACATTTGTAAACACTCTAAAATGAATATTTTTCTATAAAGCTCTCTAATCGATTCCCATCTCTTAAGTTACGTTCCTTGCGTAACTCTAACTTTCAATGCGACAGTTAAGTAATTAAGAAAGTAATAACATTTTCATTGCATTTGTAAACATTCTAAAATGAATCTGAAGTTCTAATCGATTCCCATTTCTTGTGTCTCATAATCATTACATTCCCTGCGTAACTCGCACTTTCAATGCGACAGTTATGTAATTAAGAAAGTAATTACGTTTGATTTATCTAAGGGTTTTATAGTTGTAAACTTATTTGTAAACATTCTAAAACTAATCTTTTCCTATAAAGTTCTAATCGATGCCCATCTCTAGTATCTCATAATCATAACGTTCTTTGCGTAACTCGCACTTTCAATACGCGCTGAGCCAAATAAATGTGCAACAACAAACTCCCCGTTAAGCTAGCTAAACACAAAGTGAAACATGCTAAAATCAATGAACTTGAATTTCTTTTGCCATCAAAATATACAAATAATGGAAATTTTGTGACAAGATGCGCAAAACAACAAACCAAGCACCAAATAAAAACCCCGAAACGAAATTTAATCCCTGGACAACTTTTTCCCAGCTCGCACGAATCGCAAAAACTAAGGGTTGTAAACACACACACACACAAAAAGCTACCCCTGATGACCGAAAAACTGCAATTGCAGTGCATGCAACACACACACACTCAGAACACAGAACAACAACAGCAACAACCCCTAAGCACAACTTTTCCCCTCGGGGCATCAGAAACAATGCGTTGACGATGGTAGCGCATTTAAGCAGTGACAAACAACAATAAAAATATATCTAGACGATCGATCAATAAACAGTTACACACACACGCACATTCACAATCGCATTGCGTGAAATCTTTTTAGACAAAGCGGCGCGCGACATTACCTATAAATGGGGCCTACGCCCAGGCAAAAGATTCGAAACAGCTGCGCAGGCGCCACAGTCATCTCGTCTATCGTCGACGTAGACAGTTTCTATTGGTGGTTGTTTCTGCTTTTCTATTTTGTTCGTTGTATTCAATTTTGGTACAGTTACAGTAGCACTTTTAACCAGGTTTTCTAACTGTCGTTGTAGTTGTTGCTGTTTCTGTTGCTGTTGTTTCCCATAAAGGGGTGACAACAGCTCGTTTGTGCAATTTGTTGCGCAATCATGCTGCAGACACAAGCCATTAAAACCAACTAGCCAACTGGTCATCGAGACTCAGGTCTTGTGCGCTCTACTAATTGGTTTGTCATTATAATCAGAGCTTAAGTTGAGAAAAAGAAATGAAGCTGGTTAAGTTGTTTTATTTTTGTTAAGACAACAGCATTTCTTTATTAGTTTAGATACTATTAACTTTCGTTTTGTTAGTATCAGTTAAATAGTTATCGATAATAATCGATCACTTATTGGTTTGTCATTACAATCAGTGCTGGAAATAAGAATTTGTAGTTTTAAATAAATGAAGCTAGTTTAGTTGTTCTGTTTAAGGTAATACAACAAAATTCCTTTCTTTTGGTTATCGATAACAATCGATCGCTTGTTTCGTTAGCAGAGGAAACTTTTGCTCAATTGAAACCCAAAACGTTCACATCATCAGTAAAAGAAATCTATAAAAAGTTTAGAACGCACATTTTCAAATCCAAATGACGTCGTTCTCACATTCCCTTTTCTAAGCAACTCGATACAGTTGTAACTCTGCTGTGATTGGAATTCCTTTCAGAGTGCGTTGAACTTCTTGGTTTAGTTTTCAGCTGCCTTGGCACGTTCTTGATCCTGTTTTTGAGCCCTACCCTTTGAACCTTTTTATTACATTAGAACTCAAACGAATCCCTTAAGGTTAATTTATGGCTTTGCTTCTGAATTGATCCAAACTACAGCTGACGATTGAGGCCATTGTTTCATAGAAAAATCCTGTTTCCTATCGAAAAGTTTTTCCTGCGCAGCATGCCCAAGGATCTGATATCCAGTTTAGTTACAACATTTCCCATGCTTGTAAGATTAATAAATAAAGCAATTTATATGCTAAGAACATTGATATCTCTTATAAGCATATCTCTATAGGCTATAAAGCCTATAAATCCAGCGCTTCCTAATGCCATCTTCCACTGAACTCCCCAAGCTTTGTTGTACACGCCAATTACTACACGACACTTGCTGCGGGACACTGCTTCAGATTCAGATTCAGCTCCATTGACATGGATATTATGTTTAACGAGTCGACAAAAGCACAACTCAATAAATGCAGTCGAAAGATATTTTATGGGCTACTTATCGCCAAAATGTATCTACAGAGGGTGCTGCTACGGGTACAACGACTAAGTGCTTTAATGTATTACTCTCTGTTTGGGGTAGAAGGGATGGGGCGGGGAGCACAATTGTCGGTCATATGAGGGCAACACTTCCGAACTGTTTCGAAGTGTTTCAAAGTGCGCTTGGTGGAGTATCGTCTGAACGAAAATGCTTCAATCAGCGATAAGTATTCACAGCTGGAAGTTCTTTTATACGATTTCAGTGTTGAGAATTGTGCAATTTAATCTTTGATTGACTATTGAGAAAGGGTTAATCAATACGACTGGTCATATATATATACATATGTATACACAATAGTAATCGAATGTTTCTTCCCACCCGCATGGAATTATTTTGGGGCACTATGGTTGCATTTTGTGTGTTAAAATGTTAATCAAATTAGCCACAGACGCAATCAGTGTTCACATTATAATTATAATATTATTTTCAGTTTCAGTAAAAACAATTTTTCTACATTAAACAGAAAGTTGGCTGACAGCAAATTGTTGTTGTCCCCCACTCTACAATCAGATGCTGTTTTCCCTTTTGTGAGCTCTGTGTTGTTGTTGTTGTTATTGCCTGTCTGCAGTTAATCATTTATTGTTATTTAATCCTTTTTTAGTGCCACTAGTTTCACAAGCCCGAAGCACGTTCCAGCCGGCCAGATGTTTGACTAGCGCTCAAAATGCCTTGTTCGCAGGATTAGCATTAAGCATTGATGTGGATTGGATTGCAACGGGGAGTCAAGGGAGAGTTAGGGAAAGTTGTATGCAGCGTGCAGCATGTGTGCTGATTTTTGCTCTATTGTGGCATATAATCCGTATTAATTTTCAATAAGTGCAATCGTGGTCCATAAATGTTTGATAAATGGTTGCAACCAGGCGGCGAATCACCCACACACCAATAAGCACGTGACTTGACAGCAACAACGTGACTATGAACAACATCTGCTGGGAAAGTCTACATATATGTATTATCACTTTCGAACTATGTGTGCAGTATTATTATTGACATCACCATGACTAAAACGACAGTATTTTTGAAAAACGGTTCAGTTTTGAAAGGAAAGTTTTGCTTCCTTCCCCATGTGTAATTTTGGGTCATTTATATACTATATAGTAAATTATATATAAATATAAAATTAAGCTTACTTTTTACAAGGTTTTGTCCTCATTCGAGAGTTTGTGTTGCATACTCTTATGCTTCGGAAAAAACATAATCAACAACGCATAAATTTGCTGCCTACTGTGAAGGGCATCGCTTATGTTAGGTATAACAGAGTCTTAAAACCCTTTGGAAACAAGATAATCGAGTTACCAACTTTGTATAACAAAATCCACTATACTTTTTTCTTACTCCTAGTTATTCCACGATTATTGTAAGCCACATTACTTACATATCGTTTTGCCGAGAAGTTCGTGCTGTAAGTGTTGGCTGATGTAATACACTTTGTAAAATTTCATCAGCACTAAAAACTTTGCAAAACTTCCAACTCTTTCTAGCATCCTGCTAGCGTTCGCTCGGTCTCTGTTTGTTTGTTTGTTTGCTGGGCTCCCCAAGTGTTTGTGTTATGTTGAGTGTGTGTTTATGTGCATTTGTTTTAATAAACTTTAGTGCCGCACTCCAGTTAGGAATTCTTTGCAACTGGGGAGACTAACACTTGACATAACTGCAACTGCAGCAACCGAACACAAAGTCGTCCCACAGCAGGGGGGGTTGCGTGGCAATACCACATTGTGTTAGACAAGTTTGTGGTTACATAAACATCTCTTAGATGTTGTGCAAACGTCATTTCGGTATTGTTGTCTGGTTGCTGATAACAGATAACTTAAATGAGATACTTTGTGTATGGCATTGATTA
Source organism: Scaptomyza tumidula (assembly GCA_035044465.1). Classification (NCBI taxonomy): domain Eukaryota; kingdom Metazoa; phylum Arthropoda; class Insecta; order Diptera; family Drosophilidae; genus Scaptomyza; species Scaptomyza tumidula. The sequence continues at coordinate 7,716,450 of JAWNNW010000442.1, read as the reverse complement.
TAATTGATATCTTCGTATGTCGTAAAAAGTAGTGTACCTTCTAGAATGAATAACAAACAAGTTTTACTATAGCGCTCATTTGACTATCATTTATCTTAATTAATACACATTATTTATAGGCATTACAGTTAATAAATAAAGGGGTTTAAAGTACATTCAAATGATTCAATCTTAAACAATAGATTTTTTTCCTAACCCCTCTTCTTAACTACGTCCATGCTTTGAGCCTCAATCTGATGCAGGTAAACACTTCAAAGATACACAATGAATGCTCCAGACACAGAACGAACGTATATATCATTAGAATGAATGTTCGTCTATGGATGAATTGTTATAGTAAGATATGTAAATGGCAGGCGCATTTCTTGCCGCTCGCCGCTTGCCTTATTGCTTCTCTCGTTCGTGACTCTCGCTCGACAAACAGGTGCAACAGCAACGAGCAGCGCACGCCATCTGGAGGTCAAGACTGGGTTAGACCTTTCGCCCCCACATCTAGCTTCACCCCCTGTTTGGCGTCTGGCATTGGCAATGACTTTTACTGTGCAGTTTTCCTATATATATATTAAGTTGAGCAAAAGTCGTTTGAACTTAATTTATGCCCAGTATTTCGTGTGACCGAAACACAATAAATCCAACTGAATGCAAAATATAATAATAAAATAAATATATATATATAAGGTTTGTGTGACTGGCCCAAATGAAAGGTAACAGGTTCTGGTTCCGTATCGAACTTAGATTCCATTTCTGGTCAATTGAAATAAATAGCAAACAAAAAGCACAGCAAACAATCACTTATTGATTTGTTGACTGTTGCAAGCGGATGTGACATATGTATAAATATGTATGTGTGTATATAATATTGGATAGGGGAACTAGCCCAGAAATCGTCGATCTCGGGATCAGTGAGCATTTTCAGACAATATGCCTTCATAGTTTATGCATAGATTCAAACACGCCAACAATCATTTAATCACAATTGCTAAAATGTATTTATTTTTATTATTCAGGTTCATGACATAGGTTTTTTTTTTTTTTTTTTTACCACCCCTACAATTAAATGCTAAGGAACCAGCTGGGTCTGCTGGGGATTACATAAACACCGATCGGGGCTCATTGTGCTGTGGATAATATTGTTGTTATTGCTCAACAACAACTCAACATCAAAAGCGACTGTCTTTTGTCGCTCGAGACAAAGGCTGTGGGATCCATTTAGATTTTGACTGTGATTTTATGAGCTATTTGCGGAAACGCTTTTGAGACACTTTTAGATTCTTAATGCTTAATGAGTCAATTGTAAATGTCTTTCGACTTTTGATATGTAAAAGTTAATCGGATTATGTTTAGTCTCTTTCTATCAGTATAACGTGATCTTTGGCCTTAACTTGTTCTTAACGTTTTTTTTATTGTTTTATTTTCATTTTTGAAACTGAACCTTCAATCTGTCCTTGAATGCGCTAGAGTTCTAAGAACTTTATGAAAGAACTTAAACCGTTAATGACAAAAATGCGTTAAACGAAAGCTTTATTAATAGAATTTAATAATCTCTTAACTCAAACTTTTTATTAACTCCACAATCCAGTAAGTCTTCTTATTACCCAATTTTTGATTCTTCTTTACTTCAATTAAAACCTGATTCTTCTTCTCTTTTTTTTTGCTCCCTGTCTTGCAGATGAATAAACACAGCATTAGAATTCATTATTTCGCAAATATCACAACAATCTTTTATTCATCTTGAGTTAAATTTTGTTTTTTTCTTAGATTTTAGCAAATACATTATATGTACACAATACATTCAATAAGATAAACTTACAGACTACGAGTAGAAAGAATACTTTGCAACAATGTGTAAAGAAAGAGCGCTCAATGTTTTAGCAATGCCACGCTAGAACAACGCTTAGCAAGAGTGCCAGACTCCAGTTAAGACTTGCTCCACTGTTCCCCACCAACGCCTCCTCCTCTGCGGGCAGGCGTGCAGCAGCTACGAGCTGTTCGTCATTGAGCCTGGGTCTGTAGCTCCAGTCGATGGTGTTCGTCTTGCACATCTGTGCAAACACTCTAGCTGAGATCTTGGGCGTTCTTGTGCGCTCCGGTGAACTAAAGTCCACATGATAGAGTCCAAACTTTTCCGTAAAGCCCGCCTTCCATTCGTAGCTGTCCATTAGACTCCAGGCAACAAAACCGCTAACATTGACACCATCCTCAATGGCATCAAGCACAGCGGACAAATACAGATTATAGTAGTCCACACGGGCATAATCCTCCAGACCACCACGATCACTGACACCGTTCTCCGTTATAATTATCTCGGGTGCATTGTATTCGCGATGTATCCACTTCAGAAGATTGTACATGCCCTTGGGATAGACCTGATGAACAAAAGGAAAAAGTTCGTTAAAAATTAAATATCAAGGGGAATCTGTTTTGGGGTTCATCGAACTCACACCTGTCCAGGCACAACCCTCCCTCAGTATAATGGCAATTACGCCCAACCCCATCTAAAGCACAAGTCACCCCCATTTTAATACTCTTGCTGAAGCTTCTTCTGTTAAGGTCCAAAGCAAGGAAACTATTTGAAGTTCTTCTTTAGCAAAACACTTAAACTTCCCTTAATATATTTATTAAAAGAGTATTCATTTATCGACTTGCCTTGAAAAAGGCAATTCTTTCTCATTTAATCTTGGCTAAGTAGTTTGTGGCACCCTCTGACGTTTGATAAGAGCAAAAGCACCTTGTCATTATTCACTTACTGGCAACGTTCTCGACATAAATCCAAATCGGCTTGCGGTTTGCTTTCTTTGCCAGCTCCCCTCCCAACCCTTAAGCTAGATAAATCCCAAACTGAAGTCTTAGCTCATCGCAGTTAATTAGCGAGTCCAATCGTGACTGTTCTAACATTTAATTATGAACTAATATGTATGATGTATTCCCATAAGCTGACGACTTACCTTTAACCAGACTGAGCCCGAGCCGGGCCAATCGACGTCAGCTTGACTCTCAACGACGCCCATGTCGTGATTGAACGATGGTATGGGGAATTTGCCAGTGTTGTTGTGTCCATTAGGAGTAACTAAGTTGCTTGTGTAGGAGTTGATGCCAAAGAAATCGGAGGTGCCCTTAATCCTATGAATCTCCTCGGTTGTGAATTCGGGCAGACGTGAACGTGAGCCAAAGCCCTGCTGTTTGCTCATGTTCCTGATGCGCTCGATCATCACCTTGGGATAGTTGCCGTGCTTGGAGAAGATGGGATGACCAAACCAGCCCACATAGAACTGCATGGCACGCTCGGATGCCTCACGATCCTCAGCGGAATCTGGATTCTTTGGCTCTGGCCACGATGTATCTAGGGTAATGCCAATACGACCACCCTGTCGCTTTTGGAACTCATCCCTATACATGTGCACGACCTCGGCATGTGCCTTCAGTAGATTGTGTCCACACAGATAGGCCGGAATGCCTGGATAGTTATACGAGGGTGCCATATAATCCACACCATAACCATGCTCACACACATGCCAGGGCTCATTGATTGTTGTCCACAGCTTCACACGATCTCCGTACATCTCCAGCACCAAGCGTGCATAATCCTTATAGAGTGGTATTATCTCGGGATTGGTCCAGCCGCCCAGCTCCTGTAGCCGCTGCGGCAAGTCCCAATGATACATTGTCACCATCGGCGTTATATTGTACTTCAACAGCTCATCGATCAGATTGCTGTAGTATTTAATGCCAGCGGTGCTCACATGATTCATATAGCCACCGGGCATGATCCTTGGCCACGAAAGCGAGAAACGATACGAGGTCACATGCAGTTCCCGCACCATTTGCACATCTCGTCGCCACTGCAATGCAAAAAACAAAATTATAAATTATATAAGCTTAACAATTTCAATTATGTTCTGTTAAGAATGCCAAGTATTTCCGAAAACACAAAAACACATGTGGAAAAAAAAATAAAACCAGTTGCCCTCAAAATAATTGGCGACAAAATGCAAATAACCACAATCAATATTGGCCAGTGCCAAGTCTACGGCTGGATTATGTCTTTTCACATTTTTCAACGGCTAATTTGACATGCCATATTAGAAGCCGTTGGCCTACGAATATATCTATCTATCTATCTATTTATCTGGTTGTTGTTGATTTTAAGTCTGTCTCGGTTATATGGGGGCGTCTATCGGCTTGGTTTTATTTGTCAAACACCTGCGGACAGACAGTTGGGTGCTAAGCTGACATTTGTTAGCGCATTTTGCCGTTTGCAATTACGATCAGTAAACATTATCTAATGCTAATTACATTAATCAACAATTACTTTAATGTGAGAGCAACTTAATGGCTTTTTGTTAATCAGATCGTTCTGCAGGTTTTGGTTAAGAACTATTGACAAGTAAGAGAAAGACTTAAAGGATGTTATCCTGCCTAAATTATTCCTGTCAAAATTCTATACTTACTGAAAACAACACTTATTATTTCATATACCGTATTTGACATATATCGTCGATGTCTTATCTTACTTCCCATTCATATCTAAGAATTTTGTGAAGGTATTCAAGGTTATTTTTAAACAAACTTGGTAAGATAATATTAAGATGCATTCAGTGTTTAATTATTTTGCTTTCATTTACTAAAAACAGAGAATCAAAGTGTTAATTTTATGCTACGGTATTAACTTGATCTCAGACCTCACATTAAGCCAATTATGTTAGTTTAATTGAATGTTTGTAATATAAATTTTAATAGCCACAAAGATCTATTTGAAATCCACTAAAATTGTTAGCGGTTTTTTATTGATGTTTTGATTTTATAATTTGCTTAGCTCATTCATAATAAAAGCAATTCTTGATAAGCCAATTGAAACGTGTAATCTTTAAGACTACCGAGCAATTAAACTTGGGCAATTATCATAAAGTTATCAATGAAGCACAACAATTAGAGACAATCATTAGCCAATAGTGTTCCAAGACAAGTTCAATTGCATAGTATATGTTTATTCATGTTTGACATAATACTTGGCTCGAATGCGCAGCTGACAAAGTCGATTTCAAGTGCAGGCCACCAATCAAAACTCAACGCCAATTAATTTGCATAGTTTAGTTTTGTTTTGTTTTTCTCTCTCTCCAATAGCAGCAGTAAAAAAACGCATAAATTCAAACACCTGCTGCTTAACCAAGCTTAAGGAGGGATTCCAATGGCTAACTAACACTCGTGTGTGTGTATTTTGTTTTCAGCACGATATTTATGAGACATTATGACCGTGATTAATGAACACTGTGCGTATAATTAATGAATAGTTCAGAGGCAGGAGTTGAAACTTTGGATAAGTTTCAAGTGCTCGCGTGAGTAAGAACTAGAAATCGGATACCATCTTACCTGATGATAGCTATCTGCTGTAACATCGCCATTGGATTGATCAACAATCTTGTCGGCATTATTGTGTGTCAGAAAATCCCAAATGGACTCGCCTTTATCATCTGCATTCCAACCACCCTCAATTTGATACGACGATGAACCAACGCCCCAGAAAAAGTCATTGGGAAAATGGCGTGCAGAGCTCGTTGGATTTGTTGGATTGTATGTGCTGTTAAAAAGTAAACCAAATGTTATAGAAAAATTAGTAACAAAGTCAAAAGTGTGCTAGTCTTTAGCAATTTAAAGTTTAAATCGTTTTGGTGCTAATTGTTTCAAATTTTCAACCAGCCTCAAACAAATTGTCATTGAATATTGCGTTGTTTATTTGCAGCATAAGTTGTTATTCAAATTTATTTTTATACAATTGCATTTGGTGACTAAACATGTAGCTGTCAGCAATTCAATGCCAATAGGCCATGGATAAAATACGCATACAACTTTGGCCCTGACATAATCCTTCAGCTACAGTTGGCAGTTGGCATTTAGTCAGAGTTATGGTGACAAAACCTTTAATGGATATTTGGTTCACTTACGAGGCGGCTTCACAGCGACAGCTCTGTTCCAGTGCCAGCGACAGCAGCGCTATTTTTAATAACAATTGCCACATATTCACAGTTATATATATTTGTTAACACAATATCTCTTATCACTTGTTCACTTAATCCTTAATTATTTTATGGGGCGGCGACACAATTTGCACAACTTCAGTAACTTCAACGATATTCGTTGACTTCTTGATTGTTGGCACTTTTCGCGTGTGAGCGATCTGTTGTTTAGCGAGCGAAACGCTTACGAATGAACGCCGTTGCTTCAAAATCCTAGTGTTTTAAAGCGAAGCAGACTCAATGAACAAAAACTCACCTCCGAACGAGTTCTGCTCAGCGGCAAACAGCGTCAACAGGTGGGCTACTGACTGACTGATCATTGTTGTTGTTAATATCATAAGTTAGTGTTCTGGTTGTCATTGTGAGAGAGAGAGAGAGACGTCAGTGGGTGAATTTCGGCTGGTTTGATGGTTGGGCTTGGTGCGAGAAATCCCCCGTTATGACGTATCACGCATACGCATACGCATTGATCGTCATAACGTTTATTGACTTTGGAAATATTTAAATTTTTCATCATCTTGCTACTTCTATTTATTAGGTGTATTTAGCAATAGAGTCGCGTGGAGCGTATAAAATAAAAACTATAAATCATTAAATATTAATTTATTTTCAATTGCATTTTAAATATGCAATTGGCAACTTACCTAATAGCAACAAACAAATGAACTTTTACACAATGCATTCGTTTTACAGGTGTTGTTTTTTCTGACTTGAGACAAGTGTTAAGAGGGTTTTTTCTGTTGAAACAAGTGAAGATAGCAACATGTGGAAGTGATAACAAAGATACAAACCACAAAAAAAATGAGAGCGAGAAAGAGAGTCAAAACATGCATATGCCTATAAAGTACATCGTTAAAAAGCAATTCAATCAAGTAACTTCCCTTCAGTATAGAGATAGCAAAGTTTACGTAAGATTTCCTATCTGTTACAAGAAAAAAACAAAACACAACAAGAACTATAAACAAAATGCCCATTAATAATACGTCCTGATGCTGCAGATTTGTTGCTAGCCAATAACCTGTTTTCAACTGGGCTTTCCCAAAAAAAAGTTGGCTTGGAGCGCAAAACTGAAGAAAAGAAACTATTAAAATCCCAACCGCTGGATTTAATTACCTTTTAAATGTTTTGCTTTTGTTATTTTTTACCACAAAAAAATATAAGAACGCATTCGTTGGTGGTGTTTTTATATCCGCAATATATTTGAGTTTTTAATATTTTTAGCTCGCTTTTTTAACTGTCACTGAACCATATTTTAAAAGCATTGAAACATTATTGTAATCAGCTGAGTGGATCAATATGAAAGTTAGGGCAAGGCAGCTGTTTAATTAATACGTCATAAGGTCCCAATAAACAAAGATTAAAGTAAGTGCATTTTATTTTTAATCAAGTTACAAATCATTTCAATCAAAACTCTTCGGCAAATCAAATGCTTAAAAAAATTTCTCCGATTTGCATCAAATTTGAATATTATTGCTAAAACAGCTACTTTGATAAATTATTATTAATATTGGGCATGTCTTGTGTTGTGTTAAACGCATTTAACCGGTTTTATTTTTTATAACTATGTTCACTGTCATTTGTTTAGCTAGCGAATTCGCTGAAGTTTGTGGTTTTTTCCTCACGTGGAAGCGACACAATGTAGGCGCTGGCTTAAATGAATCATAATTTGCAAAGCGCAAGTTTTGAGACACTTTTGTATACGCATCAGCGCAATTAAGACGTCAGCCGGGAAGCAGGGAAATAAAAATCCCCAGGGATTCAGCAAATGATCTGATTACATTTGTATTTCCGTTGTTAATTAGGTTGTTATTTGTTTATTTTTGTTTACCTAGAAATAGAAATGCAAATGTTTGGTTATTTACCCGACAATATAATAAATTCTTTTTTGCGGTTTACTGAATTTGAAAATTTTCCTTCGATTTGCATGTCATTTAAATTCGCGCGCTAATGTTACCCAATGAGTATATACATGAGTGGAAATTGGCACGCCCACTATCGATAACCACTCTCCATGCCACGACTGCGTTAGGGCTCGTACTCAGCTGTTTTGATCTGGCCCTGCCGCCATAATTGAATTTGTTTTTGTTTTCACTATGGATTGTTTTGTCGTATGTATTTGGCACTGTATGTTCGCTGAAAACCTAATATGTATGTAATTATGTATGTATGTATCAGAGCTCATGCCAATGTATTCTCCCTACTCATGTTTTGAATGGTTTGTTTTGATTTGAGTTGGTGCTGTCTAATTCGTTTTGCATTGCATTGCTTGGGTGGCTGAAATCGTATGTTTGTTCGTATACAAAATTAAAACTTTTTTGTTTTATATAGGTTAATAAATGAAAGCAATCAAAATAAATTATGGAAAATTGTTTTAAAATTTTAATAATGAAACTTAATCTAGAATTTTTACAAATAACAATATATGAAAATTTCTTTAATTTTTATGTGCGTACGCATATGTACGTACTATTGTTTTTGTTTAATGAACGTTAATATAAGCATAAGTGTAAATTAAAGAATTAATATTATGCACGTAATGTATGTTAAATTAAAATCACCTAAATTCTGACGAAGACTGCAAATATTTTGTTGTATGGGTTGTGTAGTGTATTATGTGTATAATGATTCTTGGCTTGATAATTGTTCTATAAGTTTTATTGATTATATTTTAAAAATTCCGATTGGTAATTTTAAATAGTCAAAACTTTTAAAATCACGACCGTTTCTGTTTGAATCTCAAGCATAAAATGACAAACACATTAAAAACAAGTAAGAAGGCGCTAGTCGACAAATCCCCACTAGAAGATACCCTAAGCCCTATACTTGGCGCGTACAGTCGTTCTTGCGAGTATATATGTATGTGTGTGAGTACGCATATACTGAATTCTCAATTAAATACTCAATAACTGATCGAAGCTGTTGATGCTGATCAATAATATATATACTTAATACGGTCGGAGATGCTTCGTTCTGCCTGTAATATACTTTTGCATAAAACCATTATACCCTTTTCACCAATTTTCAATGGGTGCGCGCGCAAATTTTTTCTTTTGTCTTATAATACCCTGAACCCATTTCTGCAAGAAAAACTCCTAGAAGGCAAAACGGCTGCAGGTGGCTTAGGCCCGTCATTGTGTGAATGCATGTGTGTGGCCTAACGGGAACAGGCCCGTCATTGTGTGTAATGCATGTGTGTGCACCTAACGGGAATAAGAATAGACAAAACGCAAAATACAAACAACAACAACACGTGATGGTTGTCGTTGCTGGAACGCACAATCTGCACAATGTTGTTTTAATACCCTTTATTACAATATTCAATTAATTTCAATGCAATTTTTAATATAAATGTATTTAATATAAGGACATTTAAGGTTAGGTATATTAATGTAAGTGTAATTTGGCTTTAAGTCATTTTAAACCTTGTCAATAAGTTAATAATCATCTTCCTTATTCGCAATATACACATACGCATATATAATAGAAGTCATATTTAAGTATATCACGTTTGGCCATACAATTTCACAAAGTTCATATAAAATCTATAGTATCCTCCCATGTTAGGCATTAGCAAGCAGATAGAACCAAAAGTCGAAAATTGACAATCTCAACTTTGGCCACCACACACAGCAAACAGAAGTATTGCCGATCACTATTGTTGTCTCACACATCGCAATCTTTGAGAGAGAGTTGAGAGTGAGTTGAGAGAGAGTTGACAAAGCAGAAGCGGTACTTTTTCCGCTTGCCCCTTACCCACGATCTTTAAATAGTCGCGGCGTCTTATCGATACCAAAAATGGGCGGCTATTTACGTCTCTTGTACTTAAATACTTTTTGAATGTTACCCAATTCTTAAACATTGATACAACAAGTAACTTATCGATGCCGTTGTACTTAAAATATCGGTAAAAGCATCGATGCTCAGTCTTGTAAAAACGTAAACAACTGGCAACACGTGCGCGGCATTAACAAAACTCTGATATAAAATGGAATTATTCACAGTTAATCGGTAATTATTTAATAACAATACGTTAACCTTGTATAACTTTTAATTTTTTTCACCCACAGTTACACTGAGGAGCACAGCAAAGCCGCAAAGGGTAGCGGCGAGGCAGCAAACGAAGATGAAATACTACAAAAACTGCTGCAAAAGGCTGAAAAGCGAAAAAGAAAACACAAAACTAGTGAGAAAGAAATACCAATAGAAAAAGTTCCTGCTGTCGAGGAGACAGACAAAACTGCAGCAGTGCCAGTACCTGCTGAGGATGCAACAGAAGCACAACCAGATCAAAGTGAAGAAACCAAGGGAACGGAACCTTCAAATGATTTTCAAGTGCTGGGTGCAGAGGCAGCAGCCAAGCGCCCAAAAGTGGAGATGGTTCTGCCCGCTTGGCTGGCACATCCCACCATCATTGAAGGTGGCAATCTATTGCCGGCTGAAGCTGCCGGTGAGGAAGTAGACGAGACGTCCATCAAGCAGCTGTCATATCTGGAGAAGCATACATGCAGTGCCCTGAAGCAAATGAAGATCACGCGACTGTTTCCCGTTCAACGGGCTGTTATACCCTGGATACTCGAGGCGCAAGCCAAACCAGAGCCCTTTCGACCACGAGACATTTGCGTCTCGGCGCCAACAGGCAGCGGCAAGACCCTAGCATTTGCCATACCCATTGTACAGCTGCTAGCCAATCGTGTGGAGTGCAAAGTGCGTGCTCTGGTGGTGCTGCCAGTCGCAGAGTTGGCGCTGCAAGTGTACAAGGTGTTCAGTGTGCTGTGCAACAAGACGGAGCTGGAGGTATGTCTGTTGTCCAAGCAGCATAAGCTGGAGGATGAGCAGGAAAAGCTTGTGGAGCAGTATAAGGGTGTTTACTACTCCAAGGTGGACATTGTGGTTACTACGCCAGGCCGACTGGTGGATCATTTGCATGCCACTAAGGGCTTCTGTCTGAAATCCCTGCAGTTTCTGGTCATTGACGAGGCAGATCGCATTATGGATGCAGTCTTCCAGAACTGGCTGTATCACTTGGATTCACATGTGCGAGCCACTACGGATCAACTGTTGACTGGGGTGCAGGCACCACTCTGCTACCATGAACTGCTCAACAGCTATGGCAAACAGCCACACAAGCTGCTCTTCTCCGCCACACTCTCGCAGGATCCGGAAAAGCTGCAGAATCTGCATTTGTTCCAACCCAAGCTCTTTACCACAGTGTTGACGATGCCATTACTGCAGCCTGCCCTGAACAGCACCGAGCAGCCCGAACAGAGCAATCAGTTTATTGGCAAATATACAACGCCAGCGGAGCTAACGGAACAGTATTGTGTGACAGAGTTGCGCATAAAACCGCTTACCCTATACACCATGGTGATGACGAATGGCTGGAAACGTTTCTTGTGCTTTACCAACAGTGCCGACACGGCGGAACGTCTTACCTTTGTGCTCAAGCATCTTTTCCAAAACTCATCGACCAAAGTGGAGCAACTCTCTGCAAACATGAAAGCAAGCTTCCGCGCTCGGCATCTGTCGGACTTTGCTCGGGGCCACATCAACGGGCTGATCTGTTCGGATGCACTTGCGCGTGGTATTGATGTACCAAATGTTGATATTGTGGTTTCCTACGAGGCGCCACGCCACATCAAGACGTACATTCATCGTGTAGGACGCACAGCGCGTGCTGGCCAAAAAGGCACAGCCATAACGCTGCTCACGGAGAAGGATCAGGGGCTATTCAAAAAGATGCTCTACGAGGTAGGCAAATCTATGGGAGATGAGCTCACTGTTTCACCGGACATTGAGATGGAACACGCGACCATCTACAAGAATGCTCTCGAGGAGCTGCGAAAACGCCAAGAAAAACTGAAGAGCGCAAAGAAGGTGGAGAAGATGCGAATTTCACGTAAGGCAGCTTTGCACAAAAAGGTGGATACACCGGACAAACCTTTGACGCTGATGGAGAAGCTGCAGGTCAAGGCAGCTATTCAGATGCTGCCCATTGAAAAGCCTTCGAAGGAAAAGAAGAAAGAGCCCAAGCGGAAGCCAGTCAAAGTTGCCAAGCCACAGCGCACTCCCATCACACGTTAAAAGTGCTTTGGGAATAATTTATGTAATCAACGAAGACGTAGCAATGTTTAATATATAGCTATAAGAATATATATATATAATATATTATGTATGTGTGCAGTTGATGTATGTCTTATTATTGATAAGGGCAAGTGATTCCCCCACGGGTACATCACCAAAACAAACTCTAACTGTTTCCGCACACCGAACTTTGTTTGCTCTTTGAACGGATGCTGTGTGTTTAAAAGTTGTAAGTTTGTTTAAACTAAAGGAATTCCTAACAAAATACTTAAATATTTATATGTATAAAGTAAAATATCTTTTACTCTTGTGACGAAATCGTTGATTGATTGAATATACCCTAACCAACTAGCTGCTTTGCAAGCACCTTCTCGCGCTATTTAAACAGCTTGCTCGCCAGATCACATTCCAAAGCTAAAACGGCAAACGATGAACATGGCAGCATTCAAAATTCTGGCAGTTGTTGCGCTCTGTGCCTTAGGTAATTAATCAACATATAAGAAAGCGAAAGTAAATACAACTTGACTCTAATCACCTCATTATATACATTTTAGCACTGCCAGCGATCTCAGAAGCGTTGAACATTGAACCTCGCAGCAGTTGGGGTGCTGTCAGTGCTCGCTCGCCCTCAAGGATCAATGGCGCCGTTCAATATGTGATCATCCACCACTCGGATAATCCGAATGGATGCTCTACGTCACAGCAATGCCAACGCATGATCAAGGCCATACAGACAGATCACAAGGGTCGACGCAACTTTAGTGATATTGGCTATAACTTTATCATTGCCGGCGATGGCAAAGTATACGAGGGACGCGGCTTTGGATTGCAGGGATCTCATGCGCCCAACTACAATCGCAACAGCATTGGCATTGTCTTTATTGGCAACTTTGAGAGCAGCGCACCCTCATCACAGATGCTACAAAATGCCAAGGATCTGATTGAGTTGGCCAAACAACGCGGACATCTGAATAACGATTACACTTTGTTGGGTCATCGTCAGACCAAGGCCACTGCCTGTCCCGGTACAGCCCTGTTCAATGAGATCAAGACTTGGCCACATTGGAAACAAATTTAGATTGAGTTCGTAGCTGTTATCAAGGCATTTGATTAAAATATATAAAAACAGTGATTCCATTGCGCATAACGTATTTAATTTTTAAAATTGATCTCAGCTTAAATAGGTAACAAGAAACAAGTCGCTGGCTATGTTAAATATGTTGAAAAGTCTCATTATATGGTTTATCTTTGGAGAGGCGTTCGATGCCATAAGGATATAAGTGTTTTTTAAATTATATAGGACTGCAATGCAATAATTGGTTGTTACTCGATAGATATTCATAACTAAAGCGACCACTTTAAACGTAGAGATTTTACAATAACGCAGACTAATCAGCGACAGGAAAACAAATGCAGCTATGTCTTAGGGCGTCCGAGCTTGTCGGAGCAAGTCTAAATAATGTCAGGCAGACGCGTCTATCGGTGGACGTAATTTCGGTTATTACCATATGTATAAGTGTATAACCGTCTATTGCGCCTCTATTAACAGTTCATTTATTGGTAGCGGGATAACGTGGGCAGTGGAGCATATGCTGTTGCTACGCTCTTAGACACTTGACCCACTTGGGCGCTGTGGATTGAAAGAAATAACGTTGCATAAGTAAGAAACAAAGATTCATTTTATAGCCACAACTTACCGCCAGAAGAGCGAGCTGCCGCGTTTGAGCTCACGGCGCGACTGCAAATCGTTCCAGCAGTCAACCCAATTGTTGTATTTTGGCATAATCGGTGGCTGGCCAGCCATCAAACGGGATCCACTAACTGCGGAGCAAGTAGAGACCACTTGCAGTGGGTAGAGTAAGCTCGAGAACGCAAACTGTGTAAAGCCGGCATTGTATTGCCTGGCCATCGTGTCCTTGATGACGTATTTGTTCAGTATGAAAACTGTGGAGCTCGTTAGCACCAAACAGGCCACATCGCACAGCAACTTCGGGATCAGACCGCAAAAGAACCCAAAGATGCCTTCGGTCTTCCAGATTTCGCGAATGGAGCCCAGAATTGAATTATAAAGCGTCTCGCGACCCACAAACTGAGCCATCATCCGCAACGAAATCACATGGAACGGATGCGACACTACAATTCCACTGACCGTCAGCACAATGTCACGTTTCAAATTGGTTTTAAACTGCACATAGCTGGCAAATAAATGATTCATTAAGCTGATAGCCAGAGAAGTGTTGTTATTAGAACTCACATCTCCTCCTCAGTCAGATCCTTCTCGTCCTTGTCTTCCTTATATGCAAGTCCCATCTTTTCGGCAACGCGCTCGCTCACACACATGCTCAGAACGGACCCAACCAATTTGGGTGCCAGGCCGCGATAGCAACCATAAAAGCCATCCACCTTTTTGATGTGTCCAGCTAGCAAGTGGAGACGTGCAACAATGTTTATGCCGGTCGGCTAGCGATAAAATTAATTCTGTTCTACTTACCGTACTGGAAAATGTTCGGCAGCATCAGCATGGGTCGGCCAAGCATGGATCTGCCTGGTCGAGCACTTATCGGCTCGTATCCAATTTGTATTAGCGTCTTTGAGTATTCAAATGGATGAAGAGCAGCGCTTATTCCAAGGCGCATGCCAAACTTGATCCATCCATTGGCTTCGGTATCCTCTTGTTTATCATAGTCAGCGAAGTTAGCCATAGTTGTAGCCATAATTGAACAGTGCAAGTGTGAAAATATTAACCGGTCAACCGAATTGTTTGCACGTCTGCCCTTTTTTCGCTTTACTTTAGGTTACAAAACTTTGACATTAAATGTATCGATAGTTGAACAAAAAATGTAATGCGATCGATGTATGAAAAAGTGTGATTACGACTAGTCGATTTTTTTTTTTGTTAAAAATTTAACAATCGCGCGCAATGATTAATAGTTTTTTAATATTTCGCCAAACCACTAATACAATATCTATTTATATAAAATACCATTATATCAGTACGTAATATTTAACAGCCGGCCTTAACCCCAACCTCAACTGCTCAGCAATCGGCTACTCGATATCAAAACATATGTTTTTCAGCCTTTGGATTGATGCAGTGTGTGGGTGTGGGTGTAAAATGCATAGGTATTTGCTCAACATTTCCTACATAGGCACGAACTTTCGGTAAGAACTTGAAAATAATGCAAAAACATTGGATAAATAATAGTAAAATACTTTTAGTGGTATACAAAAAACGATCAACAAGTTAGAAGAAGCTCGGTTGGACACGAATTCAATACAGGGCTGCTTGGAGTTGGCATTGCGCGTGTTTCGACCCAAAAACGAGATCCAAACGGTCCTCTCCAGTCGGTAAGGCACTTCAAAACAAACTGTACCTTGATTGTTTTTATGTAATTGGGTTTATTTTTAGCACAGATGCTGGTGTGCACGCACTGCACTCGACCGTTCACGTGGACTTGGAGCGCAGTGATGGAACACCATATGATACGGACATACTGACTGGAGTACTTAATCGAACACTTGGCAAACAGAATCTACCCATACGCATCTTGAGCAGTCAGCGTGTGGCCGACACTTTTCATTGTCGATACCACGCCATTGGGCGCACCTATTTGTATCGAGTAGCTGTGGCTAAAAATGTGCCTGATCCATCCGAAAGGAGCAGTCTAAAGAACAAAGGCTACGAAGCGTTTTTGCCCGTTGAAGAGATTGATAGATGCTACTTTTTGCAGTAAGTACATAATAATACAGAAAAAAACCCTTCTGTTTGTCATTATTTTATTTTAGTAGCAGCAATTTCGATATTGAGCGACTCCATGGAGCTGCACGTATGTTTCTTGGCGTCCACGACTTTCGCACTTTTATGAGCGTCAGTCGACAGAAGAGTCCAAGTCGCGACCATCCCATGTTTACAGTGCGTAAAATTGATGAGATTAATATACGTCCTGGACAGACTCTGGCATTGGGCCCCAATGCAACTTTGGCAACACAAACCTACGACTATTGGGACATAGAGATCAAGGCCAAGTCCTTTCTGTACAAGCAGGTGCGGCGGATTGTGGGCACGCTGTTGGCGCTGGCAAACTCTCGCATTGACGAACGCTGCATTTACCAGATGCTAACAATTCCCTCCAAACACAACTGGGACAGTCGTGTAGTTGTAGCACCCGCACAAGGACTCTACTTGTGCCGCGTTCACTATAGAGACACGGCTTTCGGCCTGGGAGAGGCAACAAGTAACTAAAAATGATACTGCTGTATGAGCTGAAAAAGCGAAAGGCCAATCTAAGGCCCACCACAACGATTGTCACCACACCCACCGGTGCTCGTTATGTTGAACGATGCAAATCCTCTGCTGGCGAGGAGACAACCAGCAGCTGTCCAGAGCAGCTGGAGTCACGTCAGTATGGATTCGTAGTGGACACAAAACCCGATGCAGTTCCCGCCTGCATTTTGAGTGAATTTCTCTATTTGGGTTCCCAGGATGCCGTAAGCGTCGAGAACGTCCTTAAGTATAAATTGACTCATATATTAAGTGTAGGCATTGAAACACCGAACGTTGAACTTCCACAAACGGTAAAATGCAAGTATGTGCCTTGTTTGGATCTGCCTGAAACGGATCTTTTGCATTGCGTGTTACCCATTGCCATTGACTTTATACAGGAGGCGCATTCCGTCAAAGGATGTGTGCTGGTTCACTGCAACGCGGGTGTATCACGATCCGCTTCCGTTGTTATTGGCTATCTAATGCAGCGTAGGGAAATGTGCTTTGAAGAGGCCTACAATCTGGTCAAGTCGTGGCGTCCTTGCATACAGCCCAACGCAGGGTTCATGCAGCAGTTAAAGAAATTTCACAAAGCGTAATCCAATAGTCTTCTAACTTAAATTTTTACTTAGATAATAAAGTGTTTGTTTTTGGTGTTAAACTTGCATTTTATTACCTTCATAAATTTCAATTAAAACTCGCTGTGGCGGTAAAATAGTTATCGGACTGTTATCGATCAATATGAAAGTCAGTCCTGGTGCGACTGCCGCAAGAAACAACAGCTACAAATGTATCAATTAAAAGCCGCAATTATTTTGTTGGCGGCTTTTGGCCACTGCGCGAATGGTGACTGTGGTTGCAACAAATTAGCTAGGGATGTCGCCACTCCAGAACCAGCAGACCAGGAGCAGCCGTCGCAACAGGTGTGCCAGCAACAAGCGGGCAATACAAACAAGCACTATCGTGATTATTATGCGGAGCTGGAGCCAGAAGTTATGGGTATGTCTCTGATACCAGGCGGTACTTTGCACATAGGCACAAACGAACCCCACTTTGAGGCTGATAACGAATCTCCAGAGCGCCTAGTCAAGGTTGAAGACTTTTATCTAGACAAATACGAGGTGTCCAATGCGAATTTTGCCAAGTTCACTGAAGCCACAAAGTATAAGACTGAAGCGGAACGCTTTGGCGATAGCTTCATATTTAAGACACTTCTGACACCAGAGCAGCAGTCACAACTGGAAGATTATCGCGTGGTCAATGCTCTTTGGTGGTTTAAAGTCCGCGGGGTTAACTGGCGTAATCCTAACGGCGTTGATACCAATTTGGAAGGTCAGTATGAAGTAACTTTAAAATACCTCATGCATGTACGTATGTTGGATATATTTCTAGGCTTAGAGCAACATCCAGTGGTGCATGTATCCTGGCGCGATGCTGTTGCGTATTGTACATGGGCAGGCAAACGCTTGCCCAGCGAGGTGGAGTGGGAAGTAGCCTGTCGTGGGGGCAAGCAACGGAAACTCTATCCCTGGGGCAATAAACTGATGCCTAAGGATAAGCACTGGCTAAATATTTGGCAGGGCGAATTTCCCGATGGCAACACCAAGGAGGATGGCTATCCATTCACATGCCCGGTGGATAAATTTCGTCAAAACACCTACGATCTGTACAACATGGTAGGTAACGTGTGGGAATGGACCTCGGATCTCTGGAAGGCAGGCGACACCAGCGAGAGTCCCGCTCGCGTAAAGAAGGGCGGCTCCTATCTATGCCACAAGTCCTACTGCTATCGATATCGATGTGCCGCACGATCCCAAAACACCGAAGACAGTTCCGCCGGAAACCTGGGCTTTCGATGTGCCAAGAATGCCTAAATATGATCCAAGATTTCATAAATGATTTACATTCTATATGACAGTTATTGCTTATTGCCGGAAATATGCTTTTAGTATTTATTGTTAAATGTGCAACGATTTTACATTTTCATAGACTCATAATATACAGTTAATAACATAATGCCTAAAATTCAATTAAAATTCATTGTTTTTGGACTAATATTGGTATGGTTGCATTAACACAGTTTGAGGCTTAATTATTAGATCTAATCTTATCCATTAATACATTATAATCCGTCACGTTATAATTATACTGTCTTGAATTCCATCGACGTTACACAAGTCTCTGTCAAAGGCAACAGTTAATCGACGTTTTTTGCGGCTCTTTAAGGTGTGGAGTCGTCGTTTTTTTTCCAAAGCAGCTTCATTCTTGCGTGGTGGTGCCTTTGGCTGATATGGCAAATGTAATTTGCTTAAACGGCTAAAATATTAAATTCAAACATTTATTTATATCAACTTTGAAATTAACAGCTTTCGTAGTTACCTTATAACGCATTGTTCACAGTAACCATTTTGGGGACTGCTGTGTTTATCCCAAAAAACATCGCGCACTAGTGAGCCACACCACGACTTCGTGTGCAAGTATATAAAGAACATATTTTTTTTGTTATATGTTGGATCCTGCCCGCATTTTTGCGCATGGCGTAGCCAGCCCCTTTTAAACCGAGCTTTTTCACAATGATAACAATGCGTCCAGCCACCTATTTCGCTTATTGTAAACCAGCGTGAATTTTTGATTATCCTTGGTTTTTGATCGATAGCCATTGTGGGTTTTAATTCCAACAAGTCACTCCCATCGTTAGATAGATCTACAATGTTGTCCATATTGTCAGAATGGTCCTCATCCGCCTGGTACTCTTCCTCCTGATACTCTTCTTCCGGATACTCTTCCACATGCGATTCAACTGTCATTACTCTCAGTGGAGAGACTGGTGGGTGTTCAGGAAATGGAGGCCAGGGTTCCGAGTAGACAAAAACATGTAAAGAGCCGCCACTGCAGGCTCCGTGCTCCTCCATTAAACCCAATTCACGCCACATATTGCAGTGTATACATTTTAGGCGCGGTGGCTGTGCACAGCAAAAACAATGTGTCCGATGCGTTTGACTATTACTATTACTCATCATTGGCAGGCACGATGTTGTATTTCCAGTTTCCGCAAGCGCACCGCACATGCAGCAAATGCACTGCATGATGCTATCAAGTTGATAACAGCAATAAATGAATTCAACGTGGGACGTTCTTTTAGATTACTGGGATCGGCGCCAAAAAATACCAACAATATTTTCGTGGCTCTGTTTAAAACGCTTTTTGAAAATTGCACTCTTTAAAATTGACAGTAGCGTTCTATAGTTGTGTTGTTTTTGTTGTGTCGTATTAGCTTTAAGTTGGCTTGTAAGAACCATTTGTTTCTTATCGATATTGGTGGCAACGTGAGCGTAGCAACTATCGATATTTTTATTGGTTATATCGTTCGTGCAGTGTCCGTGGTGTCCGGTTAGCTACTTAATTTGAATTAAAGCGCGCGTTAATAAAGAACACAAGTGATTTTTATATAGTTACTTTTATTTAAATTACTTTTTAGTCTGCAATCGAGTTAAACAGTTGCAGCCATCAAATAATTATTAATTATTACATACAGTAGATAGTATGGCTAATATTTGCATATATTATGTATATGTATTGCTGACTATTTGCCGAGCGCAAGCGACAAATGTTTAATTGCAAATCTTTCAGATTTTGACTATGTATGTGTATATATATGTTTGTTTATTTATGATAATGTTACTTGCTAAGTTTGTGTTTATTTATTATTGGTTATCAGTATAGATACGTAAAGCTACACTTCTACGATATACATATACGACATACATAATATTATCCGCTGAAATGCCTTCACTGATACAACATACATGCTACAATTTTGGGGTTTATATAAATGTACAAAAAACGACATTCAAGGATCAGGATTTCTATATACAGAGGACTTAACTTAAAGCTATGCGCTGACTACTGAATCTAATAATCATAAATACAACTAAATCGTAATCGTAATCGTAACTTAATGCTTTATGTATACATTGATCGAATTATATATATATATGTATATGTATGTATGTATGTAGGTAATTTGATGTGCAGATCGTGCGATTGCTGTGCGACGATCAGGATAAAAAGAGCTGTGCATTTGCTGATGTTTGCTTCAAGAAATATCACAATGCAAATTATAGTATATCGTGGATCGATGAGCGATAATTGCGGATATGCCAAATTCAGAGAGGGGGGACAAAGCTTCTGTGCGTCTGTGTATGTGTGTGATAAGGAACATTGCGCTGCCAGCCTGGAAGACTTTGAAAGCCAAAGCGATCTCGCTAGTCGTTAATCGTAGCAAAAAAAATACTGTGGTGTGTATAGTATTATGTTCAGGCTCCATCTCCGGCGGACAGCTGCACAGCCTGCAGCATAACTTTCTTGAGATCATCAGCCAAATGATTGATATGCCCCACGGAGTCAACCATTTCCTGGACAGCAGTGCCGCTGGGAAAATGTGCCGCCGCCTTCTTTGACTTGAGCACACAGGTCTTGAGTGCCTCGGATAGTGAATTGGTGCAATGTAGGATCTTATCCCGCAGTGCCTCTTTGGAGATATTGCGATGGACAATGTCGCCAATGGTGACCAGATTATGTGCAGTCACAACCACAAATTTGCCATAGGCAATGAAATACTTGGGCGCCTGATTATTTTTCACTGTCTCCAGGAACGAATCGATTGCCTGCAGCAGATATCCCATATGCGTGGAGATCAACTGGGCATAGTATATCACTAGCTTCTTATCCTTATCGGTCATCTGTGGTGATGCAGTCACCACACTAGCCGTTGGCGTCGTGGGCACCGATAGTGTCGCACCCATGGCCGTACATTCGGCAATCTTTAGGGCACTATCGAACTGTGTCTTCAATCCAGCGGGTATGGCATCCCTTAAGGCCTGATTCTTCTTGGCTGCCGCATCCTTGGACTCAAAAGCGACATAGTCATAGTCCTCCAACCATTCGGCGCTACCGCGTGTGCCTCCATTCTGTGTTTGACTGTGATTGTTGCTGACCACCTGCTCCTGTCCGGGCATCTGTCGCTTGAACAACAGCGAGGCGTTGCCCTGAATAAAGCTCGTTGTGGAGCGCACATCCTCGGTGAGGGTCTGGGCACAGGCCATCAGCTGATCCAAGCTATCAGGCGGCCGGCAGCCATGCTTATCATCACTTCGCGCCAGCTGCTCCACCGACCAACCACCGCCTTGGGTGTCCAGTGCCTCGGATGAGTCATGGATCAGCTTATTGGCATCCCTTAGAGCACGCACCAGTGGGCGCAGCTTCAAGGCCAAGTTGCGATCCTCGGATCTGTGTGCATTGCCCAGCGCACCCTCACCAAACTCTGCCAAATCATGGAGCGCTGTACGCAAACGCAGTGCAGCCAGTTTCAGTTCCATAATGTTCGGCTCCAGCTGCGCCCGAGTACGCCAATGTGGCACCACAAAGCTCAGCAGCCTTGTGATGGCCATTGTCGTCTGTGACTGCAGTTTGGCCAACGTCTCCAGCGCCGAGTTCAGTTCTAATGGAAGTTCCTTGTTGATGTTGCAGTTGTTGCTGCTCCCATTGCTGCTGGTCTGTGCCTGCTCCTGCAGTGGCGGTAAGGAGAAGTCATAGGTGCAGGCATGCGGACGCTGATTGGGACGCACGGGCAACGGATTACGGCGGGGTATATCATAGTCGGGCATATTGGCCAACGAACTGCGATTCGAACTGGAGAAGCTCAGCGACAGACTATCGCTGGTCAGCAGCGATGATGCCGAACTACTCGGAGTCATTGTGTGTTGCTGTAGTTGTTGTTGTTGTTGTAGTTGATGTTGCATTAGTGGGCGTGGCACATCATAAGATTCCTCCTCAATGGACATCGATGGGCCAACGCTCTTCAACGAATCAAAACGAGCACCCAACGCCGAGCCCGTTGTGGGCGTTCGCACGCCCCTTGCGGCATCATAATTCAGCAGTGGCACAGGCGTTGCCGGTTTGGGTATATCGTAGGTCTCGAATTCGCTGCTGCTGCTGCTATTGCTTCCGTTGCTTCCATTGCTCCCGTTGCTATTGCTGCTGTTCATCATCATGCCGAGGTTCTGATAGATGCTTTGGTTGCTGTATATCTGTTGCTGTTGCTGCTGTGGATGTGGCGAGCGTGGTGCTGCAGTTGATAATGATCCCCCCGAGCAGTTGTTGTAAATGTAAACATCACCCTGCCGCTGTGGCGTAATGACCTGCAATCAGTTAAGAAACAAAGCATTAGCAATTAGCATTAATAGCATAGTTGCTTTCAGTTGGGAGCTCTTCTAACTGAGAGTTAAGCAAACAAGTAAAAACGTTATCAAAATCTATCAAAAGATATAAAAGGAGTAGTTAAGGAAAGTGATTTTCAACCTAAACTTGCTGTAAAGTTATCTTTTTGAACCTATTTCAGAAAGCTAGTTCTTGGTAAATCCTGGTAAGGTAAAAACAAACTGGAAATCAATGAGCTTATCGGATGATTACAGCATAAAAATGCAATTGGTTTATGGTTTCAATAACTTTATTAATAATAGAAGCATAGCTATATATAGTATGGTATACTATTTTAAAATGTGGAAAATATGAGTGTTTATCTGTGTGGTCGGTTATGCTGATTAAGATGCCCATGGCCTGACACAAACACACACACACACATGCAACAAAAGAGTCTGATTCGAGTTCCCACCCACGCCCTTTACTACTACTAAGACTATGACTTATCGATTTTCACAATTGTTTTGTTGCCAACAACTCATTCAGCATTTTTATGAATGAACCTTAACACTTTGGATTTTGTAATCATAATCTTGCTCACCTATCTGCCTGTCCGATTGACTAAAATCTTGTCACATTATCACATTTTGTTGCCAATTATTGCCAATTAATAGAAGCAAAAAACAGAAGAAAACTGCACGGCTCAATGGGAAAAACTTGACTGTCAAAGGGAGACATCGTACAATAACGAAAAGCATGCAGTAAAACGTAAAAAATACTGGGTTTTGTTAGAGCATGCGCACTGCTTGCTAACTGTAAAATACAGGGATGTTTTTTTTTTGTTTTTTTAGCCGACTGCAGTTCAATGCGGTTCAGTGTCAAGGTAATTAAACACCTCACACCAAGCATAAGCAAATACTGGCTAGAAAGTTGATGATTAATAGAAAGGGGATTATTTATGATATGTAGCTTAAAGACCCTTCAATTTCGAAGACCATATGTTTTGGCAACGCTTGATGAAATATTATTACAGCATATGCCAAATTCATCAATGCAGACACTGCAGCTACCCTTTTGTCGTTTGATGAGCACGCACCAAGCTGCCACGCCCACCAAAAACCGTTAGCGTATTAAATCGATTTCCAATCAACCCCAACCCCTAACAGCGTCAAGGACTACCTGAAGTGCATCCACTTTGGCAGACCTTGTTTCCCATTTCGA
Organism: Scaptomyza tumidula; assembly: GCA_035044465.1. Taxonomy (NCBI): domain Eukaryota; kingdom Metazoa; phylum Arthropoda; class Insecta; order Diptera; family Drosophilidae; genus Scaptomyza; species Scaptomyza tumidula. The sequence continues at coordinate 7,692,672 of JAWNNW010000442.1, read as the reverse complement.
CACGAGTCACAATTCGCAAAACCAACCCAACAGGGATACACAAAAGTCGATCCTTACCTAGCCCAAAACGAGAACAGCTGCACCACAAATAACGCTTATCAGTTCGAGAAATCAGAGCAGCTGAGCCAAAAGAAAACAGAAAAGCGGCAGGATTCAAAGAAATGGGAAACATTACACACTTTAGAACTGTAATTTGTTGCATAAGTTCTTTGCTTGTTTCTTTGGCCTTTGTTTTAGTTAGATAAATGTGGGTAAGCACAGCGGGAGGTGCGGGTTGCGGCTTGTCTAACTTCAAGGAGTTCACTCTTCACTGCCATTTTATACTGCGTGACTTTCCCCATTTGCTGTTCAGTTTGTGTGTGGCAACATTATGGTTATTATTGCAAGTCCATAGATCAAATATGTTTGCGTTTGTTATTTTTATGACACATTTGGGGCACTCTTTAATGGCCCAGATAGCGTTTTAAGGCACGGCATACAATGACCGCTAGAGGGCGTAGCATTATTTTAAAATGGCAAAAACAAACTGTTGAGAAGAGTTTTCGTTTGTGCTTACGGCCAACAATCTAATTTTTAATTGGATTTTGATAGTTTGAGGCTGTTTGATATTCACGGCACGATCTTAAAGATACATTCGTTTAATACGTTTTTAGGTTTTTGTAGTTTTATTTCATGCAGAAGCGTGTTTGCATTTGTACAAAAAAATCTTTTTGAAATCTTTTGGGGCTTGTCCAAACATTCTATAGAATTTTCTTTTTATGGCCAGCATATGCTCAGCACGGTAGCCTCCGGCACTGACAAGATTTCTATCTTTACACCTCATTTGATGCATTTCAATGATTCCTCTCACACCTCACAAACACACACACACACACCTGCACAAACAACATATGAAAGAAAGAGGCTTAAGTTCTTGTCTTCTTTTGACAAATTTCAACATTTTCTCACGTACGAAAAGACACAATAAACATTTGTACATATACTTAATGCAAATTGTTGTAACACACAAAAAGACAGAGATGGAGAGAGAGGTTAAAAATGGCCGCAGGCTCTCCCTCTCTCTCTGTGTTTTTTGTAGCGTCATGTTTGGGCAACAAAACATCTCTTCAATCAGACTCGCAAAATCTTCTCAAGTGCCCTCAATTTGATGCTTAATTAATGGCTATTGTGAACTTAACTTAAAGTTGAGTATTGAGAAGAGCACCGTTAATCCCTAGGATTGGCACTTGTGACCTTGCCATAAACGTAGCAAAATTTCACAATGTGTTTAAATCCGCATTGCTGCAGCTACTACTAACATATCGGTATTCCCTCGGAGCCAAGTCTTGCCATATAATCTCTAACTTTGGTCATCATGCACAGAACCCAAAGAGATGCATGCAACGCAACGCTGAAGAGTTATTGTTGCTGGCATTTTTGACCATTTTTGGTCATTGAAATAAAAATGACATGTTTTCCTCACACACACACACACACAACCACACACACACACACAGACTTGACAAACTGTTTTTGGAAACAACAACATTGCCATAAATCTTCATGGCTCGTTTGCAGTTGGCCATTTGGTGGCAAGTCTGGCTGGCTTGCTTGCAGGCAGTTCGGCAACCTGACTTGACTTGGTCTGAACGCAATTGCGGACGCAACTTTATGGTCAGTGCGTGACCGCCGGCTTTGCTCGACTTGCCTCTGAGCTCTGAGAGCGCAGGCAAGGCAGCCTCAGACTAATGTGGGCTCAAGGAACTTGAAATTGTCACAATCGGCCTGCTGGCTACCATGCTGCCTAACGGTGGTGTTGGCCAAGTTGCATGGTCTTTCAGTCAGCTCAGATTTAGCCACTGTACGCTGGGATTTATTTTTGGTTAGGCCGACAATAAGACTTCAAAAATTTATGCGGTTTTTGCAGAAGGAGAAGGAGAGAGACAGAGTGAGAAAGAGAGAAAGATAGAGAGAGTGTGGCTTGTAAACATTTATCATTCAGTTTGTTAGACATTGGTTTTTCTCAGAGGTTGTAAAGTTTTTTTAAGTGCAGACTTTAAAATGTTTTTTGTATTGAAATGTTAACTTAATTTATATCTGCTCGTTTTAGACAATATTTAAAGCTTGAAAGAGTTGTTTCTAGGCACTTAAAATTGATAAGTTGGAATAGTTTAAACTATAAAGCTTTCTTGTGTTACTTAGGATAAAGCCTTAACATGGTTTATAACCGAAAACCTTTATTCTTATAAGTTCTTAAGTTTCCAATTACTATTTGGTCTTGTCTAGGGTATTTGGGAATCGGTTTTGGCACTTGAAGTACTCAAACTGTCGTTCAACTTATCTAAGCTGTGGCAAATAGATTTGTTGTGGAACGTGGGCTGGCAACGAGAGTCAAGAATCGAGATATACTTGAACAGTTGCGCAACAATGACATTTCCGTTCTCAATTAAGTTTCTTTTTCTTTTTTTTTGTTGTAGGGAATGCAGTCGATAATCGTTTATATATATGCATATGGCACGCGAATCAGCTAAAACGCATTGCAACCAAAATCAATGCTCATAAAAGTCAGTTTGGAAAAGTGTTTAACTCGTTTTCACCTGCTTGCAGCACCCAATAAATAAGTTAGTGGCATGCAAGAGATGTTTTTTATGGCCCAGTCAAGTGTATTTTGTGTTATCCCCGCCTTGGATGCAGTGCGTCATGTAGGTAAACATTTTGACGCTTTCGAGTGGAGTTGTTTAAAGATTTTTCTTTTTTTTTCTTTCAGCAGACAACTCAAATTGAACAAAAGCAGCATTTAAATTTTTACAGCTACCACTTCAACCCCTCTCCCCCCACCCCTTTCCAGCTTTAAGCTTTATGGCCAGCAGTGTCTCGTCTCCATAGAAAGGTTTCACCACACAAACAAAGAGAGAAAGAGAGAGACGCAATCTTGGAGTCTGCCAGTGGCAATGGATCCGTTGCAATTTGCAGTTGCACAGCTCTTTTCGAATTGGACAGACAAGAAATCAAATCATGTAGAGGGGGAGGACGGAGGAGGAGGTCAACGATTGTTTCTCTTCGGGCGAAAAGCGTTTTATTTGAATTTGAATTTATGGTTTCACTTGCCAGCGAACATCGAAGATTGATAGCTGCCGATAATGTGAGGAAATGTTTACGACTCTGTAATTTGGACATTATTTTATTTGATTTTGCGTTTCAGTTTCTTTTTTTTTTTTTTTGTATTTTTCTTAACGCCAAGTGCAACAAGGAAAGCGAAAGTCTTCAAGCAACTCCAAAAAACCAAAAAACGCCCATCAAAAAAACTTAACAGACAGATGCCAAAGTTCAAAGCTAGCCTCGATTGCATGTGGTGCTAATGATAATGGACAATTATGAATGCAATGCTTATGCAACAAAAACAAAGTGCAAAAAAAACATGGAGGTGTGGAACGTGGAACAGCACGGAAATTGAAAGGCCTGAAACTAAGCGTACCAAACAATTGTCGGTTAAGAGATTGTGTTGGATTATTCTTATTGAGATAATGGTGCAACACAAAGAAGTATCAGATTACGTAAAAGAAATATTGAAGATAAGGAAATGAGTTGCATTGCAAAGTGTCTGCCAATCATGCGTTTCCTTTAATTATAGACATTGATTTGGCAAATCAAAAGAGTGGCAAAGAAGCAGCAAAAGTTGGTAGCATTAACTATTAAATGAAAATGCAAATAAAACGCATGTCCAGCTGACAAATTGGCAAATTACGAAGAAAAACCCGTTGGCATCAACATGCAAACTAAACAGATACAAATACATATATATATATACACGTATGTACAGCATCAGCTCTGATTAATTGCACAATTACGACACGCAATTGACGTGCAGAGTGAACGATGGCCAAAAAGGAAGGCCGGGTATCATAATGATGGAAAACCTGCCTGCGAGTCCAAAAAGAAATTACTTTCTTTCACTTTCCAAGACGGATATCATAATTCAACAAACTGTAAACTGCAAACAGCCAACAGCAAGGGGGGTACAAAAATGCAGTAGCTGCCAAAAAAGTGAATAAGCCAGACGAAGCCAAAAATGAATTCAATTAAATGCAAGCAACAGAAGATGGAACGGAAATCGTCAAGGAAATGCAAACGAAGCGTTAAATTAAAAAAACGAAATGAAAAAAAAACTCACCTTATTTGTGGTTTGGTGCCACGATCTGCGTGCACCGCGTGCACCCTGACTCGCTGTGGATTGTGTCTCCGGATTGCTAGTCGTTGCACTGATGATCGAACCATTCTCATAGATCTCCGCGGAGCAAATGGAACTGTTCAGAGTAGCTGTGCTGGCAGCCAGCGATGGGATTGGCGAACTAGCTGGCGATGGTGAAAAGCAGCCCGAATCGTAAGAGTTCAAGATGCGTAAACGATTTCCCGGGCACAGACCCTGTGAAAAAACAAACATAAAACGTTAAGATTTTATAAGTATAAAAAAGAAAACAAACAAACTTGGCAATTATTGCAATCTATATAGATTTTAAATGAAATTCATAGCTGCTTCAATTGATTTCGATTGCTTTTTTTTAATTAACTCAATGCTGAATGCATTTTTAATAGACACATAAAAAATATCTTTATATATATATAATAAATTGCAATGCGTCGTTCTTGTTTAAAAATGAATTCCACTGACAGATTTCAGCGTTTTTGCTTCGATCTTTTGTCAATTCTTGATGGCATTTGTGTGCGACTTTTGAAATGTGTTCGAAATCTGTTTTTGCAAGCACAACAAAAAAACGAAACTGTTGTTGTTGTTGTCAACATGTGTTGCAGCTCATTTCAATTTTGTTATAGCCGCTGAACAAGCAACAACAAAACTTGCACACGAACTTTTTTTTTATATATATATTTTTTAATATTTATGTGTTTGTTTTTTTGTCGTCACTCAATTGAGTGTATTTTTTTTTTGGGTTAATTGTTTCGATTAAAAAGTGCGGCTACTTTTTAATTAACGGCAATTGGCCGACATAGCAATCTATATGTATCTTGTATCTTGTATCTATGTATAACAATTTTGATTTCCATTTTGATATGTGTCTATTTGTGTGTGTATTTTGACACCATAAATTGCCATGAGGGTATTCATGAGTGTTTTATCGAATGAGTTTCGCTTGTAAGCCAGCCGCCAATTGAGCTGTTAATTAAAAATATGTGTTCGTTGCCGCCATTTTCGTAGACGTGCAGAAATGTTTGTTAATCAGTTTTTAATTTGGCAAACGGGTGTGTTTTGTTTTTTCAAACCATGTCAGAAACTAATCTTTGCGAACAGTTGACTACCTAGTAATTAATCTTTCAAGTTGTGCATTGTCTAAACGCTTCAAGGTTGCAAAGAGTTGAACTTTAAAAGTTTCGTTTCATTAAGAGTTGAGAGTTTAAAGACTATGGGAAACGTTCCAATGTTGTTAAATGCCAGAAATCGAGGAAAATAATGGTTTTTGAACTATATAATGGTTTTGAACTGAAAATAAATACATGAAGAAATGTTCTAAGATAAGTCTAAGTCGGAGAGAAGATAAAACAATAGAAAGCCACTGTCAAAAATCATTATTAAACCCATTTTCATATTCTGTCAAACAGTTTTAGAGCCACTGTAAAACTAACTACATTCACAGTTTTAGAACCATTGTAAAACTCGCTCAAGTCAAGTTTCACGCTTTTTTGTTATTTGTTACCAATTATGACGATTCTGGTTGAACAAACTCAACAAACTGTGCAACAATTTCCACTTTGTCTGCAATCAAGCTAACAACATCGACCTATTTTTCACTTTTCACACCCTCCGGACATAGAGCAGATCGCATCAGAGAGCGATGACCATGTCCGAAAAATTATCTTGTATGCTTTGTATGCACTGTGGTAATCGGGCGTAAGCATTATGTGGATTATTATTATTATAACAGCTGCAGACACAATTAAAGTGTCAAATGTGAAATTTATACAAAACGGGGGCCCCGCATCGAGCCACGTGCCACAAGATGATCATAATGTTGCAGCTAGTGAACGAGGCAGGGAGTGGTGGTGGTTGGTGTCTAGACTAGACGAGACTTAATAATGTCTGCAATCGTACAAAATGACGAAAATTAAATTATAAATTCAAATTAAGTTAAGTTTTTTCGAATGATTTGTGGGAGGAACTTATGCAAATGCCTCAATTGGTTGCAATTGGGTGTGGCAAGCAAAAAAGAAGAAAACCCATTTAGCAATTAGGAGAAGAAACCAAAATGAAGAAGAAATACACAAAAAGGCGTTGCCCTTTAGGGTGTTTAATGGACCAGAGAAACAAAACCAAAACAAACCACACAATGAACTCACCTGTCGATTGCGAAGCGAGCAAAGCCACCAGCCATCGATGCCTTCGGTGTCCTGTTCGATGACTGTAAGAATGTCGCCCTTCTTGAAGGGTAACTCGTCGGGCGTGTCCGCATAATTATCATAAATGGCTCGAGCATAAAGTTTCTGCAAATACACAAACCAAAACAACAACAATTAAAATTCTGTTATTGTACACAAAACTTTTAGATTTATAATGATCATATATGTACGTATGTATATAGTGAAGAAACTGCAACTTCTAAGAAGCCGCAAACAAGAACAACTTCAATTTCAATGGAATTTCAAAGACGTGAAGGCTTGACCGAACCCCGACTCAACTCGACTTTGACTTTGAACATTTGCAAAACGCAATCTTGAACTAAAACACAAAACATCATTCATAAGAACTCGTCTGTCGATGTTGTTGTTTGTTGTTTACTTTATTTTCAGGTAGCGGCCTTTTTTTTTGGCAAAATATTGCACAAAGTGCAAAAGGGAAAACGCAAAACACAAAGCGAGTTTTTTTTTGTTTCGTCTTTCGCTTCATTAGTTTAGCTGGAATTTCCGTTCAACTTCGGTTTGTTAGAGCGAAACAATTTTGGGTAGACAAAACAGAAACACAATCCACAATTTAATTAAATTACAGGTTATTTAAGAACTTATTTGATTGAAATACATCTCGTGTCAGTTATTTGCTGCATTCCAAGGCACACTTAAAGAATCGTTTACTGCATTTATAACACTATGCAAAGAGAAAAAGAGAGAACGAGAGAGTGCATCCAGTTTAGGGTAATTCCATTCCATTCCATTGTTACTCCATAATCATCACTCACATTCCATTCGAACGCAACGGCAAACTTCCCTTTTATCGCTCCGTCTCTAAATCACTGTACACGACTGTCCATTGTAGTTATCCCATATATATGTATGTATGTAAGTATGCATTTGAGTTTGTTTGTATGGATTGTGTGCAAAGGTTTCTTCAATGAATGAGGGAACTGTTATAACCATGCCTGCTTATCTCTCTTTCTGCTTTTAATTTCGCCACCGCATCGAACAGCAAATTCAAAACGAACGTTTTGAACTCAAACCTCAAAAGCCGACAACGTTGTCTTTTCTATTGTAGTTGTCATGGACGTAGTTGGGAATTTGTTCAAAAGACAGTGAGTAGATAATCCTCATCTCTGCAGAAAAACTATTATATAAACTGCTTCAAAAATGGTTTTACTTTGAAAACGAATCAATAACTAGAAGAAGTTAGTAAAAAGCACCTTTTATCTTTGTTACTATACGTCTTAAGGCGACTTTGAATAACAGATTTGTGAAGCTTTAAAAGAAAAATATTTTAAAACAACTTTTTTGATACAAAATTAACGAAAAATGTTATAATAAAGGCAGAGAAATAAGGAATTGATTAAAATTAACAATCTTGAAGATTACACGACAGCAACCATTCCATTCCCATCTTAGTCCCTTCAAGCTACGCCCATGGTTGCTGTTGGCTTTTCCGTGACTTCCACACTTGGCAGTTGGGGAACACAACACTAGTACAGCTCGTACCTGAACCCCCTCCCCCTTCTACTAGAAACTCTAAACTCCTGGCTCATTTAATATGAGCTGTGCATATCGCATAGAGACAGACACACACACACATATACTTGGAAAACTAAGCGATTACAATATCGCGCGATGAATCGCCGTTGAACTTTCAACTCGTCTTTTGAAGTACGAAACCCGTTTGAACGGCAACAACAACAACAACTATGGTCACGGGGTCTCGCATTTAGTATTCTACTTTTCAATTTGGAAAGCTGAAACCGTTCAAAATGTCAAAAAACGAATGAAAGAAAAGAAATATATAATGAAAATGAGCGCACTTGAAGTTCATGTGGCATCCACATCCAACAACACTTGAACGCAATGCATTGTTCAAACAATCGAACAATCGAACAACCACAAAATGTTAGCTCTTAAGCAATATGTATGACAGAATGTAATCGATAGAAGTGTGCAAGAGATTTACACGAGCGAGAGAAAGAGAGAAGAAAGATTTGTTGAGATTGCTCTTCAACAGTGTTGTTCGTTCAGAGTTGTCATGTGTTGCGAAGTTTACATAGCTTTCTTCGTTTTTAACACAACGCTAATTGAATAGGCAAATAGTACGTACGTATGTGTGTGTGTTTAAGGGGGGGGCTTTGAAAATTTGGGTTCCGTTTTGTGGTTTCGTCCCAAACAAACAAAAATCAAATATCGATGGATTGTCATGTTTGCTTTTGGGTGACTTTAATTGGTTTGCTTAGCGCATTTCTTGACACGCTTGATTGAACAAACTTAGGAACTCAAAATTGGAAGTTGGAAGTGAAAAAAAAGGTGTGAAAAATTGTTGTGAAAAGCGTTTTTGAATAAAAGAGAAAAGTTCTACAAAGCTAGCTGACTTTGTATCTTTTACTTCAACCTAAACCTGTACATAGCCTGATTTATGTTTAGAAGGTTTATAAATTGCATTTAACAAATTATGCATACCAGATAATATGCTGGCAATAAATCTGCCAATAAATTTAACAAACGTAATTTCTGCCTTTGGGCCATAATACGTTTCCTTTTTTTTCGTTTTTGGTTTTTGGTAAGCTTAAAGTGAAAGAGCTACAGCGATTTATTGTTTTTAAAACGAGCACGTATGACCAAAACAACAACAACAACAACTACAATAAGCATATCTATAAGCAACAAAAGTTCCAGTTCCACATAACTTGCATATACGCAGATTTTGACCATTACTTGTTGTATCTGTTTTTTTGCGGTTTTCTGCTTGGCTGTTTGCCTTTTGTGAGGTTATTCACCATTAAGTGTAGAGACAGTCAATTTTTGAGTCGCTTTGTAGAAAGCAAAGTTGGACTTAAAAAATACACGTATGATTGTTGCTCAATTAACAATCTCTATAGCGAGTGAGTGCATGACCTTAGCAAGCCGAATTGTTTCGTTTTGCAATAAACTGAAGCGCGGTAATAACAAAATATACACAAAACAAGTAAGAAGGATTTAGTAGAGAAAACCCGACTAGCAGATACCCTAGGCCTGACTTTACTTGACTTAACATCAATGTTTCATATCTCCGGTGTTTCTCAACGGGAAGAGTTATCGAAACAAACTTGTTCTGCCTTGGGGTTAGGCGAGCTTATGTTCCAAATCTTAAATCTCTTACAGGCTCTGAGATGGACGCGTACGGACAGGCGGATATACGAACCAATGGCTATATCGTCTCGGGTGTTGATGCTGATCAAGAATATATATACTTTATGGGTTTGGAGGAGCTTCCTTCTGCTTGTTACATACTTTTGCACAATACCTTTATACCCTTCTTAACCATTTTCAATGGGTTCAGGGTATTAAAAGAATAACAAACAACAGAAGCCGCCGGCAACAAATTCTTAATGAGCACTTAAAACCAGCCAAAAAAAAAAACAAAAAACAATTGTGGTGTGAAAAAATAAAATTGGCAAAAATAAGAAACCGCAACAGCACAAAAAAGATTTTTAAAAAAAACTTTACTCAACTTTTGATGAGCTCTAAGACGCTCCTCGACATGACAATTTGACTTTGAGGAGCCCATTAACCGCATTAAACCAAAACTTAACAACAACGATGGTATGCCAAAAAAAACAAACTAAATACTTGAACAAACTGCTAACAGATGTGTACCAGATTTATATATATTATAAGAAAATACTTTAGTCAATAACACTTACTGATAACCTGTCCACAGATAAGTCAAAATATTTATTTTTGAGGGTCTTTTCTTTGACATTCGCGTGACTGATAAAGTTATTGGTGATTCTGCTTTTTGCTGTTGCTTTTTCTTTATTTTTAATTAATCCAATTTGTGCACCAATATTATTGAAGGAGCGGCAACTTTTTTACGTGGTTCGTCTTTCTTTTAAACTTTTTCGCTTTATTAGCAGAAAAAAACCTTCTGATTTTTGTTGTTGTTGTGACTAGGCGATATTTATTTTTAGACTGCAAACGCGTCATATTTATGTTATTGTCTTTTGTTTAACCTTTGGACATTGGCATTGACTAAGTGGAATTCGAATGATTAAATAAACCCCGGGTGATTTTACTTAACTGGAAAGCTCTGAAGCAATACCTTTTTAAAAAAAAGGCCTTTCAACAAATATTTGAACTGCATTAAATCTTGAATGTATTTTAGCTCACTTGTCTGCGCGAAAATAAAACGCCATATGTTGAACTGGTTTTTTTATTATTATTATTGTTTTGGCAAAAAAAATAAACAAAATGTTCGCTCGGCCTTTTCGGCACAATTTCGTCGACGTCTCGACACATGTGACAATAATAAAAAACTTTAAAGCAGGCCAAACAGAGCGAAAAGAAAAACACGTTCCACACAACCAGCAGCCCTGCAGCCAAGCAAAAAGATCAGACAAGACATCAAACTGCTGAAGTTGATGTTAAAATGCGTTGACAAGTGCGCAAAAATCAAATTCAGATGCCATTAAACCCCAAGCTAAAAGCCACCTTACCCCCACCAACAGATGCAGTCAGCTGTAAGCGAGTCAATGAAAGTGCAACTGATACGCTCAGTTGTTGCAACAACCCAGACATGCTACACCTCCCTCACCCTTCATACTAGTGGGGGGGGGGGGGGGGTAAACAGATGTCAACATCAATGAACGTTGAAGACTGCACAATGAGCATAAACTGCAAGTGTCTAGTTGATCCATTTAGCTCATGAATCAGCTTTAATGGATTTGACTTGAGAGTGTAATCTGTTAGGGTCGAATGCAGTGGCATGCAGCAAGGAATGCGGTCGCATGAAGCATGAAGCTGCAACCATTTAACCTATGCGTTCAACTTATTTAATAATCTCAGCAATTTATTACAATAAAGTTCGGGTTAAAGTTTGAAAATGTTAATCTAACAACTTAAAGAGAAGCATTTTTTTCTGCTTAACAAATTTGTCACAGTTTGATTGATCGTTAGGTAACACTTACAACTGTCACTGTTTGTTATTCAATACTCAATCCAACATACGATTGTGGAATAATAATTATTGTTTTGTATTTCCAATGCGGTTTGCAATTGCCAATTCTAAGGGTCTGTTTCTTTTGTTTATTTTTTTTTGTGTACATACGAAATGATTCACAAAACTCATGTCGGTTACTTTTGGATAATCCCCTTTTGCGAAATTAGCTGTTTACTTTTGTTAAATTAAAGAACAAATAAAACGGTTTCACAAAAGTATTGTCGACCTTCGCAAACGAAACAAAAAATAAGATTATAAATAAATGGAAGTACAAAAGAAGAAAAAGAAACAAAAAAAAGATTTCAAGTGAAATACGCAACGCAAAAAAAGTTGCTAAATGACTTCCCCAAAACCAATTTAAACTCGTGATTCAACTGGAAAAAATCAATTACAAAGTGTGTCTGTGAAGTTTTTAAAGTCGGAAATTTATGAATTTATTTGTATGAGAAATACATTCCCCCATTTTGGCAAAAAAAAAGAAACAGAACAGCCATAAAAATTGTATTGAGTGCTAATAAACAAAAAGATCAATCATTTGATAAACAAACATTGTACAAGCATTTAAAACTTTAAGATTGAAAACAACAACAAAAATGTCGCAGCAGAAATAACAAAAGAACCAAAAAGCATGTTGCAAAGCGTAATGCAAAAGCGAATTAGAAAACATAAAAAAAAACACAGAAAACCAACCCAAAAGTATTCGAAAAAACTGAGCCATAAAATATGCATGAGCCAAGCAGGCAACAAACACACAATAATTAAAAAGCCATCGTCATGAATTTGTTAAACATTTGTCTGCATAAATTAAAAAGCCAGACTTTTAGCCACAGGCAAACAAAACAGTTTTCTCTCTTTGAGTTTGAGCTTATCTTTTCAGTTCTTGGAACCTTTATCAAAGTTTTATCAACAACAAAAGACTAAAACTATTTCATTTGTTTGTTATGGATCAATCACTGAGCCAATGGACTTTAAGATTATGTTTGTGCCGCGGAATACCCCGGATGTGAAGATGACTCATCTTTAAGCTGACTGTTAACCAGTTTCTCGCTTGCAGCAACATCATAACGGACCTTGAACCTGGCAAATGGCCTTTTGGAAAAGTACATAAGCGACACTTTTCAATGTTCATTAGGAGAGAGAGCGAAAGGCTTCTGATGGATTACAATTGTAGCTTACATCCTACACAAATGTCGCTTGAAAGGAAGGTCTAAGCCCTTTGAATGGGAAAGTGACATAGAAGAAGACTACATGAAGATCTGTTGAACTTTTCAAAGATAAAAGGTGCAAAGAAGATGACTTTTACATAAAGTTGAGGTATCAACATAAGATAGAAAGAGATTCCTTTCAATAGATTAGTTTATACTTTCTGAAACTGTATGTTTATTATCTTTATTGTTGCAAAATCAACTGTTAACTGTTAAAAGTATTCTTAAGTCCGCACAAATTTCGCTTAGTTAAATCCCAATCCCTTTCCCAAACACAATAAAACCATATTTTATTGAGTAAACTTTTTAAGAGTGTTTCCACCCACTTTGTACAGTGGAACCAAAAGCGAACTAATTAGCATTTTTATTGCTTGGTTACCAACTTGTTATGGGTACTTAAAATAATGATTTAAAGGAATTTTCGCTGACTCAACGCTACAGTTATGCCGCATTGCAGTAGCCGCCATTAAAAACATGGCTAATTTAGTGGGAGGCGTACAAGAAAAGATTGCCAAATGACAAACCACAAAGTTGTTGTTTATTACACATTAATGTTATCTACAACAACACGCCCTCTCCCACCCCCACACCTTTAGCTAGTCAACTAAGTTGTTGTCACATTTCCGGTGCTGGGCATAAAAAGAAAATGCTGTCATTGTTAAATATATGTGTATATGGTGCATTTCCTTTTTGCAATTGTTTATTTATCGTTTCGTAAGAGTCCGATGTACTTTTATGCCCTTCATTATAATAACAACTCAATGTCGCACCTGGCTCTATACATTATGCATCTTAACCTCGTTTAAGGTGTTGCCCAATTAGCAATGCATCAACAATAACAACAACAACAATAACATTTCTGCTTATGACTCAGCTTTGTGGTCTCTCTCTCTCTCTCTCTCTAAGAACGTGACATGATGTATCTTCAATAATTTTTTAAACATAACTGACACATTGTACTTCACATGCAACACAACAGACAAACAACCGCAACATTGACAGACATAACATACTATAGCTGACAGATACAAAAGGCAAAAGGCTAAAAAAAAAACCGCAAACGCACTTAACCGTCTGATAAGACAAAAGCACTAGAAAAACAAGCAACAACAACACAAAAAACCCGTCAAGTAGCAAAGTTCGCGTGCATGTAATTTGTTGTGTGTTGCATTGTTGTTGTTGTTGCCGTTGTTAACATGCATTGAATGTGTAAAAATGCCAAAAAAGGGGGGAGGCCCAACCAACCAACCCATAGAGCACCCCGTTTGTGGAGTCGCTGCGTGGCCTCTTGCTGTTTATCATCAACCTCTTATCAGCATGGCGCATTTGTCTTTGGACCTGCCACGTCCCAGACTGTCAGACAGTTGCCAGTGAGAAAGTGCAGAATGGAGATTCCAAAGGCCAACAGCGAACAGCTAACGACCAACAGGTGTCGCTGCATGCACTTGCCAAAAGCAAACTCTCCACGCGTTATTAAAAGTTGATTTGATTAAGTTTTATTAATTGTACAGCTAAATTAAAAGTAACATGATTACTTTAATAATCAAACATTATTATTCTCAAACAGCCAACGACCAACAGGTGTCGCTGCATGCACTCTCCACAAGTTATTAAAGTGTGATTTGATAAGGATTTATTAATTGTATAGCTAAATTGTTCTGAGAAAATATGTTTTATTGCACACACATTTTTTCGCTAAGTGCACTTAATCGATTACTTATCGCCGCTCAAGTGCATAATTTCTCAGACAAGCCGCTTGGCATTCGCAATCCATTTTTATTGACATATTTGCTGAGCTCTCAATGAGCGCAAAGCAAAAAAAGCGACTCAAACTCAATTGATTACTTAATTAATGGGTTAGCGAAAAGTCTTAAACGTGTGCGAGAAGCATAGCAAGGGGGGGAGGGGGGTTGCATGCAGCACATGACTGCCTCTGTGTGTTGTTAGATAACAACAATGGGTGCATGTGTACGCAGTCAGCCATTTTGCAAAAAAAAAAAAAATATATATATATATATAAGTTGTAGATAAAAAAAAAAACTTAAGCCAAAGGTAAGCGAAAGTTTTACGAGTATAAAATGGACTTTCACAAGGCGCTCAATTTATTTGATATGCCGGAAAAGTTAAATGACATAACACCCCGGGGTGGTGGGGGGTGGGGGGGTCTAACTCTTAAGACTAAATGGAAATTACATTAACACTTGACTTAAGAGCTTAAATTAGGTTACAGTTCAGTTAGTTTAAGTCTTAGTTCAACTTTAAGCTTAATTAATCAAAATAACTTTCATAACAAAGTTTTCTAAATTTTTTTTCACTTTAGTTTCAATTAAGTCGAACTTTAACTAAATCAATTATTAGAGCATGGAATTCAAAGTATGTTTATCAGATTGTCGATTGTTAGAGATAATGAGAGGAAAAGGCCGATTTAATAACCGACTTTTTACAATTCAAACTGAAAAAATCAAGCTGTAAACAAACTGCAAACAATATTGATAACATGTCATATATATATTCATCAATATATCATTATATATATGGGTGTGTGTGTGTGTATTGGTGGCGACATTGCTTTCAACGCCATAACGTTCAATCAATTTCAATTCGCTAGTTTTGTTTCTATAGTTTTTTTTCTCTCGTTTTTTGTCCGCACGCCGCACATTAATTCTAATCAATTTTGTTTTTTCTGTCGCGGCACTTGTGGCACTAAAAAATAAGTGCCCCGAAACCATGGGAAGCCACTTAATCAAAATGGAGCGAGCGACTCCCTAGAGGATTGTTAAGATAAACAAAAAGCCAGACAGGACTTTTACTTTCCGAAAAGATCTGCTCAGACATTTTAGCTATTAATTAATGCTTGAAGGCATCTTTTTCGGGGTTTTCGATTACAATTTATGGACTATGCTCAATTAAGCGCGATTAGATTCGAAAAAAATGTATAAACGAAACTCTCTCTTTAAGATAAGGTAGCCGATGGGACGTGCCACTTCTTATCGACGGCAAAGGTCACGCCTAAACATTTGGGCCGATAAGACACACACACACACACAGCCATAGCCATGGCAATGGCAATGATAAAGGGCTTAGTTGGCAACGTGAGTGGTCGCATGGCTGGTGTTGAATTTATGGCCTTGCCGCCTAGCAATTGCCTTTCAATCAATTCAAATAACTTGCTGAACAGAAAAAGAACAACAACTGACCATTAATAACTGATTTTATTCGCTTTGGTTGAGATGGACAGCTGGCACTAAGGCGCACGTTCAGAACGTATTGCCTGCAACTAGTATTAATTGCCAACAGTCGTCAACAGCGGCATGCTAATAGACCCTTATAGTATAGCTCCCCTCTCTCTCTCACTCTCCCTCTCGCCATCTCTGTCTAGACTGGGTCCTCTGTGTTTGTGTGTTTTGTTGTGAACGGAAAGCCATCTGCAATATGTTTTCCGCTGTTTGCATTTTGAAATCTAAGCTGCTCCTCAACCCCCTTCCCCCTTCCTTCCTTCATTTCATCATCACCTTCATCTCGACCCTCTCCATATATACAGTCTGTATCTTTGGCTAACCGGCTTTGGCTAGGAGCGTCAATTACTTTTCGCTTTTTGCGCATTTGGAGCACATTTATTTTAATCTCACCTGTGGCCGTCCAGCCAGCCAGCTATCGAGCTAGCTAGCCAGAGTTGTCTGATGGATGCAGCTGCAAACGTTTCAGTTTCCCTCCCCGCACCACCACCCCTTCTTAAGAGACGTCTCTGTTGCCTTTGGCTAGTGTTCATCGGATACCTTTAATTATGGTGTACTTAGTGTCAGCGACTGTTTGACTAAGAACAAGTATTGCCATCGAGAACTCTACCTCCTCCCTTCGCCGCTTCGGCTACTTCAAGATCATGTCTTTGTAATTAGTTGTTTGCCTTTTATTTAACTTGGAAGCCTAATAGCCAAGGAGTTGTATCTCTCTCTCTCTCTCAACTCGTAGGTAAACTAATTTATTTTTATTTAAGTGTTCAACTTGTGCAAACATTTGGAAATTTGTTTAGCAGCTAGCTGTTTGTTTGTTTAAACTGATAATAGTATATAGATTCATACTTGTTCAAGGTCAATGAAACAGAAATATAATTGCATGAGGCAGGTTTCGAGATTGGATAAGGTAGGAAAGTATAAAACTGTTAATAAAGATAGCGTTCTATAGAAAACTTGGAAAACACATTGTAAACTTATCAAGAAACCATTTCAAAGATTTTTGTTCTAAAAGTCAAAAGTTTTCTTGTCTCAAAATCTTCCTAGATGACTCTAGAAAAGCTATGACTTTTCCTTCCTAGGACAACTAACGAATATTGGAACTTAAAACATAAGTATTAATGTAAAACTTCTACACTTCATATCTTTCTTCATACCATTCTTCACAAACCAAACTATGAATAATAAATTGAATGGAACTTTATAATAATATATATTATTATTTCCACCGAGAAGTGATGTCATTAAAAAAAATGCATTATAAATAACTTAAGATTATTTTAAATATATAAATTTATAATTATTATTGAGCCCCAGTTAACTTTTTGTTAAAGCTCAGTCATATTTTAAGTTCCTATCTAACTTCTGACAAAGCTTTGACTATCTAATCGTCTTAACTGCTCCAACTACGTTAAGATAACAAGCAAAGGGGAATCACATGTGAGAAACTTATTGTTAACTGAGGCCTAAAAGGCAGCTGTTAAGAATTATCACACTGCTCTGACATATATCACACCTGGACTATATATATATATATACATATATTTATTTATAACTGGCGCATTTAAACGCTTGGCTTGAGATGATAACGAATGGAAAATTGCGGAAAAACATTTGTGCTGCCAAGTGAAAAACTAGAAAACTTGGCAGCTGTGCCTGGTTCAGTTTTCTTGTTAAGATAGCTGAGAGATCCGTTACAATTTTCCGTACACGAACATGCCTGTCACAACAAGTCCGAAAAGATGCGACTGACTCGAATCCTAGACAGTTATTTTAGCTGTTAATGAGTTGTCAGTGGCTTAATCGAAGTCGCTGCATCTCTCTCATCTCTCATCCCATCCACATGTTAGTTTATGAGCTATGCAGATTGGTGGTAGTTGGTACTAACCGTTTTGATGCGAACGCGTCGCGAGACTGGTACATCATAGTCGAAGTCTGTGTTTGTGGCATTGGAACTGCAACAGGAACCAGACATTGAGTTGTTGCTTTGTTTGTTGTCCAGCATCTTGTGTTGTTTGTTTAGAGGATTAAGTTGATTGGATTTGAAACCGAGTTGCTGGAGTTTAAAGGTTTTAGCACATGTTTGGTTCGAGATACTCAAATATATTTAATCCTGGACAATATAGATAAAGTATCTCGACTTGAACGCGCTACACACTGCACTTGTATCTTTCCGCTCGTATCTCTGCTCACATCAGCATATGTTTATTTGGTTTTATTTGCGGTTGTATTTTTTTTTTGTTTAACTGCTTTTTGCGGAATCAGCTTAAAAATTCAAGTTTTGCCCGCGGGGCCACAACAAATTCGCTAAAAACGACAAACAACACTAAAAAAAGCATTCGTAAAGCTTTAAACAAAAGATGCCTCAACAACAACAACTTCGTTTCTAAACGGCCAACATCGTTTGCTGAATTAAAGCGATTTTTATCGCTGTCTTCTTATCGCCGCGACTTGTTAGCGTTTCTAATCGCCCCAAAAAAACACACTCAATACGACAATATTTTTGTTTGGGTTTTGTTGTTTTGTGTGCCGTCCGCTCAACACTCGAAACGCTCCGCACTGTTGGAAACAACACAAGAAACTGAATTGGCAATGCGCTCAGTTCTCTCAACGCGGTGACTTCGGCAAGCGTTCGGGTTCGTGTGCGTCCGAACGCTATCGAAACCAACTCGGCTGTGTTCGTACTTTTAGTGCCATTTGCAAGCGCAGTGACTGTGTAAAAGAGTAGTAGATACTTTACTACTTTTTGTTATGAAGTAGATCCATTTGCTTCGTTATAAATGGAACAATTAAATAGAATTTTATGTAACTTTAGCAGCGCATCAAGTTAGCGATGAGTATGCGATCTATATTAGATGTAACTTCATACCTTTTATCCATCAATATCTCATTTGAAGTTCATTGGCCCCGTCAATATTCTATTGTATTTATGCTGGATATCTCAAAAATTCGGTTATATGAGAAATAAGTGCCCATTAAATTTCACTCAGCTATCTATTGTAAGGGAATACCCGTCATATTTGTCACAAACATATCGAATGCAGACAGTTTCAATGAGACAAACATTAGGATGATACAAAAAAAAAGCTCACATTACCCATAAGGGCAACGGAGGAGAAGTGGAGTAGAAGAAGGAGTTACAGTAGCAACTGCAGCTGTCCAAACACATTCGAGAGGAACAATTCAATTCGTGTGTTACTTTACTCTTTCTCTCACTCTCTCTCTCAACTCGTGCCAAAGATGGGGGCTTGTATATGTGTGTGTGTGTGAGTGTTATTGTCGCCTTCAACAGCTGCAATAAATGTCGACAATGCAGACAATGAGAATGCTACCCAACCACCCGAAGGGACAGAAGCAAGCATTCGGCTTTCTTTGGGCTTTACGAAAAGGGTATCCGCAACAAGTCAATGCCGAAGGTCAGACAACCCGTTCCAGCAACAACAAAAGGAAGTTGTTGTATGCCAGCAGAACAAGAATCAGAATCAGAAGCAGCGAAAGAGAGAGAGAAGAGAACTGTTAAGTCGCAGCTGCAATCTGTATGGAGTTGGTAGTGACATTTGACATGATTTGCATGCCAAGTGCCACGCCCACGTCACTCAAACTGACAGCAACAGCAACAACAACAAGACTAAAGAGTTAGTCTAAGTTCCGGGTGGCTTAATATATGTTGATAAACCTAAGAGCCCGCAGTTGAATTGAATATAAAAGATAGACGACACTCGTTGAGTTTTTTATTGTCGCTTTCAGTTTTTGAATTTGATTTGATTTGGTTTAATTTGATTGGATTTTAAAGTAAAAGCAACATTTTGAGTGCATCTTGGCTTTCTATCAATTAGTCTTATTAGTTCAGTTCTTATCAAAGTTGTTGTTGGCCAAGTCATCATTAGCTGTTATTGCGTGGGTTAGCATTTCCAAACTATACAATCTCTATCTCTTTCTGGTTTGACCGACCTTAAGGCCATAATCATTATGCCAACAATAACAGCATGTCCTCAAAATTGTTTCTGTCCTTTTGTCAGTGTCACGCTCGGACATTTCAATGTATATGTATACTCCAATTTGGGGTTGATACAGTTTTCCATTTCCACTTTCCATGCCATTTGCGTTTTACTCATTTCCCAATTATCAAACGAACAATTAAACAAATGCCATAGTTCGCTTCTTTCGATCTTAGCCCGCATTCCATGGAATTAGTCTGCCTTCAAAAAGGGTCTGTAAATGGTTATTAGAGGGTTGGAGGAGGGTTGGAAAATTGCCAACAGCTGACCACTCGACCGCACCTCTAATTGCCTTGTTACGAGTTTTGGCTCAGTTGAGCTCAGGCATCCAAGCATTCAGCTCTTTAATGCTCTTAAAGCCCACCTACAACAACACACACATGTTTGTTACAATTTACGTGTGTATATATATTAAATATGCAAATGAGATTCTGCCCCCTCGTTAGTCTGCATAACACCTCATAACAATGTTGGATGCTGGAATGTTGTTTGTTTGCAATTTGGAAGCTGAATAAATAATATATGTAAATGCGACCACGCCATCATAAATATGGCCATTCATAAAGTACATATATGTATATGTATATGTATATGTATAACATCTTCTTGGCATCGACCCTCTTTGTTTGCACAATACAAAAAATACAACATTTTTGTATATTTTGTAGGCGTCGTCATGTTGTTAAACTTTAACATTATGTTGTTTATTCTTCCCCAGAGAATTGTGGCACCTGCCAGGTAAAACAGAAAGAATGAAAGAATGAAGTAAATTGCCAAACATTTCTCAATATCGCAATCAGTGTGTCAGCAACGTTTATAGCTAATAATTGTCTCCTCTTAATTGAGGGAACGAGACAAGCAAGCAATAAATGTAGAATGTTAAATAAGTTTTTATTGCACATTTGTGTCACTATCTAGAATTTACCCTTAGTTCATAAAAACTGCCTCAAAGTTGAAATCTCCCTTGGGCATTAACTCGTAACGATTTCGCTACATAATTATCCTATTGAAATCCAATCGATATTTGTATCAGCTGTTAGGATTGCTTCTGAAAATGGTGTAGGATCAAGAAAACTTTACAAAGTAAATAAAATCATTTTATTATGTGTCTTGTTTCCAAGTTTTGATAACTTTTTCGATGGCATTATCTCGTTTTCCAAGTACTTGCACCTCTCCCAAGCTGTAGGTCAAATAATGAGAGCATTTCCTGTGTGCACTCAATAACCTCTTGTTATACAATATGCCCAAAGCGAATCAATTCAAATCCCGTAGGTATTAACTGCATAGAAAGAGAGGAGTGTCGCCGTCCCACTCTGACCCAAGCACCAGTTAACAAATCCAACAGGCCATCAGCTGTCGAGAGAGTTTGACTTTCATTAAGATGCACATCTTAATTGCGCCCACAGCTGTGTGCAACGTTCAAGACGATCCTTTCAACCAAAAATTGGGCACGCCACGCGGCATCTATTGTTTTATAGGGGTGGGGTGGGGAGTGGAAGAGAGGAAGCAGTACCCAGATAATTGATGAATTTATGGCACAACATAAAGTACTTTTCATACTTCGCAGCCACATCACTTTTACTGATTGCTGCCGTTGTTGCTTTAGCTTTGGCTTATCACGCGTCGCTGGAGCTGATGAAGTGCAGCCGCCTGTTTCTCTAATTGGACTGCCACGGGTCTCTCTCACACTCTCTCTCTCTCAGTTTGCCACTTGCTTTCGTTTGGGGTTAATAGATTCTTGGAACTATAAGAAATGCATTTTAGGTGCCTGCTTCGCCCCATTTCCAATCTGTGTTCATTGCGCTTTGTTTTCGACATTCGACTCTTGATGTTTTTAGCTCTAGAGATTGGGAGGCAGCAGTTGTTGGCCAAAGCAAATGAAATACCATTGTTGATGATGTTGTTGTGGTTGTTGTTGTTGTTGTACTTCTTTTTATGGTTGTGATTTTGCATTGTTTTGCGAATGTGGCACGTTCTGTACATTTATGGAGCACGCATTGCCAATCCCCGAAGACCCAAAATACTTGACCAGTTCGCTTTGAAAAAGTCAAAGTTGCAGATAGCGTTGCAAAACGTTGCAAAACATGTGAAGAAACATGGCTTTTATAGCCAACAAACATATGCTTATCATCAAGCTTTGCCAGCTGAAAGTTTCAAGAGTTGTTAAGGTTGGGTAGTTGATAATACTTTTATAGGAAAGTAGTATGAAAGTTAGAAGGAAACATGGGATTAAAAATCAGTTTTACTAACAACAAACATTAAAATCACTTAAAGACTTCTTAAAGTACCTTAAACTTGATATACACAAAGGAAATCAGCTGGAAATAACAACGAACTACCTTAGAACAATCCTAAGCAATAAACCTTCTATACATTCCATTCTTGACTAAAACAATTTCATTTAAAATCAACTTCCTTTCTTTAATCTTCATCTCTTAACCTTTAAGACTACCCCAGAAGTCTTGTTTCACAATGATTATTAACTTTCCTAGTTTAACATCTCATCTTAGCTTAACTCCTGTCAGTTTCAAACTCAATGGGTTAATTGCCCTGCCCAGGCAATTTCGAAATAATATTAATGGTTTTTTTTTGGTGTGTTCCGGAGAAAAACGTCAAAGAGCAAACGACTTCATCAACGGCAGACTTTGCCCAGCCGTCAAACGTTCCATTTTTCACAAAGACGCCAAAAGCAGGCAAAAAAAAAATAAGTCAAAAGCAAAATAAACGCAAATCTCTCATAGATTTTGTCGGCAAATTTCACACATTGTGCAAGGTCTAAAAAAAGATATATATCTATGGCATATGGCATTTGGGAGAGTAAATATTATGAGGAGCACTTGGTGGGGGGGGGCAAGTAAAATGAAGCTAAGCAAATTGTTGGCAGTTGTGCGGCACCTTTGACAATTTGCCGCCTTTGCCACAGTTCTAATCGGACTTTTGCTGCTGTCTCCTAATCCGGAGCTGTGTGGCAGTTTCCTGACGCGATCTCACTCGATCTCGTTCTGTGTGTGTGTGTGTGTGTGTGTGTTTCTGCCACCCAACGATAATAACAAACAATTTGTTTGTTTGTTGTTCGTCCACACAGAGACAGACGGACAGATAGACAGAATGGGATATGTTGCAAGACAAGAACTAGGCATGGTTGCATTTGTGCTTGTGTTTGCATAATTCATGAGATTTTTGTTTTGCGCTGCAGTTGCAAGTTGCACCCACATGGCTGCAACTTCCACAACAGATCGCATGGCACAGCCATTTATTACAAGCACAATTGCAAATTGAGATACAAAACTGCCATCCAGCCAGCCAGCCGGCCACGATACAAAACAAAAGGAGCTAAGCGGACTCTGCCACACATATGTTGTATCGATATATGTGGCAACATAAATAATGTGGTATGTATTGTGTGTGTGTGTGTGAGTGTGCGGGGGTGTTTGCATCGATAACTCTGCCAGCGAAGCATCCGAAGAGCAGAATCAAGAATTGAATTTCAATTTGCTGACTTGGCATTTTCTACAACTCAAGTTCATAGTTGGAACTTAGCTTGAAGTCGAGTCTGCTAAGGAAATGTGTTGAAGAAGAGTTTTTTTTATAGCATGACTTGTTCTTTAGAGTTTCCTGAACTTCCTAAGATAGTCAAAGAATTGAGGAAATAGAGAAAAGATTTGTCATCGAAGCTTTGAGCTAAAATCGTGCTTAAATCTTTATATGTAGTTTCGATTCACAATTTTAAGTTGGTGCGGTTTATTTGGAAACAAGTTTTAAACTTAAGCTGTAGTAAACATTCGATGAGTCTTAACAAAAGTTGAGCAATGAGGTTTTAACAAAGTAACAAAACTGAAAAGTTTTCAGTCAACTCTAAATTTTGTATAGTTTCATTTTATAAGAGTGTTAAATCTTCATTCGCATTGATTGATGTTCAATTTTATGCATGTTCTAGCATAATCTGAATGGCACATCAACAACAACAACAAGAAACAATCTGTTAACAGACTCGTTTTCAATTTACTTTGTTCCCAGGCATTTATGTAGAACATCCTGGCATGAAAGATGCAACAACGTTGGGGTCTTCTTAGCTTCAACGTAGGGGAAACTGAGTCATGCGCCTGCGCGCAGCATTCAGCAACAGCAACAGCAACAACAACAGCAGCTGTCATGCAACAAGACGTAATTGCAACGGTTGTTGTTGTTGTTGTTGAAGCTGTCTTTGCTGTCAAGAAATACAAAAACAAAGCGCATTGATTGCAATTACGCGCCAAAAGTGTTGGGTTGGAGAGACGCACAATTGATAAAAAATGAGGCAAGTAAGAAATAAAAGGGAAGTGAATTGTTTGTTGTTGCACGGTAATTGTATGCGGTATCTGTATCTTTGTATCTTTTGTGGTTGTCACTTGAAGTGCTTGCAACACTTTCTCAAGAATTTCAATTGTGACGCAAGGCAGCGCGAGAGAGCCAACTTGTAGCTACATTTGTATCTCGTATCTTACAGATGCAGCCACAGCCAACAGCCACACGAAAAACAACTTTCGATAGCGTGCGTATTTTTTTGTTTGTTTTTGTTTTTGTTTTTGGTCGACACTCGATACTTGTCTTTCGTTCTTGTTGTGTACATCAGCGTCTGAGTCTGATGAAGTTGTCGTGGTACTTTTGGCAGCCGCGTAACAGTAGCTCAAGAATGTTTATTCCCCGCCAAGTATCTGTTGGGTTTTGGCCTCCTGCAGTGTGAATGCTTCGCTGCACTTCGCTCACTGCCTTCAATTACCACAAACAAAAAAAAAACGTCGCCGTTTTGTAATCGAAACTGTATCTGGATCGAGTATGCACTTAAAGAAAAGATGCTGCAACAATTAGTAATGAACATAAAAGATAATAAACCGATTGGTCTTACAATTGTTTCTTGTCATTTGCAAGTAGCAAAACCTTAACAAAATTTGTACAACTTTTGATAGTAATGTTTTCTCTAAGTGTAACGACTGAGACTTGATTCTTGACATCAGTACGCCGCATGCTTGCGTTGTTAGTCATAAAGTTTCATTGATGAAACCAGACAGACAGACAGACAAAAGCCAGCACTCAGACTGACCACATGAATGAACTGAATGGACGAGTGAATGACTGACTGACTGACTGACTGAGTGAGTGAGTGAGTGAATGAATGAATGTGTGTCCAGTTCAAACACATTGCGAACGTATGCTGATTTCTTCGACACTTTGTTTGTTCTTTCCGCTTAAAGTGCTGTAAATTTAACCCAATTCCAAAACTCAGCTCATCCAAAAACACAAGACACCAAGAACAACAACTTTTATGGCCATGCCGAGAGTGAAGTTGACTTGAGTTTGTTTACGGCACATTCCCGGCAGTCATTTTTAAAAGGGATACTCTGACGCTTTGAGTGTTTCTTGGAATTCATAGTTTTGTGATTTTTCGCCTCGCTCTTCTATATTTATTTGTACAACCAGAAATAGCAGATAATTGCAGATATGTACATTCTATGGACTAGGATGGTGTTTCGATTGCAATCGTACAACAATGAACAGAACTTTCCTGTCATCTTTAAGGTGTTTAAGTATTTTGTTTGGTTTATGGTCTTAACGGTTATGTTATGGCTATGAGTCAGTCAAACTATAAAGTCGAATGATTTGGAAAGACTTTTTTTAATAGTTTTACTTTTAAGGTTGATATTTAGACAACCAAATTCATTAATCTTACTCCCTGGAGTTAAAATCTTTTCGCTTTCGGGTAAACTAGAGATCAAACATGTGGCAAAAAGAAATTGTTAAGATTTAACATGACATCTTCAGATGAACAACCTACGAAAAGGATTTGCATTGCTAAACTTTGCGTTCAACAACAACCGATAAAAAAGAATAAAATCAATTGATAAAATCAGAAACATGCCGAAAAACAATGTTAACCATTGACGTCAAAGCACATTTAGTGCGGAAATTCAGGTGACGCGTTATGCGAATGAGTAACGGAGGCAAAGTAAAGCATGTGTTGCATGAATGATGTTATTTACACCTTATCAATATAGACACGATGGTGCCATTTCGTCAGCAAAAGTGCTGAAATCGAACACAAGGTTGCCAGATGATGACAGATATTGGAACTTCAACAAGCTACATCATCATGAAGTAAATAAATCAATCAACTTGCATAAACATTTGCTTGTATCTGGTTGCTGACGTCGTCGCATTATATGATTGATCTGTTTAAATATATATATTTTTAGATGTTAGACTCGTGTAAACAAGAGATAAACAAATTTATTTATATAAATATATATACTAGGATTCCATGTTGAACTATTTATAACCATTTGCCTAACTTCAAGTGCAAAAAAAAAATTCCACAGAGAGTTAAATTTGCGTTTTTATTTTGTGTGTCAAAAGTGTTATCTGTTGAACATGGAGTATAGTATCTGATATCTTATCAGGTGTGCTTACGCTTATGGCAAATACTACTCGCTATATAGTGCGAACATATATGCACAACTCTATATATATATCTGAATGTGACCGCGTTATACAAAATAATCAAGCGAATGAAAATAAACAAAAAAAAGCTTGCGATAAGATTAGATAGTTTAAAGAGTAGAACGTACTTGTATTTTATATCGCCAATTGGACAACAGTACCTTTAACTCGTAAATTTTGTGGCAATTTCCACAAAAATAAGATATACATTTAAAGTATATATAATAAACTTTCAAGTGCTTGCGTAAAAATGTACTCAAGACTTGACTCGAGCAAATATGCAGAGATTGAAAAAGAGTATCATTTATATCTCAAGTGATATGCTCACGTGATTGTATAAATATTTCTGTGGAATTTCCCTAGATAAGCATATTTATTTAATTTTACGTAGGATTGCAGATTTTTTTGTCGAAAAATGGAATTTCAGATAAACCAAAAAGAAAAAGGTTAACAACAATTGCGACTTCTTTTTGTAGCAACTTCTAATGATTTGTATTTAAGTTTATAATCGTCATAAATCTGGGATTATCCATGTTCAAAAAGTTCACTAATTTGACACACTTACAAAGAGATCTCATAAATGTTATACACATAAATACGAACAACAACAACAACAATAAACCGTTTTGTAATAAACAACAAAGTGTTTCGTACATAATTGACCAATAAAATGCTTTTATGCACTTTACACGATTATCGATAGCAATATACATATACCCAAAAAGAAAATCATATCAATTTGTTTGTTGCCTGCCTTTTCCAATTTGTCTGAAAAGTCGAAAAAAAAATTTACTTGATGGCCAAGATAAATCAACACAATCGGCATGAACGCCTTCGCTCATTGCGTAAATCAAAAACTTTATGTTTAGATTTTTATAAAAAGTTTATGGATTTTTGGTCGCGCCAACCCAAAAAAAATCGAAAATCTTTTTTTGATTGTGTACAAATTTGAGGCGTCTCCCTCTCTCTCTTTCTCTCTCTACTATTGCTTGGTTTTTGTCAGATTTATAAGGTCAACGCGAGCACCAAAATAAACGAAGACCCCAAAACAAAGCATACGCCCCGGGGCCAAAACGTGGGCGCCCCCTCTTTATCGAGATCATTAGCACAGCCGGCTGACAACTATTGGATTAATAGGTCAGTATGAAATAAAAAGAATGTTTTCTCAAATGCTCATCGATTGGCATTTCGGAGTTATCGTCTGCTTCCCCTCGTTCTCGATCTTCCATTTAGCAATTTATTAAATGTGCTTCGGCGAATCTTTTTTAATCTGCAACGAAAAAATCTCGCTAGCAACTGCATAAATTAATTATACTTAAGGAATGCGTGAGAGAGATATTTTTTTTAGTTTTGTGGAGCAGCCCCAGCCCCAACAATTTGCCATGCACATATGTATCTGCTGCATCCACAAACTATGTGTGTGTGTGTGCAACTGCAACGCTTGACAGCGCTGATTAGTGGCGCATCTGAAGTTTTACCCCAGCAGCTAAATTTATGGCCCCTGTCTCAAATGGACGCTGACGACGGCGACTTTCAAACTTCAGCTCCTTGAGAAAGAAAAGAGATACGAAAATTGTCCAAATTGCATATATTAAAAAAAAACTAACAAAAAAAAATTATGTAATCAAGTGTTGTCGCCGCGCAACATGAAACCAAAATTCTTGAATGTGCCACACGTAATCAACGTCAAAATTTTTCGTTTGTTTTGGGTTTTTTTTTTTGGTTTTTGGTATAAGTATTTTCACATGACGTGAGGAAAATTGAGAGAAAAGCCGGTTGCAGGTAAGTACAAAAACTATATACATCTCTCATTTTCTCTCTCTCTCTCTCAACACGTAGACATAAATTCTTCAACGCTACGCTTTCCACTTTCTTTCGTCGCTGCATTCTGTAAGATACTTTTTTTTTTGTTTTAAGTTTTCCGTTGGTTTTATGCAAATTTTCGCTCATAATTTGAATGCGACAGCAAAATATGTTGGCGCCAGGCAGCTGAGAGTCTCGCTGACTTCCATTAGCGCCTCTCTGTGTGGTGCACCACACAGCGTGGTGCGGCGTGATGCGACGTGGTGCAGAGCAGCTGTAGATTTTGCTGTCTGGTCAACTGTGCCACTGTGTGATGCCAACAACAACAAACTGTTAAATCTGCTTACATGCATTTCATTTTTACGACCCCAAAATGTTTGCCATGCGCAATTTTTGTTTTCTGTCCAGTCTCAAGTGGTTTTTAGATTATTTGCAATGCGTTTTTTGCCACTTGAAGCTCAATGACCGTTTACCGCAACTTTGCACATTCAACATATTCAACATTTTGACATTGGGCCACTCATAAGTCGCATATCTGTTAAGATATAAATGCTTATGCATTATAGTGTATATACGTTAGCTCTCAAGGTATTAAGTGACATTATTGACGTCAATCAGTTTGAAGTTCAAGACTATGGGAATATTTTAATGATATGTACTTTGATATGTAAGGTCTTTAATAAAACTACTTACTTCAGCAGTGAAATGTAAGGGGTTTTATTGGAACTACTTACTTCAGCAGTGAAATGTAAGGTGTTTTATTGGAACTTCTTACATCAGCAGTGAAATGTAAGGTACTTTATTGTAACAACTTACATCAGCAGTGAAATGTAAGGGGTTTTATTGGAACTACTTACTTCAGCAGTGAAATGTAAGGTCTTTCATAGGAACTACTCACTTCAGCGGTGAAATGTAAGGTCTTTTATTGGAACTACTTACTTCAGCAGTGAGATGTAAGGTTTTTTATCGGAACTACTTACTTCATCAGTGAAAGTTCTTAGCAACATGGTTACGCTTAGTATGTAGTTCGAGGAATTAAGTAAGAAAGAATATTTTTGGTATGAATTTCATTTAATGTGAGAACTTTTAATGAGGGAAACATACATATAAAAGATATATAAGATTCATTAGATGCAATCATTGCCGCTTGCCTCAATTATAAGGAATTAAACTTAGGACAATAACTTCATTAAATTCACTTAAAAGTTTTATCATGATATGCCTCAACTCAACTCAATATGAATATGAAAATGCCACAACAAGACTACCAAAAGCTAAGGTCACGTGCTGTGTAACAAATAATGCCCATAAATCCATTTATAAACTAAGCTTATTCTCTGCAGACAAGTACAGCTCGTAAATTCAATTGTTTTGTCCATTATGCTTGGCACAAAAACAGAAACTGTGAAGTATCTCGACATACAGTTACTATTACAGCTTGAAGCTGATGCTGCTGCTGTTGAAGAAAGTTGATTAACCCCTCGAGACCAAACAAACACAACGTGCGAGATGAAAGACGAGACGATAACAAGAATAGCAGAAGGATATCTTACACTGGACAAGGCACAAACGGCCAAAGGGCAAAGGCAACATTGTGTTGCGAGATAAATTGCGAAAGAGAGTAAGTCTCTCGCGCTCTCTCAGATAAATTCAGCAAACGCTGAATGGGAGCAAAAAACAGCGATGATGGGCTGATGGAAAGGAGCTTTGTTTTTTGCGGGAACAACCCCCAAGTTGAAGTTCAATTGCGGACAAGTGCAAGGCTGTCGGCGAGCAGGACACGCAATCGGGCAAGGACGATGGCAACACCACCCACTAAGCTACCCAACAACCCAGCAAACCCACCCACAGGACACGAAACTACACGTTCCTCTATATAAATATATATATATATATATATGTATTTAGAAAGTCGCAATCGAAAGCACAAACAAAAGGATGCAAACGATGTCAGGGATAAAATTGAAAGCAAACATAAACAAAATCAACCACCAGAAAGCTTGAGGGCTGCTGCCATCAAGGAAAAACTTTAAAGCATCAAAGGAATACCACAAAATACAAGAAAATGTACGTTCAAGGAAGTAAAGTTAAAAGAGTCAGGGAGTGATAGAGAGATCTAGGCAACACTAAGAGCCAATACATTAGCTATGCGAAATATTCAAGTGCAACACTCGACGCAAAGTGGGGAAAATGCAAATATAGCTTTAGTGGCTACAAGCTAACAGTGCGTTGGCATGTTGGCTAAGAGGAGACCACCCAATCAGGCGAACACCCGCATAAACCACACACAAATGGCCATAGACCTACATACACTTAGCAAAATAAATGCTATTAACTTTAAGAATAGTTCAATTACATTAAAACATGCAAAATCTTATTAAGAAAACATCTCTTTATAAAGTAAATGTTCCTGAAAATGCTTCAAGCTGATCTTAACTCCATTAAATTTGTTCTGAGTGTAGCTAAATAAATGCGCTTTGAATGGCGTCAACAAATTTATTTCACATCACTGCACATCTGATGAATGACGTGACTTTGACAGCGGCAAAAGCCGTTGTAACAAAAAGCTAAAGCAGGAGCTCTAGAAGCAATCATGGCCATCATCAACCAAACCTTATCCAACATCAGGCATCAGGCATTCAGCAAATGGTAACTGCGTCGCCTCGTTGCCTTCGTTTTCTCGTTTCTTTTGCTTTCGTCATTGGTATTTGTGTTCGACAGCCAACCCACACCTCTCTCTGTTGATGTTTACATAACATGGCTATGATGATGACGCTTTGGCCAGTCGCTGCTTCTACGCATGCGGCGAACTTCATTGAGCCTGGCCGGGACCGTAACAGAACAGACGACATGACGACGCTGTCGCTGTTCGCTGTTCGCTTTTGCCGGCAAAAAAAAACACACAATTGAGTAATAGCAAAAGCAAAAAAACATTTACAAATGTTACGTTACGCACCCTGAACTGTTGCTAGGTACTTTACACTCACTATATATGTATCTATATGTATTGTAACTATTTGTAACGAATATAAACGTGCAGATATCTATTATCTGTGTGAGCGTTAAGCTTTTGTATCCGAGAACATTGCAGTTAACTCAATTAATGAGAGTGCAGTTTGATGGATTTTGTATGCATATTTTAATAATCAATGAAGATGATTTAAGATATGTTTTTTTCTATCAATATGAAGTTCTTTTAACGATATTATTTTTAATCCTTTAAAACTTAACTGCACCATTCATAAAGTTTCACCATGTTTATTGAGCACACCTCGTATGACGTTACCAGCACATAACCAATACGAGATTACTACTACTACTACTACTACAACATACATACATATATCCATTGTATATATCCGTTGAGCTGGTTAACTTTCAATTAACGTCACATTTTACGTACCTGCGCACTTTTAACTCGATGCAGATGCAGCGTGTTGCCGGTGAGGATGCCAGCGGTTGTTGCCTTCGCATGCATTGGCACTGAATTTATGACGTACTGCGTCTGCTGTGTCTGTGGCTGTTGTTGCTTAGACAGACCTGAAGCTGAAGCAGTAACACAAGCTAACGATGGCGATGGCGATGGTGTTGGTGTTGGTGATGTCTGTGTTTTTGCAACATGCCTAATTGAGTTTTCTGGTACTCGGTTTTCACTTTGGCAGTTATCCATTGAAGGCAATGCCGTTTCGTGTTGTTTTGGTTGTTGTTGTTGCTGTTGTTGTTGTGTAACTGACATGCTCGTAATTAGCTGTTTGAGTATTTGATATTTGGGATTTATTTTATGTCTAACACCAAATCAATTAGACCAAACAAACACATCGAAAATGTATCTCAAAGATACATTTGCACGCATTCAAATTCACTTTTGAATTGCCGCCGTTACGGTACGTTTTCCGTTTCGAAAGCGCCGGCAACTTTAAAGTTTCTGCCGGATTCTTGGCTTACGTTTGCACGGTCTGCGAGTTCAACTGTTACTGAAACGCACTGCGAGCAGCAGCATCCTTCGCATCTGGGTGGTGGTTTCGTGTTAGAAGTGTTAACTTTATCTACCTTTTTATCTAACGCCGCGAGGGGAAATTTCACACGGATTCAAGGATACGTGCGTTGAGATAAGACAGTTCAGCAACGCACAGAACGCACACTAACGAACGGATAAGAACCTGGGGGGGTTGGGCTTGCGCATTTAATTAAAAATAGGAAATATTCTTGTAGCTAATTAAGTGTAGATTAATAAGAGCAGATGTCGAATTCTTGATCCAAAAATAAGACATGGCGAAGGATGCTAAACTTTTGGAACCCATAAAAAACTTAACCGATTTTCAAAAGTCATGGCTTGATGTAAGGCATTCATAGCTTAAAATGTTTTCTGATCCAAAAATTACACATTGGGAAGAATACAAAACTTTCCGAGCTAGTAAAAGTAGCCCTAATTTAGTACTTCAATACAAAAAAGTTATAAATATTGTTAACCAAAACCTTGTAGCAATATTTCTAAACAAAGTTTCTCGACAATACTTCAAAAGACTTAACATTAATCATTTGCAATAATGGACACGGCGGAGAAGGCCTCAAACCTTAAAAAGGACGGTGAATCCGATCGTAAGACTATGAAGAAATCTGTTTATGTAACTGAAGAATACAACGATGAAGAGGAGCCATTGCCGGTTAAGGAACAACGTCCACCGGGACACTACTATGCCCAAGAAATACGTGCAGATGTCGAGTATCGCATGCAATTCAAGGTAAGTAGTATCGAATCTAATCGATTACTTAACCCTATGTGGTTTGTTTTTTTTTTTTGACTAGGTGACGGAGACCATTGACGGCGAAGAAGTCGATCTGACACCTAATTATATACCGGAATCGCCATACGGGGATCAATTTATGAATTTTAATATGGATCTTAAGATGGAAATGGCTAATTTACCCGAACCGATTTTTACCAGAGCCAGCAATGCAAAAGGCCGAACACGCCAAAGTATGCGTGGTGGAGTTGGTGGCAATAAGCAATCAATCGATGAGATAATCAATGGTGTAAGTGGCATCAAACGATTTTCAAACGTATTCTCATTTGTAACTTTCAAATAGATTGTAAGTGAAACGATCTATTTTGATGAGGTGAATTTCGAAAGACGAGAGGAAGAGGACACGCCCACACCCTTTAAAAAGTCCTTTGTTAAGGTCACACTGCGTAAATCGGAATTTTTTGAATTACATTCACAGACTAGCACCACAGTTCCAAAGGGCACACCCCAAGGCGACGCTGTCGAGTTGGACAATCGTGAGTATGATTATCTGACAACCGGTAAGGGTAAGATACGTCGTCGTGCCGACAACGATGCTCAGACAACTGTGATATTAACGAACACCCGAGCGATCAATACCATATATGTGGACTATGCGACTGTCGCTTCGTATGTCTCCAACTTTGAGATGTACGACACGCTCAATAGTATGAGCCAAAAGACAAAGATTTTGACCAAGAGTCATGACGCACAATCACAAACACGAGAAGCACCGTCGATAAACGTTGCCGAACAGGGACTAACGGTCGTCGAGCAACTATTTCGTAGTAATGACTTTATAAATGCCATACGCACCATTGGACGTACGTTGTCCAGTAATCAATTTACCGCCGGTATTGAACGCTTTCGCAACTTTAATGCGCCAGATCGCTGCTCCATGGATGTCCAGTACAAGTACTCGATGAAGATTCTCTTCCGTTTGATACCAGAACTAACTTTAGATGAACGCAAGGCTGTTGCCGATATTAATTTCTGTCCAAGCAATAGTGATATCGTTGCTATTGCCTATGGCTTATTCTCGTTCTCGTCACAGCAAGTTCCTGTTACAGGCGAGGTGTACATATGGAGCATTAAGAATCCCGGTGAACCCGAGCGTGCCTACTATTACGATCGACCTGTGACTGCCGTTTGTTTCTCCCCATATCTACCCTCCTTGATTGCGATTGGCTTGTACGATGGTAGTGTTGAGGTTCGTGATCTAGCCGATATGAGCCATTTGCCAATTGCTGTGTCTGAGAGAAGTACATCACCGAATTGTTCACCAGTTGTTGCCATACGTTGGATCAAGCAAGAGGATGAAAGTGATGGCAATGAAATCGATCCATTCTTGAGTCTATCGCAAGATGGTTCAGTTACACGCTATAGTGTTGGCAAAAGTCCGTATCTCTTGGGCTTTACACAGATGACCCTAGAACGCATTGAGGGTCATCCCGAGGGCATAAAGGTGCCCTTAAACGATTCGATGCCTGTACTTTCCAATCGTCATCCACAGGGTTTGTATATTACCACTCATCCGCTATATAATGACATCTATTATGTACTCACCGATGAGGGTTGCATTCACAAGTGCTCCATCAACTATCAGCATCAGTATCTCGAGGTTCTCAAGTGCCACGATGGCGGTGTCAATGTCATGGAGTTTTCGCCTTGGTCACCCAAACTATTTCTCACCTGTGGCAATGATTGGTAAGGTATTCCACATT
Organism: Scaptomyza tumidula; assembly: GCA_035044465.1. Lineage (NCBI taxonomy): Eukaryota > Metazoa > Arthropoda > Insecta > Diptera > Drosophilidae > Scaptomyza > Scaptomyza tumidula. The sequence goes on along the minus strand of JAWNNW010000442.1, from coordinate 7,658,086 downwards.
ACCTTAGTTCTACCTACTTCATGTGTGTTTCTTTAGGTATGTGCGCATCTGGGTGGATGGCATTACCAGGCCTATAATTGAACTCTTGGATGACTTTCAGCCCATACACTGGGCCAAATGGAGCCCCACCCATTCAACCATTATTGTGTCACTAAATCGAATTGCTGTCAGCATCTGGGATCTCAGACGTAACATACTCAAGCCAATGGGCAAACATACAACAGACTCGTCTTTCAATACCATAGCACAGTAGGATATGATATGGTTTAAATAATCGGAAACTTCTCGTTAATGTCATCCTTTTGTAGATTCTCGAATAGTGGCACTGTTCTGGTTGTTGGCAATGAACGTGGCAATACCTTGTTTGAGGCAATCAATGATATGCCCTTTGCACCACATTTTCAATATGACGAATTAGAGAAGGCTATTTACCGTGTTCTTGGCAATGATCAGGATTTGTTTATTGAGCTTAAGAGCATTGGATTCTTTGGTTATCCAAACAAGAAGTATGTTAAACCTTAGATAAATCATTTTAAGCAAAGTAAACTGAATAATAAAACTAGCTCAACAAAAGGCTCTCTTCTCTTTAGTTTAAAAGGTTTTTAGGCAAAGCTTTGAAACTGTTGAAGACTCTCTGCAAATTTGCTTTAAAGGGTAACAGCTCAAATTACAAAATTCAAACAGGTAACTCAAGACTTAAATGATCAACTAAGCCCCGTCCCTAAACCAAATTCATACCGGAGAGGTTTAGTTAGAAGTGAACGACTAGAAGATACCCTTTACACAGTCAAATGAATAATTCTATGAAGATTTAACTTCATTTAATAACATTCAGATAAAGTATGAAAGAAAACCCGCTTTATGCTTCGATCTACCTGTCTATATACCCACTTTTACAAATAAGAGAACCCTCTCTTGAGTCTCATACTCTTTTCCCGCTGATCTCGAGGGTTTTCTGTATTGTGTGAGTGCGGTTTGAATGTCAACCGACTGCCCAAAAACGATGGTGGTGGTCATTGTGTGGTTTCTCTGGTTGAGAGTTTTGTCTCTGGAGACAACGGGTGTTAAATAACAAATAAACACTTGTGTACACACATTAGCATACAAGATGAGTAAGAAAGAAAGAATGAAGAATATTTATTAAACAGCCATAAAAAGACAAGAAAAGAATAACGCATAAACCTTGATCAAAAGGTTGCGATCTACCAAACGCGTGTTACAGTTTTCGAGACATAGAAATAAATGTCAAAATTTGTGGCTCATAAACAAACGAGACTTGGACAACGGGTGTGTACGGGTTTGAGAAGGGACCACACACACACACACATACACGCACAACAACAACAACAACTATAAACGATGGCTGTAAATTACACAGCACATTCTACTGCAAGAAGCAGACCAAACAAACAACAACAAAAAACTAAAACGCCGCTGAATGTCATCATCAGCAGCATCAGCAGCATCAGCCGTTGGTAAAGCAATCCTTGTCCAGCTAAACACACACACATATACAGACAGCTGCATTAATTGTTGAGAAACAATCTGAGGCTTGTCGTTGTTGTCGCATTTAATGAACATTTAATTGCAGCCCACATGTGCGCCAAGCAATGTTCACAATGTCACAAGAGCCTCCCCAACCCAATGCACTGAGAGAATGTTTGAAAGAAACCTAACTGCCTTCAATAGTTATATAGAACTTTTCGCTAAGTGTAAAGAAGGTAGACAGGACAAGAAGGCTGGTTGCACAAATTGAAAACAAAGTGTTATTGCCCAATCGACCACGTTAAGAGACGGTCATCATCAACCCCAACGAATGTTGACTGCTACGTCGAGAGAGAGATGACAAGGAGACAAACGAGCTTACAGTAGCTGATATGGCCAAAGTCAGACCAGACCAGACCATGAAGCTGATGCCAAGATGATGAGGCAGACGCAATGTCATTTTGCCAATAAAAGCTGCGATTCATCAGAATTGTTGAGATTCTCATGGCCAAGTAAGGCCAACAAAGAGTTGAACTGGGTGAAAGGTGATGATGATGAAGAAATGGAACGAGAGCTCGTGAAAGAGCACAACTTACACTAAACAACAACAACATTAAACATAATATATTTCTTTTATTGATTTATGGTTATGTTAAGCATTCTTTTGACGAACATTGCAATAAATGTCACCTGGACGAAAGGGTTGACTTGTCGGATCATCAGATGAATCTCTGTAAAAAAAAACCTTTCTTATTAAAAATAGAACTAAAAAATACTTTCAACACTTACTCAACATCGCTTATATCACTGAAATCATTATAACTATGGCGTAACGAACACAAAATACAATGAAAATTTGATTCCAAGTAACACCATTGACAATAGGCACCACGACACCCAGGCGTATGACAAATAACATAATCCTTTCTAAAATACAACTTTAAATATTATGTTTAAATGTAAAATTGCTTTCGATTCTTACGGAGTGAGCTTTGTTTTGCATGTAATGCAGTATCTGCCCAGGTATGTGCCGTAATAACCATTAGATATCCTAAACAAAAATTTATAATATTAAATTTGTGTCAAATGTCTTATTGCGTATTTGCCAACCTGAAGAGAAATCCACGAAAGCGAATAAAAAAGTTGGATATGAAATTTTCTTGGTAGTAGGAATTCAACGAGCGAGCTTTGCGTCTAGCTGGTTTTAAAAATGTTTCTGAAACAAGAAAATGATAAATAAGTTTTAGAATCGATGGAGTAAACCTACCTCGATAGATTTGAAGATAACGGTACATATACAGAACACGCTGCTCAGCGTTTTTCGGATACATTTTGTCCAGAATTAGATGTCGCAATCGCAGTATATATGGCGCCACCAAAAACAAAAACCAATTAATTATGATGAGTATGAATAAAGTCCAATAGCGAGCATAATCCGGGGGTCTCGGTAGGGGTAAACAACGTTGGATATCAACAACCAAGTTCTTGTCGAATGGCTCAAAAGCGTAAACCAAACCACGCAATATATCACCAATAAAACCACCTTTCTTAATAACCAACTTCCTATAAACTGGTGCTGGAAAGCATATTCGATTAAACCAAGAGAGTTAAAAAGAGCGTTTTGACTTACGTTGAAGTTCCGCTGTCTGATGAGCATAAAAGGAGATCATGGCCAGCAACCAGTATAGAGAATAATCCACAAAGCATATGGTAAACAGAATCAAGCTACAATATATCAAAAAGCCAACCGCACGAGTCATAAAACCAACCTCCATAGAAATAATGCGCAAGGAATAAAACTAAAAACGAAACGAAAACGAAAAATCATTGATTAATCCCAAAAAAAAACTTATTTCAATTGAACTTTTTATACATAGCCATAAGACTTCTTTGTGATGGCCTGCTTGGGTAAATCATTTTTGCCATATATCGCCTCCATTTTTCTGTTGTAGTTCATAAAGTCTCGGGTCAAAAAGATATTTCGGAAACTATCGCTGCCCAAATAGCTCCAGCGAAAGTTAATTGTAAATAAGATCATGACGACGATCATAACAAAGATCAAAAATTCCATATAGATAAGCCAAAGTTGAAAATATTTCATATACAAATGCAATTCCTTGCTTATCTCTTTTTCAAGTTCATCGTGCTCGCGACTACGATTCAAGGTTGAATTTGCATTATGATCAAAAGTAATGCTAACCTCATACATGCTACGCATTTTGGCAGTAAAATCCAAAGGTTCTGTAAGTAAGTAAGGATTAGTTGCAAAGTCTTGTTCGATTCGATTTTTTATCATACGTTTAAAGATCTGATCGGAAATTTTTTGCTCTTCCTTAAGATTTGCATCAAAAAAGCTCGCCATACCCCTTAGATTCTCACAGAACCATTCAAAGCGTTCTTTTAAATCACATGCCGTCACATTTTTCAACTTTGTCATACATTCCTGCAAACTTACAGAGCCGGCACCCATACAACGATCATAAGGTGACCTCATTAGACCATCAAAGTAAGACTGTTTGTGTCTAAGCCAAGCATCGCAATTTTTATAAGCGGCATCTAAGCATTAAGAAGTTTATACTATATATAGTTTATACAGTCTACTTTTCAACTCACGCAATTTAAAAATGGGTTCTTCTAGACGACTCAGTGGATGATCCAATAATATCATAACCTTGCGCACTTCTTGCAAACAATAATAGACAGCATCTTCTACGGCAAAGACTGGCTCACCGACAATCTGATGCATTGGTGTCAATGCACTCCTCAGTAGCCCATGACCGCAAGACAAAGTGTGCATCATGATCTCAACGTTGAGTATTATGTTCATCAAGGGTCCATTTATGGCCAACATGAAGGCCATGGCCATAAACATCACTTGTCCCCGATAGCCAGCCAACAAGGGAATAACTGTTGCACCCAAGGATCTGCGAAAAACAACCAGACACTCAGTAAGGAAAACAGGATAAAAAGGATCAAAATTCTTTACCTTGCTGTTCGATTGAAAAGTATAATCATTAGTATTAGGAACAGAAGCACGATGAACAACCACTTAAAGCTTTGATCGATGGATGACTTTTTGTAATTGAAAAGATACCAAATGAGAATAAGGACTATGCCCGTTATATAGCCCAGAAGTAAATAGATCCATAGATGGGCACAGATATTAAGTTTTTCCTCAATCGCTGGCACAGCATCACGAGAAGGATCAGGCGCTGATTTCTCAGGATCAGAGTTATCCGAAGGTTCAATTATGGGTGGAGCATCATCAACATCTGGTGGTACATCAATTGCTATGCTTTTTACAGAGTCTCGCTTTGGAATCCTACGCCTGCCATAGTAATAGGCCATTGATTCCTTACTCATGCTGCTATCAAACTTAACACCTGTATCAATTGGATAGTAGTTCTCATCGTCAGAGCTGTCGTGTGAGGGACCTCTGGCTCTTGCGAACTTTTTATTTTTCCGTTTAGATTGCTTAACGGACGATGATTTGATCATAATAGCTTTGACTTTTTCGGGCTTTTTCTTTTGCTCTTCAGCTTTCTTATCGGACGGAGATTCGATATTAACATCTTTGTATTCTTCGGGCTTCTGCTGTTCAGCTTTCTTATCGGACGGAGAATCGAACGTAACATCTTTGTATTCTTCGGGGTTTTTCTTTTGCTGTTCAGATTTTTCATCGTCTGATTTACTCTTTTTCGAAGACGACATTGTTTTTCTGATAAATCTTTTTAGACTAAGTTAAGTTTAGTACAAGGTAACAAATGCAAATGTGAAGTAAATCCCATGACACTATACTATAAGAAAAACAAAGTTCTATGTTCTTAAACTTATTTTTATGTTTCTTTTTTATTATCTGGTTTTCGGCAGTTGACATTATAACGTTTTGCTTGAAGTTGTGTAAACGATACCGCTTCAGGATCATCCGAGGAATCCCTAAAAAAAATCTCAACTAGTTAGATAAGTTCGAAAAGTTCTAGAACTTAAGCTCTGCTTACTGAACATCAGAGATATCGCTCAAATCGCCATAATCTATCGGTCGCTGGCAAAGGCAACACTTTTTCTTTGATTCCGTAAAGCATTTATCGCAATAGATTCCCGGACACTCTGCGGTATCGCACTTGATGCGGTCGGAGCTGCAAAGGGAGTTATGATTAATTGGTATTAGAGTTTGTGGAAACTTACGAGTTGAGACGCTTAGTGCAAAGTATACAAACATCTTGTGGTTCTTGCATCAGACAGAGACAGCAACAGCACCTGAAGAAAGCAATGAATAAGGCATTCTTAGTAATCAGTTACAGTGATCGCTCGTGAACGGATCACTTGAATGGGTAAAAGGAAAGACCTCTTTAATAGAACTTCAGTTAACTAGATTTTTCTTTCTACGCTTTTTCTAACAAGGATCTACCTAAGTACCTTCCAAAAGGAACGTATCAGTTACAGTGATCGCTCGTGAAGGTGAAAGTAAACGGATCATTTGTGTGGGTAAAAGAAACGAACTTTAAAGTAGAACCTTCGTTAACTAGATTTTCCTTTCTACGCTTTTTCCAACAAGGATCTACCTAGGTACCAAGTGGAAAGGTATCAGTTACTGTGATCTCTCGTGAAGGTGATAGTAAGTAGATCACTTGTATGGGTAAACGAAAGTAGATATAGATTTTGCTTCCTACACTTTTCCAACAAGGAACTAGCTAACTACTTTTCGAAAGGGTTTTCTATCTAGCTATATATATCTTCAATCTTAACGTAGTATAGTTATGTGATCTTATTCCGTTCATCATACTTACCAACATAGTTTGGCTTTTAGCCAACTAAAGAAACTCTTGTGACTGTTAGCTTGGTTATACCTAAAAGCAGATCTTGCCTTGCGGCGAGCCATCTTGAAGAAGCTGTCTGGGAAAAGATAAAAAAACGAGTTAATACTATTCAAAAAGTCACACAAAGTCTACCTCGATCCTTGAGTATTTTCTCATGCAAGAATACAGCACGCTCATGCGCCCTTTCCGGATAGAATCTTAGCATGATTAAGTGACGCAATCGCAGTGTATACGGTTCAGTAAACAATATCACCCAGGCGATTAAACAAATCAACAATATCTTAACGTAGGTTAGGTAATTGGGCTCTACGGCTTCCGGTAGACAAGATTTTGAATCGAGTGTTGATTTTTGGGTAATTGGTCGAAATGCTTGAACAATGCCTCGAATAATGTCGCCAAGAAATCCACCACCTTCAACTTCCAGATCTACATAGGCTGGTATCTCCATATCGTCCTGTTGCTCGCCATAATACGTTATCGTGTCCAGCAGCCAAAATAGACTATAGTCAACAAACACAATGCAGCTCAATTGCACACAAGTTATGATCATAAAGAATGCATTTTTCGTCAGCATCAGACATTCAAATCGCGTTAGACAAAAGCTTGTTAGCTGCATGCATAAGGGAATTGAGAGTTAAGAGATCGAAAAACCATTTCACTAGAACAGTTCACCAGTTTATAGATGATTTTAAAATGTGTGGTTTTTGTATCGACTAAAGTACTGTCAAGGGATTTGAGTATAAGAAGATCTAAAGCCATGTCACTTTGACATTTCTTTTTTTAGGGTATTTAAGAAAATAATGGTTTTTGTCTCGACTAAATCGTTACAACTTAAAGTACTTTTAAGGGATTTGTGTGTCAGTAGATCGAAAACTTTAAAATGCGTGGCTCGTGTCACGACTAAATGGTTATACAAAAATTTACTTCCTAATGCTTTGGTTAGAGTCTCGACTAAATAGGTATACCTTAAAGTACTTTAATCGCTCCAAACGCTTAAGAGGTAAAACTGGAGTCTTTCCCCGCTTCTCCCATTCCTTATCAACATCATAAAAAGCGCTCGTTAGATAGATATTCCTATAGCGAAGACTCAACATGTAGCGTAGATAGAAATAGATAGCTCTGCAAGGAAAACATGGAATAAAGATTTTTCTATCTCAAGCTAAGCTTAAGCTTGCCTACTTGATGAACACAGTGATCAGCATTAGCCAACAGACCAGATCCAGCCAGCCTTGAACTAGCACAAAAGGACCCATACGATCTTTGATATCCTGTACAATCTCTTCACCCACATCCGAAAGATTCCTCGAAGCATTCGTATGAAAGGTAAACTTGTGCTCAAAACTAATACTCGCATCGAACATTATCTCAAGCTGGGCAACAAAAGCATAATAACCTGCAAGAATAATCCTTTAAGAACACTTACAGTGAAGTGGGTTGAATATTTCTTACGCTCTTGGATTGTGTCCAAGAGATCCCAACTTTCATCCCAGAAGCCCGAACAGAAGACATCCACCAGCTTGGCGGGATAACAAAGAGCCAGAAACAGTTTTGTGGCATGACAAATGGCCTTAAAGATGCCCAACTTGGCGAGACACTTGCTCATTGCACGTTCCGCTGCTCGTTGGCAACGTTTATAGGGTGTTCCCTTCTTCGAGTTGCACAATTCAACGATGGATCTCAGCCAAGAGGCACAAATCTTTAATGTATCAACTGCCAAGAGGATTTGTGAGTTGAAGCTCTTTCGCTTATTGTTCGATACTCACTTATAACTAGTAGATAGCCTTGAATGGTTATGAGCAGTTCCATAACCTGTCGCAGGACACGCCGCAACTCGATTAAGAGCAGCTCAACAGCTGATTGAACCGCACGAACTGGCTCCAGGATCACATCCATCATTTGTCCAATTGCCTGACGCAATAGTTCCTGGCCACAAGCCAAACTACGCAACATTGCCATCACATTGGCGAAGATGTTAGCCGTGGGTCCCGTGGCGGCCAAAACAAAGGCCAAGGTGATGAGCAAAGCACGTCCCCGCGAGCTGCCCAACGAAGGCAATGCCAATGCCATGATGCAACTAAAGAAGGCAGTTAGACAAAGAGAGAGAACAGTTCTTTGAGCTTACCGTATGGGTCGACTGAAGATCATTGTTGTGCAGAGCAGCGCCAGAAGCACATAGAGTAGCCAAAGCTGATTGAGATCCCGTTTCCTTTGGCTTGGATGCCATTTGTACCAGAGTAGGATGAGCAGGATGCCCGTTAAATAGCCACAAAAGATAAGTGAAATAATCCATTTCATGGGCCAAAGCTCGGGGTTAACATCTTTGTAACGCTTAAAATCATGCATTTTACAAATTTAACAAAGCTGATTTGATTTTTAAGCAATTTATAACTAATACAAATGCTTTGAATTAAGCGCCACCTATGTTTGACAACTCAGCTGACAAAAGCTGACTCGCTGCCAGCAACTGTGAAATTTCCCGTTTTATTTCCCCAAACAGCAGCATGTCGTAAGCTGCAAGCTGTAGAACTCAAATCAAAAACACATGGTACATTCTCTCTTTTCTTTTCTTCTCTTTAGCTTCATGTTTTTTTTTTGTTGTTTTTATTTTCAAATCATTTCACACTCGCTCTTTGTTTCAACTTTCTTACAATTCTCAAACCTTTAATTTTTCTTTAACAAACTGTTTGCCTTTCTTTGCATTTTTGTAGTGTTAAAGGGATATTTCATAGTTGTGTGTGTGTGTGTGTTGTGTTGAGGGAAATTTTTTGGTTTCTTTGAAATGTAACGAACTTTTTTTTGGTTTTACTTTGTTTTGTCTTTGTTTTTATGTTTTTTTCTTAACGTGCTGAATAATACAACATTGCAGTCGGATTTTTCAAACTTTCAAACTTATGCTATAGTGTGTATGTGTGTGTTAGTGTGTGTGTGTGTTTGTTTGTTCTTAAATATGAAATATTGCTTCTTTAATTTGTTTAAAATCTATATATGTAAATATATAGTCGTATATAGTATGTGTGTGTATGTGTATATATATAAATGTATTTGTTAGGTTATGTAAATGATTTTTAGGTTAGGTTTTTATAGTAAAAGTACCGTTAGATTGAGGATTGAGGATTCTGTTTGGGGGGGAAGATACCTATGTATGTATGTATATGTAATAGTTAAGTATATTTCGATCTTATACATATATATATATGGGTGTATGTGTGTATGTGTGTGTATGTATATATATATGTACATAGTTTGCAAGTTAGTTTTATCTTTAATATTTGTATTTGTTTTTTTTTTGGTGTATTTTATACTTTTTGCAAGGTAGTAATTGAATTACGTTTACGTTTAAGAGATTTTGGTGTTGTTGTTGTTGTTGTATTTACGATTTTTATGGCTTATATAACTCAGTCTAGCACCCCTAAAGATTGAACTTTGGATAAAACGAAATCGATTCGCTCTCGAATTTATCAATATACAATTGGAATGTTCAAATATATATATATATATATATATGATATTATGTTATATATATGTATGTATGTATGTATGTATATGTATGTTTTTAGGTATGTATAAACTCGTTTAATATTGGCTATATACTATATATAAACACTTTATGGTATATATATACTTCTTATCTCTTTAGAAATCGGCTAAGGTTAACACACACACACACACTCACTCGCACATACACACACATACAAAAAATCCCGAAATGAATAAAAATTTCCTTAAACACAAATCGTATACAAACATTGCCCAGGCGTTTTGCTACTTTTTACAAAAGGGATATTATATCCGGGGGAAGAATTGGATACGTTTACTTCATCTTCTTCTTCTTCTCTAGGCACTTTTCATCTGATTTAAGAATTCTCTGTCTCTTTCTTTCTTACTTTTTTTGTTTGGTATAGAAAAACTTAACAAAGCTACAAATGTTGGTTTTGGTTTTTTTTGTTCTTAAAATTTTTATGATTCGGAAGCTAAGAGATATATACTATATAGGTATATATAGGTATGTATGTATATAGGGTATGACAAATTGGCGATTTCGTCTTCTTCTTCGTCTTCGTCAGTTGATCGCAAAGTCTCCAGTATTGGACTTTTCTAAAGGTACTGCAGCACATAAAGTTCGAAAAAAATATAAAAAAAAATCGAAAAATTCTTCTTCTAGTTTCGAAACCAATTTGTTAAGTTCTGTAAGTTTCTAAGGTGTCTTTATAGGGCTTTGTTGAGTGTAGTTTGGGGGGTAATGGGGTGGGTAATGGGTAGGGGTAATGGGGTGGGTAATGGAGTGTGGTAATGGGGAAAGTAATGGGGAAAGTAATTACAAATGTGTTAATAATCAAGGGAGAAGTAATGGGTAGGGTAATGGGGTGGGTAATGGGTTGGGTAATGGGGGAATTGCAACCAATTCCAAATGTTTTAAAAATCAAGGGAGAAGTAATGGGGAAAGTAATCGGTAGGGTAATTGGTTGGGTAATGGGTTGGGTAATGGGGGAATTGCAACCAATTCCAAATGTGTTAATAATCATTGCCAATTCGTTGAACCAAAAGCGAAATAAAAACAAATTTTTTAAAATTTTTTTTTGTTTTTGAAAAATGTATTCTTTTCTCATATTTATATATATTTTGGTTTTGTTTTTTTAATTTTTAATGATACGTTCTTTTTTGTTTTTGTTGACCAATTTTTTTTATATGGTATACATATATATATATGTATGTATATATATATGTATGTTTGTGTGTATGTTTTTTGTTTTAATGTTTAATAATAATTTACATTTGTTGTTGTTGTTTATCTCTCACTATTTAGTTGCTGCTGCTTACAATAATAATAATTATAATAATATAATATAATATATAATATATACTCTTTGTTTTTGTTGTAATTTTGTTTAATAAATTATACAATTTAATTTAGTTATCGATTTAATTTAATTGAATTAATTGTATACTTGCGTAACTTAGTGTGATCTATATATATATATATAGATATATATAGTTATAGATATAGATCTATTTATATATATATATATATATATAAATTGCTGCTACGGCCACGCCCACCAAAAATGCGGGACGCGATATGTATGTACAAATGTATTTTTTGCTTTCTTTCCTTTTCCTTTCTTTTCTTTCTTTCGTTTCGATTCTTTTCTCTCACATGCTTTGATTCTTAACACTAGTTATAGGGCGGGTGGAGGGAGGGAGGGTAGGAGGTAGGTTATGAACTAGAGGGGCGGTGTTGGGGGCGGGGAGGGGGGCGTGATCTAGGCGTAACTTAGGCTTTACAATTGAACTAATACGCGCGAGTTTTAGAAACTTTTTTTCCATAATTATATATATATATATATACATTTCCATTTCCATATATATATTTTTATATGTATGAATCGAACACAAAATGTTGCCGAACATAATTTTTTTTCTTTTTGTAATTTTTATATATGTAAATTAATTTTTTTTTGTAATTTTTTTTAAGTTTTTGTTTAAAATTGAATTTTATACCTGCAAATATATATATATATTGGCTATATATATATAACTTTTGAAGCTAACTTTTTTTCTTTTTACTAACTTAAAACAAAAACCAAAAAGAAACACAAAAAATTACACTGTTACAAAAATTGTTTTAACGAGCACCAAAAAAAAAAAAAAAAATTCCTTAAACAAAGCCAAATTGAATTTTAACTAAATTTTAACTTGTATTATTTTGTTTTTAGCTCGTTTTCTTGTATATATAATATATATTAACTTGTATATATGTTGTTGTTGTTGTTGTTAATTTGTTTAATGTTTAATTGTTTAACTGCTTTAAATAGTTTCTCTCAAAGTCTTATACGTTTCTTTATAGGGCAAAAAAGCATTAAAAATTAAATGTAAAAATCAAAAAAAATAAACACAAAAGAAAATTAATTTTAGATGTTTTTTGAGCCGAGCTACAAAGGAGACCAAAAACAACTGGCGCCATCTAGCGGCCAGTTGCTGTTATGGTTATCTCCATCTCTTTCTGCTTTTTGTTTGTTTTTGTTTTGTTTTGAAGTATTTTTTTCTTCTTCTTTCGGTTTTTTAGGCATTATTTTTCATTTCGAAAGTGCGCAAAATATAGCTAATGTACAAGTATATATATATATATAGATAATTTACAAACATACTCCCATTATACTATATAATTATATATAGATATATATGTTCTTTACAGTTTTACAATTTTACATACATATAATTTCGCTAGTTACGATCTTCCTCATCTTCTTCTTCTTCTTCTTGCTGAATATTGAATTGAAGTTAGTTTTTTTTTTGGGGTTTCTTAATCGAATGTGCGTCCCTGTTTATACAGGCATACAATTGTTTGGCCGCCAGATGGCGCCTTTAGCTTCTCTCTCTCTCAACTATTTTGAAATTGGAAATTCATTTAAATTGTGACTAACTACGCACTATAAAAATTATTTAAACTATATATTATTATATTTATATATATATATATATGCTGGCGCCATCTATTGAACCAAGGTATTTACCTGCGCACAGTGGGACTAACACATTCAGTAATTAATTTTCTTTTTTTTTATGTATAAATATTTGTTTTTGTTTTGTTTTTTTGTGGTAATAATTTAATTTAATTTAGCATTAATTTAGCTTTTTTTTCTTTTCTATAAATGTATATTTTTTTAATATATTTATACATATTTATGCTTATTACTGTAAATAGTATATATATATTTTTTTTATTAATTTTAATATTTTACTGTCCTATTCTTTAGCTTTACTTTTGCTCTATAATATATATTTATATATATTTTTTTATGTATTTGTATTTATTTTTTTAGATTTATGCATAAATTGAACACAAAACAAAACAAACAGAAAAATTATTGATATTTGATATATGCCATGAACAATTTCTTTTTGTAGGTGTATTTTTTTTATGTATGTTGTTGTTGCATTTTTGCTTGCTATCTTTCTTCGATTTGTTTTTTGCACTAAATTTCAACTAAATTAGAATTAGAATTTAATTTTTTGCATTTTTCTAAACTTAAAGTCGAGAAGTTCGAGAGACAATTTTATCAATTTGACGCTGTCTTTTTGCCTCGCGTTGTTGTTGGTGATGTTGTTGTAGTTGTTGTTCTTGTTGCTGCTGCTATCGCTGTTGCTGTATCCAGTTGTTGTTGTTTTTGGCGTTGCGCTGGCGAACTGCGTCTCGCTGTTGGCGAACTATTGTTGGAGGCGGGTGAATTCGAGTTGGGCGCCAAACTATTATTGCTGGCAAACGATGTGATGCTTGTTGCTGTTCCCGTTGTTGTTGTTGTTGTCGATGTTGCATCGTTTGTGCCGTAGCTCAATTTCGACATATTCTCAATAGCCTCAGCCCACTGTATGGCATACCCTTCAGGATCGTCCAAATAATATGTGCGATTCGGCTGTAGCAAAGAGAGTTTAAGAAAGAGCAAAAATTAGTACCAAAAGTTGAAGTCATTAAATATATAAAAGTGATAGTGTTTGTTGTTGTTGTTGTTATTGCTTTTTATCTTCGTTGCGTGTGTTTAGTATTCAATGTCGCATTTTAATTGAGTTTTGTTGTTGTTGTTGTTGTGGCTCGTGTGGCTCGTAAACACGTGCGAACGCCATAAAATGGTCCCAAATGAGTTATTTTTTGGCTGGGAGAGATTTGATGACATATGACAACGATGACGTCACACAGTGTGCCAACAACAACAACACACAACCAACAACAAGAGAAGTTACTTGGAACCTCTCCCAATTAGGCAATAATAATGAAGAAAAAACCTAAGGCGCAAAAATATCCCAAAAAAAGGGACATTTTTGCTTAGCCAAGACACTCACCGTGTGGACAAAGAAGATTTTAAAGTTCTTGACTTCGGCACGCAGTTCGGGACTCCAGGGTATTTCACCCTTTTTGATCATTTGCACGGGATCAATGTAGATGAGACGCGGTCCCGTTGTAAGGAGGAGCATACGCTTGCGGGCAAACAGACCCTTGCGCTTGTTGACGAAGCCACGCTTAAGGATCACCTCGCCGTCGGCAAAAACATGCCATTTGTCAGTCTTTTGTGCCTCCAAGCGTTGCAGCTTCTGTGCATCGCTCAAATCAAAGGAATCTACACCGAGAGAGGAGGAACGAGATTAGTCATATATTCATATATATATATTCGTTCGATAAGACTTACTCTTTGCCGTTGAGGGTTTGTGGGCGGGTTCAGCTGTGCTGCTGCCAACGCCCAACATGGCGCTGAGTAAACGAGTTACTTGTCGCTTATCTAGGCCCGGTTCGAGATCACCGCTGATGGGCAGATTGCAGGTGGTGTCATTGTTGGCCGTGCGTATCAACTCATCATCGTCCTGGCTAACGCCGGGCAGGTAAGGATAGATGGGCGGGGGTGTCTGTTGACGCAACGTTTGCCAATCGATGCCGGCGAAAAAGGAATGCGAACGGATGCTCTCATAGTAGCCGAACTCATCCTGGGCACCGAGACGCTCACGTGGATCGATCTTGAGCAGTTGACGCACCAGATCCTCGGCATCCTTATCGAAGCCTTGAGGGAAGTCAACATTGCAGGCGAGGATCTCCTTGAAGATGACATAATCGTTGCTGCCCCTGAACGGTGGCAAGCCCGAGATCATCTGATAAACGATGACACCCAATGCCCAAAGATCGGCGGCAGGTGTTATCGGTGCATTCTGTAGCACCTCCGGCGATACGTATTGAGCTGTGCCCACAAAGCTGCCACGTCTGCTACGCATATGGGGATATCGGTTGCGACGATTGCGGGGTGAGCGGGCGGCATCAACATCAGCCGTTGTTGTTGTTGTTTGTTGTTGTTGTTCATTATCCTCATTGTCATCATCGTCACCGTAATCGAAACGACGATCATCATCCTGATCCTCATCATCGAGATCATCGTCC
Organism: Scaptomyza tumidula; assembly: GCA_035044465.1. Lineage (NCBI taxonomy): Eukaryota > Metazoa > Arthropoda > Insecta > Diptera > Drosophilidae > Scaptomyza > Scaptomyza tumidula. The sequence continues at coordinate 7,642,867 of JAWNNW010000442.1, read as the reverse complement.
AACTCTTCGCTATCCTCCTCATCATCATCATCGGAGCTGCGAGTCGAGCGTCTTCTTCGCTGCTGCTGCTGTTGCTGTGTGGCAGGATCATGGCAGTTGTTGCTGCTGGCCAATTGTGCCGCCGCCTGAATCCTTTCGCGCGGCGTCATCACCTTGGCGGAACCAAAGTCCGCAATCATTGTGTGCATATTCTCATCGAACAGTATGTTCTCGGGCTTCAGATCACGATGGACAACATTGCGACGATGCATGTGTTCGCAGGCGAGCAGTAGCTCGGCGGCATAGTGGCGTGTGCAGGCGGCATCGAAGCTACCGACACGATTGATGTAGGGCAGGAGATCACCCTTGCGGGCGTATGTCATTACAAAGTAGAGGGAACGCTGGTCTTGGAACGTGCACGAGAGATTCACGAAGCCCGGCACATTCGTCATCATATGCATTACTTCTCGCTCTCGCTTAATATAATCCTGTTTATGCTCTCGCAAGATTAAACGCTTCTCGCACACTTTGACTGCAAAGTAAAAAAGAGAGGCAGAAAGAGAGAGAGATTAGTCAACTGTCAAGATTCAGTCAGCAACAGCTGAGCGAACGAACAAATGAATGAAACTTGAGACAACTGTAAAATTCCAATAGCAATTTTTGTGCATGCATTAAATAATGATAATTAAAATACATACAAATACCCAAACTCACACGCGGCTGACAAATAAAATACATAAAAACAACCAAACAACCAAACACCCAAACTGACTCGCGTGTGTCAAATAAAAATCAAAGCTCGCTCAATTGTGCAGGCGACTAGTTTGTCAACGACTGTTAGCACAAATCCAACGCACAATTTGCAAACGACGCTTTTGTGAGCAGTACACAAAACACAAAATGCTCTCTTGCTCTTTCGGCACATGCGGAGCTCAGCTGTACAGGCGACACAGATGTCAGCGTTGTTAAGTCTGCTGTCCAGCGAACGACTGAACAGCATTGCTAAGTGTCGCCTGTGCGCGCCGGCTCGTTGCTTTGATTTCGTTTCATTTCGTGTATGCCCGAATTGTGCATGTGTGTGTGCGTGTGCAGGCAGTGCTTTTGTCGTGTTCTTGTTTCAATTTGGCATACATATTCCTTGTTCCTTGAGTGCGAGCGAGAATAATGTGCAAAAACCTTAAAAAAAGGGCAGTGCGGCAAAGACAGTATTGCTTACTGAAAGAATGAAAAGGAATTTTGCTCAAATTGCTAAATTAACAGACAGCAGCAGCAGCAACGAAAGCGAGCGCGTTTTGAGAACTTGTTTTTGTTTTTGTTGTCGCTGCTGCTGCTGCTCCCTAAGAAATTCTAAACTGGTTGTTGAACTGCAAAACTAAACACACAGACACACACACATACAAGCGCACATGCCCAAAACGTGTGTGCAAGCTTAAGCTTGCGGAATCAGTTGGCATTGAAACAATGAGAAACCACTCTTAAGCAGTGGTGGGGCGAGGGAGCAGCAGAGTTTAACGGCTCTTTTCCACATTATGAATTATGAGCGCTTGACTATATTGAAAGTTTTCCACGTTGTGTTTCAAATAATACGAAAGAAAAAATGCTTTTAATAAAATTCGAACGTGGGAAACACACAGAGTTAGAGTGAGCGAGAGAGAGAGACAAACGAACGAAACGATAACAAACAAAAACCAGAAGAAGAAGAGGAAGAAAAAAACTTAAAACGCAAAATTTGTTGATTTGGCGAATAAAGCGAATAAACAACAAAGTTGAATATAATAAATTAACGCTCACTATATCTACTAAATAATATTGTTTGAGTATGTGTATGTTTGTATGTGTGTATGTATGTATGTAATTTGGTTGGTTTTTTTTTGCCATTTTATCAAGATCGCAACTGAAATTTATTTTATATTATTTTTCTTGCTTGTAGTCTAGAAAACAAATCAAAGGCGATAAGCTGTCGAGTGCCACACACACACACACACACACACACACACACACACACACACATATACATATTCACGAAAAGAGGAAAAACAAAACAACGGCAATTAAAAGATTAACACAAATCAAATAGAAATAGCAACAACAACAACAAACGGGCGCGTTATTTTATGCGTTTTAAATTTCCCATGCCAAAAAAAAACCAACAACAACAACGTCTCGACGGGCAACGCGAAAAATACACAAAAGAAAAAAAAAGTGCGTAAAAATAAAATTGACCTTGAAAAGTTGTTGCCATCTCGCTCTTTTATTTTTTGTCTATGTGGGATTTATTTTTTTTGCACAGCTATTTGTTGTTGTTGTGCAAAGCATTGATTGGAACGTATTGGGATTGGGCAATGGAAATATTTGGCGCGTGTTGTTGTTGCTTCTTTCTATTTTCTTTGCGTTGCTTTTGTTGGTTGTTGTTGTTTGTCGCATTATTTATTTAAATTAAGCATTTGTTAAAGCTGCGTTTAATTCTTTTTTCCTTTTTGTTTTTGTGTGTATTTCTCTTTTGTGTTTATTGGGTTTAATGGCCGACGCAGCGACGCTGATAAGGCAACGAAAGCGCAGCCTTGAACTTGGCAAGTGCAAAAACAACAACAACGACACATAAGTAAATAGCAACAATAACACAAATGTAGCGCGCAGCAGCAGCAGCAGCTGGCAAACGTCTGGAAAAGAGCATAAATAAAAGTCCCAATTTGAGTGTTTGTCCCACTGATCGCAGCGCGCAAGTGTGCGAGGGAGCGAGATAAATTCCAAACACACACACACACACATACATGCATGCGCTTTAAGAGCGGATTGCAGCTTGTTGCGTTTCGGAATGGAATGCAGTACAACGAGTTTGACAGAGAGAGGGACAACAACAACAACGATGTTGGGAGACATACATAAATTGCAATTGTAACCAGTTGTTGTTGTTATTGCTGCCGAGTCAAACGATTCTAAAAATAAAGACAGAACAACTCATTGTTGTTGTTGTTGCGAGTACAATGACCAAAAACAAACAAAATAGAAAACTGTACTGCAGCAGCAGCAAATGTTGCTGGAGTGCATTCCATAGACAAAGGCAGCATCCAATAGAGAGAGAGTAAAAAAAGAGAGCGAGCCAAAAGTCATAGTTAGTTAATTGGGCGCAAGGCCGTTTGGGTATGTTATGGAATTGGAACACGATAAACAGGAAGTCAATGCGAGGTGTTTGAACTGCACACAAAACAAAAGAGAGAGAGAGAGCGCGAGAGAGTGTGTGTGAGTGTAGATCAAAGAGAGCAAAGGAACTCCTTACACAAACACACAAACACACACACACACATGTGTTGAGCGAAATGCATTTTAGGGATTTATTTGCGTAGGCTGCGCGAGCGAGACTGGAATTGAAATTTTGGTGTCAGATAAAAATGCAAACAGCAACAACAACAACCCACGCGAATTCCAATGCCCTTTTTCCATATCGCATACAAAACTGTATGTATGTATGTATGTGTGTGTGTGAGAGGAGTGTTTGCCATTTTGCAAGGCATTTCAATTTCATTAATTGGCAAAGAACATTGGCGGCGGCGGCGGCGTTTCCACTCATCTCTTACTCAATAATTCCTATGACGTAACTCATTTAAATATGTCGCCCAAAAGAAACCAAACAGATTATGACAGGAACATCAAAAACAACAACTACAACAACAACAACGCACACACACACTTGCAGGTAAGCTTTGAGTGTTTGGAGGAACGATGGATGGAGTGAGATTATGTTGAAACACGTGAGCGACGGAGAGAGACAGAGACAGAGAGAGCGGCTTGCAAAACTGAGTCATAATAAAATTTTGAGTGCGCCTCCTTTTTTATTGCTAGCGTTGTTGTTGTTGCTGCGTGTTAGAGCAAAAGTTTATTGCCCTTTAGGGATGTCTGTGTGTGTGTGTGTGTGAGAGAGAGAGGAAGAGGAGGAGGCGAAGGCGAAAGATGGCACGCAAAGGATTTTTTGTGTTAAATAAACGACAAAAATGCACAACAAGTAAGAACTGAAGAGGGACTCTCACTCTCTTTCGAGCACATGTGCGTGTGTGTGTGTGTGTGTGTGCTTGGAATAATATTAAAAGCAAGGCCAAGGCTCAAGTAACGGCATCTTTTTCCGACTTCCTGGCGCGACTAAATTTGTTCATTAAAGCCAGCTCAGTGGGTGGGCAAGCGTAGCGGCGGGGGGGGAGGGAGAGGGTGTATGAGAATGGCTTTGCCACGTGCTCGCTCTCTCCCACCCCCCACCCCTCTCGGTCACAGCTGCAACAGCTATAAAAAAAAAAGTTATATGTTCGCAGGTGCAAAAAAGAAACTTTAGGGGATTATATATGTATATGTATATGTATATATATACATATATACAAAATAGGATGCGTTGTTAAGTTGAATGACCCAAATTTATCAATATTATGTTACAAACGCAGAGAGAGCGAGAGAGAGAGAGCGCCATGAGCAGAGGTTAAATACCCTGCCAAGACAGCTGCGTCTGCGCAGCAGCTGCTGCTGTAATTAAAAATAACACAAACACACACACACACGCACACGAACACACGCGAAACATAGGTAGAAACTTCGAGACATTGTGTGGGAAAATAAATACTTCCAATGTGTGTGGAAGAGCCCGAAAAATAAGAACGAGCAGTTCAACGTTCGATCGTGTCCCAATGCCAATGCGTTCCAGCAACAAGTTGCAGTTCAAAGTTGAGAGCGTTACGTGGGTGCAGTAAAGGCAAACAAAAACAAAATCAAATAAAATATTGAGCAAAAGCAGCAGCTGCTTGGGATTAGAAGCACGTGTGTTGTTGTTGTCTGCTGCTGCTGCTAAGCGAACGTAAGGCGTATTTCTCAGGTAGAAAAAAACATACTTATACATATATATATATACGTATCTATATATGCGCGGAAAAACTGCTACACAGCTGCTGCTGCTGCTGCTGCTACTGCTGCTGCCCAGCAACAACACAAAAAATTATACAAACGAAGCGATTTGCGAGAAATGATGAAATAGGCAAAAGCAGACACAATGTGAAAATGCGTAAAAAGAATTTGCGTAGCGCGTCAAACAGACGCCGCACCAAACAACAACAATAACAGTTTAGGCACACACACATACATATACATACGTTTGTGCGGTCACCTCAACTCACCATGCATGTGACAAGCAAAAGAAAGAAAGAACGAAATGAAAACGAAATTTTTGCTGCGTTCATCGTGAGTGAGAATACAAGCAGAGTGTGGGGGAGTTATGTTCTGTGTGTGTGTGTGTGTGAGAGAGCGAAAGTGGTGGGCGTATAAGACAGTTGGCAACATGTTGCCAGACATACAAGTACCATAAAATGTTTATAAGCTAATTAAAAAACAACAAAAAACCAAAAGCAACAACAACAATACCGAGTTCAATTCGGTTTGTGCTCGTTTATTGCTCTAATAATAATCATACCACGAGCATACACACACTGGAAAGTGTTGGGTTGAGTGGTTCTCACAAAAAAAAAAACAGAAACAAAACAATATATGTTGACCTTCAAAATAATAATAAGTCGACTTCACAATGTTTTAACAACACATTTTTATTTGCATACATGTGTGTGTATGTAAATTAGTAAACAAAACTGCAAAGTCATTTCGTGTAAAATGTTAATTTCCATTACGCGAGTGACAAAGATACAAGATTACCTAGCAGCAGCTGTTCTTGTTCTTGTTGTTGTTATTATTCTTGTGTTCTATTTTTAAGCACACATAAAGTTAACATGAATTATGCACGCTTGCATATGTCAATACACGCACACACCCCCACACTCTCTCTCTCAGCGTGGTAACCGCGCTCTCTCTCTCTCTCTCTCTCTGTTGCTGTCCACTCAAAGTAAACACTCGAATTGCGTGTGCAGGCGCCTAAGCTAACTGTTAACAGTGCACTGCACTGTTGTTGTTTACATGCACTTGATGCTGCTGCTGCTGCCGCTGCCGTTGCTATTTTCGTGTTGTTATTTTTGCACCCGTTATTTGTGTGCAAGTATGTGTGTGTGTTTGTGTTTGTACTTGAGCTTTTGGTGAGTTACGATGCTTAATCAGCGATTTTGCTTATTGTCTTTGCATTTAACATTGTATATAAAACTGAAAATGCACACAATGCACATTTGCACATTTGCTGCTGCAGTCGACACGTGCCAGAAGAGTTTTATTGATTTGCCGTTTGTTTTTGTTTTTCTGCTGCTAATTTGCACTTGCTGACATTGTTGTTGTTGTTGCTGTTTGTTGTTTTTCGTTGCAAAAGCAAATTGGCTTAGCGCAAATAAACTCACAAAAAGTCAACTTGCCTTCGACAAATACAGTTACATATTGGAAAGTAATGGAAGAACTACTTGTCGTATGGCTCTCTTCGTCTCTCTCTCTCTCTCTCTCTGTCTCTGCTCTCAGCAGCTGATCTTGAGCGACTTCAGCCTTATTGCCCGCTGTTTGTTGTTTTTGTTTTTCAATCGATAAGCAAACAAAAAACCAACTACAACAATGAAACTGAAACAAACTGTCGTCAATTGCGTGCGGGCGTCAGCGTTATCACAGCAGTGAGAGCAAGATACAGATACAGATAGAGTGAGAGAGTGAGAGAGACGACAACGACGTCGTCGTCGCTGTTGTTGATGTGTTGATAATCAAAAGACGTCAAAGGCAAAAGTATTTGTGTATTTGTGTTGTGTGTTTTCTCTCCACCCCCCCGTGACGCTATTCATAGCTATTGTTGCGAGATAAAAATGCCATTAGCTAAGGTCTCTGATGAAATTTCCAATACACATGAATATTTATGAACAGTGCGTAGATCAAAAATGACAAACGAAGCGAACTTGAAAGCCGATCACGTGTTGCCCGCGTGACAAAACCCGAGCGATAGATAGGCGAAGTTCGTACAGCATCTTGAAATGAATCTCACCACTTCCCTCTTTCACTGACGCTGTTGTCAAATGCCGTTTCATTTCACTTTTGTTTCTTTTAATGCACACACAACTGTGTTTGTTTTTTTTTTTTTTGCATGCGTCTACGCCCACCCGACAAGTAAGCTTGCAAACGTTTTCATTAGCAACAGCTGGTTTCAGTTTCACTGTTTCATTGTGTGTCTGTCTGGCTGTGTGTGTGTGTGTTTTGATTTGTTGGCAGCAGCCACAATAACAGCAGGTGACTGGCAGGCGCTTTTGCGTTGGCGTTGGCGCCGCCGCTGCTGCTGACGACGACGTCGCCGTTGTCTGCAATTTCGCGACCGACCGCATTTCTTAGCTATTTGTCGCCTGGCGCCAAGCAGCCACACAAATGCGATGCGATGCGATGGTGCGAGCGGGGTGGGTTAGCGTAGGTGTTTGGCACAGTGGTGTGTTTAACAAATGTGGAGCAAAGGTTAAATTCAATTTTCGAATATGTAACTAAGTCACCACACACTCTTCAACTGGAAAGCACTGTGCGTATGCAGTGTATGCACCGTTATGATATGTATTGGTATTGGTACGGTACTCACTTGCATATTCGCGCCGTGAGTGAATATCGACGGCTAGGTAAACCATGCTAAAGCTGCCCTCGCCAATATAACGGCCGAAGATGAAATCGTTTGGTGACCTTCGTGGCGGCGGCGTTTGTAGCTGTTGTTGTTGCTGTGAGTTTGGCGGCGGTGATGATGATGCTTGCTGTTGTTGTTGTTGCTGCTGCTGCTGCTGTTGTTGTTCTTGCTGCTGCTGATGCTGCTGCTGTTGTTGTTGTTGTTGTAGCTGGCGTTGATACGAGGGCGATTCGCGACAACACATTGTGATACGCTGCGGCGTTAAGGCGACTGATGAACTGTTGTTGCTGGCCACCGCTGCTGCCAGTGGCGATGTGAAGCCTGCGAGCGTGTGAGTGAGATAGAGAGAGTAGAAATTATGTTTAGCAACTTGTTGCTAAATGTTTTGGGTTTTTTTTCTATATTGCTTACCATTTGTTAGATACATGTTGCTCGATCTGCTGTAGCGACTGTTGCTGTTGTTGTTGTTATTATTGTTGTTGTTCTCTGTGGTAGATGTTGCTGTTGGGGTTGTTGCTGATGCAGCGCCACAGCCGCATGTGTGTTGCTGTTGTTGTTGCTGTTGCAGTCGCGTCGCAGTCGTTGCCATTGCGCCAACAACAACGGCAAACTCTTTGAGTTTAAGTGCCGAAAAATTTGATTCACTTAACGAAACTGCAGTTGTTGCTTTTTCTTTTGGCATTGCCGGCATTGTTGCCGTTGCTGTATTTGTTGTTGTTGCTGCTGTTGCTGTTATTGTTGTCACTTCTTGTTGCTGCTGTTCAATATTACTGTTGGTAGCGGCTGCGCTGCTGCTCGAAGCAGAGACGACAACGGCGGCGGCGGCTGCGATGCTAGCTGCGCTGCTTGGCGATTGCAACTGCTGTGTACCGTTAATCTGTAATAAACGAGAGAGAGAGAGAGAGAACAGTTTTAGTGAGAATACGATTGGAATATTGAAAGAGAGCAGCCAGCAGTTGGGAATATTCAAGTAGTGATCAATCAATATGCGTGTGCGTATGTGTGTGTGCGCAGTCGCACAGCCGAAACAAAAACCAAGTCAAAACAATTACACAGACAACAACAACAAAAACGACGACGACGACGACAAAAGCGGAACTTGGAAGAGAACACAACAAGAAGAAACAGGTCCACAAAAGGCAGCAGCCGAACAACCGAAACAGAAAATGCTTGTTGTTGTTGTTGTTGGGTTGAGGCCTATGCTTTATGGTGGTGCTAAGCTTATGGCCGCCGCCATTGACGTCAAGTTCAGCTAGCGCTATCTCGCTCACACGCCTGCGATTCTTAATTGCTTGTGTGTGGTTGTTGTTGTTGTTTTGGGCCAACTATTCCGGGTTCAAGGACTTTTGGCAGCATAAAAATTTATACTTAAAGTTCATTGCCACCTGCTAAACATTTCCATTAACAATATGAGCATTAGACAAAATTGTTGTTGTTGTTTCTATGGCGTGATCGGAATGTTAAGGGCGAGGAGAAGGAGGGGGGCGGGGGGACCTGACGACGCGTTGTCTGTGACGGGTTTTCTGTCGTAAAAACCAAGCAAAAATTATTAAATTATGCAAACGCATTCAAAAAAAAAAATAAAACACAAAAAATTGCAAAATTAAATAAAACAAGCTACAAAAGCAACAACAACAAAGAAATTTAAATAAAAACAAGGTGAGCAAATGCGTCAATGAAAGTCAAAGACGGCAGCTAATTTAAGTCAAAAAAGAAAAAAACCGCAAAAAAAATTATTCACAAATGGAAAAATGAAACCAAAACCTTTCAAAAAGCTTCCACTGTTCCAAAGTGTAGAGTATTCACTGTTCGGCTATGCTCGTACTTTCACAATTATTTTTAATGGTTTTAAGTTATGAAGTTCAATCGAACAAATATTTTTTTGGTTGGGGAAAAAACCCAAAAGGCATTAAAACTCAACACACCCACAAAAAAATGTTGGTTCAAAGATAATTTTTTTTTTTTCTTCAACAGGAAATTCCCTAAATACCGAAATATAGCAGGTGTAACCGCTGCACGTAGTTTTTCATACAACAACAACAACAACTACAACACCAACAAAAAGAATATCAAAAGGTTTTCGTTATCTTCCTCTCTCTCTCACACGCTTTCTGTTCTGTGTTCCAATCTGTCATTCATTTTGTCAATGAAAATAGTTGTTGTTGTTTCTTTTTGTCTTTTTATATCTCTTTGGATAAAGTGCGTCACACATTGGAATGTCGTTCAAGACTAATTCTTTTTGTTATATACCCATTGAAAATTCCGTTAGGGTATTTTTAGATACGATATTCGGAAGCTTATATTATGATTTGTGGTTTTTTGGATTCGTTTTTTTGAGTACAGGGTATCTAAATTGTTGGTCTGTTTTAGTTTTCATTAAGAGATGACGTCATCTCACCCACTCAAGAGCTATTTGAAAAACATAAACAAAACTGAACATTGAACAAATAAATAAAAATCCATTTAAAAATAAATTAATTTTTCATTTTCACTATTTTTGTTGAATCAACCTACTTTTTTATTCGATATTGATTATTTTTTTTGTTTAGTTTCGTTATTTTATCTTTGCTAATGAGCAACAAAAGAAAAAAAATCAATCTGCGTCAGAGAGTATCGAAAAACTGGTCAAAAGAAGAGCATTATGTTAACAGGAAATGTCAAAAGCAAATTAAAATAAGAAGCAAAAAAAACATTTTTTAAACATCTCATATATATATACTATAATTTTATTTAATATAGCTATAAAGCAATTGATTAAAAGCTGTCAAATTTTTTTTTTATAATTTTTTCTATGAAAAGAAATTAAGTAAAAGTATTTTTAAAATATAATTTTTATCAAGTTTCAAAAGTATCTTGTACGAATAATTTTAAAGAATTTTTCCTTAGTTGAAAATGAAGAAAGCAACTGAAACTGGAGCGCGACACCCTTCACTTGTATATGTGAGTGGTGTGCGAGTGTGTGTGTGTGTGTGTGGGCGAGTGTTTAACACACATATGACCAAAGACTTTCTATATATATGCACAGAAATATATATATTTATATCTATTCGTATGGTATCGCGATCTGATCCGACGTCGACGAAATCGTCTAGACAAAAATGACAATTAAATGAATCTATTTTATTGTCGCTTCGTCGCCGTTTCAACACATCTACATATATATCTATATACACAAAACACCTCAAAAGACCATCCTCTTACCCTGCCCCTTCAACCACCCCGCACCCCGCATCACCATTACCTTCGAGTTCTTTTCAATTTAGTTTTATAAATAACAATTTCTTGTCTAGCTTTTGAATTGCAACCAATTGAAAAAAAAAGAACAACAAGAAAATGCAAAATAAATGCATGATAAAGATAAAGAGGAACAGGGGGATGGGGGTGGGGGAGGGAGTTAAAAAGGGCATTACCAAGTTGTCTGTAGATATCTGCTTTAGCTTTCTTCACGCCAAATACATATATATATATATATATATATATAAATAGATATAAACAAAAGAACCAAAAACTGTTTATTTAAACATAAACATGAAACGAACATTAAATAACTATAACAAAAATGAATACATAATTAATTAGATATTTTGGATATTTTGTTGTTGTTGCATGAAACGTGGCATGTTGCACGTAAGCAAAAAGAGTGCAAAATATCAGAAAATGTATATAATCGTTTAGCAAAATGCTACCAACTTTTTTTTGTGGGTGTGCGAAAAAAAAAACACATGGAAAAAATTTGCCAAGAATTTTTGCTATTTTGTTTTAGTTGTTGTTGGGCGCGCTATTTTAAGCTATACACAAAACTGATGTAGTTGTTGTTGTAGAGGAAACGAGCACGCAATAATAAAACGTTAGATAGTGTTCTTTCCAGTGTGTGTTTTGCATAAGTTGATTGTGTGGGGTAGGTTTATTTTTCTTTATAGAGATGGATGGATGGATGGATGGATTTGGATAGAGACTTAAGGCTTGTATGTATGTATATTGTTACGATACCTGCATTGCGTGTATGAAATTTGACAAAGAAACCAATTAACGAAAAACGAACTTAAAGATTTGGATTTAAAAAACACAAACATAATTTGACAGACAACTAAAGCAAAGCCTGTGCACACGCACACACACAAACAAAACCAAAAACACAAAGCTAACTGTATATACATAAAGGTTGTGCAAGCGGGCGGTCGGGCAGGCACAGTTGTAAAAAAAAAATGCGCTTTATGAATGAAAATGCACGCAAACACAAACAGCAACAACAACAGCCAGCGAGTGAGCAGCAGCAGCATGCATGCAAATGCAAACTGTAAATTCCAATTGGAATCACGCTCACGCTCTCTCGCTCTCCCTGCTACTAGCAAAACTCCTGCTCCACATATACAATTGCTCTCTTGTTGTTCACATTACACATTACTCCATCTTGCTTACACTTACGTCGCTTTTATATATATGTGGGAGCGCGCTCGTTCGCTCGCTCTCTGTTTGTGTATTTTATGTTGTAATTGCGTTTCACGGTACAAATTCCAATGGGCCAGCCACCACGCACTGAGGAGAGTCGTCGTCGTTTCAGTCGTTGGGTACGCAACAAAAATAAACAAGAGGAAGATGCGCGCGCGTAATTTTTATTTTCCTACTGGGTAATTTTTTTTTCTTTTGCGTCTTCTTTTATTTTTTTGATAATGTGTGTGTGTAATTTATTTATTTGGCTAGTGAAATTTTTGTTTTTTTTTGCTTACACTAAAATTTCGCAGCGTTTTATTTTGCACTTATAAATTTGTATAGATTATAAACAACGCACAATAAAAAATTTGTTGTTTTTTTTTTTGTTCACTTTTATGTGTATGTATGTATGTATGTTTAACTAGTCTTCAAAAATTTCCACGAAAAACAAACGAACGGAGGAACAAACAGGAATACCGACATCAAAAAAACCAAAAAAAAAAACACGATGACGACGTTTGTTGTTGTTGTTTTTGTATTTAGGAACTTCGTTTTTAAAGGTTGTTCTGTTGTGCTGTTGTTGGATTTACTTTTTTTTCATTTCTTGTTAGACGAACGTAAAACGACAACAATTTATGCAATGAGAACAACAACAACAAGAATACACTTTACTGCTATATTGATATTGCTTCTTCTTCTTCTTCTTTTTCCTCTTTTGATTTTTATGTAATTTGTTTGGCCTTTTGTGGAGTATTATTTAATCGCACTGAGAGCAGGAGAGAACACACACACAAATATTTTATTATATATACACACAAACTATGGGGCGTTTCGCATGTAGTGTGTGTGTGTGTGTGTATGTTGATTTTTGAGCGAAACGCGTGCACGAAAAACGAAACGAAACGTCCGGTTTCAAAGCGCCACAAAAACTAATCAGAAGTGAAAAACACAAACTGAAGTGAGCCTCAAGCTAACAAGCAGCAGCAGCACTACACGAGAGAACGCGCCGAAACCCGACGACGACAAGCAAGCGTACGAGAGAGAGCCGAAGCAATGTTATGTTCATAATGGGGCCAAAGCAGCGCAGTCGCTGCTCAATGAGATACAGTAGTAGTAGTTGTTGTTGTTGTTGGTCGGCTGGCGCCTTCAATTTTTTACAAGGCGAACAAGTTGTGCGCCAGGTCGTAAGCGAGAGAGAGAGAGCGCGCCGACGACAACGAACACAGATTTGAGAGCGCAAGAGCGCACGAGTAATAGTTGTTGCTATTGTTGTACATATTATGTATATTGTCTAGGTTTTTCATCAAACAGACACAAATGAAATCCACACAACATTGCCCCCACCTCCTATTACACAAATATGCTACTATCCACAAAATAAATCCACACACACGAGCACAAAAGAGTGAAAGAGAGTGGTTGCGTGCTTTGTTTTGTGTTGCTCTTTTGCTTCACAACGAGAGGCACCCGCATTCCTAACTGTAAACAAGCAAGAAGAAGAATGTATGCGCTGCTGCCGCAGGCCGCTGCCTGGAAAAACTCGTTTTTCCCGCTGGAAAAATGTGCGGCGTTCGAAACATACAAAACAAGACAAAAAAAACACAACACAACACACACACACGCACACATACACACACACAAAAGCAAGAAAAAGAATTTCAAGAATTTGTAGCCCACAAGAGAGCGCATAAAAATAAACAACAAAAGTCGGGTGGAAAAACACGAAGGCACACATGTACGTATGTATGTATGTTTGTGTGTGTGTGTGTGTGTCGAAGAGAGACGGGTGACAAGGACAAGGAAGCGGCAAACAAAACAAATACGCATACACACACACACAGTTGGATGTTTGTGTGAAACGAAAACGAAGGAAAAAGACAAGACACAATAATAAACACTAACAACAACAACAATGAGAGCGAAAAAAAAGGCTGTAGTAAACAAAACAAATGGCGGGCGCGGCTGAGACGCCAACGGCAACGGCGGCAGCGACGTCAATGTAAATAAATATTATAAAATATGCATTTGAATGTGTGTGCGTGTGTGTGTATGCGTGTGTGTGTGTAAGACATGCACAAGTGAAAGGCGCAAAAGGAAACGAAATGGGAGTGGGAGAGAGCGCGGGAAGCTGGAGAAGAGTGAGTGTATGTGAGAGAGAGAGAGGGGGAGAGAGGGAGAGGAGGCTGATTACAGAGTGAAAATGAAATAAATAAATAAATTGATTTATTATTTAGTTGTTGCTCTTCGCGCCTCTTCGTTCGTTCGTTCATTCGTTCGTTCGTTGTTGTTGTTTTTGTTATTGCCTGCTTATTTTAATTGTCAATAAAGAAAAGTACAAAAAACAAAAACACAACAATAACAACAAAAACAGCTGCCAGAAAAAAAACAATTTAATTACAATTTCTTGTTATTTTTTTTAATATGTTTTTGTTTTAAAAACAATTCCCTAAGGCTAACAACCACAACAATTTGCTAAATATATATATTTAACACTTTTTACGATTTCAATTTAATCTGAATATTAACTTTTTTAATTGCATTTTCTTTGAATTGTTTTTAATCATTTTAGTTTATTTTTAGTTTTAATTGTTCTTCGAATTTTTCTGATTAAGAAAAAACTGATTAAATAAAATTGAATAATTTAATACATACATATTTAATATATATAAATTTAATTTTTTATAGCAAAATTCGAATACAACATTTTTTAAGTTTTTATTTTAGCTTTGAAAAGTTAAAGATTTATTTTAAAAAAATAATTTATCCTTTACTTTTCGGATTTTTGAAAATGTTTGAGGCGGTTTTTCAATTTATTAAAATCTCTTTAAAAATCTTCATGCAAAAATATTTGAAACTTTATGTTCAAAAGAATTTTTCAAAGCCATTTTGTGAAGTGAAATTAAATTTTCCAAGAATATTCATTATTATTTTTCTACTGAATCTTGAAATCTGAAATCTTGTTTAAAATTTTTATTTGGACAAAATTTTAGAATTAATATTTTTCTCAAGGTTTTTTAAATTAACTTTTAACGTTTGAACATTTTTTATTATTTATTTTTATTTTTCTTTTGAAATCTTCGTTTCTTGAAAAGTTAAACTTTAATTTGGGCAAAGTTTTAAAATTAATATTTTTCTCAAGTTAACTTTAAATTCATTAAAACGTTTGAAAATTTTGTACTATAATTTTTCTTTTGAAATTTTAAAGTTAATATTTTTCTCAAGTTTTTTTTAAGTAAAATAATTTTCTTTAAAGTTTTCTTAAGTAAAATAATAGTTTTTGGAATTTTATTTTTTTAAAAAGATTTAAACTTTAATTTATTTGAAGTTAAAAGTTAATATTTTATTTTAAGAAATATATAATAATTATCCTTTTTCGATCGGTTTAAGGATCATCAAATTTAAAAAGAAAAAAAAAAAAAAATTTCATTATATTTTATATTTGAAAATTATACTCAACAAATAAATGTTGAAAAAATTTTAATATTTGAAATTTGAAAATTATCATTAAAAAAATAATGCAAACATTTTTTTTCGAAAGTTTTTAGTTAATAAAAAACCTAAGTTTTTTTTTTTATTAAAAATAAAGTATTTGAAAATATTTTCCTAATGCTATTTGAATATTTTTGATATTTTGTTTTGAAATATTTACCTTAATGGATTTTAATCTTCGCACAACAAAATTGTTGATTTTATTGGACCAACTTTTGCATTTCATGAGTAGGCCGTTGTTGTTGTTGTCTCCGTTGGGTGTTGGGGGTGTGGGGGTTGGACAGGAACTCCTATCCCGAACCGAAAACACACACAGACACACGCACACACACAATGAAGAACAAGATGAGATGAGATGCCGTTACTTTTGTAATTGTATTAAAATGTTTTTTTTTGCTTTTGAATTCTTTTTAGTTGGCATTAAAAGTTGTTATTGTTATTTCCATAGCGTTTTCCTTTCCACTTTATGCTGCACTTCACTTTTACAGTTAACATTTATAGTTACAGTTATTGTTCCTTAATTTCCCTTTACTGTGTTGTTTGGCGCGCGCGAACTTCCCCAAAAAAACGAAAAAAAAGGGCAAGAAAAACACTCCACGATGTAATTTATCAGAGGAGAGTAGATGAAAACAAAACGAGAAAAACAGAAACGACGACGACAACGAAGACGACGACGGGCTAAGCGATTTATATATTTTGTTTTATATTCGCGATGCGCGCTTCCAACCAAACGGTAAAAAGTTTCAAATGGAACTGAACGAGCTGAAACAAGAGGCTAGCGAGTAAACCACAACAGACAGCAGTTAAAACGTTTGGCATATGAAACACACACAAGAGCAGCGCAGAGCGGCGACGGCGACAGCGACATCGACAGAGACAGAGCGCGCGCGAAATAGCAATGAACTGTGTGTGTGTTTCGTTTCCACATTGCATAGCAAACAGTGTGGATTGTGGGCCAGCCCGCCACTACTCAATTGCAATGCATTGCCATAGAGTCCAGCTCCTTGCACTCACGTATAGCTCGATTTGGATTTGTGTGTGTGAGTGTTTTTGAGTGTAACTAACTAAACAGCGACGCCGGCGCCAAAGGAGTGGATGGTATGCCATGCACCGTTAGAAGCATTGATCGCACGCAATGCGCAGTAAAAGAGGGGAAACATACAAAAATTCCAATCGTTAGCAGAGGTCAAGCTGAGTAGCAGCAGAGCTGCTTGAAATTCCCAATCAGTATGCCGTTAGTTTCGATTTCATTTTGCTTTGCATATCAAATGACAGTTGCATTATTTAAAGGCAAAATGACGCACTTGTTGTTGTTCTGCAATTTTATCTCGCACAGATTTCATTTACATTGGTAAACAAATTCGTCAGCAAAGTGGAAAAACTGTGACTCAGCTTTTTTTTATTTTATTTTGGGTTTCTCGAGCTTTCGATGCGACAGTCTTTGTTTTGGATGTTGTTCGTCTCTCACTCAATTAAATGCTCGAGTGGAATTTAAACTATTTTGTGGCTTGCGATCGCTGTTTGGGTTGATCGCTCTTTGTGGCTTGCGTTCATTTGGTGGCAGTACTGCAATGCATTCCACACACACACATACGCTCCACAATTCATTTGTACGAACGAACGAAAGAGCGAAAGAGAGTGTGTGTTTCGCTGCCAGAACGTTCCTTGTTTTGGTTTCCATTTCATGTGTGCAAAGCGCGCGCATTTTTCGTTCGCATGTGTGTGTGTGTGTGTGTGTAGAAATTCACTTGTCTATCTGCCGTCGCTGCTCTCGTTTACGTTTTTACTACAAAAACGAACGGAAGTTGAACACGCTGTATGCTTGCGAGTGCGAGCGGGACGCAGCGAAAACAAAACATCAAATTTAAGGGGAAGCTATGTTTGAGGCCAGGCCAGGCCAGGCCAGCCACTGCAGCAGCAGCAGCAGCAGCACTCGCAGTATGCACTCGTGCTGTCCGCTGCCGCAGTCACAGTTGGCGTCACAGTCGCCGTGAGCGTCAGCGTCGTTTCGTCACTGGCGCATTTTTGGTCCGCATTTCTGATGTTTGTGTGGTTCTCCGTTGTTGCTGTTCTTGTTCTTGTTGTTGTTGTTCGTTTCATCTTTTGAGTTATGCGTCGCATAATTTGAATAGAAATTTGTGAGCAGCATTTTATGGCAGGGCACATAACTTGCCAAAGCCGATAATCTAGCTTAAATCAACTCCACACCGATAAGATACAGTCCACAAATATGCGAAGATTATGACTGATGGAGCTGACACAACTATTGTTATACACACAACTGTTATATGCTGATGCAATTGAGCAAATAATGGATTTATTAGGTTGAGTTAGGCACGAACTGTTATATTACATATATCACAACTGTTATACGTACGTTATTCTTATAGATTTCTAAACTTGCGACATAATTATAAAGTTATAACTGAAATTGATTTATTTAACACTCGAATATAGCTTAATTTCAAGTACAACAATCAATTAATAACTCGTATAAATTAACTATTAATCATTTTTGTCTGGCTTTCGAGCTATAAATAGGCTATAAGTCATATTTTTTTTCAAACGTTAATGACAAATGCTGAAACGTCAAGTTCTTGACAACTTTCACTTGCTTTATTAAAACTAATCGATATCGGTATCGATATTAGCTTCGCTTGACTTTTTAACTAAATAAGGCTAAATTTTAAGCTTGATTTTCCCAAAAACCTTTTTTTTTTTTAATTTCTTTCGATTTTTTAAAATTATTTTGTCTAATTCATTTGTTAATGAGCAAACAAAAAAATCGTATTTGTTGTTGTTGTTGGCAAAAAAAATATTTTTATAGAAAATTAGCATTTTTAATGGGCAACTAGACGAGACACAATGTCGCCGCGGCTAAAAAACAGAGAAGAAGAGAGAGAGAGAGAGAGAGAGAGAAAAACGTCTTAAAAAGATTTGCATAAAAATCGGGCAAGACCAAAGACAAAAACTACAAGTTGTTGGGTTTAAAAAAAATAAAAAAATCGAACTTAGCATAAAACAACAATTTCTCAAACATATAATATCGCTAACGCATTCCCCGAATCATTAGCGCAAATTTTTAGAAAAAAAAACAATTGAGAAATACCGACGAGACGATACCCTGAACCCTATACTTAACGTGTACTAACTTCAATGTTCCATATCTCCGGTGTTTTTTAACCGATTTTAATAAAAATTTCACAGATTGTCATTATTTTGCTTTATAATTCAAATTGCATCTCAAAGCTTTGCAAATTCAAGATTTTGTTGTTATCGATGCCATGTGTATATCGGAAACGGGAAGAGTTATCGAAAATCGAAAACAAACTTGTACTGCCTAGGCATAAGGCGAGCTTAAGTTCCAAATTTGGAGTCTCTAGCTCTTATAGTCTCTGAGATCGACGCGTTCATACATTCGGACAGACGGACGTACCGGACGGATAGATAGAAAACAGACGGACGGACCGACGGACATGGCTATATCAATTCAGCTGTTGATGCTGATAAAGAATATATATACTTCTTGCTTCCTTCTGCCTGTTACATAGTTTGGCGCAAAACCAATATACCCTTTTTAGCCATTTTGTATGGGTTCAGGGTATAAAAAAACTTGATAAATGAACAACGAATATTTGTTTCTTAGAGTTTTGGGTCCATAGAGATCAGATATCACTTTGTTCACCTGTTCCGTTTAATTGGCGGAACCCTCCGCCAGAACCGGTTAAGAGCTTTCAGCTTTTAGCTGTTTTTTTTTTTCGTTCAATTGAGTCACAACACTCATTTAGTTGTCACTAAGTTAAGCCCCATTAATAAATATGTTTTGACCCTCGACTAATGTTAATAATGATTGTATGTTTGTATTGTTGTTGTTGCTGTTGTTGTTGTTGTTTTTGGTTAGTGAAAGCGACACGAAAATATTTTTGCTTAATGATCAGAGTATATCATATAGCCGAGCTTGCGGGCACTCAACCCATAACATAAATAACATTAATATATTAGACAAATAAATAATTTGTTTAAAAAATGTTTATTGCGTCGCTTAAAAGGTTGAAGGTCAAGTCTTTGTTGTTGAAAACAACACGTGCGAGAACTAATAGATACTATGTAACAAATAAATATTTCGATTTTTAGTCACTAGCATTAATTATTTAGAGGATATTTAGGGTCTATTGCGCAGCACTGTTATATTTAAGTGCGATTTGGTGAGAGGTGACACACACACACATACAGATGCGCTAATGGAATTTGCATTGCATGATCCTGTTACCTTCGGTTGCTTCGAGTGGGAGAGAGCGCGAGAGTGCAAGCGCATTGGAAGGTGTTATACAGCGATGCCGTTGATTCCGTTATCTTTCTATGAGTTATTCATCAGCCGCTTAGACAAAGGGACATGCGCACTCTCTCTCTCTCTCTGAGTGCATTTAGTTTGCGTGCGTTTGCTTTTCTGATCGGTTGTGTTCGCGTGTGTTCCTTTCTTATTGTCGTTAATTAACTAATCGCAAGTGCAAATAATGTGATTTATGTCGTGTTTTGATTAATTATCGTTCCTTTAACGTAAGCACCAATTATTTATTGTTTCAAAGCGGCTGAAAGCATTTAATTTGTGTGTGTGCAAATATTTTCTTAACTAATGCAAGATGGCGTACGCATGAAAGAATCCACATTAACGAAGCGAACGTGTGGATACTATTGGGAACGTATTTGCTTAAGCTTGAACAGCATTTAATTTGTGAGAGTGCAATTTTTTTTCTTAACTAGTGCAAGATGAAAGGATCCACATTGATGAAGTGAACTTGTGGATGCCATTTGGACAGCATTTCCTTAAGAACAGCTTGAGCAGCATTTAATTTGTGAGAGTGCAATTATTTTTTTTTTTTTTACTAGTGCAAGATGAAAGGATCCACATTGGTGAAGTGAACTTGTGGATGCCATTTGGACAGCGGTTGCTAAAGAACAGCTTAAACAGCATGTAATTTGTGAGAGTGCAATTATTTTTCTTAACTAATGCAAGATGGCGTACGCATGAAAGAATCCACATTAACGAAGCGAACGTGTGGATACTATTGGGAACGTATTTGCTTGAGAACAGCTTGAACAGCATTTAATTTGTGAGTGCAATTATTTTTCTTAACTAGTGCAAGATGAAAGGATCCACATTGATGAAGTGAACGTGTGGATACTATTGGGAACGTATTTGCTTAAGACGGCTTAAGCAGCATTTAATTTGTGAGAGTGCAATTATTTTTCTGAACTAGTGCAAGATGAAAGGATCCACATTGATGAAGTGAACTTGTGGATTCCATTTGGACAGCATTTGCTTAAGAACAGCTTAAACGGCATTTAATTTGTGAGAGTGCAATTTTTTTTTCTTAACTAATGCAAGATGGCGTACACATGAAAGGATCCACATTGATGAAGTGAATATTGTGGATGCCGTTTGGAACGTAATTGCTTAAGAAGAGCTTAAATGTCGCGTTTAAAAGGATTTTAATAGAAAAAGGTAAGAAAAATAAAAATAAATACATGAAACGCAAGAAAATTAGTGAAAGTGAAAGCTTTTAAGCTTTAAATGTAGTCGAAATAAGATTTGAACGCTCTTAATGAAGTTTTTTTAGAATAAGTTATGGCATTTTAAAGTTTTTCACCCGTCCTTAATTGCTAATTTTGTGCTGTAGCATTTCTTAAATGGATTTCAAACTCCAAAATCGTGCTTTGAACTTTAAATATAGTTTAATGCCAAAATGTGCAAAAACGCAATCAGAGCTAAACACACAAACACACACACACAAACACACACAGACAGCTAGACACACACACAAACGCACATAATCAAATTAACACCCACACATGCTATGTTCCACAACTCTATGAGAAGAGAGAGAGTGTGTGTGTATATGTGTGTGAGACAGAGAAAGAGAGAGTAGAGAGTATTGAAGTCGGTTTTCGAATTGTGAGTTTGGCGCCAGGCGGCGTGAAACTGAAATTGGCGCCAAACGAATTCGCAACGGTCAATTAAAACAATAACAAAAACAAAAACAAAAACAAAAAAACAAATAATAAAATTAAATAAACTACAACTTCTAAACGCAAAATGCAACAACAACAACCACTTTCTTTACGACCTGTGGGCGTAACGGTTGAATACGTTTTACGTGCCACATACAACAACAACAACAAATAATCAACAGAGGCGCCAATTGTCGGCAAAGTTGCATTAGACACCTTTTTTTTCTTTCTTTTTACCATTCCAATTAGAATGAACTTTTTTGTTAGCCCGTTTTTTTTTGGGGTTTTTTTTTCGTTATGAGTAATAAGTTTTTTGGGTTCTTTTGTGTACTAGAATACTTTTCTACCTTATTGCCAATAATTGTGAAATAATTTCGAATAATATAGCGAAAGAACTGTATAATTGATAGACATATCTAGAACTTAATTAGGCTAAGGAATCTAATAAAAAATACCTGTAAAATTCAGAAACCAGATTGATTCAATTATTTTTATGAAAAAAGGAATAATGCGATTTATAAAAACCCATTAAAATGTGATGTGCAAAGGGGTGCATTCGAAATACCCTGTAAAGAAAATTCATAAAAATATCATAAATTTCTGTAAACTCTCTTGAAATACCCTGTAAAAACTAAAAACTAAAAAAATAATACGATGGATGTATTCGAAATACCCTGTAAAACCACCTTTTTATATAAACTCTCTTTAAATACCCTGTAAAAATCATCTATTTGTACAAAATCTCTTGAGACTTAAATAATATGAAGATGGATGTATTCGAAATATCCTGTAAAACCATCTTTTTATATAAACTCTCTTGAAATACCCTGTAAAAATCCTCAAATCATATAAACTCTCTTGAGACTTAAAAAATAAATGGATATATATATAAAATACCCTGTAAAAATCATATATATATTAATAAATATATTTGAAATACCCTGTAAAAATCATCTATTAATATTACCTTAGAGATAACAATCCTTATTTTTTACTTTACTTTTGAATATATTATTAGTTTGTTGTTAGTTCGATTACAGGGTATATTCATAGTCAACCCTTCTGCTGTTGGGCTTGTTCCCTTTGGCTCATAAAGCTTTTTTCTCTTTTAGCCATTTACGAGCATTTTCTTGAAGCGCAATTGATGATTGCATGAATATGTTTTCCAATTGCGTCGCAGCAAAAGAAAAACGACCCCCACCCCACCCAAAAATAAGGGGGGGGGGGGTTGTGAAAGTGGTAAGAGTGCCGAGGAGGGAGGGGGGGGGGTGAGGGGATTGCTACACTTTGGTTGGTTCTGTTTTCTCTGCTTTGTGTTTTATTTTTTCTTCTTTCTTTTATGCAACTGCGACGACATTTCGCCATGTGACCTTTGAATATGTTCGGGTTGGTTTAGGGGGGGGTGTGTAGGGGTAGGGTAGTATGTGTGTGTGTGACTTTGACCTTTATGAGCTGAACATTATGTTTTTTTGTTCGAGAACAATTCTTAATATAATAACTATTATCACCTTTTTCAAACACGCGCGATTCATCCAAAATGGCGCCAAAACTTCCCCATTGGCACTCTGTTTCCTTTTAAGCCAAGACACACACTTCGAAAAACGGTTTGTTTTCAGAGAGATTTCGAAGAGAGTTCGAAGCGCGTTATGGAAAAGCAAACTGTCGCTGACCGACTGAGCGTCATTTGTGTTGCAATCGCCGCTTAAATAACCAAACAAATGGCAAAAGAATTCACCAGAAACAACACATACAGCAACACAAACAGTCAAAAGAGAGAGAAGAGCGACAAGAGACAAGAGAAAGGCAGCGACGTCAGCGTCGACGTCAGAGGCGGCAGATGAGCGTCAGCGTTCAAAACAACTGCTAATAATCCAGCTGAATATTAGAAGGGCGTAGGCAGGCAGCGTAGGTCTAGTTGCATCTATACTACACTCTAAAAAAATCACTTCACAATCAAGTAAAAGTCAAAAACTTTAAAATCAAACTTAGTTGAAGAATCTTTCTCTCGTTAGAATCTATATGTTATCTAAGATATATTTTTATTAGATTTTTTTTAATTGATTTATTTATTATATTTTTTCTATTTTAATTAATTTATTTATTATATTGATTTATTTTTAGTTTATTTATTTTAATTGATTTATCAATTATATTTTTTCTTTTAAAGAAATATATATTTAGAAAAAATGCATTTCCATGATTATTTTTTTTATTTTTTTATTTGGAATTATTTTTTTTCTTATCTAAAATATATTTTTTATTACTTCTGATTCTTTTTGATAGATTTTTTGACTTTCTTAGATAGACTTTTGTTTTTAGTGTACGTCTGCGTAGGCAGCTAACTAATGAACATTAGACTTTAAGGACTCTCTGCTGACAAACCAACAAGCCATCCAACCAACCACCCACGTGTCTCTTACAGGATGCGCATTTCAGTGTGTGTGTGTGTGTGTGTGTGTGTGTGAGTGGGAACATCTTGCTATGACGTTCATCTGAATCTGGAAATAGTGGGTGTGCCTAATGAATGCAACAGGATACTTGGAATAATTTAATCCTGAAATAGAATAAAACAATTATATATCTAACTTTTCCATCTTTCACTATTTTCTTTTAAAGTTTTTTACATTTTTTTAAAGCTGTTTTCACTTGTTTTAAGTTCTACAAAAAATATTTGAGTCATTTTGAAACAGCTTAAGTTTGAATGCAAATAAAGTTTGAAAACTGTTTTGTTAAGGAAAAAACTTTGAAATGACCAAAAAGTGAGGAATTCGACTTAAATAAAGAAAGAAAAGAAAGAAAAAACTTAACTTAAGTCAAAATAAAAATAGTTTATGACTTTTCAGCTTTATTTTCTTCCCATATTCTCATTGCACTTATTGAATAGAGTATATATATATATATATATATATATATCACGTGTAACTGTACTTGCCGCCCTCATAGTCCATGACATGACCTACACACACACATACACACACACACACGTGATACGATACGATACGATATGTATGTATGTTTCCAGTTGGATACAAGTGCATATTGCAGTTGTCCTATTAACCTCATTTCTATATATGCTGCAGTTTTTTGATCAATGGAACAATTGGAAAGTATATATACCATATGTAGATGTGTACACAAAAGTATATATATATATATGTAGAGTATACTCGTTTTGATCTTTGGCAAGCGTGAAATGACGACAGAGTGAAATGCATTTCAAAGGTTTTTGTAATCGGTTCTGTGTGTGACGCAGGGCGACACGTGTGGTGCTCTAAATTGGCTGCAGTTTATAGGCGCAGCCAATATGATATCATACCAAGTGTGTCGCGTTGTCGAACCTTCTGGACACGCTCATTAACCGAAGCGAGCGAGCAAAAGTTTCAGGCGCGTGTACAACGCAGCGTATACGTAACAGTTGCAGACGCGTGTCGTATCGTATCGTATCGTATCGTTATATGACGTCATTGTTTCAAGCCGAAACGAACGAACAGAAGCTTCGGGCAACAGGCGAAGAACAGGTTTGGTTAGCTGTAGTAGTTGTAAAAGGGGGTTATGTATGCTAGTATGTGTGTGTATATAGGCGTGGGTGTTTTTTGCGACTCGTGTTTATCTACTCGTATTTCGTATATAGGTTACTACGTTCACGAAGCGGCTCACACGAAGATTTACGCTAGTGGGTGTATGGTGGGTGGTGGGGGGAAGGGGGGAGTGTGTGTGGGTGGTGGGTTAACCGGAACGAGGATAAACATTCGTCACTCACTCGGCGTCGTCGTCGTCGTTGTCGTTGTGTTACGTCACAACGGAGCCATCGTAAATGGACGATGACGGTAAATGGCAGTATACACACACACACACACACACACAGCTGCAGCATGTACATACATAACGTGTGTGTATGTGTGTGTGTGTATATAGCGAGCGTAGCGTAACGTAAAAGCTGAAGCAGGACAACGTAAATGAATTTTGCATTCAATGATGCTGTGGAGCAGGCAAAGAGAGAGAGAGAGAAAGAGACAGAGCGAGAGAGAGAGAGGCGGAGAGACGAAGAGCGTGGGAGACAACACACAGTTAGCAATATAAACTTGTTCGAATAGAACAAAAAGGATTCATTCATTTATTAAAAAAAAATCCCAAAAGCAATGACGTAAATGGAAATGGAAAAATTCATACGAATTCGAATATAATATTAACAAATGATGTCTTAGTTAGGGCAAGCTAACAGTTTGTCTATATAAAAGATAACCCTTAACAAACATATACATAAATCTGTAAAAAGTTCATTCTTTTAATGAAGTTTGTTGAAGCTTTCATTGTCGATTTTCAAGCTTCAACTTCAACAGAAAGAAGAAGACCAAAAGAAGCTGCTTGGTTAAGCAGCAACAGGATAAACCATAAAAGTACCGAGAGGGGGGGGGGAGATGAAATGAGATGAGAACGTGCGGCATTTCCATTTAATGCTGTGGCAGCGACAAAATGTTACCCAAGGCACACAAGGAACAAAAGCAAATGTATCTTGTAAATATTTTATTGCAACAATGTAGCCAAGACAAGAGATGCGCTTCGTTACACACACAAACATATATGTGTATGTATGTATGGTTATATAGCTACGAAAAACTCGCAGGTTAAATGCCAAGCCAAAAGGTCCCAAAGGGGATAGCAAAAAAGGAAGGGGGGAGGGGGAGCAGCTTGCTTTCGTATCAACTCGTTAAATGTGGAATGCAACTGGAAATGGAAACGACTGTACAAGCCGCGTATACATATATACATATATATATATATATATATAGACTATATAGAGCAGGCCAGTGGCATATATACAAGCAATAGGTACATAAGGATATATACATATAAGGATATATATATATGAGTTGCATTGCAGAGCTCGCCTAAATCCTGACTCCTGGCTCATGGCTTTTTCAATGGAAACGTATTTAACACCATGAGTGTGAAATCAACCCCCCACCCCCTTGCAACATAAAGGTAACGGCTATATCAAGCATGCCCCAACCAAAACTAATGAAAATTGATGTGTACATCGTCCGGTAAGGTAAGCAAGGAATGAAAGGGTAGGTGGTGGGGGAAGGGGAGAAAATAGATTGCAGCTGATCATTGTTGGTTGATTTTGATAGCATATTGTTTATTGTAGCTACAACAACAGCAACAACAACAAAACTAGATAAAGCTTATATTGATTGCAACTGTTTTGTTTTGTTGCAATTGGAAATTGTTGAAATATTTTTGGTGTTTTTGCGAGAGGTTTTTGCTTTAAAAACACGAGAAATTTATGGAAAAGCATTAAACCGATTTTTAAGCATAGCTATAATATCAAATAATACATAACTTAAACCTTTTGTCGATCTCAGTATAAGCAGTATACGCAACATAATTTTGTTTCAAATTTCGATAACTTTTCCCGTTTCCGATATACACATGTTATCGATAACAACAAAATCTTGAATTTAGAAAACTTTGAGAAAGCGTTTGAAACATTTAACGAAATAATGACAATCTGTAAAATGTTTATTAAAATCGGTTGAGAAACACCGGAGATATGGGACATTAAAGTAAAGTCAAGTATACACACAAGCACACACACACACATACTTGCAAGCACTGAGTGCACGCGTTGAGGGTATCTTTGAATCGGGATTTCTTGACTAGAGCCTTCTTGCACGTACTTGTTTCAAAAATAAGTTTGGCTAAGCGTAAATAAAAATATATCTCATTGTATCATAATAATTAAAAAGACTTTAAACATATTGTGACATTAAGTTAAGGTAAATGTGTCTCATAATGCGAAACACGTTTGACAGAGAAATAAACATCGGGTCGATGGACTTGCGAGAAAGCTGAGCTCGTAAATTAACACTATACACACATAGATCAAGCGGGTTGGCTTTTAAATTGAAAACATCGCAAAAACATTTCTAAAAAGTTCATTAAACTGGAAGAGAAGTTTGTTTTGTTTAAGGAACGTGGCTAACATTAACAAATGATATTTGCTTAAAATGTATTATAATGTGTTTTTTTCAGCATATTGGGGTTAAGTTTATCATACAGCTGTCGTCTATATATTTTTTTGAGTGCATTATCTTTTAGATAGCAAACAATTAAGATGATTTATCGATTGGTTTTGTTTCTCTGCTGCGAATACTTGCGAATTCAGCCTCAAGCCTGATGCCATATCCTTGCAGCTGTGACATGTTTAGCAAACTACGTGACAATACACAACCCCAACCCCCCACCCCCGCCTACTGCTCTTATGCTGATAATAAACCGCAACAGTTTGTCACCAGATACATCAATGTCAAGTCAAGCAATAATGTAAGACAAGTGGGTTGAAGTGGGGTGGTTGGTGATTTGGTGGATGTTGCAAGTAGAAAAAAAAAAACATTTAAACTGTCAACTTATTTGCATAGTCCTTCTGAATCTGTTTGTGGTTCTGTTTCTGGTTCTTTGGTTCAGTTGAACCGCTCATCACCGCGCGCTCATCTGCTTGGTGGAAATGGATTTTGATCGATTCTTCAATCATTTTGCATAGCATCGCAACAACTTATAGCTTATAATAAGCAAGCGCGGCGGGGAAAAGGGGATGTTGTATGTATGCCAGCCCACGTCATCAACGCTGTTTCGAAGCGTAGACAAAGCCACAGGAAGTGCCGTGGGCTGTGTTCTCATACACTTTATCCTTCAATTGCGTGGGTGACGCCAACAGCTTTTGCTTTTGCCAACAGCTCCAGTTACAGTTTGAACTTTTTTAAGCGTGCGTGGGTGCAAGGCATCAACTTTTCCACACACACACACAAAGAAAGGCATGCGAAATGGAAAATTTTCAGATTTTGATAAGAAACATAAATGACTTTGTTGTATTTTTTTTATAACCAAGCACATCATTAATTTATTTACCCAATTTTTTATTATTATTAGCTATCATTTTCGGTTTGTTAAGCAGTTAAAAGTTGACTTTCGATAAAGATTGAAAAATATAAAATATTTATTATTATTAAATATCTATTTTTAGAATTTTACAAGTGCAATAAGTTAAACATATAAAATCTTTTACTAAATTTGTAGCTTTTTAGCTTATAATGATAAAAAGCTTGCCAAAAAGTATTATGCTTAAATATTTAACACATGCACACCCGCACACACACACATACATATGCAATCTGTTGGTTGACAAAGCGCTTAGCGAAGTAAAAAGATTTTGTTGAGTGGTTTTTTTGGTTTTTGGTGCAGTTGCAACAAAATATTTTAATTAAACTAAACACAATGCAAGCCCACAAACCTTTCTAGGGGATGCTTTTGCGGTCTTTTCGCTGTGCAACAAAATTTATTTTAATTAATGGTATTTTCTCTCTCATAGTTGTTGTTGTTGTCGAACTAACATGCTATGCGATGCGACATATTATCGAAGCTGCTAATTGCTGCAAGGCAATCAAAAATGATTTAATTGCAAGTTGAAATGTAACCAAAAATACCAAAAGAGTATAAAAAATATATGAGTATGTGTGCGTTAAAAAAGCCAACATAAATATGGCTTAAAATATTTACAATAGATTTTATTTGGTTTCAATAACATTATAATCGAATTAGTTGAAGCATTAAACTAAGCTGATATTTGGCATTGAATTTTAAGTTAATTACCATTTTAAATCATTGTTAAGTGTGGTGTTAAAAAAATAAAACATATTTATTTTAAGCAAATTAGAATTGTACTTCAAGCTCAGTTCATTGATCTCAACTGAAGCTTAATCCTAATTTATACGCATACCAAAATCTCATAAATCTCTGCAGCGCATTTTTTTATTATTATCATTATACTGGCTTAAAAGACATGTTTTAATTTCATCAAAATTGCGTTGCCATTAAGATTTGTATCTGGTTAAACAAAGCCAATGACCAACTTTTACTCTAACTGACATTTAAGGATATCTGTGTGTGTGTGTGTGTGTATGGGTGTGTTGTGGCATGCGAAATTTAAAATTCGGTTTGGAACATTCACATAAATCAAGTCTGGCAGTCACAAACATAGATCACCTGTCTACCCCGCTAGCCCCACCCCACCCCTAACCGCCTTCTAAACTCTTCACCACAAATGTTGACAGTTTTTTCGGTTTTGTGTGTGACAGTTCTCTCTCTCTCACACTCTTGCTTTCTTGGTTGTTTTTGGAACACGAATTTTTGTTATTTTGGTTTTTAGCCTTTGTCAAATATCAATTAAGTTCATATTCATAACATGGCTAACACAGAGTGGTATTAACTCAATTGAAGTCAATAAATATTGTTCAAGCTGTGTGTCCGGAGACGCCACCGCACACCCCCACCCCCCCTCGCTCAAGTTTTGTTTTCCCCTTAGGCAATAAGGGGGCATGTAAATAATACGCCATTTTTGCGCATGGTACACAAACACAAAGGCGGCAATTAATTTAATTGAATGAGAGATTTATATGTGATTATAATACCAGAGTGCAGTCAGTCCAAGTGTGCCCACAGGGTCACCCCCCCTATCCCCCCACACCCCTTAACTACAATCATCATAATAATATCAACAACAACAACAATGAACAAAGATGTAGAACAAATATGAACATCAAGAATAAATCAACAACAACAACAACTACAACAACGACGCTGTCTAATGGAAAATCTACAACATGTTGTGTACTATGTAAATGTATATATAGTATACTATATATATGTATGTATATGGGAGATCTGTGTTGATGTGAATCAATGAATGAAATCTAGTGAATGAAAAATTCCCCGCCATTAAGTCGTAGTTGTTGTTCATATGGAACGCTTAATGGAACAAAATACAAAGAACCATATAATTGAAATAATGTTAAATCATGTTTAAAGTGCGACGAACTAGAAACTACACTACAATAAATATTTAACAAATCAAAATGTTATTATCAAAACAAGATTAAAGCCATAAATCAATAAAGTACGATTAACTAATTAAAATATAATTTTTAGAGGATTTTGAACTGCAAATAAATGTTAGAAGTGCAGAAAAAACATTTAAATCATGCAGATTGCTTGTTTAAATACTTTAAGCCTTAAAGCAATACTTTTTATTACATAGCAACTGATAAAAACTTTATTAAATATTTTTAAATGATTTTTACTTGAAGTTAAACTTGTAGTAAAAGCTTTTTGTAGTTTATTGCTCGCTGTCATCGAAAAGATTATGTTCAAATAGTAAATTCAAGTGTTTCCTTTCAACACTTTTGGCAATCCTTTCTTTTATTCATGTTGAAAGTTTAAGGAAACTTACAATTCATAATTTTATTGTACTACACTGCAAAAAGCTTCCACAGCAAGCTACATTAAATATTCATTATACCTCTTCTGCTTCTTTGGCTGACCAAGAAAGGCATATGGAAATCTCATAAACAAATCGCATGCTTAACTATATGTTATATATATATATATATATATGCTGACAGCAGCCAGGCAGCCCACAAATTTCTAGACGGGTTCCTCGGGTCACCCTTCACATATGTATGTGTGTGTGTGTGTGTGTAATCAGTGAGTTGTTGAATGTGTTTAGTGCTCGACCTTTTTGTGGTTCTCATGTCGCGTTTTATTTGTTGCTGCGGCAAACGCGTCGTATGATTTATGTGTCCACAATTTGCCTGCAGTTAGTTTTCGTGAGAGAGAAAAAAACAACAATCGAAAAACTATATTATTGTTATTATTTATTTATTTACTGAAGTTTCGTCTCTCTGCTCTGCGAAAATCTCTGCTATGCCTCGCTCTCTCTCTTTCGTTTGAACAAGCTTCTGATAAGTGATTGCCTGTCCGTGTAAATAGAAATCAAAATGACAGAGATACAGACAGAAAGATAGACAGATAGATAGATAGATAGATAAGCAGCCGGCATTGGCAAATGAGTGGTAATAAAATTGTTTCTCATTGACCTTTGAACTTATGCTTTGCTAAATACGTGGTCAGCTTGTATTGGGTTGTCTGTGTGTGTGTGTAAAGGAGAATCTAATTAGTTTGGCATACAATAGTCAGGCACTTCAAATGGATTGGTAAACAACAACATTCCATTGACGGTCTGATTAGCCCAACAACAACAACAAACATATGGTTCGGAATGGTAAATCGAGGAACTTTCATCTCTGGGGACATTTTAATAAGAAAATGTACATGGCGTACATGGCGTATGAATTCAATTTAATTAGCATTGCTCTTATGCTGATTAGCTGGGCCAGCTCTGGAATATGTCAAAGTAAATTGATTAAAAAGTATTTTTGTTTGTTTCTATTCAAAAAAGGTTTGTAAGATTGAAAAGTAATAATAATTATATGATTAATAGCTTGATAGGTTGTTAATATTTATGTTTTAATAGTTGTCAATGTCAAGAAACTCGTATGCGTGACTAAATGATGCACTGTAATTAATTTCGTTGATTTGGTAATTAAGTAATTAAAGCAATTTTGTGCATTTTATAGATAAAGTTAAATGAATAGATTAAGACTGTTGTGGCCCCAAATAAATGTTGAAACTGATGGCGCCAAGATATCCCCCTCTCCCCCTCCCCACCATCACGCTACACCATGCACACGTCGCATCTGTCGGCATCTGATTACAGTGTTTGTCAAAAATATTTGGCCAGCAATTAAAAAAAAAAGTGCAGTGCGCAGTAGACAGTGACGACACGTCTCTCTCTCTCTCTCTCTTTCTTTCTTTTGTGGCGTCTCGACGGCCTCACGGCGCAATTGCCAAAGATGACGATGATGATGATGGTGATGGGTAAAAGTGGAGGAGATCGGTTCGAGCCAGCAGACTGACTGCTAACTGGGTCGATTCCAATTGAGTTTCACAATTTGAAGCAATGGGGTTTCTTTTTCTTTTTTTTTAGCACGACAAATGGCGCAGCATTCCACTTCTTCTGCTCCATCGAAGTACGCTTTTGATGATGATGATGATGTTGATAATTATCATCAGCGACAGAGTCTGACGTTTTATCTTTAAAGATATTATTACAGCGAAGAAGACGGCAAGCAAAACAAAACAGTCGAATAAAACGCAATAACCAAAAAACAGAGAAACGACGCCACACACACAGAGAAAGAGAGACAGAGAGAGAGAGAGTGTGTGGAATAGGTGCGGAAGAGGGTAGGAGGTTTAAAGACCTTATAAATCACACGAGCGTAGCATGACTGGGCGTTTCGAGTGGGGCCATGTTAGAGGCAGATAGATAGATAGAGTATCTCATAGATGCGCAGCGTACTAAAAATAGACTGGCCTGACTAGCGATCACACAGTGAGGGGAGGTTGGTGCATGCGGTGCACAAATGATACCTTGGCGAGGCTGTTGCATGTTGATGATGCAACAACAACAACGACTTAGTTGCAATTGCAATTGAATGCGAAAGCAAATAGCAAAACAAAAAGCACAAAGGGGTAAACAAAATAAATAAACATACGGAAAGAGCACAAAGCAAGCGAGAGAACGAGAGGATGAGTAAGTTGCGAAGGGGGAGGGGTGTGTGCGGGGGGTACTTACGGCCTGGTTTTCTGCTTGTCTGGTTTTTTTTCGTTGGGCGAGCAGAAAATTCGCGTCGATGTCGAATTTCACAAGATTGCAACATAAAACAAAAACTTCGCACTTTTGTCGCGCATTTGCAGACAGCTACGAATAGTAAAGAAAAACAAACTAAACAAGTAAACAACTGAGATAGTTAGACTTGCGCTTGACTAGAAGATACCCTATAATGTGTAAAATCGTATCGTTTTTTGGGTACTTTAAGGAAGTGCAAAGATGAAGTTTCAATCTTGTAAAGGTTTGGCCTTTGAATGTCACTTTGGTCTTTTATGGATTCGGATATTCTGCTTATGGATATGTATATTCATTTCCTTATACCATACGTATTGACTAGAAGATACCCTGTTTTGTGTCAGATCGTATCGTTTTTTGGTACTTTAAGGAAGTGTAAAGATGACATTGAAATAAGTTTGAATCTTTAATAATACAAGTTTGTATTGGGTTTAAATGTCACTTTGGTATAATAATCTTTCTATGAATTCGAATAATCATTTCGTTATACCATACAAAAATTGCTTTTACATAACGATTTGTTTCATAAGATTCTTAAGGTTACAGGGTATACCAGAACAGAAAACACACAAAATAAAAGGGAACAAAATATAGCTACTTATGTAGCTAGCTGTACAAATGTACGTATCTATAACTAGCTGTATCTGTGTATCTTTGTATCTGTATCTCGTGCTGTGCATCGTTACCTTTTTGTTTGGTTTGGTGGGGCGAAGCTAAAAGGGCGCAATTTCAAGATGCTGCGCAATATGCTGCCCTGTTGCGACGGTTGCTGAAGAAGGGTTGGTGGGAGGGGGGTATCAGCTGCATTTTCACATGCGAGTAAACAAAGTTATTGGAAATTTGTTGTATTTGCGCATTGTGTAATCGTTCGACACAATTGAATTTTAATTGTAGATTCGTCTCACTTTGATTGTTGTTGCTGTTGTTGTCGCGTAATTCTAAACGCAATTGTTATTGCCTATTGTTTTTTTTACTAACTGGAATAGTATAGTATTTGATTATTATTTATATATATGTATGAGGAATCGAAACAGCGGGTGCAGTGACTTGAACCTGCTGCACAATTGATACGGAAAAGTAGTAGTTGTAGTATTTATTGTCTGGTTCGTGATGTTATATGATAATCAGAGCTGCAACAATTGCAACAACAACAGCAACTGTTTGATTTGCCATTAGAGTTTCTTTCTTCGAATTGCAGCCTTGAAGTTGGCCAAGCGCAGCGTTTTTGACAGCCAGAAATGCTAATGATTATTTAATGACTGATCATTGCAACAACAACAACAACATTCAATTATTTACTTAACTTCCACATACAGACAGACGTATCTAGAGCAATTGTTGTTGTTGTCTGTTTAGAAACCTGATTTGCTTTTAACTCATGCTAATTATTCAAGCAAGAAATTATAGCCGTTCGTTCTTTCTCAAGTCTCAATTTGCATATGAAGAAATCAAAATGAATTGAAATTTTATTGCAATTGAATTGTCTACTTTTTGCTTTATTCATTCGATATTTTTATGTTCATTGATGAAGAATTATTTTGGAGCATACTTTTTTAATTATTCAAGGTTTGTTTTTTAACTCTTTCACTTCTTATTTTTCTTACTTCTTTCTTTTCCTTCTTTGATTTGAATTTGTAGAAGTTGTGTTTATTTTTTCTTTCTTATTTCACCTTTGTACTCTCTCTGGCCTTTACTTTCTTTAATATAACAGTGATTGAAAAAAAACTTCCGGTTTTCCCACATTCAATTGTTGTCTCGTTTGGCTGCATTTTTTCACTCTACCACCAACCAACAACAACAACAACAACAACACCAGCAACAACAACAACAACAAATGCGATAACTCATGGCGATTGCTTTTGCTGCGATGGAATTTCCATTTCGTAACAGTTTTTAGTGTCGTTTTTGCCGCCCCATCACGACCCCTCTCCACACCAACTCTTAACCTCTCTCTCTCTATCTCTCTCTTGCGCTTTGTTTTCTGTCTGCCATATCTATCTTTTTGTCTACCGCTTATGCCGTTTTCATAAATACGAAATTGAAAGTTTTTTCAACCGACGAAAATTCTCATAAAAATTGTTGTTTGTTTGAAACCGCAGCAGCAGCAGCAGCAGCAGCAGCAGCATAAAAAGCACTCTTCGAGCACCCTTCAAGAAACAAATACAAAATGTGAAGCACCACGAAGTGGGTGGGTGGGTGGGTGGGGGGGGGGGGGGGTGTAGATAGGTAGGCTTGCTATATTGGGGGGTCAAAAAGCATTGGGACAGATGACCGTACACCCCGAAAAAAACGAAAAGGAAAAAAAAAATATATATGAAACGAGTCGGCGGCATTTCAATCAATTGGCGGCAACAGCTGCCACAGGCGCTGCCCACGTTTTGTGGCAACAACAACAACAGGCCATCTGGATGCTGCTGATGTTGCATCTACGTGTGTATATGTGTGTGTGTGTGTTGTCGTAACTTTCCGTAACCTTCTCCTCTTGCCTGCAAAGCCTCATCACCCACCTGAAAACTGAACGTTATTTGTTGTTGGTGTTGCTGCCGCCGGCGCCTCCGCAACAACAACATGAGTTGAGTTGTTGTTGTTGTTGCGGCGTCACCTCAGTCGTTAGTCGTCGTCGTCGTAGGCACCCTCTGCTAGCTGTTATTGTGTGTTGAATGTAATTTTTCGGTCTCTTGGCTTGCCTGCATTCAGTTTTTTGTTGCTGCTGTTGCCATGTTGCCATGTTGCTGCCGTTGCACGCCCAAACGCAATTGTCGTCGTTTTAATTGCTGTTGCTGGCAAACCGACAACGACAACGACTACTACGACGATGTCGATGCCGATGAGTGGGCAACACACACACACACTTGGCTAGTACACAGATTAACGCCTCCATCATTTCCGATAGCCACAAAAAAATGTTCGGTACTCAATGAAACGTTCGCAAAAATGAAGTAAAAAACACGTCTGAAAGCGGCGTTCATCAAAGTGAACTTTGCAATAAAGTGCCAACTGCAGTGCAGTTAACTACACAGGACTTCAAAAATGGAAAGGTGAATGTTTAATCAAATACAGATATAGGTGTTGGTAGACATCGTCTTACATGACTTGTAAGACCCTGAAGTTTTTGGGACTTATAATCATGTTCCTTTCTTCAATCGTTTGAACATCGATAAGTTGAGACAGGCAGCTGAAGGGATTTTTAAAGGCATACGACTTTTAATGTGGTGATATTCTATAGATTGGTAACTTTGATGAAATAATGATAGTTGAAAGTTCTAAAGGGATTTTAAAAGACATTCGACGTTTAATGTTTCTATCTATATTTTATATTCTAGAGATAAAAACCTTTTCAAATCATCATTGCTTGTGCAAATCGATGTAACTTTGATGTAAGATGATAGTTGAAAGTTTTAAAGGGATTTTAAGAGACATTCAACTTTAAATGTTGTGATATTCTAGAGTTAAAAACCTTTTCAAATTGTCATTGCTTGTGAAAATCGATTGATGACTTTGATGAAGTAATGGAAGTCGCAAGTTCTTAGTTCTTTATTAATATTCAATTCTCGCTCTTAGACGCTTACTTTTATGTTTTACGTAAGGCAAGACAATAAGCAACAAAGTCACTTTTGTAGCCACTCGTTTTAACGTTGCGAATGCAACTTTAACTATTTACCTTCAACTTAGTCGTTGAGCTGACAAATCAATTAACAAAAAGTCACAATTGCAACGTTCACATTTGACCCATTCTGTTTCGTTAGTGATGATGGAATTGCATTTAAAAAATTTTTAATAACTTTTTGATTTGCAAAATTAGTAAATTGTATTTGTTAATTATTTAACGCCACGCAATCAAAATGATTTATGTGCTGTTAACAAACAGACAATTAACAATCATGTTCATAATAATGATTTTTATTGATTACAGTTCTAATTTTATGAGCGCTTTTTGCTTCTGTTCGTTTTTTGTTTTTTATTGCACACGCGTTAAAATAGTTTTAATGACTTTTTGCATATGTTTATGCAAGAATATGCAATTAAAAACTTTATGTTTTATCATAATAATAATATTTATCATGCACGTTCACATCTCTACTAGTTGCTGAGTATATTTCGCTTTTCTGGCTGAAAAGTGTGTCAACAAACCCCCTCAACCCCCCCTCAACAACAAGCAACCCAAGTTATGGGCCATAAGCAAAAGGCACGTGCATGTTAATTTTAACACTTTTAAGCGTTTCGGGCTCCACAATATGCTTGTGTGTGTGTGTACAACTCTGACAATTGTCACGTGGACGCATTGAGCGGCATTTGCTTTTATTATATGTCTAAATGCCTATTGCCTGCCCCCCGCCCCCCGCTCAACTCGCTTGCCTCATGGCTGAAGAACAAAACACACACACACAAAAGTGATTAATGGCCTGCACACAAATCTATTTACAACTAATTGACGAAAAGCGGCATATTTTGTTGGGGCGCTTTTGATAACTGTTCGCGGTGCCGATAAACTTGTTACTTCATCAAAATCTATTAACTGTGCGTTTCGAAACGAATGTTCGAAAGAAGTTGCTTGATGGTTTCACTGATTGTTTCAACCCTTACCAATTGAGCTAATGCACACCCGATCAGTGTGTTAAACCAGGCTCAATGTGCTATATGCTCGGATATATGAGCAACGTGGTTGCAATCCTTCCTATATAGAGATATATTCGATTGCGTCTTTAACTACTTTAGATTTTTCTCTCCTTAAGTTCTAAACTTAACATTCTAATCTTTACTTGCGTTTAAAATTTTAACTCCATTAAGTTGCACATATTAATTTTCTTTATTAAAAACACTTTTAATGTTCAAATTGTGCGCTGCTTGCAATTCGTTAATAAACCGAAACTGCATTTGATATTATAATGACTGTAATTAAGTTATATTTACGAGCTGAAAATACTTTATTAAAAATACCAAGACTCGCTCTCCCTTTCTCTCTCTCTGTTCCTTTGCTTTATCGCCTGCCCCAAATGACTCAATAAGCTTAAATGCAACACTTAAATATGCCACAAACCATCTGACTTAGCCAAGAGCTAAGATATATATTAATATTTAAGCGCGACTGCAATTTTGCTTTTGCTTATTATATGAACCGGAAATATTACAGCTTTAACGCAAGCTAGATGCGTTAATCTTCCTTCCTTGCTCTTTGCCACTGTCACGCCCCATAATAATAATAATAATAATAATAATAATGATAATAATGATATGAACATACCACAATTTCTCGTCCAATGTTTATGGCACATTTAAAAATGCATTTAAAATTGTGCGAAGTATTTTTTCTTTTTTGTTCTTTGCTGCTCGCATTTAAATATTTTAATCGAGAGGCGACGTAAGCTTTTGTTGAGGGGGGGGGGGGGAAGATGGGAACTTTTTCCCATTGTATGTGTTGATGCTTTGTCTTTGGGGCTGGCATCATTTTCTCCGTGCTGCAAGCTGCATAGAGTTTTAGCTTGCGGATTCGTT
This sequence comes from Scaptomyza tumidula, assembly GCA_035044465.1. NCBI lineage: Eukaryota > Metazoa > Arthropoda > Insecta > Diptera > Drosophilidae > Scaptomyza > Scaptomyza tumidula. The sequence continues at coordinate 7,604,342 of JAWNNW010000442.1, read as the reverse complement.
TCCTGCTGCTAGTTGCTCCAACCCCTAAAACCGTGCAAAGCGTGGCAGGTGGAGGATGAGGGGGAGGGTGGTACAGCTCTGTATATGAGTTTGTAGTAGTATATATATATATTTTATGCCGCTAACAATCTCATTAAAATTTTATGCGTGTGTCTGAGAGCCACCACCATCAGCACCACCAGCAACACCAGCAAGGTGATAATAAGAAGGCGCGGCAAGAGGGCGAGTCGCATGCCACACCAACAACAACAACAACAACAACATGGGGGCGGGATGCTGTGAGCCGCCTTAAGGATGTTATACTGGCTGGCAGGCGTCTAAATTGCTACAATTACGCCTAAAATGTGTGCCAAGGCAACAGGCAACAAGAGGCAAGAGGCACGAGTCAAGAAAAACGATGCGCATTGGATAAAGACACACACACACACACATATAGACACACCCCTAAACACCAAACACACACACACACACACATACATGCACATTGGCAAATGCCCTTAACCTAACGCTAATTGCCATAATTTATTGCTTTAGGTGCAAGTTGCTTCGGACGAACTCTGCTCAGGGGCAACAGCGGCAGCATCAGCAGGGGGGGAGGGGTGGCAGCAGCAGCGTCGCCAATAATTGAATATGTCAAAGCAGATGGCAGCTGCTGCTGCTGCTGCTGCTTCTTGATGCTGGAAAAACAATTTATGCGAAATAAATTTGCATGCCACAAACACACACACACACACATACACACACGCAACACAGCAACAACAAGTTCTAGAACATTTTCCACATCATTTCTTTTTTATTTATTTATACATTTTTGATCATAATAATTAACACATGTCTCGAAAAATTGTTGTTGTGCTTCTTGCTTGCATTTTACACTGACGACACGCCCACACGCCCAGACGAAAGACGTCGTTGAAACACTTTTTCATATACATATACAAATCTTCTATGCTCAAAGCCAATATGTTTTTTTTTTGTGCATTTTGGCTGCGTTGCGTTTTGGCGTTTTTAATTGGCAAATGGTTCAAGGCCGTTGTCAAGACGTCTCTTAAGTGGATTTCGATGTTGCCGCCAAAATATGTATATGTAAGCGTTTGTTATTGTGTGGCACTTGACAGGCGCCATGCCACCAAAAGATCCTTCCAGATCAAAACAACATCGAAAAATCTAGTTGGAAAATAGAAAATAGAAAATTCTTTGACCTCAATTAACTGAAAAATTTTATTAACCACATAAATGAGATATATTCTTATTAGCTAGCAGCTGATGAATGTGTTTATGCTATTCAAAGCAACCTTTGACCTTTAATTGATGCATTTTCGATACTTTTCAATCTTAAGCTATTGCCTACGATTTATATGATATCATTAATCGAACCAATTTACGGTTCGAGCTATGGGTTGTTAAGGAAAAATCGTTTTCTTGAGATATTCAAGCTTAATCAAATGTTTAATTCATTTACTAACGAGAATAAGAAAATCTGAACAACTGCAAAAACCTCAGCAAAATGGATATTTGTGCATCATTTTTTCTTCACTTTTTTCGAAACTTTTACTTGCTCTTTTTTTTTAAATATTTTTTTTAAATAGGCAATCAAAATATAAATTTAATACATAAAAGTTTTTTTCAGTTGGTATTTATTTTATTAAGAAATTATTTCTTTGAATGAAATCTTCATGTAAAATCGATATTTGTGAAAGTATAAAATATAAAAGGAATTCACTAATTTATTGAAGTTAAATTTGTTAATTAATTTGAATAATAATACTACTAATGTATACCTCCTAAGCTTAACTTGCAAAGAGTTAAAGTCGCTTCAATTTGCCAAAACTCTAATGTTTATTAATTAGCCTCATCAATTTATGCAAGTAGATTTTCAGAATTCGTGAATTTGTGTTTGAAAATCACAGTTTAAACAATTTCAGCTGGTTTTTCATGCCACTATTGAAGCTTGAGGCCTTTTCAATCACATCCGTTTGTGAATGCGATAACAAATTATTTCCGTGCCACATTCGCATTGATTTTGTACGCTTCTTTGCATCGTTGCAGCTCATTTAGCTAAATGCAAAAAAAAAAATGCCAAAAAGGCTACGTTTCGTCTAGTTTTTTTTTTGGGTAGCAGCCAAGAGGCGAAAAGTTTTGAGCAAAACAAATGCACGACAAATGAAATAAAATGTATTGAGAGGGGGGGCGCAAGTGCTGCGGGGGGTGAAATTTTTTTGATTGCATATAGCAATCATCGGCAGTCCAAGGACTTTACGGAGCAAACACCCTCGTTGCGAACATTTCTTATGAAATCGAAACAATTTGCAATAATGTATCTTATGTCATTGCAAGCGTAGTTGATACAACCACGCCCCCTTACACACACACACGCACACACACACAAGCTAACCATAAAATCTTGCCTTAAAGCCAAAACAGAGAGAGAGAAATTGAACCCCAACCCCAAAGCTCAAATACTCAACCCTTCAACAACAGCTTGCACTATATGCCGCGCTTGGCCCCTTGGGGAATGCCATTGGAAATTACATTATTATATTTGTGTGTGTGTGTGTGTTCGAACTGAAACTGAAACAGAACCACAAGTGAAGCTGGACATTGTAGATGGTCTAGCTTCAGGCATTTTGCTGCACGCAATGTCAACATAATCAGCAGCAGCAGCAACAACAACAGTTTGAGTATCGGGGGATTATCGTGCGGGCGGTCGGGTTGGTTACATTGCCTGCAATTCAATTTCCTTTTGATTTGATTCGCCTGTCGAATTCGAATTCGCAACGCATTTTCATTATTTTTAGCCAAATACAAAAAGCAAGCATGTTGATCAAATCGAAGAGAGGTCAAGTAGCTGTCAGTTGTTGCCGCCAAATGTTGTTAAAAGCAACATGGCCTCTACAACTCTGGCGCCTTGGAGACCATCCAACTGCAAAGTGAAAATCTAAAGCATGTTTGATGTCTGTAAACTCGTCGCTGTACTCTTAAAGCAAGTTAAGTTTAATTTCTTATTGATTTTTACAGTACAAACAACATATTAGCTTTGCAATTTGCTTCGTCTTTGAATGATGAAATTTTCCAACACTTGCAGCCATATCAGCCAGCTTAAACAAATGTTCAACTTTTGCAGACACATGGAGACGCATTAGCGTAACATGAAAGTACATTGCTTAACATTAAACCAGTTTGTATACCGTACAAAACTCATCCACCCACACATTCTTTTTTAAGACTCTATATATGTCCTTACAAGACATTCACATACACACATACACATTGCAACAAGCTGGAGGGCTGGCATTCGCTTTCGGACATCTTTTGGCAATTCCGGCACACAAACATTGTTCATAATCAGCGAGGATGGTCCACACACACACACATAGAAAAGTACAGTACAGTACAGGACAAGACAGGACACACCGCCGATGTCTTTTTGGCTTTTCTCTCCCTTTTCGACATGATTTACATTTTTCAGCCATATAAAATTCTATTTTATGTGAACTTTGTTTAACAGCATTCGTCGACAGTCTCACATTTGCCAGTCAAAAGGCCATCGAAAAGGCAACAGCCATAAAAAAAGAAAAGAAGCGAGTGTTTGACTGTGATATACTCTGTCTTTGTATAGCTAAATATCTTAAATGGTTTCCTTCTATAAATAAACAGTATTTGCGTACCGATAACTATCGATATCTTGTATCGAAATGAGTTATTCTCTAGAAACGTCTCTGTTTAGCTTAATATCTTGAATGGTTTCCTTCTATAAATAAACAGTATTTGCGTACCGATAATTATCGATATCTTGTATCGAAATGAGTTATTCTCTAGGAACTAAGATATGCAAGCTCGCATTCCAAATAAATCTTTAAATATTGCACTTTAAACTTTGTAATGGTGACAAGGTATACAAAAATTGCGTGGGCAAACCGACAAACGTTGCACGGGGCGTATGTGTATTCTGTGATGACTCTGCGCTGAGGAAGCAGTAGCAGCAGCAGCAGCAGCATCAGCATCAGCTGCTTCTCGTTGTTGTAACTGCTAGCTACAAGCTACATGCGGATCATGTCCTTGTAAACACGCCATAAAAGCTGTCAGAACATGTATTCCGACATGTCGATAAGTCGGCAGAGTCGGGTTCAAGAGTCGCCCAACAACAAGCTGGGAGACACAATCGAAGTGGAGAGAGAGCTGGCGTTGACGCTGGCCATGTCAAATGAAAGAGCTGCGAACTGGGCTCTGGAGCAACGGCTTTCCGTATCGGCCATTTCGTTGAGTTTTTGGGAACTTTGATTTTGGTTTCCCGAACTAGTAGTTGTAGTTGTTGTTGTTGTAGTGCATTGTGAGGAAGTAAAAGTCAAAATGCTTTGGGCGCGGTTGCCTTTCTTGCTACTACTACCACTTTGCTGTCAGAGGCCAGACAGCAAACCAATTGCCAGTTTATTACTTGCAATTTATTGGGAAAACAGTAAATGGCGTTTTTTTTCGGGGGTTTCGGGGTTTCGGAGTTTGAGAGAGTTTGAGCTTAGCTGCGGCTCCCACAGCGTTGACGTCGACAGCCGTAAAAACTCAGCTAGCAAATACAAATAAATACAAATAACAGCCAAATAGATTGCGAGAAAATATATAAAAAAATATCTATCTATGTGTGTGTGTGTGTATATTCATGCGGCGAATTCGCAGCAGCGTCTCCTGAGTCTGTTGAGCCAGAAAAAACAAATGTTGCAGCTGCAAAGAGTGTGAGTGTGTGATGGTTTGGGGGGGGGGGAAGTGCTGTAAGAGAAGAGATAAGGGGTGTTCTTGTAATGGGTTCGATGGTTGTCCAACAAATGGGTTAAACAAATGAAGTACACTTAGAGAAATTGGTACGGGATTATGAGCAACCTTAATTGATTAAAGTAACAACTAGAGAAATAGTTTTAATAGTCAATAAACAACAAAATCCACTGACTGCTATCAACGTACAGACAAAACGGTAAGACATACCGAAGCAATTTCTAAGCAATTTGATCACATATAAACTGTAGGTAAACACTAAGATTAGGTTTCTTTCTAGGTTAACTGAGATTTTTCTCAGTGCATGCATTATATTTAAATTCGCTCAGTTGACCAAAATACACATATCCTACTATGTACAAGGACCAAAACTCGACCCTTGTCCTTGCGCCCTTTTAAGCCTTGGCAAATGCCAATAAATCTGCTGCTGCTCAGTTTTATTTCTTTTGTAAATCATATTAAATGAATTGCGATGAATTATGGATACAAATGCATATGTGTGTGCCCCTGTGTCTCTCTCTCTCTGTGTGTGTGTAATTTCGCGGCTTACAATGCTGAACGAGTGGGGCGGAGGGGGGGCACTGTGCTGGCGGCCATTGTCGGCGCCCAGCTTGTGATCGGGGTCTGTTGATAGCACTGCAGTGATATTTTTATTTATTTATTTTTATATTATTTATGCCATTTTAATATTTTAAATGATGCTATTTTTCACATTTTATTACCAATTTATTTTGTCGTCTACGCTGCGCTGTTCCGAGAGCCAAAGTCGCGTCGCGTGCCACGCCTCTGACGCCTTTTCAACATCAACATTTTGGTTTTGCAAAAGAAAAGCAAAACACACCATAAAAAACCAACAACAAACAATCTACATTGCTTTTGTTCAGGTTCCCATTACATATATATTTTAATAATGATGTACAATAATAATAATAATATGTTTGTTATTTTTTTTAATGGCCATTCAAGTTAATGCGACTCGACACAGCGAAAAACAAAGCGCAAAAAAATGTGCACAACTTTTGGGATACCTCTAACAAAAAGCCAAATATTTCAAACTTAATAAACATTAATTAAAATATTTTTTTCCTTATTGTTGAAGTAAGAAAAGCTTCAAGTTAGGTGATAAAATTAAGATTTTACACCAATAAAAATCATTTGAACTTGATTTCATTTTAATGAAAATTTTTTTTTAGTCGTCATTTTATGTTTTTTTTTCCCCTGCTGCAATTTTTGTTCCTATTATGAATTTGGCCTCATGCGGCTCATTTGTTGCTGCTGTTGGCTCTGTTGAGCGTGGCTGACATTTAATTACTTTTGCTCGACTTTTTGCACTTTTTGGCTTTGTGATGTGTTTTTTTTTGTTTGCATTCGCTAAATGCACTTTAAGCTGCAAAGTAGCCGCTCAGCAGCGGTTAGGGCGGGGTTCATTGGTGGCATAATTACCTGCCGTTGTTGTAGTCGTTGGTGGCAATATTTAGCTTGCGACTTGGAGCATGGTCATTAACATTTTAATACGATTTAATAAACATGAGAGACGGACGACGACGAGTACACATAAATTACCAATATAACATGTCTAAACGGTGGGTACAACGATACGTATGAGCGATGTTGCTTCGCAAATTTCATCAGTCATTAACCATTTGACTAAGTACAAAGGAAAGACTATAATCTAATGATTATATATATATATATATATATATATATATATATTAGCATCGAGAATGCAACACGGAACTTTAGACATTTCTTTTAAACAAAGAACTGCAATTGATACTAGTGCTATATTTATATATATGCTGTTGATATGGCTTATCGTTTCCGCCATACCAAATACCAGGAATTTTAGTGAGCTGGTGAACACACAATCGATATGTACGACGTACGTTTAACCAGAACATTTTGTTGTTGTTGTTGTTCAACATAACCGCATTGTAATCGCAAGCTGATTCCATAACATATGCCGTATAGTTGCAGCAGTTGTTCCTACGGTTTTATTGGTTTGTTCCGAGAATATCTCGGCCATAGAAGTGGAGACATCCGTTCCAAGCAATGCGTTTTGTAAACAATCCGCTGATAAAGCCGATGACCCTATAACGCCCCTTTCAGTTGCTACTATTAATCATGACTTAAAACACAACATCAATATTTAACATTCCCTATCATAAAATACACCTTGCAAACCATAAAACATCCGAACATCCGAAAGGGGAGGGGGACGTACCGACCCTATTGCCATTTCTACGTATTTCCCTTGTGCACATATTTGCTACGACTATATAGTAGTATAGTATATACGTAATATAGGTGCGAGAATCTAACGCGTCGATTCGTTGACGTCACAAATGCGCCGCCAGCAACTCTTATTTGCATTTGTGTAAAAATTTGTTTTGTTTGACGTTTTCGTAGTTTATTTACTTACTATTTTTAAGTTTGTTTTATATATATATATTGTATTATTGTGGTTATTATTATTGTTATTGCAGTTTGATTATTATCTCAAACTATTGACGTCAATTTGTTTATGTTTTTTTTGTTCTCGCGGGGGAGAAGGTCGATCATTGCTCCCTTTCTCTTTCTCTCTCTCTCTCGCCACGAGCGTAGCTACAAGTATATAATTATAATTGCCATAAACTAAGTCGTTATATGTTTATTTTCCTTAAAAATTAACTAAAGCTCTTGGTGTGGTGTGCGAAACAATGAAACAGAAAACCGCAAAGCAAAGAAGAACAAGAAACAAAAAGAAGAAAAAAAAATTTCGCACATATTGCGTCCTCGAAAAATTCGCAGAATTTATCATTTATCAGATCTTTACGAACATTTGTTATTGCTGTTCAATTGTTTTTATTTATCTGTCAAAAGACGAGCGTCATTCTTCTATACACTGCCTGTCGGGATGTTTAACAACAATTTGTTAAACAGTTTGCAGCTTTTTTAAAGGTTAAGCAAATTGTAAAGTGTTCTTGATAGACAGCTGACCTTTGATCTGTGTATGATTGTTATTACGTATACGTTAAAGCTATTAAGAATCAATCTAGTTTGTAATGGATTGGATTCTATATTAGTATACTTAACTATATCTATCTTCAATCTCCCGTTTTCGCCATGAATATAGTTACTTTTAACTTTCATTCTATCTTGTATCTTTATTAGCTTCTTTCTATCTTTACTTTATACTTCTTATTTTTCGATTTAGCTGTCTTTATAGTGTATATAAATTTCGTTTTGTGATGCTGCTTGCTTGTTTTATTAATGTTTGCTAGATTTTTGGCACATGTTTTGATTACTTTTTATGAAAATTAAAATGCGTTTGCTTGTAATTGTTCAAGTGAGAGAGAGAGAGAGAGAAGAACAGAACACAAAGATTGAGTCAATGAATGAATGTGTGTTTTGGTATTGGTGTCTGAGGCACGCTTTTCCTGGAAACGTGCGCTCATTGCCATTTCGAGCAGCAATGCTCGCTCATTCATGCTGCTGCTGCTGCTGCTGATGAGGTAATCTATCTATTGGGATATAGAATAAGGTTAGGTTGAACTTGTATCTTAGCCAGCCAGTAAGTCGGTCGGTCGATTGGTCGGTCGGTTGGTTGGTCAGTCAATTACTCAATTTGATTTTACAATTAACAGCTGTTTTTGCGGAATGAACATATTGACTCCAATCTCTCACTCTAGCTGTCTGAGTAATGCCAACGCCTGCCTGCAAAAACAGCTGTCTGGTCTTAATTGAAAATGGGATTGGCATGTGTTTGCTTAGTGAGTTGGAAAAGTGCAACACAGGTAACGATACGATAATAATAATGATTACATTGCAATTGCAAGAAACATTTATTTATTTTTACTCACTGTCTAATGTTAAGAAAAGAGAGAGAGACTTTAACTGACACTGATTGACTTTAAGAACAGTTTATATATATATAACAATTTTTTCGCATACGCAAATTTATTTATTAATATATGCATATATGAATATATTTATGCTTTTAAAATGCGAATGATTGATGCTGGCAACACACACAAGCAAAATGTCTGCAATCGAAATATATATAAATACACACTTTATATACATCTGATTCTGTGTGGTTGTTGTTGTTGTTGTTGTGTATTCATGCTCATGCGATCGAATATTCGATTTAAATGGCATTCATGCATCATACTCAAATTACCAACAGAGTTGATTTTTTATATTTTTTGAATAAATGCGAATGCATGAAACGTAAAAAATCGCATTTAAAAAAATATATATATATATAAATATACATTTACATATATTAAAAGCGTGCAATTTAAAAAGTTGTGAGACATAAATCAATTCATGCGCTAATTAAAAACATGTTAATTGTTGAAACCAACAACAACAACAGCAACAACAACACCAGATCATGTTTATTCATTCACGAAACAAATGCAAATAATATTGACAAATGTCTTTTGACACATGCCTCGATTAACCATTAACCAGTTTGTGACCTTCGTGTTCATTATGATTAAGCAAAAGATGCAAAAGTTGTGCCACATTTAACTAAATAAATACTTTGATTAACTGATCATTAAATGATTTATTTTGTTCCCCATTTCTTTCGTTAAGAAACGACGTTATAGATAATTAACATTTGCAATGCACTTGATAATGATGTTGTTATTGTGTGCGATTCGTGCCAAGGTGCAAGCGTCGTGCATCTAACAGATACAAAACCAACCAAAAGCTACCTCATAGATGCGCTCCACAACAACACACCACTGAACGTATGAAAGAGAAAGATAGAGATAGATAGCTAGCGGGAAGTTGGCATAAACAAACGCAGTACGAAAATGCATAGCAAAGCGCAATATGTCAAAAACAAACGTAGCAAGCAAAACAAATCAGCAAATAACAACAAATGCAATCACAACAACAACAATAACAATAACAACAATATTTGACGTCGTTACGTTGCTTCTTTTGGCACACTGCAAACGAGCGCATCTAATGAGGCCGACCCGCAGCCGTATGCCCTCCAAAGAGACCCAACTACACGTCATTTATCATTACAGTTATGTTGACTCTAAGATACCCTGCACATGAACAGATAAAGCTTAAGAAACCGTCTTAGAAATATGTGTAAGATTTTCATTGAATTCTTATAGCATTTGGAGTTGAATTTTAACTGAACATATGTACCTGCAGATACCCTGTAAACAATTCGTATTCGTATACTTAATACTTGTAGTTTTCTTATGTTAGTATCTACCTGTAAGCCTTATATACCCCCACTCTCAAATTAAGGGTATGCATAACAAACTGACGCAGCTCCAGCGATATCGTGACGTCTGACGCCAACGTCGACGTCAGCTAATGAATGAATTCCGCGCAGCAAGGCAAGCAAATCAAAGAAAAAACATAGCTAGCTAGCGATATGGGAATGACAACCTCACCCCACCTCACCCCCCTTCCCACCCACCCCTCACTTTCTATCTTGCATTTTTTAGATTGTACTATTTCGGTTGCTGCATTTATATTCTTTAACATGAAGGGAAGTGCGCCATTAACAGCCAAAGGGAACAGCAGGGAAAGAGAGAGAGAGCTCTGCAATTCATCAGCACGCCTTCTTTTATGCACCTGTACCTTTTTGTTGTTGTTGTTGTTGCTCTCACTCAGTTCCTGCGTGCACACACACACACACCACACACACACCACACACACACAATACACATATTATACATTTAAAAAGATTCGGGGTCTGGTTGAGTGGAGTCCAAGTTGATATATGATAATCGCCGGCACATGCTAGTGCGTTTCAGGTTTCACTTTAATAAATTCTCTTCCCCAACAATTCCCAGCAAGAAATAAAAGAAGTTAAGCAACGTTACTTGCCGTATTTATACATGCAAATAAATAAAGCGGTTTTTGACTCAATGAAAATATAAATGTTGAATCAAATGTATGATAAGTAGAATTTATATAAATATATAAAGCTCATTACTTTATGCCCGACTGTCAATATTTATTTAAAACATTCCAAGCATAGTTTCGTACATAAAACTAGCTGATTACAAAAGTCTGGCGATAACTTTTAAATGTATATACTATTTTCTGCATGTAAGTTCAAGGTACAAAACAATGGGCAAACCTATTAGATAGTGTATATAAATAAATATTTACTTAAGTATAACACACAAGTTAATAACTAAGGAAGTTTGTAAGCTGCCAAGAACTATTCATTATTATTAGAGTGGGTGCCAGATAATTATTGTGTTGGCAGTCAAAAGATTCTTGAGGCAATTATCATTGTTAATCGGATTGAAAATCATTTGGTTTGCAAATCTAAGCTACTTAACTTCAACTTTACATCTAAGCATTTTAATGATGTGGGCGTTATAATGATAATTAAGTATGTGGCATGAAGACGCCAGCTTAATTCCTTGTCTGCCTGGCTGTCATGGGAACCTAGCTTGGGTTGCCTGCAATAAATTGCATTCAATTGTCATTGGAATCAAGATGTTTATTTTATGTTTGAAAATGTTTTGGCAAATGTATCAAAACCTCTTTTACATATATTTCTTACAGTTTCTTAATTTTATTTTATTAAGATATTTTGTTTTTTGTTGTTGAAAATTCTCCTTGTTGAACTGCACTTTATTTATTTTTTTGTTTGCAATATTTATACAAATTGTTATTGCTGACAGTTATTCGACAATGCATTGTTGTTGCTTTCTTGCTTGCTGCTTTTTGTTTTTTTGTCAGTCGGAATATTTTTATTTTGTTGTATTTTGTATTTTGATTACGCAAATTAAACGCGTCTAGACGGCCAGACGTCCAAGCGAACGATGGGCGCAGCGGGTTAGGTGATTGAAAGGGGGGGCAAGTGAGGAGCTTTCATGCCTCTCTCAGACATTCTGACCGACTGACCGAAGTGGCTTATGCAATTCAACATAGAATTATGGCAGAAATGAGTTTCTTTTTTTTTTTTCACTTTACTTTACTTTACTTTACATTTTTTATTTTGAACCTTAATCGGGGCCAGGTCAAGGTGTTTATGTAACGTTGTCATCGTTGTTAGGTCTCATTGTTGTTGTTGTTGTTACGTGGAATTCACAGCGCCAACGAAATGCAAACAAAAAAATAATAAAAAACGCCGAGCGAGCAAAGTGCAAATAATTATGCGGAATTTGTGGCGTCAGTATCGTTGACTTGACAAAATAAAAAGAAGGAAAATAACTGAAATAATAATGAAAACATCAAAAGAAAATGAACAAATCATGTGACACAGCTTTTGGCACAGATCTAATCTAAGAATGTTATATATAGTTATATGCACATGTTCGGAGTATTTATCAGATATATGTTTTAAAACACTTGTCACCCTTTTAATAGCCACATTGCTGGTAAATTTGATATACTTGGAATTTATAGTGCAAATGAAATCACATTTTACATTTAACTTTAAGTGTTAATAAATAATAAAAAATAATTATGTGTAATTCTGATGAACAACATATGGCTTAAAGCAAAAGCCTGTTTTAACTCTCAAAAATTCCCTTGAGTGTGTTTTTATATTTCCAAAAAACCATATCCATATCAGTTTCAAAGTGCAGAGCATTACATATTCCATATAGTACCAAGCAAAAGTATTTATTTTGCGGTTTTTAATTTTTTTTTTTTATTATTATTATTTCTGTTATTTTCGTTGCGGCTGGGGATTTTTTATTACAATTTTTTTTTTCTGAGAAAACTTGACGCGTACGTGTGACTTTATTTTTTTGTTTTTTCTGCTGGAGGCGCCGCCGATAAGGCGTTCAGACGAACACAAACACAAACAATGTGCGACAACAATCCCACCAGTTACAGATACCAATACAAATACCGATAGCATTACTACCAGGCACTATATACCTGGCCCTGGTACTGACACTGACACTCGCACCAGCCAAGTGCCAAAACAGTTGTCATCGAAGTTCAATGTAGTGTGTGCATGTTGTGTATGTGTGTAGGTATATTTTACTTGGCATTCAAGCGCCGCCTGTTGAAATAAGTAAGTCCCCTGCATACCGTACCGCACCGCTTCCCGCCACCCTGCCTTTCGCCATGCCATAACTTAATCACGTCCGTACATTTGTCCATCAACAATCTTTGTTGTAAATAATTACGACAAAGTCGTATAAAAATCGCAAATTGTGACTAATAAAATGAAAATGACGACAATATCAAGTGGAACCAAAAAATAAATGAGGACAGGTACTTAGCTTAGGTCTTGGGAATTATTTTTTGCGTGGGGATTGCATCGGGTTCGAGGAATCGAGTCGATAAGTCGCAATCGATGCGTATGATTTATGCCCGTACAAAAGTGAAGCGAATAAAATCTGAATACAATACGGCAACCGAGAGAGAGGGAAAGAGAGCCAGAGTGAGAGAGAGAGAGAGAAATAGAATTGGGTGGGACTGAAGGTCATTAGCCGGCAACGTCCACGCGCAACGTCCTGTTGGATAATTAAGTTGGTTTCAACCTCAACCTAAATACAATTGCCACAAATACACTCTGAGAAAGCGGATAACAAAAATTATGTAAATCTCGTTAGATCTAAGTAAGCTGCTTTGGAAGTTTACTTATAACTTTATAGTTTTAAATGTTAACTGTTTTTTTTATATTCATTTAAGATTTTTCTTGAAAAATCTATGATACAATCGAACAGTTTTGAATATATCATGGATCTTTCATTATTTTCTTTTCTTTCAAAGCAAATAAGTTAATCTAATAATCTATGTTTATATGTACCATGCTTGAATATGTAGTTTTTGTTGAAGTGTACAATCAACTGGGAGGCCATATCACTTACTTTCTGTTTTCCGTCAAGTCTCGTGGGCGCTTTAATTGCCACAGCGAAAGAACGGGAAGCAACAACGTTCGTTCATCGAAGGCAGCAGCAGCAGCAGGGTTAAAGACAAGGGCAAGGGACAGAGATAGGGTTAGGCTGTTGGGTTGAATGTCGTATCCAAATGTGTGCAGTTTGTGTTTATTCAGCGTAAAATGAAATTATCATCGTCATATTCAATTATCCTGTGTGAGTGCATAAAACGCTGTTCTATACACACACACAAACACACACACACACAACCATCAAGCAAGCAGCAAGCATGATCCACATCCACATCATCTACTGCAGACGTCAGGCGTTGTTGCCTCTGTTCGTTGACCCAGCTTATCCCTGTGGGCGCTGCTGAAGGACGCACACACAGACACAAGCATCTGTCTATCCGTTTAAGCCATACGTACAAAAGGATTGTCGGTTTTGGGCCGTAGGCGTGTTCAGCTGCTGCTGCTCTTTGTATCAGTCTGTCTGTGAGTGTGTGTGAGTGTATGGGTGTGTGAGCGTATGAGTGTCTGTGTGTATTTGTTTGTTTGAATTGAGGTTGCTCATGCGGATAAACTGACCAAATTGAATTGCATTAAGATTCAACTGCAACATTTACAAATAGCATATCCGCAGTATGGCAACAACAAATTACTAATCGACACACACACACACAGACAAAAAAAATTTGTCATAATTTTGTGTGTGTGGAAAAACCCCAACAATTTGTTTGTGCTACTAAATGATGCTGAAATTTCAATTAAAACTCAATTGAGCATTCATTTTTTTTTTCCTGTTTACAACATTGTAAAATATTTGCTTTTAATAATAGCACAAAGAGTACAAAAAAAAAAATACACAGGTAAAACCTTTGCAAAAAGAAACAAATTTTATTGTTGGAATGAAAAATATGTTTGTTATTTTTCAATCAAAGTTTTAATAACTTAGATAAGTCTCAATAGTTCGCACATCAAAGTTAAGCTTGAAAAAACTAATATTATTGCGTATTAAAGCATAAAGCTTTTAATTACTTAAGAAGTTTCATTATACGAAAGCTTGCATGATTATTTGGTTTAAGTACAGCAAATAATAGAGATTCAAAGCGTTCTGCTATGAATAATTAATCCGCTTAGCCTTTAGCAGCAGGGACATTCCTTTGTTTCTTTCTCTTTAAAAAGCAACGCAATAAAAGTGTATATTAAATATGTTATTTAAGCTGTGTGTTAATGTCGCAATAACAACAACAACAGCATTAACAACAAACCTATTAAAACTACATATAAAAGCGCAAACCATTATCCCCTCTCCGCACTCCACGAGTCATGGTAGTCATAGTTATGGTTTATAATCGTTATGCATATATATGGACTTCCTCATCGTCTCTAACAGCAAGCTCCAATTTCACATATTAAGTGGGTCGAACACGCAGGCAGGCAGGTGGGGTGCTTGGTTTGGAGTTGGGGGTTGTTTTTTTTTTGTTAAAAGCAAATTTACAAAAAAATTACACGCGCAATGATTTTTATTGCATTTGATGAACATTTAATTTTGATTTAATTTTTAATGAGATTTACCAAAGTTCTCTTCCTTTTCTCTTTTTTTTGTTTCGCTTTTTTTGTCGACTATATGGCCTACGTGATAATCGGCGATTACTGCCATTATTGTGGCCACCCACAGGCAAGTTAAATGTGTAAACATCGCGGAAAACATAAACAACAACACAGAAAACACACACACACATAAATAATAATAATAATAATAATAATAACAATAGCAATGTCTAATATAACAGACGAGACAGCCGTGTTGTGTTGTAAATAAATAAATAAACTGCTGCCAAAATAAGGTGAAATCAAATAAAATATATATTTAAATATTTCATAAAAAAGGGAATGAGCAAATCAATTGAGTTACGGATTGTAAAACATTCACAGCTATAGTTTTTGGCTTTATTTATTTATTTATATGTTTAAACACTACAACAACAGGCAGTCAGCCGCGTTTGTTGTTGCTGTGCAATGTAAATAAACAAATTAACTCGAAATATCATTGAATTTTGCAAAACGTATATATACTATATACTTAATTTACAACAAAGTATACTAACATACAATCGTATGAGTGTCTTTACTATATGATTGTTTAATGTAATTGTTTTGTTTACCTTTATTGCTTTTGTTGCTGTTCGCTGTTATTAACAAAATGATGCAGCTACCATTGCAAAAACCAGCTGCACTAACTCAATTATTTTAATTAAACTTGATGACTGACTGACTAACGAGCTGACTGTTGACTGCCGATCATCGATAAGGTATTGCATTTGACAATCGGTTGGGTTTTGAGGGAGCTAAGACTTTATTATACCCTGATCCCATTAAAAATGGGAAATAAGGGTATAATGGTTTTGTGCAAAAGTATGTAACAGGCAGAAGGAAGCATCTCCGACCCCATGTCCGTCTGTCCGTCTGTCCGTCCGTCCGTCCGTCCGTCTGTCCGTCCGTATGTATGAACGCGTCGATCTCAGAGACTATGAGAGCTAGAGACTCTAGATTTGGAACTTAATCCCTAGGCAGTACAAGTTTGTTTCCGATTTTCGATAACTCTTCCCGTTTCCGATATACACATGGGGTCGATAACAACAAAATCTTGAATTTGGAAAACTTTGAAATGCCATTTGAATTATAAAACAGAATAATAGAAATCTGTGCAGTATGCGCGTAGACACACACACACATACTTGCAAGCACTGACTGTACGCGTAAAGTATAGGGATCAGGGTATCGTCTAGTCGGGATTTCTCGACTAGAGCCTTCTTACTTGTTTGCTGAGCTTTAATGAATGACCAAAGTGGAATGGCTTTTAGAGACACGTGCAAATGGAATGACCTGGTAAAAGTGGTTCATTGAATAATCTGTTTACAAAATAAGCATAGAAAACATTTTCAAAGATCAGCAACTTTGAGTTCAAGTAAAATTCATCTTGAAGTGCTTAAAACATCAAAGCTTAAACTTGCGTTCGCTCTCTCTCACTCTCTCACTCTTTCTCTTGTGTGTGCTAGTAAAGACACAATAAAGACGCATAAATTACAATTAAGACATTACGTTTTTAGGATATGTGCAATATTCATATAAACATTTGAATACGTACGTTTGGCAATGTTGCCGGTAGACACATGTTGCAAAAATTTGTCTGGCAATCCATACGGTAATGATAACGTTTAAATCAATTAACTATTGTCCTCCCCACCCTCCTCTTGAAATAAGTAATTCAAATAAGCTCAAGAAATTTGCAAAAACATTCAATTTATTTAAAAAATATATTACCACATCTTATAATGTGGGCAAATGAGCACCCTGGGGCTGGTAACCGTTCTCATCAGCAACATAGTTGACAGTGTAGGGTTTACCATCAGGGCCAACCCAAGAGAATGATCCCTCAACGGAAAGAGACCCATCATCAGATCCATCATATTTGAGATGTCCTTCTGCTTGTTCATTGATACCATTCGATGTCTCATGGCTGCAGCGAGATTAACAAAAGGCAATCGTTAAGCAAATGTTTGTCACTCTTTCCTTATTATGATGATGATGATGATGATTATTACTTACGCGTGTTTGAAGCTTTCAGGGCCGACTTCGGAGTCTTGATGGAGAGTTTCTGCATTCTTATCATCGGTGGGTGCAGCCAAGGCGATGGCGAAGAGGGCAACGAAAACGATCAGGAATTTCATGGTGAAATATTGTGTAGTGCGTTTGAGGAATCAAAGTTAACTATACTATCCTCAGCAGATCAGTGTCGTATTTATATCAAAATTTTAGAAGAATTGCTATTCGGCCAAAACAAGTTTGTGTGAACGACTACTAAATGTGGCACTTATTAAAATATTTGAAAAATTAAAAACATGTTATAATTTAAGTTTTATTATAATTAGCAATGGATTAAATACGTCACAAGGCGAGTCGCGCAGACTAAAACAAACTCAAATTCAGCAAATAAATTACACATTTTTCGTATATTAACTATATAATGATATTGATATGCATAATCGAATTGGTATACGCAAGTCAATTATAAGCGATTAGATTCTTGACCCTTCGCAAATCCGTTTTTATGTAAGTTAAAATATAATTTTATGATATGTCAGCATTGAAGCGTTATAGTGAACTTAAAGTTCGACTTGATTTAATATTTGTATAACAAAAATGCTTAAACAAAGGAAATAACATAACTTAATATTATTCAAAAGTTTATAGGGCGAAACTGGCTGATAGATTTAATTATACCCTGATCCCATTCAAAATGGGAAATAAGGGTATAATGAATTTGTGCAAAAGTATGTAACAGGCAGATGGAAGCATCTCCGACCCCATAAAGTGTATATATTCTTCATCAGCATCAACAGTCGAGTCGATATAGCCATGTCCGTCTGTCCGTCCGTCTGTCCGTCCGTCTGTCCGTCTGTCCGTCCGTCTGTCCGTCCGTCTGTATGTATGAACGCGTCGATCTCAGAGACTATGAGAGCTAGAGACTCCAGATTTGGAACTTAAGCTCGCCTAATCCCTAGGCAGTACAAGTTTATTTTCGATTTTCGATAACTCTTCCCGTTTCCGATATACACATGGGATCGATAACAACAAAATCTTGAATTTGGAAAAATTTGAGATGCAATTTGAATTATAAAACAAAATAATGAACATCTGTGAAATTTTTTATCGAAATCGGATAATAAACACCGGAGATATGGGACATTGAAATTTTGTATGCAGTATGCAGTATGCGCGTACACACACACACATACTTGCAAGCACTGACTGTACGCTTGAAGTATAGGGATCAGGGTATCGTCTAGTCGGGATTTCTCGACTAGAGCCTTCTTACTTGTTTTTGTTAAGAAGAAGATGAATTTCATGAACTTTTAATTATGTTATAAACTGGGAATGCAGTATTAATCTAGAAGCCAAGCCATGACTTCAAATGCATTCCATTTAAAAATCGGTTAAGTTTAAAGGAAGTTATGACTTAGGTAAGTTCTGACCGATCTTCAAGTTAATTTCTTTGGGAAGATGCCAAGCCATGACTTATAAGGTATGCATTTGATAACCGGTGGAGTTTTAAGGGTATTATGACTTCGGTAAGTTCTGACCGATTACTTTGGGAAGAATTTTGGTTAGGCTAAGATTTGCCATGCATTGATTGAGAAATTGAAATGAGAATTTGTGGGACAGATTAATAAGCATTAAAACTGAGATAAACTAAGACAAGATAACGCATCTTTAAGCCACAAACAATGTGAATTTAAAGCAGATCGTGATAAAAACCTTTAAACAAGTTAGAAATACATTGCTCAAAGCGTTAAGAATCGCAATTACTTGTTAAATGTAAAAAAAAAAGTATTCAAACTATTATTAAATTGTTTGCTGGGTAAAAGATAATTCAATTTGATTAAAGCAACTCGTTATATAATCGGAATAAGGTAATGCAAAACAATATAAACAAGGTTGTCAACTATTGCCAGATTGACATATTGACTTTAATGGTTGCCGGCTATTAATTTATTAACAATTATTACCCCCAAACATGCAAGCATCGTCAAACGTTCGCCAATTAAGCGATTGTCAACAAATATCTGCATGTTAATATTATTAAATCATTATAATACAAGTATGTATGAAGTATAGTATAATAACTTACAATATTGTACTTTGAACACGAGTCTCTCCAATGTTATCGCAACTGAATATGTTGCTGTGATTTTAATTGGATGCAAAGATATTGATCTGTTTGTGGTATGCGGAAAAAATGTTGCTGTCTGATTTTTAAGTACATCTCTCTGAAAAGTTCGTGTTTGTTAACTTTGAACTTGCTTAATATTTGCTATATAATGTCAGGTATTGTTATGAATAGCTTCATTATTGTTTTTTTATTTTGGAAAACGCAAGTGATATGAAAATCTCATTGTCTGTTCTCGTTTGGGCCACATTGGCATTGCTATTGGTAAGTACTTAAGTCTCTTCAAACAACCTAAGCCCAACTTTCACAATGTATTTGCAGTGTGTGTGTTTGCAGTGTAGCGCCGAGGCGCAGTTGGAGGGTGCAGGTGACGCTACTGGTGCTGCACAGGGCGGTATTGGACTTGCGGCTGGTGCTGGTGGGGGAGCTGGAGCTAGCGCTGGCGCAGCTGGCAATGGCGCTGGTGATGGTGGTGCTGCAGTGCAAGGTGGCGCTGGTGCCGGTGTCGCTTTGGGTGGTGCTGCTGCCGGTGCCGGTGCCGGTGCCGGACAGGGTCGTCGTTAAAGTCCAATAGTATTTTTCAGTTTCAGTGTGGCAGCGGCGGCAATGTTGACAGCGGCATTTCCGTTTAAAATGTCATTTGTTCGAGTCAACAAGAGAAAGGAGGGGGGCGGGTTCTATGAAATTCGGCAGCACTTCAAATGGACAACAACAACAATCAAGGGAATGAACGTGTGGCAGCTTTAATACCATTTAATGCCTTTTTATGAAATACTTTTCAATACACACACACACACACACTCGCACACGAAACAATCAAAACAACAATCGCTTGCCGCCGACTTTTGCCGCCTTTGCTGATGCCAATCGCTGTTCCGTTGTCGAAATCGATACCAAAATAGAAAAATTCATCAGCCAAATGTTAAAAATATCATCGAAAATTTCCACATAAATCAAGTGATCAATAAAAAAACTTGCGGAACGCAACGAAAAACCACAATCATTATGAAATATGGCCCCTGAGTTTCTATTCATTTATTTTTGCAAAATAATTCGATTGATTGTTTACACTGTGCAGGGGGTTTTTTTTTATAGCTATAGCTACAATGCGATAAGTTCTCAGTTCTAAAAATGGGTTACTTTCTTGTCAATTGCTGATCACATTGAATGCGATTAGAGACAATCTTCAATGGAATTTCCAATGTGCGTACTAAAAAGGTGCAAAACTGAAGCGTTTTATTTATGAGAAAAGATAGTCAATAAAATCGGTTAGTATAAAAATTTAAGGAGCTGATATGTTCAAATATGATAACACCCCGTCTATTAATATTCATAAACAGAGAAGAAAAACCCAATTAAAAAAGGTTCAAAATGTGTTTTATGAATGGAAATGGAAACTTCTTTCAACTATTTTTACGTCATTCTAGATTTCTCTTATGGAACCTTTAAGCAGTTAAGCAGTTGTGTCATCAACCTTCTAGGCTTTGTTATTGCTTTCATAATGTTTGTATCATCTGTTCCATAATCAAATCGTCTACACATAACATTTTTTGTATAAGCCCCCGAAGAAGTTATGCATTTCCTTTTCAGATATTCTTCAATTCATTCTTATACACAAAGCATGCTTCACATTGCACATTATTTTGTGCTTTGTGTAATCTGGCGACAGTTCTTTTGTCATCCTCCACCTCTGCAGACCTCCTGTTGGCCTTGACACGAAGCTGAGTTTTAAGTTATGTTTAGTTTTTGGGGGGTCTTAGTTGGGTAATCCGCCGTGTCGCCTGTCTGTCAAGAGTTGTCTGTGTCTGTGGGGCATCCGACGTAACGCGCCATGCAGTGATACGTTCGTACGTACGTTCGGTTTCGCGCACCAGGCGGACGCATTAGATAAGACTAACGGTCTGTCAAGGTGGGTAAGCGGTGGGTGGCTCTCTCCCCCCCCTTCCCCAACAACTTCGGTTCAGTCAGAGTCTTTTTTATAAAAAAACGACATAGTCGTGAAATTATGCGGCGCTGAACTTGAAACTGGTCACGTGCTTGGCGCCGATGTGGCGATATACTCGTAATTGCCAATTTAATCGCTGACTCGCATTCGCTGATAAGCATTTCGTGCTGCCGTTACCGAGAATTGAAGTATATTTACAGTTAGTTTGTGTGTTTGTTGGCGTCTAATGTTTGTGCTGGCTATATATATATATATATTTGTGATTTGTTTTTGGTTTTGTGGGGCCAGCATTATGTTTTTTTTTATCAACAAATTGCAATTGCAGTTAGTCAAGAGAGAGAGAGAGAGAGATATGTTTATGGTCAAGTTAAGGTGTAATACCAGTGGCAGCCCATTATACTGATTGACTGACAAGATTTGCTATATGTTCGTACCTACTACGGCGCTGTTGTTGTTGTTCTTGTTGTTGAACGTAATTGCTGCAAAGTGCAACTGATTTATGTGCGCTTCCTGTGCGCATACACTGATCAAAAGTTGGTATTGAATAACAGAAATATACTTTTGATATATATATAACATATTTAATCAAGTTGTCAAACCAAAAAAACTTAAATAAATAGAACATAAAAACATTAAAATTAATATGCATATATATTTCGATTTAGTTATTAAGTGCAACGATTTTGCAAGTGTACAGATAATTTCCATAGTTATATAGCTGGCTGCAGTACATAAAACTGTTATAGTCGTAAGTTAAGCAAGCGATATCACAAATTGGCAAGACCGTGTGCGGGACATTAGGCGCCATCGTCATAAGACATACGATATTCGCGACCTGTCAGTCATAAATCATTCACACAAATGGCGCTCACGTGAATACGCATTACTTGAGACCGAGACTGCAGCTTATCTAATGACCCATTTCGACTTTCGCACTCTTCAGCATATAGCTATAGCTAGACATACACATATAGTATCATGTCCATATATGCATTTTGCCATTTAGCTTTTTTTTTTTTGTCTAATCTTTGTGCTTTGTGAATTGTGAATTGTGGCGCCTCAATACAACTCAACACAATATTCAACTTGGCAAAATGCGCATTATTATGAAAGCAAATTGCGTGTTGGTGGGTATGAGAACGCATTTTGCTTTTAATAACAAATAATAATAATAATAATAATAATAATAATGGTATTGTTGTTTCAAGTACGTCGCAATTGGGGGAAGCCGCCAAAAATATATATATATATATATATGCGTTCGTTTGGTTGGTTGTAATTACTAAAACTAAACACAAGAAACAATGCAAATATTGGCATGCGGCTAATTAACGTTTTCAACTAATTGGCGAGATAATGAAAAGAACATACAAATACCAAAACCTGAGTTGAGATGAACTCTCATTAAGCTGACCGAGGGCAAATGAACAATAACAATAACAATAACAATTGGAAAGCCAATCAAAGCATTGCACATTTTGCCATTTTGATAATTATCATAATATATAATCGCATTAGTATAAGCTTTAAGTTCTTGCTTTTGAATATATCTGCGTTGATGAACTTGAAGCCATAATCAATATTGATGTTAACACATTTAAACACATTGTTGTCGTATGATTGTTAGTCGGCTTTTATAGTTAAAAGTACTTTCAAGTTTTATTAAATTAATTTATTTGCAATAGCATGCGATAAGTTCAATACAAATTACACTTGTCGATCAACCGATTCGATTTTCATTACTTAATATTTTACGCCGTTAGTATTACGCATTAGCTTTGGCCATATATATATATATACCTATTATTTACACAGTGCTATAAATAGTTTGCCAAAACTGCGTAATGAGTTTTTTACGTGTGTGTGTTTGGTGGGGAAAAGTACTAGCCAGCTGGTAGTAGCTACTACTATCGTTAGCTGATTAAAACTTAGTTGCAATTTGATGACATTTTCATTGCGTAGTTTTTCATTTCGTTGAATTTCGCATCAAGTTTTCAAATGAACTACGACGCATTTGACGTGAAGTGTTAATGAACATATTAAGCGTTGCGTTTCCATTTGTATCTGTCAGATACTTTTTGCAAACTGTTCGTTCGCCTGATTTATGAACTGCAAAGCAACAACAAGCAACAACAATTGCCATTTAAGTTATGCTTATTAACGCCAATTGTGGCAGATAATTAAATTATTAAATGCGGCACAATACCAAAATATTAAAACTCTCTCTCTCTCTCTCTCTCTTCGCTGTTCGCTGTCCAAAAATAAATCACAACTCAATTGAAAATTGAATTCCAAAGTCGTTGAGTCAATTAACTGAATCAAATACGTTCGATACGTGTTTGTGTGTGTGAAGCTTTAGACGTTTGATAGCAATTAAAATGTTGCTTTGTTGAGTAGTTGTTGTAAGTACTTCAATTTGTGCAATTGACCGATTTTAATGGGGGCATTATAAATAGCTTTTCAATATTTATTTTTGGCAAACGTTCAACAAACATGTCGCCGCTTTGGCTTTGATGTTTATTTTTGAAAGCTACCCAAAAAACCTAAGCAAAAAACCTAAATGGCTGGACAGATTTACAAAGTTAAGTGGTTGTTTGTTGTGTTAATAACATAAACAACAGCAGCAATCTACACACAAAAAAAAAAAACCCCAATACACAAAGAGTGAGAGAGGAATGGGAAAGAAAGATCGAAACATGCTGAGCTTGATAATGGTTGTGTTGATTGATTGCCAGGTGCAAGTGAACTGACAAATAGTCAACATAAATAGATATATATAGATATATAGATAAATGAAGCAGGCAAATCAAGCGTTGCCCAAACCTACTCAAACTACTCACTAAAGTCTAAGCGTGGGAATGAAATGGCGAAACAAAGCGTTAACTCTTTAACTCATTAAATCATTCATAAGCAAATATCAATATCAATATTTTAATAGCATTTTTTTTCTTCTCTCGTTTCTGTTCTCTGCAAACTGCAAACTGTGGAAAAATACCAAAAATTTTTGTTTAGTCTTAAACTAACAAGACATAACTAATATACTTTGGGTTTCTTTGTACTTAATAGCACTTTCCATTCATTTCTTTCACTGACTAACTGACCTTGAATACTTAGTGGCTTATCTAAACACTATTTCGCCATAAAATGGCATAAACAATACTTTTGCAGGTGCACCAAAAAAAGAAAATAAGATTAGCACATTTCAAATTCAATCGCTCATTCAACATTGAAATTCATTTTTAGCTTCAAATCTAAAAATACGCGCAAATAAATACAGCAAAAAAAAAAAAAATCGTATAAATTTTGCAAACAAAAACAAAAAAAAAAAATTCGCTAAATGCTTATATCAATAACAATGCACGTGCGTGTGTGTCTGAAGTGATAGCATCAATGAAAAAGCGTGTCATGTGAGCTGACCGTGTTATGAACACTTGAACTGAAAAATGAGTTATAAATTGCTCACCTGTTGTCTTGTTGCACGCGCCAAAAACAATATCAATCACAACAATGGCAAGCAAACAGCAACAACCATAACCAATTTTTGCAATAAAATAAAATTGTTTTTTTATTATTTGTTTTTGGCCGCGCCTCCCCTTATCGCCTTATCAAAGAGTTGACTCTCTGACTTTTTTTTGTTTTTGCCACTTTGGACTTTTCAATGTTGACATTGGAGATAAAGCCGTTGTGGCCATTGAAACAACAATCAAAGAGCAAATGCTCTCAGCACGAACTAGTACTAACTGAAAAGGAGAGCTCCGCCAACTAACGATGACAGTGTGTTAAATTGTGTTCCAAGTATTTTTTAACTTGTAATGACTACAAACAAACGAGGTGAAGGAACTTGCACAGATCTCTCTCTCTCTCTCTCTCTCGCTCTCTGTGGCTTGTGCTGCTTATTAGAGGCGACGTCTCTTGTACCACCCCAAACCTTCAAATCACAGACACTCATCATGATCATGCGCCTCATGTGCCTCGTGCTCAGTGCCTTTTTCAGGTGCCCGCTATATTAAAAAAAAAAAAATTCCCAAAGACTTTGTTCGCATTTCTGAGTGCGTGATTTGGGCACGCGTTTTTTTGGTGTACAACCGTAACAACAATAATAATAATAATAATAATAACCAACACACGTAATGAATTCGAAATTAAAACATTTTTATTTGCCGCCTTTTGCTGATAATCAACTTTGATTTGCTGCCGGCAACATTTGTTCGTTCGTTTCTTTTCGCCTTGTTGTGAAATTTTGTTCTTTTGTTTGTCACCCTCTTTTAATTAGTTTTGTGCTAATAGATAGCCACAAAAGCAAAACAAATGCTAATTTCACCAACGATACCTAGAAAATCGTCAGCACTATATCAGCAAACAAACTAGAAGAAAAGTAAAAGAAGCAACAAAAATGATTGCACACAAATATTTTTGTTTGTTTTTATTTGCAAATGCTTAACGTATTTCGCCTATTACGTGATATGTTCGTCTACTTTTGCTACCGTATAAACGAAGGTGTGCATGTGTGTGTGTGTGTGTGAACTGTAAGGGAAGCCATAAGAGTGGGCGTGTACAACACATCGATCATCATCAAAACACACAAATATGGTATGTAGATATTTGCACAACTTATTGTTAGACTTAGCCTCATGCTTTGCTCGAGTCTCGGGACTGTGAATTTGAATGAAAAATAAAAAAAAGGAGGCACATGAGGCTGAGATCAAGTGATCGCACGTGAACGCCATCGAAGCTCATTTGTTGTTGTTGTTGTTGCGGCATTTTAGCGAATTGAGAGATTGAGGTCTGCTTATTGTTTATTGAACTATATTTGCACTAAATGTTTACAAGCCTGAACTTGTTTGACTTAGAGTTCGACCTAGAGATATCTAAGCTTAAAATATTTAAGCTTAAGCTTCATATTTTCAAAATTAATCGAATAAGTATATTCTTTAGACATTTTAACAAATAAACTTAGACTAAGACTTCAAACACTTTAAATTATTATCTTCACTTTGCTTTAAAGGTATACACAAGTCATTTGAAGCTATAAGTAAATTTTATTTAGGTAAAAACTATTTGTGGACTTACAATATGTATCATTAAATAAGGGTATTCCCAGATCGTTTGTGCTGTTATATTGCCATGTGTATTTAGTGTGTGTGGGGGGGATTTTTATTGCATTTGCGACCAGCCAACACACAAATAAACAAAATTGTTTTGCAAAAATTTGCAAACTTTATGCGTTTTCCGTGAAACGTGTGGCATTAAAAATGCAAACATGCTGAGATATTTTTTTTTTTTTTTCGTTGTGTTTTTGGGTTTTTGTTGATTTTTGGCATGTGGCTGCATTTGTGCTATTTGTGAAACAGCGAAAGTTATTTTTGGGGTGCCAACAAATAATGTAATGCAATAGCTGAACTTGCTGAACTTGGAGCGCTTTTTGAGCAAAAATACATAATTCTATTTTTGATCTTTTGATTTATGCATTCTATTATTTATTTTTAAACAGAAATTCACGAAACTTGATCGATTTCTGTGAAATATGTCAAACTTGTTAAGAAATTTACAACAATTTTACATTTTTATTGGGGTTTAATTTATTGCTTTTTCTGTCTGTAAATATTGTTGCAATAATTGAGTTGAATTCCTGAATTTTGGCACAATTCCTCGTTCAGAAGTTTCCCGCATAAATTTGTGTATTGAAAGTGTTTTAGTTTTCAGAATTGCTTAATCTTAACGCTTAATTCTTGTAAATCATTAAGCACGCTTTGTGAAACATCACATTCCCTTGCCCCATGCGACTGTTATGTTAATCATGCGTAAATCACGCATACGACACGTGAATTTGAATTTGAAGGCGATTCGCATTATCACTAATACGTCACGTTGTACGCACGAAATATACATGCGATCAGCTTCGTGCCCTGTGTACCCGTATTAAGTTACACATGACGCGTTGATCAAAAGAAAGCAGCGACGTCGAGCGAAACCAAACCACTTGTGAAATTGTCTGTGTGTGTGTGTGTGTGTTCGGCCTTTGTTTTTCCTCTCACTATAGACACTGTGCAAGGCATTCCCCCCCACCACACACACACACACACACACTGTTCTGTGTGTGTTTATCTGCATGTGCCGTTAATGTAAACAGTAGCTAGTTGCACACACACACACACACATGCCACAAACTGCACATCGATACACCCACAAGCAAATACCAAACTATGATCTATCTCTATCTCTGTCACTCTCGGTTGGGCGTCTGGTCCATAGATATTTAACTGACCGCACGCGCAGCCTTTGATCGCCATATGCAAGACGTCAACGTTTTGCCCATGAGAGCAACTTGAGATGCGCCACCGATAGATAAATTGTCTGCGTTCGTGGATCGCATTTTTTTTTCGTTTTCGCTCCAATTTTAGATATTTGTTTTGTCCTCCTTATTGTCGGATATTGCAATATCTCACTTTCACTCACAAATCATCGCATTCGCTCTCTCTCTCTCTCTCTCTCTCTCTCTCTCTCTCTCTCTCTCTCACTCTCTCTTTCTCTCCATCTGATTGTGTGCTCTGTGTGTGTGTGGGATCTTGTTTATGCGAATTCCATGTTATTTGTTCTCGTAATAACTGAGCGGAGGCCGTCGCCCCGACTCGACTATTTGGCTGGCATATCGTATTCTGCCAACAGCGCATGCTTGGGTCGAGGGGAATGTCTAAGGGGATGAGCAAGTGTAGCGCGTGTGCAGGTTGCTGATGTTGTATTATTTGCTGAGTGGTGTTGTAGACATTGTCTCTCTGTCTGTTCGTCTGTCTGTTCGTCTGTCTGTGTGTGGACAAGAGGAATGCTTCTTTGACCAAACCACAACTTTTTGTAAATATATATATATATATATATTCTGCAAGTTATGCATTCTTAACAATTGTGCAATTATCGCGACTTTAGACTTTGAATTTTGTTGTTCTTGAATTGCATAATATTTCTTCAAGTGCAATTACATGATTACTAGTACTTGTAACAACGAATAAATAAGTTGTAAATAAGATTTCTTGAACTGAAATAAAACTTTATAAGGTGTTTGTGTGCTTTCTTGTTTTAACTATTTTGTTGAATTGTTTTGCGGATTGCAAAAAGTTTTCATGTCTTTCGGTCTTCCTGATTGCAGATTTCTTTTATTATATGGTTTTATGGTTTTTATCTTTCCGGAGCGAGCAATTTGCACCGATCATTAAAAACTTTTTCATATCCTTACATTGCGTATGCGTAATTTTGAAAACTCGGTAGCTTAACTCCTGCAGTTTGTTTTGCCTTGTTTTTCGTGTGTGTGTGTACTTTGGTGCTTTGTCAACGTGCTTTACGGCACCAACAACAACAACAACACGCAACAACCAACCCTTTATCCTCTTTCTCACATTCGTGTGTTTTATTAGGTATTTTTTCCTGGTTTTCTGTCAAATTTATGACAGTCGTTTAAACTTGACTCATTGTTGTTGCCATTGTTTGTGGTAGTGGTTGTTGTTGTTGTTGTAGCGTGTAAACAAACGCGTTGATAGTTTGCCATTTGCTTGGAACGCACTTGCTGTTGTTATTGTTGTTGTTGCTATTTCGTTTTGGACTCTTTTTTTTTGTTTTTTCTTGCTTTTTGTTTTATTGTTATGGTTGTATTTGCAACTCTTTTGGCTTCTCCAATTTTGACGTCGATGACGACGTTCATTTATTGCTTAATTCAAAGTGAACAGATGTTGTTGTTGTTGTTGTTGTTGCTCATTTCGTCGGCCACGTGCCGCAAATAAATATTCTATTGACCCCAGGCAAATATTGACGAAAAATTTGCACGATCCGCACAACAACAACAAAAACATCGAGGCTGCTGCTGCTGCTGCTGCTGCCTTTGGGCCTTTTCATTTCATTTCATTGGCCTTTCAGCCAAGTTAGTTCACCTGAACACCGTTGAGTCTTTTGGCTTGATACACGGCCTTACAATATACCACTTGCCAAATCTCTTTCATTTCATTTCAGTCTCTTTGCTGACTTTGGCCCCCAAGCTCACAAATGACGTCAGTCGTCCGTTTGCTTTGTGGGCCATGAAATATCGATATGAGAATTGTTGTTATTTTTGGCTCTGATAACTCAGGTATTTTATCAGCACGATGGCAAAAATGTTCTTTTTTCTCTTCACTCATGCGACAAAAATAACGTCAAGCAGATAATACTGATAACCAGATGTTTGGCATATTCACAATATCAGCTTCTGTTCGAACTACAACAACACAACAACACAACAACAACAATGTCAGGCGGAAGACACGTGCCAAAGCATTGATTAGATTTGATTGGTCCATGAACTGTTCGGATTCTGATAGAGACTTCCGGTTAAAAGCAAATTTCTTATATGCAGACGAATATTCAAGCAAAGAGTTTTATTTATTGTTGTGTTAAATCTTAAAAAGGCAAAGACTCAACTTGACATACTATTTGTTAATTGACTTTGGCGTATTCTATTTTTATAATTTTTAACAATAAACTGACGTAGTTTGAGCACAAAGGTTTCTGCACAAAACAGTTGTGCAATTGAGACAAGCGTTTTATTTGCACATTAGCTAATATCAAATATTATTTGCTTCAATATTTACCCAAAACATATTACCAAAGGAGGTCATTTGTAGTTTTAGTATTCTTTCATGCAATCTGGTTAGAACTTTTTTTTATGTTTTCTTAAGAGCTCTTCTTCTGTACAGTACGTCAGGGATATATATTACTTACAGTTATGTGTTTTATACGACAATAATCGTTACATATTTTGCCATATCTTAATCAAATCACCTCCTTTATCTTTTTCTTTGTCATTTAGCTCAACAGACAAATCAAGTTATGTTTGTGTGTATATAGTATATATATATTATTATGTCAGTACAGAAATTTGGACGAAATTTAATAATCATAAAAACAAAAGCGCAGGCAAGCAAACAGACACAATGAATGACAGCAAATACATACGTACATAGATAGGTACAAGCATAATACATCAACGACAAAAAAGAAAGAAAGAAAGAACAAACGAACGAACGAACGAACGACTAAAAGAACGAAAGAGTCAACGCGGCATGACAAATGTGCGATAGCGTTAAATAATTTTTATGATGCGTTCGCCATAAAATTGTGGTGTGGGTGGGAGGGGGAGGCAATGCCAGAGCAACACACACATATTAACCCCCCTGTAGAATGAAACTGACATGTGTACACAGTGAGAAAAGATTCTTGGATGATGCAACAAAAACATTTTTAAGGCGGTGTAATATTTTTATCTACCACTTTTCGATAATCTTACTGATTTTAATCGATAAGCTGATTAATTTCTTGAAGTTGAAATTTTCTTCAATAGATATTTAACTAGAAAGTCTCACTTATTCTCTATCCACAGTGTAACACAGAGCATATTTCGCTTTCTTGTTGCTGTTTATATAGTTGATATTATTTGTTGTTGTTGTTGTTAGTTTACTATTGTTATGTTGCTGCTGCTGCCTCTAAAAATTCATATTTTATGCTGTTCGCTTGTTGACTAATCAGCGGCACGTGTTTTTTCTGCAAAAATTTTGACAATTTCCTTCTTTGCCTTTTCGCACTTCGTTTCGTATAGTTTCGTATCGCTTTTCTTGCTTTATTTACTGTTATTGTTGTTGCTGTTGTTGCTATTGCTGCTTACGTGTGCTTGACTTCAATATATATATCATGTTTTCTTTGTTTGAGCATTTTCTTGGTAGTACTTGCTTTTGTTGCTTGTGTTTTCGGCTTGCTTTGCTTTTGTGTTAAGTGCTTAATTTGTTTATCTGTTTGCTTTGAATGCTTTGAGAATGCAACCGTTGCGGAAATACGTGCAGCCCGGGCGGGCCCCCCCTCCCCCTCCCCATCATTCCCCCACCAACTTTTCAAGAACAGCTATGTTTGTTTATCGTTTTTTAATTCAGCGCATATTTTTGCCATTTAAGTTTTTGTAAATCCCCGCTGACAACAACAACAAACAACAACAACAACAAAAACTATACAAATATTTTTGGGCTTAGAATATAGACGAAAAGAGTATTAAGACTATAAGGTCGTATTGATGGAATGTATGAACTAAGACTTTGGAACTACAACTAACTTCCGGCAATGATAAGGGGAAGCGTCATTGTCATTTTGTATATATTGCGTATACGCCCAGGTTGCCATATCAGAGATTGTTAGTGAAAGTGGAAATGATTCTGGCCATTCCGATATCAGATAGAAAATAAACAATTATTTAACACATCAAACTTTTTTCTTCTAGCATTTTTTTTTTTGTGTCAAGGTTTCAATTAAGTAACAAATATTCATTGCAGCTTTTATCAACACAATATAAAAAGTTGAGTGAATAATTAATAATTACATTGCACAGCCTTGGGGCTAAATTATTTATTGCTCGATGCTTTAATGTCGATGATAATTATTTTAATCTGATTTTGGCATTTATTTAACCATGATTTAAGCACAGCCAATGGCATTTTTTTATTTTCTGCTACAATAATACAGCACATAATAAATAAAAAACTATTAAAATTATCGACACGAGCTTGAAATTGAAACTATTATGTTTATTTATGCTTTTTTTGTTGTTTGTTGTTCGTTGTTGTTGTTGTTGTTGTTATTGTTTTGTTTGTTTGCTTGTGCCATTAACTACGACTATTATTGTAATCGCTGCCAACCATCCTGCAATTGTCCACTCAATTTGTTGGTACTGCTTTTTATGGCTATATATACATACGTTTGCCCGATAATAACTGAAGCCAAACTAACTGCGCTTTAAATGACAGCTAAAAGCTAACGGCTTGTCACATATCTGTTTATATATAGTACATATATGTGTGTATATGTTTGTGTATCGTACTATTCCCCAAATAATACGTAAATTGAATTTAAATTGCTGTTGTTGTTGCTGTTGTTGTTGTTATTGGGGGCAAATTGTAAATTGATATGACTGCCATATGAACAACAATCGCAATCATCATCTACAAGTACAACAATGGATACAACAATGAACATTTTCGAGCTGGGAGCAGCAACGGATTTCGCGTAATTGGCGCAATTTTGTGAACTGCGGATGGGATTGGATATATATATATATATATATGTATGTATGTATGTATGTTTGAGTGTGTGAATACTTACTTATGTTTGTCATGTACGTACGTAAGTATGTGAGTATGTGAATGCATTTGGACATGACACGGCTGCCGGCACTCGCAATTGAAATCTCTCACAAATGATGGCAATGACACACTAAATTGTGACAACAACAATGACAATAGAACCGCAATCAAATTGTATCCACATAAGCGCCACAAAAATAAAAAAAAAAACAACTACTACAACAAATACCAAATAATTGCTTTATAACGAAATTTCAATACACTAATTATGTTATTTTTCTATTTAAGTATTCAAATTAAAGCCATAAATTATTAAAATATTAAAAAAAATAAAGTTTTGTCTAGAAAGAGTAAGATATTAATAACCATAAGTTATTATTTTACTATAGTATAATGTAAATATAATAAATTTATTAAAATTCGGATAAACTAAGCTTAGTTATGACAGAATTTAATATTATTAACTCTTGCATGTTTGAAAGAAATCAAACACTTAACGTTGTCAAAAGTATTAAATATAAATAAAGTGCATTAAATTGAATTTTATGAACTTCGTTTACAAGCTCATAACTTGGTCTATAAAAAAGTAAATAGTTGTCCATTTGGACACGCCGAAAAGGCAACACAACAGTGATTGGTAATTGTCACATACACAAGAGTATCAATCGTAACTTAACTACTCATTTATGAACATGTATCTATGCTTATACAAATCCCACACACACATAACGCACCCACATTGAAACTTACATATAGATGTGTGTGTGTGTGTATGTGTAAAGTTGTAATGGGCGCACATGAGCAGCAGCTGTGCCACTATAGATAGATAGTAATAGACAACAACAGATACACATAGATAGTTTCAGATTGTCAGATAGAGATACAAGTACAACAACGACGACGACATGCCACAATAGCCGGGGCACATTTGCACTTTGTCCATAAATGGCAATGCCAATCGACGACGGCAACGCCAACGCCAACGCCAAAGCCAAAGCCAAAAAACGCTTACTACTACGATGAAGCTTGAAGCTTTCATTCATAAAATCGCAAAAAGGAAGCAGCGACGCGAACAGAGCGACGACGCTAGCCGCAGCAGCGACTGCGACACATGCCCAAATTTGTGGCATCCGCTGTTGCCCGTCGTCGCTGTTGTTGTTGTTGATTCGTGAGCGGGCGATTAGACAGCAAACGGCAAAAATTGTGAATGTATGGCGACCTTATTTCCCATCAAACACACACACACACACACACAGAGAGTCGCACACTCACGTTGAAATGCTAATTAATATTTTGGTTTTGTTTGTCGCCGCTGTTTGGTTTTTTTTTTGTGAATGAGACCAGACCCGGCCACCGGGGTCCATTCATCATCAGCCAGTCCAGCGTACATCACAGCGACGAGCCATTCACAACAACACCAATAACAGCAACAACAACAAAACGTTGACAGGTCCGGAACTGGGCGCTTTGCTGCGGTTTGTCGTAACAAACGATGCGATCAGTGGCAGAGACAGCGGCAGCGGCAGCGGCTGCGATCAGCAGACGAAAGCAGATTAGATCAAAGGCAAAGGTCAGTTATTTTTTCATTCAAGCCTTCACTTACATGCGACCCACAAAGATCAAGAGAAGCATTATAGTATATAGAAGCATTGCACATTGAAAAGAAATTTGCAAATGTATATCTTGATATTTTAATATTATAACTTGGTACTTCAACGTTATAACGTTCATTGTTAAATCTTTCAAACTGACATATTTTCCAGCATTTTCAGATAGTTTTCTTTTAGCTACCTGTTCACGAATCTTTATAGTTATAAGTCTAAGATTGTAACCTTCCGCTAAGTGTAAAAATGTTTAGCTTCATTTTACACTTAATGTGAATAATAAATACTTATCAAACAGAACCTTAGTTTATTTATTACAAATTCGAATGTAAAGATTCAAACAGATAATAGCAGGCCTTGAGTCAAGCTGGAAGGCTTTTAGCAACCTAATGTTTGGATTCTAACTGATTATATGGAAGGTCTTGCGTTAAGCTGTAAAGCAATTTACTAAATATTTCATTTTTATGAATGGTATATTGAGATGAGTATTTTATTTCAGTGTATTTAAATGTATATACATATCTTTAGGCACTGAAACTGATCGTTACGACAACAATTTGGCAACAAATTCCTGTCATTCCGCAAACACTAATGTTAAAGCCAAAAACGCTTTTGGCCGTTTATCGATAGTTGTTGTTGTTTTGTTGATACCAAATTTATTCAGCTGGCTGGCGGCTATCGATCTTCGTTGAGCATTTTTGGCTCATTAATGGAACCCATTTACGACTGTCCCAGCTTCAGCTGTAAAGATTGATGACAGTGTTGTAAGTGGTTATATTTTGTTTCTTTCTATTTTTTGCTGAGCTTTAATGAATGACCAAAGTGGAATGGCTTTTAGAGACACGTGCAAATGGAATGACCTGGTAAAAGTGGTTCATTGAATAATCTGTTTACAAAATAAGCATAGAAAACATTTTCAAAGATCAGCAACTTTGAGTTCAAGTAAAATTCATCTTGAAGTGCTTAAAACATCAAAGCTTAAACTTGCGTTCGCTCTCTCTCTCTCACTCTCTCTCTCACTCTTTCTCTTTGTGTGCTAGTAAAGACGCATAAATTACAATTAAGACATTACGTTTTTAGGATATGTGCAATATTCATATAAACATTTGAATACGTACGTTTGGCTATGTTGCCGGTAGACACATGTTGCAAGAATTTGTCTGGCAATCCATACGGTAATAATAACGTTTTAATCAATTAACTATTGTCCTCCCCACCCTCCTCTTGAAATAAGTAATTCAAATAAGCTCAAGAAATTTGCAAAACATTCAATTTATTTAAAAAATATATTACCACATCTTATAATGTGGGCAAATGAGCACCCTGGGGCTGGAAACCGTTCTCATCAGCAACATAGTTGACAGAGTAGGTCACACCATCAGGGCCAACATGAGAGTATGATCCCTTAACGGAAATAGACTCATGATCAGATCCAGCATTATCGAGATGTCCTGATGCTTCTTCTTTGATACCATTCGATGTCTCATGGCTGCAGCGAGATTAACAAAAGGCAATCGTTAAGCAAATGTTTGTCACTCTTTCCTTATTATGATGATGATGATGATTATTACTTACATGTATTTGAAGCTTTCAGGGCCGACTTCGGAGTCTTGATGGAGAGTTTCTGCATTCTTATCATCGGTGGGTGCAGCCAAGGCGATGGCGAAGAGGGCAACGAAAACGATCAGGAATTTCATGGTGAAATATTGTGTAGTGCGTTTGAGGAATCAAAGTTAACTATACTATCCTCAGCAGATCAGTGTCGTATTTATATCAAAATTTTAGAAGAATTGCTATTCGGCCAAAACAAGTTTGTGTGAACGACTACTAAATGTGGCACTTATTAAAATATTTGAAAAATTAAAAACACGTTATAATTTAAGTTTTATTATAATTAGCAATGGATTAAATACGTCACAAGGCGAGTCGCGCAGACTAAAACAAACTCAAATTCAGCAAATAAATTACACATTTTTCGTATATTAACTATATAATGATATTGATATGCATAATCGAATTGGTATACGAAATTCAATTATAAGCGATTAGATTCTTGACCCTTCGCAAATCCGTTTTTATGTAAGTTAAAATATAATTTTATGATATGTCAGCTTTGAAGCGTTATAGTGAACTTAAAGTTCGACTTGATTTAATATTTGTATAACAAAAATGCTTAAACAAAGGAAATGACATAACTTAATATTATTCAAAAGTTTATAGGGCGAAACTGGCTGATAGATTTAATTTTCAATACGAATTGTTATTTGTTTGCATTTTTTGCTAGCCAATTAACAAGTTTGGTAAGTGATCGAACACACTATCGCTTTCAATATATATATATATATATGCATATGTTGTTGTTGTTGTTGATAAGCAGACGCGTTTAGCCTGCCGGTTAGCAACCCGCATACACGCTGCCCGATCTTGACCAGATTCAAGCCAAAAATCCAAATCTAGACCCGCCAAGGGGTTGGCTTTGCTAATAGCTGTTTGACTTGTCTGCCGCATCTTCGATTTTTGTAGTTCAAGTTTATCTTGCTTTGTTTTTTTTTTCATTGATTTTTTTTTGCATCAGTTGATAATAAGTTCAAACATAAGCTCAAATCTTATTATTAACATGACATTTAAAAGCAGTTTTGTTTAATTTATTTTATTTATTCATGAATCCTTGAAATCATTTATTTATATATTTAAACGAAACGATACCAAAAATAATAAAAAAAACGATTTGAACTTAACACAACAAGAAGAATGGCAAACAATATCAATAATCAAAATATTGCATGAATAGTTAATTGCATATTTGCCTTGCATTGTTGTGCGGCAAGACTTTTCTTGGCGAGGGTTATATTCTTGTTGCTAATTGAGTTTTTTTTATCGGTTGCACTTACGCAATGCTTTTCCAGACACAAAACAACAAACTAAAACATTGCAGCATGGCTAGAACGAAAAGCCGAGAATACTCGTCAAGATATTCAATGAAATGCTTAGCATTTATAGATTTAACTTAACATTCAAGTCTTCTCTGAAAACCTTTTCAAGAAATATCTTTTCTATCTCAAAGTTAACTAACTCCTCACTCAAAACTATGATTCAAAACTCAAGTGTACTTTGCCAAACATTTAATTTTTTTTTAAAAATCTCATCTAAGACTAAGGCAACGGAAAAACCGTTCTCATCAGCAATATAGTTGAGAGTGTAGGTCTGACCATCAGGGGCAACTCAAGAGCATGATCCCTCAACGGAGATGCCCTCATTTTCAGTTACAGGATTTTGGAGTTCTCCTGTTTCTTCTGCTTTGATACCATTCAATGATTACTTACGCGTATTTGAAGCTTTCAGGGCCAAAAATACGTGTATATCAAAATCTTAGAAGAGTTGCTATTCGGCTTGAACAAGTTTGTGTGAACGACTACTTAATGTGGCTTTTAATAATATGGAAAAAAATAAACTTTTCTATACTTATAAAGTCGCAAAGGTCATCAATTGAAGCTTTTACACTTTTGTTCAACTTGTCTTTGACTCTATATATTTTCTACTATATTTGTAGAACTAATCTTTGACTCTATATATTTTCCAAACAATTTCACGACAACATTTTAGTAACCATTTAAATGGCTCTCAAAAGAATAAAGCGTGAGTTTTTATGTTTTATCAAAGTACAAAAAATACCAAAATACTAAAAAATTCTTGAAATTTTTGCGCGTTGACAAAAAAAAAAGAAAAAAAAAGAAAGTGTTGTAACGCGTTGCGTTTCGAGTATTTATAGGAAAATATGTGTAAATATGTGTGTCTACAAGTCTTTTAATGTTTGTTTGTCTACATTTTACAACAGCAACAACAAAATGCAAACAGAAGAAAAACTTGTTGCTGCCGATGGTTGGACGTTTGTTGTTGTTGTTGCTGTTATGGTCTTGAATGCATAGCAAAGTGAGAAACCGGCGCAA
The DNA here is from genome assembly GCA_035044465.1 of Scaptomyza tumidula. Classification (NCBI taxonomy): domain Eukaryota; kingdom Metazoa; phylum Arthropoda; class Insecta; order Diptera; family Drosophilidae; genus Scaptomyza; species Scaptomyza tumidula. The sequence goes on along the minus strand of JAWNNW010000442.1, from coordinate 7,566,389 downwards.
AGCAGAACGCGCCGGAAAATGCACTCAACTCTGGCTACTCTGGCCACGAGCAGGAATCAATGGGCCGGGCAACACCTTTCAGTCACCTTCCAGCTGAAACCAACTGCCAGCTTCTCAGTCAGTCTTTACTTTCCTCATCGTTGGCAACTTGTTTGCATTTGGCCAGGCCAATATTCAATAGCTGCTCTTTTTATACATTTTTATACATATATATATATTTTGTGGTTCGGCTTTGGATTCTGTATGTCTGTTTGGCTGTCTGTGTTTGTCAACTGCCTTGCGGAACCGGTCTGCTGTCCGCATTTGTTGCGTTTGTGTGTGTTCGCATTCGCATTCGCGTTCGCGTTTGCGTCCGCGTCTCATGTGTCCACGTGTCTGTGCGTCCGCTTGCGACATTTGTATGCCATTCACATTCCACGGCCGCTGACTCACGAGTGCCGGCGTTGCCTCCAACTCTCTGCCACTGCGCCACCAAACCAACCAGACTCTCACTCTGTTTGTCTGTCTGTCTGTGTGTGTGTGTGTGTGTGTGTGTGTGTGTGTGTGACTCTCTGATTCTCTCAATGCATTGCATCCACACTGACGTCCGCCGGCCACATGCATATCCGCCACTCATGTTGCAGGCGGTACTTCGTTGTCCGCCTACCCAACACCATTCAAAAACGGTTGCTACTCCACAGTGTGCCATATAAAATATTTATAGTGCGTATGTGGAATTCGATAGTAGAAGTTTGAATATGTTTTTTAGTGGTAAATACACATATTGACAGTAGAATAGCATTTAATCAAGAATGGATATATGAATATTTGAACAAAAACATTTTCTTGGAATAGTTGTTGAACTCAAGCCAAAGTTGCATTTGTTAAAAGTGCTTTAAAAGTTCAGCAAACATTTTAAACAGTCTTAAATATAAAATATTTGAAAGTTTTCATTACATTTTTTTGAATTTTTCCTCGTCTATATGGTATTTTGATTTTTTCAATAAACTTTCAACCACTGTGCAGCAGTTGTTTGCTTGTTGTTCATTCGTTGCATTTTATTTGTTCCGTTTTCCGTGCCGCAGTTGTTTTCGTTCAATGTTGTTGCTGTTGTCAATGCTGTTGCCCGTTTTGCTGTTGTTTTTCTGCTCTCAACCGGATGTTGTGGGAATTTTTGCATTCAGTCGAGTTGCGAGTATAAACTTGTTATTATTATTATTATTATTATGAACTTTTGTTGTTGTTTTTGTTGTTTTCGCTACTGCTGCTACGGCTGCTACGGCTGCTGCTGCTGCTGCTGCTGTTTGCATTATTAACTGTCATACGCGTTCGCTTAAATGCTTATTTTGTAATAATAAAATGTCATATGTGACAGCAGCGAGCGCCGCCCCCAGACAAACAGACGCAAAGTACAAACACACACACACACACATACACAGAGGCACAGAGACGACTTAACTTAGTTATCAAAATTGTGGTTGTTGTTGTTGTTGCTGGCATTTCCTTTTGCTCAACGTATAAGTTGTTGTTGCCGGCGCGAAATTTAATGACAGGCGTACGCCTTTTTTTTCGCACATGCCACAATTTCTATATATGCAGTCGACCCCTTTTTTAGCTACTGCTATTCTTGTTGTTGTTGTTGCTTTTGCTGTAGATATATATGCAATAAGTAGAAAAGTTGAACGCTATGCGTGCTCAAAGTCAATTTGCAAGATATTTTCCTGGCTCAACAACGAGAACAAAACTGTGTGTACTCTACGTATACTTAATAATTTGTGTGTGTGTTTTTTTTTTTTTTGTGGTCTCCTTGCCGCGAGTTTTTTGGCAATGTTTTTTGTTTTTTTTTTTTGAAGGGGTTGAGAGGTTCACCCAGCAACACGGAATCCTTGTGCCGGGTTTTGTTTGTTTTCGTTACGCTCGCTTGCCTGCCACAAAGTGCCACAAAGTGCTGCCCATTTTCAGTTGCATTTTACCATTTAACCTAAAAAATATAATTTCTACAAGCATAGAATAAGAAAACACACACACATAAATGCTGAAAAATGTTGAAGGAAAGGCAATTGTCTGAGCGCAGCTATGAAATTATTTAAATTAACAGCTCGTTGAAGGCGAGGGTGGCAAAAAGTCAGAATAAAGTCTCCTAAAGGTGACTCAGATAGTGCAGGGAAGGGAGTGAGCCAGAGAAAAGCAGTTGGCCCGAAAGTTCAAAATTAATTATATGCTATAAAAACAATGCAAAAAGCAAAAAAAAAAAAAAATACTTACGAAACGGAAAAGAAAAATGAACTTAAGAAAAGGGATGAAAACCATAAGCCACAATTTAGCTTTAAGAACTAAAACTAATTCACTTTAAATACTTGATTCTTGGCAAAAAAAAAATAATCCATCAAAAATAATCAGAGCAAGTTAAAAGCTCATAATTTATCATGGTTCCAAAACTTTATCTAACGCACAACCAAAAAACAAAAAAAAAATTGCTACAACAAAAGTAAACACACCTTGAATGAATTAAGTATGCGAGTAAAATAGAAACGCAATAATAACAAAACAAAACAAAAAACAAAAAAAACAAACCTCATCAATTTATAGGAAACTATATTATCAAGCTTGAATGCTATGCAATTAGTGATATCATAATTTTCACATTGTTTGCCATTGAAGCAAGCAATGTCAAGTTGCGTTTGCGTTTGATGTTTTTGTTGTTGCTGTTGTTTGTTGTTGTTAGTCGCTGAACTTTGAGACTAAACAAAACTTAAAATATACTAAAAGCAACAAAGCAAAAGCGATTGCGTTTGAAACGTTGAATATTTTTTTTCTTGTTTATGTCTTAATTTTTAATGAGTTCATTTATTTTAAGTCTCATTTTGTTAAAACTTACACGAAAAAAATAATTTATTTTAAAGGCAACACATGAGCAAGCTTTGCTGCCAAAGTTCTTTTGCTGTCACACATAAATTTCAGTTTAGTTATTAATAATTTCTCACACAAAAAGACGAAGAAGAAGACAACATTGGGCAAAGTCATGATATATTAACACACACTGTTCCGGAACTGATAAGCAGCAAAAGATAGAAAGAATGAAAAGAAAAAAACCATAAAAACAACAAATGCAATGCAATTAAGATCAGCATTGTTTAAGGGCTTTAATTTGACATTTGTGAAAAGTAAAAATTAAAAAACAATTCGCCACAACGCAAATGATTTGGTCACGCGAATAATTTATTATGCGACCTGTACCGCCATCTCGTGACGACGACGACGACAACAACAAGGAGAACGACGGCGGCGTCGACGGCGGATGCGGCCAAGTGAATAGATAGATAGAGAGTAGACAGAGTAGACAGCCAGCCAGCCACCCACAACCAAAAGTCCAAACCCAAAAGAGAGACAGACTTGCCCCTTGCACCATTTGCACTTCCCAAGCCCATTTGCTGCGTCATCCTCAACTTGTCGCTTGTTGTTGTTGCTTTTCATTCATACGCGAGAGAGATAGTACGCAAGAGCCGAGCGTACTATGAGCTACAACTGGCACAACTGGCGTACTATGAGATATACGTACTATGGGATACAAAATGCGAGGCGTCGTGCATTCATTATCTGTGGGTGGGGCAACGGGTGTGGGAGTGTGGAGTAAACTGGAGTGTATGTGTGTGTGTGTGTGGGTTTGTGTGTGTTTGTTATATACCCTCCCACAATTTCTTAATGAATGAATTGAAGATAATTAATTCGCTGCCGCTGCCGCAGTCGCCGTCGACTGCATTTTGTATATCTGTGAACGGGGAATTATTTTCGTAGGATTGTTGGGAGTGAAAAGTGCTGTCCCCTATTTCCCAAAGGGGGTGGTGGTGGTGCTGGTGGTGGTTGCTTATCATGGGAGGTGGGTTGAAGCGTTGGGGGGAGGGGTGAGGTTATCGTGTGCAGCTTGGCGTGACGAGCACTGCAAAAGGGGTTTCAGTTAAGTTTTTTAAGTCCATTTTGGTCATGCAATCGGCCAAAAAAATAAAATAAAAAAAAAACTAAGTTGTTGCCTTTCGCTTTTCATGCAACACACACAAAAACAATAAACAAACAAACAAAAAAAAAGCAACAAAAAAAAAATACATAAAATTTGCTCAAACATTCCACATTTTATGAGTGTTGCTCGTGTTGCCAATTAAAAGCCAAAAGCCAAAGAAAACTAAATTCCACATTGATCGTATGCTCAATGTTCAAGTGCCCAGAAAGTACCTTATGTATCTAATAGATATATATATATATATATATATATAAATAGATAGATACAATAGTCATTTTCTTGGCGTCGCATGATTCATTCGAAGCGGCAATTAATCTCTTTTTGCCTATTAAAATGTTATTACTCAAAGTCTCTTTTTGGGGACTAGCAATGAGTATCGTACGTTTCATACTTCAGTATATATATTTTAGCTAATAATTTCTGTCGAATTTTGTTCTGTTTTTTCTTATCGCAATTAAATTAACAAAAATATTTCACTGAAACATTCCAATTTCATTTATAATCAGCTATGCGGCACGTGAACTGCCTATGAATAATTGTATATTTTGATAAGGGCTTCCCCTTTTGGCTTGCTTATTACTAATGCTGACCGACCAAATTGGACATTGAGTACAAATTTAGATCGCGATTCCAATAACTAATAATTTTATTCAAAATGTAAATCCCTTGAGCAATGATTCTATTTTAGGTGTCAACGATTGGAAATAGCTTATTTATAATGGTATTTATTATTCGTATATATTTTTATCTTTGAAATTTATTGCTATAAATATCGTTAGCTAAATTTACTATTAAATTTATATGAATAAATATATTTAAGGTCGTTAATTTATTTACTTTGGAGTTTTGCGTTCCCTTTTTTTTTAAGTATTTTACTTTTGTTATTTAAATTTTTTATATAACGATTGGACTTACCTTCTTTGTATAATTAATTGATATATTTATTACAGTAAGAACACAAATTTAAAGCTGAGAAATCGGAAAAAACATTTAAATTTAATAGATTATATATATAAATATCAAACGACCCTGTCAACATTATTGAAGCATTTTATTTGTCAAAATCGCGTAAAAAACCTTTGTTTTGTTGAATTTGTTTTTTTTTTTTTGTCGATTCATGTTCGATGAAGCACGTTTTAATAAATTTAATTGACGCTACATATTTTTGTTGTAGTTTTGGTTTGTTTATCAGTAAGCTGCATAGTTCCATTTTTAGCCACTGACGCCAATTGCAATCTACTCCAGTGAGAGCAATAAATTTTTCAAATATGTGGTGTGGTGTTGTGTGTGGTTTTTCTGTAGAATTTCGGTGAGCTCTGAACCGAGTGCGAATCGAGTGCCTCGTGGCATGGAATATGAAGTCACCGACAAAGTTAACAATGTTGTTGCTGCTGCTGCTGTTGTTGTTGTTGTTGTGTATGTTGTTGTTATTAAACAAACGATGCATGCAGCCTTTCAGATGATGATGATGATGACTCGACAGTGGAGACTGCGCTATAGTTGTGACTACGACAACTGAATTGAAATTGAATTCTCAATCGGTATCTCAATCGTAGTGAATAATAGTTGAGTGTGTTTGTGTGTGCTTGTGTGTGTGTGTGCTGACGTCATTGACGGTCATCATTGGTCGGTTGAAATGCGCAAATGTCAAAATACTCGTACGTACAATTTCAATGCAATTCCCATTTAGCTATACCCTCAAGGCGGCATCAAGCCCCATTCAAAATAGTCTATGACAAATCTAATGACGAATTATTTGGTCTTATGTATGGGTTTTTAAGCGGAACCCGCATACAAATACTTTGTATAAATAATGCTTGAAGTGTCGATAAGGCGTATGATGTGTGAAGGGATATCCCTGATTTAATGAAATGTTGCGGGTAACAAGAAACTTAATATTACGTCAAGAGTTTGGTCTTGTTTAAAATCTGCATGTGCCTCTAGTTAGTTGATAATCTACATTTGTGTGTGCGTGTGTGTGCGTGTGTGTGTGTGTGGGGCGGAGGCCTCAACTGTGACGCCAATTGGAGTCTGGTCGCGATGTCTCCGTTTATTTGTCGCAAATTCACAAATTGTTGTTCTTTCATTCTTTGTCATTAAATGGTTAGAAAGAGACAGAGCGAATGACCGCATCTGTGTCCAGCTTTGGAATTTATGGGTGTCTCGGGCACACCACAAACACACACACACCCTCTTTCTCTTGCTCTCCCACTCACTCTCACTCTCTATGAGCTAAGTGTCACGATTTCTCGTCGGTCCGTCTTTGCTTGCGTTTTTTATCTGCGCAAATATTTACGCTGAACTTTCGTGTCAATTGATGTCACATTCCTACGTCCGACCAATCCCCTATTCCCCCTCCCCATTTCTCCACCTCGCTGTGTGTGTGTGTGAAATTGTAAAGAAAAGTGTAGAATTTGTGTGCCAACTGACCCAACACTAAATCAGCTGATAATTCAACATGCGAGAGTTCAGAGAGATGAAAACGGGAATGGAAATGAAAATGGAGATGGACATGGAGACGAATGCGATGCGGGCAACATCGTCATCATCACCTACAAACAACATCATTCGATTCTTTACGTGTGTGGGCGCCGTCGATTTAGCGCTGAATGCTAAGTGAGAATCTATGAGGATGGTCTGTGTGTGTGTTTGTGTGTGGGTTGGGTTAGGTCTGTGTCTTGTTTGAACTTGGCATCAAATTGGCTAAAACATATTGTGGGTTTTATATATTTAGCCAATGGCATTACCATTAGACAAGGTTTGCAACAAAAAATTGTGCTCCTCATGGGAAACTGTTGTAGATGGGACATTGGGGCTAAGCAACACTTGAACTGTGATAGTTGATGCAAAAAAGAATTGCAATTCGAAATTGTTGTTTAAATGTATTGATAAAGAACTAATATATTGAAAGTTTAACCACTAATAATAAATAATCAAGCAAAGGTTAAATCAAACCAAAGCAGACGTCAAAAGTTACAAAAAAATATTTCTTTCAGTTAAAAAATTATCTAAAATTTTTCTTTTTAAACTTAAAACAAAAATTATCCCAAAAAAAATCATTACCCATTTTTTTTTGCATTTATAAGCAAAACAAAATTTTTTTAAGAGTTTTTCTTATAACTTAAAGATAGAAAATTATTAAATTACTCTAGTTTTAACGTAAAAAACTCAAAAATATTTTCTTTACATACTTTTATGTACATTTACGTTGTTTATTATTATTCTCATTTTATTTTAGCTCAAATATTATATTTTAAACATTTCTTAGTCAAAATAAGTGCTAAATCTCAAGCATTGAGTGCTCTGGTGTCAACGTATAATATTTTAAACTTTTAAACTTGAACTCAACACCTTTATAACAAAAGCTTGATTCTATTTTCATGCTGTTAACTTTAAGCTTTTGTCTAAACTTTGGCAATTTGATGCTAACAAAAAACAAGAATAAAGTTGAAATTAAATTTGTAGCTAATTTTATTGGTTTAGTGTCGACAGTCTGCCCCCGACCCTTTGCTGCCGACCAGCATTATTTGGCCAACCATAGTGTTGACAGGCGACAGCAGCAGACACAAACAACGACAGCTAACAACAACGGCAACCACAACAATAACAACAACAACAGCACTTACAACATCATGATAAACTCCATTTAAACAATTATTAGTTAAATTAACTGTTAATTTCAATAAACGGCTAAAACTCTACTGAAACTCAACACTGATGAAACTTCCCGCCTGATGACGATGTCGATGTCGATGTTTGATGGGCATGTTAAATTGTTGATTCTAAAGAGGGGGGGATAAGAGTGTGTGTGCTGGTCGGTTGTGTTTGACCAGGGTCAGCACTAAAACCGAAACGCATTATTAATGCGATTATTGTACAATGCCAAAAACTGAATTTCTAGTCAACGAGGCGTCACTATAAATATGCCCAAAAACACACACAGACAGGCGGGGAGACGCGGAAACCAAAAAAAGCCGCTTTCATATATATCCATATCCCGCATAAATCGACAGCGGCGACTGCGGTTGCATGTTGTGGTTTGGGTAAGGCGTAACCATTATAATCATCATCATCCTCATCATCATAATCATCATAATCATGAACAGCATCAACATGAAAATGAACATAACCATAACATAACCCGGCGCAATGGGCACCGGAATCGATGTATAAAGTATTTTTGGTGTTTCCGAGGCAAATTGCACTGGAATACTAATTTACAGATACAAATTGACGAAGCAAACTCTGGCAGAGGGGGTTGATGTGGTTCTTTGCTAGTGAAATTTTCGTTTTCCCTACGTGTATGTATGTGTGTGTGTTGAAAATTCGAAAATTACGTGACTGCATTCGCCAAAGAAAGGCTAACAGAGAGCGAGGGAGAGAGAGAGGCCAAAGAATTGTTGGAATGTAGAAATTGGGCTGACGACTGAGTTGAATTTTAAATGACGAACGATCTGACAGTGACGAAAAGAGTGTGTGAGAGAGAAAGAGTGGTGGCGAAAGAGAGGGGGGCAACTATTTGGAGTAACGGAACGGGAAGGTAAAGAACTTCAGAGACGTTCTAATGCAAATAAGTCCAAAAAGGGTGATGGCACGCAAGCCTTGACCAGTAAGGCACAAAGTATTGAGTGTTGAGTGTGGGTGTTTTGCTGGTTATGGGTCTGTGAATCCTGCGTGCCTTCAGTGTAGAGCAGGGAAAGTGTTGAAGGGGGGTGGGGGATGGGGGATGGGGGATATGCGGAAGTAGACGGAAGTCTCGAAAGAGTCCGGCAAACACACGAAAATAAATCAACAACACAAAACAACATTTGGGCAATAATGTTGTTAATTTTTTAAGTTGATAATCAACAAAGGGTGTCAGCAGTGACAGTGCACTGAGCGAAATTAAAGACAAACCAACCCAGAGCTCCAAAAGAGCAATAAGTAAAAGAAGTGAAGGGTTGGTTAAAGGTTTCGTAAGGGAAAGTATAGTTATAATCATCACAGTTTGTAAGATATAAATATAAATTCTCTTGCACTTTTGGTTGACATGAGGAGTAGCACTTTTTTCTTACAGTGCATGCTAGCACATACACTTTGGTATTTGATGCACTGCGACAGTGTTTCGTTTTGCCTTTTCATGTTCTCAAATACGTATTTCTATTTTCTTTGCTAACGCTTTGTAATGGCCTTCATTTGCCTACAAATTGTTTGACACTTTTTTTTCTTTGGGTTTTTTGGCCCGTTCTTCCGAAATGTTTTTGGGGGGGTATCAAAGGGCTTTGTTTTTCGTGCGTGCATTCGAAATGGGCCATGTTACAAATTTCTACTTTGCATGTGGATGGGTTAGTAACAGGAGTAGTAGCAAGAGTAGGGGATGGGGGGAAAGACTGGAACAAACAACAAACTGGACAGCGAGTAAGCTTAATGGAGTTGTAATGAGTGTGAAAATTAATGTCGTCACATTACTCACGCACCCAAAAACAACAAAAAACAACAAAAAAACGCAACACCCTTTCCCAACCAACAAAACAAAAGGTGAGTGATGGCAGTCAAGGCAGTCAGTCAGTCAGTCAGTTATAGGGTTGTAGGGTTGCTAGCGCGGGTAACGCGCGCGGGTCAACGGGGTTGTGCTAATATTTGTGCTGAACTTAACTGAACTGAAATTGAAGCAGCCGTAATCAATTTGTGTGAGGCCACGCCAAGTGCCACCGAAAGGGATGTCCCCGTTCTTGTTTTTTTCTGTTGGTTTGTTTTTGTTTTTTTCCTTTAAGCATCTGAGTCATGGTGTCGCAGTTACAGATTAGATACGAGGCACAGTAAAAGATTATTGTATTCAAAACCAAAACAGAAAGAAAACACACTATACAAATGTGCATAATGCTGCGGAGTGATGGGATTCCCAAGCATAGGATGAAAGATTATATGAGGAAGTTTGTTTATGGCTTAAACATGAAGATTATAGTTTTCACTCTTAAATCTTTCAGAGTAATGTTTTTTTCATAAAATTTCCTTAAAAATACTAAAAACAGTGTAATTTTTCTAGGCGTTCATTTTGATGAATATTCAATCAAGAAGACAAAAGCTGCTTTAAATGTTTGGCCACCTTTGAAATTACATCGATTTGATAAGAATTTTTAACTTATCATAACAGTTGGACTCTATCCAAGCAAGTGTATAATAATTATTTGTTGCTTTGTCTAGGTCAAATAAGTTTAAGCTTTATTATTGTTTTCTGCTCTAAAGTTAAGTATCTTTTGGTATATTCCGTTCTGATGTTAGATACGAATACAGTAGGGTTAGTCATGTGGGTAAATTCACGTCTTCGTCTTTCTCAAAATGTGGTTCCAAACAAAACAAGTTTGATTTATGTGCACGCGCAATTTCGTAGATCTATGCAGCGTAGCAGAGAGAGAGAGAGGGAGCGAGAGGGAGCGACAGTTAAAAGATACTAGACATGCATAAATATTTGTATACACATATATTTTTTGGGGTTGTTATAAATCACAGCCAAGAGCAGCAGCAGACAACAGTAGGAGTAACAGTAGTCGACGCAGTAGTAGTTAGTAGTCGATGCAGATGAAGATACCGATATATATATACTATATGTATATACGAACACTTAAGTGGCCAAGTCGCTTGAGAGTAGTGGAAGTATCTGTGAGATACGCTGCGATTACGTTGCGGTAAGGCGAACGTTGTAATTACCTTGCCTTGCCTTGCCTTGTTGTTCATCATGAAAGCGATTTTGAAAATATTTACCAATGTCTGCAACAACTGTCACGTTGATTCATTCCAAATTCTGCGAATTTCAAGGTGTTCACTGTCGTTGATTGTTTTGTTATTGTTTGTTTGCCTCCGGTAATCACTCATTTCAGTTAATGTTGTTGTTGTTGTTGCTGCGATTTAAGTTTTATGATATGATGAAAATGGAAACGAGCCGCGAACCATTTTATAAATATAAACTGCATGCCATGGTTAAAATAGAATTGCTTGCCAACAAACAACAACAACAAAAAAACGCAACAATAATAATAATGACAGTAACAAAAACAACATGCAATACTATATCACTCTAAGTGTTGTTGTTGTTGTTGTAGTTTTTGTTGTCATTTCACGTAATGAGTATTTTTGCAAATTTTCAACCCACACGCGACACACTCAAAAGTCAACGACGTCAACAAAATCAACTTCATCATAATGATGATAACAAAACAACAACAAAAACATACTCATCATTATCATTTTTCATTGTTTATTGTGTTGAACCTGCACACGCTCGAGATACTCTTAACTATTTTTATAACCATTCAACGAATTGCCATTTTTAACTTGCACTTTGTGTCTGTCTGTGTGTGTGTTGTTGTGTTTGTGTGCTGCATTCGAAAATAGCTTCAAGTTCGAAGACGTGGCTAAAAATATTTTAAAACACAAGCAAACGAACCCAACTGTTTATACATAATTGCACAACAACAACACACATACAAAAGTGTTTTTGTGTTAATGAGTCGAGTTTTTTTGTTGTTGTTGTTGTTGTTTATTTATATTTGTATTTTGGGTCCCCCAGAGAGCTATAGAGATATTATTCATTGGAACAATAACCTGATGTAGCCGCACGAGCTTGGACAAGTTCGTGTTCTATAAATACACATATAAATAGTTGAAGTTGAAGAACTTTTAACACAAAATTTGAATTACTAATTGCTTGAACATGCAGTTTTTATGAATTTCATTAAGCGTGTCGTGGTTGTTTTTTTCAATTACTTCTTCGTTGGCTCTTTTAATAATAATAATGACTAAATATTCATTTAACTGGGAATAATTTTTTTTACACTCGCTTTAACTATAAAAAATCAATCTCGTTTGATTAACTTAATGTCATTTGTGATGATGTGTGTGTGTGTTTAAAATACACACACATAAAAGGAAGACAAATATTGAATAGTAGTAGTTTTCATATATAGAAATTTATTGTTTATGTTTATTTATTTTTAATTTGGCTTTGATCATTTCAATGATTTGCATTTTTCCGAATGAATATAGTGAATACACACACACGCACAGCTATAGTTTGTTTATTGCGTATTTGTACAATTTGTTGTCGACAAACAGACGTTCAGACTATACATATATATATAGATACATATTATTTTATATAGTAGCCACGATATGTATCGATGTGTGCGTGTTATTCAATTTTTAGTGATGATGCGCAAAACAACAAAACAAATTTGTTAAAAACTAAAAATATACATTTATAAAACACAAGATAGAAAGAAAAAAAAAATCAGTAAATATAGCTAGCTATATACATACATTGTAGTATGAGATACATTTGAGATAGATAAATTTGCCTATGGCAATTGTTGCACAATCAACTTTTTGGCTTCAAGTTTATTTGGCTCGTCTCGTGATTTCACCTTGTTGTGCGACAAAGCACAAAGAACCCATAGAACCAAAAAACAAGAACAGACAAACAACGACAACAAAACCAACCTATAGCGAAATTGTAAACAAATGTTGACAAAAGTCAAACATTGCGGACCACAATCATGGCCAGAATCCGCACTTCTTTGTTCGTATGTGTATGTGTGTGCGTGTGTGTGTTACGCATATCTTCCGGGCACTTAGTTTCGCTTACCAAAATGACCAAAATAAAGCCACAGAATAAAATGTCCAAAACCCCTAAAGCGGAAGTGCCACTAATTTCAATATGGCCGCTACCCCGTGACGTTTAACACAATTGCTGACACAATTTCCGAGATTTATTGCTAGCACGCACACACACTCACACACACACATACACACTAACCACATTGCGATACCCACAGAACATGGCGGCATTTTTGGTGGTTGGCAAAAGGAATTGCTCTACCTTCTATCCCTCCGCTAACTTTAGCCCAACACCCCCGACAAAAAAAGAGGGGTCCCAAAAATAAATCAAATGAAATCGATGATTTTCCTTTTACCGTTATATTATGTCATGTTTTTCCGGCAGTCTGTGGTACACAAATGTGTCAACAAGGGTTACCTCCAAAATCGTATTGCATTCGATTGGATTGGGTTTTGGTTTGGTTTTGGTAGAGGTTTTCGGTTGAGGGAGTGTTTCATAGTCGTAGTAGTAGTATCTATGGCATAAGTATCCGCTCATTCCACCAACTTATACTCTTATTGATATCACATCGACACAAAAGTGGCTTGAAGGCAAAAACTCATCTGCATTTTTGGCTCAGTTGTAGAACTTCATAAATGATGCGGAAGTTAAACAAAAAGTGAAGAAAGACAGAGAAGGAGAAAGAGAGAGGGAGAGTGAGAGACGTGAAGAAGACGTGTTGCCTTGGTTTGGATATTCTGATTGTTACAGCCACGCCTCCCTACCACTCCTCCCCTCACACGGTCTGCCTCGTTGTAGTAGCAGTTGAAAATTTTCATTTGCCTGTCACAAGATGACAAATGAATTTTGAAATAAGCGCTCGTATCCGTTTGATTGTTTGTTTTTTTGGGTTTTCCAGTCTTTGTCTCCCGTTCTCTCTATCTCTCTCTCTCTCTTGCTTTAATCCCCGGACTCTCCGATTACCTCCTCGCTGAACCTTTCATTGTGATTGCTGGCAGTCATAGACGAAACTTGTGCTGCTGCTGTTGCTGCATCTGTGAGTACCTAACTATGTGCATGGCAAAGTAGTATAGTATAGTAGTATGATAAAGTAGAGTATACAAAGTGTGTGTGTGTGTGGGTTGGACTTGGGTTTGAGACTGGTGTCAATGATTGGCATTGAGCAGAAAGTTAAATTGATTTCAATGCAGCGTAGCAATTGAAAAGCGCAGCGTTCGATGAATGCGCCTGACATTTGCATATCGAACGGCAATTTACCGTGCCACTTGACAGACTGACAGAAAGACAGACAGTCAGACAGTCAGACAGCCAGACACCCAGACACATGCAGGGTAAGTAAGGGTAGACAAAGATTCAGATATGCTACAAGATAGTGGGACGTAGAACACATCTATATCTTAAACGTTTTAAGTGCTTTAATTCAGATTGCGATTAATCTGTCAGAATCTGGTTATAAAAGTATTATAGCTTTGTTATGATTAAATTCATACTTGCAACAAGAAAAATTATTATTAAAACTACCAAAAAAGTCAACTGATTTGGTTAAATATATCCATTATCACACACATATTATATTCATTACCAAAAATACGACCCAACTTTAATAATAAAGTTGAATCTGTTTAGTTTTTTTTTATCGTGCTTAAACCGTAGGTTAATTGGTTCTTGGAAATGCTCAAATCATGCATCGTGCACCCGCTGCGCTGTGCAACATTTTGTGGCACACACACAGCGTGTGTGCGCTACCTTCCCGTAATTTGTTTGGGCAGGACTTTGGTGCCAGGATTTCCTTGTAATCGACTGAAAATTGAATGGAATGTTTGTTGCAAATAATTGCAATTGACTTCATTTTCATAATTTTACACAAATAAGTTTTTTATGACCCAATTATGGCGACTTCCGTTTGCATTTGCCTGCGAAACCAAAATCCAATCCATGGACATTTTTGTGCCATGTCGATATAAGGTTGCAACATGCCGACGAGCACTTAATTCGTTTGCATATTTCTCACTAGCGCCCCTCTTTTGCTTTCTCATCCGCCTTGTTGCAACCAGCCAGGTTCAGGTTGTTTGTTAAAAAAACATGTGAGAACAGGGCAGCAACAGGACTTCCTTCCCTACTTTCCGCTTAGCTCGAATTGCAGAAAAGTTTCGGCTAATAGCCAACGTTTGCTTCTCTCTCTCTCTGTTTGGGTCTTGGCTGACTGCCGGGCGCCTGGCGTGAATTTTCACCATGTCAATTTTACTTGCTGGCCGTTTTCATATATATACATTTTTTTTTTTTTGCTTCTTTCATTTTAAGTGGCCCGTGCGCGACGGCAATAACGAGCCGGCAACAACAGCAGCAGCAACAATATACAGTTGAATAAATGAGAGTAAATGCAATAATTGCAATGTTTATAACATTAGCGAGCTAAACGTAAATTGCAGCCATCGACGCGACGCGACGACGACGTCCCCAACCCAACCAACTCAATCGACTCAATCGACAGTCAAACCATTTACCACAATTCTCAATTTGCATGCACACAGTATCGTAAGTGTATGGTATTTAGTTGCAAATGTTGTCAGTCGTTACACCGTTACACATAATGGAGTGCAAACTGTTTTTTTTTTCGCAAAAGATACAATATTGTGTTGTGGCTAACAAACTAACTAACAAACTCTCTCTTGCACTCTGTTTGGATACCAATTAGAGCTAGTAAACAATTTAAAATTGGATAAACTTTTTTTTAGTGTGCCAATTAGTATTGGCATTTGTTCGTAGTGAGAAAAGTTTGCTCTAAATCTTGTTTAGCTATAAAAACATATTCAGTTGTTCATGGATAGATGGGGTATGGCATTATGGTCGAATAATTATTGTACTTGTAAAGAGTTTTTCGTTAAAGAACACACACAAATTTATAATTAACAAATATGCCAACATCTTAATTGCAAATATCATTTAGTCTAATTTTCCTTGAAAGTAATAAACTTACAAGCTCTTTTGACTTCCTTAGCATTAAGCCAGCTGCGAAAAACATTCCATTTCTTTGCACAGCAACACAATAAACCTTGTGGAAGGTGTCTACAAAATGACTGCCACGAATAATGAGTTGAGATGTTATGACACCATTTTGTTGTTGCCTGTGCTGAAATTATTATAGGTAGATTAAATATGCTACTTCTAGTCCTTTTATTTTTTTGCTTTATGTTGTTGTTGTATCATAATTTGCATTAATTAATTTGTTGGCTCATTCATTCTTTCATTTACTCAAACATTTGTTCATTCATTAAGCGGCTTACACACGTACACACACACACAGACACGTTGCAGAAGGAAAACTGAGCAAGACTCTTGTTGTTGTTGTTGTTGTTGTTGTTTGTGTTGCTACTTCCTTTTGTTGAAGAAAGAGAAAGAGGGAGAGAGAGAGAGAGAGTCGCAATCGTGTAGGAGGAAACATTTCCCTTTCAAGCTTAATTAAGTTGGTCACTTGGCTCAGGCGCTGACGTTGAGTGGGTGACGATAACAAAGACGATGACAACAACAACATCACCAACATTGTTGATGGCGTTAATAATGACGATAATGCCAAAGCTCATAATGATGTTCACTGCCTTTGGCTTTAAATGGCAACGAAAACGAAACGAAATACTGCCTGACTTGTGGATTGGCGAAGGGGTCAGCGAATGGTGGCGGAAGGGGGGTGGGGGTGTGCTGTAGAGTGCGTCTGCATGGGCGAGGAAGTGAATTTTTGTATTTCTGTTTCGTATATATATATATGATTTTTTTTTTCTTTTTTTGCTCTGAACGTGACGGAAATTGAATTTCCGTTTCTTGGGATGACACTGCCACCAACGCGCCCCATTCGAGTCCATTCACATATATATATATATATATATATATATATATATAGTATAGCGCTAACTCTGACTTAAGCTTTCGTTTTGTGTTTATTGACAATGAGATTTGTTGTTGCTGTTGTTACTGTTGCGCATGCGTCACTCGCCTACTTTCCAGCCAACGTCAACGCCAACGCATATACATGGAACTGGCTAGGCAACTGTCGACTAGGTCATTTTAATATGCCTTTTTTTTTGTTGTTTGTTATGTACATGAAAGAATTACCATTAAGTCATTCTAGTTATAAGCTACCTACTACAAAACGTTACGTATTATGTCGTTTTATTGCTACACCTAAAAAAGGGCGAGAATGATTCATGTTCTATTCAAGAATCAAGACTCGAAACGAATCTTTGTTCTAGAGATTTGCTTGTTTGTATTTTAAAGATTTTTAATAGTTCCTGTTCACATTCCACTTCTCTTTCTAATAATATTTTACCTTCGTACCATTCGAATATGAAATATTTAATTATTTGTGCTTAAAACTTTCATGTACAATCATTTTTGTTGAGCACAGCACAGAGTATTAAAAAGTATAACGTCTGCGAATGCGAATACAAATTGAAGTACTTCTCTTCCTTTAACATAAAAAGAAACAGACAGTCAAAAACATTCACATTCCACCAAATTGGCGGCGGCCTTTTTACATTTTTGCGCAGTTTTACGAGACTCCGAACAAACAACAACAACAACAACTACAACAACGAAAGGCCATGGCAATTTGCCGTGGGGTCAGCATCAATGGGGTTCCACTCTGTGTATAGCCTGTTACTGTAGAGACTTGTGGAGATGAGAAGAGTTGAAGAAGCTAAAAGCTGGGAACTGGGACTTTTATGCCTGGGCGGCAAAGCAGAGAGAGAGAGAAAGAGAGAGCAGAAGAGAGGGAGAGCGCTTGAGGCTCAGCAATTGCACTTGTCTGCAGTCGTTGGGTATTGCTTGGTTTTTTTTTGGATTTTTTGGATTTTTTCGGTACGGCTTAGTGTGTGAAAAATGATGCAGAAGTGGCTAGCACGAAAGTGAGACATACGTGGGTGGGTGCGGGGAAGGGAAGAGGTTGAAGAGTGGTGGTTGTTGGAATTTAAAATTTGCACATGTGTAAAGCACAAGCAGAGTCAGAGTCAGAGTCAGACGTAGCAGACAGAGCAGAAGTAGCGAAAAGCTGAAGAGCAAGCGATAAAAGACAACGGCAACAACTTACGTAGTTGGCAATATGAACGTCCGTTTCTCTTAACTCATTTTTTATATTTTTGTTTTGCCTGGTGTACGTTGGTGTTGTTATCGTTGTTGTTGTTATTGTTGTTGTTATTCTTGCACGTTTGCCGCTTTGTCTGCCCCTCGCCTCTACCACAACACCCCCGCCAGCAGTTAGAGCTTCACCTTGGCTTGTTTTCTTTTCGTTTTTGTTGTTTTTGTTGTTGTTGTGGTGGTGGTAGCTCTGCCACTTTCAGCAAAAATCCAACCGAAACAATAATAATAACAAAAACAACAACAGCAACAACAGCAGCAACAACAACAACTGACAGCGTCGTGATGTTTTATGGACTTTGGACTCGCGTTTTTTGCAAAGCCCCAAAAAGGCAAAATTTTAACGACGGAGCTGGAGCTGCATGAAAAATGGAAGCAAGAAAAAGCAACAACAAGCAGAGAGTTTTATTCGCATGCAACGTTGAAACAGTAACAGAAACAGTTCCGTAAAGCTGAAACAAAAATGCAAACAAGTCAGCAGAAAACACAAAAAAAAAACTCACAACAATAACAACAACAACAAAACCAAAACAAAGCTTAAATAAAAACAATAACAAAAAGACAGAGACTTAAACTCTAGTGTGTGTGTGTGTGTGTGTGTTTTTGTTTGTGTGTGTGCGAAGCTGAAGATAGAGCAACAACCAGCAACCGCAAAAATAACCTCAAAGCGATTAAATTTTAAGATAACGGATATTTTTGTGTGTGTGTGTGTGTTTAAAAACAAAACAAAAAAATTGTATGCAACAACCTCAGAACTAAACATTTCTGCCACTTAACTCAAAAGGAGTTGCATATTTTGTCTTGTTGTTGTGTGCTTATAAAAATAAATACTAAAGTTATATATATATAAATAAACAGTTAGTTGGTACTTATATGTTATATTTTTGTCATGTTATGTTATTTAAGCTGTGTTGAATAACTTAAGACTATTTTTAAAAATAAAAAACTGACAATAGTCTTAGTTCCTAAAACGAACTTTTAATATTATAAGGGCTATGCTAGTTGATGAAAATATTTATGTTAGTACAGAGCTTAAGTTTTATAGTTAGTTTAAAGGTTAAAGTTAAATATTAAGCAAATATTGTTAACTGTGTGAGAAAAGAATCTATTATAAAGTAAATGTTACTCGTTTTTATGTTTATATAGAAGAAAAAAACCAAAAGAATACCTAATATAATTATTTTGAAGCTGCATTCTAACCCTATTTCAGAACTATAATCCTTCTTATGATCAAACGTATATTATAAGCTGGTTTTCTCCCATTTGTTCTCGCTTGACGAACAAGCTTTAAGGCGCGCCTGAAATGTTTACTTACATGAAATCAGAACATTTCTCACAACGTTTATTTTTATTGCATCCTTTTGATTTTTCTTTTCATCCGTTAACATACCGATTTAGTTGTGTGTCTCTTTGCTTCTTCTTCTTCTTTTTGTTGACATTTACTGCGCTTACCTTACAAATATTTTCTTAGCATTTCGATAGTGTATTTGCTTGTTGCTGTTGTTGTAACCTGTCTAACTCTTTCCGTTTTGCCATTCACAAGCAATTACTAACACACAATTGCATCCATTCAATGCCAAAGCATTGGTGACCTGCCCAGCCCTGCTCTGCCCCTTTTTCCTACTTACATATGTAATGTTTGATTACCTCATTGCTGGGCAAACTCTGTTACTTGGTTCGTGTTGTTGTTGTTGTTGTTGCCAGTAAACATTACGAACGGTAGAGTGCAAAGTCAATCCGAGCCATGTGCAGTCGACGCATTGACTGCTGTCCCGCAGTGCGTATGAGTAATAACCGAAGACAGCAAAAAATAAAGGGGTGAAGTCAAAGGGCTGTCATCTATGGTGAATGGCGGCGTCGCCAAAGCCAACGCCAACGCCAACGTTCAATGTCTGAAAGGGTGAAGAAGAAGGATGAAAGAAAGGAAGAGTGAGTAAGTAAGAGAGAGTTGTTGTTGTTGTTGTTACTGGTTTACTGGCGTCATTTGTTTCTTTTGGAGAACACGCAAAGTAAATAGTAACATGTGCATTACTTGGCATTCATCTTTGGTCCCTTTTATACCCCCCCCTCCCCATCCACCCCTTTCGCACTTGCCCCACCCGCTTTTGATCGCCACAGCTGCTCCACATTTAACGAGAATAATTGCAGCGCCAGTGTGGCGCTGTTGCACTTAACCCCCAACCCCACATCATATATATTTTTTTCCCTCCAAAAGAGAGAGAGAGAGCGAGTAAGAGAGAGAGAGCGAGAGTCTTTGAATGTCTTTGATGAAATATTGAAATTGTTCAACTGATGCTGGGGTCCAGCCAAACGGACATGCACTGCATCAGCATCAGCATCAGACACACACACACGCAAACACACACATACACACTTGCATAAATCTCAGTTGTCACGTGACTGAAGCTAAAGCTTGAAAATAGTCAGTGCTTGTTTGGCGTCAAGTGCCTCGTTATAAATTGCCCGATTTAAGAGCAAAAGGAAATACATTTTTAGTGTAAATAAATAATGACTCGTGCAAGCTAGTCTGGCTTGGACTGGACTGAACTGGACTGGACTGGCCTGGCCTTAACTAGCTCTAGTAAAAGTGCTCGATTCGCATTGGTTTGCCAATTGGCCGACAGTAATATGTTTGAAGGACTGCAAAACGAACAGGATATATATACAAACGGACAGACATATATATTGACTTCAATCCATGACGATAATAATAATGTGTTTGCGAATGGGTTGTGCTTTGCTTTGATCTCGATAGTCGAACGATTTGAACATAAATTGAATGCGAAGATTATAAATACATAAAATAAACCTCTTAAACGTATGTGTCGAAACTTCAGAATCGTAGATCAGCTTGGACTGTGTTTAAGTCAAGGTAAAAAGATTCTCAACCCTTATTGATTGAGTCGTATCGTAAGTGGTGATTCGTACCTTGCCTTGAACTACTTTAAAGCCATTAAATTTATTTAATCAAGTATACGCAACGTGCTCATCAAATGCACTTACTATTCATAAATTTTTAATAGTTTTTCATCTAGTTGATTATTTTACCATGCGAAATTTGAAGAGCTTTCGATTTGCTCAGCTACTACTACTACGACGACTACGACTACTACTCCACTAAGTAAATATTGTGCGCAGATCTTTCTGTTAATGGAGAGTGCTTGTAGTATTATGCTGCAATGGAATTACAAGTATTGTTCAAGTGGTCGTCGCTGTTTTGTGGGATAGCTATCATTTGCTGCTGCAATGCTGGCTATCCAATGACCGCCATCGTCGGCGGCGGCGGCAGACAAAAGTAACGGCGCATTAAGTGCGCCCCACAGCAAGTAAATTTTTATAGACCAACCATTCCATTCCATTTTCGAAGACCTGCAGCTGTTTACAGCTTGTGCAGCGATGCGTTTGACGCCAACGGCAGCGATGCTTTTGCACAAACTTGAAAGAGTTTTTTGGAGTTTGAGAGAGTTTACTGCTGCTGGTTAGCCTGGTTAGCCTGTTGGAGACGCCTGAGGGTTGGTGTAAGTCTGATTCTCAGTTCGAGTTCGAGTTTGAGTTAGAGTTCGAGTTACTGTCTGGCAATGTGCGCCGTGTCTGAACACATTTTGTGACCTGCCCCAACAACAACAACAACAAAAGCAGCAGCAACAACAATAGATGCAACAGACCATGGCAATCGTCGCTGAAACGTAGGAATGCTCCAAGCACCAAGATGCGACCGCTTGTCTCCATCCCTCTCTCTCGCCATTTGAAATTAATTTCATTATTCTCGTTGGCTAAAGTTTTCTCTTTTGATGCGTGATGAATCAGCAGCTGGCACAACCCGGCACAGAGTGACCACCACCACCACAGTGATGCTGTTGTTGGTTGATGGTGGTGTTGGTGGTGTTTGGTGGTTGCTTTGTCTGTGGGTGGGCGGTTGGTCGTTTGGCGGCCGTTTGGCGGCTTTTGCTCAGTTGCACAAAATGTGACCACTAATCGCAAGCACACAACAAATATTCTCATCAAATGCATTTTGTCATTATGAATTATGATTGTTGTTTTCATTCCAATTAGTATTATCTTTGAATTTTCATAATTGCAAGTACTGAAAGTTGTTTCATTCTTGCTTTTATACAGCCAACTGTTTGACTCTTAAAACCTTTACAAGTTTGTTAATACTTTTAGTGGTAAAAGCTTATAGTTAGTAATCTTGTTGGATTAACTAAGTTTCCAGTTAACACATTATTAAATCAAGCATCTTTTAAATCACTCTTAGCTTTAACATTTTTTTGGTAGCTCAACTTATTTACTTTCCGTACATGTATTGCGTATACGCCATGTGTTTTGAGCATAAAATTTAACAATTTTGTGAAATTTCCATTGCAGCTTGCAACTATCAACGCATTTGAAATGCAACAGACGACAGCAGCAGCAGTAGCAGCAGCAACAGCAAACAACAACAACAACAGCAATCAGCAGAGAGCAAGAGAAATACACACAAGCACAAATACACATACAAACATACACAAATGCGCACACATATTAACAGTCGCTACACCAAGCTTAAAAGCGGGTCAGTGTTGAGCGCCAAGGCCGAACCTTGCCAGTCAGCCAGCCAGCCAACCAGCCAATGTAGGGCGTCAGGGCGGCTGCTTGGCCTGCCCAACCCCACCTCTCAACCCCTTGACGCTTTGAGCTTAGTGTGTTGCGACTGGCGACTAACCCAAAAACCCAAACCAAACAACACAAACCCAAAATCCAACACTCTCCATTCGCGTCGGCTGTTCAGAGCGAGCAAAACGCCGAACAGCCGCCCGAGAGAGGTGGCTGGCGAACTGGTTACAGGTTTGGGGTTTGGGGGATTGAACCTCTCGCTCGCTCGACGGCGGCGGCGGCGGCTCGCTCATAGGCACGTTGTTGTTGTTGTTACAGCTGCGATTACGACGAGTTGTACTCGTAAAACGTAACGTAAATGCAATAGTGGCGCCAGCCTAAGCCTAACTTGTAATGCATGCTGACTTTGGCAAAGCGTTTGCGCAAGACCAAGGAAGTTGGAATGAAAAGGCATGAAAATCCACATACCAAGTAAGGAATAAGGTAAGTACATTATTTGATTACCATCTATGCTATATAAAAATCTTAAGAAGTAAGAAATAAGAATATATCAAATTTCATCAACGTATTCTCTTACTCATACTCTTGTTAATAATATGAATTTCTAAGGGCATTCACAAGTCGTTGTTTTAAGCCAGTTAATGTTATTGTTTTTGCATTGCAATTGAGACTATGACGACGACGACGACGTTGACGAATGGTGCACATAGTAGTAGTAAACGCGGCAGAGTGAATAGGAAAGAGAGAGAGAGAGAGAGAGCGAATTGCATTAGTGGTAGTAGATCATGGCCTGTCCCCGCCTGTAACTGGGGCAGTTGGGAGCGCTTGCACCGAGCATTAGCTTTAGCTTTAGCTCTAGCTCTGTGTGATGCAATATGGCCCTGTGGACGTTGGCTACTTGTTGTGTATGTGTGTGTGTGTATGAGTGTGTGTGTGTGGATGCCGTATTTGGTAACTAGGACTCGGAATCGTTTGGTTATTTAACGTTAACCCAGTTAGGAGCAACAGGAGCAGCAAACCATCTTAAAAGGCGCAGCATGTCAGTTGTTTAGTTAGCTTGGGTTGGGCGTGGGGCGTGTCCGTTGGACTAGAGTCGCACCTTGTTGCCATTATTGGTTTCGGTCCTTTTGTAAATGCATAAATATGCTGTCATATGGTTACTGCATAATTAGTTTGCCATTTGGGAGGTGTTCTTCATAGCGTGGCTGACAATTATATTCCGCATGGAAATGCAAAGTTCCAAAGTCAACTTTTCAACTTTCGTCTTCATAATTAATAGAGCTGCATTTAAATATCGATTAAAAATGCACACTGCAATTATATAGTAATTAGTTTCACCCCAAAAAAACAATAAACTTGAGCTCAAAACTTAAACACCTGCTCAACTTCCCAGAAACGAAAGAACCAAATCTAAATACGAATAAATAAATAACAAAAACACTAAAAATAGAAGAAAAAACAAACTTTATCCTTCTTGTTCCAACGCGAGGCGTTTCGTTGTCGGAACAATAAAAAACCACCCAACAAGAAATATTATAACTGCACTTGAAATTTTGTTTACCACTCAAGTTTTGCCTACTCTATTGTTTTTTTTCTGTTTTGGGACAGTTTTCGCCCCATTTTGTGTGAAGTGGCTCGTATTACTTTTGAGCTTGAGGGCTGGACTAAAAGTAACTCCCAATTATGATTTCTCTTCTATCTCTCTCTCTCGCTCTGACTCTGTTAGTTGCTTTGGAACTTGAACTTTCGTTTTGTGGTTGTTATCATAAATGGCTTAAAACGCTGCAGGGACTTCTTAACCCTTTTGGTCTAACAACAAAAATGCATTAAATGAAGTTTAGGGATGGTCAAGTTGATGGAGTTTTAACTAGAGAAAGACTATAAAAATAATAGTAATTAATTACATAAAAAGAACTTAATTATAAAAGCTACATTAAGTGTTTAGGCTATAAACATATTTTTCGGAATGAATTTATAGTTCAATGATTATTAAATAAAGTTTTTATAACTAATTTTTAACTTTTTTCTTATCATTTGAAGAACAACAAATTTTTTATATAGATTAAGGTATGTCTTTAGACATCTGAAACTATATTGTTATGTTGCTAGAAACTAATACAAAAAGATACATTTAGGGCTTTATGTTAAAGAGGAGACAAAGCACTAAAACGATACCCAATTTATTCTTATTTAATAGGGTCTAACAACTAATTGCGTTTGATTCGATTTCGATTTTTGAGTGCATTTTGAGTCGCACTAATTTGATGCGCTGAAATCAAACGAAACAAAACACAACACAATACGATTTTTATTTTTTATAGTTGACACGTGACATGCTAACAACACTAGCTCTCTCCCTCGCTCTCCCTTTCTTTCCTTTCTTGCTGTTTTCCTATTGTGCCTTATGCATTTTTGTGTGCTTCTTGCTGTTTTGAAGGGTCTATGATTTAACCATTTGTTCCCATGCTTCGTCACATCACGTAGGCACCGTGTCATAAAACGTTAAATTAGTTGGATACTATGGATTTTGGTGATTTGCTATACAATAAAAGGGCAGCTAGAGGGGGAAAGGGGGGTATATTAGATTCCCAAGGCATTTGCCTTATGGTTGTAAGCGAGTTTGAGTTTTCGTCAAAGCGCGCTTCGCTTGCCTCGATTTTTGGCCTGTGACAGTTTTGGCTCATAAAATGCACATGTTGATGGTGCGTGTTTGGCATGGACAAACCAAGAAGTGTGGGGTGGAGGGTTGAGTGTTCTGCTTGCCGCATGCACTATTGTGAATGCTGGGCGCGTGTGTGTGTGTGTGTGTGTCGCTATTAATAGCCTGCAACCGCCTACATATCAATCTGGTTTCCCTATTTGATTTGAATTAAAATAAGTTACGTGAGTAACGGCTGACATTTTTCGTGTTCAGGTCTGCCCCATCTGCCACTATTGCTCTCCCCCATCCACACCTTCTTCCATTATACATGTATCTCTGAGATGCACACACACACACACACACATGCCTCCCTCAGGGCAGCTGTACACATTCTGAACATGCCTCAGGGGTAGGGAGGTGTTGCTGTGTTGATGTGGAGGGTGGGGCTGAGCTGAGCATTGGAGGGTGGTAAGGCTTGGTTCCACGCTTTGCCTGACCTAAATTCATTTAAGTCGATCGATATTTTTCTCTGCTGCACTCGATTGCCATCTCACTCGCTCTTGCCCTTGCACTCGCTCTCGTGCTCTCTCTGTCTCTCTTGCTCTCTCTCTCTCTGTTTCGGTTGTGTGCTAGCTGCATGACCGAAAAAGGCAAATGGCAAAAGTATATAGAGCATACTACGTTCCATATAGTAGTAGTTGGTAGTATACTGCTATATATATAGTATATGCCACGTGCTGCTGCAACAATAGCAGCCGCACCAGCACCAGCACCAGCAACGAAAACAACAACAAACTAGTGTTGCAACAACAACTGCATTGCAATTATTGTGAAATTCAACTAGAATGGAATATTCTACGGCATTCACAGAGAGGCAGCTGACAACGTCAACGTTGACGTCGACGTCGACGACGACGTCTCTGTCTCCGTTTCTAGCTTCCGGCTACGAACACACGTCTATTGTTATGCATGTGTGTGTGTGTGATAGTGTAGTAGTGTAGTTGGTGTGTGTGTGTGTATGGGTGTGTATTTTAGTTTGGGCTCGTGGGCGTCACTCTGACATTCCATTGTTGACTCTTGAGCCTGAGCAAACTACTACTACTACTACGACTACGACTACAACTACAACGACACCCACAACTTTGGTGGCCAAAAGGCAAATTTATTCTTTGCTACCTTTTGTCTCGCTCTGGCAAACATCAACCCTAACTAACTAATACACCCCCCAAATACTACCCCCTAAGATGCAGTCTCTCAAATGTTCGCCTAGCTGACAGTTTGGATAAGGAATATCAGGATATACTACTACTATATACATATATATATACTGGTATATAGCATCTTTATTGTTGTCATTCACTAACATACAGATACGTATGTATGCAAGTGTGTGTGTGTGTGTGTGTGTAACTGCTGCATTGAGTTTCGATAAGCCTTGATTCGAGAGTCGATTACGAAGCCTTTGACTTGTATGGCATTTCGAAGCAAAGGTGTCCTCTGGCTATATATGCGAGAGCTTAAAGACCATTTGAAACTAGGAACCCATTAAAACTAATTAAGTAAAGTTATATTAACCATGTGGAAGCTTAGATACGAGAGATTATGGCTTATTGTGAGACCATAGCTAAAATCAATTTTAAGTTTTAAAATTTTAATGTTGTATTGTTCTTTAAGTTTAAATATATTCAAAAGTTTAATATGGAAGTAAATATTCTAAAGACTTTCTTTATTTGAAAATCAGTTAAGTTTTGCATTTCAAAATGTATTTTCTTCAAGACTTTCTTATTGGCCTAACAAGAACTAAAATTCCGCTGCTTATAAAAATCTACTAACTTTAGTGAAGGTTAATGCCAGTTTTAAGGTCTTCGAAGGACATTTCTTTGGACACATTTAAAATATTTAGAAATCAATATTCTATTAATGTTTTAATTGTGTGCTGTTGCTGCTGCTGCTGCTGCTGCAAGTCAGCAGTTGCAAACATGCTTCATTCTAAGTTAGAGTGGCACATTGCTTATACGCCTCGTGGGGCGGACAGCTGCATTTCAAAGTTCTAGCCTTGGGTTTCGAGATCGACAGAGAGAGAGAGAGAGAGAGAAAGGGTCGTTTCATTTGGGGTTGGGGAATTCGCTAGATGTTTGTATAGTAAGGGTATTCGATGTTGGCAAAACTCATTACGACGCCACATGAGTGACATTTCCACGCTGTCAACATGACATATTTTATACACACACACACACACACACACACACAAACACACACAGTCTCTCCTCTTCTGTTCCTTTAAATAGATTTTTATACATTTTTGCAGCCACATTCTTGGCATGCAAGCCGAAGTGTGAGTGTATGTGTGTGTGTGTGTGGCTTAATGTGGCACTGCTGCCTTTCTGCGTGCCACCACCTTGCCACTCAACCTCCAACTCCATATGCTGCAATATTGTTGCTTGTTTTTCCATTTGACGGCGGCGAACTTTGGAATTACAACGCATTTCTTCACTTTCGCATCGCTGGCTTCTAAGCAGATTATTATTGTTGTTCTTCACATTATTATTATTATTTCTTACAGAGCCGTTGACGTTGACGTCGACGTCGACTCGCTGCCCTCGCTGCCTTTGCTGCCTTTTGTTTTATGCGAAAATTGAATTTGCCCAGAGACCAGAGGATTCTATCTCTTTCCCCTTGCTCTTTCTCTCCCTTTATCACTCATCCGTTGTGCGTGCCACAATGCCACAATGCATCCAACGTTCGGCTAATGGCGACGCATGTCAACATTTGCTGAGCTTTTGTGTTTAAATATTACTAATACGACATGTTGTGTGGCAGCTCGCGTGGCACCAAGCGGCTTTAGCAAAAACAACCCAAGGGTTGAAGTGTGTCGGGCTACATCCTGTATAAAGAGTAGCACTGGCAGTACACTGTCAGAAAAGTATCAAGTATTAAGAAAATAATCTAATTTTATCACAATTTTAGAATAATATTTAAACGATACTTTAACGATTTCGAGTTTAAATCTCGTTTTAATCATTTTCTAAATATATTTTTATCTATCAAACATTTTCTCAATATATTTTTTTCTACACCAACCCCTTCTTTCTCTCAGTGCCGCTTTGGTTGACTTTTAACATGACGCGTGCATTGTGGCCATAATTGAATTATGCTTGCTGCAAGTAAATGTTATTTGCTAGCCACATTTAGTTGTTGATTAGACGAGAGATATTATTCTTGTAGATTGTGAAAATGATAGCTCAACATAATATATTATTATTATGGTATGAACAAACAACACTTTGAGCAAATGAGAAAATTACTTAATTAAACAAAGCTGAGTTCGTTCACAAATAAATTTATAGCCAACGGGGCAATTGAACTGAAAATTTCGCTCTGTC
Source organism: Scaptomyza tumidula (assembly GCA_035044465.1). NCBI lineage: Eukaryota > Metazoa > Arthropoda > Insecta > Diptera > Drosophilidae > Scaptomyza > Scaptomyza tumidula. The sequence goes on along the minus strand of JAWNNW010000442.1, from coordinate 7,538,058 downwards.
TTTCTCTCTCTATCAATTCTCAATGACAAATTTGCATATTTAATTAAACTCAAAGGATAAACTTTTTACGAATATTAAATAAGAGTTGGCCTCAGCGAGCGTTGGCGTTTTTTTTTTTTTTTCTTTTACAACCAACGAATAAGCCATCGATAAATAACAACAACGAAACTTTAGTTAACAACTAGCATTGTCATAAGTCAAATAGTATTTTTGAAGGACTTTCGTGCGACAAAAAGGCTGGCAGCTAAAGTTGAAGGTAAGGTTCTGTGTGTGTGTGTGTAGGTAGACATGAATTGAAAGGCAAAAGTTTAATTGAAACTCAGTTTTCAATTCGCAAATTCAATTCGCGTATAATTTCAGTCACAACGAAAACATATATATATAGTATATATATATATATATAAACATGGGGGCAGCAGGCAGCTTGAACTACTTTCTCATATAGCTAAGAGATGCCTAGCTGAAGATAGACATGCCAAAAGACAGAAGAAAAGAGGGCTCCTCAAAGCCTGTAACAAGGGAAGAAAAAAAAGGGAATAATACACAGAGTACACACACACACAGGGAGAAAAGGAGGCACAAAAGATGTTTGCAGTTAAATTAAATGAAAAAGTTTACAACTTTTTTAATGAAATCATTTTATGCTTCTCTTTTTATACCCTGATCCCATTAAAAATGGGAAAAAAGGGTATAATGGATTTGTGCAAAAGTATGTAACAGGCAGAAGGAAGCATCTCCGACCCTATAAAGTATATATATTCTTGATCAGCATCAATAGTCGAGTCGATTTAGCCATGTCCGTCTGTCCGTCCGTCCGTCCGTCCGTCTGTCCGTCCGTCCGTCCGTCCGTCCGTCCGTCCGTCCGTCCGTCCGTCCGTCCGTCCGTCCGTCTGTCCGTCTGTATGTATGAACGCGTCGATCTCAGAGACTATAAGAGCTAGAGACTCCAGATTTGGAACTTAAGCTCGCCTAATCCCTAGGCAGTACAAGTTTCTTTTCGATTTTCGATAACTCTTCCCGTGTCCGATATACACATGGGATCGATAACAACAAAATCTTGAATTTGGAAAACTTTGAGATGCCATTTGAATTATAATACAAAATACTGATAATCTGTAAAATTTTATTAAAATCGGTTAAGAAACACCGGAGATATGGGACATTGAAGTTGTGTATGCAGTATGCGCGTACACACAACCACACATACTTGCAAGCACTGACTGTACGCGAAAAGAATAAGGATCAGGGTATCGTCTAGTCGGGATTTCTCGACTAGAGCCTTCTTACTTGTTTATTCTGTATGTTGTTGCAAGAGCAGCGGCAGCAGCAGAAGCAGCAGCAGAAGCAGCATAAACAAAGCGCTCAGCGCAACAATAGCAAACAAAACAAATGCGGCAGTTGCAATGAGAGACAAAAACAAGAAAAGAAGTCGGACCTTGCGCCGAAACCGAATGTTTTGTACCCTAACTAACAAAAGTCTCTATTATATGTGCATATCAAGATATATATAGAATATGAAATTTCTCTAGCGTTACAAACTCAATCACCTAACCAATATACCCTTTTGTCAGTGCAAACGAAGAAATGCAGAGCAGTGAGGTGGGCCAGAAAGTTGAAAGAAAAACTTGCATGCAAGTTGCAGGCCAAAGGAAAGAAGCGAACAAATCCTTTGCGCCAGCTCGATTTTTTTTTCTATATAAGTAGACAAAGCATATGTGTGTGTAAAGTAAAGGATCGTATGTGTGTGTGTGTTTGCACAGCTTGCAAACGAAAGTTTGCTCAAGTTTTTGCGTTTGATTTTCATGTTTAAGTCTTTAAAGGCGTTTAGCATGTCGTATGCTTAATCTGCACAAAATCGAAAACGCATCGAGCCAAGCAGCACCAAAGGAAGAAAAACGACAGCGTGTCCTGTCTGTAAGTCTATATGTGTGTATGTGTATGTGTGTGTGTATTTTGAGAGCTTCATTTAGTGAGCTCCCTAAGGCTAATGATGCCACTGCCAATATATGAACGGTGAGCTCGAATGTTTCTTCTCCGTTTGCTCGACATTCTTCTGCTCGTCGTCGTCGTCCTTGTTTCCTTGGCTGTCATGTGGCAAAGGGGCACATAGCATAGGAGCTGGGGTCATATATTTGTGTCATGGCTACGTTTTGTAGAAACGTTGAACGCAAGCAGCTCGAAGCTAATCCAACTGTCACACTCAGGGACACATAGTGTATGTAGTAAGAGTAAAATGCTTGCCGGGAAATATGCCAAAAATTAGCTGCGGGAAAACTATCTTGTCTCTCAAAAACACTCACTCTCACACACACACCAACACACATACACATACAAATACTTACTTAAATGGGGCATAAGCGTGGAAAGCAAGTGGCAGTTAAGTGGTTTTCAACATTACAAATCCAGCCAGCCAGCCAGCCAGCCAGCCAACCAACCAGCCAGATAGCAACCCCACTAAGGCACTTGGCAAGAAAGATGACACCTCTCACACAGCCCTTACCCCCTGCCGCTCTTTCCTCTCTCTCTAATGCAGTTACACTTAGCTAAAAAAAATATTCAAAACGATGCCTAAAGAATATCGTTTTAACTTTTGGGTGTACAAATCAACTGATAAAGGAAGTATTGAAATCTTTGATTATAATACAATATTCAATATCTTAACAGTCTTTTATTGTTACAAAACTGTTGATACAAGTTGTTTGTATATATTTTATGATTTATTTAAAGAGTTTCTACTTAAATTTCTGCTCATATATATTTGTAGTATTTTTTTTTTCTTCTTTTTTTGAAGTGCATGTTGTTAATGCACGCATTTCCGTTTCCTTTATGCCAATGCTAGTGAAATTTATGTTTTATTGCAGTCTAGTGTTTGTGTTAAGCTAGCAGCCTTCAACATTTGGCATTGGGGATGTCTATCGCTTTTATTGGCACTGTGATTTTTGCTTCTGGTTCTGCTTTAGCTGCTGATGATGATGATGATTCCAGCGGATTACGCATCCAGAGGCGCATAACTGTCGACTTTGCTGCGCATTAATCATAAAGCGGTTTTCATTGCTGACACACGCCATCGTCACTTCGTGCCCCACCATTCCTTCCCCTTTCTACTTCACTCTTTCTATTCGCAAATGCATTTAATTTGGCATTAAGTGCATTCGCCCAAAGCAATAACAACAGCAGCAACGGCAGCAACGGCAGCAACGGCAGCAGCGACAGCAAAGCAGCTCCAACAAGGAGCCGTTCCAAACTTCCTTATGGTACTTAAGAGCTTTTACGAGTCTCTCTCCCCCCCCCCCCCTAGCCCCTTCCCTTCTGATACTAAAGGCATACATATATATATATATATATATTCGACTCACCATACTTACCTGAGAGCCAATAGGAACGGAGCGACAGCTCCAAACGATTCCCAGAGCTTAGCTTTAGCTTCTTGGATTCGCATTGATGACTCTACGACACAACATCAAATTTTTATGGACGCAGACATTATGGCGGCACATGTATTTATAGGGGCGTCATCAAAGGACACATGTTGAGGGAGCGTTGTCGCCTCGAGGCATGTGGCATGTGGCATGTGCCATTGAGCCGTGAGCTGCATTCAAAAACGAGAAGCGTAAGCAAAATGTACACACAATGTAGAGGCAAATTTAATGATATTAACCTAATGCATTGGAAATACTTTAAGACTCCGTTTTAGATGGTTGCAAGTTTGTTTTTTTTACCTTAAATTGCAGAATCCATCTTTTTCTTTGCATTATCCATCAAAATTTGTTAGAAATATTTGATTTTCTTTACGGTTTGCAATCAAAATTGGAAATTTTCTGTTCAAAATCTTTCAAATGGCGGATGTTGAAGAAGGGGAAGCAGCAGCCGAAGCTGATGCGCCACAAACTGAGGAAGTTCCAGAAGCAAAAGTAGAAGAGGCGCCCCAAGAACTAGAAGAAGCTGGTGAGGAAGAAGATATCATAGATAAAGACGATGTTGATGCTTTCGAGATGTTGGACGAAGAAATGGAAGACGACGAAGAGGAAGCACGCATGTACCTCGAGTATCTAGATCTGACCAAACAAATCGATTGCCAAAACAGACTCTTAAACGATATGAGAGAACGTTCCCATGAACTAAGAGATCGACCCTGTCAAACACGCAGGGATAAAGCGGAATATAAAGAACTACGCATTTGCATAGACAATGAGAATATTAAGCTCCATCAGATGGTGAATCGCGCAGTTCAATTGCAAAATTGTGGTTCAAAGAGGAAGTATGGCGATTTGGAATTAGCGACTACAAGTTTTGATGAAAGTTTGTTTCCTCCTCTATCTGCTGGCAAAGAAGCTACAAAATGTTGTGCAACAAAGAGAACTTTGACTGCAGAGCAAATCTGTGATGCTTTGGATGATTCGGATTCGGATAATGAATGTTGTTTCTAATGAATGTCGTTTGAATACATTTAAATTTGCTTGAAATTCGTTTAAATTATTAAAAATCAATTGGATGTTCAAAGGATTTGTTAAATTCATGTCATTCGCCATATAAAGAAACCTAAGATGCGTTGGAATAAACTTCATTATAATATGAAAATGGTTTCTATAAAGAGTTTATTTTTGCATTATTGTTATGTTATCTAAGCTTAACTTTCCCAATTTATGTCGCAAGTACAAAACGAGAGAAGCATTCACATCTTTAATGCATAATTTTCTAACACACTTTATTACACTTGAGAATCCCTACAATTTCCCAGAGTACACAGCTGTGTGTTTTTTTTTTTGTCGTAGGGAGCTAGTTGTGTGGGGAGAAATGCTCATTGAGCAATTCATTCAATCGACGAATTCAATAAAGTACAACTAATAAAAATCAAGCGAATGCGAATGCGAATGGGCGATGGGAATGAGAATGAGAATAAGAAGGCGAAGTTGCGAATGCGAATTGCCAAATGCCACAGACTTAGAGGAACTACAACAACAACGACAGCAACGACAAAAAAACAAGCCACAAGAAAATGAGCAGCGAGCAAGAGAATTACAATTTTCTCGCCATTTGTTTTTGTTGCGCCACGCAACACGTTTTGCTGTCATAATTCGCCCTCAGTCGACGAAGGGAAAAGACCCCAAACAACAACCACAACAAACAACACAACACAACACAACACAAAAAAAAGGGCAAGCAAGAAAATCGCGCGCATTCTGCAGAAAATACGAGAATAAAAAAGGGGGGAAGCTTTGAATGCGACGTTAGTGGTCCATCAAATGCTTGTAAACAAAGCCAACAAACGACTATGATGATGATGATGATTATGATTATGATTATGTTGATGATGATGAGGTTAAGGATGTAGAAGAGGGGGGGATATAGCAAATGCGAATTGCGAATAGAACGAGCATAGCAATAACATGGGCACTCTATGCTCTGCGCTTTGTGCTTTGTGTGTGGCGGGCGAAGTGCAATGCAATGGCAATGGGCACAAAAACAAAAGCAAATGCGAATGCGAATGCGAATGCCAAGCCAGACAGAATAAGGGGATCAAAGCAAAACTCGCAAGACAAACAACAACAGCACACACACACACACACGTACACACAGTCACAACTGAAAGGAGCGGCAGTTTTTATGTGTTTGGAAGGGGAATATCGCAGGGGCAGCAGGCTTAGGTTAGTCGTCGATGCGAAGCCAGAGAGGCAATGAGCAAAAGTGGTAAATGGTAGATGGCAGCCAAAGTCTGGCGTCTGGGCTGCGCTTCTGTTTCGTGCGTTACCAAGCCCCGCTATACCCCTCGCATATGTGCAAGGCATCCACGTTTCACATTCACTCCGTTCCACACTCGCAATCGCTCGCTCGCTGGCTCTCTTTGTCTCTCGGTTCGGTCAGCGTCGCCAAAACAAAGTCAACTCCTCAAAGCAGCAGCAACAGCAGTACCAGAATATATAAAAGGGGAACGTTTTTGGCGCGCAAATCGCACAAATGAAGCCAACATTCAAACTGACGTCGACTGCAACGACAGCAGCGACGTTGACTCTGACTGCGACAACGGCGTCACCTTGCGTCCATTCACCTCGACGGCGAACATTGGATGGAACGAGAATGGGTTAAAAGAGCAAAAACAAAAACAAAAAAAAACCAAAGCGATGCGGTGCGAAGGGTGAACAAGAAGAAGAAGAAGAAGAGCGGAGCGGAGCGCAATTTCATTTTATGCGCTTCGATTCGATTCCATTTTCCATTTCGTTCTACTCACTTTGCTTGTTTGTATTATTGTCTGCGGCCTTCCCACGTCCAGTCATGCCACTGCCCTCTCTCTCCCCACCCCCCACCAATCTATCCATGCTCCGTGCTCGTAGCCCGTTGGCGATGTATAGATGGATGTGGTGGCTTCTTCTTTTGCAAAATTCTTTTGACTCTGCGATCTACGAGCTGTTTTTGTTGTTGTTGTAGCTAAGGCGTAATTATTGTCGATACATGAGCACAAGATATTTTACAACGTTGAATAAAACGCAGAAACGACAAAGACTTTTGCTTTAAGTTCGATGCACTGTGTGGCACCCATAGTGGCACACAGATACTCAGATACTCAGATACAGATTCAACATCATCGTGTTGATGTTTTTATATCTATCAGATGCCGCTGAACCATTTGCCATTTGCTATTTGCCTGATGTTGCTATTCTTGTTGTTGTTGTTGCTGTTGTTGTTGTGGCAAAGTGGATGGCAAATTGTGGCCACCGAATGGGTCATTTGAGCTGTCAGTAGGGACACTTCTTGGGCTAGGGGCATTTCCGTTTTACACACACACTAACTTCAACTATTCGCTCGGCAATGGGCAATGGCAATGCCTTGTAGTTAAGCCAAGTTAAGAATGCTTGGACTATGAGATAGTTTGTGTGTTTGCCCTTTTCGAGAGTAATTGGAATTTAGTTATCAGTAGAAACGCCTGAACTTTGTGCCTCTGGCTAATAAAAAAGCATTAACACACAACTAATGCCTATGAAAAGAAAATAATTTAACAATACTTGAAGCACATTTTCGTTACAATAATACTTAAAGGTTAGTTAGGATTATAATACCTGATACATTTGGTATGATATACTTATACTTTTGCTAAACTAAAAGTCGTAAAGTTCTCTCAAATCTCTCTAAATTCCATTTAATTGTTAGTTAAAAGCTTCTTCTTGTAAAATTGTTGGGCACTTTTTACTCAATAAAGAGTTTATTCTATACTTTGCACTCAATTGTATTACTATTTGATGTTTGTTAAACTTAGTTGACAACTTTTCACTCGCTGAATATCTCTTTAAACTTTTGGCCTTTATGGCTGTCAAAGCCGCATTAACAAAAACCTAATCCCCAAAGCCTTTGGCCACACGTCAATTGCGTATTTGAAGGCGAAAAAAAGTTTTCTAAATTAATTTCGCATAAAAAGAAGAAACAGCAACAACAAGACAAACATTCGAACAGCATCCATAAAATTTGATGTGGCGCAGACGCGTCAACGCACGCACAAAAAGGTCACAGGCGGCATTGTGCGAGGGTCAAAGTTCAGACACGCGTAAATTTTTGCTATTACGTGCGTATCAACCCAGACAAGACAAGGAGACAACAAACAAACCAGGCCACTCCTCGCATTATACATATATATATATATGTTCATGCCACATATGCAACAGAACGTAATAGAAATGGCCAAAAGATTTTTATAACCAAATTTTTGTTACGTGTTTACGTACATTGTGATCTGAACTTGGCTTAAACAAGTTCATTTTTGTACTTCATAAAATGCTTTTTCTTGCCAAAGTTTCTTATCCAAAATTGTCAACGTAAATTAATAGATTACAGAAATCTGTTTCAAATCTGACAAACATTCCAATTAAATCACGAAAACACTTTAACTAAAAATATTTGCTACAATGGTTTGAACTTTAAATAAAAAATGAAGAAAAAAATAATTTTTGATCAATTTTTATTCTCAAATAAAAGCGTATTTAAGCATATTGTCTTTTATCAATTTTAAATGAACGCAGCTTTAAGATATATAATTATTTTTGTTTCAAATCAACTTATAAATTGTACTTTCTGTTTCGGAAAGTTTCCAAAAAAGCATTGATTCAACAACTTCTTCACTATATCACACATATAAATAGATATTCTCCCTGCTAATGTTGCTGTTGTTTCGAAAGGGGGGGCGACATAACAGACTTATTTATTAGCCCACGCAAAAGTGTATAGAGTATAGCTGCTTCTTAGCTAAAAATCTTAGGTCTAGCCCTCAATGCTACCAACCCCAACCCCAAACCCAAAAACCCAATAACTTAGCGCAATCATTCAAGCCAGTTGGGCGACGTCTGGCAAAAGTTCTTTGGTCTTTTGGGTCGACTTAGCTCTCGCTCTCTCTCTCTCTCTCTCTAGTTGGAGAACAAATCACTTGAAGTGGAATATTGTCGTCTATGTTGTCTACGCACCCAAACAAAAATCGACAGCAGCAGCAGGCCTGACAAGCAAGCAAATAGCCTACCCAACTACCCCAAGAGGTAAACCTCCCCTCATCCCCCCCCCCCACGTACAGCTTCTTCGAAATTCACGTGCGCTGCCACACGTAAACTTTTATTTTCTTCTTATTTCCTTTTAGCGATTTTTAAAGCAATTTTTTTCTTGGTCCTTTTGTCGTCTGTCCTGTTCGGTCTTTGTTTGTTTTGTCTGCTGCTGATTTGGCGCGCATATGTTTGGCGAAACGAAGAAGAAGAAAGAAAGAACTCTTCAGACGGTGCGCGCGTTTGGGATTTCATCTTCTGTTTCTGCTTCTGCTTCTTCTACTTTTATATTTATCTAAAAATGAAAAGGCACACACAATTTCTGCTTAGGGTAAACAACAGACAACAGACAACCGAGAGCTGAGAGCTGAACGTAGTGAGAGGGGTTCTTTTTTTAATGTCGCTTTGATTTGTGGCAATCGCGGCGCTAAACGTTGCAATTTTTGAAGTGAAATTGCTCGAATTGTTCGACGAGGCACGCAGACAACATGTCTCTCAAGGGGAGAGAGGGTGAGGTAGACTCAACTCCTTCCCAACGAATCAACAACAAGAAGCTTCAGACAATGACAACGACAATGTGACAAGATGCGTTTTCAGTTCGGTTCAAATCTGTTGAGCTTTGGTTTTCTGGTCTTTCTTGGTTCCGGTTCCCTTCTCTCACCCTCTCGTCTGTGTGTGTCTTTCAGGCCTGCTCTTGCTCTTGGTTGTTGTTGTTATCCTTATTGTGTGCCTTTCAGCTGTAAATAAACATGTTCAGCAATATGTTGCCCAACGTTGAGTCCTTTTGCGCCCAATAGACAACTACTACCAACTACTTGGGCAACTTGAACTTTCGTTGAGCAAGCAAAAAGATGTTGCCTCTTTGCGGCATAAGCTAGCTGCTGCCACAACAATAACAACAACAACAACAGCAACAACTAGCAGACAGATGAGACAAGTCGAGGCATTGTCATTTGCTCGGCTGCAGTTGCTGCCGGTTATTTGAAATGCAAAGTTTTGCATACAAATTGAAATAAATTAATGCTCTGTTCATTTACCCGCGTTTTTCATTCCTTTCTTTTCACATTTTTTCTGTTTTCTTTTTGACAGTTTGACGGGCGACTTTTTTCTTTTTGCAAGAGCATCGACAAAATGTCAAAAGCGGAAAATTGACAAAAAAAGAATGAGACAAATTAAATATATATTTGATTCTGTGGCAGCCAATTAAAGAATACTTGTTGGCAAAAAAGTCAAAAACAAACGCAAAAAAAACCAATAAAAAAATGTATTGAATATGCATAGATTCCTTTAAGGCACATTCTTCAAATTAATGGTTGTATATATTATCTTTGCTAATCTAGCAGAACAGTTAAATGGAAGTTAGAACCAAGAAGGGATTTTGAAGGAATTGTCCAAAATCCTTTCAAGTAAAACTTCTTAGCTTATCATTCGATTTGGTTAAAATTTATTTTAAATCAAATAAGAAGTTATATGAACTTCTAAATCAATTCTAACGAAAATTCACAATCAATATAATTTTTTGGAATTTTTTTTTGCTTGTAAGAATTTTTTGTACTGATTTAAATTTGGTTTACTGCGAAAAATGCGTGCTTTAATGCACATGTTTTGGGTTTTTGCAAAGACTACCCCAATATATATATATATTTAACGAGCGAGAAACCACTTAAAATCTCATTAAAATTGAGTGCACATTTCGAGCCTGTGTATGTGCGTGTGTGTGTGTGTGTGTGTGCGTTAATCATTTTCATACGTTCTCAATTTCATTAATTTCCTATGGCAAAAGTCGAATTGCGCACGAATTGCAATGCGAATGTGCAGTCCAAATTGTGACCATTGACCAACAAAAAAAACAACAACAACAACCAAATAAACGTCGCGGCGGGCATTGAACTGCGGCCCGTATAAAAACAAACAAACAAACAAACACACACCAAAATCAACCACAACAACAACAACAAATGCGCTTTGAACTCCACCGATGGACAGGTGCAAAACGTCAGGGCAGGTGCAAAATTTCCTTTTTTTTTGTTGTTTTCGGGCGACAGACAACAACAACAACAACAACAAGACGACGACAACGAACAGGCGCTAACTGGTCCAAAACAGCAACGAAAAATTCAATAAACTGCGACAGCAGGCATTCAGTTTTGAAAGGATTGTGGATTGAGCATGGAGTATTGCTGCTGAAAGGATTGGGGAGATTTGCAGAGTCGTATTTAAATGCCGAGTGGCTTAACAATAGCCCATACACAGAGAGATGGAGAGAGAGAGAGATAGTAAGAGTTGGGTCTCAACGCTAAATATTTAATAACGAAACGCATCATCTGCCAGGGGAGCGACAGCCGCAGGACATTCACATTCACATTCACATCGACAACGATGTGGAGTTGCGGATGCCAAATGCTGAATGCCGAATCGCAAATGCGAATTTGTAAATTTTGCGAATGGAGAATTGCAAATGCAAAGTCAGCTATGAAATTTTTTCGTTGTTCTTAACTGAATCGTTCACTTGCGAATCAAACGAGATACAAGACATAACACTCAGAATAAAATGTGGCCAAGACATTGCAAGATATTTCTTTGTCAGATATTTGATATGTTAAGAAAACTAAGTTTTTCATATTTAAAAAATATCATATACAACAATTTATAAATATATCTATATATATATTTTTTAAACGAATTTTCACAGGGTTAAAATCAACATTAAATTTTTTTTAGTGTAAAAATATTATTTATACAGTTTTATAAATATTTATAAATATTTTCATTTCTTTTCGAACGAATATTTCTCAAAGTTAAAGTCAAAAATATTATTATACAACTTTATAATTAATTATATTTATTAAGCCATTTTTCAAGCTCATTAAAAGTTCGAGAAATATTCTCAACTCCCTTAATAAGCAAATCTTTAAATTTGGCGCCAAAACTTTACTACATGTTGTGATTTCTCTAAGTGTTAGCAGCCACGTGGTTTTGTGCTGTGTTGTTGGTTTGAGTTTCAGCTGTGTCTTCTGTGTCTACGTTTGTGTCTCTACCTCTCCGCTTCTCTGCTTCTCCGCTTTTGTCTGCAGTCAGCATCCATCAGGTTGTTGTTTTTCGGGCTTAGTTGGCGGATGGGTTGGGTGTGTATAAGAGTGTGGGAGTGTGGGACGGAGGTCAGTTTTACGATTTGTTTTGTTTTCTCCGTCTGCTGCTTGCTAAATTTTGCAATGTCAATGACGCCGACGACTTCGACGTTGACGCTGACGCTAACGTCGACGGCGTCGTCTGCTCTCATAAAAATCAACCCTCGACAATATAAATTCGCAATAAAGGCAAAGGCCGCGCTTGCGAAGGAGGTGGGAGACGTTTGTGGTGATGGTGGTGATGGTGGTGGTGGTGACGGGTGGGCGTGGCACTGGCACGGGTGGATGTTCCACTCGGACTCGAATACTCGGACTGACTCGTTGTTGTTGTTGCTGTTGCAGATCATTGTCCTTGACGGAGTTCATTCACATTGTGCTCGTTCTGGATGATTTTCGTTCATTATGGCCTAACCATTCGAATTGCCGATTATAATATTGGGCGAGTGAGTGTTTGAGTGAGTGAATGAGTGAGTGAATGAATAAGTGTGAGTGTGAGTGAGTAACCCTCTCTGTTGACGCATCTGTCTGTCTGTCTCGGTATCTGGTTATGTGCACTCGAAGAAAAATCTTTGAGACTCAGACGTTTTTGGCGCCAAAAAAATATTTACTCATTTATTACAGGTTGGGCACTATATATATGCCAAAAAAAAAACCTACTATATTCAAACTTTATAAGAAATACTTTTTTTTTAAGGGTTCTTAGGGAAGGAAAACTTTAAGTTTAAAGAATAAAATAAAATTGAAAATTGGATTGAAAAAATATTTGGTATATAATATAAGGTATATGATTTTTAATAGTAATTTTCCTTTAGAAAACTTAAAGGATATGTGCATATATATATTTATTCAGTTTTTCTGAGTGTTGTGGTGTAACCGACCTAGGACTTGCCATGTGGTATTGTCTGCTGCTGCTGTCGTTCCCTGTTGCTTTTTGTGTTGTTGTTGTTGGTTGGTTCGCATTTCTGCATTTGGCGGGAAAAAGTTGAGCGTCGAGTCGCCAAACTCGTCATCCATCGGTGGTGGGCACAACAAAAAAAACACACACACACACAAAAAAAAAAAACGACAACAGAATTTATATAGCCAAAACAGAACATAAAATACGCCCCAGACAGCAAAGCAGACGGAGGTGGATTGAAAGTCTACCTCTCTCTCTCTCTCTCTCTGTCTATCTTTTTTTTCACTCTCACATACACTTACTTAATCAGTTTCTCACTCTGTCTGTCTATGTGTGTGTGTGTGTGTGTGTATGTGTGTGTGTGTGTCTGGGCGTCTAACCAAGCGCAGCTCCCGAGGCGCAAAATGCAAAAAACCAGAACGTTGTTGAACAGGGGAACAGAAGCAGCAGCAGCAGCAGCAAACACACAGGAACCTGAACCCGAATCCAAATCCAAAACCCGAACTTTAAATACACACACATACTACTATATATATATATTAAAATGTGTATATGTGTGTGCAGTTGTGATACAAAAGCGAAACGAAACGAAACGAGCGACGATTCTAAACTGTGGCAACATCATTACGTGCAATAATGAGGGGGAATTCTTCTTTTTTTGTGTTGTGTTGTTCATGTCTGTCGCGGCACGAAAACAGAGAGAATAACTGAAGGAAAGAGATGCATCGGTAAGGAGGGGTGTCGGTGGAGCAAAGGGAGATGCAGTTGAAGGGGGGGTGCGCGCGGAACTAACTAACTACATATGCCTATGGATTGAGGCTCGGCTTGGTCGTAAACTGATATTGAGGTCGACGACTGCTAATTTGTTGATGCGTTGTCGAACGTGGAAGAAAGCGCAAGAAGAGAGCGGTGCGGAGAGGCGAGGAAAATATGTGTGAGGAGAAGAAGAAGCCGCAACAACGTCAACAACACCAAGAACAACAACAACAACATGTGATAACCCCCTAGGGACACAACAAACAACACAATCAGGTACAGTTTTGAGGCGTGTCAACTATATAAACATGCATATATGTATGTATGTATGTATGTATGTATGTATGCACCTTATGATAATGTATGATGAAATCCTAAGTGTATGTTTCTAGTTACATTTTTGTTTGAAAGATCACCAATATGAGATTCTTATGGGAAATAAAATCCTGTTTACAACCTTATTGTATGGGTCAAACCAAGCCAAGAAGTAAGTAAACCTTTACTTAATCTAACGATATTTCAGTGGAAATCGCATTTCCAAAAAACTGAATGTTAACAAATTGTTGTTGTTAAATATTCTTAAGATTGCACTGAAATTATTTGCTGACAAAGCCACAAAATCTCCTTTCAAAGTCGCAATTTGAAATATTTTTATCGCCCCTCTTCCCGTTGATTTACCATTATATACATTTTAATTAAAACTTTGTTTGTTAATGTCATACAACAACAAACTATAACAAACCGACAAACTGGCCGTTCAGGATCAACTATAGGACATGACACCATCCAAAAAAAAAACATCAAAAAACAACCCAAAAAATTGTACAAAAACAACAATAACAAAAGTAAATTTCCATATTAATATCAAATTTCCAGAGTGTTGAGCACTTTGCTGAGTTAACGCGACTGTCCGTAATTTATGGGGTCGACTCATCCAACTCTCTCTCTCTCTCTCTCTTACACACACTCTCTCTCACTTTGACTACGCCATTGCTGGGCTAGGCAATTAAAAGCGTTTCGCAAGAAAATTTGAATTGAATGAACTGCTGCGCCTTACGCACCAGGAAGTCCTTGCGAAAGCAGGTCTAGCAGCGAGTGCTTAAGCATAGGCATAGTAGGCATAGGAACGTAGAAACGTAGGACAACGGCAGACGCCAGACGCCGCCAGACAGACGCAACAAAAGCTCGCACATGCCCTGTGTTACTTTCTGGTTTGAGTTTAAGTTTGGTCTTGGGTTTGAGTTTTTGAGGTTTTTGAAAGGTTTGGGTTCCTGCTGCTGCTGCTGCTACTGCTGCTGCTGCTGCTGATGGTGGTTGAGTTTTGCTCCAGGCGTTTGCCCTGGCCCCGTTCTATGGTTCCCTGACTACGTCGCTCCGCCAGACGATACCCACGAACCTCTCGAATACAAATACAAAAAAAAAAGGCGGCCAACGACGACGACGACGAGCCACTAAATGCGAAATGTGAGGACTTTGAAAAGTGCGTTGATATTTTGTGCGTGGCCAGGAAGCGTAAGCGACAACAGCGTGTCGAGGTCCTGTAGCTAAGACGCAATAAGACTATAGGGCGGCAGTCAGTCATTCAGCCAGACAAGCACACACACACAAACACACACACACACAACAAACATATATATAGAGACAATTGGGTTTGAGTTTTTTTGCCTCTTGAATTAATGCTACATTGAAAGAAATAAACGATGTCAACAATTCAGTATGGAAAACTTTATAGGCAGTACGTTTAAATGTACTTAAATTGCTTGCTGATCTTTAAACTACAAATAAAATAGATAGTATACAATATATATCTGCAGATCATTTAAACTAAGCCGTATTCATTTGATGTTCTTATACATTATCTGTCTGTATTAGGTGAAGTCAAATATTTTGCTTAGTGCATTTTGGGAACAATGGGCGCAATGAGTTTAACGAACTTTAAGCGCTTCCTGCCAACTGAATGTTGAAGTACCCACCCCTCCGTTCATCCTCGCCACCCTTCGTTCCTCTTCGTACCCCCAACCTGGTCTGGTCTTTTATTTCACATTTTCTGGCGATTCTCTCTGGGCCTCATGAGCAATTTGCCAGCTAGCCAGCAGCGTCCAGTTTCGGTTTCATTTCGACTTGCGACACGTAACGAGCACATCCTGAATCCACACTAACACACACACGCGCAATATAAGCACCGTTATTGCCAAGCAGTATACCCGTTGCACCCTCCTGTTGCTGCTGTTCTTTTTGTGTTGCCATTCTTTAAGCCTGTCTGCCTTACGTGATGTAACAATGCGGTAGGTTGGGAATTGCGGCTAAACTCTACCTCTCCCTCTCTTCTCTCTCTCTCTCTCGCTTCAGCTAAATAAATTTGCAAATAATTTACTTTTGTTGCTTGCGTCTGTGTGCTTCAGGAGCATTCCTTTTGCCATTCCCGCTTACCATTTTCCTATATTCTATTTTTTTTTTTTTTCGTCTCTCCAGACGTTCCCGGAGCGCGATCAAGGTCAATGTGCGTGCTGTGTCAGTAACCTTTGCCATTGTCGCCTCCGCTCGCAACTCCCCAGACTTGCCACACACACTCACACACACACACCCCTCGATCTTGTGCTGCGCCCCTCATACCTCCTCACACCCCTCACGACAGCAGCCCTTGTCGCTTTTATTATATTTGGGCTTGTACTTATATTTTATTTCTTGCCTCCTTGCTTCGTCGTCTGGACGACAACACACACAAAAAAGTGAAGAAGGAACAAAAAAAAAACGAAGAAATAAGAAAAAACTTCTCTATATATATATATTATTCGAACAGATGTGCAAAATGTTGAAAAGTCGCCTGCGCCTTCGTCTTGATAGCACCAACAAACAACCCCCATACCCCCCCCCCCCCAAGAACCCAACCACTTCGTCTGCCTAAGTTCCCGTTTCCATTGTGTTGTTTTTCTCGTTGTTGCTGCTGCTGCTGTTGACTCTCGAGCCAAAAGGCATTTGATTTGCCATAATCGCATATTAGTCGTTTGGCCAACGTTATGTATTTACTTTATGTGTCTTTTGCCTGTTCTCTGTTCTCTTGTCTGTTGTCTGTCCCTGGGCCCTTCGAAATGCTTGTTGTTGTTGTTAAAGTAAAAAATTTGAAAGCTGGCTTATCACAAATCAGTTATCAACTCGGTCAGATGGCACAGTCTGAACCTCAAATAGGGCGTTGGGTTGATCAAATGGCCCATCAATTGAACAATTTGTTAACTGAGTTTAAGCGAGCGTCATTTTTACGGTCGGTCTGTCTCTCTGTCTGTCTGTCTGTGCCATGATGGAAAGATACACTCTTAAACAGATTAGTTTTTCTGCTTTCAACTTTGTTCTTGTGTGTGTATATTTTTGGTTATTTTGGTTAGTGCTGTTCAAACTACCTTTACAGCTTAAAAAAACACATTTTTAATTAATTTAAAATGTTTTTCCTTTGGCATTGACCAAACTAGCAATTCCTTTCTCATTATTCTCGCCACAATATTTAGTTACTCTTTGCCATTGCATAGGTCATATCGTGGTAGATCGTTGTTCGCTTTATCGTCTATCTATCAGAACGCTCTTGATGCAGTTAAGCCAAACTTTCTGGCTAATTACCATCCTGACTTTTTTTTCTTCTGCTGCACACACTTCACACTTCTACTGTATAAAACCTTCCACCCCCAACGCCTCACTCTTAGCGCTGACAAATAGTTTGAATAATTACACTACCAACGAGCTAAGTCAGCGCCCCAAAAGCCCCCCTCCCACTCTGCTTTTGTCAAGCCAACAGTTGCGCCGGCATATTACACTCAATATATCATTCATTATCCGCCATGAAAAATTAGCAATCGCATTTTGTCTGCCACGCTCGTTTAAATGCAAAAAAACCAAAGAAGGAGAATCAAAGAAGGAGGGAGAAATAATTTTTGAAGAAAGTTTTATCAGTTTGCTGGCAGCCGAGAAGCTAGTGGCAAAGAAAGAACGAAAGAAACTGCTTGCAATGTGCAACAAGAAGTGGCAAGCGAGCCAGGACGAGGCAGCGAACAGGACCAACTTTTAAGTTTTTCGCCCATCGACGGTTTTGGGCGCATAAAAATTAGGTAATAATGATGGCCATAAAATATGATTTGAACGCCGAGAGGGTGGCGAGGAAAGCTCAAGCAAAAGTAGCATCCAAAAGTTTTCCAATAAAATCAGACACACTTTGAGCGAGAGAGAGAGAGAGAGGTCAAAACCGATGCCAACATCGATCATCTGTTGGCCATGGCCAAAACGCAAAAAGCCAAAAGAAATGTGTGCCAAAGATGTTTTTGTTTTTGTTTTGAGGGGTATGGGGGGGGGTCAAATGAATTAAAAAAGTTGATGCCTGTTGTTGGTAATTAACTTCGAATGCTTCACAACTGCTACAACTAGCAACAACACAAACTTGAGCTGCCTGCCACATCAACAGTGTGTGTGTGTGTGTGTTTGTTTGTGTGTGACAAGTTGTAACATTCTTGAAAATGATTCATAATTATTGCAATGCGGCAAAAATGGGCTTGCTGCTTGCGTCCATCCTGTGTTGTTGCCACCATAAAATTGACAAATGTGTCTGTAAACTTGGCTAATAAAAGGACTTTCCTCAGTGCCTCAGTGTGTGTGTGTGTGTGTCCTTGTCATCGATGCGGCATGTCGCTTGCTAAGCTTTCTCTCACTCTCTCTCTCTCTCTCTGTCTCTTTCTTTAAAGTTACCTCTCATCTCTCACACTTCAGCAATTAGACACATTACACAGAGCTCCACCTACCAACAGAGAGAGGCAGAGAGAGGGAGAGAGAACAAGATTGACATATTTATGTTCTGTATACAGGGGCGATAACTGAACAACGCAGTTGTTGCCGCGAATAATACTGTGTGTTCAAGTTGAAGATTTATTGTGTATGGCCGAAAAAACAAGTTAATGAAAATTTGATGATGGCCATTTGATAAATACAAAAACGCGGCCATATATCAATAGCAGCAGCAACAATCGCAAAACTTTCGTTCTGGACGGTCATTGCCATTTTGGCGGATTATTAGATAGCTTAGACCTAAACCCAACCCCAACCCCAACCCCAACGACCCCACAAAGCCCAACTCCAACCACTCGGCACATTCAGATTTTAATGGGTTTTGCGTTGGGCAGCTTCAAGAATTATGACAATGCGACGGAGAGATATTATCGCTAATCGAGACTACTTGAGAGTTCAGTTAACCGAGACCAAATCCAATCTCTCTCTCTCTCTCTCTCTCTCTCTATCGCGTTGTGTGTTGGCCAGCAGCTAGTAATTTATGGTTAGTATAAGTGCAGCCAAATGATGAGGACGACAACGATAACGACGAGAGGATGGGGCTGGGGCTGGGCATGGTGTGGAAAGTGAAACGTCTGCTGAATATTAATATATGAATCATATGTGTGTGTGTGTGTTTGTTTGAGTGTAGTAAACGAGCATATAATAGCATCCAGTTTAAGGGGTAATGCTTTTGACCATCAAATTATATATTTGATATTCAGATAAGCAATATTTGGCTTAACAAACTTGTTCAATAATGAACAGAGATATTAGATATTTGGATGGAGTATCTATAAAATATATGTAGTCAACTTCGCCAAGGATTAAGTTAATACCTTTTTCTAAGCCAATATTCATTTGATTAAAGAAAATTACAAGTTTTATGCTAGCTTTTATTTAAGCTTCAAACGTTTCATACAACTAAAAATAATTTTTTTTTTCAATAAAAGATCAAAGAAAATCTGTTCTAATATTTTTCATAATATTCTATCGATTTTTTTTTCTCACAAATCCAAAATGACATTTTTTGTTTGATTCCAGACTTTCGTAGGAAAACTTCTTGCATTGAAAAATTCCATCACTTATTTATTATTCCATTGAAATTCTTATGCAATCAATGGCTGCTCATTAATTTAAGGATACGAATTCCTTTCAGCTAAAATCATTGATAAATTGTCTGATATTGATTAAGAGCGACACAATGCAGATAGAACAAGATAGAGAGAGAGAGAAAGATAGAGATGCAAGCGGCATTAATTTTCAAGATTAAATAGAACTTTGGGTCCAAGTAGGGCACACTTTTGAAATGACCGACGTAGTTCCAGGAATGACCAAGGGCCAGCAAACAAAACCAAACAAAACAGAAAGAAAGAAAGAAAGAGAGCGAGAGAGAGAGAGAGAGAGAGATTCCCACACACAGAGACAGGGGCAAAAAGGATATGCCAGAGACAAGAAGATGTTTTTTTTTTTTGGGCGTTAATGTGCGAAGTGCGTCTGAATGAATTTCAGCAGAAATTCTGCTGCTGTTGCCGCTTTATCTGTATCTGCATTTGAAGCTGTATCTGTAGTTGTATCTGAGCAAGTAGTATTGAATGTGTGTTATTGTCCGTAGGTAGTCCGAAACAACAACAACAACAACTCGTTTGACCAAGGCGCATAGAAAGGATAAAAGGTAAATCACCTTTTTGTGTGTTGCCCTCGAAATGACCGAGTTCATTGTCAAGTTCAGGTAACGTCTGCAACATACAAGTATGCATAAGTGTATGTTTGTGTGTGTGTGTGTGTGAGTCTGTGAATTTTGTTGCGCTTGCGTCAAAATTTGCTGGTCAAACCATAAGCAGAAGACGTAGCCAGAAGACTCGACCCAAAGCTTTGCCTGCAACTGAAGTGTGGCCATGTCTGCGGCTTTGGGCTTAGTTATGCCTGTGTTCCTCTGCCTTTGGTTTTGTGTTTTGGTTTTTGGTTTTGTTAGCGACTGCGACTCCAACGTTCCAGGTTCCAGCAGCATTTAAGCATTCAGCCGGCAAAGGATGCTCCATAAAACAAAAAGCTATGCGAAAGTGACATTTATGTGTTTTTAATTCCTTTAATGTGTGTGAGTGTGTTACTCTCTGCATGTGTGTGTGTGTTTGGCTTTTGGTCGGGTCTCTTGTTATGCCATTCTAAGGAATTTGATGCCTTTCGTCTGAATTTACCTTGCAACAGCGCATTGACCTGCAGCACAACAACAGCAAATGAGCCATGTTTCGGACTCAAGTGGGAACCAAACAAATACAAAAAAAAATCAACAACAATTCGAGCGGAAAATAGTTAAGCTTGTTTTTGATTTTACCAATAAGCCTTTCAAAGCAATTGATTTTTTTTTTAAGGAACTGCTTTGATTGATTAAGAAATAAACTAAAATAAAAACACTTTTATACTAAAATCAAGAAGTTAATTGGCTAAAAATCTGCGAAATACTATAAAAAAATAAATAACATTTTCAAGACAGTTGATTAATAAAGAGAATACGCTGGGCTTAAGATAAAATCATCTAAAATTTGTAAGAAATACGAAAAGTAATATGACCTGAAATGTTATCTCGAAGAAAATCCTTCCGAACACCCATCAAATATTTAAAAAAAATCTTTTCTATATTATAAACATACAAAATATCATATTTGTCTCAGAATCTAAACTCATAAAGTTTTTTTTACTTGAAAAAAAATTAAAATGAATTTGCTTAAGCAAAAGATTATAAAATCGATTTCTTATCAAACTAATATCTATATTCATAATTCAACGTTATTTGATTCTCTCATATTATAATGCGCCAGCATCTTAATCTGCACCAAGCGATCATAAACAAGCCGAAACTGAGTCGCCTTCGTTCTGACGCCAGTTAAACGCCACCCGAAAAATAGCCAAAAACAACGCAAAATTCCTTTTTCGTTCGCACCTTTTTTTTTGCGTTCAGTTTTGTGTTTGCGAATGATTGTTGGTTGTGGCTACCTGTGCGGGTCATTGAATGCAATGCTTATCAAGTCTGTGTCTGTCTTTCTGTCCTTCTCCATCGCCATCTCCATCTTCTGGCACGTCCACATTGATTACAAACTGTTGAATGAATTCCACCGTTTCATGCCCCAAGATCTCTCTCTCTCCCTCTCTCTTTCTTTGTTTTGCTCTTAGTTTTTCCATTCTCTACATACGAGCTGCGAATGTTTTTGGGCCGCTTTTGAGTTTGAGCCGCCGCCGCCGCCAGAGACCTGGCCAGAATTCCAAGAAGGATATCTTTCTTTCTTTTTTTCTTTTTTTATTATTGTTGTTTTGTGCCTCTTGTTGCTGTTGCTGATGTTGTTGTTAAATTTTTAATGCTGTTTTCATTTAAAGCATTTTATGGCATTTTGTTTTAGTCGCCTGTTCATTATGATTTTTATGGCCACTTTGACGCTGCAGCGTTCCCCGTTTCTTAGTTTCTCAGTTACTCAGGTGAGTTTGTGCGCCTACGCAAAGGAGCCAAGAAGCCCAGCACCACAAGGCGGAGGGGTGGGGGTAGGTAGGGAAGTGGTAACAATGCGCCTCGCGCGGTAGTTTGTTTGAACACCAAGAAACCGTTTTTAATGCTCGTTATAATTTCTGTGTCGGCTCAAGCCACACTCTCTCATCCCCAAACTCATCTCCATTGCCATCGGGAAGTTCTTTCTTGGGGTCCTCTGTCTGGGTTTTTGGTTACGGGTGATTGGCCTTTTAAACATGGCCCCATGTGATTTTCGCTTAATATATCCTTGGGGGCCCCAAAAAGCAAAACCGTTCTTCGTCTCATCGTCTGAATCTGAATCGGATTCTGTTGCCTTTCTCAAAAAATAAGAAAAAGCTGCTCGACTTTAATTGGCATCATTAATACTCTGGCTATCTTTGATGTTTGACTGAGATTTACTTAAACAATTAATAAAAGGCTTACAAAATTGTATGTCTAGAATGTGGATTAAGGTTTATTTAAATAGGAAATGGAAATCTTTTCTTTTTTACTCTACTCAAATTTAATTTTACCAAGTTGATGCAAGAATGTTGAATGTTGTTTTTTTGTTGTCTCTTTTGCTTCAAATAACTTAATTGGGCAACCTTTTTATTATACGTTATAAAAATATACGAAAAACAGATTGTTACCACTGCATTTGTTGATCTCTTGTTCAGCTTTTACAACTGTACTTGTACTAAGCTTCTAATTATGTAGCTTTCATTAAATTAAAAGCACTTACAGTGCCATCAAATGACATTTGACATGGGATCTCTGGCATCTGACGTCAGCAACATATATATAATAAAAACCAAAAAACCAAAGAAAAAAAAGATATTAATTAAACTTGATTAAACACTCTAATTAAAATGCAACCTTCAAAATAAATATACACAAATTTTGCTTTTGGGTCAAATTGTGTTTTTTCTTTCTTTTTTTAATGGCTGGCCATAAATTGAAGTTCGGTCGCAGACATTCATAAAAAAAAATACAATCAAAAAAAAAAATACAGTACGCAAAATTAAAAGCACAATAATAAATTGTTGAGGGCGTGTTCCCTCTCAGTTGGCTACTTGTAATTTAGCTTTTTATGACCAATAAAATGCGGTTAAAAAAAAAAAATTTCTAACAATCAACACAAATCGCATTTAATTTGAAAAATTATGAATTGAAATTGGAATTTCACAAGGCAGACAGACAATACTTAATTGAAAGCGCGACGAGGCGTTGGGCCAAACGAATCCACGCCCTCATTGAATTGTGTATTTAAAATGCCATTAAATTGAAAAGAAAAAGCAAGAATATGCAACTGTATCTAACGCCAAGCAATGTCTGCAAGCAATATCAGGAAACAACTTCAATGGACTCCACCATATGTACATAATACATTACAGTTGGTCACTACCATCAACACAAGACGAGAGACTACATAGTTTAGTTCAGTTCAGTCCAGTCTATAGTCCAGTCTATGGCGCCCGCCGACTCACTCAACTGTTTAGCGTAGCCACACGCAAATGCAAATATAACCATAATTATCGCACATGGCCCGCAGACCATGACTAAAGTAATCGCGCGTCGTCCATCGCTAAAGTCTCTCCCAGTCGAAGAAGTTGTACACTCCCCTCCCTCCCATCCAAGTCAAGCAAAGTTTTTTCCCATTCTCCATCGATCCACCCTCTCTTGCCATTCGTTTGTGTGTGTGTAAGAAGCCGCTTTTAGTTCGAGGCACGCGGCATGCAATCGAAATCTATTACCATGCATTTGCCGACCCGGTGAAGAAAGCGGCTCATTACATGTTTATTATTGTTGTCGTGCATACACTACGATTGGCAAAAGCGCCTACGTTGGCTAAAACACACACAAAATGCAACAAACAGAAGAAATTATTATGAAGAAATTTACTTGACTTGCAATAGAGTATTTGTTGGTCGTCTTGTTGGGATATGCGGTCAAGTTTGTTATTGTTGTTACCTGGCCAAGTGCGGCACTTGACTTTATTTTTGGTTACATGCCATGGGCCATGGCAATTTATTCTCGGCTAACCAATAAAACTCACTTGATTGGAACTGCAAGTGGCCGCTTTTATTGGTTTATTATGGCAACAACAACAACAACAACAAACAGCGTAGACGACGCGAGGGTTCGCGAGATGATGTTTGGCCAAAACACAACGTTGCCACCTGCACCTGCCACCGAGACGTTGCTGCCGCTGCTGCTGCTAAGCGCACACTTTGCTTGCCACTTTGCTTCCTTATTCTGGCTTCTAGCTGGCAATCAAATTTGATGGCCTTGTTGGTCTCCGTTGGCCCGTTGGCAAAAGCATATTTGTAATGGTGACATTTCTGCATCCTACCTTCCCCCTCCCCTCTCTCTATCGCTCTCTCCCTCTGCTACAATCAGCATTGAAGCATCTGTGGCAGCAGCAGCAACGGTAACGGCAATGCAGCAAATGTTGCCTCATAAGTCAAAAGAATGTCGTTTAGCTTGAATTCTGATGCAGTGGCTGCTGCTGCTGCTGTTGCTGTTGCTCAAGTGTCGCCACTGGAAACGATCCTTGCCATCCTTGGTGGCGCCTCTATCCAAGCGCCCGCATCTAAAACTGCCCCGTATGAGTAATGTCCACAAAAAGATGGCCAGTTTCTGTTTCCCGATAATAATTTTATATGCTCGTAAAAACATTAAAAAATTACAAAAGCAAAGGCCTCTCTCTCAATTTAAGTGCCTTAGTGTTGGTTCTTTTATTGTTGGCCCTATTATTATTTTGTGGGCTGCACTTGGCCAATTTCAAAAGAGACCTACTTATGACATTTACCAAAAATGTTACTTTGTATGAAATATGTTTGTGTGTGTGTGTTTGTGTGTTTGTGAGTAAGAGGTAACTGGCCATAAAATTCAACTGTAACAAAACTCGCGATAATGATAATGATGATGATAATCTTAAGCAGATGCCGAACTCTGCTGCTAAGTGGATTCCTAGGTATTCAATGTGGTTTTTTTTTACGACTAACCAAAAATGGTATTTAATTGACTCATCTATTTGCTACATGGACCATAAAACAACGGGACATAAAACCATCAAAAATGAGCAAGCAAAAATATCAACTGTTGATTGTAAGAAGAAATAAATGAAATTGCAATTGAAAAGTAAACTGGAAGACTCTATGAACTTTAAAACAGATAACTGAAATTACTGGAAAAAAAATGATAACTTAAATAATGTTTTTTATAAGAGCTTCCAGCAAGTTTTCTGAAGAAAATACTTATAAGAGCAGAACAAAATATTTCTTTGAAAAAAAAAGTTTAAGAAAATAAATCGTTCAAAAGTTTCTAGACAACAAAATATATAAGCTTATTACTTAAAATTCATTAAAAGAAAATAAGTTTCCCCTCAAAGTGATGTTTTTTTATTAAGTATATTTCATTCCGTTTAATGCTTACATTTCTCTATGAACCACCACTTAGCTCAACTTACTTGACTATATATTCAAAGTAGTTTGGCTTACTTTTCAAAAAAAAAAAAAAAACTCCTCCATTGTCGTCAAAATTCAACCCTGGGAATGACACCAAATGATGCGTATCAAACAAATATGACAAACACAAAAAAAAAAAACGAAACAAAACGTTAAAATGTTTCGTTTTACAGCCCAACCCTCGAAACTGATAGCTTACAAACGAGCTGTTTCGCTTCACATTGAAATTTGGGGCCACTTGCACAGTAAAATATTCATTTCGCTTTTCTTTTTTGTGTGTGTGGGTATGGTTACTTGACAAAAGTAAAGAGGCATAAAAATGAGGGGGGAAGGAAAGTATTTTTTCTTTTTTTACGATGATATGCCGTGCATTACACGGCATTTGAAACATTTTGTGCTTTATGGGTAAGTTTTGTTGGTTGTTGTCGAAGCTTGTGGAAACAATGGGAATAGAGGCGACATTCGAACTTCTTTTGCACGCAATTGACTATCAAAATTTGATGTTGACTTTATTTGTTTTCAACAACAACAACAACAACAACACCGAAAGAGTCTCAACTACGGGAAGGAAAACTGAAAGCTAATGGCTGCTTGGAGACTGACATAAAATCCAATTTTATAATGCATATAAAGTTTTAATACGACAGAAAGAAAGAATATATATATACAAATATATATATATATAAATATATATGTATGTATGTATAGAGTACAAAAATGAAAATGTTGAGGGGTAAAAATTGTATGCAAACACTTTTATAGAAATTTTAGTAGCCCATCAAATTTTACGCGCTACCCAACAACTTGTGCATAAAATTTTACTTCCGACTGAGCACTGAAAGCGAGCTGTTCTGTTGCTTGTTCTGTTCCGAGTCCAGGACACAGCAACCGTGAAGGCATTTTCATTAGGGCAGCAAAGAGCTAATCCCTGGACAGGACAAAAAATCGTTTCGACAACAAAAAAAAAAAAATAAAATCGGTTATCCAATGGCCAAAAGAAAGAGGGAAGGAGAGAGAGAGAAAGAGCACTTAAAATTAACGTGAAATTAGCTTGTTGACTTAACCCTATTGAACGGAAGTGAGCCTGAACACAAACGAGGCTGAGAAAACAGGAATACTAACTGCAAAAAGGCACAGGGAACGAGAAAAGTTGGGAGCTTGGTTTTATAACATGCGGAAACAGGATATCAACACATGTGGCACCATTATTTTCTTATATATATATGTATTTATATACTACAAAGCTAAACACCTCTCGACCATTTGCATAAAACTAACACTCAGACCAAAACGACGACACACGAGCCCAGTGAGTAAAAGAGAAACCAAATCATTTGTGAAGTCTATTAGCAACGGAGTTAAACAAACTTTAACTTTAACAAGGCGAAGTAGAGTTTACAGTGTGGCAAGGATAGCAAATATAAGAGTCTACTTCGCCAATTCCATTTAAATCCATTTATAATATTTAAATGTTTAAAAGAGTAAAGAGTGAAGCAAAGCAACTGAGAAAGTTGTACTTTGACTATCTTAATGCGATTTAAAATCTCATAAGAGAAACAAGCTTTTAAGATTCCTTCAACGATATTCCGTCCATGTGGGTAGTTTGCTTCAAGTGTGCTCCAGTGTAAGTAAGTAAGCTTTGATAGAAGGATATAAACCGAATGGTATGGTAGCATTAAACATTTGCATTAAGCATTAGCATTAGCATTTGAGCACTTAAGTGTGTATCCTGAATTAGCCACAGACTGCTTTTAATGACAGTTGGCGACAAAACGCTTACGTTTTACCATTTTCAAATGGCCAATAGAGAGTCCGTTCGTTCCGTTTCGTTTCGACCCTTTTAAGCGTCACCCCTCGTGGCAAAACAGCAAACATATTGTACAAATGGATTGTGCCACAGAAGGGTTATTAATAAATTAAATTTTAATGTTGCTCCCAAAACGCATGCTCTTGCATTAAACACATCAACAACAACAACAACAACAATCAGCTATAAAGTACACACAAACAAACAAACACACGAGAATTTCCCCTGTAAATGTAATTCAATACTTAAAAATTGCTTATTAGTAGAAGTAGAAGTAGTAACTTAAACCAACCCCTATTAAATACTGGGCGTATGCGCAATTTTAATTAGCCAAGATAATTTTCTGTCTTCTATTTCTGGACTAAATATAATAAAGTTAGAGCGAACGCTCTTTCATTAGGTCATAGCAGCAAGGATTGTGTTTGTGTCTGTTACCTTGGCATCGTTTGCATTAACAGCAACACCGAAGGCAATTTCCCAATAAAATAGGCTTCAGTAATCGCCCAATGAGCATGCCAACAGCGAGCGAGAGACATTGAACTTGTGGCTTGAACTGTTAGCTGTTGCTTTAAAAAAAAAACAGTAGCTGGCTTAAACGTGTGGCAATGTCGACAATGTCTTCATGCCTGCTTGGCCGAGCTTCAACATAATTTAATTAAAATTCGACAATGATAAACACAGAAGATACATTAAAAACCCTAAAACTTGATAATGAGCTGCTTTAGCAAGCAGTTGGTACTATTAGTTTGGTCATGTAGCTTGTAACCAAGTTAAGAAACTGTACCTTAACATTATCCAATCAATATATCATATAGATTTTATAGCAACTATCGATAGGAAGAAGATTATCTATTCGAAACATTTTCACTTAACTAAAGCGTATTTAAACTTCGTTTAGCCATTTATTAACAATTCTTTCTTGTGTTTCTTTTTATGATGTGCAAAAGTGTTGGCTTTCAGTACTTGACTTGATTTCGATGTTGGGCTTTGCATTGTAGCTGTTGCCCAGGGTCTGTCTGTCTGTGTGTGTGTTATAGTTGTATGTGCCGCACACACACACACACCGACTACTTTAAGCTTTGCTGAGCTGAGCGCCAGTTTCAGTTTCGGTCATTTGAAGTTTATTACCCGCGCACGTGTGAACCGAAAATACCAAAACGTACAAACATTTTACAATGAAACCAAACCGGAAATCGCTAAAAAAAAAAAACAAACATTAAATAAAGAAGACTTAAGTCAAAGTAAAGCTATCATAATGATATGTGTATGTGTGTGTGCGTGTGTGTGCGTGTGTGTGCGTGTGTGTTGCAGACAGACCAGGCAAAGTGTTGGCCAAACCAAGCTAGTTGACGCAAGTGCGGCAATGAAGACGTCTAAATGCGAAATTAAATATGACATTTTGGAGAAAATTAAGTGGCCCATGTTGGACATGCTTTTAAATGGCCAAAAGATCAAGAGAGATACATATACTACCAGAATGTTCAAGGGTCTTAACTTGGCTAGCATCATGTTGCCAACTAGGTGGCGCGAGTAGCGTAATACAGTAGTTAAGTACTTTCGAAAGTCACTTACTTGCACAACAACTAAGGCGAACTGGGTTAAAATGTATCGTAAAAATTTAAAAATACAACAAACAGACAAACTAAAACTAAAAGTTGCTTTAAATATGTTGGAAAATTTCATAAGTGGCATTGCGAAAATGCATTTGATATTAAAAGAAAAATTAAAGCTTTATGATATGAATAAATTGTGTTAAAGTTCAACTTTGATTTCTAGATTTAAGTGATTTTTACAAAACAGTTTTCATTGCTTAAAAACTTAAAGGTTGATGTCAAATTATTTGAACTGGCAACTTCTCGAATATTCGATTCAGTGTTTTGTAGTTTTCACAGCAACAACTGCATACTAATTTAAATACAATAATTAAAAACAAAGAATAAATATTGCATATAGTATATATACAGTATATATAGTCAGCACACAGATCAAATAACCAATCTTACCAATCTTACCAATCTTCCATTCTATTTTTATTGTTTGCAATGACAATTTGGCTTTTGCTGCTCTGCTGCTGGCTTTTGGCTCATTCATGAATTTTGTAGATTTTAAGTCAAAGATAATTTTGCGAAAATAAAACACACATCGAGCCAAAATGTTCATTCAAAACACGTACACAATTCACACACACACACAACAACAAATGCAAAGCGACAACAACAATGGAATAAAACCCACGCAACAACAACGTTCGACAGTGGGACGATTGGACGAATCTTTTTAACTGGCAGTTTGGTGTGAAAAGCAAACAGACGACGACGACGACGACGACAACGAAGACAACGAAGACAGCGACGACGTCGACCACAATGGTGTTCAATATTATCGACACTGTGTAACAAGAAACGCAGCAACAACAACAGCAACGAAAACAGCAGCAACAATTGCTGCTTCATTCATGAAATGCTTGTGCGAAAACAACAATAAAAATCACCAGAAATACAGCAAAAACAATAACAATAACAGCGCAGATTTGTAATTTCCATTACGTGTTCAATCATTTTTTTTTTTTAGCAATTGTAGGGAGTATATCTTTATGTAGTACCCGCAAAATGTATATATTTGCACTGCATTCAATGTATCTGAGTATCTGTGGGATGTGCCATCGATCTAGCGATTTTGATTTTGTTTGTGATTTTTGGGGGTCTTTGACTTGGCATCGGTCGGAGAGAGAGAGAAAGATCAACGCTTGACATGACTTGCGACTCAATTTATGATTAGTCATCGTATTTGTATATAGCTCCTTTTAAATTATAGTTGTTGTTTTTGTTGTTATTTGTTTTTTGGTTGCTGCTCGTTATTATTGTTGTTTGCTGGTTAATCGTATCTAAATATTTTTGTGTATTTATCTCACGTTGCTGGCCACTTATCGTCCGGGTCTCCAGCAAAAAAAAAAAAAATATATCACGAACTTCGTGGCGCATACAAAAAGGGAAATTCACTTTTGGACAACCCAAAAACCCAAAACAACAACATCAAACCAGTTGCCTGATTAAAAGGTGAATGAATTCGCAAATTCGCAAAACCTTATACGAACAATAAATTTCAGTTGTTGCCTGTTGATTTTCAAAAAAAGATACTCTTACTAAGTGTAAACTAAAGTATCTTGAGAAGGAAAAAAAAAAAATATTTTTCAAATATTTGTTCAATAAAATGCTTTGATAACCATTTTATTCAATGAAAATGTTGTCAAAAATTAATTTTAAAGTATTTTAAATAAATCAATTGTTAAATTTAATGTTTCTTTCACTTACTTTTGAGCTTTGTAGAGTATTTAAAATGTGTCCACATTTTTTTTTTGAAGCCGCTTATTATGATTTATATGAAAGTTGCTTAACAAGCGAGGCGAATGTCAATGCATGCATCCATCAGATACAATAAGCAGGCGCATATTTTAGACATTTAACGAGAGCATGCGCTTAACCCCCAAGCTCTTCTTATCACCACCCCTCTCACCCTTCCACACACTCACTCAATGAAGCCAATTGTTATTGTTTGTTGTTTGCGGCTTTAAATTCCATTTGATATGTACTTATTTGAAAGCCGGCGTACTAATGAGCAGGGTAAAC
This sequence comes from Scaptomyza tumidula, assembly GCA_035044465.1. Lineage (NCBI taxonomy): Eukaryota > Metazoa > Arthropoda > Insecta > Diptera > Drosophilidae > Scaptomyza > Scaptomyza tumidula. The sequence goes on along the minus strand of JAWNNW010000442.1, from coordinate 7,507,561 downwards.
AACAACAACAAAGAGAACAAGAGCAACATCAGTGACAACAACAACAACAGAAACATCGGGAACATCGGGAACAATAATCCCAAACATCTAATGGAAATTTACCCACTTGACACGTTTTTTTATGCATTTACTTTTATATTTCTCGTATGTTTAGTTTTTCTCTACTTAGGCCATGGCCTTCTCATTCATTTGGGCAACTTGCAACTTGCAACACTGCATTTTATGTTTATGTTAAATTATGTATCAGTAGCTGTGTGTCTGTTGTGTGGTATTCATTTCGCATGAATGAAAACGTTTCTGGAATATTTTTTTGTTCGTTGCAATGGAAAGATTTACAAAAGTTTCCATTACGATTTGTAAACAAACTCCAAGGGACCGGACCGCATTGACTGACTGACTGGCACAGAAAGAAAAACAAAAATAAAGAGACACAAACAACAACAACAACAACAACAATTTCAACAAGTGCCTTATACAGTGACTCTGGGGGTCAATAAGCAGACGCCAGACGGCTGACTGTAGAAGCGCAACAACAATCGTCAGACAACAACAATAATAGCAATAACAATGATATGAAAGCACGAGACTGACCAGTGATAATCCCCACACAAATCAACTAAAGAGGGCGATATAGGTGTCGTCTTCTTAAAAGGTAATGCCGAAGTCAACGCAATGTCTGATTATCGATTTAATTATTAGCTACGTATGTGTGTGTGTGTGTGTGTGTGGAATGCAATGTTACAAAGTGTGACATAAGCACATCAGATTAACCCACTTGACAGCTCTATAGATCTTATAAATATATGCTATGGAGCAATGCCACTGTTTGTCAATCATTTCAGTAATATTTTTCAATTAAGAGCACCTGACTTTAAGTCAGTCTATCAAGTGATAAACATCATTACGATTCTGATTAGTTTTATGACTATATTTATTATTGTAATAAACAAAATTGATAAGCGATCAACTAGCATAAGTTTGATTTATAAGAAACATGTATGTAAACATAAAAATATATGGAATATGACATATCTAACTGAAGTAACTACTTACCTTCTTGATGACTTACTTACCTACTTACTTGCTTTCTAACTTACTTCACTACTTACTTACATATCTACTTCTGTTCCTATATCTTTTTCACGATCCATTTTCTGTTTACTGCTGTTTCTCTCTCTCTTTCTCTCTCTCTCAGTAACTACTTACCTTTTCGATTACTTACTTACTTACCTACTTGCGTTCTAACTTACTTTACTACTTACTTACATACTTACCTCTTAACTGTACCTACCTCTTCTGTTCGATCCGTTTTCTGTTTACTGCTTTCTCTTTCTCTCTCCCTCTTTGTTGTAATATTCCAACTGACCCACCTCAACATTCCGTACGTCTAATGCAAATCAGCGAGCCAAGTCATAAAGTTGATTTTATTATTTAGTGACCACCCAAAGGAACTCAGCGATTCCCACGTTATACCTCGAACTTGGCCTCACTTTACTCACACAAACAACTCGAGCTTGAGCTATAAATATATCATCCGAACGAACAATCATCTTGACATGGCCACATTTGGTTCCTGTCTGCGGCCTCACGTTTTCAGTCGCAACTTCAACTCCAGCTCCAGCTCCAATGTCCAATGCCATTTTCTGAGTTCAAAAATTTGCGCACGCGCATTGCCAACCCAAATACCACAACGACGACTTGTTGTTGTTGTTGTTGTTGGTTCGCATATAGCAATAACGCAATAGGCTTACAACTTGCGGTAATAAAACGCATTTCCAAGAATCATCAGCAGAGAGACTAGCAACAACAACAACAACGTTGAACCCCCGCTCATTGCATTTTTAAACGTTGCAAAATATGAAGGAATGCAGTCGAAGTTTAAAGTCGTAAACGAAGTAAGTGCAAGTTGGAACAGTCTCGGTCTTACACAAAAATGCCGCACTGTAATCGAACTGTCAGTTTAGTAACAGAGAGAGAGAGAGCAAGTGTGAGAGAGAGAGTAAACAGAGATGAGCTTCTGCATCAGAGGCTTGAAAGATTGTTTATCTTCGATCTTTGGGATTGGGATCAACACTGAGAGAATATATTTCAGTTTGTTAACTTGCATGTTTTTGTTTCCCATTCAACTTCAACTTCAATTGTTGTCATTGACTTGTTGTTGTTGTTGGTGTTGTTGTTGTTATTTTGGCTGTGTGTTCTTTATGGTTTGCTGCATCACACAGTGAGCGACATGCAACTGCCTCGCTTTTTTTTAACGCGCGCCTCAAGAGCCCGAGCTGTTGGAGCTCCCCTTGCACATTGCTTTAGTGCTTTTTAATGACTTCTTGCGTGCCACATGCAGCAGGGAATGCAGCACGAAACAACAACGAAACTACAAATGCAAAGTGGAGCTGCGAAGGAGACACATGGAATGGGACCGAGAGAGAGAGAGAGAGAGAGAGAGGCAGGTTGCCGAGTTATGCCAAATATTTTTATTTAATTTTAATAAGACCAGAAAAAGGCAAAATTAAAAGCAAGTCACATAAATACACTAAAAATGTTACGGTTTTGTTTCCTTGACTTAATAATGTTGTTGCTACAAAAGTCCCTAAGAGCTGTTGACATGGCGTGACGTGAAGAGGAAGAGAGAGAGAGAGAGCGATTGTTAGACAAATACTTTAGAACAGATGTAGAAACCCCTCGAGAAGATTCGGCACAAACCAAAAGGTTCTTTCAAGTGCTAACCTGTCAATGTACAGATAAATTATAGCGCTAAAACTTCGAAGCGAAAGACGAGTCAAACTTAATGGTGTTTGGCTTCTTTTTTTCTCAATCAGAAGCTTTGACTGCTGCTAATCAAAAGGTTTCAACAAACAAGTTCGTTTGTTCGTTTTGGCAAACAAATAGAACCCGATGCCCAAGTCCTCTGTCTCTCTCTCTCTCTCTCGTGACAATCCTTTTGTCGGTTAACTCCTTCTTTGCTTTGGGTTGCAGCACTTGAGCGCATGATTGTTTCAAATAGTTTCAACTGCTTTCAGTCAACTTCAGATGTCAGTCCTTTTTAGAGCATCATCTTTTGCTTGCAGCACATTCTCGAAAACTCTCTAGCTTACTGCTTGGAGCTACGCTTTCTGCTTTCTGCTCTGAGTGCCATTGAGCACACAAAGTTGCCGTTAGTCGTTGCCGTTATTCAATCTCTTCTGTGATGCGGTGTGTTTGTGTGTGTGTGAAGGGGGGGAAATGTTCGCTATGCCATTTGGTATTTGGCATTTGCTATTTGCCATGTCTTCATTTTGTTTGGCCCAAAATCAGTGGGGCGATGGCGCGTGGACAAGCCGAAAGCGACAGGCAGCAGCAGCATCTGTATCTGAATCTGATGCTTTAACTCCCCAACTAGCTGGCGGTGCACACGAAAATGTTCAACTGGCATGTGGCATGTGCGGCACATGCGGCGTGTGCACAACACCGACAATGCCAGGTTTCAGATTCAGTTGCCATCGCCAGTCACAGTTGTCGTCCTTGCTGCACGCGCGTCAACTTGTGTCAAAAACCCAGGCAAGTGCCATTTTGCGGTAGTTGTGGCATTGGCCATGGCTAAAACAACAACACAAACTACAATAACAACGGCATCAGCAGCAGCAGCAACAGCAACAGTTGTATGCTATCAATGCACATTGGTTCCAATGCAATGAAAGAGATATGGAGCTTACAAGTTACTAACAACTACAACAGATAATATTCAAACTAATCATTTCTGTATATCCTTATCAACAGTTGACTAATCTGCTGATTAAGCCGATAACTTTTCAATGAACTATGGATTACACATCCCTTGTTGCGGTTCCCATTTTCAATGGTGTGAAACCACAGTGTCATTGCCTTTGGCAAGCCCCACCAATCCCCCAACTTAGTCTTTTGCCACCCACGTGGCTTTAGTTTCTGTTGCACTTGCTGGTATTGCACGTCGAGCCGTCAAGCGTTTTGATTGAAATGTGTTTGTTTGGCTGCGGCTTTTGTTGTTGCTAACTTCCCCCAAACTATTCCCCCCTTTTCACCGCAGCATACCAACCAACTAGTTTTCAAAAAGCGGCATATAAAAACAAAGCTTAACAATAAATGGTATAGGAGGGACTGAAAGAGAATGCAAAACCCAACAACATGTCCGACCATCCGACCATCCGACCATCATCAAGCTAAACTCCCTAAACTCACTTGTGGGCAATCACTTTGGCACGAAACACAATCCAGAATCGGAATCTGAACATTGGATGGACATGGACATGAACTAAAAGGAGATTTGAGATGCGTTGAGATGGGGATTTTTTTTTTTGGTTTTTTTTGCCATGTTTGGCTTCTGACTTCGTTTGGCAGCAATGTTGACGGCCTGAAGTATTTAGTGGTGCGCATCCACAAGCCAATGCCAAAGCCGGGTAACAGTAATTGCAACCTTGTTACACACACACACACACACACAAACATAATGTGTATGCATGTATTTATGTTGTTACAATAACAGCTTTAACAATTGTTGCAATATTTGCGGTGACCTTTTTCATTCGCGCAAAATAGCCAACATTCTCGAAAGACAGTGGAAAGCCAACTGCAAATATTGCTAAGGATTATTAAAACTATATTTCGTATCATCTTTAATTGGTTTAGTTTAAAAGCAAATTTTAAATCTTTTCTTGAAGTGAGATTTATCGAAACAAGCATCTTTTACATGCCAATCAAAGTAAAATCCCTAAAGCTAATCCCTACTTGCCAAAAAAAAAAAAAAGACTACAAATATTTTATGTAGATTATCGGAACACAGATCCAACTGTACAACTCTTGCCGCCAGAGGGCGTCAACGTTAACATTCACAACACCAACACAAACATAAACAGTAAAGAGCAGAGAGCGTCACAAACTGTTTTGGGCTAGTCTTTTCACTTTGGCTCTGAGGCACACACACACACACAACACACGAAGTTATCACTGTACGTGTACTCCTCTTTGCCCCTCCTTTTGCCTGTTGTTTGCTGTTATGTTGTGTTGTGTAGTTTCCCAGTTGTTCCCATTGCACGCCCCGTTGAGCATTTGGCCAAAAAATTTGCTTTGCTTTCGTTTTAATTTATTTTATTGCGAAATGCATTTGCTGCTTTTTGGTGCGCTGATTTCTTGACTCCCCAAAAAAAAAACAAAAAAACACGAAAGTGTCGCGTTGACTTTCTGTCTACCTCTTCTTCCTCGTCCTCTTTTTCTTCTTCTTCTCGCTTGCTTTCTTTCTGTGAAAACAAATTAAATTCAAGTGTCAGTTACGCTTTACACAATGTTGTTGCAACAACAACAAAAACAACAACAACACTTGCCACTAGCTAACGTCTAGGAGTAATCGAAATCGAAGGAAGTTTTGTTGCAATTGTGGCAAGAGGCAAGAGTCAGGCTGTCGTTATTGTTGCTCTTGTAACAAATTTAAGCTGGTTGGGTTATCATTTAAGTATGTGTGTGTGTGTTTGTGTGTGTGTGTGGTAGCCAAATACGACACGCAACACCATTATTTGCCACATACTGACAGCCGGCATTTCCGTCCTGTTCCCGGTCCAGTTTAACTTTTGCCAGCTAGCCCCCAATTTTCTATCTAGTTTCTCGAGTTTGAGTTTGAGTTTTTGTGTCCTTCAAGTGTTACTTGAACAACAACTTGAACTAAACGGTTGAAAGCCATGCACTTGCACTCCACACCACACACACACACACACACACACTTTGCGACCCTTCCACCTTCCACTTCCACTTTTCACCTGCCCAACTCAACCTCAAACTCAACAGTGTTGCTCTTCATTTCAACTAGCTTTGGCTTTGGCTTTGGCTTTTGCGTTGGCTGACAAAGTTTTCGTCAATGCGAATACGTGTCGAAAGACTTTTAAGCGCACAAGGACACTTGAAGCAACGCACGGTTGTGACCCTGCCACAAGACTCACTTATACGCCCCTGGCTGACACAAGACTCAACCTTTAAAGCAACGTTTAACTTGCCCTCGAATCAAGCCAGCATTGACTTTAATGAGCTTACAACATGGCTATAATGCCAGCACACACACAGGCAACAAACAACAGCAGATAAGAAACACGCAGCTGCAACTGCTGTTTTGCTGCAACTGCAACTGTCCGGCCAAATTAGCCCAATAAAAACTCATTATAAAAAGGGGGCACAACCCTATTAAAAGATAACCAGACAAATTTGTAATTGTAAATGATCGCCGATCTTTCGCAGACGTTTTAAAACAAACACCTGCTGTTAATAATTGGGTGAAAGAGCTTTTAACACTGCACTTTAAATTAATTTTAAAGTTTTAACAAAATTTAAATTGATTAAAATGATGAAAGCTTAAAAAAGAAAGTGTGGGAATTTATAGTAAAGTATCAACTTTAAGTTTAAAATGTTGCACAAGTTTTAAATGTTTTCCCATTCGAAATGTTCAAGTTCATTCCACTAAGTTTCAACTTCAAGCATAGATCTTAATTGATCTTGAACATATATTAGCGCATTTAGCTAACAATTTATATTATTAATTAGCAACTGCGATGCAACAAACAATTCAAACAACTCTCGATTTTGTTTGTGAGCCAAAAAATCGAAACTCAAAGAAAGATCATTAAGCGAACCAGGAAGCAGTTGTTGCTACAAACAAAAATATTTTCAAACATTTAGGTTTGTAATTAGCAGTTTCATAGGCAAAATACAACATCTGTTCAGCCGCAAGATCATGATCTCACTACCCGAAAGAGAGAAAGAACTATTTTTGAACTGAACTGAACTGAACTGATTTGTCAAATGCAATAAGCAAATTGATGCAATAAAGGGGCGGAGGTTAATGTCAGCTCAGTATCTGCATTTGTTATTGTTTGTCTGTGTGTGTGTGAGGTGCTATCAATTAAATGACGTATACGCAGCGTTTTACCTGCGACAAAAAAATGACGTCAGTCTGTGAGACTTGGAACATTTGCATCTGGCGTCATTGCATGTGTCATCGATTATCTGTGTGTGTCATTTTGTGCCAATCGATTGCATCACGACGACGACGACGACCAGCTGCAATTGTATCTGTAAGATACACACACGCGCAATCGCAATCGCACTCGCACACAGATACTTATGTTCATCCGTTTTTGGCGGCAGCTGTGTGACTAATAGATTCAAATGTGGGTCAGGCATGAATTTGCATTTGCCTAGCCAAATGTTTTGGCGTCTATTTTTGGGCAGCAAATAAACAAAAATACACAATATTTGGCTTTTTTTTGTCGGTCATAAAATCAGCAAAACAACATTGTGAATTAATCATACACACAACAATTTTCGAGTACCTTTGTCGTCGTCGTCGTGCCAGGTATAATATAAATATAAGCCACAGTGGGGGGGCCCCCGTCTTTGTAAATCAATTGACATGATTTCTATAATAACAATAACAACAACAACACAACAGCAAGACTTTCGTTTTTGGATATTTGGGGCGTGGTACGAATGTTGGCCACCCAAATACGCAAAACAACACTCTTGCATCGATCAAACATCAGAGCTTGTTGGTTGCACGTGGCAACTAGCAAAGGCGCCGCTTTCGAGGACAACAGCCTCGCCAACTAACCTAAGCCAAGTTGAAAGACGAAGCGTTGGCCAGAAATCAGTTCAGCCAAGGCAGGCAGGCAAGCAAGGCGCAAGCACAAGCACAAATCAGCTAACCGCAGGATCAGTTAACTAACTAACTTGATTGATTGAGTGTGTGAAAAGGGAGAGTGAAGAAGAAGGGATTCTGTCAAGATGTGCGATTGTGGCTGCTACTCGTACTCGTGTTCGCACGATCTATCCTGTTATTCGCACAGCCATTATCATTCGCATTCGCACTCGCATCATTGCTGTGCCGGATACAAGTATCTGAAGTGTCTGTGTCGCTATTATCGACATACTCACTGCACCTGCTCCTGTTGGCGTCGAAAATGCTATTTGCTCTAAGCAGGAGACAAAACTGAGAGAATCTACGATGTCGATGAGAAGGATGAGACGATAGCGCACCATTTAAATCACAAACTCAAACAATGCAAATCAGCAAAAGCAAAATGATAAAGTCCTTTAAGTAGTTACATAACACTTGGCTGCATCGTTGCAGCACGAACGAGAACACAAAGCGAAAGATAGAAGAAGAAGTGCGAGGGAGTCGAGGGAGTAGCTAATGGATGATTGGGTGTGCGATTGCGTGGATAAGCAACTAGCGTGCATACAGGTCGTATGTGCAACGTTTTCAGTTGTCTGGGTGAGTGTGTGTGACTGTGATTAAACGAGATAGTGTGTGTGTGTGTGTGTGAGAAAGTGTTATGCCAGCGATGTGGCCAACTTGTTATAAATCGACTGCATTTGGTGCAAAAGTCTCGATTACGAATTCATTTCAACTAACTCACCATGTAAAATCCTTACATACTACTCTTACTACCTTAAACATATATATATACTATTTAGTAACATTCCTAAGCACACTTTAATCCAACACACAAACACACACACATAAACACGACTAAGTTAGTGCATAAGTTTTAATTGAAAATGTCCTTAAGCACACTTAAATGAATGTTAGTTCTAGTTATTGATTCTAATCATAAAAAGTTCATCTATTGCCATATTTGTAACGTTTAAAAAACAATAAGAAATAAAGTTTTATTCCAACACCAACACAAAAATATCAAATGTGTTTAATTTGTTAATTGATTTTATTACAGAACATTTTGTTAACAAAACACACTTTATCTATAATCAAAAAACAATATACAAGTTTTAAAGAGGTTCTTTGGCAAACCTCCATATCTTATAGCTTCACATACTAAAACAGTTTATTAGGGTTTAGAATTAGCATTAACGAATTAATAGGCGTATATGCTTAGAAAGTTATATGAGAAATTCTTATGACTTAACAAATTACTAGCTCTTCAGATAAGATATATGTAATAAGCATAATTCGTCATCATTGAATCCCTTTTTCAGCTGACTTCAGCTTGAACAAAATCTTCTTGTCAACATTGCCCAATTGGCCATATGCAAATGGCAGGACAAAGAGTCCCCTCCACTTCTTAGTCACTGCCAAAGTCCGGACAGCTGTCAAAATCCATTTATGGTTGAGGGGGAGGATTTCAAAAGTCAAAATGAAAATGTTGTCATTTTGTGCATTGAATTACGTTTATTTGATGGCTGTGTGCTTCTGGGGAAACTCAGAGCTGATGCCGCCAGCAATGATTATCCGACCTAACGACTCCGTTTGAGACAGCCGCGCCCCCTCTAAGCTTTACTGTACTGTTGACTGTCATTATAGGTGTTCCGCCCAGCAAACAAGGTGATTATGACACGAGTCTTGTTCTTCTTATTCCCCTGGACGCTCTAATGGACTTGGAATTTGCTACAGGAAAAGAAAAAAAATGGCAAGACTTTGCCGAAGTTTGAATGCTCTTTGCTGAAATAGAATAAGCGTAGCAAAGCGTTGCACACTCCATCATGAAGTGTATAAGCCTTAAACTAAACTCCAGTTTGAACAACTTGCGTATTTATTTAAATTTTTTTTTCCTATTGTCGGGGTGACAGGACGTGACCAACAAACCGGGAGCTGAAGACTTGAAGCGAGTCTCATGAATATCAGAGATGGAGAGATGGCGTTATGTTGAGCTTTGGATATTGGTTTTTGATTATCGCGCAGAGCGTGTGAATGGGCGTGACGTGGGCGGGTTTGGGGCGATGCTGTTCTCATTACACTATAGGGGTTGGTTGGGGGAGAGAGAGAGGAATTTTTGTGGTGCGCATTATTTTGTGACATTTTAATTAACATTTTTTGTTTGATATTTTCTCTCTCTCTCGTTTGGGTAGATTAAAATAAATAAATTCTGTTTGACTATGGCGTGCCGTGTCTGCATGCCTTCCGGTCTGGCAGTACGTCCCGCAATCCCCCCCGCTCCCTACACCATCCAACCCCTACCCCTTACCCTCTCTCTTCATCGCTCTGTCTGCTCTTCTATGTTTTTTTGGGCATGAACACTTTACAGCTGACTAAATTTTGCATTGCGCATGCAAAAATCGTTCGCATAACCAGGCAAAAAACCTACGAACGGCAGCAACTGTTGCTGTTGCTGTTAGTGCAGTTTGCAACATTGTTGCTGCATAATTGTCTTGTGGGCTAGTCAAAGAGACCCAAATAACCAACCGTCCACTACATATTCGTGTTGTTGTTGTTCCTGGATATTCCCATCTCCAAGCTCAGTCAACAATGGTGAAACGCAAAAACAAAAACAAAAAACTGCTGCACAAATTATGAATTGTTTTCCTTGGTTTCGTTGGCCGAATCGTGTGCAGTGAATGGAAGGCGTGTCAGAAGGCTTGTGGTCGTATATCTACTGAAGTGCAACTCCAACTAGCTGTCTGTGTGTGGTCCGAGAGACCGACCAGTTTATCGATAAGCAAAACAACTGCAGCACAATTCATAAACAAAAATTACCAAAAAACCAAAACCCGAACAAATTTTCGAGTAAAAGTTTGAATGCTTTATGTGACAGGAGAAAGATAGTTGGCATAAAAACAAAAAATTGAAGGCACCTGAATGGTTTTTAAAATCTTATTTATGATAATTATGAAGGCAAAACGGGTAGATCATAGTTCAAGCAACGTACCCATAAATTTCATTTAGTTTCGTATCCTAACTCTTTATTACTGCAAAGTTTTTGTTCATATATATATATATTCGAGATTGTTAAGATTTGTGTAAAAAAACCCAAACCAGAAGATCAGCAATCGAATAAGCCAAAGCCTTTGAACTAGCGGCTACACTAAAGACTGGCTCCAACAATTGTTGTCTGACATTCTGGAATTTTGTCTGTCCGTCTGTCTGTCTGTCTGTTTATCTTTTTCGTCTGTCGCATGTTTGTGTGAGTAAGTTCACACTGTTTGAACTGATCTATTAACAGTCGCTTGGCATGCACACAGCAGATAACTAACTAGAAGATATTGTGTTGCTCATCAAGCGGATTGCACTTCGGTTTCGTCTCTCCCGCTCTTTCTCTTTCTCGTCTCTCTGTTGCTGTCTGTCAAGTTGTTGTTGACGACGTCGTCGTCGTCTGCGTTCATTATGTCGGCTGCAACATTGTTGCAGTTGGGAAATGCTCAAGAGGCGGAGGAACAAACAACTTAAACGCTTAACTTGAAGTTGAAGTTTTTATTTATTTTAAGTCTGCGCTTCCCCGTTTCCTGTGCCACCACCACCATCACCACCGTCACCACCATCACCACCATCACCACCATCATCATCATCAGCACCACCAACAACATATTGTAATGACGACACGAGACGAGACGAAACGAAACGAAAGACTTAATGATGCTCTTAACGAGCCTCTCACTCGCTCACACTTATGCACATGCCACATATGTATGCATGCATGTATGTATATGTGTTGCCTGTCTATTTGCAACAGTTGGCAGGCACATCAACCCAACTTCACCAACCCTGAGAGTAGGGGGGAGCTGACGTTCAGCAGCCGCAAATTGCAAACAGAAAGTAGCTGAATAATCTCTGAGCCATTAACTAAGAAATTACAGTCAGGCAAGGACTATTGTAATGCCCTCAATCTCCTGTCCGCTTCTCTCTCTCTCTCTATCTGAAGTTAAACGCTTTAACTCTTAATTTATTCAATTTGGCTCTAAGAAAACTACAGATTTATATAGATTAACATATGTCCAAAAGAATTTTACAATAAAACGATTAGCTTGAGAAATACTTTGTGTGTGTTTGTGTGTGTGTGAAAGCTGTTCAAATGTGCGTGTGTGTCAATTAAGCTTTAAGTTTAAGGAATTTTACAATTTTACAATTTTTTTTTGTGCAACACAGTTGATCAGTGTTAAAGAATAGATTTGTTTTCGCCTCAATCGATTCATTGCAATTCAACTTATCAGCATTATTTGCATATATGTAAATTTTTTTCACAGTGCCATACAACGGTTTATGTCCCTTTCCCCTCTCTATCCCTCACCTCTTTGAACTGGTTGCATTGAGGCCCATGCTTTCTTATCTGTGCCGCCCTGTCTGCAAATCTGTTTTTTTTATATTTTTTTGAAGCGCAACTTAGTCTGAGCTGCTGCTCTTTACATATTTATTATATTGTTGGGCGCGCACTTGAAAAGTGAAATACATATTTCTTTTTGCATAGTCAACAACAACAACAGCAACATCAGAGTGCAACTGCAACTGCAAATGTTGCCAACTCACGCTCTCATTTGCAATATCTGCGCGCTCTCTCGCTCGCACGTTTTGCTTGATCTTCTTTCACTTTCTGCATGCCGCGACCGTTTCTTGCACTTGTTGTTGTTTCTTTTGTTGCAGTTGTCATTGTTGTTGTGTTTGTTGTTGTTGTTAATAGTGTCTGTGGCTCGTTCGTTCGTTCGTTGCTCGTTGCTCACGGCCTCGACCAGTCGTCGTCGTCTTTCGTCTGGGGCGCATTATTAATGCAATTCATCCATTTCCATTGCATTGCGGTGTCTGCAACATTGTTGCAAATGTTGTGTACACAACAGCAACAGCTAAAAGCAGCAGCTTGCAACAACAACAACAACAACAACACTCGCTGCCAGACACGATTGTGTGTTGACTTGTTGTTTTTTGTTTGGTTTTTTTGTTTTTTGCATTTTTTTGCTTTTTGGTGCCATGGCCTGTCAACATTTTTTGCCACTTTAAGTATTTTTAGCGCATTTCAGTCAGCTTTGGTCTACAATACTCGCACCTCCCCCTTTCCCCCCTCCCTCCCTCCTCTCACCGAAGAAAAGCACACATTTTCCACGTGTTGCCCCTCTAATCGGCTTTTGGGGGCTGTCTGCGCTCTTCAAGTGCTTTTGACGGCTGGTCGGAAAATTACTCATACGCCACGTGAAACCCGAAAACAAAATCATTTTCAATGATTTTTGTGTGTTTTTTTTGTCTTTTCTATTTTGGCAAATGTTCCAAATGAGTCAACCAGACAACAGCGCAAAAAAAAACCAACAAAACAATTGCCATATTTGACCTTCTGACCGCCCACGTTGGCAATAATCATGTTTTAAAGATAATAATGCTAATGATGACAATGATGATCATGATGATCGTGATGATGATGATGACATTTGGTGACTGTCACGATAAATGTTGTTGTCAATTGGCTTGCAATTTGGCAGGCAGCTGTTGTTATTGTTGTCATTGCCCTTGTTATTGTTTGTTATTGTTGCTGGTCGCGCTCTACGCAATGTGCGGCGAAAGCGGGCAAAAATCAACAATAACAACAACAACAAATGTGCAGATAAAAACAGAGACTGCGAAAAAGTACACACACAAACAACAACACATATATACAAATGAAGAAAATGAAAAAAAAAAAACAAACAAACAGAAAAAAACCGCTTAACATGAAACTCAAGTGAAAACAGCAATAATAATAACAACAGCTAGCGAGCGTCAACTAACTGTGAACTACATGCCACAAAAACAAAAACAAAAAAAACATAACATAACAGCAACAACTGACAGCTACAACAACAACCACAACAACATAAAGAGACTGAGAGTAGTTATGTGTGTCAAAGTAAAACGCAATTTATGGAATTTATTACGTGAGCCATTCGCAAAAATTTGCCAATCGACCGCAAAATGAACAAGCGAAAGAGCGAAAGAGTGCGAGAGACAGATGGAAAGGGGGCCAAAGGGGGCGTGTCGTTCAAATAGACAACAAAAAACAGCTGAGTAACAACAAAACAAACAAGCAACGAACAACAAAAAAACATCAATAACAACAAAATAATGAAATAGTGAAAAAAAAACGAAACAACCGAATGAAACGAATGGAAAGACAGATACAAAATTAATGAAACGCTTTTGAAATTTCTTTTTTTTTTATGCAAACAACAAAGCAAATAGAAAAATAACAACAACAGAGCATTATAATAACGAGAGAGAGAGACATGGGTGAAAATTTTTGCAATCACGAAATGAGGAATTATGGGAAAAACCCCCGCGCCAAGCTAACGCTTAAGACGTTGAACAAGAAGAAGAAGAAGGAACGCAGAGAAACGCAGCTTAAAAAATAACAAAACACAACAAAAAAAAAAAAAACATTAAACAACAACAACGAAATAACAACAACTGTGAAAGTTAAGCAACAAAAAAATGTAGCTTTTAAATAAAATGTGAAGGCAATTTGTTTTTTTTTCTTTTTTCCTTAACGGTTTTTAGCTTTTGCAGTCATTTGTTGTTGTTTTGGCACTCCAAAAATTCCATTCAAATTGTTGTTGGGAGTTTGACCTCAATTTTGTAAGCTTTTTAATATTAATAGATCGTAGGACCTAGAAGAAATATAATTTAATTTAATTCATTTCTTCAGCTTGATTTTTTAAGTGAATTAAAACTTAAATTTTATTTGTTTATTACAAAAAAAATAGTATTTAATTAAAATATTTTCTTTAGCTTGATTTTGTAACTGTTATAAAACTTAAATTTCATTTGTCTATCAGAAAAAAAAATCTGCAAAATCAATCAACAATTAAATTTACGTACCGAAATCCAACAATTCCAACATTCAATCCTGCCCAGCCCCAAATAATGTTGTTGCCAAACCTTTCGCTACTTCAAAGTTTAAAACTTTCAACTTGCAAATTGGACAAGTTGCAAAACCTTTCAATTTCATCTTTTTGATTGAACAAATGAAGCGCTTGATATGCGTGGAGCAGAGGTGCAGTCGGCAGTGGTGCAGGTGGCAGGTAACAGAGGCATGGGTAGGCAGGGCGTGGCAAGCGCATTAACAATCCTGAGGCCAATTCGAAAGGTGTCCTAAACTTGCAAGATTTTTCGATTCATTTTTTGAGTGGCGGCGCCTTTGGCAACAACAAAAACAACAAATCTGTACTTGACCGAAAAAAAAATATATTATTATTATGAAGCATTGTTTATTGCTAATGATCCATTGTTGTTATTATTATTTTTGGGTATTTTCTCTCTTTATCTCATTTTGCCCCCCGCCTGATTCACATTTTTAGTTATTGCAATCTTTTTTTTTTGTGGTTTCCTTTTCTTTATTTAATGCTGTGCAATGATTATTTGTATCTCTCTCTCGCTCGCTCTTCTGTGGCTGTTGTGGCAGCTGCTGCTCATGCAACGAACCCCCTCACCCCCTCACCCTCTCACCCCTTCCCACATTATCTCTCTCCCTCATTTTCAACCACAACTATTTCATATTGGGCAAAAATGACTTTGTTAGCGCAAAAAAATGGTTGTTGTTGTTGTTGTCTCTGACGTTAAAGGCCAAAATGAAAACGCAATTTACACACACACACACATACATGCATACATACATAACACTCTGCCACAACATTGAGCCGCCGCTGCTTCAGTTGGCAGCGCAGTCAACGTTTGCGTTTTGTTTACAAAATAACAATAACAAAAACAACAGCAACAGCAACAACATAGTGCTTTGTTTTTCAGGTCAAATTTGTTTACATTCCGCTTGGAAACTGGGTCATTGTGAGCGCGTGCAACAGAGATGGCAACATATTGTTAAAGCGATTGTTGCTGCCGCTGAGAGACGCAGCTTGAAATCACCAACGACAACGTCGACGACGACGGCAACATGCGGCATGCCACCAACGGCGTTGACTACAACAACAACAAACTGAAAGATAACAACCAACTGAAAAAATAACAACACAAAACAAATGCATTAAGGTATCATCGCAACGACTAAAAATACACTAATTAAATAAGTTCGACACGTTAGAAAAGTTAACAAAATAATCGTAGAAACAATTCTTGACTTGATTGAAGTTCTTAAAGTTTTCAAATAACTCGAATAATTGTTTAATAATTAAAATAATATAATTTATTGTGTTGAACTTGGGTTTATTTCGGTAAATCCACTTAAATGCATATTCATTACTTTCATTCTTTTATTATTATAGTTTCATAGAAAAAGTTTAATTTTTGCTGCCAATCTTTTATTAGATTTTAAGCTCTATTAATCCAAAGCTATCAAACTGAATTTCCAAAAACCATCAAGCTGACATTTATAGCAATATTCAATCTTTATCTTAGCCATTCTCTTGTTTAAGTTAAGCTCACTTTCCTAACCAACATACCACCCTCATGAACATAGAGTAGAGATAGAGTAGCTGTTTGGTCTCTGATCTCGGAGTCTCTGTGCTATGTGTTTTGGCTGTATTTGGGAATTTCCGCTGAGAACGTCAACAATTGCAGTTGCAATTGCAAGTTGCAACAACAATCACACCTCTCTCTCTCCCTCTCTATCACACACATACACACATCCCCTCTTGAAGTGTGTTTGTGTGCAATTTGAAAGCTATTTGTGTCAATGACAAATGATTCGAATTTATCGAAAAGTTGCAATTTGCCAAATGGCTAACGCTCACTTGCCCAGGTGCAACAAAGAGAGAAAGAGCGAATGAGAGAGAGAGAGAGCGAGCGAGTGAGTGAGAGATCAGTATTGAGTTGGGTGATTTAAAGCCACTGAGGCGGATCTGTTGGCAGTCAGGCAGCCTTGAATGGAATGCGAACAAATGACGGATTACACACACACACACATAGAGCACAAAGCGTGCCTCACCGGACAACGTTGCCCCCTTCCACACTAGAGTTGAGTTTTAGTTGCAGTTTGTGTGTGTTTTGTTGTTGTTGCTTGCTGCAATCAAAACCAATTCGAAGTTCCATTCGCATTCATGGATGTCGCCGTCTGAAATTTTTGATTGTCAGCTGACAGTTGGGTTCGCAGAATGAGAGGGGGTTATTCTTAACACCCCTACCCCTCCCTCATCATACTTGATTTTGGTTTAAACCACCGCCGAACAACATATACCATATTAAATGCCTAAAACAATTTATAAAGCTTATTAAAAGCGAGATAGAAAAATCATAATTGACTAGCTCAATGCGAATAGTAAACTATATAGTATATATATATATATATATGTATAGATATTTGACTATATAGGGGTCTTTGGCATACATGCTCATAAAATGCATTCGGAGTTTTGTCAATAAATAACAAAATTTTGACAGCACCTTTTAAAAATGTTTTCATTGCTATATTTGTTAAACTTAAAGATACTTTTTGGCACATCATTAATTATATATATTATTGCTTTAGGAATTGCCTTGCAATTGACAATATTTACAAATTTTTATAAGCATAATAATTAATTTCTCTTAACGATTATATGTTGCTCGAAACAATTACTGACAACTGGCATTACGTTATTATTTATATAGAATAATTAGTTTTTCTTGTTCTCATATTTGATTTAATGATGAATTTATCGTGTTCAACATTTTTGCTTCATTTATCAAACGTTTTGTTTTTCTGTTCTAAACAAATATTTGCAATTGGCATAAGTTGAATAATTCAACTTATTAATTTATTAACTTTTGTTTGATTTGATTTCACTTTTTGTTTTGTTTTTTATTCAAATCATACAATCAATGTCAATCATCAAATTGTTTGTTGATTTCATGCATAAAGCTAATAAATCATAAAATAAATTTATTATTGTAGCTTACGGCTTGCAATTATAAATTCGTTTATAAATATAAATATTTTGAACTTTTGCTTGTTATGCTAATTTTCATCCCTTAAATAGCTTCTAACCAGCAATAAACGTTCATTGTTCTTGATTACCTTTACCTCCATACATACATATACTATATCTTTAAGGTATGCCACTCACACAATTCAAGCATTAATCATGTCTGCCCCGCATCCCAATGCCCAATGCCGCTTGCCACTTCGTTTACTAACATTATTAATGATTGCAACATCAACAATCATTGGCCATGGCTAATTTTTTGCAATTGCTCGCAAAATTTTATTAATTTCCCTCTGAACTGCCGCCGTCGGCTAAAAGCAACTCTCCTCTCCCAACCCTACCCTACGCTACCCTACCGTACCCAACCATTCCCTGCTCTGTCTGGGCGTTATGTCGTCATTAGTTTTGCTCCATAGCCAAATCACACCGCGCTCGACTGCTCTGCTCTGCTCTGCTCATATATATATTTATAGAGAGAGCGAGAGCGAGTAGTTTGTGCATCTTCGTCCAAGTTTGACCCAAATAGCAAGCGTTCCGGCAGCTGTTGCTCCCTTCCTGCTGTCAGTTAGCCCAGCCATGCCCCAAGCCCCAAGCAACCCAAAGTTTCTTCAGGTGGCGTCGCATCAATCTTGATGATGCTGCTGCTGCTGCTGTTGCTGCTGCTCGCTTGACTGATGTGACACGAGGCGTCTAAAGTTTTGTCGATCTCCCTTCCTTTCAATGCCCGCCCTGCCCCCTGTCTAAGCAGGCGACGACATGCAACAGTTGACACCCCCTCGAATAAGAAGAGTCTCCGCTGCGTATCTGTCGGGCTCACGTGATCTATTTTTGTATAATTAGCATGTAATGCAGCAACAAATCCGGGAGCATAACATCCAAATTAGTAATTCCCGATTCCAACTCCGAGTCAGAGGCGAAAGATAGCAACGACAACGAGTCAACCAACAGGAACTTAACGATATATGTCTACAATGCTGCTGCTGCTGCTGCTGCTGCTGTCGCTGTCGTTGTTAATGCTCCATTTATATACCCTGTAATTAGATGTTCAGCTATTTGGTGTCTATTTTTAGGGCGGGAAAACAGTCAACTTGAATATGTAAAACACTTTATAAAGAAACCAAAATAATGAAACCAAATAAAATATATTATACATAAGCAAACAATTGAGTCTTAAGGCATTTTTTCATACTCTTTGATCTATAATCTTTAGTGGTTAAATGAAACGTCTGCCTAAGAACTTTATGATAATGCAATGTAAACCATATATCATTTATAACTCATCTTTCATTTTGACAGAATATAGAAACCATAGTCTTATGGGTCAAAATCCCACCTTTATCATTTGGTTAAGCCTTCCTTCTTTTCTTTCAGTTAACTTTTCCTTTAAGTTAAATCTCTTCAACATTCGACTCACACTTAAACGCATCAAAATTTGATTCTCTCACTCATTTAGAGGATATCTTTTGAGTCATTTGTCACATTCTGTTTGGCATTTTTAGTTAATGCTCTCGCTCGCTTTGGACCTGTGTCTAGAAATTTCATTTAGCAAATTGAATTTGGCCAACCTGCCTGCTTGCCTGCCTGCCTGCCTTTTGCTTTTAGACGCCCTCCTGCGAAACGCAAAAAAAACAAAATCTAGCCAGAAAACTTAACAACTTGGCCTAAATCCAAATGCGACATTCGGTGGGAGGGATTTAAGAAGTGAACTAGTCTTGGCAAAAAAAAAAAAAAAAACTAAGGGAAAAATCTGCTGCCGCATAATGTGATAATAAAAATCTTTTATTTGCCATTGCCATTGTCGTCGTCCTACTCCGTGCTCGTATTCGTATTCTTATTCGTCTGCTCTTGTCCTTGTCCTCTACTCATTTGGTTGTTCGATGTGGCAGCCACACAGCATCAGCTTACCACTCACTCTGACCCAACTATGCGCCAGATGCTGCTGTTGCTGCTGTTGCTGCTGCTGCTGCTGCTCTTGCCACATAAATCTTGTCAACGTACAGTTTCTCACATTTGACAAACACACACACGCATCAGGTCACATACACATATAGTATGGTATATGGATATGGTGTGTGTATATATCCATTGGCCACTCACTCAGGCGCCTAATTCTAACCCCACCCACCCACTACTCTAGCATTTTTAGCTGTAATTCGTCGCGTGCCTCAATTTTCTTGTATTTTCACTTAACGCAACGCACGTTCCCAGCTAAGCTGCCCATACCCCAAAACTGTGGCTGTCATCGCTTAACTCTGTGCCAGCCAGCCAGGCCAACTTTCATTTGGAGTCGACTCCGTATTGAAGGGTGACTTATGGCTAGCACGGAACGTGTAAAAGGAGAAGAAGACCACAGAATATACTAAACCATGCTATGCTTCGGTCAAATGAAGTTGTCATCGACCAAAAACTCCAATTGTGCTTGCCGTTTTGCCCCTTTGGCACATTTCGATTTGGTTTTTCGGGTTTTGTGTTTGGGTTTTCAGTTTGACCAGAAAGAAAGAAAGTGAGACAGAGCGGGAGAGAGGCAGAGAGGGAAAGCTGCCCTGTCATTGGGTTATCCACTCACGTTTCAACACAAGCTGAATGAGGCAGGACGAACTTAACTCTAAACGAATTTTCTTGTGTTGCATGTGTGTGTGTGTGTGGCACAAACATAGATATCTTCATTTAAAGACCAAACCAAAAACCAAAAAACCCCTAATGACCTAATAAATGTTTTCTTAATATTTAACGATTGATTTATAAATATTTAAACATTTGTTTTTTATTTTAAGTACAATATGATGCCTTTCTCTAATCCCTAGCTAAGCTTCGCCTTGCTTAAAAACAATTCTAATGAGCATTCCAATAATAATCATTCACTTAATCCCAAAGCACACACACACGCACACACATGAAAAGTTTTACGAGTGTTTTGTTGGATTATGAAGCAATTTGGTTAGTACATAAGTATCGCTTGTTTACTTTGCCGCACATTAAATTTAAGAATCATTTCTCTCTTTAAAAACTTTTCCCAAACGTCTAATTGACTTTTACGACCACAACAACAACAATACCCTGTTGACCCATTATGGGGTTAATTGTTTCTATGAAAAAGAAGTGTTTTTAAATAGATTTCTGTGTAAATTAAGCTAGGAAGACATTTTTACTAAGTTATAAAAAGTAATTTAATATTTTTATTATCTTTTACAGGGCATCCAATAAATTCTACTTTCGATTTTTAGCTTATGTCCAATGTTATTTATATGCTTTTAATATATTTTTGCTTTCAAAAAAAGTTTGTTTGTGTGTGTACGTGTGTGTGTGTGTGTATTCGGCTTATCCGCGTGATTAGCTAAAAATATAAGGTACGCACTGTTTTCGACCCGCTTCCCGCTCTCTCCTTGCCATCACCCAGCTTATGCAATGTTCTCTAGCCATGTTCTAGTCCAAGAGAAGGCCGAAACGACAACAACAACAACGACAAAATTGAAAAATAAATGATGGACAAAAAATGCCATTCAAAACGGCTTTCGCATTTCCGACGCCAGCTAAAAATATCTCGACATCTTTTCAGCTCAGCTGCAATACAAATAGCAACAACTAAAAAAATAAATAAAATTTAAAACATTTAACTATAACAAGTGCAGTTAGTACATAAAAGCAGCTGTGTTAATTGCTTTTGAAGTTGTTACATTTAAACAGATTTTCGAACGAGCAATCTTTAACAACTGTTTGGAGTGAAAGATGTTGTAAGTAAAACATTATTTATTATAGACATAATAAAAACACCTTTAAAATATGTTAAACGAATGAGCAATCTTAACTACTTTGAGCAGTGAAAGATTTGTAGGTTAAACAAAATTAATATAGTACACATAAATAAAACACCTTTAAGATATGTACAGCAAATGAGGAATCTTAACTACTTTTTGGAGTGAAAGATATTTAAGTAAAACATTATTTATTATAAATCATGTAAAACAAATGAGCAATCTTAACTACTTTTTGGAGGGAAAGATATTTAAGTAAAACATTATTTATTATAAATTATATTAAACGTATGAGCAATCTTAACAACTTTTTGAAGTGAAAGATTTGTAGGTTAAATATATTATTGTAGACATAAATAAAACACCTCTAAATTATGTGTAACAAACGAGCAATCTTAACTACTTTTTGGAGTGAAAGATATTTAAGTAAAACATTATTATGGACATTAAGAAAACACCTTTGAAATATGTGAAAGTTGCGTTTTAAAGTTTTCTGATTTACAGCACTTTGGCTCTACGCTAACCAAGGCAACTAACTAAAAGTATAGGCATCACTTTTAGATACCCTATGCTTTATATACCCTATACTTTTTGCTAAAAACACTTGGGGCACTTTGCGTTTTTGAGGCTTGCCATTAAAACGTTTCACAGCGCCACAGAAATGATTGTACAGGCTGAGTGCGTGTGGCAAGTTTGTGGGTGGTGCGGCTGGGTGTTGACAATGGTGGCAACATCATAAAAAAGTCGTCCAATACTCTCACTCTTTCTTCTCTCTCGCTCTTGCACATACAGTGCGGCTGTGCGTCATTGTTGGCCTAAATCTTAAACAAGAACAACAGTGGCACAAACATGGCAAAAAACAACAATGTTAACAAGAACAACAGAACAGAAGAACAGAACAGAAGAAGCCTTCGTCGGGGCATCAACAACTAATTGACTTTGTATGCGAAAGAAAGAGAAAATGTGTGGGGGGGTGGGGCTGGTGGTAGGCGGGCAACAAACGTGACTTCTTTGCAATGAAGGTTAGAAGCGTAGAAGGGGGGGCTTCGATGTCTAGAGGGGGGATGGTTCGGTGCGGTTGTCGCCAGAAACAAAATGAGTGATTGTTGGCAGCGCGTGAGCAAAATATTCATACGATTTGGCAACCAGCCTTCCCCCTCCACCTCCATCCCCCCTGTACACGAGTAGTGTTGTTGTGGTTCAGTGGGGGGAAAGAAGGAGAAGGAGGGGTTAGATAAGCTAACAGAAGCATCAGAGAACCGAGAGAAAGAAGCGTAAAACTCATAATTCATTCATTCTCGCACTTGTTAAGGCCTCTTCCCTCCACCAACAGCATGAGAAAAAATACTTTTTGGATACTTTTTTCATATTAAATGTTGCTTTAAAACTTTTACTTTTAGCCTTAAAATCTACTTAATACCACTTGACCTTTTGCTTAATGCTATAAGCCACGCCAATTTTTTTTAATACTCTTTCAAGTATATCCATTGCAAAATAGTGACGTCAATAAAGACTAAAGTGTATATAATTAGTCTCTGATTATCTTTTGTTGCTTTTGCTGTTGCTGCTGCTTCCCACCTATTGCCAAATTTAGTTTTGTTTGTTTTTTAGCTAGAAATCTGCAATCACATGGTTCCGGCCATTAATGACGTAAGAGCCTCGCACTACCTCCTCCCCTCCCCTTCCCCTCGCCGCGCACCCCTTTTATCTTGGCCCATTTTTTGTTTGCGCATTTTCGTGACGTTTGTCGCAAAAATTTTTTGCGCCTTTTGTTTTCATTTTTGTGCACTGCTCAAAATGATGGATTATTTCAAATCTATTTCGCAATTTTACATTCCGTTGAGTCATCATATTTTGGGCTTTTGGCCAGGAAACGAATTACTCTCAACTAATATACATATTTATGCAGTTAACTTGAAGGCGTTGCTATTTTTTGCGTTTTTTTTTTTGAAGGTCTTCTCACATTATAATGAATGAATGGGTTGTGCAATTTTCGCATAGAGTACAAATGACATCATATTCTGAATGTACGCTATGATTTAATTATCGTATTTTCTTCATAGATCATTGAAATATTATTTATGTGCTCAACTGATTGACACGCCAAGAACTTGAGTTGTGAAATAAGATCGGAATGGGAAAGTTCAAGTTATTGAGTTAAGTCTTATTCTATGTTTGGTATTTAGCTTTAACATAAGTTGATCGAATAGAGAATAGATTAAATTGATGATTGATTTTTAAACCATTAAGAAGGCTCTTGTCTAAAAGTACAGGTTGTCATTATTTTGGCTAATGTTTCGCGTTCATACATGCAGAAGGACAGACGAACATGGCTATATACATATATACTCGGCTGTTGATGCTGATCAAGAATATATATACTTTATGCGGTCGGAGATGCTTCATTCTGCCTGTTACATACTTTTACACAAATTCATTATACCCTTTTTAACCATTAATTTTTGAATTTTATTATGGAAATCTTTTTATTAAATACTGTTGACACTAAGTCAATGTAACTTAATTTAGCTTTAGCTTCAATAAATGTTTTTTCTGATATTAAAAAGAGACTGCAACACACATATATATATATGTAAACAAAACCCAAAACACGCTTTTGCATGTCGAACGAATGCAAACAGTTTTGGTATTGTTAGTGTTGTGCAGCTTATTGTTATTGTTTTGCAATCGACTTGACAGACTTATTAAAGAGGAATGCGGAAGCAAATAATGTGGTTGTCATTGTTTGTTTGTTTGTCTCTCTCTCTCTCTTTCTCTCTCTCGCTCTGTTTGTTAGCAACATTCCAAACAATGCAACAACTGCTGCAACTGCAATAATAAAGCCACAAACTCAAGCGGCAAACTTGAGTTTTGAGTTTAACAAACACGCCAAAGTGCAATCAGTTCTTTACCCAACCCCGCAACACCCCACCGCCGCCCTTTTGGGTGCTTTTTCAATGTTTATTGTTGCTTGTTATTGTTGTTGGCTGCTGGTTTATAGTCGTTCGACATTTATTGCTACAAATGAGTTATAACAAGCAACAATAATAAAACAAATGCAACAAGCTGTGTTAATTGGCTGAACTAAGTTTTTCCTTTTTTAAGTGAGCAGCTAAAATTAACAACAACAACAGCAGTAACGAACATTAACAATAACACGCGACAGCAACGCAGCTGCAACAAAAGGGGACAGGTGCAACATGAGGCGGCGCTTCAAGTCACTGTATGCCACACAGCTCTCTGACTTTATCCTTGTGTGCCTTCAAAAGAGATCTCCGTCTCCCTCTCTCTCTGCTCCTGCTCCTGCTCCTGCTCGGCTTTATAATTGGTAAATGCGTCGTCTGACAGCAGCTGCAACAACAACAATACAAGCAGAACAAAAGCAGCAACAGCAGCAGCTGCAGATTGACGTCAAGGTAGTGTAGCAGCCACACCTGCCACGTGTTGCATTTACAATATACTATATATATATATAAGTATATAAAAGGGCAACAGCTGGCCCACGCTGCCAGCCAGACAGACAGACAGACAGTCCAACATTCGTCCTTAAGCCTTAACAATTCCTTAATTCCCAGTTGCTTGTTGATTGTGTTAGTTTCCTTAGGGTTCATTGCATCCCTTCTTCTGTTTTAAGGCAGCTCGGCATCAGGCAAACAGTCAAATTACATGGCTGCGACCTGGCCAATGTTTACTTCCACTTACTTCCACTTTATTTGCGCTGACAAGCAACAACAACAACAACAGGAACAGCAACAACATTCAATGTTAGCAAGACTTTAATGATATCCTTTTGTTTCATTTGTTTTCTTAATCATTAAGTTTTTCACAAATATTTGTTTGATTGTTTGTTAATAATGTCAAAGAAATGATATTAACTAAGCAAACTAACCCTTTTGACACTTTTTTATAGGGTATTTGATTGCTTAGAGTTCAGTTTATTACTTAGATTTGTTTGATTGTTTGTTAATAATGTCAAAGTTATGATTTGAATGAAACAATCTAACCCTTTCGACATGTTTCCTTATAGGGTATTTGATTGTTAAGAGTTTAACTCGCTTTCGATATGTCTTTTCAATATGCCAGCACGACAAACAACAAAATTTCGCGCACCTGCCACATTTTTATGCATTTGTTGTTGTTGTTGTTGTTGTATTGTATTCTTGTTCTTAGTTGTTGCTGAGCCTGCGGCGTTCGCTTAAAGGCACGCATCTGTCTACCTGGAGACGCATAATGCATAATGTTCGCCTCAATGTTGCAGCTGTAACAACTGCAATTATATATGTGCAACAAGAATTTAGCAAAAAGAAATGAGCTGAGCAAAGGAAAGGTGAAATTTTAAGGTGTAAGAACTCTTAGTTCATCATTATCACCATGCCAAGATTTTTTTATTCTATTTATAATCAAATAAAATTTCATTTTTCGCTGAGGAATTAATTTATAGAATATTGTTCATATATAGATCATATTTATTTATAGTTTTTTTTTTATTGCTCAACTTTATTGCGTGTATATTTTTTTTTACTTTTGCTAATTATAGCTTTCTTAATAATAAATAAAAAAAATATTTCACATTTATTTATAGTCGCATTTTTATAGCTTTATTATAGTTTCGACTAAAGCGCCACAACAAAACGAGAAAATGGATCATGTTGAACTATCAAAATAATAATTAGGATCATCTATCACGGCATGATCAAAGATTGTTTCTGTGATTAATTGACACAATCATAACAACAACAACAATAACAATAGTAATGCAAACAAACAAAACAATAATAATCATAACAATATTATTGAACCGAACAGTTTATTGAACCCTTTCTCTCTCCACGAACGTTTTTGAATTAATTGACCATATTTTCATATTTATAGTCAATTGAATGTTGAAAGTTGGGGTTGCAGCTCGATTGCTCGATTAAAAATTTATCATTGTCAATGTTTGCGAATTTATTCGTTATTTCGTTTTTTTTTTTATTTATTTATAATTTTTGGTTCGCAATTGCGTTTTGGAAAGTCCCAAAAATCATTGTTTATTAACCCAAAAAACCAAATAAAATACATATATATTTTGTTAGTGCAGCAAAGTGTTGCAGCAAGGGGGAGGAGAGAAACAGCAAGGTGTTGCGGATCCGATGACAGCCAAATGGTTGTTGTTGTTGTGTGGCACTTTCTGTCTGTTTGGCCCAGTCAACACAAATTTTGTGTGTGTGTGTGTGCGATTCATTTGTTGTGACTCATTGAGGTCGTGTGCGAATTTTTGGAATTGCTTTTATTTATTTATGCATTTGTTATTGTATTTGCCGTTGTTGTTGAATGTAAATTCGCTTATTTATTGCGCGCTTTTTTTCGTGTCGCAATTCGCAGAAGCAACAAAACACAACACAACACAAATTCACTTGACATACCAACAACAACAAAAACAGTGCAAAAAAAATCCCCAATAATGTGAAAAACAACATTGAAAGGCATCAAAACAATTTCAATAAAATGTGTTTTGTTTGTTTTGTTTGGTTTTTTTAGTTTTTTTTTCGTTGTGATGATTTTCGCACTGTTTTTGAATCGACGAAAAATAACACAAAAATTCCGTCAACTCATGCAACAAAATGCTTTCCCCTCTCAGCCCTGCCTGCCTTATGTTTTGATCACGTTAATTACATACGAACTAAAGTATTGGGCAAACAACAAGTTGATTAGTATCCGTGTGTGAATTAGCCCGGAGTCCAAATCCGAAGCAAATTGCGGCACGCGCGTTTGTTTTTCGAAACCAAACGAAATACCTTGCAACTGATTTCGAACAACGACGACAACAATAACACAACAACACAAACAAAAAAAAACAAGCTCAAGCTTTCCACGAATTTTTTGGGTTGGCGTTAATGAGAAGTCGTCAACAATAACAACAAACAGCAATATCCGTTTGTCTAACTGATTTCGCGACTTTTTGACTTCAATACTGCGTCATTTTTGTTTTTGTTTTTGTTTTGTTGCGTTCAGTTGAATTCAAGTGCGAAATGTAAGTGCGAATACAATTATTTTCTATTTATAGCAAAATTGTTAGCCAATTGTGATAACAACAAATCCACCCACCCTCTCCCAACACCACCCTCTCCAACATACACATACACACAAATAGAGTTGACCTTTAGCAAATTGACATTGGATTTAAGTGCGAATTTTGAACGCAATCAATCAATCGATAAATGCTTTAGATGTTCGAATGGATATGACAAAATACATTCATACTAGTTCATTGAGCTATCTCAATGAAATATTGCTTCAAGATTTGTTACAAATGGTTGGCCATTAAATTGAGCAGCTTATCAATCGGGTTTTCTTATTGATTTTTCCAAACAGACCCAAATTGAGGTAATTATTTATAGAGTCTTATATTGAAATTAGCTATAACTTACTCGATCTTTTTGAGAAGATGGAAAAATCTTCTAAAAATCTTGAGTTTGAGTTGTGTACGTTTCGAAAAGATTAACAAGTAAACTTAACATGCCTTGGAAAAGACGTATTTGAATACTTTCGCATAACTTCATAATATTTTTTTACATTAAGAGTTAGCTAGAATACTTATAAAGTTTTAATACTTAACAGTTTTTAACTTTGCTTGTGACTAAAATATCCATTGCTTGAATATATTTGACTTTTAAGGCTAGATTATTTCTAGCTTAAGTTTATGAGGCTAAGAAACTTTTCTATATTTATGCAACAAACAAATATATATATGAAAACTTTTCTTTATTTGAACTCTGTGCTTGACAAGAGATAGAAAGTACTAGAACTAAACCTTTTCATCAATCAATCAATCAATTGCTTAACCTGTTCTTCAAGCTGTTCTTCAAGCTGATCTTAAACTGTTCTTAAACTGTTCTCAACATCAAACTTTGAACTTTGTTCTTGCTGTCATCGATCAGTTTCCTAAACAAACTTATCTCTTTCCTAACACTTCATAAACAATAACTTAACATCCAAGATCCGTGAAAAACAATATATAGATAGAAAATACTAGAATTAAGAATATCTACTTAACTTCTCATTCATTTAGTTCTTAAAATCAATTGCTCAACCAGTTCTTCAAGCTGTTCTGAACTTCAAACTTTGAACTTTGTTCTTGATCAGTTTCTTAAGCAACCTTATCTCTTTGCTTACACTTCATAAACAATAACTTTTCATCCAAGATCCATGGAGAACAATATATAGATAGAAAATACTAGATTTAAAACAATTTACTTAACTTTTCATTCATTTAGTGCTTAAAATCAATTGCTCAAGCAGTTCTTCAAGCTGTTCTGAACTTTATACTTTGTTCTTGCTTTCATCAATCCAACTTATTAGATTAGTTTCGTAAGCAAACTTATCTCTTTGCTAACACTTCATAAACAATAACTAAACCTTAGACTTTGCATCCAAGATGCAATCACACAAACAAACACACACAAGCGCACACACTCACACACACACAAGCAACATTGTTGTCTTTTTATTATTATGAGTAAAGAGCTGACTCATTTATGAGCTCATTTTTACCATGTGGTCGATCGCAGTTCTTGGAACGCACAGAGTGTCAATAACCTTAAGCTTTATATGTACATATACATATACGTGCGTACGTACGTATATTACACATACGACCTGTGGGTACGCGTCTACCACCTACTACAAGTGTGGAATGTACAGTATGCACACACAGTATGTGACACCTTTCCACCTTCCCATCATGCCACATTCCATACTATTGCCATACTATTTCAATTTCTGGCACGTTCCTCTCTGCTTTCAAGCCCCTTGGATAGCCAAGAATGCGCCAAACGCCAGCGAGAGAGAGAGCGCAGAAAGAGAATTGAGCCAAGCTCGACTTGTGGAAGTGATTATTGGCCCCAAAAACACCAAAAAATATAACAACAACAACAATAACAAGAAGCAGCTAAGAGGAATACTATATACACAGCAGAAACTGCGCAGTGTAAACTTTGGCAAATATTTCATCATTACCTTTTTTTTCTGTTTTTGTAGCGCTTTTCATAACAACAACAACAACAACTGAAACGAACGTTGCAAAGAGCATACAACAACACGAATAAAAAACAACAACAAAACCAAAATACAATTTAAATAAATTTCGCAAAATCAGCAACAACAACCAAGAGAAGAACAAGAAGAAGAAGAAGACGAGCGAGGTCGAGGGGGCAGATATCGCAAAGAGAAAGAGCGAGAGAGAGAAAGAGAGAAGAAGCTTAAAAGCTAGCCAAAGTTCAATAAAACTTGAAGCGTTCTCATAGTTTGTAGCTGTTGTTGTTGTTGCTGTAGTTAGCATTAAGTCTTCTCTATTTTGGCCATCTTTTTTTGGTTCTTCTGTTTTGGTCTGTTTTGATATTCGAGCTTAAGTCGCAATAGCCCAGTTAAAATTGGGAACAGGCCACATTAACAAAGAGAGAACATTGCCAAAAACAAAAAAAAAACAAAAACAAAATAGATAACAACAACAAAAGAAACAACAAGAACTACTTATAAAGAGTACATTGGCATCGGCCCTGTTTCAAACCCAAGGCCGGTCTATTGCGTCTGTCTATTTTGGCTTAATAAGCATTTACCCTACCTTCTGACCTGGTATTACGCCTAGTTCATAGAACAAGCGAAGATCTCAAGAACTCAAGTTTCTTAGAGCGATAGTTGAGATATATATACATTATCTTTCATTGCTAACTTAGCTAAATATCTTCTTTCCTCTTTTAGTTTTAGGGATTCTTATTAAGGTTGAAAGTGTTCTTTTTTGATAGTTAATCCCATTTTCTTCAAGGTGAAAGAGTGTTTGATATTTCATCATATTCCAAGTGTTCTTCGTGTGGTTCGAAGAACTTTGGTTAGCATTAGTTATGGCTTTGGGGTTAGGGGAGGAGCCGGGGGTGAAAGATTGGACTTGTTGAACAGGTTCTTTAAAAGGGGCTGTTGTTGTTCTTCTAGCCCCTTCAGAAGAAGAAGAAGAAGTAAAAGTGCGAGCAGGCAAGCAAAACGCCGAGCAAAGAGCGAGAGAGAGATGAAGATTGCCTAGATCATGGCGGAGGGGGGGTTGTCGGGTTGCGGGTTGAAAGCTTTTGTTGGAGACGGAACCCAAAAGATCGCGGCATTAAATACACTTTTTGTTTCACTTTGCTCGATTGTTGTTATTGTTGTTGTTACTCGTGTGCGGCATTTATATATTTTGGCAGTTAGTGTTGTTGTTGTTAGTGTTGTTGCCGGTGTCATTAACCTGCCACTTGGCGCTCTGGGAACGAGCACTTTTCTGTTGTGCTTCTCAACTTTTCGCTTTTTTTTTTATTTCGCACGTATTTCCCCATTTTGGTTTCGCCTGCCTTGTTTTGTTTTGGGCTTCACATTCGCTTCACAGGCCATGGCCAAGGGGAGCGGGGAGGGGGTGCGGGCGGGTCAGGGATTGAAGGCGCGGGGGCTGAGGTTTGTGGCAAGCGTTACACAGCACATTCTCGGAGGTTCATGTGCGGTCAAACATAAAGCACCAGAACGACGATCAGCAAACCAAAAAGCAAAAAAAAAAAGCTAAAAAAAAGCTAAACTGAAAGATGATGAAGAAAAAGTTGAAGGCGTCCCCTGAAAGTGGCAAATTCCAATTCCGTTCGTTCGCCTTACCTCAAATCCAAATCCAAATCCAAAAAGGGGCCAAGCCCCAAACTCTTCTGCCAGTCAACCCCCCCCCCCCAAACCTCCCACCTGCTGCTCCCGCTGCTCCCATTCAGCACATTATATACTACTTACTATATGAGTTGTGTTT
This sequence comes from Scaptomyza tumidula, assembly GCA_035044465.1. Lineage (NCBI taxonomy): Eukaryota > Metazoa > Arthropoda > Insecta > Diptera > Drosophilidae > Scaptomyza > Scaptomyza tumidula. The sequence goes on along the minus strand of JAWNNW010000442.1, from coordinate 7,476,430 downwards.
TGTTTTTGTTTTGTTTTTGGCGCACAAGTCAATAAACTCAACCGGCCAAGAACAACAACAATAAATGTAAGACGCAAGCGAAAGGAAAGGAAAAAAATCAAAACACGAGTCGGCAACAACAACAACGACAACATTAAGAACGTTGAATGAGTCGCCCATTAAAGATTTGGCGCCAAAATGTAAAAGGCATTGAACTTTTGGCTATTATACCCTACAAGCTGCTAGGCCTTAAAAAGGGTGTTTTGTGGAAGAAAGGAAATACCTCAGAAAGGCAGTGAATGTAAGAGTTACAATCAAGAAATCTATCGGAAATTATAACCTGAATATACAAATCTTACAAACTTCTCAACTTTCCTTTTTTTAGTTTTTAAAGGGATTTTTTGGTATGAGAATATGTTTGTTTTATCATTGAGAAGATCTTTATCTATATACATATTGTATTTGATTTATTTATTAAACTATTATTCTCAATAATACACAAATATATATATCTTATGAACAACTTTCCTTTTGTTAGTTTTTAAAAGGATTTTTTTTGGGAAATTAATATGTTTTTTCATCATAAAGAAGATCTTTATCTTATATACTTATTTTTGTATTGTTATATATTATATATGATTTATTTTTATTATTGTAATATTATTTAATATACAAATACTATATATCTTATTAACTACAACTTTTCTTTTGATAGTTCTTGGAAGGATTTTTTCCACCATTGAAAAGAAACTTAATCACGAAGTAACTAAAAGTCGCGTACTTTTCCATTCACCCTGTTCGATTTTGATATTGATTATTGTGTGCGCTTTGAACTTTTTTTGCAATTCCACAGAGATTAGAAATTGACAGATCATCACATTATTTTTGTTCCCCCTGTCTTAACTGTGTATTCCGACGTCAGTCACTGCGTATACGTAATTTACGGTTTGCTTATCTTGTTTGTATATTGAAGCGGGTGGGTAAGGGGGGTTGGTGGGGTGGTGTCATTGGAATTGCATAATGATGGGGGCGAGAACAAAGACCCCAAAATTCCCAAGGAATGTTTTTGTTTTTGTTTATCGTTGGCCCAGTCACAAGATCTGGCCAAAAAAAAAAAACCAAAATAAAACATAATAAACAAGTGAATAAAAAATGAAACATGTGATAAGAGGCGCCTCACGTGGCGTGAAAAGCTAACAACAACAACAACAACTGAAACACGCCTATGAACCCCTTCTCTATCCCCCACCCCCAATCCACCCCACTTTTGTTTATTGCCCGGGTATCATAAATATTTGCCAAGTGTTAAGCCAGCAAAAGCCGCACGCCAAGTGCCCAACAAAAGCAACAACAACAAATGCAACAACAATCTCTATAAACTTCCAATCCAATTTTTCAATACTTCTTTCTTGCCTCAATTTAAAAGCTATTCCCTCGTTGGCTCTACTTAAATATTTTTCTTTGGTTTTTTTTTATCGTTAATCGTTGATTGCAAATCAACGATTTTTATTTTTTTTTTGGCTTTTTATCGAGTGCAATTAAATGCGGCCAAAAGAAAATTTGGTACCACTTGGAATACACTAAAGAGGAGAGTAGAATGAATATGTAAGGCTGTTTGCAACGTGTTGAAGTTGCAAGTTGAGGTAGTTAATATGTATATACTTAAGAGTATAAGCTTTTTGTCAATTAATATGTCATTCTAAATACTAATATTGCTTATATTTATGCATATATATATATATATAGTTGTCTTGTAAAATGAAGCAGAGAGTGAGATGGAACTTAAACGGAAGTTTGCAACCTGTTGAAGTTGCAAGTTGAGGTGCTTAATTTACACTTAAGACTATGAACTTTTTGTCTATGAATATGTCTTGCTTAATATTAATATGAAAAATATTTATACTTATTTTTGTTAGCTCAATATCAAATTAGGTTAATATTTAATATTAAGACTAAGAACTTTAAACTATAAACTTTTTGTCATTAAAAATTGTATGCTTAATAATAATACATATATTAGTTAGCTGATTATTTTCTTAGATTAATATTGTTTTGTTTTATACTAATACTTAAGACTTTAAACTCTTATTTTTAACAACCATGCCATGGCTTAAATTATTACATAATTATTTGTTAGCTCATCATTTAATGTCAATATTTTTTGCTATATTATAAAAATTTCAAGTTTCTTTGGCATATTGATTTATTTTTTTTCTTACTGTGTCTTTAATTCTTATAGCAATAATAATTTAACCCTCCATTTCGATATATTTTTAAATGTATTTTATTTTACTCTTATTTATTTTTTTAGAGTATTTTTATACCCTGATCCCATTAAAAATGGGAAAAAAGGGTATAATGAAGTTGTGCAAAAGTATGTAACAGGCAGAAGGAAGCATCTCCGACCCTATAAAGTATATATATTCTTGATCAGCATCAACAGTCGAGTCGATATAGCCATGTCCGTCTGTCCGTCTGTCTGTCTGTCTGTCTGTCTGTCTGTCTGTCTGTCTGTGTGTATGTATGAGCGCGTCGATCTCAGAGACTATAAGAGCTAGAGACTCCAGATTTCGAACTTAAGCTCGCCTAATCCCTAGGCAGTACAAGTTTCTTTCCGATTTTCGATAACTCTTCCCGTTTCCGATATACACATGGGATCGATAACAACAAAATCTTGAATTTGGAAAACTTTGAGATGCAATTTGAATTATAAAACAAAATAATGACAATCTGTGAAATTTTTATCGAAATCGAATAATAAACACCGGAGATATGGGACATTGAAGTTGTGTATGCAGTATGCAGTATGCGCGTACACACACATATACTTGCAAGCACTGACTGTACGCGTAAAATATAGGGATCAGGGTATCGTCTAGTCGGGATTTCTCGACTAGAGCTTTCTTTCTTGTTTAAGTTGAGTTTCTTAAGTTACATCGCCTTGCAATTAGTTTTGTGTTCTTTTTTTTACTTCAGTTATACAATATATATATGTTTTTTGTTGTTTAAAAATGTAATTGCCTGCAATGCTTATTGCTGTTTCTTTTTTTTTACTTCGACACTATTTGTTTTTATCTTAATTTTTTTGCTGCTGCTCTGGTTGAAGTAACTAGCTAAAAAGTATAGAAGTTGTTTATGCATTTTGTTAACCTGACCGCACCCTTTACATAATCACACCACACCACACCCCTCTCCAAACCTTTCCCCGTAACAATTCCCTTAGCGTGTTGCCTGCGTGCCGAGCAACGATTTTTTTTTAGTTGTTGCTGTTGCTGTTGTTTTGGTTATTAAAATGAGGTTAACAAACGTTCCCAAGGCCATTTACTACACACGAGCAAGCGAGCGAGCTGGCAAGTTGGGTGTAATGCTCATGTACAGTAAATACTCACACACGCGCACATTTCTGTTTCTGTTCAGTTCAGTCATTCACTCGCTTACTGATTCGCACTTGACATTTACTTTGTAGTAAAGTACAACAACAACAACAACAACAAACAACAACAAACAGCGTAAAATCGAGGAACAACAAATGTGTATATATATATTACGCTGCCACTTTGCACAGTTTGGGGTTGAGGGGTGGGGTGGGGGGTTGCTCTTTTTTTTCCGTCCACTATCTGCTGTCATTTGCCATTATCGTAGTGTTTGCTTTTATGCTTTTTTCCTGTGCGGTTTTTGTTTTTGTTTTTAAGTTTTTTTCTTTTTTTTGCTCGTAAAAAAACTACACAAAAAACAACAAAAACTGTAAAGAAAGAGAGGCGCGTGTTTGACTTTATGCAAAGGGGTTGGCAATGTGACCAGGGGGGGGCGGGGGGTTGTAGATAGATCATAAATGTGGTTATGTGTATGGAGCAGAGGAGGGGTGTGAGGGGTGAGGGGTGAATGCATTTTACTAGCTGCGCGTGTAGACAAACTCGAGTGCCTTCGAAGGCGTCTCAAGTGCATAAACATTAGAAATAGAAAGACAGAGGGAGAGAGTGCGAGAGGGATAGATAGATGCATATAATACGTATACGACCCGTGCACATGCCAAACATTTCGCATAGTTTATTTGCAATCAATTCGGCACCCCATGCATTAATGTTTCTCCGTGTATGTATATATAGTTGAGCTAACATCGAGAATGTCGTAACTGTATTTATGAGCGTCGTAGCTGTATGCTTTTGTTTGACCGACAGGTGGCAGCACTGCGCACAAGGTCAACGGCTTTTCAATCAGCTCGTTCAATGTGAATAGGAAACTGATCGAAAATGTTAAAGCATTGCATTGCTTCTTGCTTATCAGCAAAATAAAGAATAAGGGATGTGAAGGTCATAAAGGGTTTACTTTGATTGAGATTACAAAGATTACGTATACGCCATGGAACGTTGAAATAGTTTTAAATAGCTTATAGGTTGAATAGCTTACAACTAGCTTTAATCAAATAATTATAAATAAATTTAATAACTTGAGGGCAAATAATATAAAATTTCCTTAGCAATTTAGCTTTTGAGAGAGAGAAAAGTGAGAAAAAATAATAATATAAAATTTTGTGCTGATAAAATGGAATCTTTATAAAGTTTTACGGAACTAAACTCCTAAAAAAAATTTAATTAAATTAAAAAAAAAAAAGGTAAATAAATTCGACTTGTTTTCCATCTTATAGACACGACGTTAGTCTTTTATTATTTTTTTTTAGGTATCTTGTAATTAATTTTTAATTTTCCTTTTTGTTAATTGAAATCTTAACTTAATTTTCAACCGCAGTCAATCAACCTATCAGATTAACTTATTTTTTATTGCACTTTTGATGCATTCTCAATTTGTGAATTTGTATTTTTTTGTGACGTCTCTGTGTGTGGCGTTGTTGGTGGCGCCACAGTCGTGTGCATCATCAACAGCTTGGTGATATAATCCCCGAAGGTGATTGTAGTTTGGGCAACCTTTATCGTTGTTGCTCATACGCCACGTTGTTCGCGCAATTGTTCACGGTTCTTCTTGTTCGTGCGACAATTTTGTGCTGCTGCTGCAACACGACAACAATAAAATGTTGCACTGTGTGGCAATAAAGTTAACAACTTGAAGAGAGATGAAGCGAGAACGCTTGAGGGAATACCCTCAATGCTTTGTTTTTCCAATCAACATTTGCATGCGTTCAATCTATATATATATAAACCCTGTACGTACAGTTGAGGTAGTGTTGGGGAGATATAAGCGAAAATATATTTTTTAAAATATGAAGAAAATATAAAAAGAATTGAATTAGAAACTAAAATCTCAAGGGTAGAAAAAAAAACTTCGTTATAGATATATTCGAAATATAGAATTGTTTGTTAGAGATGGATTCAAATCGAAGTGCTCTGAAATTCGTTATATAGAAACTTTGTCATAAGAAAGTTTGTTTTATGGAAGTTTGATTGTAGTTAAGCAAAAACAACGAATATATCCCACTTTTAATTGTTTGAAATTGAAGTAAAATGGAAAAAAATAAAGAAAAACGATTTTTTATACTCAAAAAATGTTCAAAATTATTAATTCTTATAATGAACAGAAAACAAGGAAACTAAAAAAAAAGATTAACGATTTTTTGAATGAAAAAAACCTTTAAAAAATTCTTAAAATTATTAATTTGTAGTATTATTTTAAATAAAAATAAAAATAAATACTGGGTTTATTAAGGAACATTTAAACGTATTTTGTTTCTTAATTTACTTCTTTGTTGTAAGCTGGCAAAAGGCTTTGCTCAGGTTGCAAGAACAAAAGAGGCAAGGCGACAAGTGTCCGTTAAGTGTCTGACGAATGTCACGTGCCACAACAACCTCCCCCCGCCTCCTCCTCCACCCCGACCTTCCCACTCAACAAGAAAAAGACAAAAAGAAAAAAGAAAAGCGCAAAAATTTACGCAGAGGCAAACACTTTGTTAAAATCAGTGACAAGCAGCAGAAATTGTTGCAAGCTGACAACTCATTTGCTCTCTCCCTCTCTCGCCCTCTCTCTCTCTCATCAGAAGTGGAGAAAGGGGGTTGGAGGCAGTTGTTGCAATCATCTCTGCCCGCATCTGGAACTGACGCTTAAGCTGCAACCTTGCCACATCCATGTGACAGCAATTAACACCAAAATGCTAAAACGATGAGAGAACAAGAGAAAGAGATGGGGGGAGAATGGGGAGCAAAGTTGGACATTTTTTGGGGTTTGGGGTGGGGGGGGGGTTTGTTGAGGTTTTCAGAAGCTGCCACAGTCAGTTGCAGCTATCGTTGCGGAAATTGAATTTGCAACAATCCGGCCCAAAACCTCAAAACACCCCGCTCCCGCCCCCCCCCCCTCCGTTGGCTTGTCACTTAATGGCTGACATTTTTGTGGGGCCGAAAGAAAGAACTCAACTTGGGTTGAGACACATATATATATATATATATATATATATTTTTAAATGCCTTGCAACATTGTTGCATTTTCCAAGTAATTGGTCATCGTTGCCACCACTTGACAGCTGTCTACAAAAATAGTTGTGGAAGCGAAAAAGGGGGGGTGGGGGGAAGGAGAGAACTCTTTGCACTTTCCCAGTATTATTTGGCGAAGAGAAAAAAAAGAATCCGTATTTGATTTGGTTTTTGAAATGTTTTTGACTATTTCGACTCGCACCCTTCACACAAATGTCAAAACGAACGCGAGAGACACGAAACATTCTCATGTCATCATTTGTCATCTTTACTATATACATACTCGATATATATATATACCCGGAAGCCGCCCTCTTCAAGCCTCTTCAGTTTCCTCTTTTTAAGTTTTTTCCCGAACAGAAAATCAAATATATATTTTTGGTCCCCTTTTTGAAAATTGCTTAAATGCTATGCAGATGAATCTTCAAGCATCTATTTCAAGAGCGATTTTTCACATTTAACAGCTAGTCGTGTGGGGTGGAGGGTTGGGGTTGGAAGGGGGGAGATGCTTTGAGGAAGTGCAATTATGTTGATATCTGATCGGTTTGTGAAAGAGGAAAAACTTATCCCTAGAGTTCAAATATAATATGATACTTTAAATGGAGAAAAAAGTGATCAAAGAAAAATATATATATAACATATATACGCTTGATCCGCTTTAACATCAATCAAAGGTGCCGATCTTAGAAACTATTGAAGCTTAAGATTTTAAATTTTCTATAAGAAACTATTTAGGCCATACGCCAAACTAGCTATTTCTCAATTTTCGATAACTCTTATCGTTATCGATTAACATGCTATCGATAACACTAAAATCAAACATTTCCAAAACAATTACAAATACAAAATGTATGCAAAAACAACAACAAAGATTCATTTCATCTTCAGCTGTTGCTAATTTCTCTCCATCTCTCTCTCCCTCTCCCTCTCAGGCTGGTTTTGTAGTATAACTGTTTTGTGATTTTGGCTTTTCCCAAATGATTGTGTTGTTGTTGTTATTGTTGTTGACGCGTTCAGCTTAATACTTTTTATTTGTTGCTGTTGCTGTTGTTGTTTTCTGCTGAAATGTTATTCATAATTTATTTATATTTTTATACATTTTTCGCTGTAATTGAGCGTTCGGAAAGTTGACGGCTTTTAATGGCTTTCTGTTCACTGGAAATGTATAAAAATAACAACAACAATAAGAAATATTGAATTGAATTATTTATTAAAACTAACCAAAAATGCGGGCTTTGACAGCTTTTGAACGTAATAAAAATTGAAATCGTTTATGGTGGTTTTTACTTTTTTTTACTAAAGTATTTTTAATATTCTATAAAATGCAGTTAAAATTTGTTTTCGTCGTTTCGTTTCAGTTAAGGCCACCAACAACAAATTGCATTGGAAAAACAAACATACGAAATTCGTTTTAAACAATAACAATAACAATAACACAGCATGTTGGCATTGGAAATTGTGTTGGAAACGTGCTTGGGCATTTGTTTTTGTTTTGTTGCTGTTGCTGTTGTTGTTGTAGCCTTCGCCAATAAACCGTTATGCAATGTGCCAAAGCAGATAACAAAACAAAAACCGAAAATAAACAACTACAACAGCAACAACAACAACAGCTGCAAAACTGTAACTGAAACTGTCGCTGGAAATGAATGGGAAACAAAGTCGTTTCGCGTGGACTTTGGAACAAGCTAACAGCAACAACAACAACAATACCAAAAGAATTGGAGACTTCAAGTGTGGATTAACGTTTTGCAAAACTCTTCTAAGGTAAGTGCATGTATGCATGTGTGTGTGTGTGTGTGTGTGTGTAATGATCGTTAAGAGAACTCCTTGAGATGAGTGCAAAGAGAGGCAGCTTGAATAAAGCACGTGCCAAATGCCATTGTTTGCATTGGACAGAGAGATGGAAAGAAATGATCCTTCCAGAAGTTTTACACTGCTGGACTAGAATATTAGTTACGCTTCAACTTAAACACTTCTTATATGTAATATATCTAAAGTCAAGTTACCCCCCCCCCCCCACCCAGCCCCCTTTCATGACGAAACTCTCCGCAAGTTTTACAGTTATATATATGTCTACACATTTATATCAGCACGCACATTTCTTTATTTATTGGTGTCTGTATGTATGTGTGTGTGTGTGTGTGTGTGTCAACGTTTTTTTCTAGCTACTTTCTTCAGGGTTGTTTTTCTTTTGATTGATTTCTTTTAGTGCTTATTTGTTAGCTAATAAATATTCAAATGATTTTGTTTATAATAAACTTGAAGTCTTTTGTTTCGTTTCGTTGTTGTTGTTGTTGCGTTATAAAAACCAACAAATCTATATCTATCTGTATATATATTTATATTTATTCGAATATCTTATCTACAATGTGTTGCTTGGGCTACCCCCTCACAGTGCTCCTCCACCCCCCTCTCTCTCCCCCCTCACCATACCCCACCATTCGTTCTTGTTGTTAGTTAGATAACGTGGTTAAGTTTGCATGTGCCACGCCTACATTTGGCATCAACATTTCGATTTTGGACAACAACAACATTTGCTTGTAGAGCAGAGCGGAGCGGGGGGGGGGGTTCATTCAACTCGAGAGGAATAGAAAAAAAAAGAAGAAAAACAGAAGAAGAAGACGCAGAATTGTTGTTTATTTTGATTTCAACTGCAGCAGCAAAGAGATAGAGCGAGAGCGAGAGGGAGACAGTGTGTACACACCTTATGGTGGATTGGAGAGGGGGGCGAACAGTAAAGCGCTTCAATAAAGTTTACATTTCTAATTTTATGTACTCTGTGTCGACAAATGGAACGGGGGGGAATATGGGAGAGTTGACCAATTTTTATGGCATACGGAACACATACGAAATGTACTTACAAGCAATAACAATAACACAAAACAGACACGAAAACCCATTCGCGTACAGTTTACAACAAAAAACAACAACAGCAGCAGCGACGTTGGCAGCGGCAGCGACGCCGCCGCAAGAAGAAGCAGTTTGTAACGAACAAGAGTGGGGAGAGACAGAATGCCAGCAAAAACAGAGCAAGCAAGAGCGGCAATGTTACGAAAGTGTATGCATAGCATAAGAGAGAGCCAGAGAGCAATAGCGCGCGCGCTCGTTCCGTTTGCGCGCTTGTTCCGCTCCATAGGAATGCACTGGCATTGGACTAGAAGAGCATTTCAGCAAAATGAACACACTTACGTTCCACAATTCATTTATGCGTCGCTCTCTTAGCATTTCGTTTGGCGCGCTCTCATTTCTCTGGCGTACCATTGCCAACTGTACCTGTCCGCTGTGCTTCCATTCCGAATCGTACACACACACACGCACACACACACACACCGAGCCGCCTCAACTTGCCGCTGACATAAAAACCCCTCGCCTAACGGCTCTGGATCAAAATAAATCGTAAATAATTTTGTTTTCCTTCTTCTTCTTCTTCGTTGCGGCAGCAGCAACGGCGTCACTGTTTGGTCTTTTGTCTCTGTCTAATACGCGCGATGCCCCAACATCGCGTTATATGAATGGAATGGTTGGGGCCTCGTTTCACATCGTACAAACGTTTGTGTGTATGTGTATGTATGTGAAAGAGAGAGAACGAAGTGAACCGAACTGAACAGTGTGTGTTGGTGGTGGTGCTGGTTGTTGTTGTCGTAGTATGCAGTAGTATTTTTTTGTTGTTGTTTCTCTCTGTTTTTTTCTTTATTCCATTTCTGTTTGGCCCGTTGTGCTGCTGCTTCTTCTGTGCCTTTCTGAAATCCGATAACCAGCGTGCGAGCGAGACAAAAGAATAACAAACAATTATAATTTTGTGTGCGTGTGAGCGAGTCTCCACGATGCAAGTCGCTCTCAATATGTGGTGTGTGTGTGTGTGTGTTTGGAATGGGAATTTCACAACAGCAGCGTTAGCGTCAGCGTCAGCAGAAGCAGCAGCCGACTGAGCGCCTCGTGCCAATTTCACTTGTGCTTCGTTCGCTGTTGTAATTTTACAACGTTTACGTTCTGTGTGCGTGCGTGTCTATGCTTCTATGTGTGTGTGTGTTTAACGTGGCGGGGTGGGTTAGAGCAGCAGCAGCAGCAGCAGCAGCAGACGGTACGTCGTTGTGTGCGCGCGTGTAAAAGGTCTCGTAACGAAAAGCGAAATAAAAACAAAACACTGAAGACAAGAAGAAGCAGCAGCTACACACACTGTTGACGAATGCTTAGGCTGTGTAGCTGTAGCTGTTGTTATTGTTGTTGTGCAGATTGCGTTCTTCACGCATTTGCTGCGTGTGGGAAGTTACAAATGTATGGAAGGAGAACAATGGAAGCATTTGGAAGGGGAGTGTGTTGGGTTGGGTTGGAGTGGAGTGCGTGCTGCGGGTCAGGGGCTGACTACATTTTATTCACTCTCCCTCGCTCTCTCTCCCCCTCTCTCTCTCTCCCCCTCTGTCGATAGACGCCAGCAAAGTCACAAAGCGATAGATAAATCCGATAGAAAATTCGAGCAACAACAAAAAGACAACATCTGCGTTTTGTTGAAATAGAAAAAAAAACCTACTTGAAGTTGTTCTTCGAAATCTATTTCCAAACCTAAAAACCTATGATTTTTGTTGTTTTTTTATTCCAGGTACAGTGCGGTTCACAAAAATAGCAACGCGTTGCCAAATTTATCAATTTTTAAGTAAGGGAAATATTTTTAATATCGAATTTCCTTATGGATTGTTTATTTTAACTTCACTTTATGCTTAAATAAAGAAGATTTTTTATGTTTGACATAAAGAAATTGATTTGGAGAAAGAGAAGAAGAAATATTTGAGCATAATAAATAAGTTCGTAAGTAAATTTCGTTTCTTAATCCATTTGATGGATGTGCCCCTTAGCTCGATGTGTTAATCCCTCTGTGTGTGTATGTGTGTGTGTGTGTGTGTGTGTGTGGCAGGTGGGAATTCAATCTCAGTTCTGCCCCTTAATTAAACGCCAACAACAACATATCAATGGGAAAATGTGATTTCACGATAATATTATTGTAGGGGAGGGTAAGTTCTAAAGGGGCGGAGGGGTGGGGGGAGTTGGCTTTCTTTTAAAGGTGTTGCAATTGTGTTCCGGTTGGGTTTTTTCCTTGTTGTTGTTGTTATTGTAGTGTGAAGTGCGTACGTGATGTGACGCTCGTTTAACACACACACACACATACATCAGAATTACATTTTCAATATCGTAAATATGTTAACAAAGCACACACACACAAACATGCTACTCATTCAATCAAAAAACAACAACAACAATGCACAACTTAATTTGGATTTTCGTTGAGTTGCAATTGCAATAACTTTGCTTCCTTCCCTCTCCTCCCTCTCTCTTCCTCTCACTCACACTGATTGCAAGTGTGTGTCTTAGTTCCTTCCAGCTAAACGATCGTTTAATTCCAAATGGAATTCCAAATGCGTTCGACTTCACCTCCACCTCCACCTCATTTGCTCTCTCTCTCTCTCTCTTTTTCGTCTTCACCATGGCAGCCTTTGGAGTTGAGTTATGGGAGAACAGCTGATTTATGACATTCGCTGCCTGCTTAGATTTCAGATTTCAGATATCTTTATGCGATAAAAATAAATAATGTGGAAGTGCAAGAAGCAGGAATTGAAAAAACGTTGACTTTGAACTGTTTATGATGAAGTTTTTGTTGACTTTAAGATTTGATTGCAGCGCTAAAATATTGAAAAAAGTTAAGAAAAGACTGGAAAAGCGTTAGGAATCTTTCTTCACAAGATTTCCTTAAGGTAAAATGCAAATCTTCTTAAATTGGAAAGTTTGTTTTATAAGAAAATTCTCTTTCATTCTTTAGAAAAACAATTTTGGTTCTTCGTATAACTTTTCAAAAACTATTTTCCACTTTTTTTCAGTATAAATTCAACTAACTCCATCTTAAATCTTATTAAAATCAAGATTCCTTGATATCAAATTAGTGAAAATCTTTATTTCGATTATCCCAACTCAGTCAAAAAGTGTAGTTTTCTCACTTTTGACAAAATCTTGCATAACATTTTTTTCGTTCGTTGTTCAACACTTTTTCTTTTCTTCTGCTTCTTCTTCGTCTATGTATCTGCATCTCTTTCTCGCACTCGCTGCACTCGCTTTGCATCTATCATCTTTTTATCGTCATCTTTTTATCGTGTTACGTGATTGGAGGCGCCTCCAAATGCTGCTGCCCACCTGGTGGCCCACCTGGCTGCCAAGCTTGCCCCATCTTGCCCCCATTGTAAGGCAATCTATATCTATGTTGCCACAAAAGACAGCCAAGGCGAAAGTGGAAGTCCAAGTCGAATTGGTCACCAATTGCAATTGCATTGCATCCCCCCCCCCCCTTTCGTCCCCTCCCACGTTAACCCTTTCTGTATCCCCCGCTTCTTTGTTCGTCTATAAGTTTTATAGAGCAAATTTATGTGCTTTGCATTTGCATAAAACTAATTTAGACTTATGCGTGTAAGCAGGATGCATAATAACTCTCTCTCCCTCCTTCGTTGAGTTTGTTGAGTTTGTCTTGGCTTACATAACCGGTCGCCACCCAAAACTCCCAGACACCCAGACATTTTCAGACTACATACTACATGTAGACCCCAACTGTCTGATAAGGCACAGAGAGATCTGTTTGCATTTGCATTGCCCCCCCCCCCCCTTCGCTTTCCCTCTCCTCTTTTCAGCTTCACTTTAAGTTTGAGTTGAGTTTTCTGTTTGCCGTCGGTTTGCGAAAATGGATTAGCGTGGGTTCACATGAACCGACCAAATGTTTGGCTTTCATAAAAGCTGACATGTTACCGCCCCCACCCCCCCCCCAACCCCCTCTCCCCTCGTTCCCTCCTACACTCTTGCACCTAACTTAAACAGCTGTACTCTGCCCTGCCCTCCACACCTCACTCTTTGTGCTCAGTGCTGTCAGTTAGTTAGCCTTTTTTTTAACAGCTAAATTGATTTATTGCTAAGAGCAGCGGTTTAATGTGCGAATATAAATGTTTTATTACGCTATAAAAAACTAAAATTAATAGCTAAAGATATTTCAAATTCAACTTCAAGTGAAAAAAAAAACAAATTAACATATTTTTAAACCAAAAATAAAAAATAAAATAAAATGTTGCCTAAAGTCACAAAAGAACTGAAGTTAGTTGATGTTTATACACGTTTTGTTAAGTGTTTTATATTAATTAAAAGAAAAAAACTTGTGCTATTCAAAAATAAAACATCTTTTGGTTAATTAAACATTTTAGTAAGTTCTATTTATTTCGTTTTAATATTTTTAAGTCTTTAACACAAAGCAAAGTGTGAATAACTTTGAAAAATCATTTGAAACTTCGATGTCTTAAGAAATTCTACTAAAAGAAAGTTTTAAAATGGCTAAAAAAAAACCTACCAAGTTATTAGTTTATAGTATAAATGGTATGTATGGTATAAACTTTATACCATAGCTTGAAAGCAGCTTAAAAAAGCTTCGCATCACTGTTTCTGCGGCTAAAGTTTGTCCACGTTTGACGCTGTATAAATATGAAGCCACAGACTGGAACCTGGAGGCAAGCTTTGAAAATGTTAGTAAGGTAAGGGAGGATGAGGGAGGAGATGGGAGGGGGTTAGACAGTGTTTACAAAAGTTCCCGCCGAAAAAGAGCGCGGGCAAATTTGCAACGTCGTCGTCGTCACCGTTGTTGTTGTTGTTGTTGTCGACGCCTGGCGACACTTTGACAAAAGCCGTTGCACGTGCGCTGCCGCAAATGCCACAATCAAATGCCCCCCCCCCCCACCCCACACCACCGACAAACACCCTCCACAACGAGTGTCGCCTACTTTGACGATGTCAAGTTACGAGCAAAACGAAAAGGCGACAATAACAACAACAACAACAACGATGACGCCTCGCACGGGCATTTTCAATTAAAAGCAAGAAGAAAGAAGAGAAGAGAAGGAGTAGGGAAGGCAGGTGCGGGGGGGTTGGGTCAATCTGGCGCTGTAACCCGATATTCACAACTGGACCCAAAGCTGTTGCTCCTTCTCCGCTTCACTCCAACTCCTCCTTCTGCTTCAGCCTTCGTTTTGCCTTCTTTTTAGCCTTATCTGCATTTGGCGCGCAAATTGAATGCCCGAAAGCGGCGCGCAGACAAATGCAGAGTTGCATTTTTCACTGGATTAGTGCAGGGGCGTAGAAGCTGCAAGGGGGTTGAGTCTGAGTCTGAGTTTGGGTTTTTTTTTGTTTTTGGTGATTTGTTTGCTTTTGTTTTTGTCGCAGCGTTTTGTTTGTAAACATCCGAAATGAAAATCAACTTTGCTGATGGCCCAGTTTTTTTCTGTTGCTGTAGCTTCGTTGGCGGGCGGGGGAGAACTATAGTTAAAGGCAAAAAGTTGTAACGAAGGGGGTGGAGTGGGTGGTGGTGGAAGGGGGGGGTGAAAGATATAAGGGTTGCGATAAAGCTGGTTGTTGCGGTCTGTTCATGCCTCTACTTAAAAACCAGTTTAATAAGATAAGTCTTATAATTAGTAGAAAAAAGGAAAGCAGAAGAAGAAGGGAAGGGAAGTTACGACCAGAGATAAACTGTTTGAAAATATGGTTTTGTAGGTTTTTTAAAGGGAAATTAGGCAACGAAAGAGACACAAAGGGTAAGAAAGTATAGCTAAGGTAAAGTAAGAAAGGAAAAAAATGTGCTCAAAGGATTTTAGAATTTTTTTTTTGAATTTTTAGTATGAATATTCGTTAACTTTTTTATAAAAAATAATTTAATTTTCAGCTTCAAATGAGAATCTATTTTTTTTTAATTTTAAGGGTGATTAATAAAAAGTTCAGGTTAAAATTCGAATTTTTTAGTTTACTTTTATTGAAAAAATGATTAAGTTTTAAAGTTCTTATTCGAAACTTTTTTTTCTATTACTTTTTATAAGAAAATAATAATTTTCAGGTTCAAAATATAATTATTATTTTTATTTATTAATATATCTTTTTTAAAAAATTTCTTTTTCTAATTTAAAGTTTGGCTTTAAGTTAACAAAAATTAAATATTAAAAAGGTAACCATATTTTTTTTAACTTTATTCAATACTTTCAAGTTCTGTTAGAGTATTCATAGAATCGGTAACAAGTTTAGTTGCCCTATATAAATTTTGTTCTCCCCTCTCTCTCCTTCGATTTGACATATTTCTCTCTCTCTCTCTCTGTGTGTGTGTCGACGTGCGTTGAAATTAAATGCAAATTCACTTTTTATTAGCCCAGCTGCTTCTAGTTATCCAATATCTACCCTTGCTCCTACCCTTTCCACCCCCTCCTCGCTACATCTCTTTGGCTGTCTGGCTGTCATTGGTTTTATATTTATTTATTTTTGATTTGAGCGCCAGCCACAACAACAACAACACCAACAACCGCAAAACGCTATCAGTTCAGCCTGAACCCCTTACCCCTTACTCCAACCCCATTCTTGGCCTTGTGTGTGTGTGTGTGTGGGGCCAAGAACTATAAATTTAATGCCGCCGTGGCAGAAGCATCGACTTTTGAAACGATTTGTTACGCATTTCGTGTCAACTATGAATAAAATATTGGAGCCACATTGAAAAGCCACAAAAATACACACACACAACAACAACAACAACACGCACAAAAGTGAAGAAAAAAAATAAATACCCCAAAAAAACCCCAAGCAAAAAAAAAGGGCAACACATTCAACTTAAAACAACATTTTTCAATGGACATTTATCAAAACGAGGACGCATAATTTACATTTTATTAAAAAAATTTGCTTGAAATGGGATATGCCATACATTTATTAAATGCCCTAACATATTCGGCTATATAGAAACTCCGAATGAGCTGTAAAAGTCATCAATAAAAGGGGAAGTTCATTGATTGATTATTGGTATGATTAAATAATTAAAGTTTATCTAAAGAAAAACATTTTTTAACTTGTCAAAAAAAAAGTAGGGAACCAGGAAAACTAGGGAGACTTCAACTTGAGTAGTAAAACGTTCTAGAACACAGATTAAAGCATATGCAAAAAATGTTAAAAGAAGCTTAGATAAGTGAATAAAGTTTGTGGTTCCATTCGGTTATCTGATTATCTCAACTTATAGAGAACTAAACTAACTCTAAATGCTCAAAAGCGAACGTAGTATTAGACAGGACTCGCCCACCCTTGTAGCTGTGCCCACAAATCAAATTGAAACAGATCGAAACAAAAGTTTTTAAAATAAATTAAAGAACCTTGCAGCCGACTTTCCCTAAACCCAAACCCAAACCCAACAATTTTGGACATTTCTTCAGCACTTGCAGTTGCTTTTTTCGACAGGGAGGATGGCCTCGAAACTACAACCACAAATATAACCACCACACATGTCCATCCGTCCGTCCGTCCCTTTCACTACCACACCCACCCCCTTCCACGCCTCCACTCACCACACTCTGGGAAGGGCAGTCGTCAACACACACGACGAAAAATGAAAACGCATGGGCACGAAATTTCCGCTTCCGTTTCCCGGTTGCCTGTCGAAAGTGGCCCAGGAGTCAGAGGAAAGCACAGGCACGCCTATGCCAATAGATGCGTAAAATGTTTCGGATGCGACAGAGTTGGGGGTACGTATGTGTGTGTGTGTGTATGTGTGTGTACTATGTCAACTTGGGGCAGTGGCAGAGAAGCGTGCGACAAACTGGACAAAAGGCAGCGTCGTATGCCAAACAACAACAGCAGCAGCAGCAGCAAAGAGGGGGGGGGAGGTTGGGGTGGATGGGGGTGTCCATTGTGGCGCACGCCATTCAAGTGCGGAAACGGAAGCAGCTTCAAAAGCGGGCGCCGGACGAGCGCCACAATCCAAACACAATAAGCGCTTCATAAACGCCATTTTTCACCCAGCGTCAAGGATAAACACACACACACACACACAAGAAAACTTGACCCAATTCGGTGTGTATGTGTGTGCGTGTGCTTTATAAACGTTTTTCACCATTTTTTTTCTTTCTCTCTCCTTGCCACTTGAGACAGACAACAAACGAGTAAGGCAGGCAAGCAAGCAAGCAAGCAGGCAGGCAGGCAAGGACTTGAAATGGGCGACTTTTGCTTGTTAGCTGTTGACGAGGACAAACACAGTTTGTACCCCTTCCACCCTCCCCCCCCCCCCAAAACAAACCACCTATTATATACGCTACCCTACCCCATCCACTTGGTGCATGTCAATTTGGTGGCTCGTCGTCGTCGTCGTTTTGAATGCCGTGTGAAACATGCGTTGTTTTCACAGTTGATAATTTTAAATAATTGCCAAGAGCAAGGCAAGCAAAGCTGCTGCTGCTAGAAGCGGTCTGAGATTGTGTTTAAAGATTTTAATATAAATCTTCAGCTGCGTTTTAAAGTCAAGAAATTAATTTAATGGATATCTCAGAGATGCTTGCTTATTGAAGGCAAGGACTTGAATTTAAATCAGTTTGAACATTTTAAAGCTGAACAGCGAGTTGAATTTTAGGTAGTATACTTCAGTCATTCTTTCAGTTAACTGATAAGTTCGCTTGAACTTAGTCGGTACCATTCATTACAACTCTGATTACCAGTAATCGGAAACATACATTACAATGCTGATTACTACAAATAGGTTTATCATTTACAGTTCCTAAAACTATTACCATCAAAGCTCCCTTTTAATACATATGTTAATGTATGATTATTCCATCTAAAGTCAATTTTCCTTTGTTATGGTATTGCCGTTTAACTATTCTCCCCATTACATTTCCCCTTACCGTTGCACTACGTCAGGATGAGTGGGTGTGGGGGCATACCAATTTCGCGGTGGGACCTTTCAAAAGTCGCGCTTTTGTTTGCTTTTGATCTGACTGTGTGTGTGTGTGTGTGTGTGTGTGACTGTGTGTGTATGCCTGTGAAAATTGTTTATTGAAGTGAATTTGAGAGGAAAATTGCTTTATATATTAAATGAAAAGGGCGACGCATTTGGCATTATGGTTAAGAGAGTGTCTCTGACTAGTCCTAAGAGGTGGGGGTTAAAAGGGAACAGAGAACTAGCTGACATTGTTGTTGTTGTTGGCGTATCGTTTTTGCATTTGCTTTTTGATGTCTCTCTAAGTGCTGTCATTGTCTCTTGGCTGCCCCAAAGGGATGCCACATTCACAGTTTCACAGTTTCCTAGTTTCCTCGAACGGCGAACGCTTTTCACTTTTCCCCAATTGCCAACTGCCATTGTTAATGATTGAGAAACGACTGGGTAAGTAATTGGTTGGGGGGTTGATTATGCTGGTGGCAGGCATTTAAATTCGTTATCGAAGCCAAAAGGACGAACCAACTGAAATAGATGACGTCAAAATTATGCGCAGATAGTTAAACTAATTATAACAAAACATTTTCTTTCGACTGTCTTTCAGAATCAGCAGAGAAACAAATAATGGGTTTCTTATTAAGCATCTTGTTACTTAAGTATTGACTGACTGACTGACTGCTATCAACGCTTCGCCCAAACAGTAAAACATAGCAAAATAATATTAATTGAAATTAATTTGCATTTACAAACTTTTCTTTGTGGCAACATTTCACACTTTGTTATACCCTTAAACCATTAAAAATGGGTAAAAAAGGGTATAATGGTTTTGTGCTAAAGCATTTAACGGGCAGAAGGAAGCATCTCCGACTCAACAGAATATATATATTCTTGATAAGCATCAACAAGTCGAGTATATATATATAACCATGTCCGTCTGCCCGTCTGTATGTATGTGGAACAAAAGATCACACAAGACCAAGTATGCAGAACACGTATAGGGCTCCGTATATGGTTCTGTATAGAGTTTCGTATAGGGTTCTGTATAGGGTTCCGCATAGGGTTCTGTATAGGATTCCATATAGGGTTCCGTATAGGGCTCCGTATAGGGTTCTATATAGAGTTCCGTATAGGATTCTGTATGGGTTTCCCTATAGGGTTCTGTAAAGGTTTCCATATAGGGTTCCGTGTAGAGTTCCGAATAGGGTTCAGTATCGGGCTCTGTAAGGGGTTCCGTATAGGGCACTGTATGGGGTTACGTAAAGGGTTTAGGGCATCGTCTAGTCGATATTGTATGCCAAACTGAAAAGAGGTTAAGGAGTTACGCTGTTGCCAACTAAATAGCTGGCTATTATAAACTTTTTTATTATTATGAAAGCTTCTTCGTTATGCTTCAACTTTTTCCCAGCACTTTACGCACTCAACTAGGCAATTTGAATATTTTTTATTTATTTATTTTGTATATATTTTGTTATTTCTGCCATCAAGTTTGCAGCTCATTTATCCTCGCCAGTTACCGGCATTTATAACTATTACTTTTATAATGTTTTGCCACAAGTATCTGCCACTGCAACACCCCCCCCCCCCCCCCTTCCTTCGCGCTGTCTAACCACTTGCTGCCATTCACAGTGCTGTGTAAATATTTTTTAGTGCAAATAAAAGATAAACCTCACAAATTGTCTGCAACGAAAAGACTTCCACCTTCCTTCCACCTTCTTGCGGCTCAAATTGTTGCATGACGCTGCACTTTCACAAGGTAAGGTAATGGGAGTGGGTGGTGGGGGGTAAGAGGCGTGCATACCAAAATGAAGCAAGTTGAAAATAAAATAAAATGTAAACGTAAATCAAGATAATATAATCACAGCTCAAAAGCGAATCGAGTGAAAGACATGCAACAAAACAGTTCCCTCCAAAAAACAAAACGGGGCACCTTCAGGCGCTGCCCACCTCCTTTCCCTTATCCACCACTATCGTTAGCTTCCTCTAAAACTCTCCCTCTCTCGCTCTCTCTGCTCGCTGTCTTAAGTTGTCGGCATCATAAAAACCTTTTTATGACATGCAGTCAAAAGCCAAAGCCAAAGCCAAACAAGAAGTCAACTTGTTATCTTTATTGCAGATAATGTCAAATCCATCCACTTGCCACAAGCTTCCGACCGTGGGTGGCATAATGGAGTCCGCTGTCCATTGCACTCATTGCATTTACTGTTTAGTCCGTTACTCATTGTTGTTCTTGCTTTGATTATCATCTGCTTATCATCTTCCCAATTGATTATTGACATTTTTCGTAATTTTCCCATTTTTTTTTTTCTCAATGAACTTAATTTTTTTTTGTGTTAAGTTTCAGAGTATAAATTCTATTTTCAGTTGGTTGCAAGTTTGCGCAATGCTTGGGGAATTTCATTTCTAGCTGATAAGCTCCCTCTACCCCCCTTCTACTTCTCCCTCAGCTAGCTGATAAGACCTCTAAAAGCATTTTGAGTGCGTGAAAACATTTTCATTGAAATTTATTTCCCATTCACCGAATCGCGAGACAAGTTTCATGCTTTGCGGATGTAAAGAGTTAATTTCTGATAAGATAACATATAAATTTAACTTTTAAACTATTTTATGTGTCTTACAAATTCTTTTATTTATAATATGCCTTAACATATTAAGTCTTAAGCTCATTCTTATAAGATTTTTCAACTTCTTGAGTTCCTGCACTCTCTTAAATGCATTTCATTTAAGCTGAGCAGCTTTTCCATCTCCTTAAGCACATTTCCCCCCCCCCCCCCACACACACACACATGCACACAACTTTCAACATTGAACCGCAGCTCAACTCTGTCAGCTTAATGCAAACCTCCAAACCACCATTTGGAGCATGTGGAACTCATCAAATATGTATGCAAAAGTAAACATAGTTGTGTGCATATATGCTGTGTGTGTGTGTGTGTGTGTGTGTGTGTGTGTGTGTGTGTGTGTGTGTGTGTGTACTATACAAACTAAGCGACCATTCAATGAATTTTTAAAGTGCAATTTTAATCAATAGCCGCTTGCGTTATTTATAAACAAACAATTTAATCCCCTTAACCTGAAGCAATCCCCACAACCAACCCCAAATCGCAATCATCTAATCAACATGTTTGATCCTGTTGAGCACCATTTGTGGCGTCTCCCATTGCCCATTGCCCATTGCCCGTGTTGCTGTTACTCCTAGCCATGTCATAATCAGGTATCTATGAAAAGTCCTCAGCTGCTTAGCTCAAGAGGCATTTTGATAAGGGGTTGTAGTGGATGGGTAGGGTGGAGGCGTTGGGGAGGTGCCTACGATTGCTCCCATGTGTAACGTAACAACAACACGAGCGCCACATAAGCTGTAAATATTAAAATTCGCTTTAACCATGCAACAACTTTTACATAATCGTTTGCCATGACATATCAATAAAATTTGCATAACGACGCACCACACAAACACAGACAGAGACAAAAAGAGAGAGAGAGAGAGAGAGAGGGAGAGAAACGAACCTACCGCAAAGACATTCAAATAGGCTTTCGTCCCCCCGCTCCACATCTAGATAACACCATAAATATCCATATCTATATCCCATATCCAATCGTATGCAATCCCCCTTCACTCGCCTTTCCTCCTTTCAGACAGCTTTCGTTGTGGAAAATGTCAACAAATCTGACTGCCAGATTTTCTCATCGTTCCCCTTCCCGTTTCCGTACCCAATCCCAAAAATGTAACGTTCCCGTAAGCGCAAGCTGTGTTTTCTCTGTACGCCGGGCCTACAACGGCTGACAGTTGAAAGCGCAGTTGGAATGTTCATTCGAATCCTTCTTCCGCCCCCCCCCCCCCCACTTCTTGCCACTTTGACTGACGTTTGCGTTCTTTGTGGCACTTTTGTTATTGCAACTGCCACGCGTTCTTTTTTGTTTTCCGGGATTCGCGCGCGCGTTTTCATTAATCGAAAATTCGCGCCAAAGTTGAGGGATACACGCACGCAGCAAACCAACCCCCAAACCCCAAACCCCAACCCCAAATGTAGCTTTCCCTTAGAACTTCCCTCGCACAAAGCAAACACAACACAGAAATTCCAACGGGCCTCCCTTCCAGTGCAGCTTCCCAAAAAAGTAGTCGAGAGAAACCCCAAAAACCCGAAAAGTGAGCACAAAAACAACCAATCGATAATTTTTCCCACAGCCATTCTTCCCTTTTTACGGCATGGCACAACATTTTTCAGCTGCTGCTGCGCGGGAAATCTTTTGGCTCCTGCCTTTTCCTGCTACCCCCCTCTCCATCGTTCTCTAGCGCTCCTTTTTTGCCACCCCACACAAAAAGCTCGATTTAATTCGCTTTTGCTTACAGCAGCTTCCGGCAACCAAAAATGAGCCTGTCAACGATTTCTGTGCGCCGTATACCCAAAATCCTTGACGAGGCCATGTAACTGTAAATGTAACTGCAAATGTAAGTGTTATGCGAGGTCCAGTTAACGAATACCGAGCGAGTAGTTGGATGGGCACATTGTTGCATTGTGTTGTGGCAGGGTTGTCAATAGTGCCAAAGAGAGAGATTATTATGTTACTAGCTCTAATATGTTGTGGCAGGGTTGTCAAAGAGAGATTATAATGTTACTTGTTCCAAGTGTTGACAGCTGTCTTAAATGCTTGCATTTTAAACTGGCATTGTGTTGAATAGCATTTAAGTGTTAAAGATTTGATAAATATTTTGTTCAGTGTTACAGAAATGTTGAAAGGAGCTGAAACACAGAATTCCTACTTATAACATAATGATAGTTCTTTTCTATATAGCACAACACAAGCATTCAAGATAAATCTCTATAATCAGCAAGTCTTAAATATGTCTACACACACATTTTTGTGCGTGCAGAAAGCTGCAAATTTATGAACTTTGCTTCAAAGTTTACTACTTCTGTGTGTGTGTTATTATATGAAGTTATTGATGTAATTTATAACCAACTCAGTTGACAGCTTTGCCTGCTGCTGTGTGTGGTCAGCACCAACACACACTCACTCACTGACAGTATTTATTTTTAGTCTACAACTACAACTACAACTGCTTATTATAATATACTACCGAAACCATACGATACGATACTTTACTACTATGCTGCGAGTTGAGCCGGCGAAATAAACGGTTTCATTCACAAAGTCTTTGAATAGTTGTTGTTGTCGTAGTAATTTCTTAGATGTAACGGTATATATATATATATATATCGACACCTGTGACAAGTCTGAGCGCCGTTCACTTGCCAAGTTTATCTTGTAATTATATCCAGGCATAAATTTCCAACAATCAAAAAGCAAAAATTCCCCCGTCAATAAAAAAAAAACTGCGAGCTTTTTGCAATGAGATGCGAAAGCATGGTGGTGTGTGTGTGGTGTGGTGTGTGTGTGTGAAGTTTGAAGCTTCGAGTGCAATGCCCTGCTTACAACTCTCACACAGACAGACAGACAGACAGACAGACAGATAGACAGAGAGACAGAAGCATTCTCTCCGCGTCGTCTGTGCGCCTGGCTTGGTGCTTATCACAAAACACCAAAAATTCAACCCCCAAAAAAGCCAGCGAATATATAGATATATGTATGTATATGTATGTATACCATGAGAGAAAAAAAAAGGGCGCCGAAAATTTTGCAGACAACTAAAAGCTTTCATGAAACTAACGTTCTGGGTGGTGGTGGGTGGATAACGGTACTGATGATTAGGGCAGATGTCGACTCACAAGGATGTCGTCTGCCTTGTTGTTGGGCCACCGTGTGGGAATGGGGTTGATGGTTGTTCCCCCCTCTTGCCAAATGCGCCCCTTAGCCTCAGCTGCAGCAGACGTCTTTATGGGCCCGCCGTTGTTTTCCACGCTCGCTGACTGTACTTTGGCATCAACTTTTCGTCGTCGTCGTCGTCCTTCTGCTCCTTCTGTTCCCATCGTTATTGTTGTTGTTGTTGTATTTGGTCCCGATGCTCGACTCGATTCTCGTTTAGCAAAGCGCATTGTCCCATTTTCAGTTGAGCTCCATGCCACGCCCCAAACGCAACTACTCCCACTTTGGCTCCTACTCTTTTCTGCTGCTGCTGCTGCACTGAGTCCTTTGGGGAATGCTGCTGCTACTTCTGCTGCTGCTGCGAATGGTCCTCTCTGTGGTCTCCTTAAGATTAATACCAGTTGCCGCCATAACAATTGATTTCCTTATTTATTCATTCTAGCGTTTATTGCCTAGCATTTGCTCAGCTACAGTAAGTACTCGCTAACGATAACATTTGATGAGTTGGAAGAAAATTATGTCTTCAATAACCTCAAACAATCAAAAAGAACCACAAACAAGTTTTAACATTTTATTTTGCTGGCTCATTTTGAATATCCGGAAATACTAATTTCCGTGTGATCACTGTGTACTTACCGTTAGTTTGCAATGCCGTTAACCACCTTTCACGTATACGTATAGACAGTGAAAGAATGGAAAAGGTAAGAAAAGGTATACAAGTTGTTGCCGTGACACTTAATCCCCTTGCCAGACTTATGGTACGTACGGAGGCTGTGACTGGACTTTATTTAGGCTCTTGACAACAACACCAACACCAACAACGACAACAACGACAACAGTTGATGATGATGATGAGAAATCACCAATTACTTAGCTGGGCAACGGCAACAGCAACAGCAACGGAATTATGAGTGATAAGGGGTTGAAAAAAGAGGCGACAATTTCCGGCTAAACTTCATGTACTCTCTGACGAATACTCTGACGAATACTCCTGCGCTGACAAGGGACCAAAAAAGTGCTTGTAACTCTAGACAACAAGAAGGTGCTAACGAATTGTCCTTAAAAGGGAAAAAGGAGACAATATTTGACAGCTTGTAATTAAAATAAAAAATAATAATAGGGTTGAGGTTGTATCGTTAAGGAGGTGGAAATATTCCTAACCTGATTTTCGGTTGTTACAATATTTAAAAGTACCTTGTTAAAAGAATTTTCAATGTGTTGAATTTTATTTCGTTTCAAGTTAAAGGTTGAAGGTTGATGGAAGGAGGAACTACCATAGAACTCTCGTAAGCAACCGCTTGGTAGTTTCGATAGTATATAATATAAAGGAAACATGGTTTTATACCGTTCCATTTCATTTCGTTGCGAATTCGCATATCAGAAGCTAATCTTAAGTGTTCAGATATGGAGGAACCATTATTGAAACCCTTCTAAGCAACCTCTTGGTAGTTCCGATAGTATAAAATATTAAGGAAACATAGTTTTATGCGGTTTCATTCCATTTGGTTGCAAACCTCGCCGCTTCTTTGCATAATTTACAAATCAGAAGCTAACTTTAGGTGCTCAGAGAAGGAGGAACCATTGTTGAAACCCTTGAAAGCAACCTCTTGGTAGTTCCGATAGTATAAAATATTAAGGAAACATAATTTTATACCCTTCTTTACACAACTCTAAACTGAAAAGCAAATTTTAAGTGTTTAGAGAAGAAGGAACTATAATTTAAACCCTTTAAAGCATTCTCTTGGTAGTTTCAGTAGCTTAAAATAGTTAAGCAACTGAATTTCCTCTTCGTTTCATTCCATTTTGTTTCGTCGCCTAGTTCCGACAATGTGATTTGAGCATTAATATTTCAACGAGCTCGAAAAACATAGAAGCTAACTATGAACACAAAAAAAAACGGTAGAGAACAAGTTTGTAGAAAGAATGAAAAAGGGACGAAAAAGAGAAAAGCGCAGGCGGAAAATCATATTAACAGCGACCGCAAAAAATGCCGTGGACCGTTAGACGTGGGCGCCTTTGATGAAAGGGTTTTAAGAGGAGCAAACAGCAAACAGCTAGAAAAGAAAAGAAGAAAAAAAACATAAAACCAACCAACAAGAACTCAAATTGGATGCGTTGGCTTGTGGAGAGAGGGGGGAGGTCTTGGCGGCAAATTGGTTAGCATGCTGTTCGAGAACGCATAAGAACTCGATCCCGGTCGCGACGTTTCCAACGTTGTTAAACAAAAAGCAAAAAAAAAGCAAAAAAAAAGCAAACTTAAAAAAGAAATAAGGCAAAATGTCAAATGAAGCGCGCGTTTTGCATGTCAAAGCGTGCAAATAGCCAAGTGGCAAAAGTTAGGAGCACCGAACGAACGAAGGTGAAGCCGAAGAGTGGTAAAGAGTGGTAAAGAGTGAAGAGTGCTAGTGCCAAAGAGGTCCTGAAGAGTCGATAGCTGTTGAGCCCCTTTGAGGAGTTTGCGTTGACACTTGACTTTAAATTGAGCAAAGTTCCATCGTCCAAACTCAACCCACTTAAATCCCACCCCTTTAGCGCGTTCAACGTTTAACGTTTCGTGTTGCATACTTTGAGGCGCGTTTTTGGTGCTGGCGTCCTGCCCGGAACAACGTCATAAATATGAATTACGTGTAGAAAACTGCAACAGTTCAAAAAAAGTTTAATGCAATTTTTTTTGTTGTTGTAGTTTTTGCTTTCTTTTTTTTGTTGTTTTTTGTTGTTGTTGTGTGTGCTCGCCAAACAAAGACAAGAAGAAGACAGAAGGATTATGGCCAGGACAAAGTTTACGACAGCCGCTTAGCTTGCTAAGCTTATTTAGGGGCGTGCCCCAACCCAAGCCCCAGCCCCAGCTACCCAAGTGGCCAATACACAACAACTGCTGCAGTTTTGGTAGCGCATTAGCTTTGATGTTACTTTTATTGCAGTGAAACCCCGAATGGCTAACAAGGGACAGGTAACGTTGTAACCAAAACGATGTTGTAGGCCAACTAACAACACTAAAAACGACACTGAACGGTGATTTGGGGATATGATGCGGTAACTAGTAAAACAACAACACACACACAAACACAACAGAATAAAACGGAAAATCGTATGGCAATATGTTTTCTATCTTTATGTACAAAATGTTTGAAATGTGAATGGTTTTTATTATTCGAATACATAAACGATTTGATTCTGATGTTTGTACGTTGAGTGTCAAATTCTATCAGAATCAAGCTTTGTTAAATAATGAACTTTTTTTTTTGTATATTTTAAAACTTTTTTTTATACTCAACTAAGTTATTTAACTATCACAAATCAATTTTCAAATGTGGGAGTTATTTGATTATGATGTTTAGATATCATGGCGCTTGTTTGGTTAGCTTTATGATTTTTATTGACTTCAAAAACTATACTTTTTTTTAAAGTTAAAAACATTTTGGGAGCGAAGGGAAACTCTTATATGCCATAATTTTTAAGAACTTAGCAAACACTTAAAATAAAAAGCGTTTAATTCTTTGTTTGAACTCTTTTTTACCTCATTTAAAGTTAAAAGCTTCACATTTAATGAAAATTTAACTGAAAAACTTACTTCGTTTTGAGTATTCCACATGAATATAGCTATAATAAATCTTAAAAAGCAATTTTGGCATTAAGCTGTGAACAAATTTCAGCTTCAACTTATTTAAAAACTCACTTTTTACTGTCAAAGAAAAAATCCCACAACACTTATGAACATTCATTATTCAAATACAACGAAACAGATATGCTAAGCTCAACAAAGAGAACACCCAAAAACTCAATGATAACTCAATTCATTTTGTCTGCTCTTTTTTTTTTGGCCCCATAGGGGAAAAAAGGCTGATGACCGTTGCATTTAGAATATTTGAATTTTGTTGGCCTTTGAGATCAACGACTTGATTGAACGATTGCAGCCGCTGTGCTGCCTTGTGCTGCCAAAACAGCCACGCCCTCTTTAACTTATGCCCCTTCCTCAAAACAAATGCGTCTTTTGCGCCACTTTATAAATGACAAACACAACAACAACAACAACGAACAAACGAATGGGGAACAAGAAGGCACAAAAAAAAAGACACATGCAACAAAGCACACCGAAAATATTTTTTTTATTTATTTTTTTTCTTTTTTAATGCGACGCGCGGCAAAACTTTTGTCATGTTTTGTTCTTGTTGTTGTTGGTTTTTTGATTTTGATTCTCTGTTTTTTTCTTTTTTTTAATTTTTGGTTTACTTGTTGTTGGTTTGGTTTGCCTTTAACTGACTAATTTAGTGGCCGGAGTTCAATGTATTTCATAAATTTCGACTAAATGCTCAAGGACAAAATGCGGCGCATATCGAATATACAAACAAGCTGACCGAGTGAGACAGACAGAGACAGAGAGAAAGAGAGATATGTATGTATTTATTGAAAAGTGCAGACTTAAAAAATTTGCTGAGATCGTTGACTTTTTAGCAAAAAGAGAGCGACGAGAAGCTGCGAGCGGAAGTCATAACGGTCAGAAAAAGGGAGGCGATAAGATGTTAGTGTAGAGTGAAAGAGAGCGGGTAGGAGGGGGTTGGCCATACTGATTTATGCTTGCAGTTTTCTGTGTATGTTTCTTTCTGCTTCGCTTAGCGCCAGCTTATCTCCACTCCAACCCCTCCCACCCCCTCTATCCACACCACAAACCAAGTTAACAAGTGAGTGTCTGCAAATTTCATTGAGCGTGGAAGCGTCGGCAAATATCGGCAATCAGTAATTAATGGCTTTGTCAGTTCCCTCTGCTCTGTGTGTGTGTGTCTGTCCAACATATGTGTACACACACATAAGTATATATATTATATTTGAATCTTTATTTTTTGCATTTCTTGTCTGCGATCCTCAATACGATGCGCGTTTCTGGGGTTTCTTTTTCAGTCTTTTTTGTTGTTGTTTTTCTTTTTGTCCGACGATCAAATGCTGGAATTTTGTTGATAGCGCCGCCAAACATCCTGTTGTTGTTGCTATGTCTGTGCCTGTTGTTGTTGTTTCTGTTGTTGTTGCGATTGTGTCTTTTTGGTCTTCAGTTTGGCATTTTGCAAACGTCTGCACGTCTACATATCTCTCTCTTTCTCTATGTGACTTTGGCTGGGGCACCAGACTGCGACTGCGACTGCGACTACGACTGCGACTGTGACTGGGAATAATGGGGTTGGAAGGGGTTTGTGGGGGTAGGAGGCGGGGGGTATTCTTTTTTGTGTTTCGAACTGGGGAGCATTTGGTTGCTATTTTTAATGTTGACACGTTTGAAGATCATTGACTTGCCATGCAGACGGTCAATGTCCACTTTGGCCAGACAGGAAGGGGCATTAGGAAACGGGAATGAACATTATAGTATATACTATATGTACGTATGTATGTATGTGAATATGTGAATTATGTGCAAAATGTGGTTTTTAGTCTGCTGCTTGTTGTTGTTCTTGGGTGATGACAGGACAGGACAAGCAGATAAGTCAACCAAGGAATCGATCGAGTCACTTTCGTGAGATCGTGTGCCACAACCAGAAAAGAAAGAACAATGCATTATTTGAGTTCAATAGATCACGATCAAACAAACTTGGCAAGTAACAAAAAAAAAACAAGAAGAAAATCAGAACAGAACAGTAAGAAGAGAAATGCTAGAAATAAGATTATTAATACCCTTACCCCTTTAAAATTTGTATAAAGGGTATAATGGTTATGTGCAAATGTATGTTACATGTGTTAGAAAGCATATTCATGTTCCAATAATGTACATACATATATATATATCATTGAATACAATCTACAAAATCTATCTATCTATTGATACTTCTTGTTGTTATCGTTATCGATATCCGTAAAATGCTTCAATGCTTCAATGCTTCAGCCGATTCGATATACTTCTATCTGTCTTTGATATTTCTGGCAGGTTTCTTTATAGATATCCGAAAAATGTTTCATTTTCAAAATTTAGAACTTGACACAGAAATTTCTGACATAAATTTGATCATCTGTGAAAACTTCACCAAAATCGTTCAAGTAAAATCCATTTTAGCACTAACATACTTAAAAAAACACATAAATTTCGTAAATTATAGAACTTAGGCTGTTTCCTAATGGACCTGTCTCGTAGATAAAACTTTCCTAATAGAGCTTGCT
This sequence comes from Scaptomyza tumidula, assembly GCA_035044465.1. Classification (NCBI taxonomy): domain Eukaryota; kingdom Metazoa; phylum Arthropoda; class Insecta; order Diptera; family Drosophilidae; genus Scaptomyza; species Scaptomyza tumidula. Next base: position 7,446,391 of record JAWNNW010000442.1, on the reverse strand, counting down.
TGTCGAGCTGTCTCAGATAGAATTCGTCTTTCTATCTTTCTAGCTATGTTAGCGCAAACAGGGTATCTTCAAGTCGAGCTGTCGTAACTAGAACTTGTCTTTCATCTGCTCTAGCTAGGTGATCGCATTTCATTCTTAACATTATAAAGCACTTCAATCGTATTCAGTTAAATCAATTAACTGCAACGATTTTTCCTCCAAAGTAACTCTTTCCCTTTGAGTAACAGTAAAGCCCTTCTGATTAGGTTTGGCTCTCAAAAATGCAATGCGATCGGTTTAATTAGTTAAGGTACTCCAAAACTGCGGACTGTTTTCAATCTTGCAACAACTTATAAACTTAATGATACTCTCTTTTTGTTGTCGTTGCTGTTGTTGTTGTTCGAACTGACAGTGACAGTGATCCAGCAACGGCTGTCATAAATCCTCACCTGAGTCTCTCCGACTCTCTTGGCACTTGGCACTTGATGGGATTGTTCCCGGAATCGTTTGGTGGCTTACACCGCTTTGTTGTTGTTCTTGTCGTTTAGCCTGGCTTGGTGGTCAAAAGGAGTTCGAACAAAAAAAAAAAGAACAGCAAGAAAAAAATGTGCAAATCACTTCATTAATGCATTGCACATCCCGTCTTTCAGTTTCTCAGCTTCCAAACTCCTTGAGGCACAAACTCTTTAGGCTTCAGGCTGCACATCATTTGGCTTAATGGATCCACAACAACAACAACAACACAAAACTCTTTGACCCGTTCGAAGCCCAACAACAACAACACCAACAAAAAAGGAACAACATTGTTGTCGGTCGGCATCGTCTTCATCATCGTTTCGCGAATGCTGCTGATGTCTTTCAGATATGCTGCTCTTGCAACATTGTTGCATGGGAATGTGTCAGGCAAGCATGAAGCTTTAAACTTGCAGCTCATTGCCGTTGTCACTTATACACACATTCGCCGAGCATTTTAATTGAGTGCTAAACCTTGTCTGATCTCAGTTCGAAATCTTTTTTCTTTAAATCTCTCAATCGCTTTTCAAGCTTCCAAAATCGCCAAGTCATCTTTTTTCTGTACGTATTTTGTTGTTGTGCCATTTTTTATTTTTAGTTTTTGTATCTGTAACATTAATTACTTCGCACAATTTTTCAACAGTTAAAACGATTATAACGCATTGTCATAGAAAGCAAAACGAAAGCAACCAAACAGCAAAAAACCCCCTCGCCCCTCTCCACCCCCAAAAATAAAGTTCGAGAGCCAAAGAAACGGTGAAACAGTAAAATAAAATGGTGTTAAGTATTTACACGCGCGTTGGCCATAAACTGACAGCTGAGAGTTGTTTTTTCGGTTTGGTTTGGTTTGGAGGTAACTGTTTTGGAATTTGCCCTACAATTAAAACGAGATATGAACGTTTAATGATTGAAACTGCAAGGTGAGAATTTTTGATGATGGGAATAAAGTTCGTTATCTGTTAAAGAAAATAAATGATGTATGGCTAAAGAGTTTGGTAACATTAAGATGGAAACAGATTTTTATACTCAATATGGAACAATATTTATTTTTAATGTCTGCTTGATTGATAGATATTAATAATAAAATATAAAAATTATTTATTCCAGCTAACTGCTTGTCATTCATTTGGTAAGTTCAAGCATTTTAACCTTTTTTTAAAGATAATATTCCTTTTCAACTGTCAAGTTTAGAGCATCCATATGTTTGAAAACTATAGCGCCATTCATTAGCTAGGTGAGATCGAATAAATGAGAGTTTCAAAAGTTTGCTGGCGCGTAAATTGTACAAACGAAACATTGAAGCCAGGCACGAAATTATAAATCTCAAGAGTCTTGCACACAAACAACAAACAACAACAAGCAACAACAAAACAATCATAATAATAACAACAGCAATGAGAAAACAAACTAACAAACAAACAAAACACACAACACAGCAACCACAAACGAAATGTTGTGTACAAATGTTAAGAAATTGTGAGTGAAGAAACCCAAAATCATATATAAATTTCATGATTATTACGCTTAGGTGTCATTGAAGGTGAGAAATGGGAGCACACGCGTGTGCCCCAAACACAACACAACACAACACAAACACCAAAACACAAATACCAAAACACAAATCAAAAACTCCGAAACCCAAAAACGAAACCACTTGGGCATCGTCAGTGGGCATTATAGAAGAATATGAAGATGAAGAAGAAGAAATAAGACTGACAAGTGTAAAAGTGAAAACTGTTTGAAATGCCCTGTAAAAAGTCCTCAAGTTATGCAGGGCATTTTCATCTAATGGAACTTGGATTAGGTGAAAGATATTTCTTGAGTCCTTATATTTTGCTAGGTATGTGATGTGATAATACTTTGAATGCATAAAAGATATTTCTTGAGTTAGTTTTCTGTGAAGGTTTTGAACAATAATAATACTGATCTTTATCAGAGATTGGCTTATATGATTAATAGATATTTAATGCTTTAAAAGTTACATTTGTGTAATAAAAATAAACATATTTAAGAGTAGAATCTAACGAAGTTTGATAAAAAAAAAAATTATTATTGAAGGTTTACATAATTTTAATTCTTGAATTAGCAACGAAAAAGAATAAAACCTTATAGTTTTAAAAAGTGAAATAATGAATTTGAAATAATTGTTTTGTTAAGTAAATTCTAGATACATTTTGGACCCAGTTAGAATAAAAACTACTCTAAAAAATCTTAAGCCACAGAACATCAGTTGAATATTTAGTTGAATATTCTTGAATACGTAGTTGAGTATTCTTGAATACTTAGTTGAATATTCTTGAATACTTTGTTGAATATTCTTGAATACTTAGTTGAATATTATTGAATATTAGGTTTAATATATATAATATATACTCATTATGTAATAATACATTATTTTTCGTTAATTAAAAAGCATATGAATTAAACATAAACACATTACACATTAAAGTCTATCAAAAGTTTTAACACTTGCCGAAATATACCTTAAAGGGGAGAGAGGGAAGAGTTAATGATTATGTGCTGAGGGTCGGGCAGCTATAATCGTCGTTGTTTTTTTGGCGCTACGTCAACTGTTTGCCACTTGACGATGCCAGTTTCAATCAGTTTCATAGGCACAAACCAAACCAACCAACCAACCAAGCAAGCAAACAAAAAACCAAACAAACAAACAATTTTTGTTCGAGCTGCGTTTTCATGAATGAATTTATGATTGCCCCATGGAGCAGTGCCCCCTTCGTGTCTCTTTCCACCTTCAGGGCACTCCACAGAGGCTTTTTGTTTTTTGAGTTATTATCAAACACGTACACACACACAAGCACACACACACACATATACAGATACACTTTTGACTTATTTGTTGTTTAAATTTCTCGTGTACGTTTTGGAGCCCACGTTTAGTTGTTTGCTTTGTTTACTTTTGTTGCTGTTGTCTTAATTCATAAATTATATAAATTTATAAAGTAAGAGAGAGAGAGATGGAGAGAGGGGGAGAGAATTATGTTCAATTGCTCATTGAACATAAATAATTCGAGTTGTAAATTTGTTTTATTTCGAAATGTTTAATTATAAGTTATTTATGGCATTTGATTTGAGCTGCGTGCGTCGCATTTCAATCACAATTTCGATTCTTTGGTGCTAAACAACTCATTTAAGCATAGATGTGACCGGAAATGAGAACAACACCAACAACAACAACAAAACGAAACGATTCAACTTGATTTTCGCTTTGCTGCTGCTGCTGCTTCCCACGATGTCAAATCGAGCGGAACTTTCAACGATTAATGCATGCTTTGGGAAACTCTCAACGAGCAAAAAAAAAATTAAAAGAAAGGGAAACGCATTTCGCTCGAATTTGTCAGATTGAGGTTTTTTTTTGTATTAAGTTGAGTTTTTATTAACCGCAAAAAATCAATTCACACTAAGTTAAACATTTTTCGCATTTTAATCAACAGGTTTTTAATGGTCGAAACAATTCGACGATCATTACTCTTAATGTTTTATGTTTCTACAAAACTCTTTAGAAAGGCAACTATTTCTCTTAACCATACTTTTCCGTGTTGCAAAACGTTAAAAACTAAAGAGACATGGATGAAAAAAACTGTGCACATTTAGAACAAAATCAAGTTAGAAGTGCAAACAAATTGTTAACTCTTTTATTATCAAAATTCAAAATGCAGTTTGAAAGCAAAGTGTCAAAACAGTTAACACTAAAAGTTAACACTTCATTTCGCTGGTAATGCTCTCTAATAAAAATTAACCAAAACAAGTAAGAAGGCTCTAGTCGAGATATCCCGACTAGACGATACCCTGATCCCTATACTTTCCGCGTACAGTCAGTGCTTGCAAGTATGTGTGTGTGTGTACGCGCATACAGCATAGTGCATACAAAACTTCAATGTCCCATATCTCCGGTGTTTATTATCCGATTTCGATAAAAATTTCACAGATTGTCATTATTTTGTTTTATAATTCAAATTGCATTTCAAAGTTTTCAAAATTCAAGATTTTGTTGTTATCGATCCCATGTGTATATCGGAAACGGGAAGAGTTATCGAAAATCGGAAAGAAACTTGTACTGCCTAGGGATTAGGCGAGCTTAAGTTCCAAATCTGGAGTCTCTAGCTCTTATAGTCTCTGAGATCGACGCGCTCATACATACACACAGACGGACAGACGGACAGACGGACGGACATGGCTGTATCAACTCGACTTTTGATGCTGATCAAGCATATATATACTTTATGGGGTCGGAGATGCTTCCTTCTACCTGTTACATACTTTTGCACAACTTCATTATACCCTTTTTTCCCATTTTTAATGGGATCAGGGTATAAAAACAAAATCGACACCAACTTTAATTACAAGTTTTCGTTTATTGTTTGTTCTTTTTCACCCATTTCCCAAAGAGTTCTAACTGCGATTCCAAATAGAAAGGAAGTCGAGATAGAGAAAAACTGAGAATTTCCAATCAATGTATGAGGCAAAAACTTCGCTTAATGGCGAGGTAGAGAGGGGGGTTGGGGGGGCGTGGCAGCTAGTAGCTTATTTAATGGCTTGTCTAATATCCTTTAACTGCCAGCGCAAGCCATTAAAAAGCATAAAGTCATTTAGTAATTAATTTTCATGTCCTGACGACTGCCATTTCAGCTGGGTAGTGGGGAGGGGGGAGGAGAAGAAGGAGCCAGTAGAGGTGCGGTCTCCACAGCTAAATGGTAGGCATAGCCGATAGCAACACAAGGATATGATGCAACTTCAACTTCCTTTCAACAATTTTTGCATTTAACATAAAACACAAACACAAACATACATACATACATATATATGCGTTTGTGTGTGTGAAAAACGCGCCAAACATGTCCTACCTCGCATAAATTTCCAGTGCGCACGTCAGTTATCCCGACAACAACAACAGCTACAACAACAGCAAGAATAAAATGCCGCTGTCGTTATTCAGGATGCAGCAGAAGCAGAAGCAGCAGCAGCCGCCTTATTTTGATTCCAGCTTCCAATACTACGAATTTTTACTACGTTTTATCGATCCAAGTGCCACGTTCTCTGGTAGTGTATATGTGTGTGTGTGTTGGATACATAACGCAGCTGGCTGGCTGGCTGGCTGCCTGGCTGTTTGGCTGCTGTATGCCCAGCCAAAAGAGCAGAAGAAGCCCGAACTTTGGTCCTTAACGAGCCGAACGATGCTCATTCGTTGTGGGTGGCTTTTCGGTTGCATGGCTGTGTTGCATGGTTGGTTGCGGCGTTGCGAGGCCGAGGGCGAGGCCACACCAAAAGAGCATACCAGCAAAACGCAACGCAAGTGCCAGGCACCAGGCAGCAGGCACCATGCAGCAGGCAGCAGGCAGAGTCATCTCTCGTTTCACTTTCCACTTGATTCCTTGCGCTTGACAGCCAAACCATTTTGGGTGGCTTGTGGGTGGGAATGTTGATGATGCCACTAGTGGTGCTGGTGCTGCTGATGCAACTGCATGTGTGGCATGGTGTTTGTTCGACTCGACTGTTCCTGGCATTCCCTTGTGGCAAGCAAAGCATTCTCTCTCTCTCTCTCACTTAGTCTTTCTCTCTTTTGCTCTCTTGGCACGGCCATTGACCTCTGATGTCAAACAAAATCGGCGTGCACTTATTATATACCAGGCTCTGTTAGCATGCTAAAGGCATGGGATGGGAATAGGGGTTGTGGTGGGGGGTGAGGTCTCGGCCATGGTCCAGAGCGACTCAAACTTCTCAACTGTGCAGCGTGGCAACTTTAGTGGCAACTTCAAATCGCTGGTTGAAAACCGATGCTGGGCAGCTACTACTGAACAAAGGGTGGTGGGTGGGGGTGGGGGGATCGAGAGTTTGTGGACTCTCGAGCTTGTTGTTGGCCCACGGGCAGTTAGCTTTTGTTGTGTAAATTACGTTATGTATTGTGTTTACTTTTTTGGGGTTTGAGCTAAACTCGTTCTCTTACGCGTATGGAGCCTTGGCTACAAATTTTCTATTTGTATTTCGTATGTGTATGAGTGTGTGTGTGTGTGTATGTGCGTGTTTGTGTTTGCCAAGTTGCCTGGCAGAGCGGTTGGGTGGGTGGATGAGGGGTAAGCACTTTAAGCTCGGATAATTCATCTGCCGTGATTCTGTTATCCTGTTGAAATCTGTTGAATGTTGAGCTTTGTAAAATGGAGGGAACTCATCACAAAATCTAATCACTTATTTTCTATCCTTTGCCATGTTACAAAGATAGTTAAGATGAGCTAAGTGCACTAAAAGCTCTTAGTAAATAATTTATTATAAGTTGTCCATTTGCCTATTGCTTAAGTATAATTTTCAAGACTTTATATCCATAGATCAGTAAATTTGCATAATATAGTTTTAAAACTTTATATCCTTTGATCAGTAAGTTTGAATCATATATTTAAAAGGCTTACAGCAAAGACAATAATCAACAAAAAATTCATAAATTATGCAAATTTTTTTGAAACAAGTGTTAAAAAACTAAAAAGTTTTATTACGAAATTCTTAAAATCACTTGTTTTAAAAACACTTCATTTACATACTAAGTTTTGCATTTTTTTTTTTAATTTTCAAATAATTAAACTTTAAATTTCAATAATACCGTTAGTTAGTTTGAAAGCTTTAGAAACTACAAACAACAAAATGGAAGCTATTTTAGGTTTGTGTCCAGGCTGCTGCCGAGGTTTGATGACTATTGGCTGGCGGCCTGTGACATGACTAGTTTGACACAGTGGCTCTACAACTTTGGTTGAAAACCCAACTAATATATGGACATTGGCACAGAGTTTTCACAGGTGTCCTCGTCACTGTAACGACATAGAAAGTTATTAACTGCCAGCAATCGATAAATCTTAACTCACTTATACCCCTCGATGCGTCGCAGAAAGTATTGAATTTGTTGGTTCTTGCCAATTAATGCGTAGAGCGCCGAAAATCCGTGAAAGGCCGTGCTAAAGCAGACAGCATAATTCAAATGTGATTTCTCGCCACGATAATAGTTGAAGGCGAAGGAACAGACACAAACAAAATACGTGAGAGCCGAGTAGGTAAAGAACTTCCAAAATGAATTCAGGCGATTCTTTTCCAACGACTCGAAAGCCTTTTCCGAATCCAGACGGTGTTCATCGTCAATCCTAATCAGGGTAAGGATATAGAAGAAACAGCTGATTGCACAGGCAATAAATATGGGTGCAAAGAAATAAATCATAATGGTCCAGTTGCGAGCTACAAAATATCAGAAGTGTTATCTTTCAAGATCCTTAAGATGAAGTTCTTCTTCTCATTTACTTACGATCAAACCAACAAGTATCTCCACCAAAAACTAACTTAGCTCCATGATAACTGAAGGCCACAAAGACAGACCATCCAATGGCAATTAGTACAATCGGTCCAAAGATCATCCAAAACATCAGCTTGGTAAGAACAACGCCATGGAAGCTCAGATACAATTTGAACGATATGAAGCTCAGTATATAGAAGGACAGCACCAAAAAGAGTAGCGCAAAGCTGGCTGCAAATCAATCAATAAGTCTTTGACAACAATACTAGATGGATGATGATACTTACGTATGATGCGACAGCCAGCTGTTGACAGATTTGCCGGATCGTGCAATGTGAGGTGAGCCAAAAGCGCATAGCCAATAATAACACAGGTTGTGTAGGCCTTGACCGCAACGCCATAAAAGCTATTACGCATTTGTGAGCACATCAAATGCACAATCAATACGATAAACATCGATATAATGCAGATGAGAAGACCTGAGGGAAAGTATTGAAAGGTTGAGAGATTGTGAGAAAGTGAGATAGAGAAAAAGCAAAATGGATTATGATGCTTGTCTTTCTTCTTGCTAAGGTTGACTTTTGCTTTAGTAAATGACTTATATGATCTTAAGAACTTTCAAAAACTTTTTTTTCTAGTAGCGTAAACCATTCCTTTGTGTTTTTTCATGATTTCTAAGTTCGAATTTCCCGTACCAAATCTTATCAAACTGCCAAAGAGCATAATAATATCTATACAATATATTGGGCACTCTGGTATGTTTCCTTGAAGTTTTCATCATAAATTTGATCAGCTAATGATCTGCCATTTATTGATCGGATTGATCGCAATGCATAAAAATCGAACAATTATTTTTATTGGCAATCTGTGTTTATTTTCGTAAGCAGAATTCCCAATGGAAGGCAATACGCCAACACTTTTATGATTATGGTCGAAGATGTGCGACTATAATACTTACATATAGCATAAGTCCACTCACGTACGCCTAAAGTAAATTGTAGTTTCTCGCATGCCAAAGGTTGCCAGTTCCAGCTGCTTTGCCCTATTAAAACTGGGGTGTAGCAATAATGCTTGGTGAAAAGATGATCCCGATGTATAATCGAACCGTTCTGTATGAAAGAGAGAGAGAGATTCTCTTTAGTTCAAATTTAAAGGCATTTAGTTCTTGTTGCACCTCATGCAATGTCCAGTTAAGGTATTGCCCATCCTTGATGACAGCTTTCATATGATCACAGGGTGCCTCAACATGGACACTGAACTTTGAGCTTAGTTCCAACTGTAGATGCGTGCCGTTCTTCAACTCAATCGGTAGATGATTATGACCAGGAGGTTGTGCTTCCTCCACAGAGGGCGTCACACAATTGCGTCCCTCCAGATCGTAGAGCTGTCCGGTAGGGCAACAGAAACGCACACAAGGTCGCTGCTTGCAGATGCAAGCACGCAGATGCCTTTCAGCCGGCACACGTATGCCATTATCAATAACAAAATCATAGGCCGTGACATACTCTCTGGGTATGACGGTCCAGTTGTGCACGTATGAGTTATTAAGGGAACTGTCCATGCCATAGCTACCCGTTATGTTGACCGTATCGATGAAGGCGCACGGATGGCGTCCCTCCTCGTGAAAGGCGCACGTGCAACGCTGACTCACACTAAGAAGGCAACCGATGAACCACAATTGCGCCGTTGCCAAAGACATCATCTTTGGTGCATTAAAAAGCCGAGCAATGTTTATGTTTATCGTTTATAGTATAGTATAGTATGTGTTTATATTCAAATTATCGTATCGTATTCAAAGCCACATCCGAAATAGAAATCATAACACAAACACTGAACAAAAATAATCCAAAAATCGATGACGTCTCCTGGACTAACGGAAACAGATCATCCGCACCTGGCGCAGGTTCAACTTAAACTGCTGACTGCCTCCAAACGAATGAAATGGAACGCGAACACCACAAACACAAACACCCACAACATGTGGTTTGTTCTTGTTGGTGGTGCTACTGTGCGCTGGCAAATTGTTTACAACAACCAAAGAAGCAACTGATTCTGAGCGTATAAAATACGAATTACACTACTTCTTGAAGGGTATCTACTGTTTATGTTGATAGAGAAAGTCATAACTAAAGATTCTTAGAGCAAAGGATCAGTGTACTTTTAATCAATGGAACTTGATTGAATATTAACTTGTTATCGATAAACTTATAACGTTACAGAAACAGTTTGGTATAGCTTTTCCCTTGTTCCTAAGTTCCTAAGTTCTTACGAAGAAACATTTTCGTTAGTGTATTTGCGATTCGTTTCGATACGACATGTTGGAGAGACTTTATAAACATGCCGGAGAACCATTATAAGGTATTGCCCACATCGATGTGAGGTAGTCAAATGGACGCGTAGCCGAGAGGAGGCGGAAAGCACTTAATGGCGTCATTAACGGCACATTTGTTGCGTGCCCAATGGCGACCCATTCAACCACTTAACGACCTTTGCTACCTCAACTTTTGACACAATTTGGCGATTTGTTCATTTGAGAAGGTATCCTAAAGGAAGTTCTTTTGTTTGTTGGACTGGTCAACTGTTTGGATTAAAACTTTTTCAACATACAAGTTATTTATGTAAAGGTGAATCATTTTAACCATTTACTACGCTTTACTGTCAACGGTTTCAAATGTGACAATGAATTAGGGGCTGAAGCAGACAATGACTTAATAACAATGCTGTTACTAATTACACCAAATGTGTAAAGCTGACATTGATTACTATTTGGTTCTATTGACAGCACAATTAAGAAATTATTTAGTATTCATGACTATGTCATTTAGAAAGTAGTAAAGTCTTCGATTACTGAACGAGTAGCTGTAAGAACCGTAATTTTAAAGATAAGTTTTTGACTTTTAATCATTAATCATAAATCATTAAACAAGTCTTAACAATGCTTAATTGCTATCAATATTCGATATGTGACTCATAAATAAGCTGAGTATAAAAACCAGTTGAATGAATCATAAATGCTCTATGAGCAAATGTTTGTGGCAGTTAAAGTGATGTCACTGTTGGCTTATACGGTGAATCTGTAGATAAGAGATTATACAGTTAGAAATCAGTTAGATTTGAATAAGAATTGTTTACTTACCCGGCGACTTAAGATCGCCTTTCTCATCGAATTTGTAAACACGCGCATTTATAATGCTCAAATCGGTTTGACTTGATTCACTAAAAGAAAATTCCATATTATTCACAAAGTATTATAGATAGATATTCTTCTTGATGCTTACACATTGATCGACCACCATGATTTCACATGCATATTCTTGCCGAGTAGCAAAAAGAATCCTGCTATGGCTAACGCAAGAATACAAATTCCACTCCAGAAATCAATAATAAAGAAATGTTCCCTCACTCGCGCCAAGATATAGACAATCATTTCGCGTGCCCAAACACAGAACACACCAACCAAATAGGTTGTAAAGGCATAAAAGCTGCATTACAGGAAGGATTAATCATTGATTAATTTCAGTTTCAAAGTTCTGCTTTCTTACTGAGTTTTCATAATCTTTAGCTGGGTACCAAGAACATATTGTGTGTCATCTGGCAGCTCATAAATGCAGGAATACGCTTTGATACAACAGCCAATGCTAAAGAGCAGCAGCAGCAGAATGGGTACATAGTAATAGATCAAAATGCCCCAGATGCGTACTGAAAGTAAGTAGAAGAAAATTAGCATCAAGATATCAAAGATATTCCTCACAACTTACCATCGAACCAGCAATAGTCTCCACCAATGCCAGGCTTAAGATGTTTAGGCAGGTTGGAGTCCTGAGCAAGGGAGATCAGAAAACGTAGACCAATCACGAAGACAAGGCATATGAAATACCACAAGACGCGCACCCAATTCTTGATAGCTATCAATTTGAACTTTAACAGAAAGTCCAAACTGCAGTTGGCCAGGTAGACAAAGGACAACATGATAAAGAAGTAGGCAAGGAAACCTGAAAGGGACAAAGAATATGTTTTTAGTAAGGTTGTCAAGCAATACGACATGATATGGGACAAACAAACCTATGTTACGACAGGACTCATGCGATAGATTCATGGGATTCTTAAGGGTGAGATAGACGAGTAGAGAGTAACCAGCAATTGCAGATAACAGATAATAGATAATCAATTTGCCATAATGACTGCGACGTGCCTCATTGACGGAGCTCAGCAGTGCGAGTATAAAGATGTTGATAATGATGGCAATAATGCTGCCTGCAAGTAGAAATAAGATTTTAGCAAAGATTCTTAAAAATCATCAAGGATTAACTTACATATTGCATAGATCCATACTCTATAGCCACGCTGAAAGCGTTCACAGTTCAAAGGCACTAGTTCCCAGGCTGAATTGTGTTCCAACGGTGTAAAGCAATACTCATCGGTGCTCCAGAGACGATCGTCTCGCAGCAGGGAACCGTTCGCATGTAGATCCCACTGCCAGAAGGATTCGTGCTTTTTATCCACGAACTTGTTGCGACAACCCAACTGAGTGCGCACCACAAAATGATCAGCAATCTTCACCTGCCTTACAGTTCGATTGTATCGATTGCCATCTTCGCTCAGTTCGATGTGTGTGATTTGACGCACTTTATCCGGTCGCGTGCAGTTCCATCTCTGCGCACTGAACACCATATCCGGTGGACAACAGAACGGAATGCAGGGCTTCAGCTGGCAAACGCAGCCTCGGAGATGACGCTTTGCCTTATACTCCACACCATCAATGACCTTTAAGTAAATAATGTGAAAATACCAGTTTACGAATTATTATTATAATTATTATTTTGATAATCTTGTTCCCACGGGCTCTCTGTTGCACAATGAATACACGTTTAACAAGTAGTAGTCAAAAGATCAATCTAAGATCCATTTGAATTTTGGAAGTCATGAGTTACTTTTTATCTAATCTTATTCTTGAAAAAATATCCCCATTGGTGGGAACCTTAGAAAAGTTATCGATAGCAGTAGGTAGATACTTTTAACCATCCCTAAAAGTGTAGGGATAAGTTCTTGCACAATATTCCCGTATATTGATAAGCCCTTGAAAATTTATCGATGGTGGGAACCTTAGAAAAGTTATCGATAACAGTAATTTAATCCTAAAAGTGCAAAGTTAAGTTTTTACACTTGTTTTTTGGATTTTGGTAAACCTTTGAAAACTTATCGGTGGTGGGAACCTTACAAAAGTTATCGATAACAGTAGGTACATCCTAAAAGTGTAAGATAAGTTTTTACACTTGGTTTTTGGATTTTGGTAAACCTTTGAAAACTTATCGATACAAATAAACATAACTTTAACTGAGATTTTTACAGGCAATACCCCTTTTAATCACCTTAAAGTTATATTCAGCCATCAGTTCGATAGGCACCACGACGCCAGCAAATGAATACGATCCATCCTTGAGCCGTAAGCCATCCGTTATGTTCATCGTATCCGAAAAGGGGCAAGGAAAATCTCCATAAGCAGTGGCAATTGCAGACTCTGATATTGGTATCGTTATCGTTATTGTTGTGGCAACAATTATTAAGCAAACGAGCTTCGCCCACATTTTAATGTTTAAAAAAAATATTTTCTTTCTGCTAATTCCTCAATTAAACACGCTTAACGTAAAAGGTGAAGAAGATTTTGTTATTTGCTTTTAATTTTCGGCTGTTAGGTTCAGTTCTGGTGTGGTAATTGTTTTCTATTTATTGTTTATTTTTTTATCGTTGTTAGATTTAGATTGTGTTAAAGTGACGTCACAATGCGAGAATTAAATAAATAAATAAAAACCGTTCAGAAAATCTTTGTCGTATTTGGCTTTTAAACGCACGCACACACACACACGCACACAAAACAACAAACAGAAATCAGACAGCTAAGCCAACAACAATCAAAATTGACAACACTGATGCGAACACATATGTCGGCGTCGGCGTCTGCGTCGGCGTTGACGTTGACAGCGACACGTCTAAAAACGGCTTTTTATGATTGCGACAAGAACGACAATAATTTTAAATGGTGTGTGCGAGAGTGCGAGTGAGCACGAGGTGTGTGTTGTGGTGTGGGGGGGAACGAACTTTGATGCGTCTGTCTGCTGAGTTTCACGTTTAAAAACCGAAACGAAACAAAAATCGAAACCGGCAACGCTCCATGCCGGCCAAGAATAAAAAACATACTAAACTGATTAGCTAGTCAGTCAGCAAAAGCGTCCAAAAGGCAGCGGGCAGCGGGCTGCGCCACCGTCAGCCGAGACGCAGGCAGAGAAAACTTTGCAGCTGCGAATCAACAAATGGATATCCATTGTTGTTGGTATTGTATTGTGTATTCGATTCGGAATCTCAGTTTGAGTGTTTGAGTGTGAGTCTTATTTAAAAGTCAGTGCTGTTGGTAACGAACGACAGCAGCAACACGCAACAGAATAATTATAAGTTGCTTGCGCAGTAAAACAGCTTTTTTTTCTTCTGTGGTTTGTGTCTTTGCTAACGAGCTGTTCTGTTCAATGGGAACAGTTTGTGTATGTATTGCTTTAGGCATTTAATTTTTTTTCTGTTTATATTTGAATTTACTTTTTTCCACATACATTAACTAATTTTATTAAGACTTTGCTGTTGATGAATTAAAAAAATAATAATAAAAGCAAGTAAAACTTTTTGAGCACACTTTTAAAATCATTGCATACTTTTAGGACGAACTAATTAAATATAAACCAAGTAAAGATAAACGAGAAGTCCCGACCAGACGCTACCCTGAACCCTATACTTTACGCTTAGAGTCAGAGTCAGAGTCAGCTTGCAAGTATGAGTGTATGTGTATGTAAAAAGAAGCAACTTTTTTTTCGCATCAGGAGTTAAAACTAAATGTTTTTAAATTTAAGTTTACTCGATTTTCGCATATAGGTTGAAGAATCTTAAGTAAAAACTATCTAAGCGATTTTTCATTTTCTTTGGCTTTATTATTTAATTAAGACTTGACATTAAATAGTTTACTTATATTTTTTTTAACACATACAGTTATTTAACATATGCAAGCTGCGATTGCGATTAACAATTCTCGATGTTAATTTTTTTCTGTGTGTTTCGGTAAAAACTGAGACTTCATCAAACAATCATTACAGACAGATATATATACTAAAAATTATAGAAATAAATGTTGTGGATATCGGTGGAAGTATATAGACACACAAAAAGCAGGCAGATATGAATGCTTTTGTGTATATATATATATTTATAAAGATAGAAGTAGTGTCTTTTTGTAAGTCTAAGATATAAAAGTATGGCCGCTGGAATTGAAGGCACTGTAGAATATGTATATTCCAGCTATTCGATGCTAAGCACGACGCAACGATGACGTCATCCCATGGACTAGACCACTAAACGCAGTGTGCGGTGAATGAAACTTAACGAAAGTTCGTGGTGTGCTGTTGTTGTTGTTGCCGTTGATGTGTTTGGTTTTGATTGTAGGCGGTGTAAACGAGCGGCTTTTCCGCCGAGCTCTTCTCGTGCATTGACAAATTGGCCACACTGCTGGAAGTGGTCTTTGTTGAATATTGACTTTGACGCTGATTGCTTCCATCGCGCGCACTCGACCATCTAAATTGGCAAAACACACAAACATTTGATTAGACGTTTAGACAATTACATGTTTGATAGCACACACACAAAAGCACCGATAAACCGATTAATTAGTATTTATCGCAATGATTTGTTATTCAATGGAAATCCAAAAGAGCGTGGAATGATAACCTATTAAGCTATTAATGTTATTATGCTTAATTTGAATTGATTTACGTGCGATTAGAAAACGTTTTATTACATAGATAGGTGATTGGCGATTGGCGAAGTGTGAAATATGAGAAAGAGCGTTTGATACTTAGTAGCATTTGTTGCGTAGCTGAGGGAGGGAGGAAAAGAGGGAAATGTCTTTTTGTTGTTGCTGTTGTTAATCACAGTTTTTCGATGTTTCGTCAACTAACTACTTCGAGTTTTTTACCTTTTACTGTTGTTTACATTTTGCTTATGTTTTTTTTAGGAGCCGCGACCTCTTGCGACCTCATCGTATTCGGTTTAGTAGCCCCGGCATTTGGGTCTAGATTATGTGCGGATGATGCCTTCATTTTTAACTTATCCTGATGCACATTTATCTCGGTCGATGTTGAGTTTGTTGAATTCGATTGACTCGAACCGGGTGACTTTGGCTTCGAGAGTCTTCGAAAAATGACGATATACACATATTGATATATATATTTTTCATTTGGAACGATTTGTTTTTAAAATAGTATAGTCACTACATGGTGTTACTTGATTTTATTATTATTATCTACGTTTCTTGTTTGTTTGTTTTGTACAATAAATGGACGGATCGTAAGGCTCGGCTATTTGTAACTTTGTGAGTTTGTTTGTTATTTCAGCCTCATTTAGGTTTTAGCAGCTTCTTTCGGAGGGATTAAACATTTAGTTAGACTAGACAACAAGTCTCAAGTGTTAGTTGATGCTTGCACTTGCACTTGTGTGTTGGGCTTGTCTTTTGTGTTGCGGTTGTTGCGGTTCTTTAGCGCTAGCGATATCGAAAGCAGTCTGACAACGAAATACAAGAGAATAATTTATATACCAGCGGCCAAAAAAAAATAAAACAGACCCCTCACCCACTCTTTAACTAAGTTAATATTTGGAAAAGTGCATGCACGAGTGATCAGCCTAGTATTTTTTGTAGTAGTATTGCCACGTTGCACAACACTGAACAGCAAAGATTAAGAGCACTGCTTACGATAACTGTAGTTCTATGCTTAGTTATCCACTTTTATATGTATTAAACGGTATGTGAATGAACTTCTCTCGAAGGGTTGAAAAACGCATTACGTATAACGACCAGTTTACGTATGTTCTGGGAGGCATCCATAAAGCGTTGCCTCATCGTGCTGCTGGCCGCAACTGTTGAGCTTTCCGTTTGCCTTAAGCTGCGCACTCGTATCGTTCTAATGGTAGGTTTTTGATTTGTTTTCGAAGGTTAGGTATGTCGGATTGTAAGTCAATTTTGGGTATAATAAACATTACAAGACGCGAGATACAAATACACATTAAAGTTGGACTTACACAGTTACGAACTCATTGAGGGACAATACAATTGAAGGCAAGGATATTTTCCTCGAAGTTATATAGAATCGCTTAACATACCTGTTGGTTATCAAGTGCTTGACCTTCTTCTTCAGCACGAAGAGCATAAAGATGAGAAAACCTTGCATTGCATTGCACAAATCGGTGACGTAAAAGATCTTTGACCACTCCTTGTCGCTGCCAACAAAAAACGAGATTATCTCCAAGGACCAGGTAACGCCCATAATGAGAAACAGTCTCAGGAACAGTCCGAATCTAATAAGATTTGTGTTAGAGTAAAGGTTTGATCAATCTAAATACTATTCTCACTGGTCCTTCTCGGTGCGCAGAGTCTTGGCGCTTTCATCCTGAGCAATAATTCTTGCCATTTCCCGTCTCACGCCGTGTATCTTTAAGGCTGTCATCACAAACATCACGGTGTTTGATACAATGATAATAATGATGGGTCCAAAGAAATATATTATTGAAGACCAGTTACGCATATCCAACCAACAGTATTCTCCACCTCCAATACCCGGCTTAATGCTGGCCGGCCAGTCAGTGTACTCCTGAGCCACAACCGTAAAGATGAGGAAGATTAATGCCGAACCCCAAGAGTACAGGGAGTAGAACAAAAAGCGTTTCTTCTCATTGAACCGATGGATGCCGCGTGTGCCACGGAAATTGTGCCAGAGATCGAAGCTAATCACACTCAGCCAGAAGAAGGCGGACATGAAGGAGAAGTAAGCCGTATATCCAAGCAGCTTGCAGGGTAAGTTAAGCGGATCAAGGTTATTGATCAGCAGCAGACTACAAAGAAGACTATAACCAATGCTTAGACCCAGCAGATAACAGACTAAAGATTTACCATGCTGATTACGCAGTTCCGGTATCAAAAGATAAACCGCAATGGTAAGGAGCATAAAGGGTATGGAGAATAACATAGCTGAAAAGTAGAAAAGGACAAATATAGTCAAGCAGTAAAGTATACATTAAAGAGTACAACAAAGACTTACCAAAACCATTCATTATCTTTGATGTTTGGTTCGCATTTTCCAAATTGCAGTTGGCTGGATTTAGAGTATAGTACACATCCGAATCGTTGGTATAGGTTGGTACCAGGCAAAACGCGTTCTTTTCCGCATATTTCATATCATCTTCGCGATAGAGGGTGCCATTCTCGAACAGCTGATATCCGTCGTAATCGTTAACATCCGGCATCAGTGTGAACATCTGCATGCAGGGTCTAAAACTCTGCACCGCAAAGTGTTCATAGATGTTAACATTCTGAATGGAACCGTTACTGAATGTCACATTCATTGTTGGCTCCGGCCACTTTTGATTTGTGTTCGTATCTAATTGGCAACCAGTGGTATTGATATTGAAAATTTGACCCCACGGACAGCAGATATTGATGCAGGGCTTCAATTTACAAATGCAGCCACGCACATGTGGAGCTACATCAACACGATCGACCTGATCCTTATAGATGTAATCGAAGGTGCCCACATACCGATTGGGTATGAGAACACCCTCATAAAGGTAGCTACCATTTGCAAACGAGGGATATCCCGTCAGATTGACCGTATCGAAGAAACTGCACTTTGCGTGTAAGCCATTCCGTTCAGAATAGTATCCCTCCCCTGACATGGCATAGACCCCAATGGGACTTCCTGGCAAGAGGCGAAACACGACAACGAATACAACTCCTAGTAACGTTACTCCCCAGTAGAGCGGGCCAGATCTGTGATAAATTTGCTTCTTCTGCATTTTGTGGAATCTATGAAAATAAGGGAATTTCGATTTAGTAAAAAGTTGTTAAGAGAAAGAAATATAACATAAGAAAGTAAGGGGAGGAATTGTGTGGAAGAATAAATCAACCTTATCTTATCTAATTCATTTATGACCTCTCAACAGGTTAACGCATTAAAGGGCACAGCAGGAACTTGGGGATTTCCTGCTTCAGTTGTTAGTTACATGCAATTAGGACAACGCGTCCCTTGGCTCGTGTTCGGGTCATGCAAACACACTATTACACATACACAGACAATAAAGCACACGCATAATGTGTCAACGGGCGTCATGTTATTGCGGTTTCCCGGTCTGTCTACTGTCTAACTAGTATGACTGCGGGACATTAATCAACTAAAACAAAACACATGCACAACGAAAACATTGTTATGAATTCGTGTTAAATTGATATTTAGTGACACACTTTTGTCAATAAGTCATGTGTATCCTGTACGCCTCCTGTCTGTTCGTCTGTTCGTCTGTCATTCTGTCCTGTCGCACTGCAGCTAAACTGTACTAAGTATCAATTATTGGTGCGTCAATTACTCCCACTGCTTGATTGTCGCTAATGTGTGCTGGCAATAAGCCCCACTCTTACTATCTTATCGGGCTAACATCATTATGGGCCACTGAAAGTCAAATTTCGCTATACTCATTGATCGTTAACTATTTGAATTTGTTGTTGTTTGCTAAAACAAACATTTATGAAAGTGGATGGCTTTTCTCTGTATGTGGGTGTGACAGACATTGACAGGACCGTAAACCCTATATATGTGTGTGTGTTTGAATTAGCGTAAAATTTATTGGCCCAATGGTTAAACAGACATTAAAAGCGCCTACGCCACAAGCAAAGTATTTGTTAAATTTAGCATAATTAATCGCTAAGCAGGCAATTGAAATATTTTATTTTTCCTGTATTTTTTTTCGACTCACTTTAATCAAAACAAAGTCAAATTGCTGGAAATATATATATATATGTATACAATCGTATGTTAATGGCTATAAAATTGAGTTATGGCCCAGCAATTTCATTACCGATTTTAGCGATTTTCCGGATTTTCAATTGAAACATTTTGTGGAAGCGCCCGCCATAAGTTTTCTCTATATATTTTTGCTTACAAATTTGTTTAAATTTTGTTGCATATTTATTGTTTGTTTTGTATACTTTGATAAATGCAACAACTGCTGTTTTGACTCAACAAACGGCTTGTTTGCCCAGATTTTCCACATACACAATCACACACACACATATAAATAAATATATGTATATAAACATTGTACAGTTGCGATACGCCATCGACCGATCAGAGAGAATTTTCCAGCCTATTTTTACACATAGTTCTCTAGTTTCTAGGGGTGTGACTATTTACCTCTTACTTGAATGCTATGAATTGTCTGATCCACCCACAGATCGGTAAATAATGTCAGCTAGCTGTCAACAAAGACAATATAAATAGCAACTGTAAGTTGAGAGACAGCAAAAGCAAGAAATAAATATATATGAGGGAAAACTGTTGTTGAACTGTAATGCGAATAAGTGTCCGATAAGATAATGCTGCAAAAGAGTTGCTCATATTGGACAAAGAGCGTTTACTAGAAATTTATTAATGCCAAGAAATGTACGATAATAAAACAACAGCTAAGACAGCAAAAAAGCTATGTGAGAATTCCCTACAGGCTTCCGACAACATATGCTTATTAATCTACTTTTATGAGTTATTAATTATGTGCGACGTTTATGCGGATATAACTTATATTTTTTATTATTCATATATTTCTGGTATAGCTTCTGGCCAAACCGAAGAAGCCAAAACTTATGTCGCATCGATAAAGCGATCACTGAGTAATTTATATTTTTCACTCAAGTGATTCATAAGAACGCAAAGCACTTAAAGAGACCAGGCTCAACTTGATGAATTGCTTCAAATGCAATTATAAACTTGCGTTCAAAACAATCACAACACAATTAAATATAAATATATAAATAGAAAACGACAGCTATTACAATATTTAAAACAGTTGATGTAGAGTAGTTTCCAATCTAATCGAGGGCCACTTAATTACGATGTATGCTGAAATACATAAATCTCGACGGTTACGGCTTCGGCTTCGACGTCGCGTTTGCTGATAAACTGGCTATCGTTGAACGTATCACGCGGCGTTTTCAAAATGCATAATTAAGTAAACCCGAGGGAACATATTCAACAAAATTTATTCAATAACTCCCACTGGAACTCTTATGCTCTGTTAATGAATCGCACTTTTGATAAAAAATATAAAAATATGACCAAAAAAACAAAGTTCACAAGAAACAATTAAAAGTGCTGCTATCAATTGAGTACGTACGTACGATAGCACCAAAAAAAAAAATACGTACTTAATTCGTATCTTAGTTTTATTATTATTTTTTTTATTTTTTTATTATTTAATTATGTGTCGTTCGCCATATCGCGGTAAGTGAAACGACTTTGGTCACAGTAGTACTAAAAACCGAAGTAAACTAATCGTAGCGCCAGCTAAAAAGACACCCAAAGACCGTA
Organism: Scaptomyza tumidula; assembly: GCA_035044465.1. Classification (NCBI taxonomy): domain Eukaryota; kingdom Metazoa; phylum Arthropoda; class Insecta; order Diptera; family Drosophilidae; genus Scaptomyza; species Scaptomyza tumidula. The sequence continues at coordinate 7,425,175 of JAWNNW010000442.1, read as the reverse complement.
AAACACCAAACTGAAATCGAAAGCCACCACAAGGTAGGTTTGCGATTGGGGTGAGTTAGATAAACGCCAGGGAATTCGAAATTTGTTTGTGTAATTATTTTGCCTGCCTGCGGCTTTTTTAATTGTTATGTTTTGATACTTGCCCCATTGGCGGTATGCCGCATCTCACACATCATTTTTTTTGGGCGTTTCGATTCGTGTGAAAATTCCTGGAATACTAAAATTCCGGGAATATATATAGTTGACTTAAGTTGATTGCTTAAGCGACACAATTTCTAATTTTCGCTTTCCTGCTAACAATTACTATGCAAATATTATGAAAGACAGTTTAGCAAGCCTTCAACTTTTAATGTATTTCTTTATAAACTGACATTACCATCAATCATGTTAAAAGTTTGGCTTGGCACACCCTTAAATTTCTTCTTCTTCTTTCGTTTCTCCACTAACTAACAGATGATGTAAGGTTTTTGTGTTCTTCCCCAACTATTATGTGGAGACCTTATTATTATTCTAATTATACACACTTTTGCTAAAAATTCGCTGTCTCATTTATCAGAAAGTATTATCTTTAATTAAATTCCCTTGTACTGAATTTATTATAAGATAAACCAACATTTAACGTCTCAATAAAACAACACTCAAACAAAACAAGTATTTACCTATGGGTTACTTTAAATAAGTAGTTTGTGGTGCAGGTCAATGCTTTTGCTAAAATTTGATGCATTTAGCTAATTAAATTGCAATTTCATTTCGCTTATCGCTGGATAGTTGGTAATGGGATGAGAAAGCCGCCCACTTGCGTGATATATGTTCGTAAAAAAATACAACAAATTGAAATTAAAGATAAGTCCGCAAGCACACAAACATACAAGTATATGTGTTTATAATGTGTATTTTGCAATTATCGTAGCTTTTTTTTTAATTTTCCAGATAGATTTATATTTTGTTTACAAAACATCACGACGTGTCGTATGGCGTTGATTCGGATTACTTCTTCGTGCATTTAAATGCGAATACTCAAATTGGATGCAATAAACAAAAGTCAAGGCGAATAATAAACAATAAAAGCAAAAACATAAAGAAGATACATTTAAACAAACGCTAGCCAAATGTGCAAGTTGTAAACAAATGAAAACTCATGAAGAGTTGAAAATCGAGAGCAATTAAAGAGGTGAGTACCAGAGGGTGGTGATGATGAGATAACGGCACTCGAGGTGAGTTTCTTGCCAATCCCAAAGGAATGCATTGAGTAGAGAAAAAATTATGATGACTCAAAGTGCAACAAGTGTTTGATTTAACCAAAAAAAAAATAGAAACACCTTTAAAATACATTGTTAATAATTATGCAATTTGTTGCAATAGCTAATTTTTCAGAAACGATTTTCTAGTCGTGTTTTCATAACAAATGACTCAGTCAAGCAATCTTAATCTGTCAAGAATAATTTAGCGTATAGCTTAATATTTTTTACGATCCATAAAAAACTGTAGAAATAAAAAATACGAACACTTAGTGCAGCGATCGGGGAACTTCTTGAATCGTTATCCCAAAAATTTATGTCAAACTTGACTTTACCAATGCCAAGAAATGAAAACAGAATTCAATTTAGAAGAATTTGTTTATGTTTTATTCTGTTAATGTTTTCTGAGAATTCCCCAACACCATATGCCATCAGATTGTATTTTGTGACGTATTATTGTATTCTAAGTGAATTGATTTGGAAACGCCCATTTGAATGGCAGGTCATCTGTTTGTTTTGCAATGCTTACAAATTGGCTCTTAAGGAAATACGAAAAAATATGAAAATACAAAGCGTTGTTATCTTACTTTACACTTACCTAAGTCTATATGTCGATATATAAATATATTTTTGTGTATATTGTTTTCGAGGTATATTTGCTTCAATCAAATTGTTTGTTCTGCTCAAAGCTTTCGTTGTTGCTGTTGTTGATTTTTTATATTAACTTATCGCTAATACTTTTTATTGTTTTTAAATCTTTTTTTTGACTTTGGTTGACACTTTAAATATTTTAAGCGTGTTTATTGCATTCACTGCATCTTTAAAAGGAATATTAAATATAAACACAGTGAAAAAAAATTTATATTTTATAATCTTTTTATCAAGTTCTCAAATCGCAAATCAAAATCGTGATTGAAATAAGATGGAACTGAATGATTGAAAGTTTTCTTCTTATCAGACGTTATGAACATATAGGTTTGACAACATTATTATAATGTTTATTTTTTTTCACTGTGTATATGTTTTGCAGATAGTAAATCGCCTTAACCCCTACAATATTTGGTATGCAAATCAGCTCAACAGTTAAACGCCATTGATTCGCGGTTCTCTTTTAAAGCATTTTGTTGAGCTGGGTTTTTTTTTTTTTTAATTTGTTATGTTCACAAAACTTGGTATTTGTTGTTGTTATTGTTGACAGCATAGTATGACAAGTACCCGTGAATATTGAATATAATATAAGACGGAACAGTTTGGCAAGCCTTGCAATACAAATGGTATATTTATGTAAAATTTCGATCGCGAAACAAGCAAGTTACATAAAATATGGATATATGCACGGTGTTATATTTACAATGCACTTTAACAGTTATAGCTTGATTCACACATCATTGAAAGCATCAGCAACAAGCTGGGAATATTTCATAGGAATTACCGGGTAAAAACACACAAACTTGCCGTTTGTAACGTTGTTCGATTCAACCGGTTATATTATCATAGTAATTAAAGAAGCAAAAACGCATATGATTTTATTAATGAGTTATCAACAACTCCACATTTTGTTGAAGTGTTTTTCAGCGTTTCTCTCTGTCTTAATTCCGCGACGCATCCGCAACAGCCAACGAGTTTTAACGAACTGAACGACTGAACGACTGGACGACTGATAAACTTTTTTCTCCGTAACAGGGACTTGCACAAACACTGTTAACTGCTAAAATGATAAATGTTAATGTTCGAGCGCTGTTATTACACAAAATGGGAGAGCTATGTTACTCGAAATGACTTTAAGTATTCGGTTTAAAATTGCTTTAATATTATTTGGTGAGTCTTATATTATATAAACATAAACAGAAATACGATTTAATACGTGTGAATATTTAACTTTTTCACAACACTTTTCACAATTATGTTCAGGCTCTTTGTATCACACCAGCCTTTGTTGGTGGGCCTTTTCGCACTGTTCCTTCTTCGCCTTGTCCGCATGATTATAGGTTCGTATGTAGGTGGAAGACAAAAGCCACATGCCAACTGATAGACGCTCGCCAGCAGTTTGCACACATCCACACACACACGCACACAAGCAGACTGTTGAAATGTAAACAAACTCATAAGTGATCAATGAATGAATGCTTGAAGCAACCTGATGATTTGCTCTTAAACCAACCGAAAAAAAAAAAAAATACAATATATTCAAAGCTGGTATGCCCTCAGGCGACATATTCAAGCTGTGATTCAAAGTGTTTTTATTTATGTGTATTTATCCATTTAATTGGCTTGTGCTGGAAGCAAGAAAGCTCAAACTCGAACTACTCTAATGACATTCCCAATGCGTCAAAGATTATCGTGGTGTTTTGAAGCTTTCAAGCTTTACTGCATGCATGCAATTGCATTTAAGCTAAAAGAACATTGATAACTGTTTAATTGCTGGCAACTTAATTAAGTGCATGCCCTTACAGTGGCTTAAAACTATGAATTTTAATAACTAAAAAATTGCCTTCTTAAAGGTTTTACGTACAAATATATATAGCCTTAAGTGTATTTTCTAGTGACACGTTTTGCGCTTTAAAATATTGTCAAAATATGTTAATCAATTTGCCTTGTGCCTGTTGTGTACGTGTTCCAAGTAAGCTTTCGTCAAAAAATAAATATAAATAATGACAAACAGCAATTATCATTATTCACATGAATAAATGCATGTTTTGATGGATGAAGACAAAACTTTGTGTGGTCCCGTTTGTCAAACTCATTGCGATTGCTTATAGCCAAAAATCTCAATAGTCAAAAGCATCTTTAAAGCCAATTGGCCATTACAATCATTGTTATGACTTTGAAAACAGTTGAATATTGCTTTTAAGCACACAAACGTGTGTATTTTTGTATTAATAAGCCCATCAAGTGTGGCTAACGATCGAGACGTGCACTGCATCTGATTCGCAGGCGGATCAGCTTTGGGCTTAGGGAGCGGAAAATATTCCATGGTATTCCCGAAATTATGTTTATGCCATATATGACATTGTCGAAGACGAGTATTGTTTTTTGTTTTCACATTTATGAAACTGGTTTTGCGCTTAGCATTGAGCCTGAAGTGCCGGCAACTACATCGAGATATTGGCAAAGATTCGGTAATTGCGACAAAAACAGAAAGAAATCACAAAAAAGTAAACAACTTTAAGTTGTGGGCAGCTCTCGGGTCTCACTGTGTGTGTCAGCCATTAAAAATCGCATTTTAATCGCCTGCCAGGTATTCAAGGCAATATTGAAGATTACTGTGCGTCGGATGCCAAAAAACAAAACCTTGAGACTTTATTCCCAATAGTTCACAGTTCACATTGTCAAAACACAAACACCGCTAATTAGAGATAAATAGGGCACACCAAATATTTGAAGTAATAGCGATTTTAATTTTGATTATTTTTTGAAGGTTTGATCCTAACGTTTTTTCATTTAATTAATTTTTAAAGCGTTTGTTTGCTTGTTTGCTTGTTTAACCGCTGTCAAACTTCTTGATTGGCGAATTCGCTGCAACTGAGCAAATGCTTTTACCCAATGCTCAAACTCTGTTATCTGTTAACAGCGCCGAGCTTTAGAGATGACTAAAAGCTTTCGCCGTACAAATTTAACAGAGAAGCGCACTGTTAGCGAAAATAGAGCTTATTGTGAATATTGTTAATTAATTTCATAATTTTATGCACCTACCACTCCTAATTTTTACGTGAAAAGGAGGATCTTTTTTAACATGGTATTTAACAGGCCAGCCCACAACTGGACGCAGTCCATTAAGGTATTTTACAATTCACACAAAAATATTTCAGTTCATATGCATTATCATTTTATTCACAGTCATTTCATTATTCATTTTGTCACATTTTCTTTGCAATATTAACTCCTGCACTTCCTTTCGCAATCGCGCTTACTGCAATAGCGGTTATTGTTGCCATCACATCCACGATAGGCCAATTTCTTACAGGTCCTGTCACCCCTGTCGAACCACCACATGTTTGCATTGGCATTTCTACGGCATTGGCGAAGCAGTCGATGTCCTTCGTCCTTAGGACCAGAGCAAATTGCCCGCCTCACTGTGGAGATAACAAACATAAGACGGATTGGATTGTTTTAAATGGATACGGAAAAATGAATCCCAAATACTTACATGGAATGGCACCACGGCAGTTTTGAGCCTGAGAGTGAGCCACGTAAAGAGCGAGGCAAGCAAGGAGCAGAATGAATTTCATGTTAAATTGTGTTATTAAACTTTGTGAAGTTTGAACTGATTTAAAACCGATGAATTGAGTGCTTATATAGTAAATATTGTGCCAAAAACACCAAAAGATTATTTATAAAATGACAGCTGTTTCAGATTGTGCTCAATAAGACAAAACCTTACTGAACAATGCTTAATGTGAATTCGTGAATTCAGAATGACTTCTGAATAGAATTTCAGATGTATAATGCTTGAAAAAGTACTTACGGCGGTCGATATGTTTGCTTTATGAGTAACATTTTTGCATCTGCTATTTTTTTCACTATGAAAAATATTTAAAAACTATTTTCTTATAAATCATTTATAACTAGAGCATCAAACTATATTCCTCTAAGATTTAAAATATATTTAACTTCCTATATATGTCTATGTCTATATGTCTACACTATTATACAAAAATTACGTAAATAGATTACCAAAGTTTGAGAAAAGATTGCATAAAAAAATATTCTTTATGTAATTTATTAAATCACAATGTTGTTTTTAAAGGCGGTAAACAAAGACTCAACTCGACCTATTAAGTCCAACCTCTTTTAAAAGAAACTTTATAGAATAATCACATATACGATAAAGCTTTTTAAGTAAGTACAATTCCTTACAAGTTGTTGCATAAGGTAAATGTAAAGACCTTCATTCAAAACCTTACAGCTCGCTTGTTCTATTTCTGGAACAGCTGTTTTTTTCTTATTGAACTGGTTGAATTTTTAGGATTGCTATATATGCACATAGCTTATCGTTTTAAAATCAGTTCAAACTTCACAAAGTTTAATAACACAATTTAACATGAAATTCATTCTGCTCCTTGCTTGCCTCGCTCTTTACGTGGCTCACTCTCAGGCTCAACACTGCCGTGGTGCCATTTCATGTAAGTAATGTGGGATCTCTCTTTCTTTATCTATTGATAATAATATGAATCCGACATATGTTTCTTATCTTCACAGTGAACCATGCAATTTGCGCAGGTCCTAAGGCCCCAGGACATGGAGGGGATAGATGCCGTAGATTTGCCAATCCACACATGTGGTGGTACGACAGTAGTGACAGGACCTGCAAGGAATTTGCTTTCCATGGATGTAATGGCAACAATAACCGCTATTGCAGTAAGCGCGATTGCGAAAGGAAGTGCAGGCGTTAATATTGCAAAGAAAATGTGACAAAATGAATAATGAAATGACTGTGAATAAAATGATATTGCATATGAATTGAAATTTATCTATTATCTATTTACTTTACTAAGTTTATACTTTAAGTTTTAATGTTTTATTTTTACAATGTGGGTATTAAAGATATCAGAGTTACTGAACATAAATTTAACGTTACTCGATATTAAGAACAAGTTACAATACTTTAGATAACATTTAGGAGCAGCTTTTTGTTATTTTCAGTAGTGAAAATGAAATTCATTCTTGTCCTGGCTCTTCATTTGGCTCATACTCAGGCCAAAGCTTGTCGTGAAGTTGTTCAAAGTAGGTTATTTTAAAAATCGAGCTTATTTTGAAACAATCTTATCCTTTCATTTTATGCAGCTAACCGGACGGTCTTTAATCTTAATAGGAGTGTGTGAAAAGTGATTTGTAACGGTTCTGTTGAATGCCAATAATAAAATTTGGCAGTACGACAAGAGGATGGCTCATCGGGGATGTGGTGGCACGGAAATGGTTTCTGTACCCGCGAGGCATGCCGCAGAAGGTTAAGAAGACGTGAATTTAGGAAATGTTCTACCGAATGTTGAAATATTGAAAGAATTTTAGCTAAATGCATTTATTTATTGTAAAAAATTTATCAGTTATAAAGCATGCATTAAGATCTTTATATAATACTTGAAAAATGTTATCTGGTATAAATGCATAAGTTCAATCTGTTGCGTTATAGTTATTTTAGTTTATGTTCCGACGATCTTGGAACACGGCTTACAGTAGATGTTGGACATGAGTACATTGCAGTGTTGTGGTTCTTTCGCTGCAGTTTATGCCCTCTGAAAGAAAAAACTAATTAATATACATAAAAAAATAAAGCAAATCAAGTGCAAAGTTATTTGGATTAAAGAGAAGTGGCAAAGTTGTTAGAAACTAAACACAAACAACAATAAAACATCAAGCTTAAGTGTATATCCAGTACCGGAAACCATGCTTAGTGAAATAACACAAACAGGACAAAAGTAAATAGCAAATGCAAAGCAGTATTTAAGCATTAAAGATAAACCTTTACCTATTAGTACACAAACAATTTTTAAGAACATAAACATTCAGTAATTGAGAAAATAGCCCATTTTCAAGTTTTACCTAATTCAAGATATTAGGGCCAAACTTTTTGGCACCACCATTCCTGTCTTGCAATGCGATCTCTTCTTCAGAGGTGTTGTCATCATCTGTCGAGTCTATGCCCCGAATACTTAACCATCATGTTACGAGGAGGAGTAGGATAAATCCCAAATTACATTCATATTTATATACGAGAGTCTCTTTCTCTCTCTTTTAACCTGACACTCTTTCACTTACCGGTTCGAAATGAGTTTCAAAACACTTCGTTTAAGCACAAACAACACAAATATGATGACGCCCTGTGCTGAGTTGACATAATCGAAGAATGAGAAGATCTTCTCAAGCAATTTATTATCTTGCGCCAAGTATGCGAAAATCTCGAAGGTCCAGGCCACGCCCATAATCACAAAAAGGCGCAAAAATAGTGAAAATCTTAGTGGCAATAATTTCAAAATAATTAAAGGTCTGTTATATTATTATTTTTTTAAAACTGCTTACGATTGTTTATCGGATTTTACCCTTTGCTCGCGTTCCTCGGGTGTGGAAACGCTTTTAAGTTCTCTTTTTACCTCCAGAATACGTATTGCCTATATTTAAGAAGAAGATTATCAGAGCTTGAACTTTCAGATCGATATTTTAATGTACCGTTAGTGTGAACATAATAATGTTAAATATTATCTGAAGAGACATTGGTCCGTGGAAATATAACATAGCCGACCAATCGTGAGCTACAAAAAAAAAAAGTAAGAAGGCTCTAGTCGAAAAATCCCGACTAGACGATACCCTGATCCCTATACTTTACGTGTAAAGTCAGTGCTTGCAAGTATGTGTGTGTACGTGCATACTGCAAACTGCATACTCAACTTAAATGTCCCATATCTCTTCAATAAAAACACACAGATTATCATTATTTATCTAATGTTTCAAATACCGTCTCAAAGTTTTCCAAATTCAAAATTTTGTTGTTATCGATCCCATGTGTATATCGGAAACGGGAAGAGTAATCGAAAATAAAATCATACTGCCTAGGGATTAGGCGAGCTTAATTTCGAAATCTGGAGTCTCTAGCTCTTATAGTCTCTGAGATCGACGCGCTCGTACATACGGACGGACGGACGGACGGACGGACAGAGGACAGAGGAACAGACGGACATGGCTATATCAACTCGACTTTTATGCTGATCAAGAATATATATACTTTATGAGGTCGGATATGCTTCCTTCTGCCTGTTACATACTTTTGCACAAAACCATTACACCCTTTTCCCCATTTTTAATGGGATCAGGGTATAGCCATAAAATGTGAATTGTATTCAAGAGTGGGTTGACTTACTTTTTACCCAACAGGTGAAAATTCCAACTCCTGGCATCCATCCTTCATTTTCCTCATCCAAGACGGAATCGATTATGATTACAATGATGGTCATTATAGCAGCAACACCCCATGCATATATGCTATATATCAAGAAACGATATTTGGGCGTATATCGTTGGACATTATAGTTGTTGCCACGGAAACTGTTCCACAGATCGAAGCTGATGACAGTTAACCAAAGGAAGCCAGCCATAACGGCATAGTAGCCCACATAACCTAAAAAGATCGGTTTTGAATTTTTCGATTTACAATATATACAAAATTCAAGGCTGCAAACTTTTTGTTTTGTTTTTTTACTTTCTTGCAGCCTTGATTAATAACTCTACAATATTAAATTACCATTAACATTACAAACAAGTGGCGACATTTCGCCTTTCCAGGAATCGGCTGTTAGCAATGCAAATGCAATGACCAAACAAATCATATAACAGATGAAGCAATAGCCATGTAGGTTCCTAAGTTTCGGCAGCCAAAGGTAAACGATAATTGTTAATACTAAACAAACTATTGACACCACACGAACTGAAAAGAGGAAAGGACAACAATTAAACACAATCCTTACAAAAATATCATCAAGAAGCTTTACTTACGTGTATTATAAAGCCATTGCGACGTCGACTCCCCGCAATTGTGTGGCACCAGAGTGATTGTTGTTTCATTATCCTCATTCGTAAAGGTATGAGGCTGCAGACAATATTCCTGCTTCGACATTAGTTTGTTATCAAAATGGCGCAGTAAAGTTCCATCCTAAACAGAAAAACATATATGATAAATGTTCTGTAAACCCTAAGAGGATGGCATCATACCTCATACAGTGTCCAATTATGAGTCTCATCACTCGCAGCATCTAGATGAAAGTGTGCTGCACATGGAACTGGCAGATGTTCCTGCACGATGAAGTCTTTGGTTATGTGTCTCGTCACCTCGCTTCCATCTTTGAGAGTAATGCTCACTTCGGGATCAAAGTCAACAGCCTGGTTAATGTCACCGCTGCACTTTCGTTGATCCTCAACGAGAAAGAGATTCCTATGGCAACAGAATCGGATACACGTGCCCAATTTACAGGCACAACCTCGAATGTGCTTTGGCACCGACTCCTTGTCACCATCGACAAGGATTTCATAGTCATATTCACCAGTTTGGTCGGCTGGTATTACCAGTTGCTCGTATTGGTATGAACCATTGGGGTATTTCTTGCTATTGGTTAAATCAACTGTATCGAAGTAATCGCATCCTGGTATGTCGGCTATTACAATCTGTGTAATGAGCAGCATTAACACAAGTCCATACCACATGTTGCATGAATTCGAATAAACTGCTTATAGTAAACTTATTGAGGTTCCTTGAATAAAATACTGTAAAAATCACAAAGTAGGAATGTTTAATTAAAGCTATTGAGGATTAGATAAATGTTCATTGTATCCAGTTAGCACTGTGGCTAAAAAAAGTATGACGTTAGCTTCTAATTTGATTAAAACATTTTCCATACTTATACACATTGCAAACACACACATATTGAAACAATAAATTTGTTAAATTTTGTTGTTTTTTGTTTCTGAATCAATTAAAAGTTTTGGCTGCAGAATATAGGTTATTGAACTTTTGTTTGTTTTCTTTGTTCCAGGAATTCGATCTTTAAAATGAATTCAAAAAGCGTGTGTCCGTCATTATAATCCGCTAGTGGTGCGTTTTGATACTGAGCACAGAACAAATGCGAAAAATTCTTGGTAGTTTTAAATTAATTCTGATACATATACGCCTCAGAGCACATACATACAGTCTGACCCGAAACACTTCACACAGAGCGATTAATTTTGATATTTTCACTTTAGAACTATAAAGGACATACTGGGTGTTGTTTCTATGTGCATCACAAACAAAATTTTTACAACGAAATATTAGCTAACTTCAAAAGCAGGAAGAGCTACTCAACTGTTAAATATTTGATTTGAAAGCTGATTTAGATCTAACACATCTAACTAACAAATAATTGACTTTGACTTCAGTTTATTTTGTTAATATTCAAGTTTTTTGAAGACTTTATCAGTTAGCAAATGGCTTTCACATATTTTAAACATTTTCTTACATTAATTTAGCACAAGCTTACAGCTAACGAATGACGCAATGTACATTAAATGACTGAATCAGACTTCTCGCAAAAATGTTCGAAATACCAATGAGAACAACAACTTGGGTAACAAAGTCTATGTTCTCTCTACTATATACATCGAAATGAGTGAGTATAAGTGTGCTGATAGCTTGTGTATAACAACGCATATAAACGAACGAATCTCTCAAGTGAATACGTTTTTGCGTGTGCTTGCTTTGTGACATCACTTTGCTATACGTTGCCGGCAAAACAAAACAAATAAAAACGAGTATCAATGGCTAAAAAAGGTAAAAGATTGCTTGTCGATTAGTATGTTCGGAATGGTTGTAACAGGTCAGTTATTAGATTTTGCTGATCGTCATTAATAGTTTTGTAATCAATCAAGTTAAACGGTGGAGTAAAAATAAAAATGTTTATATATAACAATAGATAAGAAAGTTCAGTGCCATGTACACGTACTTGTTTATTTTGTAATAGTTATCAAAATAAAAATGGGGGAAGTCGTTTATAATATAAATATTTCAAAGATTTCAAGTATCTTAACTGTAAAAATACTTTTACTCCTTGTACAGTCTTGTATACAAATAAAAGTATCATTATGCTACCCTTTCCGCATACAGGGTATAGAAAACTTGTTTGGAACATGTGCGTCAAAGAAAAACACAAGAAGAACAACTCCCTGCTTGAGCTTAAACAACTCTCAATTATTCTTTCCTCTCTTATTTATTCTCCCTCTCTCCCTCTCTCTCTCTCTCTCTCTCTCCCTCTCTCTCTCTCTCTCTGTCTCTCCCTCTCTCTCTCTCTCTTCCATTATTTCCATGTTCCTCTCCCACTTATTGTGGATCTTATCATTTATATTCCAAAAAGGAGTCCATTGCTCTTCTTAACTTAAATTCAACTTGCAATGAAAAATTAATGCTCTTCTTTTATACCCTGAACCCGTTAAAAATGGGTAAATAGGGTATAATGGTTTTGTGCAAAAGTATGTAACAGGCAGAAGAAAAAATCTCCGACCCCATAGAGTATATATATTCTTGATCAGCATCAACAGCCGAGTCGATTTAGCCAAGATATTATAGGGTTCAGGGTATCGTCTATTCGCGATTTCTTGACTAGAGACTTCTTATTTGCATTTTAAAAATTTGTTGTTGCCGACCAATGATTATGTATATGTATGTTTGTGTTTGTATGCTCGTTGATGTCGAAGGCAAGTAAGATGGTATCTTAAGTTTGGCCATACAAATGTACGAAGTTCTACTAAAGTCTGTAGTATTCTCCCATCACTATCGTTATCTAACGCATCGCACACTTCGTAGATGAGTTGACAAGGCTGAATTGATACCTATTTCCCCAGGCGCTAATAATTTACAAAATGTTAAGTTAACAGCAGAGAGCAACTCGGTTTACCTATACTGGCTTACATACTTTTGGGTTAAACCTCGATCTTTATTTATACACATTTTAATGTTTTCGTATTTGCAAGATGATAAGCGTCGATTCAACGCCCTCGCTTTATTCGTTTAATATTTTGGTTTCTGCCTGATAATCTAAGGAATTTCGTACAAATCAGTGCAAACTTTATTCAAGAATTTAACATGAACCACAAATAATGCAGATAAGTGTCGTTGAATTCACAGTAGGGTGGGTCAACAGTTAAGCTAATGACAGAGTTTTGAATCGCGTGTATTGTGAATTGAGTGTTAAAAAATGGATGTAACTACACCTCAATAGTGCAAATTAATATAGAATAGTTGATAATTATGTGATTACATGCTTGATAGAAAAATTTATGACATTTTCCCATGATCTGCTGTACATTTACCTGAGTACGGTCACAATGGAATATGATAAATGTTTATGATAATTGTGAAACTTGGCAGCGTTAAGACAAATGTTTCATATCTCCGGTTTTTCTCAAACGATTTTAATAAAAATTTTACAGATTGCCATAATATTATTATTATTTTTTTTGAAAACGTCAAAAGGATGCTCTTTGTTTAACATTTTATTTAACAGCCCACAACTGGACGCAGTCCATTAAGGATTTTTACAATTCACACAAAAATATTTTAGTTCATATGCATTATCATTTTATTCACAGTCATTTCATTATTCATTTTGTCACATTTTCTTTGCAATATTAACGCCTGCACTTCCTTTCGCAATCGCGCTTACTGCAATAGCGGTTATTGTTGCCATTACATCCATGGAAAGCAAATTCCTTGCAGGTCCTGTCACTACTGTCGTACCACCACATGTGTGGATTGGCAAATCTACGGCATCTATCCCCTCCATGTCCTGGGGCCTTAGGACCTGCGCAAATTGCATGGTTCACTGTGAAGATAAGAAACATATGTCGGATTCATATTATTATCAATAGATAAAGAAAGAGAGATCCCACATTACTTACATGAAATGGCACCACGGCAGTGTTGAGCCTGAGAGTGAGCCACGTAAAGAGCGAGGCAAGCAAGGAGCAGAATGAATTTCATGTTAAATTGTGTTATTAAACTTTGTGAAGTTTGAACTGATTTAAAACGGATGAATTGAGTGCTTATATAGTAAATATTGTGCCAAAAACACCAAAAGATTATTTATAAAACGACAGCTGTTTCAGATTGTGCTCAATAAGACAAAACCTTGCTGAACAATGCTTAATGTGAATTCGTGAATTCAGAATGACTTCTGAATAGAATTTCAGATGTATTATGCTTGAAAAAGTACTTATGGCGGTCGATATGTTTGCTTTATGAGTAACATTTTTGCATCTGCTATTTTTTCCACTATGAAAAATATTTAAAAACTATGTTCTAATCATAAGATCATTTATAACTAGACCATCAAACTATATTCCTCTAAGATTTAAAATATATTTTACTTCCTATATATGTCATGTCTATACTGTTATACAAAAATTACGTAAATAGATTACCAAAGTTTGAGAAAAGATTGCATAAAAAAAAATATTCTTTATGTAATTTATTAAATCACAATGTTGTTTTTAAAGGCGGTAAACAAAGACTCAACTCGACCTATTAAGTCCAAACCTATTTTAAAAGAAACTTTATAAAACAATCACATATAACAACAAACCACAATCGTAATGTTTCTCAAGTAAGTATTTTAGTCTCCTTACATAATGTGTTGCATAAGGTATATTGCATAACGACCTTCATTTGAAACGTTAAAACTCGATTTGTTCTATTTCTGGAACAGCTCTTATTTTCTTATTGAACTGGTTGAATTTTTAGACTTGCTAAAATTTGGCAGTACGACAAGAGGATGGCTCATCGGGGATGTGGTGGCACGGAAATGGTTTCTGTACCCGCGAGGCATGCCGCAGAAGGTTTAGAAGACGTGAATTTAGGAAATGTTCTACCGAATGTTGAAATATTGAATTTTAACTAAATGCATTTATTTATTGTAAAAAATTTATAAGTTATAAAGCATGTATTAAGAAAAATGTTATCTGGTAAAAATGCATAAGTTCAATCTGTTGCGTTATAGTTAGGAAAGTTTATGTTTCGACGATCTTCGAACGCGGCTTACAGTGAATGTTGGACATGAGTACATTGCAGTGTTGTGGTTCTTTCGTGGCAGTTAATGTAATCTGAAAGAAATAAATAATTAGTATACATACAAATTTAAAGAAAATGAAATGCAAAGTTATTTACATCAAGTTTTTTTTTTTTTCCAGTACCAGAACATAAACAAGATAAAACAAAAAAGCAAATGCAAATCAGTATTTAAGTTTTAAAGATAAACCTTTACATATTAGTACACGAATAATTTAATAATAAGAACATAAACATTCAGTTAGTGATAAAATAGCCAATGTTTTACCTAATTTAAGATATTAGGGCCAAACTTTTTGGCACCACCATTCCTGTCTTGCAATGCGATCTCTTCTTCAGAGGTGTTGTCATCATCCGTCGAGTTTATGCCCCGAATTCTTAACCATCATGTTACGAGGAGGAGTAGGATAAATTCCAAATTACATTCATATTTATATACGAGAGTCTCTTTCTCTCTCTTTTAACCTGACACTCTTTCACTTACCGGTTCGAAATGAGTTTCAAAACACTTCGTTTAAGCACAAACAACACAAATATGATGACGCCCTGTGCAGCGTTGACATAATCGGAGATTGAGAAGATTTTCTCAAGCACTTGATAACCTTGCACCAGGTATGAGAAAATCTCGAAGGTCCAGACCACGCCCATAATCACAAAAAGGCGCATAAATAGTGTAAATCTTAGTGGCAGTAATTTCAAAATAATTAGACATCTGTTATTATGTTATTTTTTTTTTAAACTGCTTACGTTTGTTGATCGGATTTAACCCTCTCCTCGCGTTTTTCGTTTTTAAGTTCCTCCAGAAAACGTATTGCCTATAGTTTAGAAGAAGATTATCAAAGCTTGAACTTTCAGATCGATGTTTTGATGTACCGTTAGTGTGAACATAATAATGTTAAATATTATCTGAAGAGTCATCGGTCCGTAGAAATATAACATAGCCGACCAACCTTCAGCTGCAACAACACAAAAAGTGATGAATGAATCATACCCAAATAGTATTGAATAGTTAAGCGAACTTACTATTTACCCAACAGGTGAAAATTCCAACTCCTGGCATCCATCCTTCATTTTCCTCATCCAAGACGGAATCGATTATGATTACAATGATGGTCATTATAGCAGCGACGCCCCATGCATATATGCTATATATCAAGAATCGATATTTGGGCACATATCGTAGGACATTGGAGTTGTTGCCACGAAAACTGTTCCACAGATCGAAGCTGATGACAGTTAACCAAAGGAAGCCAGCCATAACGGCATAGTAGCCCACATAACCTAAAAAGATCGGTTTTGAATTTTTCGATTTACAATATATACAAAATTCAAGGCTGCAAACTGAATCATTTCCATAAAACAAACCTTAAAGATTACTCTATAATATTAAATTACCATTAACATTACAAACAAGTGGCGACATTTCTTCTTTCCATGTATCGGCTGTTAGCAATGCAAATGCAATGACCAAACAAATCATATAACAGATGAAGCAATAGCCATGTAGGTTCCTAAGTTTCGGCAGCCAAAGGTAAACGATAATTGTTAATACTAAACAAACTATTGACACCACACGAACTGAAAAGAGGAAAGGACAACAATTAAACACAATCCTTACAATAATATCATCAAGAAGCTTTACTTACGTGTATTATAAAGCCATTGCGACGTCGACTCCCCGCAATTGTGTGGCACCAGAGTGATTGTTGTTTCATTATCCTCATTCGTAAAGGTATGAGGCTGCAGACAATATTCCTGCTTCGACATTAGTTTGTTATCAAAATGGCGCAGTAAAGTTCCATCCTAAACAGAAAAACATATATGATAAATGTTCTGTAAACCTTAAAAGGATGGAATCATACCTCATACAGTGTCCAATTATGAGTCTCATCATTCGCAGCATCTAGATGAAAGTGTGCTGCACATGGAACTGGCAGATGTTCCTGCACGATGAAGTCTTTGGTTATGTGTCTCGTCACCTCGCTTCCATCTTTGAGAGTAATGCTCACTTCGGGATCAAAGTCAACAGCCTGGTTAATGTCACCGCTGCACTTTCGTTGATCCTCAACGAGAAAGAGATTCCTATGGCAACAGAATCGGATACACGTGCCCAATTTACAGGCACAACCTCGAATGTGCTTTGGCACCGACTCCTTGTCACCATCGACAAGGATTTCATAGTCATATTCACCAGTTTGGTCGGCTGGTATTACCAGTTGCTCGTATTGGTATGAACCATTGGGGTATTTCTTGCTATTGGTTAAATCAACTGTATCGAAGTAATCGCATCCTGGTATGTCGGCTATTACAATCTGTGTAATGAGCAGCATTAACACAAGTCCATACCACATGTTGCATGAATTCGAATAAACTGCTTATAGTAAACTTATTGAGGTTCCTTGAATAAAATACTGTAAAAATCACAAAGTAGGAATGTTTAATTAAAGCTATTGAGGATTAGATAAATGTTCATTGTATCCAGTTAGCACTGTGGCTAAAAAAAAGTATGACGTTAACTTCTAATTTGATTAAAACATTTTCCATACTTATACACATTGCAAACACACACATATTGAAACAATTAATTCGTTAAATTTTGTGGTTTTTTGTTTGCATTTCTGAATCAATTAAAAGTTTTGGCTGCAGAATATAGGTTATTGAAATGATATCTATGGCCTGTTCTTTGTTCCAGGAATTTGATCTTTAAAATTAATTCAAAAAGCGTGTGTCCGTCATTATAATCCGCCTTGAGGGCCTTTTGATACTGAGCACAAAACAAATGCGAAAAATTCTTGGTACTTTTAAATAAACATTATTGAATGTATATACATATGTTGATTCTAATACATAAACGCCTCAGAACAAACGGGCACACCCGTGTCGCAAATATGTGCTTTGAATACAAAATGTTCATCACATATGGCAAACGAAATTTCTGAGAATGACAAGTTAATTGACTTTGACTGTAGCTTATTTTGTTAATATTTAAGTTTTTTGAAGACTTTATCAGTTAGCATATGGCTTTCACATACTATATTTAGCACAAACTAATACCAAACGAATAATACAACTATATGATAGTAATTCACATATTTTCAAACATCTGCGTACAGTATGTTAGCACAAATTAATAGCTAACGAATAACGCATGATTCTTCCGCAATGTACAATTATTAACTGAAACAGACTTGTCGCAAACAAATTCCCAATACCAAAGAGAACAAAGAGAACAAAGTCTATATTCTCTCTTCTATATATAAATAGAAACGAGTGAGTCAGTGTGCTGATAGCTTTTGTATATATTCTCTCGTATATATACGAACGAGTCTCTCAGCTGAATACGTTTTTGGATGTGCTTGCTTTGTAACATAACTTTGATATACGTTACCGGCAAAACGAAACAATTAAAAACGAGCTTGTCGATTTGTATGTTCGGAATTGTTGTAATCAATCAAGTTAAACGGTTGAGTAAAAATATAAATGTTTAAATATAACAATAGAAAACGTGTGCGCCAAATAAAAACTTAAGGATAAGTTCGCGCATTCTCTCACTCACCTACTCCCATTCTCTCTCGCTGTCTCCGTTTCTCTTCCACTTATTGTTGATCTACGTATTTGAATTTTATAAACTGTGGATTGAGTCCATTGCTCTTGTTATCTTACACTCAACTTGCGACCTAACCTACTTACTCAATTTACTTATACACATATGAATGTTTTCATATTTCTCAATTCAACGCTCTCTCTTTATTCGTTTACTATTTTGGTTCCTCCCAAATAATCTAACGAATTTCGTACAAAACAGTGCAAACTTTATTCAAGAATTTAACATGAACCACAAATAATGCAAATAAGAGTGTCGTTGGCAAAAGCTTTAAGCTTAAAATACGCAAGCATCCACAGTTGTGTGGGTCAACTATGAATAATGTCATTAAGTTAATGACAGAGTTTTCACATTGCGTGCGCTGTGAATTAAGTTTTAATAGTGGGTGTAACTACACCACTTAATATGATTGAACCAAAGATTATGTAAACCAAGATAGGTTACCAGTCTTATACTTCGCTGTTAACTTCACATTTGCATAAGTTCAATTTGTTGCGTTATAGTTGGGATAGTTTATGTTCCGACGATCTTGGAACACGGCTTTCACTGGATGTTGGACATGAGTACTTTGCAGTGTTGTGGTTCTTTCGTGGCAGTTAATGTAATCTGAAAGAAGTAAATAATTAATATACATCAAAGATTCAAGCAAATCAAGTGATTGATTATAGTTCAGTTGCAAAGTTGTTAGAAACTAAACACAAACAACAATAAAACATCAAGCTTAAGTGTATATCCAGTACCGGAAACCATGCTTAGTGAAATAACACAAACAGGACAAAAGTAAATAGCAAATGCAAAGCAGTATTTAAGCATTAAAGATAAACCTTTACCTATTAGTACACAAACAATTTTTAAGAACATAAACATTCAGTAATTGAGAAAATAGCCCATTTTTCAAGATATTAGGGCCAAAGTTTTTGGCACCACCATTCCTGTCTTGCAATGCGATCTCTTCTTCAGAGGTGTTGTCATCATCTGTCGAGTCTAAGCCCCGAATACTTTACGAGGAGAAGTTATATTTATATACGAGAGTCTCTTTCTCTCTCTTTTAACCTGACACTCTTTCACTTACCGGTTCGAAATGAGTTTCAAAACACTTCGTTTAAGCACAAACAACACAAATATGATGACGCCCTGTGCAGCGTTGACATAATCGAAGAATCTGAAGATTTTCTCAAGCACTTGATGACCTTGCACCAGGTATGAGAAAATCTCGAAGGTCCAGGTCACGCCCATAATCACAAAAAGGCGCATGAATAGTGTAAATCTTAGTGGTAGTAATTTCAAAATAATTAAATGTCTGTTATATGATTAATTTCTTTAAAACTGCTTACGATTGTGTATCAGATTTAACCCTTTGCTTGCGTTCCTCGGGTGTGGAAACCCTTTTTAGTTCTCTCTGTACCTTGAGAATACGTATTGCCTATATATAGGAAGAAGATTATCAGAGCTTGAACTTTCAGATCGATATTTGGATGTACCGTTAGTGTGAACATAATAATATTAAATATCATCTGAAGAGACATTGGTCCGTGGAAATATAACACGGCCGACCAACCTTGAACTACAAATAATAAATGGGATGAATAAGAAATATTTAAACTGTATTTAAGAGTGAGGTTAACTGACCTTTAATCCAACAGAAGGTAAGTGAAACTCCTGGCGTCCATCTTACATTTTTCTTATCCAAGAATAAATCGATTATGATTACAATGATGGTCATTATAGCAGCGACACCCCATGCATATATGCTATAGATCAAGAAACGATATTTGGGCGTATATCGATGAACGTTCTTGTCTCGAAAACTGTTCCATAGATCGAAGCTGATGACAGTTAACCAAAGGAAACCAGCCATAAAGGCAAAGTAGCCCACATAACCTGAAAAGATCGGTTTTGAATTTTTAGATTTACAATATATACAAAAATCAAGGCTGCAAACTGAATCATTTTAAACTCATTCCATAAAACAAACCTTTAAGAAAATCTGGTCTTATGGTTGGAAAAAGTAGGCTGTTTTTGTTTTGATTTCTTAGTTTCTTGCAGCCTTGGTTAATACTCTATAATATTTAATTACCATCTACCTGACAAACAGGTTCCCAGTATGTGCGTTTCCAAAAATGGGCTGTTTGTAATGCAAATGCAAAGACCAAACAAATCATATAACAGATGCAGCAATAGCCATGTAGGTTCCTTAGTTTTGGCAGCCAAAGGTAAACGATAATTGTTAATACTAAACAAACTATTGACATCACATGAACTGAAAAGAGGAAAAGACAACAGTTAAACACAAACTTTACAATCTTTTATCAACAAGCTTTCCTTACGTGTATTATTGAGCCAAAGATTTAACGAAGGTGGCGCGTCGCATTTGTGTGGCACCAGAGTGATTGTTGTTTCATTATCCTTATTCGTAATGGGTTGAGGCTGCAGACAATATTCCTGCTTCAACAAAAGTTTTTCATAAAAATGGCGCAAAAAAGTTCCATCCTAAACAGAAAAACATATATGATAAATGTTCTGTAAACCTTAAAAGGATGGAATCATACCTCATACAGTGTCCAATTATGAGTCTCATCATTCGCAGCATCTAGATGAAAGTGTTCTGCACATGGAACTGGCAGAGTTTCCTGCACGATGAGGTCTTTAGTTATGTGTCTCGTCACCTCGCTTCCATTTTTGAGAGTAATTCTCACTTCGGGATCAAAGTCAACAGCCTGGTTAATGTCACCGCTGCACTTTCTTTGTTTTTCAACGAGAAAGAGATTCCTATGGCAACATAATCGGATACAAGTGCCAAATTTACAGGCACAACCTCGAATGTGCTTTGGCACCGACTCCTTGTCACCATCGACAAGGATTTCATAGTCATATTCACCAGTTTGGTCGGCTGGTATTACCAGTTGCTCGTATTGGTATGAACCATTGGGGTATTTCTTGCTATTGGTTAAATCAACTGTATCGAAGTAATTGCATCCTGGTATGTCGGCTATTACAATCTGTGTAATGAGCAGCATTAACACAAGTCCATACCACATGTTGCATAAATTCGAATAAACTGCTTATAGCTAAAAAAAAAAAAGTATGACGTAAGCTTCTAATTTGATTAAAACAATCCTAGGGTAATACACATTGCACAAGCAAACATTCATATATTCATATTTTATGTTTGCGTTTCTGAATCAATTAAAAGTTTTGGCTGCAGAATATAGGTTATTGAAATAATATCTATGGCCTGTTCTGTGTACCAGGAATTCGATCTTTAAAATGAATTCAAAAAGCGTGTGTCCGTGGTTGTAATCCGCTTGTGGTGCGTTTTGATACTGAGCACAGAACAAAAGTGAAAAATTCTAGATTGTTGAGACTTTTAAAGAAACATTAACGAATTTATATGCAAATGTCGGTTCTGATACATAAAAGCCTCAGTACATATATATTTATTAAAGTTTTTTAAAGACCTTATCAGTTAGCATATGGCTTTTACATATTTTCAAACATTTGATTACATTATTACATTATTTCTCCAATGTTCAATTTTTGACTGAAACACACTTGTCGCAAACAAATTCCCAATACCACCTATTCCTATTCTCTCTCTCCCTCTCTCTCTCTCTCTGTGTCCGTTTCTCTTCCACTTATTGTTGAACTTAGTATTTGAATTCCATAAACTATTGATTGAGTCCATTGCTCTTGTTATATTAAGATCAGCTTGCGACTGAATTTACAACTTACTTGTACTGCCTAGGGATTGAGCGAGCTTAAGTTTCAAATCTGGAGTATCTAGCACTTTTGGTCTCTGAGATCGACGCTTTCATACATACGTTACAAACTTTTGCACAAAACCATTATACCCTTTTTACACATTTTTAATGGGATCAGGGTATGAAAAGAAACGGTAATACCGTCGGGCATCAAATTTCGTACAAAACAATGCCAACTTTATTCAAGAATTTAACATGAACCACAAAAAATGCAGATAAGAGTGTCGTTGGCAATAGCTTTAAATTATTAAAAATCATTAAATAAATAACAGATTTTTGATATCGCGTACCCTGTGAATACAGTTTTAATAAACGGGTGTAACTACACCTCAATAGTGCACACTAATATAGAATAGTCGATAATTATGTGATTACATGCTTGATTGAACAAATTATAACATTTTCCCATGAACTATGACCGGCTGTACATTTGCCTGAGTACGGCCACAATGGAATATGACTTGCTTATGATAAATGTGAAACTTGGCAGCGTTAAAGCCATAAAGCCTCCAGCCGTAAACAAAAAAGGACGATCTGCATTTATCATGAATATCAACAGAGTTTTTTTGCACCTCTTATCAAATGAAGGCCAATTACAGCTATAGCCAGAAGTGGGCAACGATTTACTCTAGGAGAGAAGAGATTAATGAGATATATACAAAAAGGAGCGATAAGTTTACACACCTGTTCGTAGACCTCATTGCCAAACCAACAGTACAAGAACAGTTGACAGAGAATACAGAACAGTGTTAGTTGTATAATAATAGAGTTCTTGGAACTATCTCCAACAACTATGACTTGAAAGACAGTCATTGCTAGAATTATCAAAGAACTTACAAATTGCAGCATTACAGGAAGATTGAAAACACGTTCCACCTTCTGACGCAAGCTGTTAAAGGGAAAATCAATTTGCTGTAAACTTTTTATCTATTATAAAATCGTAACTTACGTAATTAGTTCACAGTGATATTTTACTATGGCCACAAGCCATTCGTAAGGATCTACACGCAACTCTTCATTGTCAATTGGAATGAGCTCATCAAAGCATAAGTTAAGAATCTTCAGGTGCATGCATATCTGAACCATTAACGATGCGTTCAAATAGTCAATTGTTGTAATTGCCAGAGCCAAAAACATCACACCTAAGCCCATAAATAGATATTGTGCAATCGGTGGCACAAAATCGGGCATTGCAACACGATAAGGAAATCGAACGCCTGCAAAATCCTCTGGAGCTGTTCATACATTAAACTTAAAGAATAAATATATCAAATGAGTATGTTATCTACTAACCGATTAGTACAAAAATCATGCACATTAAAGTTGTTATGAACACTAATGTGAAATACATGAGCAGTGCGGATTTGCTCTCCATTTCAACTTGTTGAAATGTTTCATTTTGTTTCTCGGATAAGACACAACGTCTTGTAATGTCTCTTAGTTTGTCCATAATCTCCTTAAGGATGTCATAATGATAGCTTAGGTTAAGAACCTAAGAACAACATTAAATTTTGAGTTAAAAAAGGCAATTAGTTCCTTAACACATCTCACCTTTAACCAATAGGCAATGTGCGTCAAGGTCGTAACAACATTTTGAGTCATACTGTTCACATCCTGCAAGTTGAAAAACAAATCGTACAGCTCGCAACCAACATAGCAAAAGTGTCCGCAGAGCACAATTGCACCAAATAATCCCATGCCAAATCTCTGCAGTGATGTCTCTTGCTTTAGTCCTATTAGTGGCAATCCCACCAATTGAGCAAGCCACAAGTTCATGTCGATGGAACCAATTTTTCCCTCGGCCGCATTTGAGGGTACAATGCGATGAGTTAAACGCATTAACTTTTCCATTTTACAATTGAAATCCTCAATAGCGACACACTGCCTTTTATATATACGAAGTCCTTTTGAATGCTTGCTTAAATTTATTGCCATCCTACTTTTGAATAAGTTATTCATTAAACTGTAGGTGACAAATTGATTGATAGTTTTGATGTCACGCAATAAGTTTTTTTTTTTTACGTGTGAACATATACATTTTTAACAAGTAAGAACGCTCTAGTCGAGATATCCCGACTAGATGATACCCTGATCCCTATACTTCACGCGTACAGTCAGTGCTTGCAAGTACGTGTGTGTGTGTACGCGCATACTGCATACACAACTTCAATGTCCCATATCTCCGGTGTTTCTTAACCGATTTCAATAAAACTTTCACAGATTGTCATTATTTTGCTTTATAATTAAAATTGCATCTCAAAGTTTTGCAAATTCAAGATTTTGTTGTTATCGATCCCATGTGTATATCGGAAACGGGAAGAGTTATCGAAAATCGAAAACAAACTTTTACTGCCTAGGGATTAGGCGAGCTTAAGTTCCAAATCTGGAGTCTCTAGCTCTTATAGTCTCTGAGATCGACGCGTTCATACATACGGACGGACAGACGGACAGACGGACATGGCTATAGACTCGGCTGTTGATGCTGATCAAGAATATATATACTTTATAGGGTCGGAGATGCTTCCTTCTGCCTGTTACATACTTTTGCACAAATTCATTAAACCCTTTTTCCCATTTTTAATAGGATCAGGGTATAAAAATGGTCGCTTACCCAGTTCAACGTTCTGTGGTTCCACTTTAACCTATATAAATGCTTGTTGAACATTGAAGTTTAACACAAAGTCCTTATGCTTATCCTGGCAACTTTCCTGAAAAGTACGTCCACTGAATTCCAATAAGCAGCACCCGGGCACATCTTAGTTATCTTCTTCCCTGCTAATGATGGTGTTCATGGTTCGATACATCCACGAAACGATGCAATATCCAGAAAACTGTACGGTGAAATATCTTATCACAACAATGTTCTTGTATACTGCGTCCCTGCTCAACGTTGTGTACAATAATTGCGGTTTTTTAACTTTTTATAAAGATTTCGTAGATCATATTTATAAATAAATTTCGAACAAAAAAATGCAAACTTTATTTAAGAAGATCAGAGTTTCGTTGACCATAGTTTTAAATTTAAAATACGTATATTAATGTTACTATCTGCTGAAGTAATCCACAGTAGGGTGGGTCAACTGTTAAGCTAATGACATAGTTTTGACATCGCGTGCATTGTGTGTTAAGTGTTAACAAATGGGTGTAACTACACCTAAGTACAGGATATTAATAAATAATAGTTGATAATTATGTGATTACATGCTTGATTGAACAAATTATGACATTTTCCCATGAACTATGACCGGCTGTACATTTGCCTGAGTACGGCCACAATGGAATATGACTTGCTTATGATAAATGTGAAACTTGGCAGCGTTAAAGCCATAAAGCCTCCAGCCGTAAACAAAAAAGGACGATCTGCATTTATCATGAATATCAACAGAGTTTTTTTGCACCTCTTATCAAATGAAGGCCAATTACAGCTATAGCCAGAAGTGGGCAACGTTTTACTCTAGGAAGAGAAGAGATTAATGAGATATATACACAAAGGAGCGATAAATTTACACACCTGTTCGTAGACCTCATTGCCAAACCAACAGTATAAGAACAATTGACAGAGAATACAGAACAGTGAAAGTTCCATAATAATAAAGTTCTTGGAACTATCTCCAACAACTATGACTTGAAAAATACACATTGCTAGAATTATTAAAGAACTTACAAATTGCAGCATTACAGGAAGATTGAAAACACGTTCCACCTTCTGACGCAAGCTGTTAAAGGGAAAATCAATTTGCTGTAAACTTTTTATCTATTATAAAATCGTAACTTACGTAATTAGTTCACAGTGATATTTTACTATGGCCACAAGCCATTCGTAAGGATCTACACGCAACTCTTCATTGTCAATTGGAATGAGCTCATCAAAGCATAAGTTAAGAACCTTCAGGTGCATGCATATCTGAACCATTAACGATGCGTTCAAATAGTCAATTGTTGTTATTGCCAGAGCCAAAAACATCACACCTAAGCCCATAAATAGATATTGTGCAATCGGTGGCACAAAATCGGGCATTGCAACACGATAAGGAAATCGAACGCCTGCAAAATCCTCTGGAGCTGTTCATACATTAAATTTAAAGAATAAATATATCAGATCAGTATGTTATCTACTAACCGATTAGTACAAAAATCATGCCCATTAAACCTGTTATGAACACTAATGTGAAATACATGAGCAGTGCGGATTTGCTCTCCATTTCAACTTGTTGAAATGTTTCATTTTGTTTCTCGGATAAGACACAACGTCTTGTAATGTCTCTTAGTTTGTTCATAATCTCCTTAAGGATGTCATAATGATAGCTTAGGCTAAGAACCTAAGAAGAACATTTAATTTTGAGTTAAAAAAAGCAATTAGTTTCTTAACAAATCTCACCTTTAACCAATAGGCAATGTGTGTCAAGGTCGTGGCAGCATTTTGTGTCATACCGCTAACATCCTGCAAGTTGAAAAACAAATCGTACAGCTCGCAACCAACATAGCAAAAGTGTCCGCAGAGCACAATTGCACCAAATAATCCCATGCCAAATCTCTGCAGTGATGTCTCTTGCTTTAGTCCTATTAGTGGCAATCCCACCAATTGAGCAAGCCACAAGTTCATGTCGATGGAACCAATTTTTCCCTCGGCCGCATTTGAGGGTACAATGCGATGAGTTAAACGCATTAACTTTTCCATTTTACAATTGAAATCCTCAATAGCGACACACTGCCTTTTATATATACGAAGTCCTTTTGAATGCTTGCTTAAATTTATTGCCATCCTACTTTTGAATAAGTTATTCATTAAACTGTAGGTGACAAATTGATTGATAGTTTTGATGTCACGCAATAAGTTTTTTTTTTTTACGTGTGAACATATAAATTTTTAAAAATGGTCGCTTACCCAGTTCAACGTTCTATTTTCCGACAAAGGCAAAAGTAATAAGAATGACTTGTTGGGTGTTCAGGCCAATGCCAATTTCCTTTATATCATCATAACCTCCACGGACCCATTTTTGTACTGCAAATCGATGAAGGGTTTTTACTAATTTGTTAACTTACAGCCTCATTTGACAACTACATCTTTCAAGTACATCCACTGGTGGTTCCACTTTAACCCATATAAATGCTTGTTGAACATTGAAGTTAAACACAAAGTGCTTATGCTTATCCTGGCAACTTTCCTGAAAAGTACGTCCATTGAATTCCAATAAGCAGCCCCCGAGCACATCTTAGTTATCTCCTTCCCTGCTAATGATGGTGTTCATGGTTCGACTCATCCACGAAGCTATGCAATATCCAGAAAACTGTATGGTGAAATATCTTATCACAACAATGTTCTTGTATACTGCGTCCCTGCTCAACGTTGTGTACAATAATTGCGGTTTTTTAACTTTTTATAAAGATTTCGTAGATCATATTTATAAATAAATTTCGAACAAAAAAAAGCAAACTTTATTTAAGAAGAGTTTCGTTGACCATAGTTTTAAATTTAAAATACGTATATTAATGTTACTATCTGCTGAAGTAATCCACAGTAGGGTGGGTCAACTGTTAAGCTAATGACATAGTTTTGACATCGCGTGCATTGTGTGTTAAGTGTTAACAAATGGGTGTAACTACACCTAAGTACAGGATATTAATAAATAATAGTTGATAATTATGTGATTACATGCTTGATTGAACAAATTATGACATTTTCCCATGAACTATGACCGGCTGTACATTTGCCTGAGTACGGCCACAATGGAATATGACTTGCTTATGATAAATGTGAAACTTGGCAGCGTTAAATCCATAAAGCCTCCAGCCGTAAACAAAAAAGGACGATCTGCATTTATCATGAATATCAACAGAGTTTTTTTGCACCTCTTATCAAATGAAGGCCAATTACAGCTATAACCAGAAGTGGCCAACGTTTTACTCTAGGAAGAGAAGAGATTAACGAAATATATACACAAAGGAGCGATAAGTTTACACACCTGTTCGTAGACCTCATTGCCAAACCAACAGTACAAGAACAATTGTAAAAGAATACAGCACAGTGCAAGTTCCATAATAATAATGTTCTTG
The DNA here is from genome assembly GCA_035044465.1 of Scaptomyza tumidula. Classification (NCBI taxonomy): domain Eukaryota; kingdom Metazoa; phylum Arthropoda; class Insecta; order Diptera; family Drosophilidae; genus Scaptomyza; species Scaptomyza tumidula. The sequence continues at coordinate 7,396,939 of JAWNNW010000442.1, read as the reverse complement.
GAACCATCTCCAACAACTATGATTTGAAAAATACACATTGCTACAATTATTAAAGAACTTACAACTTGCAGCATTACAGGAAGATTGAAAACATGTTCCACCTGCTGACGCAAGCTGTTAAAGGGAAAATCAATTTGCTGTAAACTTTTTATCTATTATAAAATCGTAACTTACGTAATTAGTTCACAGTGATATTTTACTATGGCCACAAGCCAGTCGTAAGGATCTACACGCAACTCTTCATTGTCAATTGGAATGAGCTCATCAAAGCATAAGTTAAGAATCTTCAGGTGCATGCATATCTGAACCATTAACGATGCGTTCAAATAGTCAATTGTTGTAATTGCTAGAGACAAAAATATCAACCCAAAGCCCATAAATAGATATTGTGCAATCGGTGGCACAAAATCGGGCATTGCAAGACGATAAGGAAATCGAACGCCTGCAAAATCCTCTGGAGCTGCTCATACATTCAACTTACAGAATAAATATATCAGATGAGTATGTTATCTACTTACCGATTAGTACAAAAGTCATGCCCATTAAAGTTGTTATAAACACTAATGTGAAATACACGAGCAGTGCGGATTTGCTCTCCATTTCAACTTGTTGAAATGTTTCATTTTGTTTCTCGGATAAGACACAACGTCTTGTAATGTCTCTTAGTTTGTCCATAATCTCCTTAAGGTTGCCATAATGATAGCTTAGGTTAAGAACCTAAGAAATAACATTAAATTTTGAGTTAAAAACAGGCAATTAGTTTCTTAACAAATCTCACCTTTAACCAAAAGGCAATGTGCGTCAAGGTCGGTGCAGCATTTTGTGTCATACCGCTAACATCCTGCAAGTTGAAAAACAAATCGTACAGCTCGCAACCAACATAGCAAAAGTGTCCGCAGAGCACAATTGCACCAAATAATCCCATGCCAAATCTCTGCAGTGATGTCTCTTGCTTTAGTCCTATTAGTGGCAATCCCACCAATTGAGCAAGCCACAAGTTCATGTCGATGGAACCAATTTTTCCCTCGGCCGCATTTGAGGGTACAATGCGATGAGTTGAACGCATTAACTTTTCCATTTTACAATTGAAATCCTCAATAGCGACACACTGCCTTATATATACAAAGTCCTTTTGAATGATTGCTTAAATTTATTTCCATCCTACTTTTGAATAAGTAATTCATTTAAGTGTAGGTGACAAATTGATTGATAGTTTTGATGTCACGCAATAAGTTATTTTTTACGAGTGAACATATAAATTTTTAAAAATGGTCGCTTACCCAGTTCAACGTTCTGTTTTCCGACAAGTGCTTCCTTCATATTACATTCGAAGCCGCATAATAAGAAGGCCTTGTTGGGGTTGCTCAGGTCAATGCCAATTTCTTGAAAGCCTGTGCAGAAACCTGTATGGTAGAATGTCATAACAATGTTCTTATATACTGCGTCCTTGCTGAACGTTGTGTACAATAAGTAAGGTTTTTTTAAACTATTTTTTAAATGAAAAAGGTTTTATAAATTTAGGTTGTATTTTTTTTTTTTTTTTGTTTGATATACATATTTACAATAACATTGCTTCACTTACGAATGTCAAGTGATAAAAGGACACTTACAAAAAATGCATAAACATATTAAAAATATATCAAAGAATGTATAATCTTGTTAGCTTAATGAATATATCAAGAGTAAAAGATGCATTTATAAAGTTTAACAAATTCTTGGACATAACTAACAATTGTAATATATAGTTTTGGTATAAAAAAAATCTATCAGCTACAGATTTAGATTTGTGTTCACTTTTGTACAAAAACATATCCCACTTCTAGACAATCAAATCGCTAGCTTGCATATCAAATGGCATCTCATCTGTTTCCATTACATTTGGCACAAGTAACAAACTGCTTTTAACTTTGATCTTTGAAGAGGAGTCGGTGTTTGGTGTTGCTTCATGCTTGGCCTGATGGACCAACAATAGGCCACGATTAATGCTAGAAAAGTTGCACACATTACACTTGTATATAATGGTGGACAGCTCCTGCTCCGGATGCATTTTCTGCAGGTGTATCTGTAGGATGCGAAAAGGTTATTCAACTGATGTGCAAAGATTTTAATAAATTTTCTTAAACTTACCCGATACGCTGTGCTTTGAATGGCCTTAAAATCGCAGTGGGGACACGTGTAACGTTTTGCCTCCCGATGTGTGGCAACATGACGCCGAAAAGCATTATGATCATTTGCCTCATACTCACATTTGTCGCACTTGAATCGCTTGTTCTCCTGATGACTGCGCATGTGAAGCTTAAGACTGCTTTTGGAGCTAAACACACGCTGCAAAAGAATAAAAGAATATAAATATTTGCGGGAAGATATGAAAAGTTATTTACAATAGCCCAAAGGTACATAATCCACCAATTGCTTACCTGACATGTCGAGCATTGTGGTTGCTCATTGCGTTGCTTGCACAGATGTTCGCGTAGTGTTTTCCGATGCTTGAAGGCGGCACCACAATCCTCGCAACGATGCAGCACCGGCTGAACTACCTGTTGCTCCTCTGCTACAGTTGTCTTGGACATGCCCAGGCCCTGAGTGCGATGCAATCGCCGATGGTTTTTGAGCTGTTTGGTATTTTTGAAACCCTTGCCACACTGTTCACACTTGTAGTTGCGCTCCTCGGAATGGATCTTGGCATGGGTGTTCACCAGCCGCGAATAGATGGGAGTCTTAAAGACGCACAGCTGACAGCAGTAGAGCTCCATGTCGATCTCATGGCTGCGCCAGAGATGTGTGTGTAGGCAATTCCAATTGCTGAACTGTGTCGATCTGCACTCGGGACAGATCATGGGTTGAGCGGAGCCAAGTGATCCATTATGACAACGTTGATGGTAATCCAATGTTGTTGGTGACTTGAAGCGGAACATGCAACCTTCTACAGTGCACTTGCCACCTTCCAGCGATTGGGCGGCAGCCTGTGCTGGCCTGCGTTTTGTTTGACCCGCCTGCTTGGCACCGTAGGGACGACCACGCACTGAGGTGCCACCGGGCACAGGTGGTTGCTCCACGGCAGCGGGCAACAGATTGTTAGCCACATAAATGCGAGCAGGTTTCTCTGTAGCTGTTGCGACAGCTGTGGCATCGGCAGCCAATGGCACAAGCGGTGGCACGGGCAGATTGTTTAAGTTCTCTGCGGGAACAGTTGAGCTCTCCGGCAGCTCGGGTGAGCCGGTAACTGGCACTAGGGGTGGCACAGTCTCAGCCGTATTGGTTTGAGGCGCATAAAGCTGTGGGAAATCCTTGATCAGAATATCTTCCGCATTGTGTGGCACCTCTAGCTGTTCTGTGACATCCGGTTCTGGTTCGCTGGTTAGTATACCCGATGGCATTGAATCTATCCAGGGCCAGCATTCCAACTCATCAGCCAAGTCATAGCTATCATCATAGCCTAACGGTGCTGATGGCGCCTGCACAAAATCAACAAGTGTTGATTGTAGGGCCACAGCATCTGGAGTTAATGAAAGCTGTTCCAGCTGCAGTGGCTCCCTGTTTGGCACAATCAGATGCTCCACCTCGTTGCGATTCATTAGATTCAGTTCGTCAACGGTGCGCAGATGCAATGTGCCACGTTGTGGTGCCTTCAATATATCTACATTTTTGATGAAAATCTTTTGCTTAGAGGATGTCGTTCCAGTTGTTGTTGATATGTAATTCTCCAGCTCATCTGAAGGCAGTGCACCCAACTCCACCAAATGTGTATTGTGCAGTGGTTGTTGTAGTGGAGCGGCTGCTACTGCTGCTTCTGGTGGTGGTGGCGGCGGTGGTGGTGGTGGTGTTGGCTCCAATTGTACACCTTGCTCGAAATCCACACCAAAATCTAAATCCAAAGCGCTAAAATTGTTGCTGCTGACGCTGTTGCAGTTGGCGGTGCCTGCACCACCACTGAGTACAGCATCAAAATTGAATGCCTCACCGCACATATTAGCCAATGGAGCTAGACCTGGCTCAAAGCCGGGCAGCGGACCAACTGAACCCGTTGGCGTTAGTAGCGTTTCTGCGGGAAACATTTCCACAGGACTTTGGATCGTGGTTGAGGTTGGTGCCTCGCTGAAAGCCATGCCAGGCAGCAGCATGGGCTCTTTCAGGATGTCTACATTGCGTATGTAGATCTTGGGCTGACGTGGCTTCTCCGGTTCCACATTCAGCATATTGCTGCCTATCAGCAGCGAGGGCAGTGGAGGCAACGGCTGCAGTTGCTCCCCAGAACTGGGCAGTTGGAAATCGAAGGGCAACAGCGCCGGCTCCCTCAGCACATCCACACTCTTAATAGAAATCTTTTGCACAGATGGTTTTTGGGTCATTGGCAAGATTTGCTGTTGCTGTTGCTGATGCTGATGCTGATGATGCTGTTGCTGTTGTTCCTGCTCTTCATCCACATCATCGAGCAGATCTAGAATGTTGCCAGTGTTGCAGTCTGTCGGCGATGGCAAAATTTGTAACATTTCTGGCAACTGATTTATTGCATCCTGTTCACGATGCGGTTCCCTCAAGCAATCCACATTCTTGATAAAGATGCGACTTTTGGGCAACGACTCTTCTGATTGCAATTGTTGCTGCTTTTTGGTTATTGTTTCGCTTGGTTTGCCTATTAACTTGGCTATATCCTGCGGCTCAAGCTGATGATCGTTGCTTAGATGCAGATGCAGCACATCAAAACTATAGAAAATATTTACACAACCTGCAAAATATAAAAATGCAATAGTGAGATGCTTCTAAAGAGAGCTAAAAGATCACTCACCTGGACACTGAAGACGTTGCTGTGGATCTACCCCAAAGCAGTTGCTGATGTGCGTTTGTGCTTTCAGCTGACAGAAGCTGAGGAATGGGCAGCTGGGACACTTGTGTAGAGGTAAATCCGAGCAAGACTCATTCGAAATAGTTTTCGATGCCGTGGGCGGCGTAGGTGTGGCATTGACGCGTTCCTTGGCAGCCGCCTCAGCCAGTTCAGATTTGATAAGTTCTGCCTCCGATTTGATTTCAGCATTGCGTCGTCGAAAGCCATTGCGATAGCTGCGACCCGGTTCCGGGTGCTGTTGCTGCAGATCCGTTGTATGGATCTGAACAAATGGAATGCAGGCAGTTTCCGTTAGACCCGATGCATTTTTATGCGTCGCTGTTGCAGCTGACGTCGCTGCTCCTGTTAGCGTCGTCGTTAGGGGTAGCGAAAGCAATGCGGAATCATCGTCAAAAAGGCCAGTGAAATTGCTGTCGTGATCCAGGGTGTGGATGGGCGTCGATAGTGATAGATCTGCATGCTGTAGCTGCAGCAAAACAACAACAACAACAACAACATGGACGCATGGCTATATCAGCACGCACACACACACACACACACATTTTTGCTCAGAAAAATGAACCGCAATTGGTGCTCACCTGGCTACCTATGGTGCTGTAGAAACTTGAGAATGCCACATCCGCCACATCGTTCATGTTGCAATGCATTTGGAATAATTTGTTTATTGGCGCATTTTGCTTAATTTCGTATTACATTTCGCTGATTGAATGCTGTGGCAAAAACTGATCTGATATCATATCAAAACATCTGATAACAAAAACAACAATGTCACCAGCAACAATAACGACTCCAGTGCATCGATAACACACTATCGAAAGTCAGCAAAAAAAAAATACCACATAAGCAATCAGATGTACCATCAAACAAGAAAACTTGGAATAACAAAGATATAGATTCACAACAGAAGCCAAAAGCTATGTCCATTCGTACATCACTTGATCACTTGATTTGATGATATGTAAATTTCGGCAATGACGTCACAAATAACCATGGCTTCAGGGCTACTGCAAATCCAACGAGCTATCGCCAACAATCGATGCAGCCGAACGGCATCGATATAAACAAACGATTGAAATAAACACACCACTAGCGGCCGCCGACAGTGCAAACTTTGCTGATTATTTTTTAAGAAATTCAATTTTTAAAGAGTTATAAAAAAGACAAGGCGACAAAATGCCGCGAATTATGATCAAAGGCGGCGTTTGGCGCAACACAGAGGTAAAAGCATTGTTATTTGTAGTATACTTGCAATTAAAACGAACGCGTGCTTCTCTTTTTTTTCGTTAGGATGAAATTCTCAAGGCGGCTGTAATGAAATATGGTAAAAATCAATGGAGTCGTATTGCCTCGCTGCTGCATCGTAAGTCGGCCAAGCAGTGCAAGGCACGTTGGTACGAATGGCTTGATCCCAGCATTAAGAAAACCGAATGGTCTCGCGAGGAGGACGAGAAACTGCTGCATCTGGCCAAGCTGATGCCAACCCAATGGCGCACAATTGCCCCAATTATTGGACGCACGGCAGCACAGTGTCTCGAACGCTATGAGTATTTGCTGTAAGTATGAAACTCAATGTGATGCTGTTTCTCTTATAACCACACTTATACGCATTGGGGCTGACACAGTTTTAAGTTACAGTTTTAGAGTAACTGTTAAGCGCTAAGATTCTATTAACATAACGAATATTATGTGGATTTTCTCAGTGATCAAGCGCAGCGCAAGGAGGATGGCGAAGACGCCATGGATGATCCGCGCAAACTGAAGCCCGGTGAAATTGATCCTAATCCGGAGACAAAACCCGCTCGACCCGATCCCAAGGACATGGACGAAGACGAGCTGGAGATGCTGTCCGAGGCACGCGCTCGTCTCGCCAACACGCAGGGCAAGAAGGCTAAGCGCAAGGCTCGTGAGAAGCAGCTGGAGGAGGCACGTCGTCTAGCCACGCTTCAGAAGCGTCGTGAATTGCGTGCCGCAGGCATCGGCAGTGGAAATAGGAAGCGTATCAAGGGCATTGATTACAATGCGGAGATACCCTTCGAGAAACGCCCAGCTCTTGGTTTTTATGACACCGCCGAGGAGCATCTTCAGAAGCAGGATCCAGATTTTAACAAGATGCGCCAACAGGATCTGGATGGCGAGCTGCGCTCTGAGAAGGAGGAGCGCGAACGCAAACGCGATAAGCAAAAGCTGAAGCAGCGCAAGGAGAACGAGGTGCCATCGGCAATGCTACAGATCATGGAACCGGAACGTAAGCGTTCGAAGTTGGTGTTACCCACTCCACAAATCTCCGATATGGAGCTGCAACAGGTTGTCAAGCTCGGGCGGGCCAGTGAGATGGCCAAGGAGATCGCCGGCGAAAGTGGCATTGAGGAGACGGATGTACTGCTAGCCGACTATTCCATAACGGCACAAGTATCAGCCACGCCACGCACTCCGGCGCCCTACACAGATCGCATTATGCAGGAGGCGCAGAATATGATGGCCTTGACTCACACGGAGACACCGCTTAAGGGTGGTCTTAATACACCACTCCACGAATCGGACTTCTCTAGCGTGCTGCCCAAGGTGGCAGCCCTCGCTACGCCCAATACGGTGATTGCCACGCCCTTTCGAACACAGCGCGAAGGAGGCGCAGCAACTCCAGCAGGATTTCTAACGCCCGCTTCGGGTGCATTGGTGCCGGTGCCCAAGACTGGAGCTGCTGGATCCACCGCTACTCCGGTCTTTGTGCGTGATAAGCTCAACATCAATGCCGAGGAGACAATGGCCGTTACTGGGACACCAGCTCTATATAAGAACTTTCAGAAGCAATTGAAGGCAACGCTGCGTGAAGGATTGGCCACGTTGCCGACGCCACGCAACGATTACGAGATTGTCGTGCCGGAGCAAAACGATAGCGAGCCAATGGACACGAACACCGATCCTGCCATCGAAGATCAGGCAGATGTGGATGCACGCATCCTAGCCGAGCAGGAGGCACAGCGCAAGCGCGAGCTCTCGAAGCGCTCCCAGGTCATACAGCGTAACCTACCGCGTCCCACAGAGGTGAACACTAAGATCCTGCGACCGCAGTCCGAAAAACAAAACCTGACCGAGCTGCAGCAGGCCGAGGAGCTAATCAAGCACGAAATGATCACCATGCAGCGTATGTAAAACCAAGTCTAAATATTTGATCACATTAATATCTCACTTATCGTATTTTAGTTTATGACTCTGTAAAGGATCCGGTGCCTGGACAATCACAGCAAAAGCTCGAACAGTTGCACAACTATTTCAAGGCCAATCCGTATGAGGAGCTATCGCAGGATGATCTGGCCGATGCCAAGCAGATGCTGGCCGATGAAATGGAGGTAGTTAAGGAGCGAATGGCGCACGGCGAGCTGCCACTCGATGTTTATGCGCAGGTGTGGCAGGAGTGTCTCGGTCAGGTACTCTACTTGCCCTCACAACATCGCTATACTCGCGCCAATTTGGCCAGTAAAAAGGATCGCTTGGAGTCGGCGGAGAAGCGACTCGAACAGAATCGTCGTCACATGGCCAAGGAGGCGAAGCGTTGCAGCAAGATTGAAAAGAAACTTAAGATTCTGACCGGTGGTTATCAGGCACGTGCTCAGGTCCTAATCAAGCAGCTGCAGGACACATACCAACAGATCGAACAAAACTCCTTGTCACTCACAACGTTTCGGTTTCTGGGCGAACACGAGGGCGTTGCTGTGCCGCGACGTCTCGAGGCGCTGCAGACGGATGTGCGCCGTCAAATGGAGCGTGAAAAGGAGCTACAGCAAAAATATGCTCTTCTCGCCGAGCAACGTGATGCACTCTTCAACCAAATCGAACTAATCACCGGCGAGCGACCGACGCCAGAGCAGCTGCTTGGCATAGAACCAGAGACAGAGCAGGAAGAGATCCAAATGGAAGCTTAGTTACTATAAGTTAACAAACATTAGATATTTATATTGTTCCCCATGCGAAAAAAAAAACTTCAATACAAATAATTATTCAATCGAAATGTGTTTAGTGTCCATATTTTTGGTAGACCCACTCCTTGTTGTCCAGCGGACAGACATGTCGCGTCTTCAGCCAACGTGCAATGCAATGATAGTGAAATGCATGATTACATTCACCCCATGCCACAGTGCACTCATCCTTGTTGGCATTCGGATCTGCTTGACACTCGATGCATAAATGCATTATGTGATTGCGACAGATGGCACAATTGTCAACGGCGACATCCCAGGCCCAATTCGCATGCGCCACCCACTTTTTGACAACGAAACGATCGATTTTCTTTTGACCACTGCTACATGATGCAACATTGTCCTCATCGTACTCCTCGGGATCGTGAAAGTCCTCGGTCTCCTCCACCTCCATTTCATCGAGAGATAGATTTTTCTTCGTATTCTTATCCATTTTAATAATTATTTTTTCTCTAAATGTGTTGAACGTAAAATTTTGTAATGACAAAGATTTCAAAACTAATTATGCAAGTTCTTTAAATCAATTTTTGCTTTCTAATATTTATTTAGTTTTTCTTTTTTTTGTAGCATAAATACATATATATATATTTTTTTTGTATACGAATTAAATTTGGTGCTAAAATACTAACAGTTTTTACTTCTCATTTCTTTTTTGTTTATTGTTATTTATATTCTCTGTAATTTTCCTTCTTTTTTTGTTTTTGGAGTAAATAAATATGCAATTTATTATTTAAGCTTTTCTTTTGTATACTTTGAATTAGGTAGTTTTGTTCTCTTTGTGTTTGTTGTGTTTTTTTTTTTTTTTGTAAAATTTAGAATTGTTTTCTTAGAGTTTTTCAGCAGCACTTGCGTGGATTATTGCCCATAATATGCGATATACAGAGTTGATTATACAATACGAATAATAATACATACATACATACACACGCTTTAGACACAATAATTATAATGATAAGATTAAACGTAATGATAGCATAGATACTTAAACGGTATGCATGTATGTATATCTACGGGAGTACTAACAATAAGATCGATTCCATAAGAATTTATATCATTTATTATATATAATATGTGTATATGTATATGGTAAAGATTGAGAAGAACCATAAGCGCCATGCTTGACGGGATATATATAATTGGAGGAAGATTTGTGTATTTAGATTGTCCACTAGTAGAACTTGAAGAAGGAGGGATCCTAATCGTCATCATCATTGATGGCCGCACTGCTGCGCGAGATCTTCATATAAGCAGCACAAATGCATTCGCACACGAAGCGATATTGACTCTGGAAAATAACGATCACACATACAATGATTAAATCTTGTAAATGGTTTTTGCTGAAGTTTACTTACCACATTCTGGACCATGCAAGCGCGCTGATCACGCATGGTGCGCACAATGTCCAGTGGATAGACGGGTTCACGCGCCTCCATTAGCGCCAGAGCCGTATCCATCAGGATGAGCACACCAGTGCGTCCAATGCCCGCTGAGCAGTGCACAATAACCGGCGGATTGGCGGCGCTAATGCATCTGCAGAAATGAATTTAGTTTTGTCTTAATATATGGTGTATAATATAACTTACTGATGCACACTGGTGGACACTGGTGTTTCATCCTCTGGCGTTGCTCCATTGCTGGCTGCGCATTTTCGTTCGCTCATCAGACCGCCACTGTCATCGGCATCGGCGTCGAGCAGACGCACCTGTTTCAGACTCTCCTCAATCTCCTGGAGCAGCGTTCGATTGCGTGCGGCGCGCACACGTTCCGTGAACTCCAGAAACAGATTGGGATCGGAGGGCACACAGTGATCCGGCCAGGCAAGATACTGCATGTGATGAATGTGCCGCTGCTCATGCTTATCCCGCAGCACAAACTCCCGAAAAACAAAGCTGCCCGTCTCATCCGGTTTTTCGCTTAGACAACGAACCGAGAAGCCATCGCCCAGCTGTAGCTCATCCCCGGTTACCGGCCAGTATTGATGACACTTCTGTCGACCCGCTTCCATTACTGTGGTAAGCATGACAAGCAGATGGCTACTCTCCTGCTGCACCATGCGCCAAAAATCTGTTGTGGTGCTGGCCAGCGGTCCCTGGGTGGCTATATAGCGATTCACCACACCGCCAGGTATCTCCATATTCACATAGTTGGCATTGATATAATCACCAGTCAAGGAGTTGACTAGCGAAACGCGAGTGCAGTCATCTGTAAGAAAACATTGATCAAAAGGGGGTTTATAATGTAGTTTTAATATATTTTCTTACAGGGCGATATGTCGCGATAACGATTCTTGGGCGCATTGGCTGGCTTGCGTGCCTCCGTGATGGCCAAATCCGGATGCTTACGGTACATCAGCTCGTACTGGGCGAGCAGAGCGCCCGAGGCAAGTCCATCGCTGAGCAACAATAGGCTTTGGGTGAAGAGCGCATCGCCATCGAGCAGATTCGAGTGCGAACCAATCTCATCGCTCTCGGGCACATACTGATACAGTGGCTCCTCCTCGAGGAGCAGTGGTGCCGAGCGCTTGGGACGCACTGTGAGCAAGAGCTCACCACTAGCCTGATGCCGGCATTCACGTATCATGGCCACCACCTGCTCGTGTCGCAATCCATGCACATCCCGGCCATTGATCATGAGCACCTCGTCACCCTCGCAGACGCGCGGCGTGCAACGATCGGCGGGCGTGTGCGGCACCACCTTGGAGACCTGTACGGGTAGACTCAAATCGACGCCACCTTTAACATTGAAGCCATATCGACCCTGTTCGTCTGACAGTAATCGCATGGTTATCAAATCACTGCCACTATCCGGCTGACCCACTGCATCCGCTATCGTTGTGGGCAACAGAAGAGGACTATCCTGCCTGGAGCTATAGGCAGGCGGCATTGGTGATGGTGTTCCCGATTCAAAGCGTCGTGTGCACTGCTCAATGAAACCAACATCGCTGGAGAAAGACGAGATTTTAGAGGTAAGTACAAATGGAAGAGGATCTACTTCGAGCTTAACTTACAGTTGAATATCGTACTCATCGCTGTGCTGTTCCCAGGCCTTGCGTGGCATGGCCTCGGCCTGCTTGGACGTCACCTTGGACGTGTCATGTGGACGGCTTGTTTTCGTTATGGTCAGTATGGTCGATGCGGACGGTTTGCCGTTGTGCGAATTGTTGCTATCGGAGCCACTAGTACCATTGCCATTGATCAGCTGCAGTGGAGTGCCACCATCACCAGAGCTACCACCAGCACCGGCTCCATCCGCAAGCAAACGCTTGCTGGGCGAACGCACAAAGACCTTGTGAATGCGACCACGCTGCTTGGACTCTTGCACAGCCTGGAGTTCCGTGCGGCCCGAATAGTAGAACTTGCTGCCCAAGCTGATGTTTAGGAAGCGCGACAAGCGATGCGGTCGCTTCAGTCGGAAGAAGCTGTGATGCTCCACGCACGATTTCCACAAGGCCTTCGCATGCTTGTGACTGGTCATGCCAAAGCCGAGCAGTGTATCATAACTCTCGCTCGGCTCACGGCGCAGCTGTATGAAGAAATCCTTGCGCTTGAACGACACCTTCACCATTTTACTCCACGAGAAGGTATTGATGCGCAAGGCATGCTGAAAGACCAGCAGTCCAACTGCTGAGACGCCCAGCTGCAGCTCCTTGCCATTGGAATCGGTTGCCTTATGCAAATCGATGCCATACAGTTCCAAACGTTTGCCATGCTCCAGATAATTGTATTCCGCATCCGCTGGCAGCTGACCACGATGCAGCTTGTGCAGTTCACAGATCTTGCGCTCTGCCTCTGGAGTCTGCTCCGCCAGCAGCTGCATGCCACTCAAATAGCCTGTCTGATGTTCAGCGGCATTAAAGTCGCCCAACTCAGCTGCGATATGAGAAAAGATTAGTTTCGGTTGGGTTTTAAAATGAAAGGCTTCACTTACATTGCACCGTATAGCTGGCAAGCAGGCACTGGGTATTGCTCGAGCAGGACAATTGTCCTAGCAATATATTACGCTTAATCTGCAGATAGAACTGATAGCGTGTAAACTCCTCTTGCAGCCGACTGGGATCGCTTACATAGAACTGCAAAGTGTATAAAGTATGAATATGTATTAAACAAATCATGATCATCATCAGCAGTTAAACAAAACTCACCTTAACTTGAAACTCTAATAATGGAACGGCATCGTTGTCTAGCGAGACGCTGCTGCATTGCTTCTTAAATTGCTTCTGGGCATCAACCCATCTCTGCAAAGCGAAATGAAAGGTAATTTTATTAGTAATCAAATTATTCATTTGTATTTTATTTCTAAACTTACCACAACATCACCGGGCTTCTGTGGAAATAGTAGGCCAAAGTAATCCCTTTCGGATAGCTCGAGATATTGAAAGACCTGATCCAATAGCTCAGAGCCTTTCGCACGTTTCTGTAAAAAGGAAATTGAATGGGAAATATTATTAAAGGGAAATTAAGAGCAGGAGATTTTAGAGAACTACTAAGTAACAATTGATATAATATGATTTCTTAAGACTAAGAGTTTATTTGAATATGTATATAGATAGTTATAGATTTTATAAATAGCATTCCTTCTGTAACTTGGACTTCAAAGATAATTTTATGAAAAAGTGTTATGATTTTTGGCTTTCCTAGTTTCTTTTCACTCTTTTCTAAGATTCCTTCATATTCGGTTAAATTATTTTTGTATTTTTTGGTATTTCTTCTCATTAAAGAGCTATTGAATTCTCATGATTTCTCTTGATTTTCGTGTAGATCGGTTTAAAACATGATTCTATGATTCTTTTCTCTTAAGTTTCTTTTAACTCTCTTCTAAGATTCCTTTTTATTCGATCCAACCCTTTTTTTATGTATTTCTTGCCTTTCCCATTCACTGAACAAGAAAAAACTTCGCTCTACAAGAAATTTCACCATTTTTTTTTTCTACTTTTATGACAGTCAAAAAGACGGTAATTTGCTTGCAATTTAGTTTAATCATCATTTATCATATCTATAATTTTTCATCTTGAAGTTGGAGAAACGAAAAGCGAGTCGCGTTTTGTAATTAAGAAAATGAAACAAAAACAAAAACACATACAAATAATATAAATAAGTGCGTGTCTGTCGATCTGTCTGTTCGTCTGATTATTGTCGATCGCCGACTTTCGAATGAAAGTGAGATTCAGATTGAAGATGCATCTTTTAAAATATTCAAGTGCACATTGAAGAGAAGTGAGAAAAGGCGGAGTAAATTAAAAATTGCTAATATATATATATATATATATGTATGTGTATAAATTATAGGTAACGCACGAAAAAGCGACTTTCTTTATGTTTAATATTTTTTTTTTGCAATTATAATTATAATTATGCGAGCAAGTTTGGAAAGCAGCTGAAATTGGTTGTTGGGTGGGTGGAAGGTAGGGTAGAGAGGGTGGGTTGGGGTCGATGGTCCTTACCTCGATCCGAAAGGTGTGGGTGATGTCATCTAGGAAGAGTACGGTGACGCATTGCTGCCGCTGTTGTTGTTGCTTCTTGTCGCGCGCCAGTTCAGTGGATCCGCCGCGTTGTCGATAGTTTTTGCTCAGGTTGCTCAAACGAAAGCGTTCAAACATGGCTCATCATCAGCTCCATACCGAACTCTCCACTTTAATTAATTGCTATAAATATTGGTGTGTGTGTGTATATGTTTGTGTGTGTGTTGCTCCTGTTGCAAGAAGGCGCACTTTTTGTGTGGCTGGCAGTTCTGATTGTTTATTCGATAATAATACACAACGACGAGAAAGTTAAATAATGGCAAGACTTTGACTTCGTTTTTGGACGTGTTCTTGTTTTGTTGTTGCACGTTATGGCTAAGACTTTGGATGGATTATTCCACTTGAGCTATTAATATGACGGCTTCCTCCTTCTTGCTGCAATAAAAGAGAGTAAGAAAAGGTTAGAACATTAGAAAGAGTGCATAAAGATTTTAGGTTAATTTATTGAAAAGATCTTCTCGTAAATCTTTAGTTAGTAAGTTTCCTTTACAACTTATTATTATTATGCGGTTCTTCAAGTTGTACTGAGGTCTTTCACACCCCTTTTTGGAGTCTTTGTGTTTCGTCATTGTTTACTTTGTTAAGTTTAGTTCACATGACAAATGCTGTTTGGCCCAAAAGACCTTCTCTAGCTAACACTTTGGGTCTTCGACCACAATCGACGCATATTTTCACGCACCAGCAAACGCACACACACACACACAAACACATACACAATGACAAGTGTAGAAGTATGACTAACATCAAAGTCTTCGTCTTTGCTTTTCACTTCCTTTCTTTGTATGAAATGTTGTCAAACACATATATGTGTGAATGTCTTACTGTATGTATGAGATAAGGTTTGTGTGTGTGTTTGTGTTTATTATCGATATGAAGATTGATGCGTCGTGTAATTGGCTTATAAGCTTTTTAAAACTTATATAGTATGTACGAACACTAGTTATTAAGTATCGAAAAATAGTTCAAACTTTTTCACCTCTTTTCTTTCTTATGTTTAGAATTTAACTTGTCATCTTTTGGCTTTTCTTTTAACTCAAACCCATAAGTAACAAAGAAATCTATATTTTTTAAAGTATAAAAAGATTTCTTTTGTGGTTTTTCATATGCCTTTAACCACTGTGCAACTAGTAGAAGCTTTGTGTTGGCTTTCTTTCAGCTTTTATTGTTCTTAGAACTAAACAAGTGTAAATGCATTAACTAACACACACACACATACACAATCTAACACTAACACACATCGATATTCACATATTTGCCATTTGTTATAAAGCAAAAAAATATATAAATTTTGTGGGCACTTTTCGTACATGTGACAGCAGATAAAGATATTTTTGTGTGTTTTTCTATATTCTCTACTCGATGTTCTATATTAATACACAATTTCCGGCTAGCAGCGCCTCAAGTACAAAACAAGTCGCCAAAGTGGGGCGAAAAACAAAAAAAAAACAACGTCAAGTACACAACAAAAACAAAAACAACACAAAATTGGTGCGCAATATTATTTATAATACCAAAAGCGCGAACCGTTCGGATAACATTCGATTACAATTATGAAAACAAAAGAAACCTTGTCAAAGGCAAAGCACAAAAGTATGGGAAAAAGTATTATTACGTATATTGAAAATAAGTTGATAAAAGATTGAACGCGAGATTTCGCTTTCTTCAAGAAAGAAAATATTCTGTCTTTGTGAAGAAACGATATGATCTTTTAATCACGATCTTCATCTAAGCTTAGTTCTATCTTTTCGTTGTAAGCTCTGGCAGAAGAATAAGAATAATGTTATAGAAAGATTATCTAATGAATGATCTTTTGTCTATCTATTTAGTTAACTTAAGTTAACATATCTCTAAAAATGATGAAGGTTTTTCATACTACAGTAAATAGTGTAAAATCAAATAAAAGTTCAAAATTTAAATGTTTTCTTATAAATATATCTATATTAAGATACCCTCAATCAATATTGCTTAAATGATCTTTTAATCTTAGATATATTTATTCTTCTATTGTGGATTTTTTAACATTTAACAAATGATCGATCTTTTGTCTTTCTGTTTAGTAAACCTAAGTTAAGATACCTTTCGTGTATAAAAAAAAAAAATATTTTCAGATAACAATATAATGTATAAGAAAAAAAACTTCTAAATTTAAATGCTAAACTTATAAGATACCCCCAATCAATATTGCTTATATGATCTTTTAATCTTAGATATATATCTTTTTCAGCATTTAACATATGATCGATCTTTTGTCTTTCTGTTTAGTTAATTTAAGTTCAAATATGATTCGGGAATTAGAAAGATAAATTCTCAACTTAAATGCTTTACTTATGAATATAGAAATATCCAGATACCCTGAATCAACATCCGTTTCCTGATCAAACTAGATAATACACGTTTTACCTTATGCAAACAATTTGTATTACAAGCCAAGCCAGTTTAAGCCAATTTGTAGCGACAACATGCTGTTTTTTTTTTTGCTGGGTTAAGCTGCTTACAGATTGATTGACTGACGGACGGGGCGGGGGTTGGGGAAAGGGGATATGCTTTGTAGGGTTACCTTTTAATTACGTTACGTTATCAGCTAACAAATGTGCAAATTTATTAAACACACACATACACATACATATACATATACTATGTTAATGAATCGATAATGTGTTGTAGATTAGAAATCAACAGGCGAAAGAAGAGAAATGAAATAGCAAAAAAAAAAATGAGGTTGCGTCATTTTTTTTTGTAACGCCCACGAGGTCGCCAACAAGCAATCCGCCCCATTTCAGGGAAACAACATTGGACCTAGTTGGTTGTTGTTGCCTGTTTTGTTGTCTTTTGGCCATATATGAACAGAACTGAACTAAACTAAACTAAACTGAATTGAATTGAACGGGAAGCCTTATAGAAACAACTTAACTCGACGGCATGTTGTGGTTGCTACACAGCAAGAAAAACACTACTACTACAAATAACAAGGTTTTAGTCCCGACTATAAGATACCTTGAATCTAATACTTAAACACTATAATATGTGCAATAAGAATAATTAAATATCTTTTAAAAGTTTCCATCTCATCGAATATAATTTTGTTCAGTGTTGTTTACCTTCTTTATACGGTCAATGGAAGTCAATCGGGTTGCAGAATGAAAGTAGATAGAAAGGAGGGGGGGGGGGGGGAAGGGGGTTATATATGACAACAGCAACAACATTTTGTTATTGTATTTTATTACGTATTTGTTTGCATGACTTTTTTACATTAATTGAAAACGAAATGCAACAACAACAATAACAAAAAGTTCTGGCTGAGCAATTTGTATTGTTTAAAGTGCATAAACAAAAGCAAATCGGATAAAAAATCTACATATATATACATGAGTATATATATATGTTCCTATTGCCCTGTGCTTTAGTTCGTTGACCGACTTTTAGACCGCAACACCCCAAGCCACCCACACCCCTTCCCTTCCTACCAACCAGTTAACTTTACATCCAAAAGGGAATCTCACATTGCAAGATTTGTTTATTATGATTACGTTTTGTATGTATGTGTGTGTGTGTGTTTGTAGATTTTAATTTACTTTTGTTAATTTTGAGCAGTTGAACAAAAAACTGGAAAAAGCTGCTGCTGCTTGCAACTGCTTCCGTTGTGTTGTAACAGTGGTGCAAAAGTTATTTTTTTTTGCATAACAACTTTAAATAACTAATGAAAAAAAGTTATTCATATTCATTAAGCACTTAATTTTATTTAATTCTTATCTTTTCTTAAACATTTTCGATTTGAATTGTGCAACAGCTTTTGAACCACTGTGCAAGTTGTGCCTTTTGCTCTTTGTTCGCGTGACCCGCTTAAGCACCAAACTTTTTGGGGAAATGGCAACGCAAGCAAAACCAATTTGCTAAGATGGAAGGTGAAAGCGCGGGGTAAGGGGAAGGGGAAGCGGAAGTAGTAAAGTAACGAATGCAAAACCAGTTTAGTTACTCTCAGCTGCTGCTTCAGCTGCTGCTGCTTCTGCTGCTGGTCAAGTCACGTAGAAGATAAAAGAAGCAAAGAGTCAGCGCAGATGATTCAACCCGATAAACTTTTGCTTCAAAAACTCTGCTTCCAGAGGTCAAATTGCAAAAGACTCGGAAACAGAAACAGAAGCCGCAATGAACGAAGCTTTTTGTACTCAACGAAAGAAAGAGGAAGAGAGAGGGAGAACGAACTGGGAAAGTGCGTAATTGAAACCGTCAAGAAACGTTGAACCTGTCAAGTAAAATCGCGAAGAGTTAGGCAACAAGAAATTTGAAACGGCAACAAACAACAACAACAACACACTACATTAAGCAAATGAGGTGACAGGTAGAAAGTAGGGTTTGGGGGGGGAGGTGTGCTTTTAAAGAGAGGGGTTTCGAATGAGGTTCTCCTGGCTGTCACTCAACTTCAATTAGGACACATCAGTCAAATCCATTGTTATGCTCTTTCTTTTGTGTTTTTAGGGTATGACGAATATCTCATCAAAGCAGATAGCTTAACAAAATTTAATGTGTAGAAAAATTTTTGATATTTTTCTTTTTTTTCATATCACAATTTTTATGTTTTCTGTTTAACTAACTGACGAAAGATGTATATATATATATATAGAGCAGTGGTCGGGGAACCGGGGTAAAATGGGGTAAAAATTAATTTTTCGGGGTTAAAAATGAACTTTGTGAGTAAAAAGTATATATTTTCAATTGGCTATATATATTATAAATCTTCTTTTTTTTATTCTAAGAAGAAATTCTAAAGAATTTTGTTCATGCTCCCTCTCTCTCTTTCTATCTTTCTTTCTCTCTCTCTCCCTTTCTCTCTCTCTCTCTTTGTCTCTCTCTTTCTATCTTTCTTTCTCTCTCTCTCTCTTTCTATCTTTCTTTCTCTCTCTCTCTCTTTCTATCTTTCTTTCTCTCTCTCTCCCTTTCTCTCTCTCTTTTTCTGTCTCTCTCTTTCTCTCTCTCTCTCTCTTTCTCTCTCTCTCTCTTTCTCTCTCTTTCTTTCTCTCTCTCTCCAAAATCAATGAGAGGGAGAGAGAGAGGGACGAAAGATAACTATGAGGAAGCTCCAAAACAGTCACACTCACACACAAAGTCATTTCACACTTAACTAATAAGATCAAATTCCCTCATGACTTACTTGAATTTTTGAGAATCGCAGAGAAGGGCGATTTTTCATGTATTTAGTAAAATTATTATTTTTTGTGGATATTTTTATTGTTTCAACCCATCCACACACACACCAAACACACTCACACACACACATACGTACACACACATAGGTACACACATTATAGACAAACTAACAAATGTAACAATAAATAAAGTGTATTGCTCATTTGAACAGTTTTCTTTTGATTACTGTGTTGATATAAATTTTATATTATAGAGTATTTATTATTCGATAGCCCGCATTTTACGAAATTTTATACTTTTGCTGCTGGCATTTATTTTTCGTATTATTTTTGGCGCTGCCTGGCAACCCTTGTCACACTCCCTTCACAACAACAACTGCAGCAACAAAAGCTCTCAGCTATATAACCCCACCTGAAGGCTTTTAAATTGATAAACACTAATAGGGGGGTTGGGCGGGGGTCAAGTGAATTTGCCGTGTCAGAGAGTCATCAATAATCAACTTGTATGTGGTTGTTGTTGTTTGGTTGTTGTTGCATTTGCATTTGTTTGGTTTTATGCATACGTGCTCAAAACCGTTATGCTTCAGGGTTGCCATGTGGCAATAGGGATGTGGGGTGAGGCGGAGGAGGGTAAGGTATATTGGAATGGTCGCCGTCGCTTATCGCTGTTTGCCTTTTAATTTTTATTGCTTCTGAGCGGCGCACGCAACCCCGCAACCCGCA
This sequence comes from Scaptomyza tumidula, assembly GCA_035044465.1. Taxonomy (NCBI): domain Eukaryota; kingdom Metazoa; phylum Arthropoda; class Insecta; order Diptera; family Drosophilidae; genus Scaptomyza; species Scaptomyza tumidula. Next base: position 7,376,740 of record JAWNNW010000442.1, on the reverse strand, counting down.
CCCCGCAGCAAAACGCAAGAGAAGATTCTCTTATGCTATTTTTGTGCTCATATTTCACATATGCAACAACAACAACAACAACAACAAAACATAGGAGAGACACAACACAACACAGTTAGCCCCCAGACCCAAAGACCCAAGCAGCCCCGGGCTGAACGCACACACACACACACACAAGTGTACTGGTTGTTTACGCTTCGCTTCTTGCGATATTCTTAATGCTCAGTGCTCTTGCTTTCACCGTTAAATGCCTGGGGACAGAGACATACACAATTTGTCTACTAAACTGTTTTTGCTTTTCCCCCACACCGCTGCGCTCTACACAGCGGCGGATTAAAGGCAACTAAACTGCCCTGGTTCGAAACTATGCTAAGTCCAATGCGCAGAGAGAGAGAGAGGTTGGCGAGTGTGTGGGAGAGAGAGATATAGTTTGACAACAAGAATGAAACTAGTTTAATTAATTAAACGATTTGTAAACACAATACCATGATTAATTGCACACGAAGAAGTAGTACACAAAAATATTTATATATATATGTATGTATGTATGCGCGTATAACTGCAAGCAGTTCTGTTTCTTCAGTTGCTTTGCTTGCCGCAGATTAATGTTGGATGCGCTCATGTGTGTGTGTGTGTGTGTGTGTGTAAGTACATTCTCTCACTCTCTTCCAGACTTTTGATTTTTCAAGCAAATCAGACAAGGCGCGACTGCGACACGACGTTTCGTTGAGTAGGCGGCATCTTGAGCTGTTCATGCTTGTGTGTGTAAGAGAGCGAACATAATAATCAAAGGGCAACGTTGATTTTGCCTGCGGCTGTAGATAAGCCTACACACACACACACATACACAGTGGAGCACAGGAACTCAGAAAAAGAGTTAAATGAACCGCTTTTGACAGGAACTTTAGCGCTCACCTTATTTTGCTTTCAGGCACGTTTATTGTATGTGTACTTTTTCGTACACAACAAATTCAGCTTGAAACAAAATCACATTTAATTGTATGGCTCCTTCGAAACTAAACAAATGTATAAACGAACGCACGCTCCCATACATTCACAAACACACGCACGCACGCACACAGCCGCGAGTTAAAAGGAAAACAATAAAACAACAAAAAAAATTATAAGGAACGTCAGATCTGCGAAGCCGCGATTGAAATAAAGTAGTGAAACTTTAATTGTTGCTATACGTAAAACGTTTTTACATGTGAAAGTTGTAACGAAACCGCAAGTAATTCGAGTTTTCGATAATGAACAAAATGAACGAACTAAAACAGAATTTAACTTTTTTCCGAAACCGAACAAACCAAGGCGAGCAGCGACGAACTAGTGATGCTTAAAGTTTCGATTGTGTACACTTTTGGCTTAACGATACATCGATAAGAGTAACAATCCACGATATTTCTTGTGAATACTGCAAATGCAACACTGGGTCACAGTCGATAGTTTGTTTACTGACTAATGCTCGATGCTATGATACATACAAAGTAGGCGGCATAAAAATGATTTAAATCATAAAAAATCATTCAATTGAAATCGTTGAACAAGCAATTGTTAGAATAATTTTGAAAAATGTCCAGTCGTGAAGGTGGCAAGAAAAAGCCGCTTAAAGCACCAAAAAAGGAATCGAAAGCGATGGACGAACAAGATGTGGCGCACAAGCAAAAGCAAAAGGAGCAGCAAAAGGCTTTGGATGCTGCCAAGCAGAAGGCAACTCAAAAGGGGGGTAAAAAGGGAAAATAAAAAACAATTCCCCAGCTGTCACACACACACACACTCACACACACACTTAACACGGTTATAACTGTTTTTGCTGTCTTGTCTTGTGCTGCAATAAATTGAGAGAGAGAGAGAGAGAGAAAGAGAGTTGAATGATGATTAATTGCCTTCGCTCAATGTGGGGTCAGTTTGGTCAGCCAATCAGTGGCGCTTAAAAAGCCATCATAAAAATGTGACATTCATGTTATGGTTGGGATATTGACTAAAAAAAAACCCTAACCGGACCCGGACAAGGGAATTGGGCGCAACAAATGCGGCAAATTGGAATTTTATGCGTTTTTTATGTTAATCAAAAATGCCTAATGGACATTTGTGCCTGATGTGCGGCTGTCAAAATGTGCGACATGTGTGTGTTCAGTGTATTAAATTAATCAAACGATGAGCAGATTTAAGTTGACAGTAGTTGAAAAGTTAGGTTATGTTCGGCAGATTTGGGAAATCCAACTAAAATTATATAGGTAAATTATTTTTGTTTATCATCATATTTAATATTTAAGCCTTTTTATGGAAAACGTATTTGAATTGATTTATACAAAATTTAAATTACACTTTATATCTAAAAATTGGATAGACTTGTTTAAATATATATATATATATATATTGTACATATAGAATTTTTCTTTTTTTTTCATTACATAACACAAAAATTCATAAGCAAATCTCTTAGAGGTATTTTTTATAGGTAAAAACTAAGAACAAAAAATTAAGAATGTTTTATTTTAATGCGTAATTTTAATCTAGAGAAGGAAGCATTTGATATGTTGTAAAAATTTTATATATATATATATATGTTAGTTACTAATAATATATATGTATTATACTCTATATGCTGAAGTTATTGAGTAATTTCTAAGAATGTACAATTAATTTAAATAATTAATAACAATTAGATTTATAATTATTAAAATAAGCATTTCTTTTGATTTTCATTACGAGTGCTTTATGTTAATTATTAAATGCTATTAATTTTTTTTTTAGTGTTAATTTAATATTATAAATAATTTTTATATTTTTGTTGTTGGCACACTATCCAAGTCTTATGCAAAAGTTTTTAAGTATAAATTTTTTTATTTATTTATTAAATTTAATTAGTTAATTGCATATATGCCGAGTATTTTTTAAATTTAATTTCAATGGGTTTTGTGTTGAGTTCGCATTTTTGATTTTTTCAATATTATAATTTACAAGCTTACAAATTATTTAACAACATTGAATGTTTTAACATTTTATTTTTTTGCATATTAAGCCAAATATATTGTGTGATAAAAATTACTATAAAAAACAAAAATTAATTAGTAATTTTCTTGTGGAACTATTTTTAAAATGTTTTCTTTTCTTTTTTTGCATTGTTTTTGTATGTACATAATTTTGCGGACAATAAAGTTAGCGGTTGATGGTTTCTTAGGATTCGGCCTTAGATTCAGCCAGATTCGTATAATTATTTCTTGGTTGTAGGATTTTTTTTTATTAAATTTGCCCGTCACTTTAATTCTTTCTGTACAATGTGTAAGGGGAGATTAGTCACTCACATAACTGCTGTGTCTTTTAGTGGGACACTCTTGTGTAGACTTTATCACACCGTGTAGACTTTCTCTTACAGCGCCGCTCTCTTGGCTTAATGGCCGCCTCTTTGTATATTCACTCACATAACTGCTGTGTCTTTTAGTGGGACACTCTTGTGTAGACTTTATCACACCGTGTAGACTTTCTCTTCGAGCGCCGCTCTCTTGGCTTAATGGCCGCCTCTTTGTGTATTCACTCACATAACTGCTGTGTCTTTTAGTGGGACACTCTTGTGTAGACTTTATCACACCGTGTAGACTTTGTCTTAGAGCGCCGCTCTCTTGGCTTAATGGCCGCCTTTGTGTGCATTGAAAAACATTCTCGCCACTTTACCCAAAGCACCAACAAAATCCCAACGATCACGCTGCTGCACCCGCTCCTCCTGTTGCTCCCTCTCTCTCTCCCTCTGCCTCTCCCTCGCCCTGCTAGTGCTATGCTGGCAATCGGGTAGAACCGCCTGATCATCCCTAACCTAGGAGGCTGTCGGATACCAGGCACTCGCCGGGCTACCCTTATGATACAAATGGAAGCTGGAATGGGGCGTAAAGTATTGCGGCTGATCCATGTTGTTGTAGGTGACGCCACCCTCAGTGGTTGTTGTTGCCGCATGCGGATGCATTGCAGCCGAATAGGCTTGCGGCTTCAGGGGCAACGAGGTCGCTCCACTGGAACCATCCACCGGTGTGGCATATTGTCCACGCAAAGGATCAGCATAATCATAGCCAACATTGCTGCTGACCAGGAGACCCGGAGGAGCTGCAACCGTGCTGGGCACCTTGGCGGAGTTGTTGCTGTCGCGGGGCGAGACGGAACTGGGCGGCGTCATGGCATTGTGATAGTCAATGGAGCTGTGATAGCCACCATAGGTGGACACCAGATTCGTAAAGGCATCCGCCGAGTTGCCAACCTTTTGGCTGCCCGGATGCGAGACGGAGGCAGCCGCTGCAGCCGAGTGGAGCTGTAGATATTGATTCTCATAGGAGGATTCGCTGCCGGGCGGCGTGGGCAGTGGTCCACCCTGCTGATCCGAGTAGAAGGCGACACCAGTTGGCGTCTGACGCGCCGTTGCACGGATCACGCTCTCCCTGTTCGCATAGAGCTGGCGGAGGAGGGCTGTTGCCGGCATGGGAGCTGGCTGTTGATAGGGTGTTCCAATCCATTGGATTGTGCTGCTCTTCTCGTTCGGATCATGATGCAGTTGTTGTTGTTGTTGCTGCTGCTGCTGTTGTTGTTGTTGATGTTGTTGTTGTTGTTTCATTAGGGCATCTGTGCTGAAATCTGTGCTGGTCTGGTTGTTGTGAGTGGGTGAAGGTAGATGCTTGGACATCGCATGCTCCAGATCCTTGACAGCGGAATCAGCAACAGTTGTCGCCTGCTGCTGATCCTCCACGATGGATGGCAGACGACTCCTTGGCTGCTGTGAGGATTCTCGTTCCAATGCTGGTAGTTTACTCAAAGGTTGTTGTTGCTGTTCCGCCTCTCGCTCCCGTTCCCGATGCTCCCTTTGCTGTTCGGCCTGCTCCTCTGCCTGCTGTGCTGCTTTGCTCTTACGCTTCCGCTTCGTTGTTGTTGTTGTTGTTGTGGAGCTACTAGAGGGTGCGGGTGTGGTTGCGACAGGTGTCGCTGCCACCGGTACGGGCAACACCCCATCGACCTCAACACCCAACGGCGTCGGACTATCCTTGATTAGAGCCAAGTTGCTTAGACTGCTGCCATGTGTGGCTGCTGCATTGCGTCCCCGTCCCCTCGGGTTGTGTCCATCTGCATCGGTTTTGGGCGAACTGAGACCCAGTTTCATATCTGTATTCAGATGGGGATTACCCTCGCCGGGTGCATCTCCGCCGGGTGAACCACTGCTCTTGTCATTGCCCAAACCCTCCTCATGCTTAATGCTATCCACACTGGGCTCCAGTTGGCAGCAGTCCAGTATAAGGTTCTCATTCTCACGATTGCTGAACGAACGAAAGAAGGTAGGGTTAGGGGGGTTTCAATAGGTCAGGTTAGGACCGGACGTACCTTATAACATAGTTGACACATATAATATTTTGTTCATCTGCGTTCTTGGTGCTGCAGACGACGGTAGCGCAGGTTTGTAGCCAAGTGTAGCCTCCACTTTTGTTCATCAGTCGATAATAGCCAGTCAAAACTTGTCCTTTCTCAATCACTAAGGAAGTAATCAATGATAAGTAACGAACGATTAGGACTAACTCACTGTTTAACTTACGATCTGAGTGACTTTTGCGCAGGCGATTCGCATCCTCGGCATGGCACAGTGAATACAGGCTCTTGTTGACCAGATCCTCCGGCGAATAGTCCAACAAATCAGAGACCCTACCGCCCAAAAAACATTTCCATTAACCCTTAGCTACCAAGTTCATGATAGGGTTAAGTTCTTCACTTACCTGGGTTCACAGTGCGCCACAGTTAGATCAAAGTTAACCCTTGTAACAAACATATCACACTCCAAGCGTATCTCATGCACCGAAGGTGGCGGTAGTGCTATGGCCAGAGCTACCATGCCAAGCAAAGGAGGCTGCGATTTGCGTGTGTGCGAGAAGGTGTACTGCGGCCGAAGCTTACAAAGCAGCAGCACTACCTGAAAGACAAGAAGGTTCTTGGTTAGAACGCGATCAAAAACAGCAACAACAACAAACACCTTAAGGACCTAAGAATAAAAAAAAAAGTATAATAAGAAGAAGAAGAGTAAACAGCTTTTGCCATTTTACACGAACACACACAGAGAATCCTTGCTAAACACATGAGAGCGTTGCGAAAGCTCACCAATACATATGCAAAATGACAAAAGCTCAATGTACGAAGTGATGAACCTTTTTATATATATATATTCGATATTCGATATTCGATACTGATCAATCTAAAATCAGTTTTATCATAACGTAACTTGTGGCCAAAAAAAAGAAAAGAAATATGAAAACGTAGCAAAAAAAAACTGATTGAAAGAATTTGGTAAGAGAATTTGGTAGTTTTGTAATTTTCTTTTGACTGATTTTAATTGATACGTACCGAATAGTTTGAGGCCGGATTCTTAACATTTTTACCATTGTTTGTATTGTTATTGTTACCGTTGCAATTGGTCGTTGCATCGCCGGCCTGTAGATAAGCAGTGGATATTGGGATATGGTAATACGTATACAAATAATGCACACACACACACACACACACATACACTATTCTATGCTAGGTTAGTCTACATGCCACGCCTACGCCTTCCCCATTCAAGAGACGGACAACAACAAACTCTACAAATTTTGGTTAGCAGAGAACTACGAAACAGAAAAAAAACCATTCAAAAAACAAAACAAAATCAAAACAAAAAAAGGATTCTACAGAAACGTCGCAATATACACTACACTACATGGCACCGTTTTACAAGGTCTAGTGTACTTGGTATAGAATTTTTTTAAGTGTATGTTTCGAAACTTACCCGATAGCCGGAGGATTTGAAGTGACAGCCACGTTTGGTTAGCGTCGATTTCATTCGTATACAAAAACTTCGATCGTAGCCTTTATAACCACTCGTCGAAGCTTGCGTCATCGAGGCGGCAACTGTTAGAGATGAGAGAAGAGAAGTGCAGATTAGTAAAGCTTCGTAGGGGAGACTCTTAAAGTTAGAAGGTCCTGAAAACCTAACCTAACCAACATTGAGAAGTATTTCCAATCAATTTTATATGACTTTTCTTAAGATCGATAGTTGAGTTCTATTCGGGAAGTTAAGATGCGTTTAGGAGACTTTAAAGAAGGTCCTGAAAACCTAACCCAACTTTACATTGAGAAGTATTTCCAATCAAATTTATATGATTTTTGTTTATTTGGTGAACTTTTCTTAAGATCGATAGTTGAAATATATACGGAAACAATTTTATTGCAGAAACTTGAGCTAAGTTTGGTTCTTAAAATACAACTTCTTACGATGATGATGATAAGAAATATGAACTAGTCGATATATTGGTTTTATTTTTACGTTATACTCAACTTTTTTAAGAATTTTTGAATAGAAATATTCTATAGAGAGTTTAGTAACCTAAATTTATAAGTAATAATATCCTAGTTTTGTCTTTATAGTTCAAAACCTGAAGTCTAATCTATATATTTTTGAATCCTTTGTGAAGCAATAACCAAATTTTCCTGCCTAGGTTTCGGGAAATCTTTTCTTGGGACTCTTCTCGAACTTTTTTACTAAGTTTTCTTACAACTTGCCAATATTCGTTTCTTGGAACCCTTCTCAGAACCTTTTTACCAGGTTTTTTTCTTTCATCAAGCTATTTCACCTTTGTCGTAACGTTTCCCCAATTCCCCCCACCTGGGATACCTTGTTCAGGTGTCGGATTAAGCAAAGACGGACGCGACTCGACTCACCATCAGGATTGTTCGTACCGTGTGTGCCACTGCCATCATCGGAGGCGCCCGATGTGGGCGATGCCAAGCCAGCAGCACCGCTGCCACTTCCCCCGCTGCCACCGCCACCAACACCGACACCACTGCCACCACCAGCACCGCTCGTCAAGCTCAAACCCAGCTGCTCAGCGATTTCCGCATGATCCGCCTGATGGATATAGTCGAATATGCTGCTGCCTGTCATCTCCACCTGCGACAAGCCCAAATAGATGGACACCGTTTCCGATATATAGAGGAAGCGACCATCCGCTGCGACAGCCAAAGCGAAGCCATCTAAAGACTGTGCAAAGAAACAGGAAATATTGATAAGTAAACATTTGCATAAGGCATGGCTTGAGTAAAAAGATGGCTGCATGCTCAACAGCTGTTTCAGTCTAACATAAAGAGAAACGCGCTGGCTATCCCTCTCTCTCTGTAGACTTACCTGTAATATGTGGGTGCCCTGATGTTGTTCAAACAAATCAACGGCGGGACTGCGTCGAATAGCTGCACCTGGAAAAAAGTAAAGTGAGGCTGTTGAATTGGTAAATATGTAGATATAATGCGCATAAGTGTAGAAATAGATATTAAGTTAAGTTACATTTATCTTATACACACACCAAAACGTAAACGAACCCACTCACTCTCCAACTCTCCATTCATTGCAATAACTCACGCAGACAAAAACGAACGAAAAAAAGAGCAAAAGAACCGCAATGTCATAAATACATATGAGAGCATTCGGTAGAGCAATATTTTCTCAGCTGATGCCCACTTTGAGCATATTTATTTAATTCAATTATAGAATTTTACGATTATTGAAGGACCAAGCGCAACAACAACCCCAACAGCAATCCAACTGACTGACCAACTTTAGGTCATAATTCGCACAAGTGCAAATCGCTTTAGTTCCCCATGCCCCTCCCATCCCATCGCTTTCATTGCTCGCTGTAAATCCCCAGCGATTTGGATGCTTGTGTGGCCAAACAGTTTCCGCTTCCGCTTGGCCATATGTGTTAGGGTTGTCAGCAAGGGGGGGGAGGTGTTGGGGTGATTGTGTTATCCCTCTCATATAACAACTGTGTGTGCCTTTAATGACCTTCGCCCCGCTTCAATAATCATAATAATAATATTTTTTTGTGCGCTCTCTTTTTTTTGTATACCCTGCAGCATGGTCAAAAAATATGCAAGGCGTATAAGACAAACATAACTGCAAACTAATTTCGTGAGTAAGCGAGAAGCTGAACAAAAACTCTGCTACACACATACACATAAGGACACCTCAACATGATCAGCGAAAAACTTAACGAAACGAGAGCAGCTTCGGTGAGCGTGGGAACTATCTTTGGAGAGAAGTCAGTTGGCGTCGGTCGTTGGGCATCTTCAACACGCTGAATTTTAATTATCCGCGAAATTGTGCAATAATAATTGAGTATAACTACAAAAATAGTTGAATTGTGTTTATTTAGTGTTCCGAATGTGCGCGAACTATTTACAGTATCGAAAAATAAACGCGTTATTGATTTTAAAGTGTTTTCTGTGCAAATGCAGCCTGCTGCGCAATTAATTTTTTGTAGATTTTCACATGTGGTGCTGTTGTTGTTTTAAGCGTGGCGTGACACTTTGCATATGCTAACTCTCCAATAACTACAAAAATAGTTGAATTATGTTTATTTAGTGTTCCGAATGTGCGCGAAGTATTAACAGTATCGAAAAATAAACGCGTTATTGATTTTAAAGTGTTTTCTGTGCAAATGCAGGCAGCCTGCTGCGCAATTAATTTTTTGTAGATTTTCACATGTGGTGCTGTTGTTGTTTTAAGCGTGGCGTGACACTTTGCATATACTAACTCTCCAATTGCAAAGGCAATACAAAGAAGAAGAGCATAAAGTACTAAGAAGTTCCTATTGGGATTTTTTCTTTTGTTTGTTTGTGTGTGTGAGTGCAATATCTTATGTACGTGTTGTTGCTGCAATTGAAACGGCAATACAAAGAAGAAGAGCAAAAAGTACTAAGAAGTTCCTATTGGGACTTTTTCTTGTGTCTGTGTGTGTGTGTGAGTGCAATATCTTATGTACGTGTTGTTGCTGCGTGAGGATTATTATGCTGATGGTGAGTACTATTTTATTTATTTATTATTTTCTCTTCATACAGGGTATTTTCTTGTCGTCTACTCGCAATTAACACACGCTTGTTTATTTGTGTTTGGGTCAAATTGAAGTGCTTTTTATTGCCCGCAGCTTGTTGCTCTGCCTTTTTCGGCCTTAGTTACGCATAATAATCCAATTCAGCTGGCAACGCCCCCCCCCCCCCGCACTTTTCCTGCCCGTACAACAGTCATACATAACGCCCCATTGATTTTGGATTATTTTTTTAGAGCCTTGTCTACCTTTTTAGACCAAGCTCTTTGCCCAGCTGCCCTTCCCTTTGCCATTTGGCATTCAGTAACGTCTCTTGGCAGCGGTCTTGGAATGCTTTTGACGTGACAATAACTCGACATTGACGTGGCCAACAAAGCGCGATGCATGACTGCTGTCGAGGATGTTGTACCTTTTGGCCGTGTCGGAGAATGCAGCTGTTAGAACTATGAATGGGATTTCTATGTTGGGAAAGCTTTAAAGCTTCTTTGGAAGTCGCTCGAGCGACTGTTATCCTAAGCTATAAACACCATAATAAAACTAGGAAACATTTTTTAAATCATTTCAAATTACTTTCAACTAAGGATTGCTATAACATTATAGCAAAGCTTTAATATTTTTACCAATACTTTTTTTCGCCATAAAAAAATGCCTAATGGGCAATTGGCAAATGCAAATAGGGTAATAGTTTATGGGCTATATAGCTAAAATTGTTGTCTAAATTGATTATTTTTGGCCTTCTGAAATTCCCCAATGGCTGGCTATGACACATGGCCAAAACAACAGCCAAAACAATGACAATAAAAATGGTTTCAGTGACGCGAGCAAATAAACAACAACAACAACAACGAAAGGAAAAAATGGCTGCGCATGCGCAAGCAAAAAACATAAATTGCTTTTAATAGTGATATTTTATGCAAATTGGGAAACTCTCGGCCCCCAACGTCAACGTCAAAACAACAACACAACGGGCCATAAGCAAAAGACCAAAAAAACCAACAACAAAAATTGCTTGCTGCCAACCGTTAACAGTTTAATTTTTGATTTTTAAGGTGCGCGTACATAGAAAAGTTGACAAATTTTGATTTCACTTAAGGCATTCCGTTCCAAAAACAACAACAACAAAAGCAACAAAAACTAAACCTAAGTATTGGCTTAAATGTTGGCAAATGTGTTTCCTGCTTTCGGTTTTTATTGCTTTGCTCTACCTCTCCCTCTCCCTTGCCCCTCCTCCTCTTCTTCTTTGCACTCGCTTCGTTAATGGCGGCCAATATGGCCGCCCACGCTCCGTTTCAGTCGCATATGCAAATGAGCTACATAAATTTCACTGCACTTTGAGTACAACAACAACAACAAACAACAAACCATACAAAAAACAACAACAACTATTGTGACCTAAACTTAAAATAAAAATGTGTCTGATAAGTCTGTTAGACCAACTGTTCAGTTGGCAACAAAAGCGAAATTGTAGAAAAATTGTTGAAAATTAGTTTTGTAATCTTGTACCATTATTTTTGAGAAGCCAAAAACATTTTGAGTTAACATTTTGACTGACTTTTATATCCTTTTAGGAAATTGGCAACAAAAATTTAGGAAAATTGTTGAAAATTATGTTTGAAATCTTGAACCAATTGTTAAAGATCAAAGAAAAAATATTCTAAATTAGTTTTAAAATCTTGTACCATTATTTTTGAGAAGCCAGAAACATTTTGAGATAACATTTTGACTGACTTTTATATAATTAATGGAAATTATCAACAAAAAATTCGCAAAATTACTGAAAATTAGTTTCGAAATCTTGTTTTTTAGATCAAAGATAATTTTTTCGGCTAAAATGATTTTCTGATTAAATTTTGACTGACTTTTATATCATTTAAGGAAATTGGCAACAAAAATTTAAGAAATTGTTGAAAACTATCTTTGAAATGTTGAACCAATTTTTTAGATCAAAGAAAAAATATTGAAAATAAGTTTTTAAGTCTTTTAACAATTTTTTTTGATTAAAGAAAAACCTTTTCAGCTTTTTGGGAAACCGAAAACCTTTTGTGATTAAATTTTGATTGAATTTTATATCATTAGAGGAAATTTCTGGATCTTTAGTTAGTAGTAGTTTCTTATGAATCAAATAATCTTAAGCTTATTCTATATATATAAAGTAATACTCACTTTTAAGCTTACTGCTGCTGGATGCCTCTCGTGTCCATGGTGGATCACCGTGACCGGAAAAGTCTCTCAATTTTAAATAGCTTATGGTCAGTCTTATGATGGAAGCCTTATCCAGTTGGCTGGTTATTGCCGCCGGCAGTGGCAACATTTTGGCCAGCTCATAGAACTCATAGTTCTCCTTGCCACGTCGCGATCGTGCCGCATCGCGCGACTTCTCTTTGCGCAACTCCAGAATGCTGCAAACAATACGAAATATACGAAACATTAGCAACAATGCAATGGCAATAAATATTATTATTATTAAGTAGACACTGACGAATAGCTAAAAGAAAAGAAAAGAAACTGCCAACGAGAGTGAGAGAGCGGAAAGAAGATCCTAACAAAAAAAAAACTCTCTCTCACCTGTTGTACAAACTGTCAGCAGAGCTAATTTGGCCAATTTCTCACTCAACCCACGCAGCAGCATTGTGACGAAATGGTGTCAGCCAAGATCCTAACTAATTGCCACACATTTATCAGTCTTTCAACAGTTATTTGGGGGAGGAGGGAGGGTCAGGAGTCTCTTTCTCATAACAATAGGATCTTCTCTTCTCACACGAACCTCAACTTTTCTAGCTAGAAAAATAGCTAGCTATATATATTGCCTCTACAGATTTCTCATTGTTCCCAAAATTCTTAAGTTGATATTTGTATTATGAATATATATATATAGTATTTGTACAGTCGAGTCGTTTGTCAACATGCCTCACTTTTATGTGTCTTCGTTTTTCGTTATTCGTCTTCGTCGGAGTTTTTTAGATGCCGCTTCACAGATACCTTTTTCGATCTCTGACTTCTTCTAAATGCACAGACTTTTCATTCAGTAACTGCGCTCTTCACGTTTGTTGCTGCAACATGCCTGCTGCTGTTGCCGCTGCCGCTTAACGTTGTGGCTCAAAGCCAGCCGCAACTTCGCATCTTGGCCCCGTATCAACGGGCCATCATCTTCGTCAGAAACTTGGAACTTGGCTTTAAGCGTCTCATAATTTAAGTTTGTTGTCATCTTTGTTGTCGTCGGGTTTTTTTCGGTTTGGGTTTTGTTATTGTAGTGAAATTTTGTTGTACACTAACAATAGAAAGAGTCTATGGGCTTGAAGAATAAGTTTGTTAAGGGTAAACTTCTTAACTGAATAAGGGGAATTCCACGATTATTTATAAGACGTGAGTTGAAAAAAGTTGTTAATAAGTTTTATGTATTATAAACGAATCCTTAAGACAGTTTTAGTCAACTGCAAAACTTTCTAATAGATTAATCAACACTGGTAAAAACCAAACACACAACTTGTCAGCACTCCCCTTTAACATACTGAACTCTCAATTTTAGAGTATTTAAAGCACTTGCATAGCAATAATGATCTTTTAGCCTGCTTCTTCGCATGCTTTGAACAACATTTTGAACATTTTCAACAACATTTTGTGGCCTTTTACATATACTTTAATGTCTGTGGGGCATCTCTGTTAATGCGCTCATCACTACGCTACGAGGCTCGTTTTGTGTAACTTTATTTAAGCCGCGTTTTAGCTTCTGCTTCTCTCTCTCTCTCTCTGTCTCTCTGTCTGTCCGTCTCTGATGCTTATCTCTATGCGTCGTTTGGGCTATAAAAATATTTTTGATAATTAAAATGAAACCGGCATAAAAAAAAAGCCAAAAAAAAAACTTGTACAACATGCGTCTGCCACGGGCCAAGCCAGTTTTTGGCCGTTTTATTTTTCTGTTGATTCCCCAACATTTTTAATTAGTTTGTTAAATCTCAAGTCTTGATGTTGTTGTTGTTGTTCTTGTTCTTATTGTGTTGCAATTACGTTTAGTTTACCTGGAGTTCATATCTGGTTCAAAGAACCTTTCGAAATGTTACTAAAACTCAATCCGCCACACATCGAACCATATAACATTTAGATATCGCAAAAATGCATCAATCTTCGCCAAACAGCATTCAAATTGGGCCTCAAAAGACGAACGGATGCCTTTTAAGCATTTGTCACAGGAATTCCAAGGTGTCGACTTGATAAATGATTCCTTTGCTCTGTTTTTTAATTTCGCACAAAACGAAAGTGAACGAAATTGGCCAGAAAACAGGGGCTGCAATTTGGCAAACTAACGGGCGTGTAAATTGCTCGTCATTAGCAAAAATGAGGCACGCAACGCGACACCAAAAGTGCTGTCTGTCACTGTATTGGTGAGCTTTTTTTAGAGGCTCATGTGTGAGGCGTGTCTGTGTAAAAGCTTACACCAAAAGTTTATACCAATATTAGTGTTTTTACTTAATGATTTGTTTGAATAAAAAAAGTTTTAATAGAAGAAAAAAGAGGAGTAATGGAATCCTTAAGGAATGTTTAAGGTCTAGGTCTAGTTTTGTTTTTCAACCTTTTCTTCTAAATTGCATTCTTTAACTAATTTCCATGCTACTGAAAGTTCCTGACTAAGTTTCTTTCAAATATCTATAGGGTCCGGCAAACAACTTCTTGAAATAAATAAACTTGAAATAATTTGTAAAGTAATGTCGCAATATTTGCCAGCGCATACACAACCATATTCGTTCAGCAGAAGGATAAAACTAATTATCTGTCAAATCAAACATGAGCTAAGTGTTACCATTCACGATTAAGCGAAACGATAGATTATTAGTATGTTTACTTAATGATTTGTTTGAATAAAGCACAATTTAAGTAAAAGAAAAGAAGTAATGAAAACGTTCAGGAATGTTTAAGGTCTAGTTTATTGTTCAACCTTTCCTTCTAAATTGCATTCTATAACTAATTTCAATCTTTCTGTCTTTTCTTGACTTATTTTATTACATAAAGAACGCAAGTTTCTTCCTAATATTTATATTTTTTCAAATAGGTTTTTGTAAATATAGTTTCTCCAAAAGTTTCTTACTCATATTCTAAGGTACTTTTCCACTTGATTAGCTGGGACTACCTAGGGGCATTAGGGACACAAATGTTGTCATTTGATTAGATGGCTTAATGCGCCGGCGAATTAAGACCTTAAGCGGATTACATGACCAAATTTTGCTACTGCGGTTTTTTCTTACTTTGATGCGAATTTTTTGTTTTGCCAATCAAATTGTTAAGCAAAGCAAACAACGATCACGATAAGGGATATAAAGATATAAAAAGTAGTTCAACATTTTCTTTTTGTTTTCTTTCACACACACACAAAGATCTAAAGTGTCAAAATATAAAAGGATAAGATTGTATCCAGGCCATTGTTTATGGGTTGTGAGAAGTGCCGTTATGTCCGTTATCAGTTTCACAATACCAAAACACGGACCCAGCGGGATAGGAGTAACTGTTGTTTGACTCTAAACATTATATAAGCAGAGTTCTTGGAAAGGAAAACAAATAAAACAGTTAAACAAACACTTGTAAGAAGTGTATGAAAATAATTTTTAAAGGTAGTTCAAGTAAAAGAATATTAATAATTTACATTGAACTAGATTTCTTCGGAGAGATCTTCAAAGGATATTGATTTCATGTTGACACGACTTTTAACTTGATTTCAGTAGTTTTAACACCATATATTTAATGTATATATACTATAATTTTTGTATTGGTAATTTACCCCGTATCAACTAACCCCGGTTCGATGGGTTGCTGTTGACCATGCATGCCCGGTACGCCCGGCTGATGTTGATTATGCATTTTGTTGTACGGCGGCATGCCGCACAGGTCCTGTGTGGGCACCATCCACGAGTGTGTGAACGGTACCGCTGGCATGCCCAGCGACCCAACCATATGACTACCGGGATGTCCGGGCGTTGATTGTCGCGGATAGCCGGCATAGTCCATGGCTACCGCCTGGTACGGCAACATCTTAACTGAGCAGAACGTTCTCTTTAACTGACTTTTAACACTTGATATGCCTTATAAGCTATCACTGGCACATTTTTGTAGCACTTTTGATTCGTTAGGTTGAATTTGGCACACTTTTTTGTTTTGAAGCCTTAAATAGTTGCCGGTAGGTCAACGACGCATCCTTTTTCCTTTATTTTTGTTGTTGTTGTTGTTCTGTCTGGGCAATTGGAAAGCACGCGTACGTGTCAGTTGCCAGTCTTCTTCAATTATCCTTCACACACCAATACACACACACACACACACATGCACATGCACATGAGATACCGATAGAAGTAAGGTCGTCGACGCCCACGCACGGAAAAAACTAACTGTCGAACTGTCGAACTGGCTCGATTCGCATTCAAATTAGCGAGCCATCGACTTTTGGCCAGTTAACTACTTAACAGTGGTACGCGTGGTACGTCAGAAGCGTTTGATCACGTTGCAAGCAGTCAGGCAGCATCCAAATTGTATTGGGTAGTACGGGTTGGTCGTACGGGTACGCTCGGTTGTTGGCTACGGATGTGTAAGTCGCGACAAACAAATGGGCGCCAATTACGCACGCACAGGGTGTTCCGCACACACACACACACTTACACACAAACACTAACACACACTTGGCATACAGATGGGATATACGTTTAACGGGGCGTACGTACGGCTACAGTTGCACGGCCCGCAGTTGAGCGTACGTGAAAACTGCAGCTGAATGATGAAAGTAACGTAAAATGTTGATGGTAAGAAGAACACTACACTACTAAATGCTAGTAGCAGTAGTTGGTATGGAGAACTCTGCGCGCGGCGCTCGTTACGGAGAAGAGTCTTGTGTTGTGTTTACGTTGTACGTCCGTTGCGGGCGACGAATACGTGCAGAATAATTCAGAGTCACGTTCACGTCACGAACAAAACCAAAGTAAGGCAAAAAAGGCAGCACACGCACACACTGCCAGCGAGAGAGCGTCACGCACACACATACACACACACAAACGCTCGAAGCTAGACTATTTTTTGGGGGTGACATCTTTTGACTTGACACGAAGTACGAACGAACGTCGTACGAACGAGCTGAACGAGCAGCGAACGAGCCAAACGAACGAGCGAACGTGAGCTAGCAGCAGGCGCCAGCTGAATGCCTCTGTATTTGTGTTTGTGTATGTGTGTGTGTGTGTTTGTGTGAGCACCTGACACAGCGTTTGGTCATGTACTATTTTGGGCGCACCAGTAGCATTTTAAGCAGCCTCACGCTCCAATTCGCCGCAAGCTCTCTTCGCCTTCTACTTCGCTCTGTGTGGGTGTAGTCCGTGTGCGTGTTCGTGTTCGTGTTCGTTTGTGTGTGTGTGTGTGCGTGCAAATGGGCGGGACGTGACTGCCGTCGAATCGGAATCAACATAGCGCGCATACCAAATGAGCACACTACACGAGTGAGCGAGATAGAAAGAGCGATAGAGAGAGAAAGAGCCATAGAGCGCAGCAGTAAAGCAGCGCCGCTGTATATGTGTATATGTGTGTGTGTGTGTACGTGCAGACGTAAACTAAAACTGGTTTCGCATGCGCTCTCGCTTGCACACACGCACTGTGTGCATTGTGTACGACACGCGTTGGCTCTTTCTGGCATTGTTTCTATATACTTAAGAGCTGGGCTCCACAGTTTCGGGTATTGTTTTTGTTGTTTTGTTGTTGTTGTTGTTGTTGTTGGAGCTGCGTCACGCGCAGCAATTAGTTTACTTCTTTACACATTTGGGAATTTGTTTAGCGGCTCTTTCGCTCGCACTCGCTCGCTCGTATGTCTATGTGTGTGTGTGTGTTTGTGTGGGTGTCTTCTGTCTGTCGTTGTCGTTTTTATGTGTGTTTGTGTATGTGACCGAAATGCCAATGACAAGATGCCAATGGTGGAAGCCAACACAGAACCTGAGCCGTTAAGCCCCAAACTCCAGCTCCTGCGAGGGAGTAACGAGCCCTTCCTGCCACAATATGCGGGGTTGGGGCAAGATACCTGTGGCGGGGTTGGGGTAAGGCAAGGCTTTTATTATTCCAAGCTCGCACATACACACACACACACACATACACAATGCGTTTATAATAATTTTCAAGCAATCCCAGAAATTGTTTAATTTCATCAATGGTTGCCCCAACACGCAATTGTGAAAGTCTTGTCGGCCATTTTGTTCTGGTGAAAGCCATAATCACATTCAGGATTTAAATATTCGTAGAACTATTCAGAAATAGGCCTTATGATCCATGTTTTCTGTTTCCTTATTCGTTTTCTTACTTTATTCAAGTTTTCCGATGATTGAAATAATATTAATCTCAAAAGTTGCTTTCATTCAAACTATCAGGCAATCTTTCAAAACTAGCCAACTTTATTACACATAATTGAATTTGAACCTATCGAAAAATTGGCCAACACTTTCACTAACTTTGTGTTTTTGTAATCTTTTCTTTACTTTTTGGCTGCAATTTTCGTTTAATATCGATTGCTTTTCAGTGTTGCGCTCTCGTTTAATTGGAACACCCAATGACTTGCACTTTATTGTTGTTGTTGTTGCTGTTGTTGTTGCTGGCCACATCCTCGAGAAAATGAGATTACGTAAGCTCGCAACGTAACGTAATGTAAGTGAGACAGACATGTGTGTAGAAACGTGATCGATTTCTTGAGACCAGTTGCAGACTATTCGCTTGAATGGCTGAGGGAGAGGGGTGGAGGGAGAGACAGAGTTGCCAGCCAGCCAGACAAGTTGGCGTAGCGAATTCTCCCACAATTACGCGTCGCTGGCGATGGCAATTGTGAATTTTAAAAAGGAAACGTGCCAAGTGCCCCACTCGCGCGGCAACAACACGGCTGGTGGTAGGTGGAAGGGTGCGCTGGCAAGGGGAAAGTATTGGAGGGGTGCTGGTGCGGCGGTTGCTATGTGTGTGGTTGAGGGATTCTACACTTGAAGAAAACTATATGAGCAACAGCCAAGAATGAATTCAATTCCAGCAGTTCCTTGGTATTTGTTGGTATGAAGTTGAAGTTCCCAAAAGACTGATCTATATATTGTTTTCTCAAGTGTAGTTGAATGAGGAACTAAAATTCGAGTTCGAACGCTGCCCATTTGCCATAAAAAAAATCGAAACGTGAACGTGAACGCCGCCTGCGTTTCCGGTTTTTGAGCAGCTCCCGTTGGAGGTGGACATTGGAGGAGGTTGGAGGTTCGATGCGAAATCCACGTGCAGACAGCGTTCAGACACATTCGAAACGATACGATTCGAAAATTAGGCTGTGTAGACTAGGTCGGGAGCCAGGCAAAGATTGATGCGCGTGGTAACGGGATGCCCCGAGGACAATGGCCATGGACGTGGACGTGAATGTTTGGACTTCTGGACATTGGACGTGCAACGATGCGTACTCCACCCCCTCCCCTCTTCTCCCCCTCGTATATATGTATATAAAGGTGCGTGCGTTTTGTTAAGTGCGTGCTGCGGCTGTTGATGGACCTATGTATTTGTGTGTGTGTGTGTGCGTGTGTGTGTGTGTTCGGTTTGAGTTTTCATTTTGGTTTTGGTTTCGGTTTCAGTTGCTGTTTTGGTTTTTCAAAAAAAAATCTATATATATATATATATATTGGTGTTTGTGTTTGTGTGAGCACATGAAATGTGTATTCCAGTCAGGAGCACCCGTCGTCTGCCAATTGTTGCATGACTTTATCAATGGTGGGTTGAGCCGGGTTGAATGGTTCTGTTGTATGTAGTTGTAGCACGTATGCAACTGCTGCCTTTTTCTCTAATCACACACACACACACACAGTCACACATACACAGTCACAGGAAGAACTGCAAAGTGTGTGGGGTTGGTCAAGAGTAGAGAGAGAGCTGAGCTGGTAACGATAGCTTTTGCTTTAGCTTTGCTATCCACAGTTATCCATCACGTTTTCTCGGACACACGAGGCATCCATTTCAAATAGCCAGCGTTTAAATGCGGCAATGCGGCAAAACGGGACAAAAAGTGATTGGCCAAAATCAAAACAAACAAAATGAACACGAACACGAAACGGATAACGTAATATTGTTCATAGCGATCGATAGAGTTATCGATAAAAGTGACCAGGGGATGCAATAAACTCATAACGATCGATATACCTATCGATAAAAGTGTCGGGGGATGCAATTGACTCATGACGTTCGATAAAGTTATCGATAATAGTGAACAGGGGATGTACTTAACGGTTTTAGTAAAATAATTATATAAACTTAACTAAATTATGAACTTAACTAACCCAAGATCTAGTTTTATGTCAATGCGATCGATAAAACAATTTTTTCATTTAGAACGAAACGAAACGAAACGAAAGGATACTCTAAGGAGTTTCAGTTCCCGTTCTGGTTGCAGTTAGTTGCAGGAAAGGAAGCAATAAACTAAACGCGATCACTGATCTGTCACGATCTGTATTTTTTGTTTGTTCATTGTTGTTGTTGTTGTGGTTGTCCCACAGGAGAAAGCAATAAAAGTGACACAGGTGATAAAATAACACAACGAGATGATTCGTTTTTCTCCTTTCTTTGCCTTTTTTTTGTTTTATTTGTGGTTTTTTTGTGACTTGGAGTAGCAGAGAAATGGGCGTTATCAGCGTGTAAGATCTTGAGAGAGAGAGCGAAAGAGAGAGAGAGGGGGAGAGAGATTTGATGGCACTGTGAAAAGGTAGCATAACTGTTCTTGGACACTGTTACACAATCGAAACACAAAACGATTCATAATTCACAACAACAACAACAAAAACTCGACTCGACTCGAAAACAAACAATTAAGCAATAAAAAACACCGCGTGAGGAGTGAGAGATGGCAGGCAGACATTGGGAAATTGGAGACACTGCAGCTCGGGAGCTGGATTTATTTTTTAAAGATTTTTATCCAGTGTTCATCTGTGCGTGCTTCTGATGAAATATATACTATACAGAGAGTGGTCAGCGCTACCTCAAAATTTTCGATTTAATCGCTGCTCGGGGGCAGTAATAATTCTTCTTTTTATTAACCAGATGATGAACTGCACGAAGACGAAGTTGATTTTAATCGAATGAACTTCTTTTTTGGTGGCAGTTTCAGGTTAGAATCAGGATTTGAGCTGAGGATTTTATATACCATAGTTCGAAACTTAGTTTAAGTAACATTTAAGTTGAAATAAACTCAACCTGACAGCTGCCATTTAAAGCTGATTATTATAAATGTTATCGAAATATTCCCACAACTCATATAATAACTTAATTTGCTGTTCAAAAACTTGTTAAAACGCCAAAAAAGTGAACTAAATCAACGTTTTTAAGTTATGTTAGATATTTGTTAATCTGAGCATAAATGCATTGAAATTTGTGCATGTACATATGTTTATTAATATATCTGTGTATCTGCTGCCACTTGACTAAATCAATTGAATGTGATCTGAAATCATTGATCGTTGATCGTTGATCGTTAATCGTTGATCGTTGATCAACTAACGATCGTTGACTCTTTTGTGTGTATTATTTACTTGCCCCGTTATCTGCCAAGCTATAAATCAGCTTTGAAAGGCAAAACAAAAACTTGAACAAACTCCTCCCCACAACTTCCCCTCCCCAGCCCCTTCCGCTCCACCACGCATCGATCAGCCCCTTGTGCCTTGTTAGTGTCGATCTGTTAGTCGTTTTATCGTTCACTTTTCTGGTATTTAGCAAATAATTCGCATGCCAAACCGTAGCCGCTAACTGCGGCGACACAAAGTGCGCAGTTGTGATCGGAATTAATAATTAATATTCTTGCACCTTCCCAAAACACTGACGAGTGTGTGTGTCTGTGTGTGTGTGTGTCTCGTCTGCTCTGCAAATCTAGTGCAGAGAATGCGACTTCAATGGACGATGGCCAAGGCAATGGCGTTGACGATGTCGTTGTCGTTGAGCTTGATAATGTTGATGAAGATTCAAGTCAGAAGGCATTCAATATGCACACTGTGCTGAAGTCATTTAAAACAGTTGTTAAAACTGTTGAGAGTTTAAATATAATGGACGCTTAATATGAGAAAAGTGTTTAAAAGAATGTTCGAAGTGCGTTCAACGAAGAATAAAACATTAACAAGCATTAAAAGTACATTTTTAAGCTAATTCATTTAAACTTCTTTAAAACAAGTAAGGCTAAACTTTTTTGCAATCAATTTTTCTAAGAACAATCGTAAAAGAACAATTTTTTGGATTCCTACCAACAACTTAAGAGTTATGCAATTTTTTTTGGAAGATTTCCAAACTTCCTTAACAGTGTGATATAGGGATATACAGGGAGTCAACAGCCCAGGAATCGTGACCGTGACAGTTAAACGTCGCAAAAACCAAACTCAAATCGAAGGATAAACAAGGAACAGATACAAAAAAAAGCAAAAAGACAGTTGAGAAATGAAGTAAAAAGCTTTGCAAGTAAACTTCAACTTCGACGGCTGCCTCCTACAGCTTTTTATGTGTCGTGTCGTGTTTTTTACAGTCCTGCTGAAAAGCTGAAAGCGTGTTCGAGAGCAAAGTGCATTCCACGCATTGTTTGTTGTAGTAGGGGTGGAGTACGAAGGGGAAAAGGGGATGGGGGGGTGGGTATGAAGTGGAGTGTTTTTTTGTAAGTTGCTTTCAGTTTGTCATTTGCGTTGTTCAATTAATTGCAGAAATCAATTTAAGCAATGCAACTTTTGCCTCATTGCGGCATTGTTGTTGTCAAAGTTGTTATTGTTGTTGTTGTTGCTGTTGTAGTTTTTGTTGTTGTTGATCGATTCATTGGAAATATGCCATTGGGTTTGGAATTGGGACTGCCTTTAACTTGCTGCAAGCTGGGTGCGTAACCCAACCAACATCTGCCCCAGCCCCAGCCCCGTTTTCCAATTGCCTCTCCTCTCCGCTCCGCTCCGCTTTGTGGACCTGTACTAATTGTGAACAAGCTGCGAAAGTCTAGGAAAGAAAGAAAACGTCGTCAGCGTTGGGAATCGTTTGATGAGTTGCAACATCTTCCGGCAAGTCGCCAAGCATGGCCAGAAAGAGTGTGACAACGCGCGACAGCCTCGAGATAAATCCAATTAGTCTGATATTTGTACTTTTTATGTGAGAATTCCCATTAAAAATGTAAAATGTCATAACAACGAGAACAAGACAACAGCAGCCAGTTGTTGCAGTTGTTGCAACTGACAGCAACAACAAAGCTTAGCAATAATAGCAATAAGCTTGCTTATGTCGCAACAATAATACGCTTCTTAAACCAGTTAATAGTTCTTAGATTACTATTTTCTCGATGCAATTTGGTAGTTGGGCTAGAATAGTATCAAAAATATTGTAAAATTCAAGCTTTTGCTGATACAAACGATGTTTGGGTTAAGGAAGAACTTTTCTTTTGGTTCTTTACTTCCTAGAGCCTTACAAACTGTATAACATAGTCTTAGTAGCACTTTCAGTTAGATCAACACATTAATGTTGACAGCAACGGTTTTTTTTTGCTTCTGCTAAGCTAAGCAACAAGAACAAGAACAACAAGTCTTTTGAGTCTTGTGAGTATCTCATAGATGCGACATGCGCCTTTGACGTCTGGCGGCAACGTTGGCGACGTTTGCTTCGCATGGCATTCAATAATTTTATGCTAACAAATGCGTCGCCAAGTGGCGCTGCCAAACAAAACGCCAGAGAGGGAGGGGGGTGGGGTACATTGTGAATCTTTTTCCTGAATCGTTTACGGTTACATTAACACTTACCGCGCATTCACCGAGGACTGAGCGGCACCGATCTCCTCCATTGACTTTCTGTGAAGAAGAGAGAGAAGAAAAAAACAAAATCAAAACATACAGAAATGTTGCAGGCTTAATGTTGCATTGCATGTTGCCTGTTGAATATTCGATTAGATGAGAAAAAGTTGACATTTTTCCAATAAATTAAATTAGCCGATAAATGTGTCGGCTATATCGTCTGGCAGCGTGGCAGAAAACTCACCTGTCGCCCCAGCATAATGCATCCTCGCGATATCTGTGAAAAAGAGAGCAAATTGTGGAAGCTTTATTAGTCAAATCTCTCTCGCTCTCTCTCTCTGGTTCGCTCTCTATCTCTCGCACGTTCGTGAAGGTCAACAGGAAATTCGAAATCATCTAATAAACAACAATCACCAAATTGCACTCACATTATCAGCTTTAGCTTCAGCTTTATAATCAAGTGCAAGCGCAAAAAAAATCAAATTTATTGATTTATATACCTTTACTGCTTGCACACCCTTCTTGTCTTGTGTCTGCCACAGCGCCAGACAATTTTCGTTGACCGTAAATCATTGTGCCCC